>OX123196.2:57269740-59669740 GCA_944739405.2 Euclidia mi | reverse complement strand
CCCGACCCGGGAATCGAAACCGGCACCTCCGATCAGCAGTCGCATACGCTATCCACTGGACCACGGAGGCAGTTCTTGGTGTATATGAACCACTAATATATCATAAAGAAAATATTTAAGGCATTAGGGCAACAAACATTTTGTAAAAGGTTCATGTCCTCTCAATATAAGTTTCAAAATATACCTTTTTCGAAATTCAAAAAAATTTAAATTTTAGATGTGATAGAAGAAAACTAATATTTTTCTGGTAATAGGAATGAGTATGTCTACAATATGTACTACATAGTTTTTACGATTTTTTTTAGTGTTGACTATTGTCATTGCTCTGTGATTGATATCCAAAGTTCTGTAAAAAAATTCTGTTTTCTGCCTTTGTTTGAACTCTGAATGAATCTTAATAAAAACACGCACTACACAAATAAATCGTAAAGCAGACTAAGAACAATCTTCATTTCAGTTATCGCTGACTAAAGTTAATACTGTGTCCAGTAATTCGTCCATTTTCATCATATCAATAGTTGTTAACATACGTCAGTCATTTAGATAGCGTCTCTCGATCAAAAACTTAAAGAACCATTAGGTAAAAGTGTTTTTCTTTGAGCTAAGGGCATTGGAAATTGTGTTATTCAAAAATTGTTTCTGCATCTTCTACCTTATAAGAAGGATTGGATGTATTGGCCTTGACATTGCTTTAATCTCTACCAATGGATAGAGAATTGATGGATTAGCTCTCTATCATCATCAGCATGAATAATCCACCATAAAGTCTGAAACGGAAATATTGCTTCAAAATTAAAATATATTTTTTATAGACTCACGCCTGTATCCCCGAAGGGGTAGGCAGAGGTGTAATATTACTTCCACATTTCGCCATGAATTTTTAGGTCCCACGTAATAGGGGGCGAGCCTATTGCCGTACCGGGCACATTACCAGACTCCGTGCTGCTACTGAGAAGAATAACCCAATAACACTTTGCCCGACCCAGGAATCGAACCCGAGAGCTCCCAATCCCACGCGCACATTTATGCCGCGAGACTAAAGAGGCAGCCATGAAAATATATAATGGCTAAAAACCCACCTGTCTGCGTATTAAAGCACGCACTGCCACTGCCTCCACCAGAAGACGAATTGAAGCTACGGCTGAACGAGCTCGAGTATTGTGCGCTCACACACACAAACATCACCGTCACGAGTCCACAAGTCGACCACATCTTGCTACAGGCTGTTCAATACTAAGTCCAAATGCGGGCAAACTTCATATATAATTAGTTTTAGCACACAAGTATGTATAGCGAATCGGGCATGACAAGCGATGACGCGCTTATTAGCCGTGACCAGAGATGATAATGGTGCACGCTTTGCATCTTCATTTCTTCATTCGTCAACTTCAATCAGGCCTTTAATTTTTGGCAACTTTAGGACAGTAGAGGTATTTGAGCTGTCTGGTTTATAATAAAGTTTTTAAAAAGACATGAATTAAAATTTAAGACATGACAGTTTTATGTGATGAGCTCGATTCTTTGCCTTGTCTCCAGATGTTATTTATCTGTTATATTTAAGTGTCATCGTCATCATCACATAGCAACCTTCTGCAGTCCGCTGCTGGTCATATATGTATATGCTATAATACTATTTTGCACCACAATAGATTAAGAGCTGCTTATAAGATTTGGCCAACTATACCACGTTAGCCAGACGGGTTGGCATAGGTTTTGATGACGAATTTTCCATCTCTTCGCAAGGCTGCACACTTACCATAGCAAATTTTCCATACTATCAATTATGACTCATAGAATTCATAGGGCTTAACCATAGATATAGTAATCAAAGGAGATATGCCCTGTAGACGAAAACGTATCGGAAACCTGTGTCGCCAGTTTGCCCCTACCACGTGGCTACTACTACACATGCAGATCAGTAAAAGCAATACGAAGACGCATTCGCGCACACACTCGCATTTTTTAATCAAAACTTACAAAAAAAAAACAATTATAAACCTTATCCTATCCAACATAGCGTGTATTTACCAAGCAACGTTCAACTTACTCACACAAAAACATCGGCCACTATCGTTGTGCATGCAAAAGAACTGTTCACTAATTCGTTGCAAGATGCAGCGGCCGTACTACGCGATGCATTCCCTTAATAAAGTGTCGTTCGGTCATGATTACATTGCTTGTCTAGTCACTTTGCGACAAATTTAGGTAGTAGTTAAAAAGCAATGTATTTATTGAAAAATAATATATTCGTTGTGAGATTTGCAAACAATAATAACATAATAACAGCAAGGAATATTTTACGATTTGTTGTTTTTCATGTTTTTAAAGACAAATGTAGTAAAATACTTGTAGTTTCATATGGTAAGTGATTCCATTCTTCACAAAATTTTGGTTTGAGCTTCGGTTTTTACAGAAAACCACTGAACAAGACGGCATTCTTATAAATTATCGCGATCACGGTCGAAAGTACTAATTCGCGGCAACGGCCATTTGCTTGCGATATGCATTTCGCGCGGACACCGACACGCCCCCTTGGCACTTCTACTCTTATTTATATTTCTATGGGCTAAACGAAAACGACAAACATTACGTAATTGTTTACGAGAAAATTCCTACGTTGCAGTAGTAAATTGATGAATTAAATTACTAACAATCACACTTAAAATATCTATTAACTGCTATTTTACATAGTGCGATAAAACGATACATAATTAAAATATTCTGGCTCTTTATACACGTAGTTTATAAGAGAATGATGAAATAAGATTTAGCAAGATGTATTTTTCCTGCAGTCGCTCTGTGGAAAAGCCGATGTTCTGTTATATCTGATTAGAGTAGTAAGCAGGCTGGGATAAACGCTATGGCGATACGAAAATATAGGTACTGTGACACTTCGACAGGTTTCTGGACCTTAAGTGTCAGTGTTCTCAGTCAGTCTCAACCTGGTGGGCATTATTTCAGAAAACCCTTATTGGAACGTCTCTGGTGTTGAAGGTGGTTTGAAATTACAAAAAGCACTCGCTATCGAGACACATACACTTTAATGGTCTTTTAATCTGCTCTTACAATAGTTGCCTTAGTTTATATACATAACTAACACGTGCTTATATGCTAAATAACTTATCATATACTTATCTACTACTACTCTACTTATCTATCATATATCTAATGATATGTGATGGACGTGACACACACCGCATCACCCATCCCAAAAAAAAAATTTAATTCCTTTTTTTTTCAAATCAATTGTTATATAACCTAGTTCTATTCTTATGTACAACATCTATTTTATTTTTACATTTAATTACGACATTAGGCGATTCGTCTTTTATGACCTGAAACGGACCTTCATATATACAATAGAACTTAGTGCACGTTTCATTTTTTACTAAGACTAAATCACCTTCCTTATACGTAATTGGATTTATCTTTTTGTCATACTTATATTTTCTAACACATTTACTTCTCATAAAATTTTCTTTAGCGTCAGCGTGAGCCCTCTGCAATCTGTATTTAAATTCTAATGGGTAGTTATCAAAATTATAGAAAGGCTCGACGCTATTATCTTTTAAATTATTCGGCAATCTAATAGCTTTCCAAAGACTAACTCGTACGGTGTATAGTGAGTCACTACATTAATTGTTGTATTATAGGAAAAACACCAATACGGTATCCACGAACTCCATTCAGAAGAATTATTATTAGTTTGTATAGGTACGTAAATATGCACCTAAAGTTTTATGGGCATTTTCTAAAGAACCTATGCTCTCATGATGACATGCCGTTGATAAAATTTTATTAATTCCTAATACGTTACATAATTCTATCATTACTTTAGAAATAAATTCTGAACCCCGATCTGTAGCAATTATCTTAGGTATCCCATATCTCAAAATAAAATTTTCGACTAAAGTTTTGGCTACTTCATTAGCCGACTTAGTCCTTAACGGATATGCTTCCACAAATTTTGTGAGTTCACATTGAAGTGTCAGGATATACACATTTCCATTATTATCTTTGTCAAGAGGACCCACAATGTTTAAATAAATCTTTTCAAAAAATGACGATGCAGTCGTAGTGATCGTCAACGGTTCTTTTGTATTTCTATGATATTTTTGTTTTTGACATTTTTCACATTTTTCACATTTTCGTACGTATTCCACAATATATTTTTCAATGGACGGCCAATAATAATACTTTTTTATGTTGTTAACCATCCTACGTATCCCGGCATGACCACTACTTGGTAAAATATGAAAGTCGTTCATTAAAACCCTTTTTTCATCTTTATCTTCGACTCTTTGTACATCTTTCACTACGCATACTCTAAAATCTTGAGATAATATTTTAGCATTGTGTTTTAAATATCGTGCCATATTTTTAATTAACTCATCGTTAAAACAGTTTTTTTAATATAATAATTTCTTTAATATCTCTTTCGGTACAAAAACTTACTATGTCTTTCAACAACTCGTCTCGCGAAGATGTCGATAAAGAATCATAGTTTATATAAATATTCGAGTTTTCTGGCACATATAACAAATTGCGTGACTTTGAAAATATTTTATTCTTCTTGTTACGTAACAACTTATTCCATGAATCTAATCTTATTTGAACTAGTTCAATATCATGTCCGTGTTTTTTAAGAAATTCTACGATCCTAGGGTGATCAAGCCTACTACCCGTAGAATCTTCCTTGTCAGTATCCGATTTTTTCGAATGATCAAATCGTCTAAATAAACTAAGCATTTGTCATAATTTAACCCTAACATGGCTACGGTCATCATGCTACTAAACATAGATTATACAGATATACTGGTTAATAGGCATCCTCTACTCTAGATGGCGTACAAACAATTTTATTTTTATTCCGATCGTATAGATGGCGTTAGTAAGTGGATTCATTTTTCAAAATTAAATAAATGTTGAATTTCGGTGTTAATAAATAAGTAAACGACAACTATTATGTAAAATATGCAATTTAAAAGTAAAAAAATATAAAAATCACAAAATGTAGTTCTAGGTAAGCGTGGATTCGATCCACGGACATCTAATTCATGAGCAGAGCACGATCCCACTGCGCCACGCAGATGTTATGCAAGTTGGCGAAATGACCGTTCAGTTGTCGCTTTTTCTTTAGTTCTTGCCATCAAGGGTAGATGGCGCTGATTATATGAAATTTATCCATGTATGGAACTTTCACGGCCCTGCTACTAAATGAACTTGGACTTATCTTTAATCCCATCGGTAATCTGCACATTTGGTATTGCCCCTTGTCTGTTGTAAACGCTGTACAATTTCTACTGTTTTTCGCGAGACAGCACTGAAAATACGATTGGGATAAATCGCATCCGTGTGGTGACGGATTAAGAATACGGAATGTCACCACCCCATATTATCCCATGGGTGTCGTAAGAGCCGACAGAGGGAGCATAATATTATGCAGAGAACAGCACTGTAAGAGAAGGAAAACTTGATACAAGCCCTATACCAACCCGTTTGGCCAGCGTGGTATAGTAGGCCAATTCCTCCTTTCAAAGGAGAGGCATAGTCCAGCAGTGGACTGTTAAAGGCTGATGATGATGATGATGATGAAATCGCAATGACTGTAATACATAGCGCCTGACAAGGACTCTAAAATCTCATTAATATTAGGTAAAGGAAATTTATCGTCTATATTTATATCTATATATTTTTTCATTCAACTGTCTATAGTCCATAACTACGCGCCATTTCTTTTCTCCGTTACGATCTGCCTTTTTTGGAACAATTAACACAGGACTAGGCCACTCACTAACTGTCTTGAACCAGCCGATCAAGTTCCTTTTTCTGAGCGTGAGGTATCCTATACTGTTTCCTATATACTGGCGTGACATTATCCTTTAGTCTAATCTCCTGTTTATAAATATTCGTGACAGTTAATTTATCTCCCGGAATATGAAATATATCTGGGAATTTTGCACATATTTGCTCGATCGATAACCGTTCCTCCTTATACAAATAATCTAATTTAAGCAAAGAAAATATTTTCTTAACGCGTTCAACGTTTATCTCCGGTTCCGCAAAACTACAATACTCATAATCACTTAATGGAATAACTTCTACGTCAGACATGCTACAAATAACTTCCTCAGAGGTTGTGTTTAATATCCTAATCGGTATCATCCCATTTTTAGGCCTAGCTATCACATTAGCCAAAAGAACACCTTTACATAATTCTTTCCTAAATACTACACAATCTTCTGTTCTTTAATAACTTCACAACGCGGGGAAACAGTCAATAAATAATCATACAAATTTAATGGAATCGAAACCATTGTCCCTCGACATTCTCTTAAAGATAAAATATTCTTCGAAAAATCTACTATTCCATTATATTTTTGCAAAAAGTCTTGGCCTAATATACCGATTGCCTTACAAGGTAACTTATCGAAAACGTATATTTCTTGTATATTAAATTTAAATAAATGTAACCTATTGCAACTAAACTGCCTCCTACGCCATTAATCACGAGCCTATCTCTATAAATGTTATTACACAACCCATATCGTACACAAAAACTATTTTTTATAGCCGATAACGACGCTCCTGTATCGACTAACCATTCTGATTCAATATTATTTATTCTAAAAGTAACACAATTAATGCTATCACACGCTAAAATATGTTTACTAACGAAAAAACGGACTCGTTGTTTGTTGTTCGTCATCGTTTACTCTTGGCCTTGCCATTGACTCATTTATTTCCGGCAACGTGTGGTCTAAATATGCTACCTGTTGTTTCTGCTGACCGCGATAATTGTAATGTCTACTAGTACCGCGCGTACTACTGTTATGCCATGCGTTAGCATTTTTGCACCTATGACACGCGCGATGCTTGTCAAACACAGCTGATTGTCGCCGCACGTGATTATTCGAACCGCCGCGATAATGTTGAAAATTCACATACTTCGCGTTCTCCTGATTTTTATGATATTTTGGTCGTCGCTGAAAGTTCATTATTTGGTCTGGGGAAGTGGAACTTTCGTCTTCCGCCACCCTTTTGTTTTTTTTTTTGGTGTCGGGTTGGAAAATCCTCATGGAGTCCCTCCGCCCAGGGGGAAGGGCGAAGGGGACTGTCAGACTCTTACTGACTAAAAACCAACCCGTATTCCTCACGTACCCGTATGTCGGAGGGTCGGGTATCGCTGAAGCATTCCTCGCTACCCCCCGACGGGTATTGGCCCGCCAGATGGTCAGGCGGGCCCCGAACAAAACCCCCTTGGCGGCGGATGAAGGTGTTGGGCTCCGCCGCCAAAACACTCAGCGGCCGCAGAGGATAGGGAGGACGGCAACGCAACACCGCATCTCCTCTTCCTCTGCGGCCCCACCGCGACGCAACGATGGTGCGCCTCCATTTGGTCGCGGGAGATAGGGCGCGCGGCAACGCAACACCGACACGCCTCTCCTCCCGCGACCGCACCCGAATGCGAGGGACAGAAGAACTGTCCCTCGCACCCGCCCCTTTGGACGCATCCTGCGCAGGCCTCCGTCAAGCCCACGCGGAGCGTCCCCTCCTGGATCCCTCTTAGCTTCACCGCGGGTGACCAATCCACGGTTACTAAGCCCCCCCACCACGACAAGGTGGAGATCCCACGGGGGGTCTTCCGCCACCCTTATTGCATCTTTCAACGACGTCAAATTACGCGCAGCTATTATAGTTCCAATTTGTTTGGTTTCGTAGGCTATCCGCGAACCTTTTTATTGCGTATTTTTCATTTAGTGGACGCAAAATTTTATGTGATTCCTCATCGTCGCCAGCCTGAGAGATGGTCAGGTCTACCATCAACTTCTCAATTTCTGCCCCAAAAGCCGAAATAGTCTTATTATTTTGTCTGGCCCGTGCAAACCGAGCCTGTATCGCTACATCGGATTTTGGAGACAACAGATGGTTTTTCATGTCAGTCAATAAATTAGCTATAGAGTCATATATCGATACCACACGTAACCTAGCTCCCTGGCTGAGTCGTGTAGTTAGCACGAATTTAATCAAAAGTTGGCAGTTGGCCTGGTCTAACATAGAGCTATATAAGTTAACGCTGTCTATCAAAGCTTGGGTCATCTGCTCGTCCCCATTCATTTTGGGTAACAAGCTAACAGCTGTTTTCAAACAAAATTTTTCGGTGCCCATTTTAAGTTTTTCTGTTACTATGTCAAAACTAATAGTACTTTGGTATAATCTATCTTTTTTATCTATTAACTCTGTAAGTTCGTCCGAATTTTTTTCAAAATTAGTAATCAAGGATTTAAACTTGTTGTAAAGGGCTCGCGCTTCGCTAATCTTTTTATTAAAATTTTCTCCCTGCCTCCTTGATTGGCCTAATTTGACAATGCTTTCTCTTAAAAGCTTTAATTGAATAAATATTGAGGTGCATTCTACTTCCATATCATAATACACCACTATTTTTTATTGAAATTAAACTACAGTTTACGGATTTTATCGCGTTATATTGGTTTCACTGGTTATTTGTTATTACATTTAAACCGAAAGATCTAGAAACTACATTTTTATTACTAGCCGACGTTTCGAATTCTTTACAGGATTCGTGTTCACGGCAGACTGAGGTGATATTTGTCTTTGTCTTGAATTTATAAGTTATCTCAAAGTACCTGAACATTTTTCAACTATTGGTGTTACTATCTACGCAGAATGTGCTCACTGTGTCTTGATGTCTTCTGGTGACTTTGTCCTTCTTGGGTTTCATTAGCCTGATAACAGGGTCCCAAGCTGGAGGAACATTCCAACCATCTTCCCTATTGAAATTAGGATGTACTTGTTATCAGGAACAAAAACAACTCTTTGAGCCACACTGTGTATAGGAAAAAGACACATACAAATAGGTACTTAAACGGTGAATCTCACCACCATCCTAAACAGTTAGCTACCGTGGGAATGTCTTTGTTTCAGAGAGCCCGGGGGATCTGTGACAAGAAACACCTGGACGCCGAGCTTCAACATGTCAAGCAAGTTCTGCAAGACAACAAGCTCCGACCGCCGCGCCAACGTCACAGATCCCCGAAGAACAAGCCAGCCACAGTAGAGAGACAACCTGCTGTCCTCCCATACATCAAGGGCGTGACCGACAAGATTGGCTACATCTTGAAGCGAGCTTCAATCAAAACATTCTACAAGCCGCCAACGAAGATAAGCCAATTATTACCATCTGTCAAGAGTCAGTTACCCTTACAAGAGGCCGGGGTTTACAAGATAGACTGTGAGTGTGGGCTCTCATACATTGGACAAACCAAGAGAAGCATAGGCATTCGACTAAAGGAACATATAGCTGACATTAAACACAAACGCTCGACAAAGTCTGCTGTGTGTGAACATGTAGAACAAGGAACCAACCATTACCTGCGATTTGATAAACCACAGATACTCGCAAAAGAACACCGCTTTATTCCAAGAATGATACGTGAAGCTATTGAAATTAAAAAACATCCTAATTTCAATAGGGAAGATGGTTGGAATGTTCCTCCAGCTTGGGACCCTGTTATCAGGCTAATGAAACCCAAGAAGGACAAAGTCACCAGAAGACATCAAGACACAGTGAGCACATTCTGCGTAGATAGTAACACCAATAGTTGAAAAATGTTCAGGTACTTTGAGATAACTTATAAATTCAAGACAAAGACAAATATCACCTCAGTCTGCCGTGAACACGAATCCTGTAAAGAATTCGAAACGTCGGCTAGTAATAAAAATGTAGTTTCTAGATCTTTCGGTTTAAATGTAATAACAAATAACCAGTGAAACCAATATAACGCGATAAAATCCGTAAACTGTAGTTTAATTTCAATGTGTAACATTCGCGTAAACCCAAGAAAACACTATTTTTTAATTAGTACAAAAAAATGAACAGGGCTCTAAGTACCTTTAACTGATCATATTTGTATAGGTAAAAAACAAAAACACCGGCGGCCCCGTAGCTTGGCCTGACCTCACGGCCATGGACTTCTTTTTGTGGGTGTACAAAAGTGAGCCGGTTAGTGTCGAACAATTAAAACAGCGCATATTGGACGCTTATGATTAAGTGAAAAGACAGAAGCGTACTTCTCTCGTTAAAAAACAATTTAATTAAACTTGCCCGTCTGTGTATTGACAATAGTGGTGGACATTTCAAAGGACAATTGAAATACTTGTAAGTAAAAATTACCTACCTACGTAAATAATCATTTGATGCGGGCGGATCAAAATCGGTCTGTGTGGAGAACCTTGAGGGAGCCCTATGTCCAGCAGTGGACGTCTCTAGGCTAACATGATGATGATGAAATTTGTAAATAGCAGCTGATTCTAACTTCATAAATACGCCAAATTACTATTTTCTTTTCGTCCAGATTACCTTCTTTTATTTTGATATTTGTTTGCTTTCTAATTACATACCTCCGTATTTAATTACTTGTAAAACGGTCAATTTTGCCGGTCCTAAGCCCGGATGAAGTATGAAGGAGAGGGTAGAATTAAGAAAATTAAAAAGTAACTACCTACAATTATTATTTTGCTTCATTTTATTGTCTAAGGCTGCCTACATCATAAGTGCGACAGAGAGAATGCGAATGAGCAGGATGGAATATTTTTATGTTAAACTGTCAACCTTGCCAAAGTATATAACAAATAGGTAGGTAAGTACAAAAAATATAATTGCGTTAAAACCCCATGTGATGAGAAATTCGGCGCGATGAATGAGGTGTTAAATATCATTGGCCACGCAAAAAAATTATATTTATTATAATAAATCTAAACATTGTAAAATGTAATAAAATATACATGTCAAGGATTACTTTTTGTTAATTCTCCTAGCGTTATCCCAGGTTCAATCCTAGGTCCGCTTACTAGTCTAACCGGATACGAAGTCAAAGTCAAATCATTTATTTGTACATAGGTTCATTACAAAAGTTTTATAAAATAAACTAGATGAGGCCGGTGTTTCCTACCTAACTGCCCTGAGAAGAAACATCCGAAACAAACTCAGAGGTATAGTATATAGTCTCTTTTAGAGTCCAGACAAAAATTGCTTATTATAAAAAAATATATAAAATAACATTACAATATAGTAAAAATAAGTTACAATATATTCTTTTGATAGAATTGTAACAATTGATTTGGCTGAATGTTAGCTTTTCCACAGAGCGACCGCATGTCTTACCTCTGCAACCCAAAGGGACAGCAATATTCCTTGGTTTAGCCTAGCGCATTTTATTTAGAGGTACTGACGCCCTATAACTACTGTCAAAGCTCTTCATGACAACCGGCACTGACGGCTTAACGTGCTCTCCAAGGCACGGGATAAACAGCAATAATTAACAATTCAACACGCATATAACTCCAAAAAGTCAATGGTGCGCGCCGTGGATTCGAACCCGATACCCTCTGCATGGCAGTCAGTTGGTATCTCCACTAGGCCATCGTGTGTGATGATTACATTATGGTAATAGAATCTATATATACACACCGGCACAATTAGGGGAACACAAAAGAAAGGTTGATTTTTTCGATTAATATAGTTTCTATATTTTTTTTTTACAGTTATAAAATAAATACATAGTCTTAAAATATCTTAAATGAAAGCAAAAGAAGCTACGTATTGGCAAGTTTTTAGAAAATACACCTGAATTGCGAAAATTTGCAAAATAAAACATTTTACGGTGAGATTTTAAATTTATTTTTTTCTTTTAATTACACAAAATTATTGAAATTTATATCGAGTATTGGCTCCGCGGGCTCTTAGTAGAGCTCGTATACGATTTCCCATGCTCTGAATAAGGCTGTCGATCATTTCTTGGAGTAAATTGTCTTACTCTTCCACCAAAGCCAGTTTCAGCTCTTTAACATTCCTGGGAGCTGGTTTTCACTGTAGAACTCTTCTTCCCAGCATGTCCCAAGCGTGTTCTATTGGGTTCATGTCCGGTGATCGCGCTGGCCATTCCATTTGATTGATACCAACCTCACGGAGGTAGCTATTCACTAAACTCGCAGTGTGAGGGCATGCATTATCATGCATAAAAATGAAATTTTGGCCTATAAATGGGGCAAAAGGCATGACATGTGGTTCTAAGACCTCTGTTACGTATCGGTGCGCAGTGAGAGATCCATTTTCAATGAGCACTAACTCTGTGCGGACTCCTAAACATATGCCATCCCATACCATTACTGACCCTCCACCTTATGACACCGTTTCCGTGAAGTTAGTCTGGTTGTATCGTTCACCTCAATACCTCCACATCCTTCCTCTCCCATCCACAAAATTGACACAAAAGCGGCTCTCATCAGTGAATAAAACACGACCCCACTCACTTGTCCAATCTCGGTGCTCACGGGCGAAGGCTAATATTGCTACACGATGAGCTACCTCGAGTTTCAGTGCTTTTGCTGGAACGTAAGACCTTAATCCAACTTCGTTAAGACGTCTTTTGACCGTCCGTTTACTAACATTTACGTTACGGACCTCAGCCAGTTGATTTCGGGTCTAAACAGCGGTTTGTTGACGATTTCTCAAAGTTTCAATGGTGATAAATCGGTCGTCAACGGCTCTTGTAGCACGATTTCTGCCCTGTCCTCAACTGCGCACGTAAGATCCCGTCTCCCTATAGCGGCGAACAATGCGGTGAATCACTGAAGTCGATACACCTAAGGCTCGGCTTACCGAGCGGTAAATATGCCCTTCTCCGATCATGGTTACAGCCCTAGCCACCGAAGCTGCTGGCAAATCACTCATTTTGTATCAAGAATGTGCACACAGTTCAAAAATAAACAGTGGAATGACCCACAGTCACTTTACATCGAACCTAAGAAAGATCTTATCAGAAGCTATTCTAACATTAAGTGTCAGCAAATTCTTAAAGTTTCATAAAATCTTTTAACACACTTTTAAATGACAAATTTGCACTTAAGATAGCTTCTAAAGAAGGAATTAACACATAAATAATAAAATCTTGTCAAGATACCCGAAAGTTTGGAAAAATCGACTTTTCTTTTGTGTTCCCCTAATTGTGCCGGTGTGTGTATTAATACGTGAAGCGAAATTTTGTGATCCCTTTCTACGAGAAATGCGCGAACGGAGGATTATGAAATTTGGCACACTTATTGCTTACATGTAGAAGGTGTGCAGAATGCAAATATTTTTATTTAATATGCATTAGAAATATATGATTTTAATGAAAATAAACGATACCACTACTACCACAGAGTACCTTTTTATTACCCAGAGAGGTTGGACTAGTAATAGAGACCGCATTAAAATAGCAACCTTACCCAATATATGCACTTCACTCTGACTTATGATTTTTTTCTCATGTAAGAGAAAGATAAATACACAAATGTAATTTCGAATCTTCGAACATTCTTCGAAATTGTCGTAAATATTAACTAGACTAGTGATGTGCTTACTCAAAATGAATTTCGATAAAATATCGATAATGTTTGCAATAAATCCTTAGATTTGGTTTACTCAGAATGAATATCAATTGAATGTTGATAAATCCTCAGATAAAGTAAAATATGTGAATAAATACAGCTTATATTTAAACACTAGTAAATAAGTTACGATATAATATATATTTTTAAATTACCTTTTTAAGGTGAATAAAGCAATTGATATACCTACATAATATCACTAATAATCACTACCTATATGCAATGATAGGGTCAATGACGAGATCATTACCACATAATGGTTTTCGAATACAAAACCACGTTACGTATTTCAGACTTTTGGAAGTTATATGCTTATTATTTAGCAAATTATCACGATCGTCAAGTGTTTGTCTAAAATCTTCCAAACTAAATTAGGCCTTCTGAAATTGAAGGGAGACACGATCCCAGTATGCTCGGTTACATAATTATATTAAATCACCAATCGAGAGCAGGCTGCAGTAATAAGTGAGTGAACTAATACGTAGATTAGAAATAAAATTTAACTTCAGGGTCAATTTAAAATAAAATATTTCACACATAATGAATCACATTTATTTAATGTAAAATAAAAAAAGTTTTGGCCGTGTGGTTGACGGCATAGAATACAAGTGTCACCCCCCCCCCCCCCCTATCTTCCCGTGGGTGTCGTAAGAGGCGACTAAGGGATAACACGATGCAAATACCATCTTTGCGTAGAGACGAAAAACTCGACATCAAACCCTATACGACTGCCTCGTTGGTCTCGCGGCATAAATGTGCGCGTGGGATCGGAGGTCCCGGGTTCGATTCCTGGGTCGGGTAGTGTTATTGAGCTTTTCTGTCACGAAATTCTCAGTAGCAGCACGGAGTCTGGAAATGTGCCCGGTACGGCAATAGGCTCGCCCCTTATTACGTGGGACTAAAGTATATCTGGCGAAAAGTGGGTGTAGAAATACACCTCTGCCTACCCCTTCGGGGATAAAAGGCGTGACGTTATGTATGTATGTATGTAGAAAAAGTCTCTGACAATGTCATTGGCTTAGTTAGTAAAAAGAATCTAAAATCCTTACAAAATCATATTATATATACCTACAGGTCAAATTAATTACACCCTTATAGATACGCCTAGGTCTAAAATAAGTGAGAAATAAAATAATTTAAAAGAATTAAACTAGGAGCCCGCATGGTGAGTAAGAAAGAAAATAAAATTGTGTGCGTACTTCTAACTGGCACCGAACTCAAATAGTGTTGTTGTTAAAAATATTAGTTTTTCTGCTGCCTAGTGCGAGCATCTTTAGATGTTGGTAAAGGCTTTTGGCGACTAGTCCATTTACTGACACAACTATCGGCACAATGATCGCCGAGTTCACATCCCACATATCGACAATCTCATGACCTGGAACCAAATATTTGATCTCCTTCTCTTTTTCTGCTTTTACGAGATTGCTGTCACGCGATGTGGTAATAACGTCTATCAATGCGAATCGCTCTGCTCGGTCGATCACTACAATATCAAGCTTATTGGCTACAATAAACCTGTCTGTAATGATAGACCTTTCCCAGGACAACAACGTACGACCATTTTTTCGAGAACTGAGAACAAATATTTTAAGGGTTCACAGCAGTCTACTTGTCATTTGCATGACGACAGGTTTATCATAGCTACGATTATATAATCATGATAATGACTCACACGATTAGCACCATGGTAATTTATCGTTTTTTGACAATCTGTCGCCACTGCAAAAAAGTAGTCATGACTACTCAGTACTTAGTACAGTTAATAGTATCGTCCTACATGTGAAGTCTTGCATTAAATTACACAAACTTTAAACTTAGTTGTTAGCAGCAGATAGTTTTATTTGAACTTTTATAAACACGATAGTTTGTGATGATCGATGAAAACACTTTTCTTGACATATATAATTTATTCAAGTATACTTATTTTTCAAAGAAATATTGCAGAATAGCTTCTACATCACAATAGTGCAAAGGCTACCTTTTTTGCAATAACTGTCACCCACATCGGCGAATACGTGGGCCGAAGCTAGTCTGTAAAATAAAAGTATCTATGAAGTTATAACGTCACTATGTTTATGCGTCACATTTTTATGCGAATAAATCAAAATGTCTATGAACGAAGTATCAAAGTTTCAAATGAAGTTCTATTAAATTTTGACGGGTAATGGGGCCCACACCGGAGCCCAGTCCCAGACCTTTGAGTGATGGGATTCCTCCGTCTATTTACATAATATATATAGTCTAAGTTATTACCTTAGATTTCGCACACACACATGCATACCATCGTATACGTATACAATATTACTTTTTAGTTAACAGTTAAAGACCCACAGACTTTCAAACTGAAAAGAGGTTAATAATACATTGTATAATATACTTTTTTGTTCAAGGTTTTTCCTATTCTGACTAAGAGATTTTGTATTTTTTGCAATATATTTATCTTGTCATTCTTTATTTATACGTTAAATATACATACCTGTATATGTGTTTTTTTTCATAAACTCACGCCTGTTTCCCCGAAGGGGTAGTCAGAGGTGTAAATATTACACTATTACCGATCAGCAGACGCATACGCTATCCACTGGACCACGGAGGCAGTCTATTAATTTTATGTTTATGTTATGTTAGTAAAATAATAATAATAATATCTCTCTAGGGCAGTTATTACATTCTTGGAGGCACAGTACCTACATGAGCTTTCAAACATGACCATCATCTTGTGATGTGTGTGTGGAACAATAAAGTGTGTTCATCAATCTAGAAGGAGGATCCTCTCACCAGACTAGGTGATCGTGCCTGGTGAACTTCAGATCGACGGACGTAGTTTGGGATTTATTTATACATAATAATATATTATTTCCGTGTGGCAGCTCCGCTTAAGGTATTCAGTAATTTAGTGCCGTTGTGTCCGTTAGATGTCATAGTGTTAACCTTTAAGTACTGACATGGGTGTTTCACAGACGTCGAGTTCACAAATATGAGTCTTATTTCGAGGCCTTTAAAGGTTCCCTCTCGCCCTTCCCTGTACCTTCGGGATCTAACATGTTCATCAATTAGTCGAACGCTCACTAGTGGTGCGATAACACATTCGGCTGTGCAGCTGCGCAGTGTCTCTCAGACGTAAGGTCAGTATTAGTGTTATGGGTCTAAAGCAATGTAAAATATGCCAAAGACTAATGTTTAAAATAAATAAATTTTCCAAAATAATTCTAAATAACTTTTTTGTCGTTTAGATTATAACTTATATTTTTTAGGTAAGCGAAGCATTGGTTATGTCATTTCTACCAAATAAATACTGATCTCCTATGAAATGGTTGTTGTTTTTTTACTGACTTCATAAAATAATAATAAACGAATCATAATACAATTAAACAATGTGCAAATCGGTAAATAGAAATGATCTATTTCGACTATTTACTAAGCTGTCTGGGAGACGTCACGTCGCATTTTATGATATGACCAAACCACGTCAGTACCTGAAGGTTAATTGTCTCTGCCGTCGTACGATAGATGAGGCGATATAAAGCTACCTACAGTATAAGCACAAAATATATGTGTAGTATGGATAAAAGAGTCGTGTATTTCAGACACAGAGCTAATAATCTTGCTCATTACACCAACATTTGTCCAGGGTGGGAACCGAACTAGTGCTATCTCGTGCCGTGAACATCATGCCAGTTGTTATAATAAAAAGACCTGGCCTTGAACTTAGAGTAAATATGAAACAATCGAACGAACTATTTATTGAAAACGGAGACTTTAAAAATAAACAATTACTATCGCTATTTCACAAGGACACTTAACAATCTTAAAAAATAAGCAATGTGTTTGGAATCTGGCGAATTTCATCTTGATTTTTACGGTACTGAACCCGCAATAAAACACATAGATCTACTACACAAAAAAATAAAAACTGCTTCAATCCTGCAACTTATATTATGATTAACGAGTAAACTCCAGATACCATATCGAATATTAATAATTTGCCTTCTTGATAAGATATATATATATATATGTTTGTATTTGCCTTGAATGTGATTAGTATGTTGATATGATGTGTGTTTATAAGACATGTGTGTGCGTTTAAAGTGGTTGATTTTATGGTCTTTGTGGGCTGGTCGGCTTGTACGACAACCGGGGCCAATTATACAAGTGAGGCAAGGCGCAATACGAGGTCAAATCTCAGAAGACGGCTCACATTATCAATACTTTGGTATACCTTACGCGACGTCAACACGGCAGTACCGGTTTCAGGTAAGTGTGTGTGTTTATATACAGGTTGTCACTTTAAATGTCAGACATAAATGTCTTCTCATAATAAATTAAAAATGCAAGCTTTGTAAAAAATCGTATTATTTTATTTTATCTAACTTGTTGTTTATTAATTTGTCGTCTTATTTGTGTCTATGCATGTTGTTAAAATCAATCAATTTCAATTTATTTATTTGTGTCTATAGATCTTAGTAAACATAAATAATATACCCATACACGCAACACCATCTAGTCCCAAACTAAGCAGACCTTGTACTATGGGTACTAGAAAATGAATTAACATACATACAATATACTATTTTTGTTGGTAAATATGCTTCACTAGCACGATATTGTTGTGCGTTCACTTGTGGCACTAATCACACACCTTTCGGTCAAAGTTGTCGTTGCGTCGCGACTCCAGCAGCTGTAGTCTCGGCATGTACTTCGACTTTTGGCGCACGTAGCGAGCGTTCACACTACGCCGGACCGGCTAATTAGCCGGTCCGGCTTAATGCCCGGACCGGCGAATAACGAGCCAGTGGCAGAACAATTTGTGTGAAGCTATTCACACTAAGCTGGATCCGGTCAATAGACCGGATCCGGGCATTAAGACGGACTCGTAGAGCTGAGCTAAGAGTATGCGTTAGAATATACCGATCGTTATGGCAACGATCATATGCTATATTAGGTATAGATAGTTATACGTCAATTGTTTGACTATCTAAATTTCATAACGAGTATAACCACCATGAAATGCCGCGCGCGGTCAGACTTTACCTATGTAGTTATATCTTAGCGTAGCGTTTTTTGACAGCAGAATGGTTGGCCGGTCACCATTTAGATAGACATTTTGTAACATTCCAAGGCTTATTTATTTTTTCTTATTGTATTCTTTTTTAGGGTTCCGTAGTCCACAAGGAACCCTTATAGTTTCGTCATGTCCGTCCGTCTGTCCGTCCGCAGCCTAGCTCAAAGACGCCTGGTGCTAGAAAGCTGATATTTGACATGAATATAGACATAAAATATTGCAACAAAACTGTAGAATAAAATTTAGGAAAATATTTTTTTTATGGGTATCTCCCCTACATATATAGTGGGGTTGAATTTTTTTGGTTGAGTACCCCATTATGTGGGATATCATTGGATAGGTTATAAAAAACTATTATTAGTTTGCTCAAATCATTTTTCGATCAAGTGATTGGTTTGTCAAATATCAAGCTTTGAAGTTAAAAAAATTGTTAGACTCAAGTGTCCATGTGTCGGCTAAACTATTAATTTGGAAGAGGTGAAAAAAATCACAAATGTAGTACATATAACGAATTTAAAAGGAAAACAATCACGGCTAAGTACATATCGCACACCTAGCGGTATAATGACACATCTACTTTTTTCTTATTTTACAGAAATGAGTGTCAAAGATTTTACAAATGTTTGAAACGAAGTTATGACTTCATTTTACGTTATATAATGAATTTTATGGTTTTAGCAACTAGTATAGACCTTAATAGATACTTAGGGATAAAAAAATCCACTTCAGGTTTCCAGGAGTAGCTTCATAACAGTCAAAAAAGAAGAAGAGCCATGCAATTGTGCCGTTATACTTTTAAGAACTTCCAAAAATGTCATATATGCCCCTAAAGCCATAATTAAACAGGATGTGAAAACCAAGAAATAAAGACATTTGCTTAATAGAAAACAACAGTTTTTATTTGAAATCAACGTACCTACATAGGCTGCACTAAAATGATCGGGAATGGCATATTGCCACTGTTCCTGTCATATTAAAATCTTTTTAATTGAAAACTGCTTGGTTTTAAAAATCGAATACCGTTTATTTATTTAAAAAAAGATTCTCGGTCTTGTCACAAGGTTTTGTCAAACTTGTTTAGTCGTTGAGAAAATGGAATTGACTCGAGAAAATTCAAGAGCGATGATTTATTATGACTTTCGAAGTGGTTTAACACAAAAACAGTGTGTTGATCGGATGATTTCTGCATTTGGTGATGAAGCCCTATCCAAAACCACAATTTATCATTTATATATGCTGAATTTCAACGTTGACGTGTCAATCTCAGTGATGATCCCCGTCAAGGTCGTCCAAAAACTGCAGTCACCCAAGAAAAAGTTGATGCTGCGCGTAAGCTGATTAAGGAAGATCGACATGTGACATACCGCGAAATTCAGGCAACTTTAGACATTGGCATGAGTCAAATAAAAATAATCTTGCATGAACAATTAGGTGTAAAAAAGTTGTTTTCCCGATGGATACCGCATTCGCTCTGTGAAGAGCAAAAAGTGGCTCGCGTTACTTGGTGCGTCGGAACTCTCGAAGGTTTCCACGCAGGATCCTCAACTGCTGTATAAAACATCGTATCAGGTGACGAATCCTGGATATACGCGTACAAACCCGAAACAAAAAACCAGTCACGAGTTTGGGTGTTCGAAAATGAGTTAAAGCCAACAAACATTTTTCGTTCACGGAGTGTTGCAAAAAAAATGGTGGCCACGTTTGTCTCCAAAACCGGCCATGTTATGACTATTCCTCTTGAGGGACAAA
This sequence comes from Euclidia mi, assembly GCA_944739405.2. NCBI lineage: Eukaryota > Metazoa > Arthropoda > Insecta > Lepidoptera > Erebidae > Euclidia > Euclidia mi. Next base: position 59,649,477 of record OX123196.2, on the reverse strand, counting down.
GAACGGTTAATGCAGAATGGTATGCTAGGATTTGTTTGCCACAGGTCGTTTCTGAACTCCGTAAAGAGAACTGCAACCACCGCATCATCCTCCATCACGACGAGTTCTCACACCGCGCACAGAACAAAAGTTTTTAGAGCAAGAAAACATAGAATTATTAGACCATCCGCCGTACAGCCCCGACCTAAGCGCTAATGATTTCTATACTTTCCCTAAAATAAAGAATAAATTGCGTGGACAGAGATTTTCATCACCTGAAGAAGCTGTGGACGCCTACAAAACAGCCATTTTGGAGACCCCAACATCCGAATGGAATGGTTGCTTCAATAATTGGTTCCATCGTATGGAAAAATGTGTCAAATTTCGCGGAGAATACTTCGAAAAGCAATAAATACATTTTTAAATAGTAATGTTGTGTCACTACCTTGATTCCCGAAATTTTCAGATTTTTTTAATAATATACTTATTTGTAATTTTATTCAAATAAATATATTTGTCTGCTGTAAATAAAAGCGACCTTCCGTCTACAATCGAAGCTGTGGGCCTAAGCTCGTTTCTTATCAGAAGCTGCTTTACTGAAGAAGATGGTAACGGTTGTGCCTAATTGATATACAACAATGTTTGCCATATGAATTTTGTAATTAATTAACAAATGTCTATAATTAATAATTAAGTTTACATTTACAAAAGCCACATGATACTAGTTGAGCGAGCCCAGAGGGCTATACTTAAAATTTGCCTTTTCAAACCCCGGTTATATCCCACAGTCAAACTTTATGAACACTGTCAAATGCTAACAGTTCGGCAGCTGTTTATACTGGCTACTGCTATTAAGCAGCATTCCTTAACGCATTACACTCATGAATCGATTCGTCGTAACCATATAGTAGCTATATCCACCCCCCTAAAAACATCATTCAGTCATAGGTTCTTTATATTTTTCGGTCCATACATTTACAACAAATTAAATAAAATATTAACATTACATCATCTGAATAAGTATAATTTTAAAAAAGTTCTATGCGCTTGGCTTCTCAAGCAATCGTACACAGATACGGAAACTATTCTTAATGTCCCTGTATAGCAATTCAACCGTCGTAGCTAATACATACCACTGTTTCACAGGTGAAGCAATACGCTCACTCACACGCCCTCATCTACCCATACATCAGACATAACACTTAATTATATTATAATCATCCAATACTTACGTATCTAGCCATCTCCGCATTTACATACATCTGATAAATACCGATTCATCAACTCACACTACACCCAATCACTAGTTTTTAGTTCACCCACTTCATAATGTAATAAATTACCTACATACTTTAGTTTTTTAAGTCGAACGTAAGCATGTATACCAGGCACGCCTGTTTTGTTAATAAAGCTTTAAATTATAATTTGGAATGTTACTGAGGTGGATAACTGGTGACCTGTAATACAGGTGTTCCTACCTACCACAGGCACCAGCGATCCACAGTCAAACCTAATGTGTATCTTGCTTTGTTGTTTTGTGTATTTTGGTCGACTGTGGTGATGAAATAAACGATTTTTATTTATTATTTTATTATTTATTTGAAGACGAATTAGTATAAACATACACAAGTTCTTCATATAGTTTCCACACTCATAAGCCAAAATTAAGCAACAATTAAAGATATATCGTGTACATATATCGGTTACATTTTGAATGAACTTATACTGTATTAGTTTTTAGGCATATAGATACAAAATAGCATTCTCCTCGCGTTATTCCAGTCGCAACCCGGGTACAGAATAGATAGTTCTTACGAACAGAAGCACCACTTCGCAAACCAATTTATAGAAATGGCGACTCTTGCTACTAAGCAAGAAAGTGCAATTCAGCTCGCACAAGCACTCAGTAGCTAACGCGATATTCGCCTAACTGTTCCCGCTCTTTTCTAACACATAACGCTGTCGCTGTCTGGCGTGGAGCGGTGCGCTAGCTGTCGCGCTAGGGTTGTCGACTTGCCGCTGCTACTATAATATTTATTCATCGTCTATCTACCTACTTGACCACTTAATAATAATTTATTAATTTATTATCCTATAAGTATCCTATCCCACTATTTGAGCTCGTAGAACAAAAACCACAAAAATTCTGGTAATTTTTACTATACTAATTCTTTGTTATTTCCTAAACACTTGGACCGATTTACATGCTTCAAACGGATAAAATAGTTTTTGAACTAGATCTTTAATTTGAAACCATAATCTTTGAGATATCTCAACAAATAAAAAGTACAATTTTCAAGTTGCTCTCGTAAAATAAATAAAATCAAAATTTCAAATTGCTGTCGACACACATCCGTTAAATGAGCAATACTTTGCACCAGACTTGTGATGAGACATTTTTGTGGTTCACTATTAAAATTCACGTTATTAGCTAGCCCTGCGCGCGAGCGGTGACGACGCGGCGTGGAAGCCGCGCGAAAGTGTAGGCACTTATCGCTGTAGGTACGGGCGAGTGAAGGAGGCCTGACCCGGGGTCCACTGACTAGTCTAACCGAACTTGACTGAATATTAGCTTTTCCACAGAGCGACTGTCTGCCTGACATCCGCATCCCAAAGGAATAGCGATATTCCATGGTTTAGACTGGCGTCAGTTTATTCAGAGGTACTGACTCCCTAAAACAACTGTCAAAGATCTTCATGACAGCCGGGACCGATGGCTTAACGTGCTCACTAAGGCACGGGCTCAAGCGATAATTTACAATTCAATACACACACATCTCTGAAAAGTCATTGGTGTACGCCGTGGATTTGAACCCGATTCCTTCTGCATGGTAGTCTGTTGGTATCTTCACTAGGCTTTCGCTGCCTATGGCGTAAGTAATAATATTAAAAGGCCTTGCAAAATGCCATGGAACAAAATTGTTATCATAAACCACATAAATGAAGGCTAGATCAAAACCCTGACTAAATCCAAGGACAGACAATAGATACCCAAGGCCACATTGGAGCAGACGTGGATATGATATAAATAACTACGTTAAAAAAACCGACTTCAAATATAAAAAAGTAAAAAATAATAAAGATTTAATATTAATTAAATACTACATATTATTTATATGTGCTATTTACTAATAGGTTTGCAGTCGATGCCAAGCCTTAAACAAATAATAATATTTTAATCGCTTAAATAAATACAATAAATTATTTAAAATTGTATTCCTCAAAAATATATGACACAGGTACAATTTACAATTTATGAGGCTTATAATTATGGACTCCAATAGAAGTCGGGTCGAAGTCGACTCCGGTAGAAGCAGGTAAGAAGTCAGCGCCCCCCATGTTATCCTCTGGAGCGCCCGGCCACCGTTTTACGGTGGACTCTTTTACCCCCGATAAGCGCCCGCCGACCGTTATACGGTGGTCTCGTACATGTTCCATTCAATGTTCAAATGAAACGCCAAAACAAAGTTTGTCTCTTTTCAATGTTTTGTTGTCTTTTGAAGCGTATGAAACCATTGACAGATCTATGCAATAAAAATGCTTATTTTCAACGTCAATAAAAACAAACAGTCAGCTAAACTCATCAGCTGTTAGTACACTTCGACGCGTGCTTACACTATTTCGCTTCCAAATCAATTTTTTTCCATATATTTCTTTTTTTACGTATTTCAATTAATAGAATAGCTCATAAATAATATTATTATAATTTTCCTATGCTATGAATGCCTCTAATTGGTCAATACACTCATTTTTCTACAATAGCATGTATTTTACACATTTGTTTGATAAAACCGTTTGAATTACTTACGCTTGTTCACAAAGTTAGTTAATTCTATATACACAATAAAGCAAATTTCATGCAGATTCTAAATATATATGTATTGATTAGTGTTCTGAAGTAAATTAACGTCGAAATCGGCATTTAAACGCTGCCCGCCAACTTTCATACATACGCTTAATTTGCCGTGGGCGCTTATCGATTATATTATGACATTTAATTTTGACGTTTGGGCGCTCGAGAGCTTATATAAACCATTAGAGCCTCTAACCATGCAACATAATAATCTTTTAATTAGAGCTTACTGCAATAAATGTATAACTTAAAAGTAGATTGTTAGAATCATATGTACATTAGTGTTATGTTTGTGTATGTTTGTGTGTGTGAGTGTATGTGTACGTGAGCCATACTATGCTATGTTACTACTATTTAGCCCATATTTAAATTATTCTTAACGTCCTAGTGGTAAGTTCTCAGTATTACGGTAATCCAATTTATGTAGAAACGCTTTTACACCCGATTTACAATTATGCTTATTCTTTTCTAATTTCAAGTCTTTTGGTTAGATAGTTATATCATTTTGTTCTTATATTCTCAAACTGTCTGTTAGCAAAATAATTTTTGTATGGCTAGAATACATCCTATATTTAAGTGTACCAGCTAGCAATGTGAGGGGTCGGCTCAAATGTTTCCGGAGAACAGAATGGAGTATGCTCCATTATATAGAGCTGCCTCACTGTTGGTAACGTACTTTCTGCATAAATAAGTTGCACTGTGGGATACCTTCGTGGTCGGCAGAACATAATCTTAAGGACAGCTCTCTGTGCCCGATAAAAACATTCTCAGTGCCCCCCCAGACTGGTAAACAATACGACAAGTGAGATTGAATTGAAAATTGGCAAGGCTAATAGGTTTATTTGCGTATATTTATCTTTAAAGTAGGCATTTCATTGTATATATTATTTGCTCGTTGAATACGAGCAAATATATACAATGAAATGCCTACTTTAAAGATAAATATACGCAAATAAACCTAATAAAGATCAATTCAATCTTGATATTATAAGCAGCTTCAATCAATACGAAGAATGATAAAAAAAATAATTACGATAATGTATTCAACATAATTCCTAAACTAATAAATGGTCATGTAAATTATGAAATGCCTACTTTAATTTAATGGTTTTTGGAATTTGATTTGGCACCGGCTTCAAACCTATTAGTAAATAGCACATATAAATAATAGCTTGTATTTATTTAATATTAAATCTTTATTATTTTTTAATTTTTCGTTTTTGAAGTCATTTTTTTAACGTAGTTATTTTTATTTAATACTTTTTAGTGTATTGTTTAGTTATGGGTAGACCTACAAAAGGTGCTGCGCGCCTTAAAAAATATAGATCTCAAGAAACAGGAACGGATTGAAGTAGTCGTCTCCGAAAAAATGCTCTGCGAAACACATTTTTCTTCTGAGACTATTAAAGATCGTGAAAAACGTTTGTTAGCCATGAAAGCATATATGAAATCACCTTAACGTCAAGAAACTCTTGAACTATAATTCTTAACTCGGTAAGAACCAAGAGCGTCTATTAAATGAGTCTTTTGAGCAAAGAGATAATAGACTTAATTAATAATCGACAAATCTTTAATCATGGCATAACCTCATGATTTACGTCCCTGTGGTCACCATTATCATCATTGTGCTAATCAGTTCGTATGGCCACCTTCTGGCTCCTTCATTGGATCCTAGAGGATCTTAGTTATCACGCGCACCAAACTGCTCGTCAAGACAAAACAAACGAGCCCAAACTCGATAGAGTTTTTGATTAAATTTCTGAGTTCCTATGGCCACCTTCCGATTCCATCGTCAGATAAGGTCTATGTCATAATAATTTTTCATTGTCATCCAATTTACATACGTATTCAAAATATCAGCTCAATCGGTAACCGGGAAGTGGATCAAATTTACATGCGAGATTGATTTCAGACATCGGAATAGGTGAAAGTAAATTTAAAAAATGCTCATAACATAAAAACTACTGGGCCTTTCTGAATAAAATTTTTATGGGATCAATTCGAAACTATTCCGCATCAAACAAAAAAAGAATCACGTAAATCGGTTCAGAAACCTCGGCGAAATCGGTGTACAAACATTTTTTTTATATATAGTAATAGGCGGCAAAAGAGCAGACGGATCGCCTGATGGTAAGCAATTACCATCGCCCATGGACACAAGCAACACCACAGGAGTCACAAGTGCGTTGCTGCCCGTTGGAGTTGGGAAAAGGATAGAAAGAGGAGTGGGATAAGGGGAAAGGAATAGGGGATGGGGCCTCCGGCACTCTCACTCACCGAACGAAAGGCAACAGTTTGGGTACTGTTACTTTACGTCGATTTTCTGTGAGAGGGTAGTACTTCCCCAGTCGAGCCGGCACATTCATGCTAAAATCAGCAAGGCTCTACTACCAGTAAAAATACCGGCCAAGTTGAGACCCTCCTCCTTTTTTGTTGAAGTCGGTTAAAAATAGATATATACATACATGTATGACACTTACTTTCTAGGAGTTAAATGTGGGGTTAAATGCGAATGCTTCAGATCGGTTTACTAATGTTTGCCATAATTTAAAATGCCATAATTTCATATGCCATACTGGTATTTGCCATAATTTCATTAGAAATAACGCTTCAGTTGTTATAATCGTGAAATGACATAAAATGACTTTTACTAATTCCATTGGTCATAATCGATCAAGTGTCATAATAATTTAAATCCATAAATGTATTTGCTATAATTTTCGTTTTCAATAATCTAAGAAGAAAATAGAGAATAAACTGAAGTTGAACAACTTCAACTAGTGTGAAGAATGTGGACTAAGTTGACGGAGCCCTGCTTCGCAAGGCTCCTATTTTTGGGTTAAGGGTCAAAAGAGAACCCTAACCTAACCTATCCGAGTCGGATTGCACTGAGTGGGTTAACGATAATTAATTCAACTTCAGTTTATTAAACTAGTGTGAAGAATGTGGACTAGGTTGACGGAGCCCTGCTTCGCAGGGCTCCTATTTTTGGGTTAAGGGTCAAAAGAGAACCCTAACCTAACCTATCCGAGTCGGATTGCACTGAGGGGGTTAACGATAATTAATTCAACTTCAGTTTATTAAACTAGTGTGAAGAATGTGGACTAGGTTGACGGAGCCCTGCTTCGCAGGGCTCCTATTTTTGGGTTAAGGGTCAAAAGAGAACCCTAACCTAACCTAACCTATCCGAGTCGGATTGCACTGAGTCGGGGTGTTAACGATAATTAATTTCGACCTAACAATAAGATGTATTATTAACATACACATACATACATACATACACAACGTCACGCCTTTTATCCCCGATGGGGTAGGCAGAGGTGTATTTCTACACCCACTTTTCGCCAGATATATCTTAGTCCCACGTAATAAGGGGCGAGCCTATTGCCGTACCGGGCACATTTTCAGACTCCGTGCTGCTACTGGGAATTTCGTGACAGAAAAACCCAATAACACTGCCCGACCCAGGAATCGAACCCGGGACCTCCCGCTCCCACGCGCACATTTATGCCGCGAGACCAACGAGGCAGTCGTGTAGGGTTTGATGTCGAGTTTTCCGTCTCTACGCAAAGATGGTATTTGCATCGTGTTATCCCTTAGTCGCCTCTTACGACACCCACGGGAAGATAGGGGGTGGTGACACTTGTATTCTATGCCGTCAACCACACGGCAGTGTATTATTTACATAATTATATTAAATTTTGATTATGTCAAGTGTCGATTATGAGATGTGTTACTTATGGAAACTAATTATTATGATATATGTTGTTATAGAAAGTCATTTTATGGCAAATAAAAGTTATCACTGTTAAGTGGTTAAGGCAAACGTTATTAGTATAAATGATAATAGTGCAAGTTAATATTATGATCGGGGATGATTATGGCAAGCAATATTAGTGCAAATGAATTTATGGAAAACGAGAGAATACCCTTCAGATCTGTATTGGATCTGTACTAACAAAAAAGATTTCAAGTTGCTGGCTATTCATCTATGATTGATAAAAAATATCTTCGTAGAAGTTTATAATCTATGTTTTCCTAACCCTGTGCCATGTCATAAGCTTATTATTTTAATGGATTTTGTTCTTTTTATCTCAATTTTACCGTTGAAGAAGTTTCTGCTAAAATAAATCAAAAATGGATATCAGTTACTTATACGACATGACTCGAGGTCAATTGGGGCGTCAGCCGCTATTTTGTGAGACACGTCCAGTATTTTGCGACACCATAAATCCAGATGTGGAGACGCAGCGCAAGTATATTCTACGGAACCCCGTTCACCAACAAGTGCAGAACACACCACCGCTTTCCATGGGAGAGAATAATACGATTCGGTGAGTACACCCAGTTGACTCCACGGCCAGAATTTGATCATCATGTAGACTATGCTGAACTAGCTTTTTAGACATGTCTACTGCTGGACATAGGCCTCCCCTAAGGTTCTCCATATAAACCGATCTTGAGCCACCCATCCATCCGCTGCCCGCAATCCCAACAAGATCGCCGGTACACCGAGGGCTACCTCTGCTACGATGTCCGGTGCGTGGCTACCACTCAAGAACTAGGCATGTAGATACTAGTATACAGAGTGTCACAAGACCCATCACCAAGCCGAAGTCTACTCGTTGTGGACATCATGCCAAGTCATACTAACCAAAAATTTAACCTGGGAAACTATATTTTTTTAAGTTTTTATATTTTGTAAACCCCAATTAAAAGCGCGCGCGTGCAATGCTCGAAATACCTACTTATCCATGGAGTCATATCAGTAGTCAGTCATCTATAGAACATATTAGCGGGGTAAATGCATCGATTTTGTACCTAATTAGAAAAATTCATACTAACTTTGAGCCTCAATATCTCCTGAACCAGTAGGTAATTTCCGAGGTATGGTGCCGAAGTAAAAAATGTTCGTAGTGATTGGTACAACATGGGATTTCAGTTTTCGTTAAGGATCTTTTTACACCCTGTATAGTGAACCATGTCTCATAGGAGGCTCTGGGCAAATATTGGTAAGTACTTAGGACTAGGTTAATGTGGTCATCTACAAGAAACAAGAAGTAGAGTAATTCACGAAATTACATTAATTTTTTGTGTTCTTGAAACACTTGGTTTAAGATTCGTTTCCCACGACACAGTTTCTATCTTGTTGCTGCTTATTTAGCAACTCACCTGAGTTGTAGGATTTACTTGAACTTGTAGGTACTTCGGAATGCTCAGCTGCAGACAGTTGCTCAACTCGTTACTAATTTCTTCATGATTTCGTAAGAGGTTGGTATGATAACAGTTAACTACACAATTAAATACAATCAGCTTTCAGCGAGATACGCAAATCTTAAAATTTGGTTTACTCCATAATTTTCAACTGAATTTGGTCCGAACTGATGCAACCAAGCTACAATTTTGGCAGATTTCCAAATACGATCGTGAACCTTGCATCATAAACTACTCTGTAGATAATATGGTGGTAAAATCACTGCTTCTTTTGAACTATATTGGTCTTGCAGCGCTGAATACACTAGTACCGGAGTAGCCCACGATGAGGGTGGATGGCCAAAAGATGTCAACCCTTACGACCCCGAGGCCACGCAGCGGTACCGGCGCAGAATTGAAAAGGAAGACAGCTATCTACACTGCGTCTTCTCCTTGACACCGGTCAGTTCATATCCTAGTTATGTATAAACCACCCCCGAACTTTTTATTCCACCACAGGACAATTCTAAAACAAATCTTTCCGAGTATGTTAAATGTGAGCCAGTGCTCTGACCTATCTATAAAACAGATACTACTATGAAATCATGAGTAATCTTTGTCTCAGAAATCTAACTTGGGATTTGATTATCACTGCCACACAATGCTAGCCTAGTTTCATAAATAAATTTAATATAAATGTTTTTATGTAGCGTTAAGTTTGCGACGGAAATTTACGAAATATTGGCACTTTCGCTTTCTCTCACTTATCTCAGAAACCAAAAAAGAAGTTCAACGTTAGTCTTTATACTATTATATTTTCTGTGCAGGGCATGGAACACAACATTTTCCAAAACAATGCTATCAACATGTATCAAGCCTACTACAGCGAGTTGGTGCCCTTTCCTAAGATGGAGGAGAGTGGGTGTCGAAAGGTGAACGTATACCGCGATGAGCCTCCGTTCGGCCCCAAGCGACCCGTCAGCTCGCTATCCTGGCAACCAGAAGGCGGCAACTTCTTTGCTTCTTCTTACGTCGCTATCGACTTCGACAAAAATCCAAGGGGAAGCCTCGACTGCTACATATGGGACATAGAAAACGCAACAAAGCCTCTTACAATTTTATCGCCACCTGCATCGATAATAGACCTTCAATACAACCCCCGGAACATTAATATGCTGGTTGGTGGTCTCGTCAATGGTCAAGTCTGCTCCTTTGATCCTCGTTCTTCTAAAGAGCCTGCAATAAAGTGTCCAGTCCACGTTTCACATCGAGACCTCGTTAATAGCGTATTGTTTATCAACGCTAAAAACGGCATGGAGTTTTTTTCAGGAGGAGCAGACGGTGCACTCAAATGGTGGGATCTGCGAAACATAAGCGAACCTACTGAAGAACTGATCTTGGATATAGCCACTCCACCAAATGAAGAGCCGACAATGGCAAGAGCCAATGGCGTAACCGCATTGGAGTATGAACCAACAATACCGACTCGGTTTATGGTGGGCACTGAAAATGGTCTTGTTATAATGGGCAATCGTAAAGGAAAATCTCCACAGGACAAACTACCAGGCAAGGTATGTAATAGAATACATAAAAATTATATAGAAATTAATACGATTTTTTTCTATGATCGCCAATAGGGTAGTTTCCAGGGTCAAAATAATTACATTTTATTTAGTTCGTATTTTAGATTATAAAAAAATATTGGACACGTATTTTTCTTTTTTCGATTAAATAAAAAATAACAAAGATATAGCCCATTAAAGTTACGTGTGACGTCATCTAGTGCGAAAAAATGCAGCACGGTGTGACGTTATACGTAACTTTAATGAGCTATATCTTGGTCATTTTTGGTTTAATTTACAAATAAAAAAATACGTATCGCTTATTTTTGAATAATCTAAAGGACGGACTTTCAAAATAGAACTTAAGGACAAATTTTACCTTAAAATTTAGTGACCCCTGATTTTGCGAATGCGTCGATGTTCCATCGCATTTTGATAGCTTTTTGCGTCCCGTTTGTGCACATGCATGACGCTGCAAGGAGGCATCTATACTATAACAATACTGTAAAGTACTTTCGGGCACTTATGGCTAAAATAACACTCCGGAACGGTGTGTGACTCTTATCGTGTTTTCAGTTGCAATTGTTATTTTAAATAAATAATATATAATTATCACTGTTTTATACAGATTGATGCACAGCTGGGTCCAGTATGGAAAGTGGAGCGCAACCCTGGCTTTATGAAGAACTTCCTGACGGTTGGTGACTGGACAGCGCGCATTTGGAGCGAAGAGTGCCGCGAATCTTCCGTAATGTGGACGCCATTCCACCGTCATAAGATCACTGATGGCACCTGGAGTCCTACCAGGCTATCTCTGATGCTGCTGACACAAAGCAGTGGCATACTAAGTGTGTGGGATTTACTGCGGCAACAACGACAGCCTATCCTTAACATAAACGTGTGCGAAGAACCGCTTACACGAGTGCGCATGCATGAAGAAGTTAGTGCCAAAATATTATGCTCCTTAAAAAAAAATCAACTCGTTTTGCATATTCATTATCATCATCTTTAGCCATGTTTAAAATCAGCCCCTCTGGACACGGGTCTTGTCTCACTTTGAAAAGTAAAAGGCCATAGTACATCTCGCTGGCCAAGTACAGGAATGACAAACTTCATATGTCTTTCGAGAACAATATGAAGCAATCTTAGACATGCAGGTTTCCTCACGATGATTTCCTTCACCGTTTAGTAATCATTCCTCCCTGGGGGCCTCTTCCCATTATGAAAAGGGTAAGGCCATAGTCCACCACGCAGGCCAAGTGCGGCTTGGCAGACCTCACATGTCATGTCTTTCGAGAACTTTAATACGCATACATAACTCCGAAAAGTCATCGGTGCGCGCCGCGCCGTGGATTCGAACCCGGACCCTCAAGGTAGCAGTCTGTCGGTCTCTCCCCTAGGCTATCGCTGCTTTAAGTAAACAACAATTAAAAAAATATTGCGCACTTAACTTAATTTCGAAACTTTACACTTAATTTCGAAATGTCTGTGGGATACACTGTGGCTTTGAACTCAACATCCTCGGTGTAGGAGTCTGTTAGTTTCTCCATAAGGCTACCCTCTTCATCTGTCTTTTGAAATAAAGTACGTATGTTGAAATCAAGCTTCTGTAACGTATTGGGACATTTCAGGGTAAGCTGTTCGTATGTGGCACTGGCAACGGTGACGTGTTTCTGCTAGAATTGTCCAAAAACCTTTGGGAGTCTGACACACACGACAAGGGTTATCTGACACATGTAAGTACTTGTTACGTAACTAAGCAGCATAATTGAATTTATTTGTTTGTTTTGTTATAATATCGAATATATCCCACGATTAATGCCTATTTTGTATGTCTATAGTAAAAGATGAACTAAACATTGTACGAAGTTTCATCTCGGCTTCAGTGGTATAGTTGGCCCCGGCTGTTCTACGTAGACTACAACATGTATAGGCAACTGTCTCTAAAATTTGTTCAAATAGGTACATGTTTCATCATCATCATCAGCCTTTAACAGTGCACTGCTGGACTCAGTGGCGTAGCTAGCTTGGGTGGCACCTGTGGTGGACCTTTTTTTTTGTCGAAACCTAACAATTCCGGGCTAACGCTCGTAGTGCTGAGCTAGTGCCTATGTTGTTTTATGTTTTTGTCCACTGAACAGTGTACAAAAGTTAAGTTAAAGTTCAGTTTTGGGTGTCACCCCTTTTTTTGGATGGGTGGCACCCCAAAAAGGCGGACCGCCCCCGCCCCCCCCCCCCCTTCCTACGCCACTGGCTGGACTAGGCCTCTCCTTTGAATGGAGGAATTGGCCTACTATACCACGCTGGCCAAACGGGTTGGTATAGGGTTTGTATCAAGTTTTCCTTCTCTTACAGTGCTGCTCTCTGCATAATATGCTCCCTCTATCGGCTTTTACGACACCCATGGGATGATATGGGGTGGTGACATTCCGTATTCTTAATCCGTCACCACACGGAAGACATGTTTATGATATTGTTATAATTCTAAACAACAGGTTTTCGAGCGAGAGACGAAAGGCGAGCGTATCTTAGAAGCGCGCATGCGTGAAATCCGGCTGAAACAACGGCAAGCTGAAGAGCCGAGTCCGACAGGTTCCATCACTGAGTCAGACCCTGCTATAGGCGACAGAGATCTGGTTGAAGCTACCACTGAATACATGTCTGTTATTAAAAAGGAACAGCAAGCCTAATAAGCTGCTCCTCGTCACGCGGTTTAAAGCCAATAATTACGGGCTTCCCTTCTCAAAAGTCGGGCTCAAAGAGGGTTATTAAACTCCTCCTAGTGGAGGGTTGTCAACCTCTCCTATTCACGGTATTTCTCACCAGCAACCTGTAGTGAAAAGTGGAGTCACGGGGATTTTATTAGTATTACCGAGGTCCAGGCTGAATATCCCTGGAAAATGTCCGCATAACCAAAAAATTGAGCTATTGTTTACTTCTGTTTCTGATACACTTTGATTTTAGATCAGATTTAGTTTTATATATGCTTATTGTACTAGATTGTATTTAATTTTCATATAATAATTACTTATAATTTGTTAACAAATAAATAATTTTATTTTGACATATCAATTGTTTTATTTTTGTGTTACTTTTGGCTTTTGCGTTCCTATCTTGAATCGCAATCCGTGGACATATCACGTTGCTTCGCTTCAAGCGGATGCCAGGTAAGTATGCCTACGCCTACCTACCGTGCTGCATTTTTTGTTTGTTGCATCTACAGATTGCGGCCCTGTTGTTTTAATGAGTTACCTGCAAAGAAATATAACCTAAGGCATAGAAGTAACACTAAATAACAACAGCGGTTGCTATGATTGATATCTTCTTTCTAATGGCACATGCAGTATGATAGAAAGAGCTGTCGATAGGTTTAGCAGCACGCTCTTATAGCAGTCTCGTGGTAGGCAAACAGTAGCCAAAACATAGAGTTAGGAAACCGAGTGTTGTTCGTAACAGTGATGATTTATCGATAAATATGTTTGGTCAAATGTCTAACTTTAGTATGTGTCGATATATTTAAGCCGTAGAAGTAAACAACTAAAATATTGAAATTGTAGTTTTTGCTGTTGACGCCGGACAGTGCTTTGCAAAGACTTGCCAGACAGACAGTACTAAAAAAATCACGTATTTAAATTGTTCGTTTTAGCCATAAAATCTATTGACAAAAAGTATTCATAAACAAATGAGCGATGCGTTGCGATGCGATGCTAAGAAACTGTCACTTAGATTATGTATTGTACGAATTATACCAGATTGGCTAATGCGGCACGGCAGGCTTTGGCAATTTGTTTGCGTCGCATCATATCACGTTGATTTTTTTAGAGTTGTAGGTAATCCGACTGCCACGCCGAAGCTTCCGGGTTTGATTCCCGCTCAAGTCAAACATTTGTGGACATGAATATGGATGTTTGTCTTGGTCTGGATGGTACTATGTATAATATGTAATATATTTACAGAAAAGTATATATGCATGTTTATCGATTTTGTAGTACCCGTAGTACAAGATATGCTTAGTTTGGGACCAGACAATGTTGTGTGAATGTGAAAGAAATCTAGGCTATATTTTATGGTAAAATATTATGTAGCGTACTACAAGGCAAGACGTCTTTGATCAGTCAGGATAGCACTAATATGATAAATAGTATAGAAGTAGGTGTAGATTAATTAAAATCGTTGTAATTATTATATTTTATTAATATGTTCAAACTAAAATTACACACTTTTTGTTTAGCTTTGGATAAACAATTCTACCGGGTGTGCAATGTCCGGGCATAAATGTAATGTAGGCACAGCTTTCGGTTTTAAACGACGCCAGGTGCTTTCTATCTTTAAAAAACAGTCTCTCTCAAAATGACGTGAACAAATACGATGGTACTTCTGCTAAATCAAACTAGGCCGTCCAACGGCATTTATCCAAAGTTTTCTTGTGACGTCATTAATAGGCAACCTGTAATAAAAAACACCTTCTTAATAATAAATAAAACCGTTTAAAAATGTTGCCGTGTGGTTGACGGCATAGAATACAAGTGTCACCACCCCCTGTCTTCCCGTGGGTGTCGTAAGAGGCGACTAAGGGATAACACGATGCAAATACCATCTTTGTGTAGAGACGGAAAACTCGACATCAAACCCTAGACGACTGCCTCGTTAGTCTCGCGGCATAAATGTGCGCGTGGGATCGGTTTGATTTCGGTCACGGGTTCGATTCCTGGGTCGGGCAGTGTTATTGGGTTTTTCTGTCAAGAAATTCTCAGTAGCAGCACGGAGTCTGGAAATGTGCCCGGTACGGCAATAGGCTCGCCCCTTATTACGTGGGACTAAAGTATATCTGGCGAAAAGTGGGTGTAGAAATACACGTCTGCCTACCCCTTCGGGGATAAAAGGCGTGACGTTATGTATGTATGTATGTTAAAAATGCTACTCACATCCCTAATCCATCTACTATTTTATAGATGCAAAAATGTGAGCCTACACTGGAACACTTGGCTTTAGGTTAATAGACGCTACTTTTAAGCTAGGTATCTAAGTAAATTATGTACATTAAAACTGCGCTTACTATCAAACGCGCGATAGAAAATTAGACCGCTGGACGTCTTTGTTTATTGCCAACTTAGCAACCGCGGCTACCCTCTGTCGCTTCCAGCTACAGTTTTACATTCATGTCCGATAGTTAGTTTCCGTATTTATCCCTCATTCAAAAAACATCGATATCTCCTTTCACTGTCAAATCCCATCACTAAGGCTATTAAATCAATAAATGTACAAAATAACAATTTGTGAGTTAAATTCATAACACATACGTATGCAAGCTGTTCCTTTGATTTGCAATACAATGATATTGTGTAAACTTAACACTCATTATAGCATTAATACGAGAAAAGTAAATACATTTGTTGGAAAATTCCGACTCACTGCTAGAAGATAAAGTTTCTCCTGTTATTTCCGTTCCGAGAATAGCGGAATCCACATCCCGATATCACATACACGATGTGTATTAATTAATGAGCACACTATTTAATTATTATAAGCTTACTTACTATTTACATGCAAAAAAGTTATTAAAAATGTAAACACAAACGTCCAACAAATTTTACACTGATGACAGATCACAGCACGGCTATTTAGAGAATGTAGTCAAAGATATGAGTATGTAAAGAGCCTCTTTAAATGAGACGCGTAATTTGACGTTATGATTAACCAAAGAGATTGGATAATATACATAGAGACCGTCCTAGTACTCCCAAATTGAACACAGTCAACTGACGTGTAAGATACAATTTAGACAATATTATGCCATCAAATTATATAACCTTCGTGATTTTTTCTTTTATAACAGTTCTATCATTATTTTGAATTTAGTCGTATAATATTTATATCGACTTTTCAAGTGTTGTAAAAAATCTTATCGATAAGTCTATCCACCGTATATTTTTACCTCGTTATTTTTTAGATTATATGTGCACGTGATAAAGATTTATAAAATAAGTGGATTGCTGCAGTATGTCGTGGAGAAAATTGGGTGCCCAGAAAGCACCATAGAATTTGTTCCAAGCATTTTACTGCGGAATGTTTTTATAGTAATGACAAATGGCTCCTCCCTTCTAAACATATCAGTGTGAGTGCTTAAATAATTACTTGCTATTATTTAAACTATCAGCAACAGTAATGAATTCCGAAGCTTGTTAGAATCCATCATATTACAAAAAAAATTAATGCACCTATAGAAAAAATCTGATCTTTCTTTACAAAGACAGTAATATTTAAAGGACAGTAATTTGAAGGTTTGATAAGAATTGTCTGCTTTCATAGTCACGACTACTGAGTGGATATGCATCAAAATAAGGGAATCTTCATTTGAAAGATATTTTGTTAAATGTCATCTACCCAGAGACCAAAACTTGGTTGTTCTTGTTCGACTAGTGGACTAATAATGTGCCGATCTCAAGATAAAATCGAAGGGCTAGTCTAGCCACAATTTTTTCTCTCTAAATATCCTGTATGTCACATGTATGACCGAAAAGTGTCCGATCCCGCACATACATTTTTTACACATAGATTTGTATTACCTACACTATGTAATGAGAAAATTTCAATAAAGTGATTATTTTTAATAACAAACCTTTGGGCACTATTCAAGGTTTTGTCTGATTTATCTATTTTAAGTAATTTTTTATGTTTTTTGCTTGATAAAATCCATGTCGACTATCTCCTATCCTTGTAAAGAATTAATTTGGATATGCCATTCTCAGTTATCATAATGCTTAAGCTATGAGTTTTGCTTTTATCTTAATTATTTGCTTTCTCTAATAAAAATATGTTATTGAGATTAGAGAGAGAGTAGGGGGTGATGATTTATTTATTTAATATTTATTAATCCCACTTACAGCTTTCATTACAGCTGAAAAACTAACTATAAATAAGTATAAATAAACATTTATGCCGAGGGTGTCGTATGAGGCGACTAAGAGAAACAAGAGAAGGAAATCTCGAAATAAAGCCCTATACGAATACGTCTGGGTAGTGTGGTATTATAGTAGGCCAAACCTCCACCACGGAGGGTTAAAGACCAGCAGTGGACTTGAAAAGGCTGTTGATGCGTAAAGAAAAATACCATGAAAATTAGAAAATAACCCCTCGAAAGATTATGTGCTACTGAGTACCCATTTGAAACAAAAATATATAAGTTCAGTTTAAAAATGCAATTTTGTGTAATAATTATTTAAAGACTGTCCATCAACTAGCGTTCTGACTGCTGTGGACATAAAGTTACGGAATTTAAAATGTATAACATATAAATAATATACTTTACAAGTCCGTTTGATTTTGAACCTATATTGAAACTTTAATCGATATCGATAGCGGATTTGCTCAGTCACTATTAAATTAAAAAGTTACGATATTTGTGTTCAAATTGTCTTTAGCCCTAACTGACAAACATAGTGCCATCTTCTTCTGGCAACTCTAATTTATCATATGAGTGAAGAGTGTAGCTATATTCAATTTGTTCTTAAAAATATCGTTCCTTCCATGCTTCAGTTATTCTCATGCTTCAGTTATTCTTCTGTGTGATTAACCAAGTTAGTAGGTATAAGTTCCTTGCCAACTAAGGCCAACTGACATTACATGTTGCACGTTCGGTATAAGGAAATTTATAGGGCATGTTCTCTCTAGTCTAAACGTCCAATCTCTCTGGTTACCTGCTCTCCCTCTCTCTCACTCCCAATAGATCACAAGGATACCATTTTCCGTTATAAAAAGGCTCATAGAAAATATATCGATACGATGAACACAGTCAAAAACATAAGCCAAAGTCGATAAATAATATTTTAGTTTATTAAGCATTCAGTTGGCAATATAGGCTGTTAAATTCAGTGGTTAAAGCAATAATGATGTTCGGCCAGGGGGAGTGCTAATTCCCCCCGTGGGATCTCCACCTTGTCGTGGTGGGGGGGCTCAGTAACCGTGGATTGGTTACCCGCGGTGAAGATAAGAGGGATTCAGGAGGGGACGCTCCGCGTGGGCTTGACGGGGCCTGCGCAGGATGCGTCCAACGGTGCGGGTGCGGGGGACAGTTCTGTCTGTCCCTCGCAGTCGGGTGCGGTCGCAGGAGGAGAGGCGTGTTGGTGTTGCGTTGCCGCGCGCCCTATCTCCCGCGACCAAATGGGGGCGCACCATTCAATGCGTCGCGGTAGGGCCGCAGAGGAAGAGGAGATGCGGTGTTGCGTTGCCGTCCTCCCTATCCTCTGCGGCCGCTGAGTGTTTTGGCGGCGGAGCCCAACACCTTAATCCGCCGCCAAGGGAGTTTTGTTCGGGGCCCGCCTGAACATCTGGCGGGCCAATACCCGTTGGGGGGTAGCGACGAATGCTTATGCAAATCCCTACCCTCCGACACACGGGTACATGAGGAGCACGGGTTGGTTTTTAGTCAGTAAGAGTCTGACAGACCCCTTCGTCCTTCTCCCGGGGCGGAGGGACTCCATGAGGATTTTCCAACCCGACACCAAAAAAAAAAGGGGGAGTGCTGATAATATAACCAAAGTGGCTGGTACATAGCGGCTGGAAGCGAAGAGCCGTTATTCTGCCAAAGGTGAAAAATTATATCAAACGGAATAATAAAATAGACGTGAAGGATTCCCTAAGAAAGAAAGATTTTGAAATGATTCTTCTACCGAACTCCAACAACGATCACAAAGAACTCCCAGACTCGAGACATCAGCAGGGCGGCGTTTTTGCACATTCCTTAGTTGTCTTAAACCCAGCTCCAGTCTTCTGTGCTGCAGTGGAGAGGCATTCTTAATATGCTCAGCATGCAACATGTTGGCTCATTTTTGTGGAATGATATAACGAGCTGAGGCAGCGATAGCCTAGTGGAGATTCCAGCAAACTGCCATGCACAGGATCGGGGTCGAGGAGTTCGAATCCACGGCGCGCACCAATGACTTTTCGAAGTTAAGTGCGTATTAAATTGTTAATTATCGCTTGCCCGTTAAACCGTCGGTCCTGACTGTCATGACGATCTTTGACAGTTGTTACGGGGAGTCCTTACCCTCAAATAAACTGATACTAGACAAAACCATGGAATATCGCTACCCCTTTGGGTTGCGGAAGTCAGACGGCAGTCGCTAGTCGCTCTGTGGAAAAGTCATATTCTGTCAAATCTGGTTGGACTATAATAGTAAGCGGGCTCCAAGGTGAAACCTCTTGGATGTAACTGGTATAACGCTAGGACGATGATAATGATATAAAGAGCTAGAGCGCTGCTGACCTGTATTACAGCGCATTTTGGTGTTAGGCCGCTGCCTCGAATTTTGCGTGCAGCGGGGCGGTGGCGGTGGCGGCGCGGGAGCGGTGCGGGCAACGCCGACCCGTTTTCGAAACCAGCGAGCAGATCGCGCGGCACTATAGCGGCGTAGTGTTGTGTTCGTGGTTGTGTAGTTGAGATATTTATTTTTATTTGCGAACGAAATGTCTGAACAGGAACGACAACCTCTTTTTGATTCAAAAATAGTCATTAGTCACAAAAATAAATTGCACAACACTGCAATGCAGACGCGCGGGCGGTCACCGCTTTACTGGAGTGCACCGCTCGTTGCCCGCCGACGCGCCGCTGTTTTCGAGGGCCGCTCCATTTGATTTTATGCATTAGATACTGCCGCTCCCGCGCCGCCGCACCGCCGCCACCGCCCCGCTGCACGCAAAATTCGAGGCAGCGGCCGCAGAAACCGCTGTCCTGTCTTGGCTATGATTAGGAGGAAGGCTCTCCCATGGGCTCTACTGTCTTTGATAATTAACTCCTCTTTTGAGATTTGTCTTTGGTCTTATGTTAGACGAAAGTTTTTTTTTGAAAGGTTACTTTCATTTCAGGTATAATATATTAGTCTATGACTTTCATCACAAATAACGTGTCATCCTAAGGTCTCATTAATCAAAATTTGTTCATATTTTACTAAATTACACTCAATATTTTATTGCCGTAATTACTAAATAGTAGACAAAAATGGATATATCATATGTGTATATGAAGCAGCGGATGAATTTCGGTCGGCAGCCGATGTTCTGTGAATTCGGGCCGGAACTATGCGATACTATTCCTGTAAACTCTTCAGAACATAGACAGTACATATTACGGAATCCTGTGCACACCGGCGTACAAAATGCGCCTGTGTTCTCCAAGCAGTACATCAACACGATCCGGTAAGTCTTCAAGAGAAGAAGAACCTTGTCATAATCCTCCTAGCGTTATCCCAGGAGCAACCCGGGGTTTTTCTGCTTAGGTACTAGTCTAACCGTATTTGATTCAAAATTAGGTTTTCCACTATAATAAGCGACTGACCGCCGCAATTCATAGGGTGCCATGGTTCAGACTAGTTTAGTACTACTTTAGTCAGTTCATTCAGAGTTTTCATGATTGCCAGGACCGACGGCTTAACGTGCTTAGAAGAACCTTATACAGTCATACCTTAACTACCTGAGGACACGTGGCATTTGATCAGAAATATCACTTTTCTTAAATGCAAATATATATGGAACTGACAAACGCCTTCGACACAGTAATACCGACATATAAAATAGACAAAAAGTACACCCAGAGTCGAAATAGCAATTGGCTTCGGACTTGATATTACAGAAAAAGAAGAATTCATTTAGTTCTTTCTCTTCAAAGTCTTACTCTGTAGTGTCAGGTTTAAACATAATAGGTACTTGATACTTTTCGCAGGGCGGAGTATGTGACCACTGGGATTAACCATGCAGAGGGCGGTTGGCCTAGAGACGTGAATGTGAATGACCCAGAGCAGACGCAGAGATATCGCCGAAAGATAGAGAAAGATGACGGTTATATTCACTGCGTGATGTCTCTGTCCGGCGTAAGTCAATTATCCAATTGTGCTTTTGTGAACAGTTGCAGTTATGCTAGTTTCAGCAAAACTACAACAGTCGGTTAACTAAGACTCTTGCAGAATAACGAAGTAAAATAACGGTTCCGCCACTGTTACGACTCCTTTAATAAGTCAAACTACAACAGTTTGGATAGTTTGACTCTTCCTTTGATAGGAGCTTTAGAGGAGCTCTGCGATCATTATCCTCTTTTCTGTAACACATCGTCCTTCCGTCAATGAGAGCCTTGAATATATTCAGCCTTAGGTTAAGCGTAGAATTCTCAGAGAACACAGTAATTTCAATGAGCAACATTCTCTCACGGTGTAACATTTCCACAGGGCATGGAAAACCTAATATTGCAGAATAACGCCATCGACATGTACGAAATCTACAACGTCGAGCTGGATAGGTGGCCTGATGTGGAACGATTCAGCTGCCGCACGGCGAACGTATATCGTGATGGCATACCCACCGCAGCTAAGAGACCTGTCAGCTCCATTGCCTGGCGGCCAGAAGCTATGAACCAATTCGCAGTAACGTACGTCGACGTGGATTTTAATAGGGATGTGCGCTCTCATATTCAATGCCTCTTATGGGACGTTGAGAACGCGAATACGCCAGAAGTAGCAATTATTCCGCCGTACGCACTATTGGACCTGCAATACAACCCGCGACACGTGGAGATGCTTGCTGGTGGCATGATAAATGGCCAAGTAGCTATTTGGGACCAAAGAACTAACATGAGTGCACCGAATATTTCGTGTCCACCTCACGAAGCACATCGCGATCTTGTGCGTGCTATACGCTTCATCAACGCAAAAAGTGGCATGGAGTTTTTCTCTGGTGGACCCGACGGCGCCGTCAAATGGTGGGACATTCGGAATATGAATGCACCTACTGATGAAATGATCATCGATACAGTCAGCTCCGCTAATGACGTGCCGAGTATGGCGAGATCTATGGGCATTTGCAGCTTGGAGTATGAAGCGACTATACCTAGTAGATTTATGGTCGGTACGGAAAATGGATTCGTTATTTCGGGAAATAGGAAAGGGAAAAGTCCCGTGGATAAGCTCCCAGGCAAGGTAATTTTTTCGGTGAACTGTCGTTAAGGTACCTATCTGAATAGCTTCATGGTCAATTAGATTCAGATAGGATATCTATGAGAGCGAGTTTAAATTCTAACTGTTTCAGTCATGAGAGTTTTGGGTAATAGGGCTGTTTCCAACTAGTCAAATCAAACACTTTTTATGAAATGTCAAAAACGACCTTTGCCATGGCGTTTGTATGAAATAATTATGACACAGTGACGCCATAGTTTTTTGCTCTTAAGTAGAATACTTATTATCAATAAATTGTTGATAAAAAATGTTAAATAAAGTTTTATCATTAATTGATGAATGAAACTACCATTATTTTGACATGTTTCTCTATACCTAGACTAATACTTGAATAATTTATTTCACTTGCAGGAAACTTACCTATTGCGCCAATTTGATCATATAAAACTAAAAAATCTTTGCAGAGGAATACTGTAAAATATAGTCTCATGTTAATCAATTAGTGTCGTGTAGTTTAGTCGTAATTGAGGGTAATCTTACATGACCCTTGATGAACCCTTGAGTTAATATGTTCACTTCGGTTTAGCGCTTTTTAATTTCAAACAATTTTTTTTTGTATATTACGAGCAGTACCCCGCACACAATGGACCGGTATGGACAGTGGAACGCAACCCTGGCTTCCTGAAGAACTTTCTTACTTGTGGTGATTGGACGGCGCGGATTTGGAGTGAGGAATGCCGGGAATCAGCTATTCTCTGGACTCCTGGCCAGCGTCACAAGATCACTCATGCCGCTTGGAGTCCGCAGCGTCTCTCGCTCTTTATGATTACGCAAGCAAACGGGCAGCTTACCATTTGGGACTTGTTGCGGCGGCAAACTGAGCCCGTGTTGACCAAGCAAGTGTGTGAGGAACCGCTGCTGCGTGTCGTGCCTCATGAGGCTGTTAGTATTCCGTTTTATTTGGTAAATTGTAACGAATAGAACCACTTTGGATCAGACATATAATGACACTTTAGACAGTGCTGGCCGAACACACGGATGTACGGGCTAGCGCGCTCATACAGACAAGTGTTCGAGAAGCACCTAATGGATGGCCCGAAGCTGGTGGGTTCGTCTAAAGAAATTGACAGGAAAATGCGTTGAATAAAAGAACCAGCAAGGCTTCGCGTAAACAGGCCACCGACCACGGCCACCGGGGGCTTGCGCCATGCTGTTTATAGAGCTGCGGCGTCGCGCGGCGACTTGGCACTAACTTTTCGCGACACTTTAATAATACAAAACTATATAACTAGATTAATGTTTTTTCTCATCAGGGCACTTTTGTGGCTCTTGGAACAGCCAAAGGAAGTGTCTACCTACAAGAGCTTTCGCAGAGTTTAACAACGACCAGCAAAAACGAGAAAGCTATGCTAACGGCGGTAAGTGTATTTCAACCCAAAAAAATAATTAAAAGCCAAAACCGTCCAGAGTTTGATTGCCCGCCCACCTCTCTCTCCCTCAAGGCAAAATAAAAGGACATGACGGTAAAGGAGATAGTACAATAAGAGGGCTTACAGCGCTCACAAGCGCTGAAACAACTGAACATCCTTGCGATTTTAAACTAGGTAGGCTGTACACAAATTACCCGTATCCTCCTTTAAATCAATCTTGACTGCGTCATGGATTAGCCGCTTAGCACCCGCTAGGACTAATCGATTTTAAGCTCTCACGATTTGTTTATTGCATTAAGTAACTAATGTAAGGTAAAAGTACCTCTTTTTATGTCCGAGGTTTCGACCGGCTTACAACGATCGCTGCAGGAACACGAATGTTGACTGCCGATGCAGTTTTTTTTTATCTTGAAGGTGTAGGGCAAGGTGTAATATTACACCCATATTTCGCCTTGTGAATTTTTGGTCCCACGTAATAGGAGGCGAGCCTATTGCCGTTCCCGGGCACATTGCAACACTCCGTGCCGCTACTGAGAATTCGGAAAACTCAGTTTTGCCCGACCCCGGAATCGACCCCGGGACCACGCGGTCTGCAAACACATACGCTATCCACATGATCACGATAGCAGGCAGGATTAATCTTTAAAATAATCTGTTTGCAGATGTTTGATCGTGAGAATAAACGCGAACGAATCCTAGAAGCGCGCCTGCGTGAGATTCGCGTAAAGGCGCGCGCTGCCGAAGAACCGAAAGAAGCCGCGTCCGAAATCGAAATCGATTACACCATTGGTGACAAGGATCTTCACGAAGCTACCGTTGAGTTCTTCCAAACAACCAAGAAGGAATTGGCTCATATGTAATTTGTTTCACCGAATTCCAAACGCTTCGGAAATCACAACAGCTGCTTTACCGACACGTAATATACATAGTCTCACGCCTATATCCCCGAAGAGGTTGGCAGATATATTGCTACATCCACTTTTCACCGGGCACATTACCAGACTCCGTGCTGCTACTGAGAATTTCCTAACGGAAAAACCATCAATAACAATTTGCCCGACCCGGGGATCGAACCCGAGACCTCCCAATCCTTCGCGCACATCTATGCCGCGAGACCAACGCGGCAGTCGTTAGTAATAAGTAGATAATAATATATTATATGCATATAATATATGTACTCCGAAAATATCGGAAGGCAAATCACAATCATCACAGTCAGCCTCAGATCGCCAAACTCAGCAATTTTAAGTATATTTTGATCATTTGTGACACTAAATTGAATATTTCAAATCCTGTCTTAATAACGTTCGAATGACTATCTATCTGAGGAAATTCATCGTAAAAACCCTATGGGCATCATGTCAAGTCAAGGAGAAAGCCAGATGTAAAGGCAAATAGGTATATACCTACTAATGCTCCGATTTTAAGTAAGTTGAGCAATTGGGCATGAGAATACCTTGAACCTAGCAATTTTATATAATAGTTTGTTAATTAATTGCATCACGTAATATTTTATTTTTACTTGTAGTTTAATTTAGCTTTATAGTCTTAGATATTTTATTATTGGTATAGTTTTAATAGAAGGGTTTTGTGCTGTAAGCAAATATGCCTATCTACCTTAATATATCTAGGTATAGTTTATAACTATGCTTTAGAAACTTTTTAATAAATGTTAACTAATTACCTGAGTTGGTTTTATTCTACCTCAACTCACGTCACACGTCCTTTAAACATTTTACGAAAGATCGTGATGCTACTAAGAATTTCTGTGGTTGACAAGTGGGATTGTTTTCCTATAGAAGTAGAAAGGAGAGAGAAGTACCGTAAACTGGGGTTCAGGGGTTACTTTAAATCGTGGGTTGACTTTGATCGAAACTTCCTGCTCACATAAAAATGCTAATTGTGTGAAATGGAACGGAATTTGATAGTTTTTTTTTCTAGTATGGCAACATTGATGAACTGTCAAATCCTTTTTTGTCATGGAAGAAAGGAGACAGTGCGTATTTAAAAAAATAAAGGTAAGTCAAGTAAGTCACTTGTTTTTAAGCAAAATATTGTGCTGCAAAACTTCATGTGCGTCTCAGAGCGTGTGCCAGTTATGAATTATTGAGATATATATCATATAGAAGTCTATATTCGAGTATCCTAACCAAATCTTGTTTTAGTTCTTACCTTGAAACCGCCGCCATGGCGTCCGTTTTATTTACGTGGTGTGTCGTTGATCGGGTATATGGGGAGAAATTGATCAGAAGATCAAAGTCAACCCATAATTAATTGTTCCTATTATCATGTATGTTTTTCAAAAAATAAACCCTACATATTACTGTTGATTTTCTAAAGACTAATATTAGTTACTTGGGTATATTTTTAGAAGTTACATTTTAAGTTTAGAAAATAAAAAGCTTTTTTTCATATTTATACATGAATTTTAATTGATCAAAGTTACCCCAAGAAATTAAAATACCTATAACTTTTTTTCTGCTTGACCGATTTTTTTCATTACGTTCAGTTTTAGGATAATTTTGGGGTTACTTTCCATTTCTATATTAAAAAGGGGCTATATAATTGCTGTGCTAATCCTATTGGCAAATTATATAAAGTTCCATAATAGTAATATGGTTAATTTGACTAACAAGATGATGATTTTACATCGCTATACATCAAGATCACTTTGATCTCTGTAACGTTCATTTGGCATTGAAATTAAGTATAAAAATTGTGCTGCAACCGTTGCTTGACTTGTCGCTATGTGTACATACATAATTATATACAACGGTTACCATGTAGGTAAAACAATTAATCTCCCCTGTGGGGTCTCCACCTTGTCGTGGTGGGGGGGCTCAATAACCGTGATTAGGGCACCCATCGTGAAGCTAAGCGAGATCCAGGGAGTGGACGCTCTGCATGGGTTTGATGGAGGCAGGATGCGTCCAAAGGTGCGGTTGCGGTACAGTTTTTTCTGTCCCTCGCAGTCGTGCGCGGTAGCGGGAGAAGAGACGTGTCGGTGTTGCGTTGCCGCGCGCCCTATCTCCCGCGGCTAAATTGGGGCGCATCATTTGTTGCGTTGCGGTGGGGCTGTAGAGGAAGAGGAGATGCGGTGTTGTCATGTTGCCATCCTCCCTATCCTCTGCGGCCGTTTTAGTGCCTGTGGACGGCGAGCGCTGGGGATGCTCCCGCCAAAAGGCAAGGAGGCGGCGTAGTGTCCGCGCCGCCTCCCAAGTCATAACGAGACGGGGCCTGCCAACACCAACGGCGGGCCAATCCCGGGCGGAGTCACGGAAAAGTATGCTATCAAGTATGCTATCCGCGAATCGCGTGACCCCGCCACTACATGGGACCCGTAGGGACACCGCGGCGGTTTTAGTGGGTATGCCCAGTGATAGGGGAGAGCCTCCACACACCTCCTCCGCCAGTCCCAAACCTGGTCGAACACACTCTGGCCGGGTTGGCGTCGAGTTGAGATGGCTCATAATCATAAGGAGAGTTTCCACCATATTCAAAAAAGATAAAACAATAAATAGGAATATATTGGAAACTGAATTATTGGGTTATACTGGCTTTAGAATAAAGGGTTATTCTCATTACAAGCAGTAATCCTGTGGCAGTCAAGAGTGAAAAGAGACTTGTAGGTGTGACGTCGCTGTGACGTCGAGAGGACACCACCTCTCGGCCGCTTGCACCTCCGCCCCCACCGCACTGCGAGCTTTTATAAAAGCGGACGCGTTGGCTTCGCGCTTTCCTTTGCGGCGGCTGCAGCACACCGAGTTAAGTCACCAACTCTCCTGGACCATCGGCAGCGGGATTCTCAACAGAAACCTCACCCATCGCCGAATCACGCGACCCTGTGTATATCTTTTTAATTACGCATTACTAGTAATTTTTTTCAATTGCTAAATGATGTGTAGATTTTCTTGGCAATTAAATCAATTTTTATTGTAACATTCAACTCATGTTCTCATTTAAACACACCCTAAGTAGGGATAACGTAACAGTGGACACCTGAAAGGTCTTTTTACGTTACAGTGGCGCCCAACGTGGGGAAAGACGAATCGTATATACTGCTGTAATACAAAGTAATAAGCCTGTTCACTTATTCACTGGAACAAGTGAACAGGCCTATCACTTTCGTAGCAGAAACTCTAGACAACTTCGTTCTACTTGACAAACAGTTCATTCTTCTTCGTTAAGCAATGACTAGAAAGTTGGACCAGGACAAATAATAATAAATATTTTTTTATGATTGATTTATTATGAATCTATAAAATCACACACAGACACATCAGTACGGCTGTTAGCAGTGTGGACAGGTAAATACGATGTTTGTCAAGAGCGAAGATTTTGACATGCACTCTTTAGTGTTTGCAGGCTTACTGCAGGGCGATGTAGGAGGTGGCTTCTTAGCTGCTTCGGGCTCAGTCGGACATCTTAGACGAATCGGTGGAGGTGGACACTTAGTCCGATGCACACAAGGCTCTGACGGCTTTTCTTTAGAACACATGCCTTTAGACCCACTGAACTGCTGCGGAGGGCAATCAGTGGTTGGTTTTTTAATTTTCGGTACCTCTGGGCAAGACGCTTTTGGGCTAGAACAACCCTGAAACTTCTTCTGTATATTTTTTATAGATAACCAGGAATCGTTTGAATTACTTTTCGTAAAATTGCAAGGGTCGTGATAATTGTGCGGTCGAGTGTCACGACAGTGTGGAGGCACGGGGTGGGTAACACACGCGCCGTCATCAGAACCGTCAAGGAATACTTTCACGCGAACCTTGCAAGTACCTACCGGTACGTTCAATTCGAGTTTGCCATCAGGCGATTTTGGAGGAGGCTTTACTTGTGGCATGCATGTATCAGACATCACACGGCCGCGTCCCACTTCCCCCAACTGCTCTCTTGAACGAAGCATCTCTTGTAAGCTGTTAGTAGTAGCCGAAGTGTGGAGTCGCCGATCTTTGGGGCCGCGGGACGTGGACCGGCACGTGCGTGCTCGGAGACGCTCGACTAAGGACACCGGACGACAACGTTGCGGTACGTTTGATGAAATTGGCGGGTCTGAGCACCAATGGTGATCATCGATGCGTCGTCCACCGTGTCTCGAGGAGCGTGGGCATGCAGCGCTACACGTTGGCGGAGTCTGCGGAGAGATATGAGAGGGCTTAGAAGGACATGAAGCAAGAGGGGAAGAAGCAGCTTTTAGCGCTGGTGTAGGAGGGCACGATGGAAAAGTAGGACATGGCGGCAAGGACGCGCTGCGATCGATTTCAACGAAGAGTCGCGGTTGGTGAGCGCAGGGGTCGAGGTGGTGTTCGGGATCACAGGCGGGGTTGTGTGGTTCTTCGAGGGTAAGGGAGCGAGGTGGAGGTGGGACACCGGAACAGGAACAACGTGGGCGTTCGGTGCACGTGCGTGGCACTGCGTGGAGACGTCCGTCTGTGGATCGAAGTATTTCTCTTTGGGCTCCTAGCGCGTAGTGTGCAGGCGGTGGCTCGCGAGGTGCGGGCGGCGCGTCCATGCTACGAGCTACTTCGCGTTCGTAGTCTAGCTGACGGGCACGGGCGGCACACTGAAGACGCTGCGCGACTATGTCCTGTCCGCCAATCGCAAGCTTTGAGCTAGGTGTGTCGTGCCGCGTTTCGACGTGTTTCCTGTGGTGCTGAGGAGAATGAACAGTCGTAAGTAGTTTTCTAAAATACTACCGCTTAAGAGAAATACCAACAAAACCAATAAAATGAATAATAAAGGGTAAAGGCAGATGTTCATGAATGAAAAACATTTGGAGGTAGAAACGCCGAATGCTTTTAGTCGTCGAACAAAAAAGCTGTTAAGGAACGATTGTATCTAAGATGTTCTGTCGACTTCTGCCATAGATCTGGTTTACAGGTTAGTGAGTAATACGTTAATTTCCACGATCTTTGTTGCTACAGTTCACCATAAGGTAAGCCTACCAAATCCAAAAAGAGTAGTAAAAGTGACACGTAGGTACCTGATGTTTAGGTCTAGTAATATCCCTGCAAGTCTTCGAGCAAGGCTCAGGTTTGCACGGAGGCGGTCTAACGGGGCGGGGCGGACAGCACACAACCCGAAGCGCTCTCGGTGGATGGGGGTGCCTTGGACGACAGGGTGGTATACAAGGCTTGCAGGGAGGGCACGGTGGCAACTTATTCGGTCCATCACAAGTTTTACCGGAGTATGTCCGTCGGGATAATGTCCCTAGCGGTATTCTGTTCGTCCGAAGTGCCCGAAGAGTCAGCGGCACAACCATGTCTGTGTGTGTTTCGCTTGATGCACGAAGCGAATGTGCTCGAGTAGGTTAGTGTAAGCCCTCGAGATTTATGAAACGGGTTGGCTTTGACTTATATTAACTTTCAGGTGGAATATTAGAACGAATGCAGGGTGGCACAATGAGGGGTCACGGTCAAGGTCCAAACTCTTTTAATTCCGTACTCATTATTTCGCTTGGAGCAATAGCGTTGAAAGGTAATAGGAGGATTTGGCTGTACCTATTTTCCCTAGTCATTTCTTACGACACTCACAATATGTTATGGAGTAGTGATACATTGTATTCCTAATCCATTACGACATCGACAAGCCACGGAGATTATTAGTATGCAGACGGCTTCTGGTCAGGCTAGACACTTTGACCTTTGTACCGTTCTTATGGCGTAGGAAATAAGTCTTAAAATCGTACTGCAACTGTTTAACTTATCGCTGTGTAAACAAAGCAATGAGACTCGAGAGCGAACAGGAGCCTTCAAGAGTTGTCCATAAAATCAAACACAGGGTAGAATTTAAGAGTGATTTATTTAGTATTTATTTTATACATCTCCGGCATTTTATAAACATGGCAAAAAATTGCACTAGTCGTAGAATAGATTTGGAAGTGACTGTTGAGGCACGCGCCGCCGCCATACCTGCAGACAAGAAATATACGAATTAAATTGCTGATACATATTCGGTCTTCTAATATTAAATCTGTACCTAAAATTTCTTGCGTTAGTGACTAATGCGAAGCGTCCACTGGGGCCCAATTCTGCTAATTATATTTGTTCAAAATGCAGTTTCGATATGATGTCAGTATCATATTTACGTCATAATGGTATTCTCCTAAATTAAGAGACATTGAACTGATATTGCGAATATATTGAGAGTTGAACAATACATAAACGGTATTCTGCTAAATATATTCTTGTACAAAGACAAACGTCAAACTGTAAATACACATATTCAAAACACCCATATTTTAAATGTTCGATTTCAAATCGTACGTAACATTATTGATTATGTATCAAAAAATCTCTCACAATCCAACGAATAAATTCATTTACTAAAATGGTACTGGTTAGTATTATAGACTGCCATATTGCACTGCTAGGTAGTATCATCTGTACCTATATATAAAATTCATTCACAATTCCCTGACTAACAGCAATGCACAGCCGAATCTACTGGGCACAAGATGCTAAAAATTGGCATGTACGTTCCTCGAGGACCGTATGCTGCACCCTAACGGTCCCTGACTAAGAAGAGATTTCCCGAAACATCTACCAGATCGTAAGGAACTGTTAAATTGAAATAAAATGTGAGAGCGTACTTGCGGGCATATTACATAAAAAACAAATCATAGGCAACGCTGTAACATCAAATTACCAGCAATAAAGTTAATTATTTCATTAATGGCAATACCTACTCATGTCAGGATATTTGACATTAAATTGAATATATCGAAATTAGAATAGAATGACATTGTGTAGCAGAATACCGATTTTGAGTCAATTCAAAATATAATCTCATTCCATTCAAAATATGATGTCGATGTCATCTAAAATAGCAGAATTGGGCCCCAGGTCGGCATCGTTCGCATCGGACGCATCGCATTAATTGCATTATTTTTTCATACTGCGTCCACTCTATCGGCAGCGATCGGATTGCCGACGCAAGTACCTACCAGGGATTTTACGTGTACATATTTGTGAGAACGGCAGAAAGCGAAGAAGAACAATTTGTCGTTATTGTTTGTTTGTTAGTACAAGAGGAAGAATATGCAAAAACATCTAAAAAAAGAAAACAATGTCTGGATACACAACATTCCGTATGACGTCATCGCACGCATCGCAAAGTTGCCTCTCAGAGCATCTGTGTTCGGCATTGCCGATGTGCGATCCGTACGATGCGGATCAGTGGACGCTCTTGTGTGACTTTCTATACAAAGAATACTACGATCCGTAAAATGCGATGCGTCCGATGCGTACTATGCCGACCTGTGTACGCTTATGCTAAGCGTCCACTGATCGGCATCGTACGCATCAGACGCAGCGCATCAACCGCATTATTTTTTCATACTGCGTTCACTGTATCGGCAGCGATCGGATTGCCGAAGCAAGTACCACTGATCTTGTTTGTTAGTAGAAGAGCAAGAAAATGCAAAAACATCTAAAAAAAGAAAACGTAATGTTGGATACACAACATTCCGTATGACTTCATCGGCACGCATCGCAAAAGTTGCCTTTCGGAGCATCCGTGTCGGCATTGCCGATGTGCGATCCGTACGATGCGGATCAGTGGACGCACTTGTATGACTTTCTATACAAAGAATACTACAATCTGTAAAATGCGATGCGTCCGATGCGTAGGATGCCGATCAGTGAACGCTTAGTCTAAGCATAACCACATGAGTAGATAAACGGAACAGAGACAAAGCTTCATACAACAGCGCGAATCGGTTGCACTACTACAAGCAGGCGGCGCATGTGTGCGTGACCACTGGCCGCTTGTCGTGTACGTGGCGCGACTGGAAAAAACCGGTTTACATAGGCACAGTCAGTTGACAATGTCAGGGTTATTACGACGTACGTTGTTTGTTTTGTACGTTGCAAGTTTTAATATTTTAATGTAAAAACGTGGTAGTTTATTAATATTAAAAACGTGGTATTTTATTATTAATAATGGTTGTTTATTGTACTGTGTGTATGAATAATACTAATAGAAGAAATAATTCAGTCATTATAAAAAAATTAACGATGGTAACGTAGAATTGGATTTTCTTATTATACCTCCTGATAATTTTATCGCATTTGTTGAATTGCTCGAGCAAAAGTTTCGCGAATATTTCGATCTTGAAATAAATATTATTAATGTTGGCAAAGAAATACTTCAAAACATATTGAAGATTATTTTGATATGCCTTGTGAGTGTTTCCCGTTGGATTACTTAAATAAACTATAATACCTATGTTAGATTCAGAATTTACCATACCATTAAAAGAAACCATGAAATATTAAAAAACAAAAATTATAAAAAGAAATTTAAACTTTCGTGGTCATTCAAACTTAATTTAAATTGTCTTTCGGGATATACACGTACCGAAAGACAATTTAAATTAAGTATAAAAAGAAAATTACTAGAGTAAGTAATTTGTAAAGGTTTCTAACATAATAATAAAATTATTTGACAAAAGTTTTGTTTAATTTGTCTTAACTTATCGTAAGTTAATAATAATTAATCTTAAAGTAATCGATACGATGTACCTTTATAGGGTTGGTTTGGTTTAAAATATAATTATTAAAATGCAGTTATTTAATCTTTCATCAACATTATATCAATAAATTTATATTTTTGAAGCAGAACAACTTTTAAATCAAATAAAAAATTTTAAATCAAACGATGCTGTGACAAATAAAAATGTCACAGCATCGTTTTAAAGTTGTTTCGATTTCACATAAAATCGATTTAAAATGTGCAGCTCTGCTTTTGTCTTTGGCTATGACCTATGACAGTTAGATGCTAGGATGCTACAGAATACTTCTGCGTTTTGATGTCAATTTGACATTATGTCATTTGATAATTCAAACGTACCTACATTGTATTAATTTTTAGAATTTAGAATTTTTTTTTTTAGAATGAATAATGTAGGTTTTTTTTCCGGTTCCTGTATTCATAACGTTAACACGTACGTCAAAGTGCTCCTCAAAATTTAATCAATATCAGTGTGAAATAAAGTGCAAAAGCGCGAAATACGCCACTAAAAGTGTAAAAACCACATAAACACGCAAAGAGACAGTGAATAACGTATAAATCAATCACTTTGAACTAGAAATAGCAAACAAATAAACAACATAATATAACCTTGACGTGAAAAGTTTTACAATAATTTTCGTAATACCTACATCCTTAAAACGAATTTTAAAAAGTAGTAATTAACGTCATTTTAGCTTCTGTCATTTTGACATACCGAGTGTTGCCAGAACAACAACAATATTTACCACCATTCAACCAGTGTTGCCAACCAAACCAAACAATGGACAATGCAAGTATGGAATTGTTGCTGTCGAAATTGGATTATAAGTTGGATTATAAGTTGAATGAACAAGCCAAACTAATAACAACTTCGGTGACTAAAAATGTTATGGAGGCACTGGATGAGAGACTTAAAATAATTACGGAAGAAAACACTATGCTGAAGGAAAAGATAACTAGTCTGGAGCAAAAACTTATTGTCATGGAAAGGGAGAAACAAAAGTACAACCTGATCTTCTTTGGCATCGAGGAGATTGAAAAGTCAGAAGCAGAACTAGTAGACTACCTCAAGGACATCATTCAAGAAGCAGGAACACACCTAGATAGCCAGGAAATTAGTAACATATATAGAATTGGCAAGGATAAAAATAATAAAAAACGCCTTATTGTAGCTTCCATCACATCCTTATGGAAGAAACATATGATTTTGAAAAGTAAAACCAAGCCGCCGACTGGTATATATGTGAAAGAAGATTACTCCAAAGCTGTGCTAGAAAAACGGAAGGAACTACAAGTACAAGTGGAAGAAGAAAGGAAGAAAGGAAATATAGCCTTTTTAAAACATGATAAAATAATAGTAAAGAAACCATCAGGAGTAAACAGAGACAAAAGAAAAAGGGAAGGTTCTGGCTCACCTAAGTCGTCAGTGCAGAAAAAAACTGATTTGAAAGATAACCCGACAACTACATCCACTAAGGGAAAAGAAATACTAAAACCTAACATACTCAATTACATTGAACGAGGCAGAGCTGTTTCCCCTGCTGAGATCCCAAAAAACCAGTAACGACCACCGGAACCCGAAATCAAATCAGAACAAATAGCATAACTTCATACAAATCAACAAAAAATTACACCCAAGCCGGTTGGTCACCGTGGGGAATGATGACCACTACCCTCCAGCAAACAAAATACCTAAAGAAAAGTCAAATAGTATCTACATAGCAACCCTAAACACACTTTCACTAAGGACAACGGACAAACTTCTTGAACTAGAGATAGCTTTGAGTGACATTAAATGGGATATACTTGGTCTTAGCGAAGTGAGACGATTAGGAAACCATATCGAAGAACATGACGACTATATCTTCCATTATATCGGCGAAACAAAAGGCCAATACGGAGTAGGATTTATGGTGAAAAAACATCTGAAGAATAATATCTTGGAGTTCAAAGGTATTTCTGAAAGAATATCTTTACTTAACATACAGTTAGAAGGTTACAAGCACAAGTGGACAATACTGCAAATATATGCACCTACTGAAGCAGCCGAAGAAACATTAAAAGACGATTTCTACAAGCAACTTTCAAAAACACTGGAGTATGCCCACAAAAACGTTATTGTTATGGGTGACTTCAATGGCAATATAGGCAAACAAAAACACATTGAAGAGTCCGTGATCGGTAAATTTGGCATAGGAACAAGAAGCAAAAATGGCAAAAGAATTGTAAACATGGCGCTTGACCATAACTTAACTATATTAAACAGTGTTTTTAAGAAAAGGCCTGTTAAGAAATGGACCTGGATATCACCTGATGGCACTTACCGCAATGAAATAGACTATATAACTAGTAATCAACCAATATTATTAAGATGATAAGATATATTAAGATGTCAGTGTCATAAACAATTTAAACTTTAATGGCAATCATCGCATGGTCAGAGCAACTATATTTGACAAACAACCAAAGAAACACAGAAGACAGTTTTATCAGCAAAAGTATCCGTGGAAATCGGATGCAACGTCTCAGAACATAACAAGATGTACTATTGACAAAACTCAGGAAATGTACAACTTAGTAGTAAACTATATTTATACTAAGACCAACAAGATGCAAACAAACAAAAATACATTAAGCTCCATAACAGTAAACCTCATTAAAAACAGGAAAGAACTACTTAAGCATAGAAGAAATAAAAGAACCCTACGCGAAATAACTGAACTAAGTAAAGAAATAAGCCGAAGCATTAAACAAGATAAAACAAATAAAAGAATCAAATGCATTCAAAACCACATTACTAAGACGGGAGGTATTAACAGAGCACTCAAAGAATTAAAAGAAGTCTCAACCTGGGTCCCGAAAATTAAAAGAAAGAACAAAAAAGAAGAAACACAGAGACAGTCAATTCTTCAGATAGCAACAGAGTACTACCAGAAATTATACTCTACCGACAACACCACAGATTGCAACATAGACCTTGAAGATGCTAACGAAGAAATTCCTCAGATTCTCGAAAGAGAAGTTCAACATGCAATAGAAACGCAGAAAAATTATAAAGCTCCTGGACCTGACAAAATAACTAATGAAATGATAAAGGCGAGACTACCTGAAATAACAAAAAAGCTGACTAACTTGTTTAATTTTATCATAAACACAGAATCAATACCGTCACAATGGACAACAAGCTCTATAGTACTGATCTTCAAGAAGGGAGATAGATCCGAAATAAGCAACTACCGCCCAATAAGTCTTATGTCCAATGTATACAAGGTATTCTCAAAAATAATTCTCAAACGCATCACAAAAAGACTTGATGAACAACAATTTAGAGAACAGGCTGGATTCAGATCGGGCTTCTTGAATAATGTCAAGGATACAACTATCCATTATACATGGCATTTGTGGATTATAACAAAGCATTTGATTCTTTGGAACACCAATACATTTGGGCAGCTTTGAAAAATCAAGGTATAGAAAATAAATACATAAGGTTAATAAAAAATGTATACCCTAACAGCAAAGCACGAATAAAGCTAGAAACAGAAGGAGAAAGTTTCAAAATACACAGGGGAGTGAGGCAGGGAGACCCACTATCACCCAAACTTTTTTTAGCAGTATTAGAGGAAGTTATCAGAAAGATGCAATGGGACAACGTGGGAATTAACATCATCGGAACACAACTAAATCACTTAAGATTCGCGGATGATATAATACTCTTAACAGACAACCCAGAAAGCCTACAGACCATGCTCCAAGCTTTGTCACGTGAGAGTAAGAAGGTAGTTCTGGCTATAAACAAAACAAAGACCAAAATAATGACAAACAGTACGCAAATTATCATTTCAATTGGTGAGGAGACAATAGATTATGTCAGTTCTTATATATACTTGGGCCAGCTTATTGCCTTCAACAACCAAATGGAATCAGAGATAGAGAGAAGAGTAGCTAACGCATGGAAGAGATATTGGTCCCTCAAAGAAGTGCTTAAAAGTAAAGAATACACTATTGCTATGAAAAGGAAAATATACAATTCATGTATTGCACCAATACTAACTTACGGATGCCAGACTTGGGCCAACACACAAAAACAGGACCAAAAATTTATCACATGTCAAAGAGCCATGTTGGGTTACACAAAAAGAGACAGGAAAAGAGCAGTAGATATACGAAACATCATAAAAATCGAAGATGTTATACGCAAAACCAAAAAGCTAAAATGGCAGTGGGTAGGCCACATGATGAGAGAGAACAAAAATAAATGGACAAGAGACATAACGGAATGGACCCCTAGATTCCAAACCAAGAGAAAAAGAGGAAGGCAAAGAAAACGTTGGTCAGACGACATCAAGTCCATTGCAGGTCCACTATGGCATAGATTAACCCAATCAAGACAAACATGGAAAGAGCTGGAGGAGGCCTTCGTGTCGCAAAGACACGCCAACACTCAATAAGTTTTAAAATAATATTAATTTCATATAAGTACATAAGGAAGCTTATAATTTGTAAATATTTAGATATAATGATGTAATAATTTTGTAAATTAAGTTGGCAATAAAGGCTTATTAATAATAATAATAATAATAATGTAGGTAATTGTTCATTCTTAACTAAAAATTAAAACACCGATATCTTCTTTTTTCGCCTTTTCCGACTGAAAATAGAATAATTTGTAGACTCTGTTACTTACGCCGAATTTTTTATATATATTTTTATTACTGTACGCTTCAATTTAACTTCAGACATTTTGATGTATGGAGATCTGCCATTGTCCTTTACAAGCTCTTAAGAAGCTTTGTCTCTGTTCGGTTTATTTACTTATGTGGCATAACTGACTGACGAGGCACAGCCAAAACTAATGGGATGCCCCCAGCTAGGTCCAGAGTTCTTTTTTATTTAACCGTTTCTGCCCGATATGGGATCGGGCAGAAATGCGGGAATTTCGGGAAATCGGAATTGCTGCTTAGTGCACCTCCTTCAGTCCCCAAGGAACATACAGGGTGTAAAAAGACCCTTAACGAAAACTGAAATCCCATATTGTACCAATCACTACGTACATTTTTTACTTCTGCACCATACCTGGGAAATTACTGGTTCAGGAGATATTGAGGCTGAGTATGGAATTTTTCTAATTAGGTACAAAATCGATACATTTACCCCGCCAATATGTTCTTTAGAAGCCCTATGACCCCATGGATAAGTAGGTATTTCGAGAATTGCACGCACGCGCTTTCAATTGCGGTTTAAATAATGAGAAAAGTAAAAAAAACAAAATCGTTTCCCGGGTATTATTTTTGGTTAGTATGACTCGGCATAATGTCCACACTGAGTAGACTTTCGCTTGGTGATGGGTCTTGTGACACCCTGTATATTAACGTAGTGAGTGTGGTATGTCATGATCCAGTACAATACGATAGTGAAAACAGCGGTAGTGGTGTTGTACGCAAAAAACGAGTAAGAAAGCGGGTAGACCATTTTACTTGCTCGTAACATTCATCCACCCGCAATACTTACAGTGTATCAGTACAATATTAAATCTGTACCATTTGGTCGCGGGAGATAGGGCGCGCGGCAACGCAACACCGACACACCTCTCCTCCCGCGAGCGTGCCCGACACAGAGGGACAGAAGAACTATCCCTCGCACCCGCATCATTGGACGCATCCTGCGCAGGCCTCCGTCAAGCCCACGCCGAGCGTCCACTCCCGGGATCTCGCTTAGCTTCACCGTGGGTGACCTAACCACGGTTACTGAGCCCTCTCACCACGATAAGGTGAAGATCCCACAGAGGGGTGTTTTAGGCACCTGCAATGTCGATCAGCTCAGCAGCGGCGGCGGTCAATACACCGAGCTAATTTTCAAAGTGTATGATGACGAAAAACTTTTTTTCATTTTAGAGACTTATTTTTTCTTGTATTTGTATTCAGCTATAGTAGTATATTCACCCCTAAATATTTTTCAAATGCAGATCAACACCCTGTATACAAATAAATACTTACATAAAGCGTATCAGAAGCCAATACCAGCAAACTATCTGGATCAACGCGAGGCAACAGCGCACAAACAGCGGCGCCCGAATGTTGAACATCGCGTTCTGAATCACGGCTTTTCTCACAAACTTCTAAACTTAAACGCTTGCGATCTTCAAAACTATAAGACGACCCCGGTCGCTCTGTATCACCATTATCTCTTAATTCACTTTCACTGTTATCATTATTATTACTATCACATACAAGATCAAAATTGCCTTCGGTATTCTTGTAAAGACTGCTTGAAGGGCCTTGATCTATATTGCTTTGATCTTCCAAATTGTGAGTAGCTCCCTTGCCATCATATAAATAATTTCCACCATTATTATTGTAGTCCGTATCTTCAAATTTGCGATTGTCATCATCCAAATTATAGCTTTCATCTACAAAACTATTAGATATACTAGCACGGTCAAAATTGCTAGAATTTCTAAGGCCATCATTAGATGCCTCTTCGTGATTTCTTATGACATTGTCATTATCGCAACTTTTTTTGACTTCATCTTTAATGTCACTATTGTTATCGGTTGCATCTCCAAAACCTTTAGATGTGCTTGCTTGTACTATATCACTTTTAACTTCAAGACTTCTGCCACCACTGTCTCCGCTATTAATCGCATTCACACCACCACCCACATTACCACTATCTTCGCTATGATTTGCATTCCTACCATCACTGGGAGCCGCATTATTACTGTCACGATTGCCAACATCATCAGAATCATTACTAGGCTCAATGTTACCATTATTCTCGCCATCTCGTTCATGATTGCCAAGTTGCTCATCATTACCATCGGCTTCGCCGTTATTGCCGTTATGTTGAACATTGCCATCTTCCCTGTCTGTACCGTGTATACCATTGCTGTTCCTGTCTAGACCATTGGTGAAGCTATCCTGTTTACTTCTAAAGCCACGAGCCTTTCCACCGCCACATTGTGACGCAGCGCCACTGCGGAGTGACCACACCCATACGCGCGGCGAATACGCACCCTCTGGACTGGAATTAGAAAACATACATAATAAAGTATATTAACAAGAAAGAAGGCTCATTGTTATAGTAGTGTAGCACTATGTGTATAATGTTATGTATAGACTAATTATGGTATAAATCTATAAATATAAACTAGAGGATGCCCGCATATATAACCGCACATTCAGTTTAGTTTTTTTTTCAATTTTACTCTTTTGCCTAATCCTGCTTCTACGTACTGCTGCAGAAACTTGACTTATTACGCAACCTCCAATTTTCAGTAGTAACTACGGGCATTATTGCTCTAACTAGTAGGTTTCAGTTGCATTGCATTGCATTATTTAGTAGAGACTGGGAGGAAAGCCCTAGGAAGGGTGGTGACCACTTATCTACTACGTCAAACGTGCGCTCATGTTTCACCATATAGGGCATGAGTTGACAACACAGGGCAAGTTAAATAGAACCTTGTCTTAGATAATGATGGACATCAAAGCAATAATAGAGCGGCAATAATGGCCGTTGTCCGTGTGGTGACGGATTATAAGAATACGGAATGTCACCACCCCATATC
Organism: Euclidia mi; assembly: GCA_944739405.2. NCBI lineage: Eukaryota > Metazoa > Arthropoda > Insecta > Lepidoptera > Erebidae > Euclidia > Euclidia mi. The sequence continues at coordinate 59,608,441 of OX123196.2, read as the reverse complement.
AACCCATGGGTGTCGTAAGAGCCGACAGATGGAGCATATTATGCAGAGAACAGCACTGTAAGAGAAGGAAAACTTGATACAAACCCTATACCAACCCGTTTGGCCAGCGTGGTATAGTAGGCCAATTCCTCCTTTCAAAGGAGAGGCCTAGTCCAGCAGTGGACTGTTAAAGGCTGATGATGATGATGATGATGAATAATGGCCGGTTTCAATATTCATGGATTTGGAAATTTGAGGTACACTTTCGAAATATTTTGTATGGAGTTTAAGTCAAATATGCACACACACACGCGCGACACGCTGCCGTCTGAACACGTCAGCTATACATACTGTACATGTGCTGTTGTACAATATAGAACTAACTATTAATGTAACTTATGTACATACCTTGTGACGTATAGGTGGGTGACGTGCGGTTGTACGTAGTGTGCGGGCGCGCGCTCGCTGACGTCACGCACGCACACTAGCAGCGACAGCGTGCACGCACACACGCGCGACACGCTGCCGTCTGAACACGTCAGCTATACATACTGTACATGTGCTGTTGTACAATATAGAACTAACTATTAATGTAACTTATGTACATACCTTGTGACGTATAGGTGGGTGACGTGCGGTTGTACGTAGTGTGCGGGCGCGCGCTCGCTGACGTCACGCACGCACACTAGCAGCGACAGCGTGCACGCACACACGCGCGACACGCTGCCGTCTGAACACGTCAGCTATACATACTGTACATGTGCTGTTGTACAATATAGAACTAACTATTAATGTAACTTATGTACATACCTTGTGACGTATAGGTGGGTGACGTGCGGTTGTACGTAGTGTGCGGGCGCGCGCTCGCTGACGTCACGCACGCACACTAGCAGCGACAGCGTGCACGCACACACGCGCGACACGCTGCCGTCTGAACACGTCAACTATACATACTGTACATGTGCTGTTGTACAATACAGAACTAACTATTAATGTAACTTATGTACATACCTTGTGACGTATAGGTGGGTGACGTGCGGTTGTACGTAGTGTGCGGGCGCGCGCTCGCTGACGTCACGCACGCACACTAGCAGCGACAGCGTGCACGCACACACGCGCGACACGCTGCCGTCTGAACACGTCAACTATACATACTGTACATGTGCTGTTGTACAATACAGAACTAACTATTAATGTAACTTATGTACATACCTTGTGACGTATAGGTGGGTGACGTGCGGTTGTACGTAGTGTGCGGGCGCGCGCTCGCTGACGTCACGCACGCACACTAGCAGCGACAGCGTGCACGCACACACGCGCGACACGCTGCCGTCTGAACACGTCAGCTATACATACTGTACATGTGCTGTTGTACAATATAGAACTAACTATTAATGTAACTTATGTACATACCTTGTGACGTATAGGTGGGTGACGTGCGGTTGTACGTAGTGTGCGGGCGCGCGCTCGCTGACGTCACGCACGCACACTAGCAGCGACAGCGTGCACGCACACACGCGCGACACGCTGCCGTCTGAACACGTCAGCTATACATACTGTACATGTGCTGTTGTACAATATAGAACTAACTATTAATGTAACTTATGTACATACCTTGTGACGTATAGGTGGGTGACGTGCGGTTGTACGTAGTGTGCGGGCGCGCGCTCGCTGACGTCACGCACGCACACTAGCAGCGACAGCGTGCACGCACACACGCGCGACACGCTGCCGTCTGAACACGTCAGCTATACATACTGTACATGTGCTGTTGTACAATATAGAACTAACTATTAATGTAACTTATGTACATACCTTGTGACGTATAGGTGGGTGACGTGCGGTTGTACGTAGTGTGCGGGCGCGCGCTCGCTGACGTCACGCACGCACACTAGCAGCGACAGCGTGCACGCACACACGCGCGACACGCTGCCGTCTGAACACGTCAGCTATACATACTTTACACGTGCTGTTGTACAATATAGAACTAACTATTAATGTAACTTATGTACATACCTTGTGACGTATAGGTGGGTGACGTGCGGTTGTACGTAGTGTGCGGGCGCGCGCTCGCTGACGTCACGCACGCACACTAGCAGCGACAGCGTGCACGCACACACGCGCGACACGCTGCCGTCTGAACACGTCAGCTATACATACTTTACACGTGCTGTTGTACAATATAGAACTAACTATTAATGTAACTTATGTACATACCTTGTGACGTATAGGTGGGTGACGTGCGGTTGTACGTAGTGTGCGGGCGCGCGCTCGCTGACGTCACGCACGCACACTAGCAGCGACAGCGTGCACGCACACACGCGCGACACGCTGCCGTCTGAACACGTCAGCTATACATACTGTACATGTGCTGTTGTACAATATAGAACTAACTATTAATGTAACTTATGTACATACCTTGTGACGTATAGGTGGGTGACGTGCGGTTGTACGTAGTGTGCGGGCGCGCGCTCGCTGACGTCACGCACGCACACTAGCAGCGACAGCGTGCACGCACACACGCGCGACACGCTGCCGTCTGAACACGTCAGCTATACATACTGTACATGTGCTGTTGTACAATATAGAACTAACTATTAATGTAACTTATGTACATACCTTGTGACGTATAGATGGGTGACGTGCGGTTGTACGTAGTGTGCGGGCGCGCGCTCGCTGACGTCACGCACGCACACTAGCAGCGACAGCGTGCACGCACACACGCGCGACACGCTGCCGTCTGAACACGTCAACTATACATACTGTACATGTGCTGTTGTACAATACAGAACTAACTATTAATGTAACTTATGTACATACCTTGTGACGTATAGGTGGGTGACGTGCGGTTGTACGTAGTGTGCGGGCGCGCGCTCGCTGACGTCACGCACGCACACTAGCAGCGACAGCGTGCACGCACACACGCGCGACACGCTGCCGTCTGAACACGTCAGCTATACATACTGTACATGTGCTGTTGTACAATATAGAACTAACTATTAATGTAACTTATGTACATACCTTGTGACGTATAGGTGGGTGACGTGCGGTTGTACGTAGTGTGCGGGCGCGCGCTCGCTGACGTCACGCACGCACACTAGCAGCGACAGCGTGCACGCACACACGCGCGACACGCTGCCGTCTGAACACGTCAGCTATACATACTGTACATGTGCTGTTGTACAATATAGAACTAACTATTAATGTAACTTATGTACATACCTTGTGACGTATAGGTGGGTGACGTGCGGTTGTACGTAGTGTGCGGGCGCGCGCTCGCTGACGTCACGCACGCACACTAGCAGCGACAGCGTGCACGCACACACGCGCGACACGCTGCCGTCTGAACACGTCAGCTATACATACTGTACATGTGCTGTTGTACAATATAGAACTAACTATTAATGTAACTTATGTACATACCTTGTGACGTATAGGTGGGTGACGTGCGGTTGTACGTAGTGTGCGGGCGCGCGCTCGCTGACGTCACGCACGCACACTAGCAGCGACAGCGTGCACGCACACACGCGCGACACGCTGCCGTCTGAACACGTCAGCTATACATACTTTACACGTGCTGTTGTACAATATAGAACTAACTATTAATGTAACTTATGTACATACCTTGTGACGTATAGGTGGGTGACGTGCGGTTGTACGTAGTGTGCGGGCGCGCGCTCGCTGACGTCACGCACGCACACTAGCAGCGACAGCGTGCACGCACACACGCGCGACACGCTGTCTGAACACGTCAGCTATACATACTGTACATGTGCTGTTGTACAATATAGAACTAACTATTAATGTAACTTATGTACATACCTTGTGACGTATAGGTGGGTGACGTGCGGTTGTACGTAGTGTGCGGGCGCGCGCTCGCTGACGTCACGCACGCACACTAGCAGCGACAGCGTGCACGCACACACGCGCGACACGCTGTCTGAACACGTCAGCTATACATACTGTACATGTGCTGTTGTACAATATAGAACTAACTATTAATGTAACTTATGTACATACCTTGTGACGTATAGGTGGGTGACGTGCGGTTGTACGTAGTGTGCGGGCGCGCGCTCGCTGACGTCACGCACGCACACTAGCAGCGACAGCGTGCACGCACACACGCGCGACACGCTGCCGTCTGAACACGTCAGCCATACTGTACGCGCGCTGTAATACCAAAATAACACGTTAACAATATCGCTATATTTTTCAAAGTTACTTCGTCAGGGTCGTAGCCATATGCCACATAGATCAAGCTATGTCTATATAAAAAAATATAAAAACAATAACGAATATTTATACTCAAAACAAACATTTGTGGATCACACAAAGTGTTGTCTCGTGTGGTAATCGAACCCACAACACTCGGAGCAGAGTTTAACAGTAGCATAACTGCTTAAACTACTGTGCCATCTTTTATATTTGCTTACACCTTTATCGGATTCAAAAGGACGAGCTCATAATTATGATGACAGAGGAGAGTAGGTACGCCATAATTAGACGTCTTAGCGTCGGAACATATCTGACGGAAGATGCGTCGAGCGTATCATCAGTCGCGTCTATTCTGTCAGATGGGTCGGTACATATCTGACGGAAAATACGTCGAGCGTATCTGCATCGGTTGCGTCTATTCCGTCAAATTATACCTGCTACATTATGCGTCTAGTCAGTTTTTGCTTTCGGCAACTACAGTGCGGTTGCTTTGTATGACATTTAATTTTAAAACGTCGCCCAACGCGTCAGTCAAAATACACGTGGTGCGTGGTACGCGCGACGTCGACCGACGATACGTTGACGGAAATGCACTAACGCATCATTGGTTAGGTGTAAAAGGTTTAATGATTTATCATATATTTGGCTGTATTGGCGTTAGGCGACGGATGATACGCGACGAATCTTCCGTCAGATATGTGCCGACCCTTAAAGTTTACTTTTATAATACAAAAATATATTTGAAACTACTTCTGTGGTACGGTATGCATGTCATGCCAAGATACAAGCCGAATACTTCTCCGATACCGTACTCTCAGCAGATGTGTCATACTTACTCATCATCCAGCACAAGGCCGACTATCGCCGCGGTCAACCAGCACTCTGCCGCAGGCGGTGAACACAACGCTCTCACGGCAGCTTCATCCGGCGCCGGCGGCTCTTCGTCCGGCAGTTGCGCCCGCGCCCGGCGCCGGAGCACGCGCGCGGCTAGCTCGCCCGGAGCTCCAACTAGTAAGGGCGGCGGCCGGGGCTCCACTACCGGCCAGGAGGCTAGGCGGGGCCCCGCGCTTGTAAGTAGGACTCGACGACCGTCCGGTAGAGTTGCGACTATGACGAGCCTGCGAGACGAGAGAAGAGAGCTTGTAGGCGTCCGTCGCTCACGTCATGCGGGAGGAGCCGGAAAAGAGAAGTGTGTCACGCGACATCGAAAGTGTAACACCGAATACCATTTCCCCGTAAGTTTACCACCACGAAGCACTTGACAACGAATGTACGTTACAACGAATATCGTAACGCCGCAGTCATGCTATCTTGAATTACCAAATCTCGAATTCACCAAATCGAATCAATTAATAACAAATGCAAGTTACCACGTAAAAAAATCTCTCAGCAGCCACATAACTTCGAATAACGAAACCACTAATGAAATAATAACAATAATCTATGGTAGCCTAATAAAAAAACTGGTTTATTTTTTTAATTCTTTACTCGTTTAACGATAAACCGAATTCAACCAAAAAGCAGTCTCAAAAAACCATAACGGCAATGAAACATAAGAAACAAAATAAAAACATTTGAGGACGGTAAAAAAAGCGATACAATATTCGTCGTGACGGGTTTCCTTTTAAAGTGCTCCGTGATAAAAACTTACGGGGAAATGGTATTCGGTGTTACACTCTGAAGAGGGCGGACTCTTATGGTCTATCCACACACATCCGGGCCGTGGACGGGACGTGGACGGGACGGGGACGGGCCGTCACCGTGCTTCCGGGTCCCGGCCGGGATATTTCGTTCACACACGTCAGGGGTGCAACCGGAGCGTGGACGGGCTATCACTAGAGCTTGCATTTTAATATTTAAATTATTCGAATTATGAATTGTGTCAAATATTCCAAAGGAAATTGCAATATCCAATTCTAGTTCGAACAGCGTTCTCAAAATTGTCCTAAATACATGCACCAATAAACACATTTAGTTGACATTCTTAACATAATTATTGAAAAAAAAAATTGAATATAAAAATATCAAATAAAAGTATTCGAATAAAAATTTTGAACATTTGCAAGCCCTAGCCGGGACCTTTCATATGTCACTATTTGCACTTGGGCAAGTCCAATACAAAACACCGATCTGGGAATAACATGGATTGGACATACCTACCTACGAAATTAGCGTGCATACCTACGATTTTATAAAAAAATAAAATTTACATACATAGACTCACGCCTGTTTCCCCGAAGGGGTAGGCAGAGGCATATTAAACGCCCACTTTTCGCCAGTGTTTTGACCCCTCGTAATAGGTGGCGAGCCTATTGCCGCTTATCGGGATATTTTGTTTGCCAGAGCCTCGTCCGTTGATCGGCAGGTGCACCACTTGCAGGTGAGGTTGGTTTGGGACCCTATGTTCTTGGTCCCACCAAGAACATAGGGTCGCAAACCAACACAATTAAATTTAAGGTGCATAGGGTGAGCCCTATGCACCTTAAATTTAATTGTGTAAAAATATGTAAATTTATATTTACTGTAAGATACTTTAGTTCCAAATCTGTTTAAATGCTTTTCCAGATTAGTTTATTCCATTACGCAAATGCGGGCAAACAAGGTAAAGCAAATAACGTCCCTTGACATGAAGACAAACTAAACATGAAATAAAATATTCTCTGGTAGCCAATATCGATACAGTGTCGCTGAGAAAGAAACGGACACGAATGGCGCCATTCATACCGTAATGAAACACACTGCCACACTGAAATACCATAAGGGAATAACAAAATCAAAATTGATTGATTAATTTTATTTATAAATAATGTTATTTTATTCAACGTTTCATTTCTAGGAATTCTCGCATACAGTTGCTGTTCATGTTATCTTTTGGCAAAAACAATAATTTTCCATAAATATGTACTATTTGCCCTCTCCATGTATATTCTTTACGCAAAGAATACAAATAAAAATGGGCGAGTCCATTGCGATCTGTCAAACTTATTATGTCAGGTTTGGGTCATAGATTAATAAGAAAGATAAGTTAATTTGCAGTTATTATGAACTAGATAAATTCTTATGCAAATCAGGAAAGCATAATAATAAATACTACAAGATTTATTACCAGTTTATAAGTAAGCGTTTTCTTGGTAGACTTATGTCCTGCAGTGGACTTTTATTGGCCAATATGCTGATGAAGTTAGTTAGCATGAAAGTGAACCAGCATACATTTTATAGTATTTCTTAACGCTACAGTAACGTCGCATGTATCGCTGTATAATGAAATACTTCGAAGAATATAAATAAAGTTTCAGGAAGTTAATTTCTACCAGTGATCCTTCTTCTATTTTGTTTGTATACCTACGTTTCTATGTCAGATGCCTTTCATAGGGTTAGGTTAGATGCCTTTCCTAATTAGTAATTGCGGCAATTTATTTCACATTACCACTTCACAACATTTTTTTACCTCATATATAGTTATCCCTATAATGTTTATCTGCAGAACTTCAAGAAGATAACAACATTTACAAGTCTCAAAATCAAACCCGAGTCCTATTTCATAACAGTCTAAAACTCTAATCAACCATGTTTACAAACATAAATAAAAATTTTGCCAAATTTTTGTGAGTACTTAATACATGTCAACAAATCTTTGTCACATCTGTTTTATTTCAGTATTAATCTATGGCCAAATTATTCACTAGTTATATGTGTCATAGCGTGTGTATGGATACATGATATCCTAGAAGTGACAAATATTTGAAACGAGGAATTTATATCGGTTAAAACGGAATTTTCTCATATATAAATTTAGTGTCATCGCTTATGTATACAGGGTGTCACAAGACCCATCACCAAGCCGAAGTCTACTCGTTTTGCACATCATACCAAGTCATACTACGCGAAAAGAATACCTGGGAAACGAAATATTTTTTTAAGCTTAAAGAAATAGACACATTTTATAAACCGCAATATATAGCGAGCTCTTGCAGGGAAAATTGGCACCAGGAATGCACTGTACCTACACCGGCCGTATCTACGCGACGACGCCCAGATAGCAACAAACTTGCAGCAAGTTTAAATCAAACTTGCTAGTTTCACTGTGACAAACTTGCATCAAACTTGCATGAAGTTTGCTTTTTCAAAGGTTGCACAGGTACAAGGCACAGGTTGGTGGTACGACAACAGCTGGTCGTCGAGCACCTCCTGCTGTATCTAGGAGGTCGACCGACCACCAACCTGTGCTCGTCGTCATCCAAATCCTTTGAAATACCAACTTCATGCAAGTTTGTTACAGTGAAACTAGCAAGTTTGATTTTAACTTGCTGCAAGTTTGGCAAGTTTGCATTGTTATCTGGGCGGCAGTTTATGATCACGTGGTCGCGCGGCCGAGGGGGTAATGCACTTGTCCACAGCTCAGCTGATGACTTGTATCGCGTCCATTGCGTTTAGTGAACTTTAAAGCTGCTTATTTTATGTTTATTTGGAAGAAAGTTTACATTTATCATTCAAAACACGAGTTTGGAATTATTAGAAAAACAAAACCTCATACTCATACGCACCCTGCATGTCGTCGTTGCGCTTGCCAAACCTGACATGTGCATTTTTTGAATTTTTCGTTTTTTCGCTAGATGTCGCTAGCTATTAAAGCCGCATGCTTTGTAAAAACAATCATGTGCGAAATCTATGTAGAAACGGACTTGCCAAATTTTTCATGTGTAATACTTGCTGTGAAAAGTCTGACATGTGAACTCCAAACTACCCTCAAAAACCTGATATGTGAAACGAATTTCACATATCAGGTTTATGTCACTGACATGTGACAATTTTGTTAGGTTATGTCGTAAAAGTTTAATTTATTATTATGCAACAATACCATTAGAAAAACATATTTTTTTGCAACCATATGGGTATATTTGTCTTAGGATAATCAGAGAAACTTTTGTATAAAACAGTTTTTTTGCGCTCCTGAAAAGTTGTGTAAATGCACATAACAGATTTAGCAAGCGCAACGACGATGTGTCTGTAGTAACTGGGAAATTCCTGGTTCAGGAGATATTGAGGCTCAAAGTCACGACTTTTTTTTCTAATTATTCCACTCGTACGAGCGTTGATGCACATCTAAGCTCGTCTAAGCTTGAGCCGTCAGAGTATATGTTGATACTGACACGATGTCACTACCACTTCGAGCGACCATGCCGAAATATGCCCGTTTACGCGGGTTCGATGTTTTTACTTTATTTTACTCGTTACCTTAAAATGTAATTATGTTGCGATTTTCTCAATTATGATAGCCCATTTTATGAAGTTTGTTGATTTTGCAAATCATGAAATTACCAATGGATAATTATAAGAATTTTCTTGAAATGCGATCATTTAATAAAATGGCCAATTTCACGATACGGCCACGACATAGACCCGCTTTTACATATAAGCACCATAGTGATACAAATGTTATAGCGCAACTTGCTGTCATCTATTGTCAATACGACGTAGTTGTGAGTAATTGGCCATAAACTTGCATTGAAATAAGAATAGATTAAGATTCCTTTATGGTATACGACACCCCACCTACCTCACGCCACCCCACGCATGTTGAGACTAATCAATCCCATATATTTAGTATGGTGAGGTGCAGATATACAACACTCCACCCAACGCCACCCCACGCGTCACCATCCATTCAATCCAGATCGGCGCGTTGACGATGGAGGAGAAACACACGCCATCCGACGCTTGACAAGCAATGTGTTTCTAGTTAACACACAACGCCATGCGTCAGTTGAAAACATTCCTGTCATGATGATACTTTTTTAGTGTTGGTTTAAAATCACAATATTAGCTACTTGAATTATTAAAATGTAAGCCCGCATTATACGATTTGATTTCAGGCTAATACCGTTATCATTATAAAAGAAATAATGCCTCACTATGAATGAGAATCTTCCTCAAAATCACTATTTAGGAAATTAGGTCATAGTTTCGTAAATAGTGATTTTGAACTAAGCTTGTTGTAGCGTGGGGTGTTGTATATGTGCACCGTTCGCATCGGGTGTTGACACGTGGGGTGGGGTGGGGTGCGGTAAGTATATCTGTTTCAACATTTAGTACACATACAATATAAAATATCAATATAAAAAACAGGCATTATAACGTGTAATAATATTGTGATCACAACTGGGTTACAGGGTAACCCATGGTAAAGATACAACGTTCATTAAAAATACAGAATCTTTCCAATCTTTGTCACGTCTGTCCTAGCAGTGAAAAAAATAAATATTGTAGTGAAGAATATACAACGGGAGTTTTAAATATAAAATGTGCTTAATTGTAGGTATTTTTTTCATGCGTCATTTCACTCGCGTTTGAAAGTGATAGTTTGCATAATAGTTAATAGACTCGTCCTTTTTTATTCATAATAGACTGGCCCAGAACAAAAAATAATATTATTGAGTTATATTTTCTAGTAAACGCGTTTATAGCATTTTATTAGAACAAGTAATTACTTACTTGCAAAATAATATAAAATAACAATTTAAGCTTCGATTGTTTTTCAGAAAAATCGATTACCTTTTTTAAATTTTTTCTCTTTCAAGTTTGTGAACTAAGGAAGCTAAGGACTAAGTAAAGCGTCATTGTGCCCTAACTACAATTCACTGCCATATGGTTCTTCTGAAGATTACATCGAACACTGTGCATCTAGTGCTTAATATATGTATTTATAATATTGTTCTTCTGGATGTCAAGTCGCACTTAGCGCATCTAGTGCTAAATATATTATATCTATGGCGCCCGTCGCCGGCCCGTGCACGTCATGGCCCCGGTCGAGGCACTGACAGTGCACTGACACGGCACGGACGCTCCGTCCCCGGCCCGTCCACGGACGTGTGTGAACGAGTCCATATAAAATGTATGCAACGATTCTTTTCTGCGCTCCGTCCCGTCCACGTCCCGTCCCCGTCCCGTCCACGGCCCGGTTGTGTGAGGATAGACCTTTAGGGGCATAGGAAGCGACGCTCACGTGATGTGTGCCTGGTCTTCATTGAAGATCCTTAGCAGCGGCGTCGTCACCCCGGCGTACTCCGACTGTGTCTCCTGCGCACGAGAATAGAAATCAATCAGTAGGGTTCCCACGGCGGGACTTTTGCAAGCCAGAGACCCGTGCCCAGCAGTGGGACAGATAATACACAAGGTTGCTAACATACCTGTGTGGCAGCATTAAGTCGCACAGTAGTACAGGCGAGGGTTGGCGCTAGGAGGTGCAGTTCGAGCGAGAGGAAAGTATCGCCGTCCCTGTCCGCCCAGCAGCCCGCACCGCCCGGACTGCAGCGCACGCGGCTTGACACCGTCGCGCCACTGTAATCATCTAACAACAAATGGCACGGTACACCGCTAGTCGTCGTGATCTAGGAGGGCCTAGACATGGTATTCGATCAGAGATATTGCTATATGCTAAAATGTACGCAACTCTGATATGTTACGAAGAAAGAAACACATGTGGTATAGTAACTATAAAGAGCAATATTAGACGTCTATTTATTTATTCATACAATTAAAAGGGCTTAAGACGCTGTCAACAGCCAAATAGGCGTATCTCAAACAATTTTTTTGCTAAATCTATAAAGTTTGTGACGGCGGAAAAAATATATGTCAATCTTGAACATATTTCTGAGAACCCTGTTGTATTCAAAACACGTTTTTGAAGTTTTCTCGATACAAAAAAATAGTAAACTAAACTCTTAAAATGATTTTCCAACAAAAAATATCTGTGTTACCTATCAACGTATGTTGGTAAAATTTATAACAAAAACGTATCATATTTAAATACAAAAATTGGTTGTTTTTTATTTTTCAGTACTAAACTTATTTTTAAGTATTTAATTTATTTTATGGTTTGTAAAAAGTTCTAAACGTCCCGTCGTCGTCGCGTTTCTCTTTTGTTTCTAACTAGCTTAGGCCACCACCTGTTCCCGGGTGACCTACAGCAGATTTATCACTAAGTTACTAGACCCGAAAGCCCTGTGTATGACTCTGCGTAAATAGCAAATTGCAAAACATTGCACACAGACCTATAGTAGAGAGGTCTGAAATACATGTTTAAATTCCCTTCTTTCGCTTTATTCCCTGTGCCGGCGTTATCTATTTAACGAGTCAGAGAGATTTATTAGCAACCCAACTCTGGTGTCGGAGTTTTATACCGCACAAAGGCCTCAATTGCCATTCGTAATAGATCGGTTAATATTGGCCTTCTAAGTTTTATAATCAATCAAGCCACTAGAAAGGTACTACGTACCGTCAAGACACAGCACCATAAGTTCCCAGTCATCGATAAGCACCCTCGGTCCGGCGAGGAGCAACCGCGGCGTTTGTCGCGCCCACTCCACGCGCGTAACGCCGGCCCAGCCGCGCCCGCGTAACTCTGTGCGATATACCTCGCGCCAAGTACCGCCGAAATATCGCCAAATCTGACGGACAAAGATATTTTTGGATAGTGGAGGATTATTTTGGAGAGAGACGCGTTAAGGAAGAACAGTTGATATTCTGCCATATCTGGTTAGACTAAGTCTGTAAGTCTTGGATACAACCGGGATAACGCCAGGACGACGATGACACGTTAAGGAATAAGTTCTTAGTTGACAGCAGACAGCAGGTGCACGCGACTTGTCGCCGCAACACTTCTGGTTTCTGTGTATTTCTATGAAATACCTTCCGTAGCAAGAGACACGTCTCTTACCATGCGCAGCCGTATCGTGTCACCTGACCGCACATCAGTATCACCCACCGGCGCACTAGTATTTCCAATGACGTTTTCAAGGACGTCAGGCATCTTTTCTCACAGAAAACTCAGAACCAATAGGAATACGGTGCTGCCGTGTGCAGCTGCTTTCTGCGGTCGGGTCCGAAATCATGACTACTGCAACACGTCGCAATGACGTGTCGCCACGATATGGGGCGGCGGCATGTCGTCTGCTGTTGGAGGCGCTGTAAGGAACCGGTGCCTTTATTGGCTTAACACTTTTCCGTCATTTAGGGTGGAAAAAAAGATAGGAGGAATGGGATGAGGGAGAAAGAGAGAGTAATACATTCTTACTCGGTAATTACTTCGATATCCTGTGAAAAGGTTTTACTTTACTTCCCTGGTCGAGCCGGCATATTCATGCTGATATCGGCAAGCAGTAAGAACCCAAAATAACAATATAATAAATACCGCTAGAGAAGCGTCATCAGCCCCTATTGCTATAACATCATGTTCAGGCGAGAGCGCAGCGTGGAGTAGCGCGGCGCCGCCCGCAGGCTTGTGTCTCGCATCCAAGCGCCAGCCAGCACGCGCCGTTACATACTCCTGACGCCAGCATACACCATCTGAAGTGTATGTATTGCCATATTTTAAAAAATTTAACTAAAAAACCTTTTAGTGAGGACAAGAAAAAAAAAATGCCCAAACTCAATCTGCATTATTAAAAAACACTGACTAAATTTGGGTGTTCTAAAGTCAGTAAATGCTTGAGAAGCATCCAGCGAGACAGCATTAATTCCTAGTGGGCGAGTGTGTTTAACAGAAAGAGATTAATAAATAAAGATATATTTTTATAGATGTACTTATCAAGAGGCAAACAAGCAGACATATTGGCTGATGGTTAATGATTACCACGGCCGCCCATAGTCACTCGCAACAGCAGAGGAGTAACAAGTGAGTTGCAGGCCTTTGGGATGGAGGATTGGGGAAATGAGAGAGAAGGAAAATGAATTGGAATTTCTGGCATTCTCACTCACCAAACAAAATTTGTTTGGTCTGATGGGCTTACTAGTAGGCTTGCCATGGTTTTCTCTTACCTTCAAGGCACTTTAACATACCAGTTCCATGATGTCATTATTTCTATTGTCATAAAATCTACATATAATTGCCTAGTCTCTTAATGAAACAAAGACTGTGTCAAATTGAGTATCTTAGATTTTATTACATAGGAGAAATAAACTATAAATTTAAGTTTTTAATGTCAAAGCACACAATGCACTACAAAAATTCATCACATTGTATGTATGTGGCCTTTTCATCTATATTCAGATGGTTTACGCAGTGATTGTAAATTATTGCAGACACTTCTTCTGGTGACTGTACAAGCCAATTCTGGAGCGGCAAGATCGACCGCATCCAGAACATATGTGCAATGTGTTTGGTGGGTTTGATGGAAGATTGTCACTTTGGTGCCGTTTGGCCCTAGTGTCGGCAAGCCTGTCGAACCACTCTGTGTCATGGCGCTTTATACCCTGTGCAACCTGATATCTCCACTGGTCCCTATCTTCAGCAAGCTTCTCCCATACGCTATGCTTGATGTTGAACGTGGCCATGTCACGCTTGACGCAGTCCTTAAAGCGAAGCAGCGGGCGCCCAATTTTTCTCTTTGCATCGGCTACGGTACCCAGCATGACCTGCCTCGGCAGTCTGGAAGCATCCATGCGTTGCACATGCCCCAGCCACCGTAGTCGTCGCTGTTTAAGCAGCGCAGTTAAGCTGGGAAGCCGCGCTTTGGTGAGAACTGCCTCATTCGTGACCCGGTCCTTCCACGTTATGCCCAAAATACGGCGCACGCAACGCATGTGGAAAGCGTTGAGCCGACGTTCATGTTTGGCGTACGAGGTCCATGTCTCAGCTCCGTACAAGAGTATGCTGAGAATGCACGCTTGGTAGACCAATATTTTGGTTCTAGCGGTTAGGTGGTTGTTTTCCCATACTCTTGAACGTAGCCTCCCGAACATAGTGGCCGCCTTACCGATGCGAGTGTCCATCTCCGCATTGAGCGAGAGATTGCTTGTAACGGTCGAGCCAAGGTAGGAGAACTTGTCGACTACGTCTAAAGGGGCGCCATTCAGTAAAATAACTGGTTTTTGAGCAAAACCTTGGGCGAGTATTACAGTTTTCCTGGCGTTGATGGACATGGAAAACAGACTACATGCATGGGAAAACTTATCCATCATAGTTTGGAGCTCCGAAGGGGACGTTGCAACAAAAGCGGCGTCATCAGCAAAAAGAAGACTGTCCGCGTATAGGTCTTCCCGGTTGCGCTTAGATCTTTGTAGGGAAATATTGTAGAGTTTCCCATCGGCTCTCGTATGGAGATGGACACCTTGTTGGTTTTCACCAAAGGCAACTTTTAAAATCAAAGAAAAGAAAATCCCAAACAGGGTAGGAGCCAAAACGCAACCTTGACGCACGCCTCTGCATTTCTCTTGAATCTGGCGTAGCGTAAATATCATATCTATTGTTGATCGCCCGGCCCGGAACCCGCATTGGGACTCAGGATAGATGCGGTCAGCAAGATGTTGTAGTTTCTTAAGAAGTACTCGACCTATGAGCTTGCCAACGATACTGAGAAGGGATATACCGCGATATGAGTTACAGTCGCCGCGGTCACCTTTGCCTTTGTAAAGGGTGACAATATTGGCATCGCGCATATCCTGAGGTACCATACCCTCGGACCAACACTTTACTAAAAGATTATGCAGGAGCGGAGCTACGAAGTCGAATTTGAGGATCTCTGGATATATGGAGTCTCCACCAGGACTTTTGCCGCACTTGAGTTGTCGTATGGCGCTATGGAGATCTTCCAGTGTGGGTTCGTCGTCTAGCTCGTACCATGTTGCCCATTCAGGAATTTGGTCTATAGCTTCGGGCCGTAAGTTTACTGGTTGTGAGTAAAGACTGGTGTAATGTTCGACCCATCTTTGTAGCTGACGCTTGCTGTCCTTGATGATCCTTCCATCAGGTTCCCTCAGAAGGGCAATCTTGCTAGGAACAGGGCCGAGAGCCTTTTTTATACCCGAATATACTCCACTGAAATTACCCGAATCAGCGCATAGCTGGATGTTACGGCAGAGTTCAAGCCAGTATTTATTTGAAAAGAAACGACAGTTTCGCTGCAGTACCGACTTGGCCCTTGTAAGTTCAGTTCGAGTGGCAGGAGACGGGTTCAAGCGGTGATTTAAAGCGGCAACTCGTTTAGAGTCAAGCAGGGGTTGTAATTGCTCGATGTTTTCGGCGAACCAGTCCTCAGTCCTTGCTTTCTGGTATCCGAAAGATTTGCTTGCGGTCTCTGAGAGAGTTCTTTTAACACGATCCCACTCATCCTGAAGCGACACATCTTGGTCCCAAAGTGAAGCCTCGGAGCGAACCAGCTCTTTAAAGGTCTCAACTTTTGCGCTTATCTTAGTTTGGCCAAGATCGATTTTCTTCCTTCCAATAGGCCTTAATGAGTGAATTCTTTTGCGGGAAATGGCTATTTTTGTCCCCACAAGTGAATGGTCTGAGTCGCAATCGGCGCTTTGATAAGAACGGGTGTGGAGGACGAAGCGAAGATCTTTCCTCCGAGTTAGGATTAGATCAAGCTGATGCCAGTGACCAGAACGGGGATGCTTCCATGAAACTTTATGCGAAGATTTGCCTCTGAAGTATGAGTTAGTAACACATAGCCGGTGATTAGAACAAAACTCAAGCAAACGTTGTCCGTTTTCGTTCATTTTGCCCACACCTTGGTTACCGAGACAATCTGGCCATGTCATGTTATCTTGGCCGACTCTTGCATTGAAGTCACCCAGGATGTAAATATGATCATTGGGAGGTACCGCGCATACGACTTGCGAAAGCTGATCGTAGAAACGATCTTTAACAATGTTGGTGAATATGCGGAAATCAATGTTACAAAGCCGCAATTACTAAAAAGACGCAGTACCATGATGCGCTCTGAAATTCCTTGGGGTGCCTCAATAGATGTGAGGAGATCATTACGAACAGCGAAACCCACGCCATGCTCGCGGATGGAGTGCTGATCCTTTCCTACCCAAAAAAAGGTGTAATGTTCTTCTCAAATGGAACCAGTGTCAGGAAGCCTCGTCTCTTGAAGGGCCAAAACAGCGATATTAAGTCTCATCAGCTCGGTATCAATCACAGCAGTCTAGCGCAGATCTTGTACGCAACCTAAACCCCCACAGGTCTCCGGGAGGCCTGTCCTCATTGTTCGGACATTCCATGTTGCTAAACGCATGGAAAGGAGTGGTTGTTGTTTTAAATTATTCACTTTTCGTTTTCGCGCAGGTGAGTAATTTACAGCACCAGCTGTCTAGTTTTATACTAGTGTCTCCTACACCCAACGGAGACAAATTAGTGCTGAGACGGATCAGTACCTTATTGGCCGGGGGCTGCCCAGCTAAAGCGGGCGGTAACTGATCAGTGGACCTACGAAGGGCCCTCCCACTGCCAAGAACGACCCCTAGCGCCTGCGCTTACGCCTATTCGCGCTGACTTAGAACTGGTGACTGTCATTCCCCGTGTTGTTTTCACCGCTGATGGACTGCAGTGACGAAGTGTCCTCTCCGCAAAATTTAAATCTGCTACGCCTGGGATTTCTTTTAGGAAATGCAGGTTTTCCCACTGCCTACATCTCCCTCTCGACCTCACCAGCTTAGCCCACAGGAGCGACGAGTCGCTACGTGTGGAGCCGGCTCGGCTGCAGGACCTGGCTCATGCCTTACGATGGTGCCGTTTCGGGTTTGTTTCGAGTTTTCCATCTCTGGACCTGGCTCGTGCCTTACGGAGGATCCACACCGGGATTGTATCGAGTTTACCTTCTCTAATGATGGCCTTGCAGTTTCAGATGGAATGCTGCATATTATGGGCCATCGAGTGCCTCAGTCGCCTCTTACGACACCTGGCACTTGCGGGAGACACTATTCTGCTCTGCCGGTGTCTCACGGCCATTTTAAATTATAGACAGATATTCAATTCAAGTTTTAAACCACAGTAAAACATGGGCATTTTGCACAAATTTCAGCTGGCTTACTGGGCAATTATAAACTGCCCTGGTTCTCAAACAAACTTCTCCACAAACAAATGCTAGTCTAATAATAATATAAATGGGTCACAGGAATGAGACTGATATATCAAAACAAATCTGATCTCGTATC
Source organism: Euclidia mi (assembly GCA_944739405.2). NCBI lineage: Eukaryota > Metazoa > Arthropoda > Insecta > Lepidoptera > Erebidae > Euclidia > Euclidia mi. The sequence goes on along the minus strand of OX123196.2, from coordinate 59,590,306 downwards.
TATTATGATCAATAATAATCAGACTAGTTAACCAAGCAACACAGACTTACCACTCTGAACACACTCAATCAACACATGCAGTTAGCGCAAAACACTGAGCAGGTCACCGGTGTCAGCATGTGGGCTGCTGAGGTTGACGAGCGCTAAGGGCTCAGCCAGGCGCTCGGAGAGCACCAATCGGCGCCACAACGACGGCTCGGCGGCGGCGCGGCGCCAAGCGCGACAGACGGCACCAGCACACGCCAACCCCCGCCCATCCAACCACGAGAACACCTCACTCAGCACCACGTTACAGCGACGAGCTTCGCTCTGCCACTCCGACGTCTCCGACCCGTAAGACATCTTCAACACAACACGACACGCAATTCAGGCAAAACTGCACATTTAAATATTTTGAATCGTCGCAAAACACAATACTGAAGTACAACGCAATAACAGCTCTATGAAAATGCCGTCACCGTCTTTACTTAGTTGTATTTTAGCGAGTCATTAACGATAAAAAAATGCAATTTAAAATTTTCTAAATCTATTTTTGTTTTGAACTGTGCGCTGACAGACAGATGATAAGATGAATGCAGAATGACACAAATGACATTGACTTGTGTCATGAGTGTTGCCGTGTTAGAAAACTGGTCTATGAAATGCGTGTGATTTCACAGGTGTGATTCATTCTAACGTTGTTCATAATAATCTTTGAGAATAATTATTATTAATAATGTGGTATAAAATAGGTACGTAAAGTAGGTAGGTAGGAAGGTTTATACTTCTTTCTCTTTTTAGCGTCTCTTCGCGTCGCGTAGCGACTGGAGAAGCTAATCAGATAAGATTTCATAATTTCTATGCAAATTTTAACTTATCCCAATACAAACAAAATTTTAAGTGAAATGAGAGCTTTAATCAATAATATTAGTATAATATCACGTCACTATCGACTTCGCTGACAAAAGAATTAGGGTGCTAAGCGTGTGAGTGCATTCAAGTTCAAGATTTGACATGGCTATTTTTCACTCTCTGATTCCACTCCTTTGGTCAACGGCGTCCCAAGGGCCGTACCGGTTTATTTGCTCATGTGGCCGTACCTAGACTTACCTAGTTTGCCTTAAGGTCCACTGCCACCTAATCTACCACACTGCCAACGCTAACTGCTGATAACATGCGTAGTAGCTAGGTAGGTACATACATGAAGTTTCGCGAAGTTTTTTGCTATGTGTTCTGAGTTCGTACTCGGTCAGTGCGAGTCAATGCCTTATCCAGGATTGTTTTGGAGGCTAATACCAAGAAAGGAAGGTTTATTAAGGGAATAACTAAAACTATTTCTCATGATGGAAATCAGATAATTTGTGTAGAGACCGCCTCCGTAGTCCAGTGGATAGCGTATGCGACTGCTTATCGGAGATCCCGGGTTCGATTCCCTGGTTGGGCAAAAGTGTTACTGGGTTTTTCCGAATTCTCAGTAGCAGCACGGAATCTGGTGATGATATCGGGCAGATAACGGCAATAGGCTCGCCCCCTATTATGTGGGACCTAAAAATTTATGGCGAAATGTAGGTGTAATATTACACCTCTGCCTACACCTTCGGGGAAACAGGCGTGAGTCTATAACTTTCCCCCCCGTGGATCCGCATTGCTACACATGCTATGCTGACAGTTGCCGTTGGAAGCTGGGTTCCCGTAACCATAAAATGTCACTATCCTTTGGGTTGCTTAGGTCAGACGGCAGTCGGTCTGTGAAAAAGTTGATATTCTGTCATATCTGGGAGTCTTGGATGCAGCCGGGATAACGTTAGCACGATGATGACGAGTTGCAGTACGATTTGAATATTTATTTGCCATAAGAATGGTACCAATGTCAAAGTGTTTAGCTTGTCGTGTTGCCGTGTGAACCTACCATAAGTGTCTACTATATCTTCGATAGAAGCCACTCTATGGGAGACTCAAACATTTGGCTTCATCATAAAACAAAAAAGGGCTATAAAAAAAATAATTTAATCGAAATTAAGAATCAAACCAATGCCTTAAATGTAATACTATATTATTTGTCACCACACAAACACATCAGTAAAAAAGCCACTTCATCACTGATAATTAAACTTGGCTAACATCATCTTCAATCTCGCAATTTCATCATCTTTCGCAGCTAATTCTTCTCTCAGTGACTTGATAGTTTCATCTTTATTTTCTGATAAATTTTTCAATTCTTCTAACAATTGGGCTGTGTCGAGCCTCTTGCTTGGCCGTCGTTGGACAAGCTTGCCTATGATGTGGGCTATTTTAGGGTAATTGGCCGTTAAATGCGCTGGGATCTGTCCTTTGCGGAGGTCCGTGATGGTTTTCACTCGCTCCATGTCGGTGCTGAAGGGTTCTACCATTTCCAGCAGGATGATGCCAAGACTGTACATGTCACTCTGTAAATAGATAAATATCAGCTTTAGTTATTGTCAAATAAACTTTTATTTAGTACATTTGTCTGATTACAATGGTCTGGCAGTCCTCCATTCTTAAACTAGATTTTTGTTTAATTTTTTTTGCAAGTGACAGACCTTCTCTTATGTCTGAGTTTTCAAGTCATAGCCGGCCTATGACGTCGGTCCTTCTCTATGGCACATTAGGATTCATAAACCCTTTTATGTTAGACTAGAAGAGCCCACGGTTACACCCGCGTTATTTAAGGCTACTGCCCCGCTCTCGTGGCTTATAGCGTGATGTTATATAGCCTATAGCCTGTCCCGATAAATGGTATAACTAACACTGAAAGAATTTTTAAAATCGGACCAGTAGTTCCTGAGATTAGCGCATTCAACCAAACAAACAAACTCTTCAGCTTTATATACTAGTATAAGATTTTAACACATGGTAATACTAACAGGTCTATACCTCGTAATTATTTGAAAATAAAAGGTAAAATACCTTATATTCGTCTCGATGTTTCGGCATGGGTTACACCAGCCGTGTCCACGAAGTCGCGAAAATTTTAAAGTTTACAATACCCTTCAGTGCTATTCGGTTCGTAATTAATAATATCAACAAAAGGAAAATCGTGCTACCTTTGAATCTATATTTATAAAAAAAACTCACCTTAGGATTACACTGGCCATCCAACTGTTCAGGCGCAGCGTACAAATGCGTGCCCAACGCCAGCCCACTGTGAGACTGCTGCAGCGGACAAGCCAAGCCGAAATCACCCAATTGGACGGAATAACCACCCTCGTTCTGGGCCACGAACACATTACTGGGCTTTATGTCATGGTGAATGATTCCCCTGGAATGGATGTAGTGAAGACCTCTCACCAGTTGAGTAAACATGTCAATAAGTACTTCAATATGCGTCCAAGCGACAAACGGAGAATCCAGACAAGCAGAATCGCTTGAGTCACAGTGATGCAGACTCAGTAAATCTTCAGAGCCTTTTCTGGACACCGTCATGTGTTGGTTTCTGTCGTCGAGCCACTGCTTCAAAGTCTGTTGACAGAACGTCATCTGGATATACAATGTTGCCCATTTCAAGTTGACTCGAGAACAATTCTCAAACTCTTTGCTGGACAAGAAATTTGCAACAGCATTATCCTCGTGTGGTGTTGTTGGGTCGTCATCAGAATCGTCCAGGTAATCATCAAGATCTGAATTAGAGCTTCCGTTCTGCTGGAAATCTTGTTCAAAACTGTCACTATTCTTGAACGATATCACGAAGTCGGAAAGGCTATGATGCTTCAATAATTCTTTTGAATTGTGAGTCTTGAAGGATGTTATAATATTCGGATGAACGGAGGTTATATTCGAATGCAGGGAGAGTTCTTCGCTATCTGAGTCCATCTTATATTTGCGTTTCTTTTTGACGGTAGATTCTATCATCGGCTCGAGCCAGGCAGCCTTGTAGTTCACTATATTGGGATGGTTGAGACTGGCTATTGTTTTGACTTCTGACAAATGAAGCATGATGGAGTTGACATCTGAGGACTTTATGTATACTTTTTTCACGGCGTATTCTACGCCATCTAATCTGTGTCGAGCTTTGAAGACACTGCCGAAACCGCCACCAGCAATAAAATATAGTTCTTCGAATTCACGATGATATCTGGACCATTCGAGGCCTGAAGGTTGTACTATAGGCCAGGTTGCTGGTAGGTTAATAGGTATTTCGGTGCCACTAGCAACAGTCACAAGTTGATATAAGGCTCTTTGATACTGGCTTCTCATGGCTTCAAATTCTCCCATAGCATAAGAGTCGTCAATGAGGTTCATGCTATGTAGTTTTTCACATATTGTGTTGTACAATTGGTTAGCTCTAATATTGTCTTTTTCTAGGAGTGAACAGAGTTGTTTGACGAGGGATTGGACGAGTAGACTGATCGGTGTGGTGGTGGCCGAATTGATGAGGTCGATCTGTTGCATGCTGTGTTGAAACATGGACTCATGATGACCGTTGCGAGTTACACCTGAAAAAGAGAAATAAAACATTTAGTACCTACAGTATAGAAACTATAGAACTACAGCTACGGATTAGTAGCAGAATTTATTCGGTTGGTTTACACCATATCACAGTGGGTTCCTTTTTGACTTTCTTGTTGTTTGCAATGCCAAATAGTACACCGTCATGACAATCAGACGAGGCGCAATTGTCTGCGCTCAAAAAGGTAATTTGCGCCCAATGACGAGGAAAAGAAAGAATGCCATACCCTTGCCCAATATTTTATGGAGTTTTAATAGTCCCATTAAATTTTGGTCGCTTTTGTACTGTCTTACAAGAGTCAGGAATAAGAATGAAATAAAGCTCCATTCAAAGTCAAATTTAAGCGACGTTGGCTTCATCCAGAATGTTTCGAAATGAATTATTCGTAGGTAGAAAGAGCAGGGCTTTATCGCTTTGTCCCATCTGTCATTGCATCGATGTTTACTAATACTGAATAATAAATTGAAATGTACACAAGGTTATGAGGGCGGAGGATACAATAAATATTGATTCAGGGAATACAATCTTGACTCCGGCTTATTTAATGTCTCCGCACTGTCAATAATTGCAGCACAGTGCATGGTATATTGAATTGAAAACGTTAAAGCAACATAAAAAGTACCATGACTTTCGACTACAGGAAACGTCATATGGTTATAAATATTTTATAAGGCAAAAAAAAAAACATACATCGACAAATATAGAAAATACATAATCGAAAATGTAAAACCAGTAGGTCAATTTGACACTGAAAATATTTCCACAGTTACCGTAAACACGAATCTTAGTATTCTAAAAATCTTAGGCAAGTGTAAGCCGATATTGATGTAGCTTACAACATGTAACTATTGGTTTAACTTAACTGCAATGTTTAATTTGAATCAGTTGAGTAGTAACAGATACTATTTAACCTCTCTATTACATTCAGTCCTATACAAAGCAGGGCTCACGATAAGTTGGTTTCTTATATGCGGGTGGCGCTCTGACCAGGCAAGGATGAGTTATATAACATAATATTATATAATATATTCTCTGCTGATAAGAAAGGTGAAAGTATTACAACGAGTTTTAAGAAATTGCTTCGACTACTCCGTGGACAAAGACTTGGCACATATTCTCTTTCTCTGTTAAACTCAGTTCATGGTAGGTAGGTTTCCGTCAGTACTTCTTAGTCTTCTTCTTCTTTCTCTTAGCGTTATCCCAGTTTCAATCTGGGGTCCGCTTACTAGTCTAACCGGATTTGGCTGAATATTAGCTTTTCCACAGAGCGACTGCCTGTCTGACCTCCGCAACCCGAAGGGATAGCGATATTCCATGGTTTAGACTAGTGTCAGTTTATTTTAGAAGGTACCGACGCCCTGTAACGTCTGTCAAAGATCTTCATGACAACCGGGACCGACGGCTTAACGTGCTCTCCGAGGCACGGGACAAGCGATAATTAACAATTCAATACGCACATAACTCCGAAAAGTCATTGGTGCGCGCCGTGGATTCGAACCTGATACCCTCTGCAGGGCAGTCTGTTGGTATGTCCAATCGGCTATCGCTGCCTTAGTCAGTACTTCTTAGTATTACCACAGTGGTATTACAAAGAAATTTTGTACCTAACTTAAGATACTTTATAGAACAGAGATGTTACCACTTTACCCAAAACCAATTTCTCGCAATAAATACTTTCAAACATATTATTTAAGCGATTTGTGAGATAATAATAACGTGTGTCAATCTCGTAATTATTCAAAAATTAATATGATACATCTTACACCACCTATGATTACGGGATGGTCCAGTCATTGACTAGGAGCTCTACACAACTGGTGAACCGCACGTCGAAACTACACAACTGGTGAACCGCACGTCGAAACTACACAACTGGTGAACCGCACGTCGAAACTACACAACTGGTGAACCGCACGTCGAAACTACACAACTGGTGAACCGCACGTCGAAACTACACAACTGGTGAACCGCACGTCGAAACTACACAACTGGTGAACCGCACGTCGAAACTTCGGGATTAAAATATAAGGTATTCATTTCGAATAACCACGTGAATGAGACCCGTTTAAAGTATTATTCTTTATACGGGTCTCATTCACGTGGTCGAGTATCTCTAATTCGACTGCTTAAAGTACAATTAATTTAATAATGAACCAACAAAGCAACTGACCATGACGATCATTTCTCTGGCTTCTAACGGTTTCAAAATTAGTTACTCGTACTTAGAGTTGCTGGCAAGTCGGCGACAAAATAATGCTTCTTCCACATAAACTCTTTTAAACCTTCAAATGTGTTTACTATTTTGTCACACCTTCCCAAAATAGAATCCATTTGTTTACATTTATGCCAGTATATTACCCTCATTATAAAATGATGTATATCTGATCTATTTTTATCCATCCGAAGGTTGCCTGTAAGAAATTGTTTTTAGCGATATGGTCGTCCATTGTAACTTTTCTTCTATGTATGTATAGAAAAAAATGGCGATTCAATAAGCAATCGGCAATGCAGTGAAACCGTATCGTATTGATTTAATACTTACATTATATATTATCTATAAACAAAGAACGAAGCACATGTACGTGTGCCATGGTTAATGATTTTATCGTCGTCATTTTCAATGACTAAGCAAGTTCAAATGTAATAAAGCTATCCCTTTACTTTATGGAAGTAAGTTTGCAGATCCTTAGAAGAAAAGGTAATGATCTGTCAAATCTGGTTAGCCAGAAACTAGAAAGCTGGACTCCAGTCACCAAGACATTAATTTGGATTGCAATCAGGAGAATGGTTGGAGGATGATGACTTGGATGAGTAACGCAATATCCATAAAACGCAGCAGACCCGCATTTTTTTTTCGGTTTCTAGTTTTCGAACAGCTCTCACTAATTATAAGGTAATGCTTGAAGAGACTGAACTGCAAAGTTGGCACAAAAGTTTAAATAGCAACTAAGCTAGATCGATACACATGTGGTAAATATTTGTGAAGTCCAGAAAATAGAAATATCCTTGGCTTCCATAGTTTTAGTCTCCTTTGATTTCGGTTGTAACAAAAGTGATTTAATAAAGTTGGGTCGTCATTTATGAAGAATCATGAGGTTATGAATTATTTATCATGACTATGCCACGATATCGTAAGGACTACGAATAACTGTTGTGTCGCAAGTTGGTGAGGGAGTTACAAATATTCGACATAGAAAACTCAGTAGGTACCTACAATGTTTTGTGGCTCAAATTCAAGTTCACAAGTCAAAAGAAAATACGTACCGATGCAGTATGCACTCCTCGTGCTATTTGCCACATCACATTTTTTTTTACTTTACTCTGACCCTTTATTATTTATTGCACTATTTGAGCTGCAAATCAGAATTTTGACCCGACTGCATAATGGCAGATAAAAAAAAAATCAAATATTAATGGATGCACCCGCGCTTTCAAAATACAAGAGCTTTTGTATTATCGGTTCTTGAATGCAAATGTTTTGTATATTTTATACCTTACAGTACTTTTACTGCACATTAAATGTAAACACAATTCAGATAAAAATATTGCTTGTTTCTACCACAATAGAGTTCAAAATCGAAAGACTAGTTTGACTCGAGCGATCTTTGCGGTTTAGGAAGTGCAGTGAAAGGAATATAGCTCTTAAAGCAAAGTAATTAAGGTTCTTTGTATTATTCAGTGTCGAATGGTCTAGAAAATCGAGAATATTCGCTCACACACGTGGTGGCAGCGGCTGCCGCCTTGCGATTTATAAACCACAATTTGATAAAAACTGTTATTGTTTTAAATTAAATGTATGTAATACTTTTGTGGTCATTATTATTTATTTTATTTACCAGCAAATACAAGTATTTTCTTCTTAAGGATAAGTTTTAATTATTTGTATCGTTATAGAAGTTTTGTATATTTAGATACAGTAATTTTTAAGTGTAATTAACATCCAAAACTCTGTTTGACGGTCTAATCAGTATGCACGGTTAAGTTCGAACAACTTACTCACGCATTTTCGATTATACAATTTTAAGAGGTTCAAGATTCTTTCACCGTTAAATGAGTTTTGGATAGGTGGCAACTGCATTCTTTCTTTTCGTGTGAGGCCAACATTGGTGTCGGAGTATTTAGACCGCCCAAAGGCCTCCGACATGGCTTAACGATCCTTTTCCTGAGACAAGAACCGAGACCGATAGTTTCACGTGCTCTCCGAAGCACGGTAGCGCTCTGATGTGTAAACTACGAGTGGTACGTAGTCACCCATACAGCTCGATTGAAAACCGGACATACCGGCCACCAGATTTCGAAATAGCATGAGCAACATGTGTTGCAAATAATCTGAATTAATCAAAAAATCAATTAATATTAATAATTAGTAGCTAGCGCTCAAAACGAGGCTTGGTTCATCGCACGGAACAGTTAAGCAACGCTTGCATACCATTTGGATGGGTGACCAAGTGTCCCGTCGGGGGGTAGCGAGGAATGCTTCGGTGAAACCCTACCCTTCGACACATGGGTACATGAGGAGCACGGGTTGGTTTTTAATCGGTAAGAGTCTGACAGTCCCCTTCGTCCTCCCCCCCCCCCCCAGGCGGAGGGACTCCATGAGGAATTTCCAACCCAACACAAAAAAAAAGTGTAATTTTCATTTTATCAGAGCGCTACCAAGCTCCGGAAGACACTTAAAGCAAGCGGTAACGGTTCTCGAATCAGATGGCCTAATCAAACGGCATAAACGCTAGACGAATATAATATAATACTATAAGTCAATGTATGGAATTGACACAAGCTTACGACGACGATTATGGTATTTCTTCTATACGTCTAGCGTTTATGCCATTTGGCTGAGCCCACAGGACATGAATTGTTAGGTAATGTAGGCAACTTTCGCCAGCAGACTTCGCTAAACGCTCACACGAAAAATAAATAATATTAATAAGTAATTAAATGTTCACGTAAGTTAAAGTTGCCATGGGTTCGAATCTGTGCTGATATGTATGGCGGTGTGTTAGTGTGCCCCATGGGCTGCTAACCACTGCTGTCTAATTTATCTAGATAAATAATGGTAATTTTAAAACTCCTTGTACTATTAGGCACTTAGCCAAAATTTAAATGGTACTGTAGATTTATTTATGGGGATAATTTACGAGACTGTACGCGCTAAAATACGAATTTCTTAGGGCTTCCTTAGGCATCCGCACGGCGCGCGCCCGCTCGAGGAATGCGCACGACCAATGTGAGATTGGCCTTACAGGTACGTAATTAAATTATATTCTCAAAGGCATAACACGGTAGAAATAGAAAGAACTGTAATCTTAAAATATTATTTTAATAAAAAATAGCATGTTCCCCTATTTGAAATAGCATGCTGGCAAAATAAATCATTGTGGCACATCATAATTTGATTATACATATAATTCAATTTCTATTATACTACTCTAAATGATTTCACCGTTTCTCCCTGACCCCATGGGAATTTCGTGAAATCCCTTCTTAGTGCACCACTATGGTTCCCTAGGAACATACGAGTACATGTCAAATTTTGGCTTGTTGCACCCTATAGTTTTGGGTGTAGCTTGTCTGTCAGTCAGTCAGTAATGCAAGAATTTTATACAGATGAAGAGTCAATTCGTAACAATGATGTTTTGCCACATTACCCACCTTTACTTGCTTTGCTTAATATAATGCAACACCCAATCTTCACCCATCCATAATAACTCATGAATTGAAATTTCTGTAGTAGCATGAGAGAAAAATAATGACAACTATGTACTGAGTATACCACAAAATTCATCATTATCCTATAATTGTGGGATCTGTTTTCCAGTCTATTTAGATTGACAGAATAATTATCAGCTTTGCCTGGGACTGCTGTCTGACCTCCATAACCCACAAGAATTGCAATATTTCATGTTTTAGACCAGTATCACTGGAAGCTTAATGCTCAATACCCACATACCTACAGTTTTACTTGATATGTTTACTTAGAGTAAAATAACAATACATATATTTAATGGCATCAAAGTGTGAAGATTTTACAGTCCACATATTGATTTTTACTTATTTTGAAGTAAAATTATCAAGACAAACCATGTGTGAATACAGAGCGTAATTTATTGTCTTCTCATTAAATAATAACAGTTAAAAATGTTCATGAAAACCAGGACTGACTTCACATACTATCTGAGGCACAAGGTAAGCAATGCTTACAATTTAATCAACAGTCTACAAAATGATAAGTGTTTAGTCACTGCAATTATTATTGCTACACACTCATGCAATAGAATAAATATTGAGGCTGAGTTTTCAATGAGCTCTACAATTGATATCTTGTACTAAATAATGATAGGTACAAGTTATTATTGATTTTTTATTATTTGATTGATTACATTAATCTGTCTAGATATAAAATTCTTGCATTACTGACTGACAGGCAAGGCACAGCCAAAACTCCTAGATGCAAGAAAATCAAACTTGGCATGTGCACTAAGAAAGGATTTTTCGAATTTCCCATGGAATCGGAGAAATAATAGTAGCTGCAGGCATTGTCTAGTAGGGATATTAGTGTTACTTATTTGGTTTTATCATGGCTTTTATTAATTACTTCATAAATATTATTGTTAAACAAATCACAGGGCTTGATACTTCTGCTTCACACATCATGTTTAAAAAATACACTAGCACATATATGTAGGCAGAAAAATTACATACATACATATACTCACGCCTTTTTTCCGTCGGGGTAGGCAGAGACAACAGAATGCCACTTGCCTCTACTCTTACAAACCTCATGCGCTTCCTCCACACTCATTACTCAAAATCCAAAATTACTATAAACTGTATCTTTAAAAATGCACAGAATCTATTTTGAGGCTAAGTTTTAGACTTCCTATAAGAGAGCTTTTGGACTAATTAATTTTAAGGTTTCAGTAGTTTTGTCCAGTAACCCGAACAAGACTAGATTGTGAAGAAACCGAGTGACACGTGATGCACGTGTTCAAAACACAGGTGACGCGTAATAGCATAACAGTTATCTAGATTTCATCATTGTTTTACAAAAATAATTAGCTTGATCCAGGAATGTGAAACTAAAAATACACTAGTATTAGAAGGATGCAATATTGTACGCACAGAACTTAAGTGAAGTAAGCATAAAGTAATGATTTGTTTATAAACAAAATTACGAAATCCTTTTTTCACGTAACCACACTTCTAAAGCCTCTCAAAGCTACATTATGGATTGTTCTCTATTTAACAGGCTGTATTAAAGAATAGCACTAGTTAATATAATTTTTCAAGTTACTCACCTAAATCAAAGGCTTTTACCGTCGCTAAAGCCTTCCATTTATCCTGTTTTGATTTCTCCATGGTATTTTTGTCTTATATTAGTTGTATAACCGATATAAATACTGCAGCCAAGACTTCAATTCATTAAAGTCTCGGAAAGCCATTTTTCAAGCGAATGCCATTTTTATTATTTTTCTACTAACACAAAGTAAATTACACGAAAATATTCATAACATCTAAAATAAATACACACATGACACAATTGTGTAAAATATCACACACAAATTCTACGACTGAAATTGACAGATTGACATTCACACTTCACAGACTGTAGGGCAAAGAGTAAAGTAACTATTCTATAGGGTCTATTGCATAGAGATATTGTCTATTGTATACTAAGACAATATACTAAGACAATATAGAACAAAAGGCAGACGGAGCGCGCGGAACACTTGCGTGAGGCCACTAAAGCAAATACAAAATTGAAAAGCGAATACAAACTCGGCTCAGTGCGCTGCGAAGCATCGCACAGTTCCGCAGTTCACACGCCACGGTCAATCCAGCTTTTAAATTCATAAAATGCCGTCTTGCGTTTTTAAACATTGTAAAAGTTTCCAAAAGCAAAAACGGGAAGATGGAATATATTTTTACAGATAACTATGGATTATTTGACTGTTTAATAATATTATTTCGATAAAATTCGTATTTCTGCAGAATATATGTAAGTGTTGTCAGTTTACGTCGACACCGTTTTCCCTGAATTAGGGAAAATGCACTTGTCAATTGATTATGTAGGTAATAATTATTGTCATGTTAATGAAAAATACATTAACGTATTGTAAAAGTATATTGTAGATTACCTTTTTTCTTATAAATATAGTAATAGAATTTCCAGTAGTATATACATTGTTTTGAGTTCGATCCCCATATACTATACACTTTGACGTTTGTCACAGAATAAATCTTTGTACCGTTCTTATGGCGTAGGGAATAAGTATCAAAATTGTACTGCAACTGTTAGCTTGACTTGGCGCCGTGTGTACATTACGTACAGAAACAGAAATTATTGATTGCAGCCATTATTTATTTTTAGTTGCATTTTTTTTGGTTATGATATTGTGGAGGATAAAGGTGTGGTGTTCCTCCAACTAGAGGGAGGTGCCTCTAACCAAGCTGGGTGGTCGTGCTTGGTGGCCTGCAGGCCGACGGACATACTTTGGAACTTGTATATATGCCGCGTCGCTCGCGAAAGTTGATATCGCGGTTCAGGATTTTTGAATTTTTCCCGCGTTGTTAGGTGTTGCAGTCGTAGTTGTGTCGTAGTAGTTCCGTCGTTATTGAGTAGATGGCGCTGTGCGGATTTTTATGTAGCTGGCCGCTACAATATTTTATGAATCATAATTTTCATAATTTGTTGTGTGCATGACAAAATGTTTTTAGCTAATTAATATTTAGGACGCAAGCCTATTGCAATTAACCAAACATTTCCAGATACTATACTGAGAATTTCTAAACAAAAAATAAACAACAAATTCGCCGATCTAAGATCTGAACCTCATGATTAGTATTCGTAAATATATGTAGTTGGTATTATATAAGTATTTCTTCTGGATCGAGGCTATGAATCACAAAACATAATCTATTTATTTCTTTATTTACGAATAAAATTAGTTAAAACTTAACTCGGTTCTTTAAGAAATGTATTTATAAAAGCATACTTTAATGGTATATTTTATTTGAATAATTTTCACAACAGCATTACATATTAAAAGCATTAATTAAATCCATGGTAAATTCTTCAAAACCGCAAACGAATATAAAATATTACCTATGTAATATTTATATATTCGTTTGCAAAAACTATATGTAAAATAGTGGGAGATTATTCATAATCTGGCAACTTTACACACACATAGACGCGCGTGTCCGTACAGTGCCAGTCGCCAAATGTCACGCACACATAGCTGTCAACGTGCCTCACTTAGTTGGACGAATGCGCTCTATCTGGTTCTTGTTTGTTAAATCTGTGATTGTATATACCAATGTACTCTGGACCAAGAATCAAAGGGATACTACAGTCCATTCACAGTTATTTTACCTCTGACAAATGTCGGTGTTTGTTTGCTTTATGTTGGTATGGTACTCTGTGATGACAGGTATGTTACCAGTGCATAACATTTTACCCAATTTTAGTGGAAACTAGAATGTCCATCTGTAACCACCATGAGTATGTAATGTCAGTCTTATCTATACTTATAGACATTTTTTGAATGCAGAGAAAATCCTTATTTAAATACGTCTATCGCGTTTTTTGTATTAAATAGGTTTTTATGATAAGGAAAGTAATTGTAGTCTATATGATTTTTGACTTAAAAATGCCAAAATTTGAGGCAAGAGTGACTGAGCGAGGGATTCGGGATGCAGATAGAATGTATTAGGCTATACAAAGTGTAAGAAAAGAAGTTTTCGCTCAGAGAAACAACTGACAGGAATCCGAGGTGCCGAGAATCTTTTTAGGATCAGATAAAAGCTATGACAGGTACCTATGTGAAATAGGACAAGAGGCAAACAACATTGTCAATTTAGCTGAAGAAGCTTTTCAATCTATCACTGCAGAAGACTGACATGTGGCAAAAACAATGCGAACATGTGCGCCACATTGAAGACAAGCTTCGTGAAACAAATGGGTCTATGGATGCTGCGATGGACAGGTTCATAATAGAATTAAACTATGAGTCTGATACAGAATCTGACAGCAGTTACGAATCAGCATTGGCAGTCCGAGAATCTGACAGCAGCTACGAATCGTCATTGGCAGTCCACATGGATCATTCTTATTCAAAATAAATGTGATAATTAAATTTGCAGTTTTCGTATTTGATAATTAAAACCTCACATTGACGTAAATAGACAAAATATTTATTATAACTATTTATCTTCATAGGAAATTAGTTATTTTGTAAGAAAATAAATGTACATGCGTATAGCCAAAGCCGATATCAAGAGGTTTTGTTACAAACATTAGGTACTTCCAAATATTTAATACGATCGCGTAGGAAATAAAAAGAAAGTACGTTTTTAGCAATACTGTATATTTAAAATGGGAGTATTAGATACTAAATATAGCAACACAACGCCCAGGTTGGCCAATCTAACAGCTAGAGGTAAAATAACTGTGAACGGACTATATGACATAAATACACAGACCACCACAGAGTACATTGGTAGGTATATATGTTCAGTAGCGACCAGGAAACAGATACGTAAACTGCATTTAAACTGTATTAAAACAAAATAATAAAATACGAAAACAATGCCGAATTGTGCTATAAAGTTGTGTGGGAGTAACAGTCGGAATAATAATTTCAAAAAAGATAATATCACATTTCACCGGGAAGTACAACATTTATTTGAAAATTATTAAACAGTACTAACCAGAGTTTTATTATTAGTAATAATGGTTGATAATAAGTACTGAATCAGTGGTTGTCCTTGTCTAACACGCTATAATTACAGACAATTTCTCTCTTACAATAAGACGCCACCTGTAAGTAGTGATGCGAAGAAAACTTACCGATTGTTCGATATTTATCGATTTCTACTACTGAGATTTTTATTGATTTGATAATTAATTTCAAATCAAAAATTTAATGAGTTAGACAGGTGATTGTAAATAAAAATACAGCCAGCAAAAAAGAATTGTTAGGTGTTTTATTATTACAAGCTTTTATTTAGGTAGTTTCACCTGTTTGTCAGTAATCAAATCTTACAAGTTGAATTTGATGCACTTCCCGGTTACCGATTGAGCTGAAATTTAACACGCATGTGTAAATCGGATGACAATGTAAAATTATTTTGACATGGAGCTGATCTGATGATGGAACCGGAAGGGATAGGAACTCGGTAATTAAACGACACAGCCCATCGAGTTTTGGCTTGTTTCATTTATCTTGAAGAGTACTTCGGTTCTAGGTGGTAACCAGGGTCTGATGATGGAGCTGGAAGATGACTATAGGAACTCAGTAATTAAACTACATAACTCTTAAACTACATAACTCCATAAAGTTTGGGCTCGTTTGATTTGTCTTGATGAGTAGTTTGGTGATAGATGGTAACCAGGATCTGATGATGAAGCTAGAAGGTGGCCATACGAGCTCAGTAACTAAGCGACACAACGGTGTCGAGTTTGGGCTTGTTTGATCCGTCTTGGCGAGTATTTTGGTGCTAGATTGTAACCAGGGCCTGATGGTGGAGCTGGAAGGCGGCCATAGGAATTTGGTATTAAAATGACACAACCCCATCGAGTTTGGGCTCGTATGAGCCATCTTGACGAATAGTTTGGTGCTATATGGTAACGATGGGTCTGACGATGGAGCTGGATGATGGTCATAGGAACTCAGTTAGCCCCATCGAGTTCGGGCTCGTATGATTCGTTTTGATGAGTGCTTTGGTTATAGATGATAACCAGAGTATACTGATGGAGCTGGAAGGTGGCCATAGGAGCCCAGTAATTAAGTGACTTAACGATGTCGAGTTTTGGCTTGTTGGATCCATCTTGGCGAGTATTTTGTTGCTAGATTGTAACCAGGGTCTGATGATCGAGCTGGAAGGTGGCCAAAGGAGCTCAGTAATTAAGCGACACAATGGTATCGAGTTGGGCTTGTTTGATCCGTCTAGGTGAGTATTTTGTTGATAGATTGTAACTAGGCTGTAATGATGGAGCTGGCAAGTGGCCATAGGAACTCAGTAATAAAACGACACAACCTCATCGAGTTTGGGCTCGTATGAGCCGTTTAGACGAGTAGTTTGGTGATAGATGGTAGCCAGAGCTGAAAAGTGGCCATAGGAACTCAGTAATTAAACGACACAACCACGTCTCCGCTGGACCATTTTTGATAGGTGGTGAGGGGTGGTGGTTTGATAGACGTGAATACGCGACCCATCTTTGGGAAAATAAGTTCGTTGGTTCGTGCGTTCCATTTGTTATAAATGTGGATTCTCTCTTTGATTAGATGAATTAGATGGATGACCCAATGCCAAGGTGTGCTAAAGGCTGAATGGTATGCGGGCGTATAAACATGTCATACAGCTAACGTAGCGCCTTAGGATACCAACGCGAACCCTGTTGTACTGAAGCCCTTATCCCCCTACATTGGACCTCTAGGGGATGGTCCGTTTTTACATATTATGATGCTTGATGATATACCTATAATAGCTTATAGCCTTCCTTCAATAAACGGGCCATCTAATGCAAAAATATCTTGTTAAATCAAACAAAATGTTTAATTGTGATTTTAATTTCGATCTGTTATATCATCATTCAACTTTGTTTTGTTTGAACTATTTAAATCTGATCCTATTTATACCAAATAAATAGGTACTGAGATTAGCGCTTTCAAACAAAACAAACAAATTCTGCCTCTTTATAATATTAGTATTAATTCATATTTCAAAATAAAAACTTTTGCTTGGATTATTGTTTCTTTTCTTGGCATTCTTGGATCAACTAAATGTAGGCCACAGATTTAACAAACAAGAACCAGATTGAGCGCATTCGTCCAACTAAGTGAGGCACGTTGACAGCTATGTGTGCGTGACATTTGGCGACTGGCACTGTACGGACACGCGCGTCTATGTGTGTGTAAAGTTGCCAGATTATGAATAATCTCCCACTATTTTACATATAGTTTTTGCAAACGAATATAAAAATATTACATAGGTAATATTTTATATTCGTTTGCGGTTTTGAAGAATTTACCATGGATTTAATTAATGCTTTTAATATGTAATGCTGTTGTGAAAGTTATTCAAATAAAAGATACCATTAAAGTATGCTTTTATAAAAACATTTCTTAAATGTAGGTACCGAGTTAAGTTTTAACTAATTTTATTCGTAAATTGAGAAATAAATAGATTATGTTTTGTGATTCATAGCCTCGATCCAGAAGAAATACTTATATAATATCAACTACATATATTTACGAATACCAATCATGAGGTTCAGATCTTAGATCGGCGAATATGTTGTTTATTTTTTGTTTAGAAATTCTCAGTATAGTATCTGGAAATGTTTGGTCAATTGCAATAGGCTTGAGTCCTAAATATTAATTAGCTAAAATCATTTTGTCATGCACACAACAAATTATGAAAATTATGATTCATAAAATATCATAACCAAAAAAAATGCAACTAAAAATAAATAATGGCTGCAATCAATAATTTCTGTTTCTGTACGTAATGTACACACGGCGCCAAGTCAAGCTAACAGTTGCAGTACGATTTTGATACTTATTCCCTACGCCATAAGAACGGTACAAAGATTTATTCTGTGACAAACGTCAAAGTGTATAGTATATGGTGATCGAACTCAAAACAATGTATATACTAATGGAAATTCTATTACTATATTTATAAGAAAAAAGATAATCTACAATATACTTTTACAATACGTTAATGTATTTTTCATTAACATGACAATAATTATTACCTACATAATCAATTGACAAGTGCATTTTCCCTAATGCAGGGAAAACGGTGTCGACGTAAACTGGCAACACTTACATATTTTCTGCAGAAATACGAATTTTATCGAAATAATATTATAAAACAGTCAAATAATCCATAGTTATCTGTAAAAATATATTCCATCTTCCCGTTTTTGCTTTTGGAAACAACTTTTATAATGTTTAAAAACGCAAGACGGCATTTTATGAATTTAAAAGCTGGATTGATCGTGGCGTGTGAACTGTGCGATGCTTCGCAGCGCACTGAGCCGAGTTTGTATTCGCTTTTCAATTTTGTATTTGCTTTAGTGGCCTCACGCAAGTGTTCCGCGCGCTCCGTCTGCCTTTTATTCTGTTCTGTAGTCTTAGATGTAGGCATACTAAATGTGATTTATCGATAAACAATACTGACATGCCTACATCCCTATTACCCATCGTACGTGACGTCACCCGAGCCGCCCGCGTGCGTCTCATTCCTCAAAGTTTGACAGAATAGTTTGCCTAGAAATTGGTTAAGATTACGTGTCTCGTGGGGTAGGTGGCCTGTGCATAAATAAATCCACAGATAAGTCACAGATCTAATATTTTAGGCATAGACCAAAGAGATTGGATGCTTTAGTTATTCTTCCATGGCATAGACCTGAGCCATAGACTATTATCATTGAGTTTCATTGTAATAGACAAAAAATACTACCTAGCTTAGACTATATATATATATGCTACCTAGCTTATTTTGTAACCATCTCTCTACCTAACCATCTCTCATGCTTCCTCTACACTACTCGCGAAGTTCCTCGGCGAAGTACTCGAGAAACTTTGGCCGAAGTCCGAAGTGGGTCACTACACACTCGTTCAACTTCGCGAGGAGCTCATTCGCTCTGTGGTGCCGATAGCCTGCGCACGTTTGTGATGGATGATAAATTATTTTCTTATGACATTATCTCTATGATTATCTTTATGACATTTGTCATTGGGGTCCCAAATAACCGTCTCTGTTTGCAGAATTTCGAGGAACAACATAATTTGCTCCTGTGAGCACTTTATATTGCTCATAATCGTATTACACGCCCTGTTCTAACGAAGTCGGCCGAGTAGTGTAGAGAGACACTTCGTAAACGCACTTCGTGCAACTTCGGGACCTTTGACTCGGGCGCAAAAACCGACAACAAATGGAAGTTGGCCGAGGCGAGGTAAAGTTTGACGAGGTAAGCCGAAGTGCCTGTCTACACTATCGTATTCGTCTAACTTCGTTCAACTTCGCGAGTAGTGTAGAGGACGCATCAGAATCAGAATCTGATGGTTCTGTGAGAGATGGTTACAAAATAATCATTGATTAATACCTACACAATAATTATTGCTTTGATGATTCAAAGCAATAATTATTGTGTATAAATCACATTCATTTCTTTATTTTTTTACTTCTGTGTATAAAATTAAGAGGGCTATCACAATTTTTCTTGGATTTGAGCGTTTTACTCGAGTTTTTATGTGTGATTACGGTTTAGATATAGCAAAAATGAAAAAGAAAAAGTATGAATAAGAAAGTTTGATTCTTCTTCTTTGGTATGTTTTAAATTAATATTCCAATTTGTTTACATATATCAGTAAAAACCTTGTCTCTGCAAAGGATGTTTCATAACATTTTACTTTAGGGCATCTTTTGATGCTTTGTTACATCGAATATATAATAATTTAATCATTTATAAAAATGTTTATGGTACAACTATATCTTCTACTTTGGGATGCTTAATTCAATTTATTATGTTTCATACAGTAATACACCAAAAATAATTCCGTAAAACAGAGAGTTACTGATAATTTTTCATCCGAAATTATATTTTTTATCTATGAATGTATAATCCAAATTTAAACAAAAAGTAACTAATAATAAAGTTTACCAAGTTACCTAGCTTGAAAAAAAAATGAGTCTATTTAAATGTAAAATAATATTTTTAAATAATTGTTGTATGCAGTGCTAAAATCAATATAAATCTAAGCCAAGAATATAGCGCAACCACTAAAAGAAAAACTTCTTGATACAAGTGAGTATTTTTTTATTAGTTATGGTTTTATTGTAATTTTAATATACAAGTATTTTCCTTTGATATTGTAATGCGAATATATAATAGAAAAGAAACATACACGTAACTATAGTTGTTTGTTTTCATTATTTTCAGACATTGTTCATAATAATGGGTAAAAGAGAAAAAAATAGAACTTTTGGTGCTATCAAAATAAAAAAAAGGATTTTGGCCGATAATTTGAAACGCGCAAGAAAAGCTTATCGGTAAGATTTATTTTTAATTATATTTTCAACGTTTACTACTCTGTAATATTGTAGTTAACAAATATTTACATAACAACACACGCCAATGTACTCTTCACTCTATCGCGATAGAAACATGTCGATGTTGAGGAGTATCTTGTTTTTACCCGACTGACCCAGAAGGAAATGTTATTCGCGCGCACGCATGTAGGTATGTAAGGTCCATTGTGACCTCCTCTAGCCTAGACGGCTTAATGGATTTGAACATATGATGTGTTGTTAGGTTATCGTTTTTAGTTTTTATTTAAATAATTTGTTTTTAAGGATTCCGTACCCGAGGGGTAGCCAACGGGAGGGTCCAGTTGGGTATTACTAAGACTTCGCTATCCGTCCGTCTGTCTGTCAGCGGACTGTATCTTATACTACGATATAAGACTTTATCTTTGACAACCGGTTGGCGCCGCGGGAGTGTAAGCGACTGTTACGCCGAAGGTCGCGGGTTCGATTCCCGCACAAATCAAACATTTGTGTGCATGAACATGGATGTTTGTCTTTGTCTGGGTGTTTCTATGTATAATATGTATGTATTTACGGTATTTACAAAAATAAAGTATATAAGTATGTTTATCCATTATCTAGTACCCATAGTACAAGCTTCTGCTTAGTTTGGAACTGTGAGATGGTGTTGTGTGAATGTTGTAGAATATTATTATTATTATTATCTCATGATCCGTAATACGTAGGTAGTTGAAATTTTCACAGAATGTGTATTTCTGTTGCCGCTGTAACAACAAATAATAAAAATAAAACTAAATTGTGTGTTGAATGAATTAGTTGAAATGAATTAATGTAGGGGGCCTACATTTGAAATGAATTAATGTAGGCCCCCATACAAGAAACGTGATTTTCCTCTGTGCGGTACGGAACCCTTCGTGTGCGAGTCTGAACCGTATTTTTTTATATTTTTACGCGACTTGTCAAAAAATTGTTTACGTTTCTTGGGTACTTGTATGCATGCGTATAGTTGTATGGACATTTTTCATTCAATTTCATTAAAAAACATTTTTCCTATTTATAGGCAAAAAAAAAGCTGAAATGCAGCAGAGCCAAGTAAATTCGCCAAATGAAAATAATTGTGATTTAACAAAGGTAAATTTTGTCTAATTCTATCTACACAATTTATTTCATGGACTATTCATAAAACTGCTACCATATAATTTATATACATTTATCGGATTATTTTACTTTTGCAGGAGAATGAAAGCACACTTCTGTCAACAACAGCTTCTACAGTGCATTCTGACAGAAATACAAATAACGTGGTAGTAATAATTTATTTCATACAATAGTATATTTAATTATTTTTAATAGCTATTTTTTTCTGCTGATTTAAATGATGCTACCGTTAAATTAATGGACTTCTTTATTTCTTACAGGATAATGAAAGCATATTTAATTTAACAATAGATTATCAGGATCAATCTGATACAAGTACAAATAACAAGGTGAGCATTTTTTTGTTACTCGTAATACAGCTACATTTTCAACTTTTTAAAACTTTTATCTACCCTACATTCCTGGTTTTCATTATTTCAGGAATTTCAGGATATAGATGGAAGACGAATTATAGATTTTAATTTTTTTATGAATCAATTACTTCTGATTGACAAACATGGCGAAAAATTTGGTTGCCGTTTGAATAGTTTAAAAATTGTGAAGGAAATACAAAAGGGTCTCATTTCAAAATTTGATCTAAAATGTTATATGTGTGGGTCGCTTTTAAATTAGAAACATGTAACGAAGATGATATAAATTTAAATGTCAATACAGGCATAGTGTCTGGAGCATTAATGGTAGGAATTGGTCTTTCCAATTTGAATGAACTCACTGCATCTATGGAATTACCAACCATGCCATTCCGCTTGTATAGCTCAATCCGTGCAGATGTGGCTGAAATGTGGCGTATCACTGCAGAAGAGACTATGCAAGAAGCTGCCAAAAAAGAAATAGAAGCTGCAGAATCACGGGGTGACGTCAACGATGGGAGTATTGCAATGATACCAGTTGAAGCAGATGCATGCTGGAGTAAACGGTCGTACAAAACGAACTATTCGGCTTTATCAGGTGTGGCCGCAATAATTGGGGAGCATACTGGAAAAGTACTTTATATAGGCGTTAGAAATAAATATTGTGTCGTATGTGCTCGCGCAAATAAAAAAGGATTAGCGCCACGAGTCCACGATTGCCACAAAAATCACTCAGGATCATCAACTAGCATGGAGCAATCTATATTAGTTGAAGGTTTCAAGGTGTCGATTGCAGAAAGAAAGTTGATATATAGTACACTGATTGCCGACGGTGACTCTAGCACTTACAAAAATATTTTAGAAAGTAGGCCTTATCCCGACGTTTCTATACAAAAAATCGAATGTACGAACCATTTGTTACGCAATTACAATGGTAAAAATTTGGCATTGCAAAAGGATACTGCGATTCCCCTTAGTGAGCGTAATTTTTTGACCGGAGATCGCCTAACAAGATTACGCACAGCTATTCGCTCTGCAATTAGATTTAGGAAAGCACAAAGTACTTCATTATCGACTCAAGTACTGAATTTGCAAAGAGATATTTTGAATAGTCCCCAGCATATTTTTGGAGATCACACCTCGTGTGATAGTTATTACTGCACGGATGAAAGAAAGAAAGAAAAAAATTTTGTTCCTTTCATTGCGACCCTGATGCTCAAATTGCAAAAAAATGCTTCCCAACTTGCGTTTCACTCAAGAAGTCTCATGTTCTGCTATACCAACAATAGAGCTGAACAGTTTAACGGCGTTGTGGCGAAAGTGGTAGGAGGAAAACGAATAAATTTTTCTTTAAAAGACTCCTATGCAGCACGCTGTTACGCAGCTGTTGTGATTTTAAATACAGGCCTCCCTCAATATACCTTATATAAATCCATTTTAAAAAAGTCTCCCGGGAAATCATTAAAAGCTTTGGAACGTAAACGACATTTGGCCAACAGAAAAAGAACTGAGATAGGCTCTAAGCGTTGTCGCAGGCAACTGCAATTGGGTAGCGCAGATGGTCAATATGGTAGTCAATGCCAACGTCCCGACATGACTTGCGATGATTACAAGAACGATTAGACACTGTTTATGTCCAATTTGCAACAGCAAACATTAAATCGCGAAGAAATTGAGCGCAATACTTTACTGCAAGCAGAAAGCGCTTTATGGCTGGAACTGCGCAGATCCATACTCACAGCTTCAAAGTTTAGCAAAATATGCAAGAGACGCCCTAATACGGATTCTGCGCCCTTGGTCAAAACTTTACTGTACTCTTATAATTTAGAACATGTGTCTTCCATCAAACATGGAAAAGAGAACGAGTCAAAAGCTTTAGCTCAACTTTGCTTGCAAATGGACATAAATATAGAAAAGTGTGGCCTATTTATAAGTACAGAGCATTTCTTTTTAGGAGCTACACCTGATGGAGTGTTTGAAGACGGTGTTGTTGAGATCAAGTGCCCCATATCTGCTTTTGAGATGGATCCTGATACGGCTATATTAGAAAAAAAATTAAATGCTTTAAAATCAATCAACAAGGCGAAGTAATGTTTAATAAAAATCACGATTGGTACTACCAAATACAAGGCCAACTCCACATTGCAAATAAAAATGTTTGTTTATTTGCAGTGTGGACTGGTACTGAATACCCATTAAAAGTTGTAAAAGTTTACAAAGATCATGATTTCTGGAACCCAGAAAATGTTGCCAAAATTAGTAAAGTTTTATGATGAGTGAATCCTTCCCGAAATCATAGATTCGAGGTCTATGCCACTTCGGAAAATATTATTTTAATTTATTTTTACAATAATTATACTTGTTTTTATTCAGTCTTTGTGTCTTATTTTTTATTTACTAGTTGTACCCATCCATAAAATAATAAGTTATTAGTGATGAAGAAGTCTATAGATGTGCATATTTGTCTAACTTCCTACTAAACAACCTTTTTTAAATTTAACACATCGAATGCATTCATGTTACTATCTAAAGTGTATTATAGTTAACATTACTCATACTGTAGATAGATACAACATCACATTGCATTAATTTCTATAAATAAGTATTTACTAAAATGCGGCATAAATTACATGTAAAAAACCTTCGTAAAAATAGTAAGTACCAAAGAAATATAACCTAAGGCAACGTCCAACCTCTTTGGTAAGTACATATTTACAAAAAGTATGTTTAAAATAATAGGTGTTAAAAAATTAACTTAAAACTTTAAGGAGTGCTTTAGATCATCGAACTGAATAACTATGGGACCAACTATGGAAACGCGAAAAAAATACAGCTGTGTTTTCGCAATTTCATAGTCGGTCCCATAGTAAAAGTTATTCAGTTTGATAGTCTAAAACACCCCTACAAGTTTCTTAAATGATTTTTTTAACACCTTCTAAGAATGAAGATTCAAGTTATTTATGACATTATGACCCTATAACCTACTCAATAGATAAGCTATTCTAGGTGTTAACTGATAACATTCATCGGTACAAATAATATTTCACGAACTATAATAAAAGTAATTTATTTACAAAAAAGTCTCAAGTTGGTTTGATCCTGGCGATCGGACGTATAGCGGTTTGCATGTGTGCGTAGCGTACTTCACTAGACGCACACGTGCGCGACTGCTGCCGAGCGCCGTCTAATTTACCTAAAACTGAGCAATTCGATTTTGGAATAGCGCTCTTTCGAAAATCAAGTTTACTATAATTATTTTATTTGATCTGAAGCATGGTTACTTGGCTTTCTATTAGGTGCCATTTTCCACTCTTTAAGCTTCTTAGTATGTGGATTCTTAAAGAATATTAGGTTTCCCTATAAATTGTTATGATGGCAAATATTTTTTTTTTTAAAAGCATCGCTATAAATATTACCTCCATCTCTATGATACTCTTTGATCGCTTGCCACATAGGTACATATATTTTCTGCGGTTATGACCATGAAGTTATAGATAAACATGGAGACCGCACTCCGAATACCTACTTGAAGCTCAAATGATGTATCGCTATCTCGCTCACTGTGGTCATATCTCTTTTCAACCAACCACTGCCATATTGACAAGATTTACTTGACATATGGTGGCCAATGTTGCCACATTACCAAATCCTTAGGAAATGGGATTATAATTCACGGTCTCGCCAACCATGATTATAAGCGTTCGAGACCTACAATATTGGGAGTTTTAACAAGTGATTGGATTTCAACTCTTGATTTAAATACACATTAATTGACCGTGTAAACTTCTGATTTGCTTAATATGTCGGCTCTTTTTAAGAGCTTACTCGGAGATTTTAATAAGAGGATAGCAATACTAAATCCACGCTAAAATGAGAGGTCAGACCACAGGGAGTGAGATAGAGAAATGTAGGTATTTGACTCAAGGCTTTGTTTCAGCTGTGGCCTCCATGTTTATCTATACCTTCATGGTTATAGATGTGTGATTAACATGGATTGGACGTACCTACGAAGTTAGCGTGCATACCTACGAAACGTATGCAAATAAAATGGCGTCCATTAGGGTTGGGCGCATATTAGGCAACTCAAAGCATATATCAACAAGTTTTTTTGTTATCGACAAAGTATAGCACCTTTAGGCATCATTCGCACGAGGATTTAAAAAACGATTGCGTTGAACTCTGGCGTAAGCACTTTTAAAAGCTTGCGATGAGAGCGTTCATACCAGCGCTAAAATCACTGTTGTCTCGGTTCAATAAGAAGTCGAAATGATTAAAGCTAACTTACTAGCAAATGCGATTTGTGTTGCTAAAAGATGAAAAAGAAAACTATTGTTTTTTAAGTTTTTAAAGGGTTCTTACTTTTTCTAGTAATAAACCACAGATCTGTGAATAACATGGATTGGACGTACCTACGAAATTAGCACGCATACCTACGAAATGATGTGGAAAATAAAATGACTACCGTTGGGTTGGACTATAGAATATAATCGATATCGACATTGAGCCGGTTAGAGGTAAATAATACATTACTGTAGATTTAGAAAAAATATGTAAATTGATATTTGTAGTAAGTTACTTTAGATCTTTTGCCAAATTAGTTTATTCCATAATGCAAATGCGGGCGAACATGGTAAAGCGAAAAACGTCCCTTGTATCATATAACAAAATATTCTCTGGTAGCCAATATCGATACTGTGTCGCTGTGAATAAAAGTACCGGACATGAATGGCACCATACATCATCATCATCATATCAGCCAAACGACGTCCACTGATGGACATAGGCCTCCCTCAAGGTTCTCCACACAGACCGGTCTTGAACCGCCCGCATCCAACCGCCTCCCGCGATCTTGACTAGATCGTCGGTCTACCTTGCGGGGGGCTCTGCTGCGTCGTCCGGTACGTGGCCGCCATTCCAGAACCTTTCTGCCCCAACGGCCATCGCTTCTTCGAGCTATGTCCCCGGCCCACTGCCACTTCAGCTTGGCTATCCGGATAGATAATGGCCGGCGCTGACTGACGGCATGGCATGGCACGGCGCGGAACGGCATGTTTCGTTAGCCCGAAGGACGCTTCGGCACGTCGCAGCATGCCGCGTCATACCGAGGCGTCCAATTGACTGGAATTTAGAGATTTACTAACGGTGAATTCAGGAACTTATTTACCTACTGATTACGTCTTGGCACACTGCAAGACGCCATGGCATGCCGCGGCGTCCAACTATGGCGCTGATGCCGCGACGTGCCCCGACGTCCCGCGGCATGCCACGGCGGGCTGCGGTACGATTGTATCCAAATAAAGTAATATGAATTCTAAAGTCATTGAAATAAGAATGAAAATGACTTGATCAGTAATAAAATCCTTTACCATGCCGCGACGTCAGTGCGCGCCGGCCTTATGTCGGCGATTTCTGATTTGCACCATACATACCGTAATGAAACACACAGCTACACTAAAATATTATAAGGGGGTAAGAAAAATCATTAAATTGATTAATACATGTTATTTATTTGTTTTTTATCTGTATAATATATAAAATTTTTGCGTGACTGATTGCCTGACAGATAAGCTACAGCCAAAATTATAAGGTGCAGGAAGCTGAAATTTGGCATATATGTTCTTTGGGGATCGCAGGAGTGCACTAAGGATTTTCTTGAAATTCCCACGGGATCGGACAGAAACAGTCAAAAAAATGTGCAGGTGTAGCAGCGGGCGTCCTCTTGTTTATAAATAAAATTATTTTATTCAACGTTTCATTGCTAGGAATTCTCGCATACAGTTGCTGTTCATGTTATCTGTTGGCAAAAAACATAATATAATTATTTTAACTGCTTATTTTCCTCAACATAGAGCAGGATGCAGCGGTTTTGTGTTTTATGTAATCAGGGCTAAGTAAAGTAAGTTTGTCAAATATCGCTTTTCATTTACTAGGTACAGACAAAATTGGTGCAATGTTTCATTTATTTCCATTTACAGACACGAGATATTTTTAACAATGTTATCGTTTGTGGACGTATCTATACATTACGTATATATCGATAACCCATATCGACATTAGCAGTAACATCACTACTAACCTCTAACACGTAAATATGGAAAATTCCAAACTACGAAAATAACAACACTTTGGCCATAAATAAGCTAAAACCTGTTAAATTAACTATAAAAAGAACCTCTTGTAACAATATTTTGTACAAATACTAATCCTATTCAACAATATAAATCATGACTTGTTGCTTACTTATGCAGAGTACATTTGTGTTGATTATAGATTTATCTTGCACTGCACAGTTCAAATCAACACTTAGGCATGATTTTACGATCTCTAGGAAAGCCTGAAGCACTGATTCATTTGGTTTTTAGACATATTTATGCACAAAATCAAAATTATTATGTTCGATACACAACGATTTGACAGCAGATGTACCAAAAACACATGGAAAACAATATGGCCACACTGGCACGATTGACATTTCTGATAAAAAATCACTATGATCAGTGTATTCAGTAACCTATGGCTATCTCTTTTTTCTAACAGAGATATCGCTAAGTAAAAACGAGACACCACTATGTTTGGTGGCTTTATGTCGATTTCATATATATTTCTATAATGTAAAGTATCCATATGTATTATTTGTCCACTCCATGAAGTTATAGATAAACATGGAGACCGCACTCCGAATACCTACTTGAAGCTCAAATGATGTATCGCTATCTCGCTCACTGTGGTCATACCATCTCTTTTCAACCAACCACTGCCATATTGACAAGATTTACTTGACATATGGTGGCCAATGTTGCCACATTACCAAATCCTTAGGAAATGGGATTATAATTCACGGTCTCGCCAACCATGATTATAAGCGTTCGAGACCTACAATATTGGGAGTTTTAACAAGTGATTGGATTTCAACTCTTGATTTAAATACACATTAATTGACCGTGTAAACTTCTGATTTGCTTAATATGTCGGCTCTTTTTAAGAGCTTACTCGGAGATTTTAATAAGAGGATAGCAATACTAAATCCACGCTAAAATGAGAGGTCAGACCACAGAGAGTGAGATAGAGAAATGTAGGTATTTGACTCAAGGCTTTGTTCCAGCTGTGGCCTCCATGTTTATCTATACCTTCATGGTCCACTCCATATTATATTCTTTTCTCAAAGCATCGATGCATCGATCGCACGTCAATGTCATACCTACAGTTGACATCTGACGTAGAGATTGTCAATTTGTCACTTTTGGCAGATAAACAATCGTAGAACGCTCCATGTGCCTTGTTATTTTTCGCAAATAATAAATAAATACCGAAACACAATGAATCTATTGCCGAAAAGCCACAAAGAATTCAGCGAAAAGGATTACTGGAACAAATTCTTCAAAAAGCGTGGTAACAAGGCATTTGAGTGGTAGGTTACGCACCACTTTTGTACGAACATTTATTCATGTTTTTAATATGAAGTAATGTAAATTACCAACATATTATCCGTATTTCAGGTATGGAGAATATATAGAACTGTGTGGACAGTTACATAAATACATTAAACCGAAAGATTATATTTTAATTACTGGTTGTGGTAACTCTGGTCTAAGTGCTGATTTATACGATGTCGGCTATCAAAACATTACTAATATCGACGTTTCTGAGGTCGTTATCAAGCAAATGAACTCTATAAATGCACATAGAACTAATATGAAATTCCTGTGTATGGATGCACTAAACACAACATTTAGTAATGAAGAATTTAATGTAGTTTTGGATAAAGGTACACTTGATGCCCTAATGCCTGATGATGCACAGGAAACACAGGAGACTATAGACAAATATTTTTCTGAAATCAAAAGAGTTTTGAAGCTTGGTGGCCGATTTGTTTGTATATCTTTGCTACAAAGTCATATTCTAACTAAATTGTTAGATACATTCTGTGATAAATCTTGGATGTTTAGAGTTGTGAGATGTCATGAAGCTGAGGAAAAGAATGCTGAGAACACTGATGGACCAACATTGCCTGTTTTTGTTGTAGTTGCTACTAAGTTTAAGGAAATGCCCCATCAGGTAATTTAATATTTTTAAATTTTAATATTTATTCTAATTATAAAGAGGTTGTATTGTATAATACACATAGTTAATCTCAATTCAGAAAGTAGGTTGAGATCACTGTCAGCACTTCCTAACATGCATAATTATTCCTCAATTACCTTACAATCAGTGTCTCTTTAAATGCCTCCTCAATTTTTTCTAAACTTTAATTGAAAGAGTTGAAATTGATACTTTGTTTTCAGTATGGTGTTTCTATGTATAATATGTATGTACCTATTTAAAAAAAAACTACAGGCTATGCTTAGTTTGGGACTAGATAGATGGTGTTGTGTGAATGTGGTAGAATATTATATGATACTAGCTGACCCGGCAAACATTGTTTTGCAATTTTTTTTTTTTTTTGAAAAATAAATGTTGGCCGATTCTCATAGATACCGATAAGCACAAAAAATTTCATCAAAATCGGTCAAGCCGTTTCGGAGGAGTATGGAAACGAAAACTGTGACACGAGAATTTTATATATTAGATTATTATATTAATATTAAATGTGGCGCATAGATGTGCTTTAGAAGTGCAATAGATTAATAAAAATTACTTCCATAATCTATCTCATCAGACCATACCAAAATACTTCTATATATTTTTTTTATAATTAAGCCTTACTTTCTCATTTTCAGATATTAGAAGTTTGCATGGCTGGTGACAAGATGGTGCGGCTACAGACTCCAGAAGAGCTGAAGAGCTATGTGAAGTCGGCACAAGACACAGCCTTCGTTACCAATGGACTGGCAAAAACTTCCCTTGATGATGACAATGAGGTATTTCTGCATGATGAATTTGAAGGTTTAATTGCAAAGGTTTGAGCCACTGAGCTTCCTCTTCATCAACTTACAACTGTTTTCTGGTTAGAAGAAAATTTGGTTAAAGTTTAGAAACGTGCTGCCTCGATGGACGAAAAGTGAGGATACTAGGGGGTTCTAGGGGGTCTTCTCATACCTATGCAACACGATTTTCTTGCCGGAAACGCCGTTTTATTAAAAAAAACTACGACAAAATTATTAATTTTTAGGTTAGGTTAGTTTAGTAGGCACTTTTTTTTAGGTAATGTGTGTGTTTTGTACTGTGAACTGAGTCTGACTCCGGGTGTGCTCCCGCCAAAAGCTCTGAGTCGCCCCAGGAGCTCCCTCAAGCTTCTGGCTCCCGCATTTATAAAAAACACTAGGGGTAGGGACCACAACACTACGTGGGGTCGGGGTGCCCCGTGTCGGTTCTGAGACTAAGTCCTGTCTGCATAATAAGTAAATAAATAATAAGGGTATATTTACCATTGTTATATTTCCTTTTTCCAAATTTGCGTTAAAAAAATGTCCTACTACACTAACCTAACCTAAAAATTAAGAACTTTGTCGTAATTTTTTTTTATAAAACGGCGTTTCCGGCAAGAAAATCGTATTGCGTAGGTATGAGAAGACCCCCCAGAACCCCCTAATATCCTCACTTTTCGTCTATCGAGGCAGCACGTTTCTAAACCCAACCCGAAAATTTTATACATCTTTTTAGCGTTCAGTACTAGTCACAATTTTATAAATTGTATCAAAATTGATCCTATCGAGAAAATACTCACAACTCAATAAACTCGGACCGTACCCTATGGGAGCAAGGTAAGGGGCTCAAGCTTCTCTTCTCCCAAAAGTAGCTGTTTCCTCCCAAAGACCTGACTTTATAGAGTTTCCTTTATCTTCCATCCTTTACTTGAAGCTACCTTCAAAATTCAGAATTCGAAACTGGTGCACAGCTTTTTATGATAATGGTTAGTTTTGTGTAAACTATCTAATACACAAACTAGCAGCTAGCTGTTGCTCCTATAGTCTATTGTCTTTACTCATAAGGACACTGTTTGATTGAGATAAATCACCCTAAAACGTTATCCTAGTTGCATACAAGACTTACGTGCCTTGGAGCCCAGGGTTTGCTTACTAGTCTTACCAGTTATAACTGAATGTCAATCGCCATTTGCACAGAGCGATTGCCATCTGTACCCCGCAACCCAAAGGACTCCCCGCAATTACTCCACATCTCTACATCCAATATTGAGACTCACCTCTTAGCTGTCTCAGAAGAAAAGGGACTTAAATATTCGTAAAATGTTCAGATTCATTTGTTCCATGCAGAGGCACCATTTAACGCTGTGTTATTTATCAATTAGAATCGGCATCACCTTACATAGGACCCACTTAATATTAGCTCGCAACCCAAAAATGGGTCGCGAGCCATAGTTTGAGAAGTGCTAATCTAAAGTATTATTTAATGCGGTTTTCATACCTATCTTTGTCTGTAGGTATCGTTGGACCTCATGCAGCCGGGTGAAGACACACCGCGGTACACCTTGTACGTGGTGGACCAGAAAAGATCGCAGGCGATCAACAAGTATGCTGTCTTCATCGTGCCACAGGGCAGGTAAGCATAGATATGCCATATAGATATAATAATAAAGCTGCTTGTCAGTGATGTGACTTTTCGTTCGAAAGAGAAAGGCAAGGTTAAGGCAGCATTTACGGAGGTCGCTACTTTGATGGGTGACCGTGTGTGTGGCTTAGTATGACTTGATAAACTGTTCTTAGATGTAGTTGAAGTTAAGCAAAGATCTAGAGGTCATCATTTGGATGGGTGATCGTATTGGCGGCGTTTCCATGAAAGTGCTATCGTACTTTTGTGAGCACGTAAAGATAATGTTGATATTATGATCAGAACCGGGATCTATAGGTTTTCGTGCTGTCCAGAAGCTCCCCTCTGATGTAAATGCCTCACTCGGTCACCCATCCAAGTCCCCATCGAGCGACTTGTGTAACTAACTTTGTCGAGGTATTACGAACGGAAAGCCTAGTCACGCTTTACATGCTTCACGTCTATTTTGTCTGATTACTATCCGACAGATTTTAATGTATGAACTTATGTACATACACTCGCGGACACGCAAATCGACTCAACCCCTACTTGCACACAAACTTATTTTTTGATAAAAGTATGCAAGATAGTAATAAAAATTATATGTCATTTTAAAGCTTGGAATACCAGCTTTTAATTAATATTAACATCATAAAATTTTTCGCTTTCGCACTAATCAATTTTCGCATGAATACGCGTATGTGTCAATTTGCTCGTTACGCTACCTGTGTCTTGCGGGACTTACCACCCCTATAAAAACCGGTGCCGCCCCTATTTTCTTATCGTATCGCCACCCACCTGCGCGAACTGCGGAGGTGTACATACGGCCAACAACATTGCCTGCCCGGTGTTCCGCAAGCGCGGAAAGGCGCGGAACAAACGAGCCGGCACAGTGGCTCGTACCTCTGCAGCCGTGGCAAAACCACCCACTGTTGCTGCCGAGGAAAACGCCCCCAGCTCTCTCATGGCCGCTGCCAAACCTGCCCAGGCGGCAGCTGGCAAGAGGAGGAGGAGGCGAAGGAGACCCCGGAGCAAGTCTGCTGCGACATCCACGCAGCTGACCAAGAAGAAGGAGCAGTCTACTGCACCTGTGGCCGCTGCCCCCTCAGGGAGGACGAAGGCGAAGCAGGCTGCAGCGCCAGCGCCGGTTAACACCACGCCGGCGCCGGCACGAGTAGACCCGGTGATTACCGTGGCCATCGGCGCGCTCAACGCTGTGTTACAGGCCCTGCAGGACGGGCGGGATCCGGTCCCGCTCATCCTCAAATGCGTAGGCGAACTATGCGCTTATGGCCGCTAGTAGCCTACGCATTGTCTACTGGAACGGCGACGGAGTGTCCCCCGAGAAGACCAGGCTCTTAAGGTTGCTGCTCTCCCAGCGGTAGATCGGCATTGCCCTCGTCAACGAGACGCACCTTAAGACCAGCTCCTCTTTTAAGATGCCAGGGTACCATGTGTACCGAGAGGACCACATTTCTCCAACCGGGACTGCGTACAGGAGATTAGCAGTCCTAGTGAAGAGACGGATCGTCCACCAAGCGCTGCCTGTACCAACGCTGCAGTCGTTGTAGAGTCTGCATTGACAGCCGCCCCCTCCCGTGTGTTTGCTTTCTACAAGCCGCCCAGCAACAGACTAGCGCCGGCTGATGTTCACGCCCTGCTGGACTCGCCGAACGCGACCATAGTCGCGGGCGACTTCAACGCTAAACACACGGCTTGGAATTCCACCACCACCTGCCCTGACGGCCGCCGTCTACTGGACGATGCAGACCGCAACGGCTACGACGTGCTGGGGCCAGAGGTCCCGACGCACTACCCGTACCAGACAGCCCTCACACCAGACGTCATCGACCTGACGGTCATCCACGGCCTGCCGACCGCACCATCGATTGACGTCCTGGACGATCACCTCCTCTCGGACTACCAACCCGTACTCCTCACACTGTCGAGTGCTCCAGCTCGAACAGTGTTGCCAGCCTCTCGACACCGCCAGGATTGGCAAGCATCCGCCGACTACATGGCGAAGCACGCGCCCTATCGCCGGATCGAGACCCACGCAGACGTCGACACACTCGCTGAGCAACTCAGCGCTGTTATCAACACAGCGCTTCGAGTCTCGCGTCTGGACGCTGCGTCGACACGTCGGCCTCCCCAACTCCCGGCTCACATCATGGCGATGATCGAGAGGAAGAGGAAGCTCAGACGCCAATGGCAACGCGCCCGATGCCCGACCATGAAGTCCCAGCTCAACGCTCTGACTGCGAAGATCTCGAGTGCACTGGAGACAGTCGCTACCGAGTCCTGGCACCGCACCATCGAGCGAGCAGATGAAGACTGGTCAGGCATCGACCGCCTATGCCGCCAGCTCTCCGGGAAGCAACCTCCGATTAGGCCCCTCTTGGCTGGTGACGGTACCCCACGTTACCGCCCCGAGGACCGAGCGGAGATCTTTTCCGACTACCTGGATACCCAGTTCCAGCCGAATCCAGCTTCCAACATGCAGCATGTAGCAGCTATCCAGCAGCGTCTGGAGTCTTACTTCCAATCGCCGATAGCCCCCACGGAAGACCCAGTAGTCTTTTCCCCGGGTCAGGTGCAGCGAATGATTCGCCGCACCAAACTGCGGAAAGCCCCTGGCCCCTACCGGATCACCAACGAAGCCCTGCGTCACCTACCTCCGCGAGCAATCGCAACGCTGACGCAGCTATTCAACGGCATCCTCCGCACAAGCCACTTTCCCGCAGCATGGAGACTCGGCCGAGTCATAATGCTGCCTAAGCCCGGGAAGAATATACTGAAGCCCGAAAGCTATCGGCCCATCACGCTGCTGTCGACACTCTCGAAAGTCTTCGAGAAGCTTCTACTGCTGCATCTTGTACCGCACATCCAGCCACGCGACGAGCAGTTCGGGTTCCGAGCCGAACACTCCACGACGCACCAGCTTGCGAGAGTACTGTACCACATGACGGTGGCCCGCAACAAGAGGGAGAGCCCTGTCGCAGTACTTCTCAATATGGAGAAGGCGTTCGATCGCGTCTGGCACGCCGGCCTGTTATACAAGCTGTCCACGTCTACTATTCCCCGCCGAGTAGTCAAGACTGTGGCCACCTTTCTTCAGGATAGGCGCTTCCAAGTGACAGTCGACGGCGTCCTGTCCACAGAGCGCCCCATCGGAGCCGGCGTCCCTCAAGGGAGTTGCCTCTCGCCCGTGTGCTACAGCAGGTACACGGACGACATCCCCGTCGCTGGAGGCGCCATGCTGGCGCTGTACGCAGACGACGCTGCCTACATCACCACCTCCCTTAACCCCGTTCACGCGGCGGTTAAGATGCAGCGCGCACTGGATGCACTCCCGCCCTGGCTGGAAGACTGGAGACTGACGGTCAACGTGGCGAAGACCCAGGCGATCTCCATGGGTGGACGGAGACTGCCCCCGCCTCTCACCATGCTCGGACACCACGTCGACTGGTCGCCGACGGTGAAATACCTCGGCGTGACCATAGACCGTCGTCTCACGATGGCCCCACACGTCAAGAACGTTGTTGGCCAAGCGCGAACCGCTCGAGCTCTCTTGCGTCCTGTCCTGGCGTCCGGACTTCCCCTCCGTGCGAAGCTGACTGTCTACAAGGCATACATCCGCACCCGACTCACCTATGCCTCCCCAGCGTAGTACGCGCTGGCTGCGGAGACCCTCTGCAAACGGCTGCGTGCGCAGCAGTCGCTCGCCCTACGCGCCGTTGTAGACGCTCCTCGCTACGTGAGGAACGACGTCATCTCCAGTGACCTACGCATGGAGAGCCTCGACGACTTCATCGGTCGCCTGAGCGCCAACATATTCGCCCGCGCTGACGGGTCATCCTTCCGCCACCTGCGGGAGCTGGCGCCATACCATCGACGCCCACCGGACCGACCATTGCCGCGAGACTTGATCCCCGCAGCAACCACACCGGACTGACTCCAGCTCGCTCACGTCGGCTGACGGGCACTTGTCGGGAGCCTCCCCCGGCAAGCTCGACCTCGCCAACGTAAGCGAAGCCCCACCGAACAAGCCGCCGCTGGCTCGTAGATCGCTCACCGGACGTACCCCTCTCGGGAATACTGCCGTTGCACTGGGGTTCGTCTAGAACATGCTAGCTGGACAAAATTATTTATTGAGGTTTTTTAGTTCGTACGGCTTTATTATGATATTCTAATGGGGTATTAGCGCATATAACACCAAAAAACAGGAGGTAGGGTCACGTGTGCCAACAAAAAAAAAATATAATAGCGATTAATCTTTTATTGTCAGACAGGTAAAAAATAACAATGAAAAAAAATAACAATAGTCATAAAATATTGTGCTACTAAGGACTTGGCTTCTAATTACATAATAGGGCATTATTACTACCTACTCAATAACAATACTTTTTACTTAAAAAATATGCAGTTAAAAAACAATATGTTGACAACTAATAATAAAGTTAGATAAGGTACACAGCTTAAAAATCATTAGTAAAATATTATTTACAACTTCTATTTATTCTGCATCACTAAATTCTTCTTCTGAAGAATCATCTACCATATAATCTGACATATTTTGATGAGAACTACAATGACTTACACTAGACCTTACATTTACAGGAGGGGGTATAATTAATTCTAAAACCTCAGAAGGAAGTTTACTCGTCGGTTTTTTCGGCACTTCCCTAAGGCCATTTATTACAGGATCAGATGTAATTAGCAACCATCGATATATATGTACTAAAGTACTAGATGTAGCATTTAGAACATTTACTTTGTTCAAATGCTTTGCATGAACATACCGGCAAAGCAATCTAGTGTCACTTTGACTTTCCTGCAGTGTGGGTCCGCTTCGTTTATTGACTGTATGGCGACGATATATCGATTTATTTGAATCAGAACTTGTATCTGTAGTAGCGTTAGTTAATATTTTTATTTATTTATGTAAATAAAAGAGTTAAATGTATCATAATACCACATTAAAATGTATTTCTTTATTTTTATGTGACGTCATTTACGATCATAGACTAACTACTATACAGAAATACATTGCAAGTGATTGTAGGTAAAATATATGACCAAGACCAGACTTCGTGAAGGTATTGGTTTTAAGAATTTTTTAGTTTGATTAATGTTATAAAACCAATTTGACGTTGTATAATACTAATTCTGTGTTCTTTTTATTTTTTGGTAAGTTGATCGTAATGACCGTATTAACGAATATTTCAACACTTCATCATAGTAGGTACACATTTGCAGTTATAGAAAAATACGCAAAAATAATATTATTGAACCATGAGACCAAAACAGATCCTGATTTCCATTATCCAACCAATAGACAAAAAACCACAAAATTAATTGTATTTGGTGGCAATTGAATAGTTATTAAAATATATTTTTGAGCATTTCTTGCTAGAGTAAATTTAACTGCAATTCAAAATAATTTTTTTAGGCAGGAATTCAACCCGCGACCACGACGAACCGTGTCGATACCGTACCGACTAAGCTACTCAGGCCACTTCGTCATAGATTTTTTTTGAATAGTTGGTTTCCTTATGGTAGCACATAGTGCCATCTGCCACTTGTGTAGGTTCAGAACTCTGTGGTCAGCAAGGGCATATTTACAGAATGACAAACAATCCTGCCTTATATATTAGGTAAATATGAAGCAATTCTACTAAGGCAAGTCTTGAACTTACGCCCACGTTACATACATTTTTCTATTTTGTAATAAAAACATCTGAATATGTTTATAGATTCTATTTTTTTACTTAAATAAACCCCCAGCAATTAATTCCTTTTATTTTCATAAATAAACTGTTCTTATTATGTTGATGAAATATTGTAGGCAGAAAACATCTCTTCTGTGAAGTAAATAATCTTTGCAAATGGCAATAATCAGCCAGTAGCGTTAGAGAACTATTGGATACTCATTGGTAAGATGCCAGGACTTGTTGTTGTTGATTGGCTATAATAATAACCAGACACTGTAAGTCATTGGCGCTGCTTGCGCCTGCGTGTTGCGCTAGGACGATTAGACGTCATACATTAGACAATTTGATCAAAATATTTATAGGGAATGCTCCGTCTATCGTTAGAGTATATGTCAATGTTAGCAACACATTAAGTAAATCCCTACTCGTGGCAATACGTGAATATTTTCGAGTATTGTGCTCCCGGAACCTCCTATAATCCTTATTACGCGCTTTCTGAGCTTCTTCAGAAAGCTGCCCAATAGGTAAAAGAGCCGATCTCACAATTTCTACACTGTGCACAAGAATTTTGTGCACAGTAACAGGCATTTTATACCACGAATAGAGACTAAGATACAATTTTTTTGTGTCCTGTGTAAAAGAATTAAATTTAACAACATCAATATCGTAACCCGAAGCTAAAGTTCTAAGGATAGTGCCAAAGTTCTTAATTAGTGTCACATCTACACCTGTAATATCTGAAGCCTGTTCAGGATTCTCAAAAAACCGACGAGCAGTATTCCCATCATTCGTATTACCAAATCCTGGTTTTGGTTTATCTACAATTAAACCCATTTCAACCTTAAACCTTTCTTGGATACGAGCCGAACGTTGCTTCACATTTTCTTTGTCACTTTTACCTCGAAGTTGCCATTTCTTAACTTCAAGACGATAGCTTATGTGAAGCAAACATTCAAAAGACCGGATCCAAGCGTGAAGGGGAGATATACCAAAACCAAGAGTTTCCTTATTTACAACAAATTCCCTAGACTCATCATTCATAAATTTAGGAGTAGCTCCACAAATGTAACATTTAAGTGCTGACGAAGTTTCAGTCATAGCGTTGCACACTTTACCATCAATCATCGT
Organism: Euclidia mi; assembly: GCA_944739405.2. Classification (NCBI taxonomy): domain Eukaryota; kingdom Metazoa; phylum Arthropoda; class Insecta; order Lepidoptera; family Erebidae; genus Euclidia; species Euclidia mi. The sequence continues at coordinate 59,550,959 of OX123196.2, read as the reverse complement.
GAACAGTAATTCGTGTTTGACTGATATCTCTTTACCATCTATATTACCTATTGTTGGCACCAATTGGTTTATTTCCTCCAAAATCTTATTGGTTTCTATTACAGTAAAATCTGTTGTTTCTTTGGAAAAAATAAACTTAATCGGTCGACAATACATGGTAGAAGATGGTCGAGGATTCTGCCAAGCAACTCTACCACTATCGTCACGTAACTGAAGTGGCACGAATGAGAACATAAACAAAAACTCATCTGTGTCTTCACTGTTTGAGAATTTTTGTTTGTAAGTGCTATGACCGGAACTTCCATCACACCCCCACTTGCTAACAAGGGAGAGTGATGAGCCAGAATCTACAGATTTTAAAACTTCACGCTGTGCACAAATTAGACGTTCAGCTGTTTTATTTAAAACCGCCTGAAATTTAATTTCTGCACGCGTTTCGCTTATAAAAATCTGTTACTCGGGAGGGTAGCATTCAATTTTTGCCTGCCTAACACTATAAAATGATGGGAATACCTGGTGTCCTGCCTTGATGCTCCATTTCCTCGTTTGTTTATAAGAGTGGCTCGTGGATTTGGCATCCACATAATATGCCAAAGCCTCCTCTTTGGACAAACATCTTGGTTGTTCGCGTACCTTTTCACTTTTGGCACTTTTCCGGACTATGGCTTGCTTCTTTAATCACAGTAGCCAAATTCCCATGTCCGGATAATCGTGCCGATATTTCAGCAGCGGCTACTAGCTGGTTTACATCTCGCGTGTGTAGTAGGTCCTCCACGCGTCTCCTTTTCGTTTTTTCACTTGCTTCAGGAAAATCTATTGATGGACGTCCACGAATCGAACTCTTACTTGATGATGATGGTGTTGAGAGGTGGACAGATGCTTTGAATGTAAAATCCCCAGACAACCACTCAGAATTCTTAGTCAGGAAGCGATTACGGCATTTCCCACATTTTTTCCATTTTTCTGTGTATTTGGATGACAATCTTCCAATTGTCATTTTAATTTCCCGCTCAGATGCTTCCGTGATATTAACAAGATCATGTTTCATCACTATAAACTCATACAGTCTACTGTTGCGGTTTCTTTTTAGCATGTTTCTGCCATTCATTAAAAAACTCCATTTTCGAGACTGAGAATTCGTATTCTAGAAAGCAGACAAAATGACAAAGTTGTACTCAAGTGTGCAGGCTAAGATGACTAAAATTTAAAAGCTAACAGATATGGCTATGCTATATATAAAATCTAGCCCGGGTACAAGAGGGTACAAGTAGTTTCTAGTCCAATGAATTCAGAAAATCATTAAAATTTGACAAACTTCTTTAAACTCGAGCTATTTAAAATAAAAATTGGGCAAGTGCGAGTCGGATTCGCGCACAAAGGGTTCCGTACCATCATCTATAAAAGAAAATCACGTTCGTTGTATGTATACTTAAATACTTTATAAGTTTCTACCTGTTTATTAAGATCGAGTAACAAATTGCTTAAAAATTACGTTTGTTGTATGGGAGCCCCCCTTTATTATTTACTTTTTTTAATTTAATTATTTATTTTGAAAGGTAATATACAACTACATATTCTGTAAAAATTTAAAGCGTCTACCTGTTACAGTTAGTAATTTTGAGCAAAATATACGAAAAAAAACACGTTTTTTGTATGGGACCCCCCCTTAATTTTTTAATTTTTTTTATTTTTAGTATTTGTTGTTATAGCGGCAACCGAAATACATAATTTGTGAAAATTTCAGCTTTCTAGCTATCATGGTTTATGAGATACAGCCTGGTGACAGACAGACAGACAGACAGACAGACAGACAGACAGACAGACAGACGACGGAGGCTTAGTAATAGGGTTCCGTTTTTTACCTTTTAGGTACGGAACCCTAAAAAATGGGGAAATGTAAACCTATTTTCTTATTAGAAATAAAAAGAACATACCTTTAACTTGAAGATCCATCACTAACACTTTTGAAAAAACTTAAACTCACTGACATAGGATGTTACTTCCGTACACGCAAAAATGCAATTAATAAGTGGTTTTCTTACCCTTTCCTTATATACTAACCTCATTACCTTATCAGTAGTTGACACGTGTCCAAAACAATTCTCAGAATTGGGGCACCTGGGTATCTGGTAAAAGGCTCAGGTAATAAATTTTAGGTAATTAGACAATGACTTTTGTCCAGCTAGCATGTTCTAGACGAAACACAGTGCGGTGGGGTCAGGTCTCGCTAGCGGCGTGAAACACACCCAGACAAGACGCCCGGATACGAGTGGCAGTGGCAAGGACCACATCCCCGTGACCCGTCTGCAGCTGCAGGCGGCGGCCGAACCCACTAAGACAGTCAACCACCTGCATTAGTTTCCCCCCGGTTCCTTTAGGGGAATCGTGAGAAGACCCGGAAGATTTTCTTATTAGTCGCTTATCAGAAGTTGACCGGTACACATCTCTGCAAACAGGGCTAATTTTTATCAAGAAATTATGGATACCACTCCTGAAGTAGCCGCTCAAGTCATCGCCCTGTTACAACAAGGGCTTAGTCAGCGAGCAGTCGCTGCCCAGCTTCATCTGAGCCAGTCTGCTGTATCCCGGATACACAGAAGGTTTCAAGAAACCGGAGCCTTCAATCGGAGACCAAGATTGAACCACCCGAGGGGTACCACTGAGAGAGACGATCGTTTCATTGTCTTGTCATCACTGCGAAATCGGCACCTTACGGCCGTTGATCTGCAACAACAGCTGAAACGTGTTCGGGGGGTAGCTGTCAGTGAGCGGACAGTTAGAAAACGGTTGAGGGCAAGCAACTTGACTCCAAAAAGACCTGCCACGGGAGCTAAATTGACTGCAAACCACCGCCGAGCGCGCGTTCAATTTGCTCGAGAGCATCTCGATTGGAACGATACGCAATGGCAGTCACTTTTATTCACCGACGAGTGCAGATCGTGTCTGCATGGCAGTGACAGAAGCTCCAGGGTTTACAGGCGTCCGGGTGAGCGGTTTGCCCAATGTTGTTTCGCCGAAACGGCCCCATTTGGAGGAGGTTCCACTATGATGTGGGCTGGCATATCGTTGGAGGGAAAAACGGAACTTATTTTCGTTCCTGGAGGAGGCCGAGGAATTTTGACGGCTGATCTCTACATCAGAGATATTCTCCAGGATCACGTTGTTCCCTACGTAGGCTTTGTCGGTGCAGATTTCATCTTAATGCACGACAATGCCCGATGCCACACGGCTCGCATCACTCAGCAGTTTCCTACATTTTGATACATTAAAATCTGTCGGATAGTAATCAGACAAAATAGACGTGTAGCATGTAAAGCGTAACTTGGCTTTCCGTTCGTAATACCTCGACAAAGTTAGTTACACAAGTCGCTCGATGGGAACTTGCATGGAGTGCAAATACGCACTATGGACTGGCCTCCGCTCAGCCCAGACATGAATCCCATTGAGCACTTATGGGATGAGCTCAAACGAAGGGTTCGGGCCAGAAATCCAGCCCCTTTGAACGTTGCAGAACTACGGGCAGCGTTATCAGAGGAGTGGGATTGCATACCTCAAGACACGGTTTCGAACTTAATAAGATCGATGAGAAACCGATTGGAGGGGCTAATTAGAGCTAGAAGACGTAATACCAAGTATTGATTAAATGAATTTTATTACGTTTTCTTACAACATCTAACTAATAAAAAATAAAAAGAAAAATCTAACCTAACCCCTTTTCCCAAATTACCTTTTTTCGTACCTTTATGTTTAGACTTAATTAATTATCCAAGTTGTTTATGGATTTTACTAATTATGATATTAATTAAAAGCTGGTATTCCAAGCTTTAAAATATTTATTTATTAATACTCTCACGCCTGTATCCCCGAAGGGGTAGGCAGAGGTGTAAATATTACACCCACATTTCGCCATGAGTTTTTAGGTCCCACGTAAAATAACATATAATTTTTATTAATACCTTGTATACTTTTATAAAAAAATAAGTTTATGTGTGCAATTAGGGGTTGAGTCGATTTGCGTGTCCGCGAGTGTAGTTGGTTTTTCAAAAAATATTTTCGCTTATACTCTTATCAAAAAAGAAAACTTCTACCATCCTCTTTTTCCAACTTCTTCAACTCTTTTATACAGTAATGGAACACAGCTCCTAGCTTAGCAGTAGGAGAGCTGGCATCAATTTTGGGTAGGTATTTGAGGCTAGCTGAAGGCTTGTCTCATACCTCTCCTATTATATCCCAACAAGGAACTGCAGTCCTAGCTGGTGAGTGGCGGAGCTAAATCAACCCCGATTTTTATTTCCAAAAACGTTTTTGAGGCAACATGCAATTTTAAAAATTGCATGTTGCCTCAAAAAATTAATGCTGTGCCGTTCCTTGTTGGGATATAATATGAGAGGTATGACACAAGTTTTCAGCTTGCCTCAAATACCTACCCAAAGTTGATGCCAGCTCTCGGACTATAGGGCTGCATGAATGGGCACTCGGTATGACTACGGAGGAGCATTCTCTCATAAGATCGACATAAACAGGCAGTGTATTTGCTATTGCGTTTTGTTTAGCGAATGAAAAAGCAGGAAACCCTCTCCAAAATATACCCAATCTTAGATACTGAGTCATTCATAAAGTATGTCACGCAATTTCCGTGAATTCTGACTCCTCTCCTCCACCCTTTTACATCTGATCACATTTGTGGAACTCTCTTTAGTGCGTCACATATTTTCGTCATAGTTGGTCACATTTGGTCTTATGAAACTGCCGCTCTCCAGTGTGACGTCACAAATTTTGCCATTTTTCACCTAGGATTATTAAATTGAAATAGCAGTTTCGAAATGAGTTTTGTTTCTATTGAAATAATTTTTGAATGGAATCTTTTTTTTTATAGGCTCATGCCTGTATCCCCGAAGGGGTAGGCAGAGTATAGCATATTACACCCACATTTCGCCATGAATTTTAGGTCCCACATAATAAGGGGCGAGCCTATGGCCGTTACCGGGCACATCACCAGAGCTGCGTGCTGCTCCGTGCTGCTACTGAGAATTCGGAAAAACCCAGTAACACTTTTGCCTGACCCGGGAATCGAACCCGGGGCCTTTGATCAGCAGTCGCATACGCTATCTACTGAACCACGGAGGCAGTCTATTTAAATTAAGCTTTTTACACGGGGAAACATTGCTTTGTTCCAACTCGTGTTAAAATACTTTGATATACTGGACTTATAAATGTGATGTCATAAAACGTAGGACACCCTCCCACTCCTTGTCACATGACTGCCACACAATAAAAAAACTGGGGCCTTACTCTCCAAAATAATAACAATCTCAATTTAAAACCAATACAATTCCAATGTCAATTTCATGGTCACGTGGTTTCGTACTCTTGAAATCAATGTTGTCAACATTGGATTGAAATTGGGATCGCCCTACGATTGGGAGGACTAGTGTTGTGCAGAATGTTACTATAAACCAACATTATGACTTTGAATGTCTGTATTTTATAAATAACAAGGTAAATAAATAAATAGAATGTGGCTAATGGTTTAACTCAATGATTTTATCGTTTATAAGTCAAATGAACCCGAAAAAACTGCTAATATCATAAATATGCCATTTTTGGCTGTATGTGGGAGTGTCGTTGCCGCCACAAAAAAAGTTAACCAAGCTGCCCAACTGCCAACAAAACATAAACAAACTTATCAAAGTTCTTCAATTTCAAATTACGCTCGAATAAAGTGAAAAAAGTTTTATTTTAAGTTTTCCAGTAAGAATACGACTATAATAATTGATAATTTTAGTTCCGTTGTACATATTTATTGTTACGTTACGAAGTTTATAGAAGCGGTAAGTAAAAACTACCAAGATTACATTATAAACATTAACTCGATCAATGTTTCCTAAACTGCGTGATGTAGTAGGTATATAGGTACAGTACTCGCCAAACTTTATGGCCGCTCCGAACATAGCCGCATTACGCTGCGCAGAACACAAAATCAGGTATCAGCGGGACGTATGCGGGGCGTGGAGGCAGGGCACGCCCGCGCGCGCTGTCTTCCACCCGCTAGCGTCCTCGCCTCCCGCGCGTTAGTGTGAGTGTGCTACGTTCGTACACGACTCACATAATCACTGAGCTCTGACAGTATCGTCGCGTTTAAAATAGTTTCGTAGTGTTACTTCTTTATTGTTTCTCGTTGCTATCGTTGTTTCTTGTTGTTATTTGTACTGATATAGTTTCCATTGTCATTGATCATGCCTTGCGGTCGTTTTAATGTTTTACGTCGCCAAACACAAAAAGTAGTGTATGACGTAGTAACGTTTATGAAGAAGGAAAAAAGTCTAGGCTTAAAAGTCCCTTCACCTAACTGAATTTACATTACTCGAATTTGATTGAATATGTAATTAAACAATATAATATAGCTAATCTAACAACGTAACTGAAGATTTTAATTTTCAATAATTACAAATATATTTTCGTGGTTATGACATGTCCACCCGACTGTACCATGCGCAAGTTCGTACCGATGGCTACATTCAGAGCGGCCATAAAGATTGGCGAGTACTGTACTAAAAAACTTATGCATTTTCGTGTGCGTTCGCGCAGCGGAATGTTGTTGAATTTAAAGATTTTAATTATGCAGATATTTAGTGTATGACGTCGTGTAATTGTGTATGGTAAAAAAAAATTTGTGCACGCAGCCATTGTGGCGAAATTCACCAAAAACTGATTCCGCTGGGCGAACGTTGTCCTGGCGGAACTTTTTTTAATCCATTGACTTTAGAAGAAAATAGATGTGTCCAAAAATTAGTGTGTATTTGTGTGTAATTGTGTATGTAAGAATAAAATTAGTGCATGCATAAACTTCGGAGAAATTCAAGTTTCCGCTACGCGAACGTTTGGCCATTAGCTAGTTTTCATATAAAGCGCTTACATAGAGAGCTGTAGATTTTTACATACGTTGTTTTGAATTTGTTTATATTTGTTTAAAAAACAGATTTAGAAAAAATCGTAGGGCTTAAAAGATAAAAATATAAACGTAAAATACGCTTATTAGGTCTTAGTTCTTAAAGTATGCACTTTGGGGTCTACATTTTCACGTTTATACAAACCTTGTAAGTGTCTGCAACATGTTGCCAAGTATTAATGATGTTCCGTTATTAATTAAAGAGTTATAGGACAATTTACCATGAAAAGATCACTGTTTACAAAGCAGTCAAATATCACGACGTTCTAAAGGAATTGCATGGTAAAATGTACGCCAATAATTAGTGTATTCATTCAACTATTCACATGCAATATTTCATGTCATTAAATTCAGTAATTAAAGAAAAACAATTATAATACTGACGAAGCATCGAAAACCTACATAACCCGACCAAGTTCGGATAGCTACAAAAAAGCGGCCGTGCAATATATTTAGGTAACATCCCAAAATTTACAGTATAATACCGGTATTGAATTGGTATAGCTGATAACACAATTGTTGTTTCGATATAATTTATAGGTCATTTACTTTTGTACACCTACTTTTTTAAATGTATTTGACTATGACAGAAAGTAGGTACTATTTACGTAGGTACTTTATTTAAGTATGCGCTTGAGGCTTGAGATATAATCTAGATATATTATTAAAATTTAAGACAAATAAAATTCATACAGCTAATTTCTATTGAAGAGTTCACGGATCAGAATTCTAACTATAGTCCTCTTAGGGAAATTAAATAATTACCACATGTAAATAATACTGTTTAGGTAAATTTATCTTAATGTAGCTTATTACACTATTTAACCAATGGACTAGGTATGCACGAGCGTTCCCCTTTGCAACTTTAGTGGATCAAACAATCTAATAACTTAAAAAAAACTACTTCTTGAATCGATTTTTTAATTTATGTATACCGTTGTACATGTAGTGACTTATGTATGTGAGCGTGTTCCCCCGCGCCCCACCAAAATATGCAGAATTATTTTGTTCAAAGCTAGTCCTTTGGTTAAATAGTCTAAGTATTGTAGTTATGTATTGATCAAAAATATTCTAGTGTGAAAAAATAGACAACGCGCTGCGCGCAACGAGCGATAGGCGGCTGCCCGCTTGAAACGGTACTTCCATCCTTGAAGAAAAGAGAGGGCAATATGTTTATTAAACCAGTTTTAGTTAAAACACACTTAAGTCCATTGCTGTCGTTGCAAGCGTTTGTTAACGTTATTATAATTACATAATTATGTAATATGTAATTAAAAATATTTTTGTACACGGATATTTAAATACTTGTTAATTGAAGATTTATTTTTATCGTAGATAGTGGCATTATTATTTAAAAAATATTTTAATTCAAGAAATGCAATTGTTTTATTTTTTCCTAACGCTTGTGTACGCAACTGTACCATATTAATAAATATTGTATTGGAAGGTTAAGAACGTTTCTTAGATATATGGCACGGCCGCTTTTTTGTAGCCATCCGAACTTGGTCGGGTTATGTAGGTTTTCGATGCTTCGTCAGTATTATAATTGTTTTTCTTTAATTACTGAATTTAATGACATGAAATTTTCCATGTGAATAGTTGAATGAATACACTAATTATTGGTATACATTTTACCATGCAATTCCTTTTGAACGTCGTGATATTTGACTGCTTTGTAAACAGTGATCTTTTAATGGTAAATTGTCCTATAACTCTTTAATTAATAACGGAACATCATTGATACTTGGCAACATGTTGCAGACACTTACAAGGTTTGTATAAACGTGAAAATGTAGACCCCAAAGTGCATACTTTAAGAACTAAGACCTAATAAGCGTATTTTACGTTTATATTTTTATCTTTTAAGCCCTACGATTTTTTCTAAATCTGTTTTTTAAACAAATATAAACAAATTCAAAACAACTTATGTAAAAATCTACAGCTCTCTATGTAAGCGCTTTATATGAAAACTAGCTAATGGCCAAACGTTCGCGTAGCGGAAACTTGAATTTCTCCGAAGTTTATGCATGCACTAATTTTATTCTTACATACACAAATACACACTAATTTTTGGACACATCTCTTTTCTTCTAAAGTCAATGGATTAAAAAAAGTTCCGCCAGGACAACGTTCGCCCAGCGGAATCAGTTTTTGGTGAATTTCTCCACAATGGCTGCGTGCACAAATTTTTTTTTACCATACACAATTACACGACGTCATACACTAAATATCTGCATAATTAAAATCTTTAAATTCAACAACATTCCGCTGCGCGAACGCACACGCATTTTCAGTTATAATGGCTTATCGTCCTAGCTATGCCCAGTTAGAAGCTTTGGTGGAGTTTCTTGAACAAAATCCAGGCATAGCCAAGTGTTTGGCTTCGCACCACCCAAGCCTAGCAAGAAACTAAGAGGAAATGGGTGAATTTGGCTACCTCTTTAAATGCTCTTGGAGGAGCTAATAAGGATGGTAAAGGGATTCAAGGATGGGCCAAGGTAAGATTTTTCACAATAAGTAGATACCTATTAATAATTAAGTATGTAATTTATTCTGTATGTATAGTTATGTCTTTTATTAAAATAAATTTGTTTTTAGTACTGCGCAGAGAAGAAATGTGGTATAGTAATAGTAAAAACCTTAATAGGTACTTAATCACTTTATTTTTACAGTCTGCACCAGCTGTCTCACCTACAGTAGATTCTGTGCCAGTATTAGCAGAGCTTTTAGACCAAATAGACACATTCTCCATTCCTAGCACCTCACATTATCAAGCGACTCCTATAGGTAAGTGTTCATTCAAATTGTTTACCACTGATTTTAACGGTTGTTAAAATTAGTTTAGGAAAAAAAATCTCATCACTAATCTTAGTATTTTTATCAAAGGCTATATTTGGTAAGAACACAAATTATATGAATATTATAAGCAGCATTGCAGCCCTAACCCTATACTAAAGCTATGGGACTTGTGACCGAGAATTTGTGGATTAAAATCCTACCTATTACATTACTGACCTAAATTATTATTAATCTTGAGAGCACAGGCAATAAACTGAGTTAATAGAAAAGAATGAAGGCCTTTAAAAGAAATAATAATTTAAGACTGAAATCCCTGGCATTTTTTTCCTCATAGGGCCCTGAATCTTATCCTTGTATATCTCATTTCAGTGCCACCATCAGCCCCTCTGTCTTCAATGCCACAGCAAACTACACCATCTTCAGAGCCTGCCACGCGGTTTTCTGAGCAACCACCAGCTGCGGCACCATATCAGGATATTACACCCAGACGGCGGTGACGTCGTTCTTCAATCATTCAGAGACCAATTAATCCAGAAATGGAGCGGTTTGCAATGATAGACAAATGACATGTAGAAGCAGAGAGAACTACAGCCCAAGCATTGGCTCAATTCTCAAACATATTGAGTTCGCTTGTGGCAATTAAAGAGTGCAGGGTTCAAGCAGAAGAGGCAACAGCTCAAGGCATTGCTGAAATAGCTAGAAATTCTTTATTCTTATGCTATTATTTAAGTTGATGTTGATTTAAGTTTTATATTTGGATCTCATTCTTAATTATTGTGATATATTATAACCTCAATGTTGATTCTACTGCTATATTGTTGATTCTGTTATATTTTATCTTATTGTTGATTCTTATATTTTGATAAATAAAAGTATTTATAAGTTTTAAAAGACTTTACTATCATCCATTACATAAAAATTAAACCATAATTGTCTACCTTCTAGTCAACCATAATTGCTGTACTAAAGCAGCTCTTTTTGGAAGGCCCCGACGTAATTTAGCAGCTGCTGTTGTTCTGGCTGTCTCACTTGGTTCTTGTGGAATGGGATCAGGGTTATAGTGGTCATCATATTCTATTTCCTCTTCAAGGTCGAGTTCAGGTAAATTAATGCACATGTTGTGCAAGATACAATATGTATTAATTATTTTGGATGCTACGGTGGGATGGTAATGTAGCACCCTGTGCCTCAGTAGGCACATCCATCTATTTTGAGGACAGCTATAGTACGCTCCACTACATTGCATGCTGAGCAGTGCACTTTGGTTTAATACTACTCTGGGGAAGCTGCAGCAGCATTAATTATAGGTGCCATCTGGTACTCTCTTTGAGCATATCCTGAATCACCTACAAATAAAAAAATATAATTAATTATTTAAAACATTTTACAGAATTACATAGGTACATAAACTCACGCCTGTTTCCCCGAAGGGGTTGGCAGAGGCATATAAAACGCCCACTAAGCCATTGTTTTGATCCCCACGTAATAGGTGGTGAGCCTATTGCCGTAACCCTATGCACCCATACCATTTACAGAATCCAGTTACAGAATTCTTATTTTGAATATGTACAAAATATTACTTGCCGAATAAGTATACAAGGTACTTACCTAGGTACCTAAGTGGCAAATTCAACATAGGCTATTTAACATAAGGCTTTATATTTGCATATATTTCCTTAAAAAAATCCTTAATGACCCGGTAATTTGCCTTAAATTCGGTTTCATGCATAGAAAACGCTTTTTCCATGTAGCGCATCATACGACGTTCGTCTCGTCTTCTATTAAACTCTTTTCACTTAGATTTATTTAAGATATCATGCATTAACACTATCCTTGCCATAATAGAAACTTACTCCAATACTTTGAAAACTATACAATGGATAAAAACTTATAAAATAGGAAAACAATTTACAAAAAGTTACTCTTTCGTTATTGGATTTAACTCAATAAACAAACAATTCTAGCACAATCTTGACGCAATACGCAACTGTCAAAATATGCTCGGGAGTAGCTTTTCAATGCCGATCCCGATCCTATTTAGTTCCTCAAAAAAACACCCAATTTAAAAGCAATTTGGAGCTAGTGTCCTGTTCAAGAGTAGGAATTGTGTCAATTGTTGACAATCCCAATGTCGATAGATCGGAATTAAACTCAAGAGTAAGGCCCCTGGTCATGCTATGGTGTCAGGTGCGTGGCCGACACCGAACACAGAACCACGCTTTTACGGCCATCGGTTCTTATCTTACTACCACTTCATCTTGACTATTCGGAAAGCTATATCGGTGACCTTGGTTTGCCTGCGGATCTTCTTATTTCAGATTAAATCTTCTAATCGTGGTAGCTGGTAGGTGTTAGTAAATTCGGCCTGATCCACCTCTTCAGTCAGGCAGCATGCCCACAAAAGTGACCATGGTGTCCACCGACGTCTCGTAGCGACGGGGTCACGCGAATAGCGGTTACCATACTTTGCCGCATAACGTCTAGAAAACTCCAAATATTTCCGTGTGTGTGAGAAAATTCGTACATAACACTAACTATATATTCTGTACACCGCGCACCGCTATGTAACTTTTCTTTTTCGTGTGAGTTTGAGGTCATATCTGGTGGAAGCGTTATCAGACCGCCCGAAAGCCTTCAACATAGCCTAGCGGCTCTTGTCTACAAGAACCGGGACCGACCACTTTACGTGCCCTCCGAAGCATTTTAGTGCTCTGATATGAATACCACACGCGGTCAGCCATCCAAGTGGCGCTTGCAAATATGAACGATACAAATGCTATGTAACACGACGCAGGAAAAGCTCTCGAAATATATTTTAAAATAAACAAATAGGTATATAGATAGATGTTACAAACAGAGGCGTGTGATGTTTGTGCATATAAATAAAAGGAGTAAATACAATAACCAGCTGGGTGTTTGTGTGTTTGTGCAGTGCGTTGTCGAAAATAGCTCGATCGCGTAAACAGCGCCCACGCTTGCACGCCGAGTGTGAACGAGGATCTTGATGCATGTATATTGGTGGGAAAGTCAGTCTGTGTATCCAGTAAAAAATAGGTACTTACCAGGATAACAGATAAGTAAATTATTTACATAATAATTCGCTGCACCTGTAGCGAAATGACTCAAGCGGTCGCTTCGCCGTTTTGGATTCCGCTGAATGCCGTGGGTTCTGTTCCCGTACGCGATAACATCTCGTGTACGAGGATAAGACAGGGTATAGGAGCCGTCCAGTCGTCATCCCACTGCGCCATGTCCAATTGTCCAAACCGATCCAATCCCAGGGAAGGCGACACGGCCCTCTTATGCTCTTACTGGCTCTTATTTTTGCGCGGTGGGAATTCTCTTTATGAGCCCTCTGAACTCCGACACTCGGTCGTAAAGTGTGATTCGAACTAGTTGGAGCATGGTAAAGGCGGTATGAGGGACTCACTCACCTCTAAAGTCGTTCGAGCGTACCCACTTAAACCACCGCGGTGCGTAATACGGGTCCATGTAGTGGCGGGGTCACGCGATTCGCGGATAGCATACTTTAGCTACCACGTTGGCGTTGGCGGGCCCCGTCCTGATTTGTTTGCTCTCGCAAACATCCGTTAAAAAGAAATGCTCTTGCATTACACTAGCATCCAACATATCTTTCAAAACTACTTGGGAGGCGAGTGTGGACACTACGCCTCCTCCTCGGCCTATTGGCGGACGGGGAGCGGCCCTCGGGCTCGCAGTCCGCAGACGCCCTTACTACAGGCCCTATGTATCCCTCACTCTCTCTGGGGCCACAAGTAACCAGTTGTGGGACAGTTTATAGACAGAGTTGGTACCTATTATACTTATTTTTAAACTACAAATTACAATAATGATGTAAATATACGCGCGTAACTCCGCGTGCTTTCGGTAGTATTTAAAAAAAGGCGCGGCTGCAAGTTTAATACTGTATATTCGCCGACGCGCTGCACCTACTGACTGACCCGTAAAGTTGCCGCGAAACCGACCAGGACAGACGTACATATTGTGGAAATATATTAAATACAAAATAAAATAAAATTAAATACATTTTGGATTTCCAGTAGTGAATGTATATTTGGAATCGATTCATAGGTAGGTATGCGGTTTGTGTTTATTTAAATATTTTATTTATACGGAATTAGATGCGATTTTAATTCATAAAGAAAAACTTATTGATTTAAAGAAAAAGTACACCTATAAAATTTGATTTAATGTATTGTAATATTTTACAATTCATTGTGTAAAAGCATAATAAGATGTAGTTTTTTAATTAAAGCGTTTAAAATAATAAAATATGTACAGATTTAAATTGCAAAGAAATACTATGGAACTATTTAGTAACTGGCTCCTGAGATTTTACAAAATAAAATTAATGTTATAATAGTAGTAGTTGTGAAAACGTATTACCAATAAATCCATGACAAATTTTATTTTTTATTTAAATAAATATTGCTATTCTATAATTTTACGAAATATTTAGACATCGTTATTTTTTTAAATATATTTTTGCATTACGAATAAATCCTGTAAGTATCTTCGTAGCGTTATCCTGGTTGCATCTAAGATTGTTTCGTCTTGGAGCCCGAGGTACTTTATAAAAAAAGTAAAAGATGTGCGTAAGTAGTTTTATAATATAATGAAACGAAATATTTATTTTCGCAAGAAACATGGTTTACAAGTTTTAGAAACATAGTGGTAAATACTTTATGTCAGTCACTTGGCATATCTCGCACTTGTTAGGCATGCGAAAACTTACATTAATTAATACAATTCTTACTAACTACAATTATTCATATTATTCTGATCAATATTTAAAAGCTATATAATAAAACAAAAAATAATAATAATCCGAAAAGACAATAACAAATGTCATACACCAAAGCATTAATCTCTAACACCAAACAATGTCAAAATCAATAATACAATAAATAATGAAATTGTGTACTTATTTAAAATTTAATTTTATAGCATACGATTAGCGAATGTGATGCGCAACTAAAAATAATTACCGAGTAACTTTTAAGTTATAGGTCCAGTTCGTCATTTAGACAGTGAGTTCAAAAATTGTAAATATATTGTTTATCTGAAAATGCACTAAAGTATGTTGCGAAAAATGCATAAATTCTGCCTCATCCGATACAGCGCGCGCTGATTTTGGTCCAAGACGTTTTGACCGGAAAATGGATCGTAACAGTATGGCAGTACTTAGTACCTAAAAATCCCTTTCAGTCACTTGAACTATTCATGAAACTAACAAGTTAAATTATTGTGACTCTCCTTTTGATTACTCTGAACCTTGGATGGTAGATTCGATTCCAAAACAGGACAAAATCTGTGTGATACGCACGATATTTTACTGTACCTCTGGGTGTCATATGTAAAAAAAAAGAGTGTGTAAATAAGAATATTTAAGTATTTTATACCAGTTATCAGTATACCACAGTACCTACAGGCGCTGCCTTTTTGCCTAGTATATTATTATAAATACATACATCCTGTGACTCATAACGTGCGTTAATCCGTTAAAAGTATACTTCGCTCTATTTCGAAGCACATAAATTTCGCTGGAGCGCATCTGGACACTGACGAAACGCTTGTGTCCAGACTGTCCAGAGAGATATAAATGTGTCCGGTATCTAGGTAAGCAGTGTCATAATCTCTTCACATGGCACACTGCTGAAGAAGTACATTTTGTTAAAAGTTTTACTGCCTTATTATAAAACATCGAATTATTATATAAATCGAGGTTTAGTCCCAGCATAGCTGTTTAAAATTGATAACGTAGATAAAAGATAAATTAGAAGTTCGTTGGAACAAATGTCGAATTAAGATCGTTAACTATCATCATCAATATCTTTGGATCGCGAAGATCAATCGACTCTAAGGAAAAGCTGATATTCTGTCGTATCTGTTTAGACTACAAATCGACAAATCGGACCTTGGGCTCTAATCATAAACTACCTTATGAAGTATTTTTAAAGACTAAACCAGGTATTATGTTTAGTCCTCATTTTATAATGAGGCTTCCTTTGGTCGGTGTAATGTAGGTTCATGGTTTGTCTCTATATACTTGCGTTGGAGTTTGGCCTTTGGGGACCTCTTTCTAGTCTACCCAGATTTGCAAGCGACTGTCATGTCTGCCATCTGACCTCCACAACCCAAAGGGACAGCGATATTCCCTTCCAACTTTCGAGAATATAAGATAGGTATCGAAATATAGATACATAATGTATGTGTGTAAATCTATGTATCTTTACTTATTGTCAGTGGCGTAGCGTGGGGGGGGGCCGGGGGGGCCATGGCCCCGGGCGGCACATTTAAGGGGGCGGCAAAAGCTGCTGCGAAAAATAAAATAAAAAACAGACAAATTTTAAAATACTTGGCGCGCGCACTGACACGAGCCCAGAAGGACGGCGCGGGCGCAGTAGAAAGAACAACAATCAAAAACAAATCATCCTTATTGTCATTACGTGAAGACTTGCTTGTGTCCGTAGGCCGTGTTTATTATTTCTCAAATCATTGCATCCTGCAATATTCCGGTGATCAGGGAGCCTGTTATGAGTAGGTAATTTATTAATCCATATATCAGGGCCGAGCCGCCCTTGTGTGTGATGTGTGCCGCCCCTATTGCCGTGGCGCCAATAGGGGCGCCGCCTGTCAGATGAAATGCCAGCGTTAATTATTGAAATTATTTTTGATTTGCTTCAAAATAGGTACAACATAATCGTTATAGTTTAATAGGGAAGAAAACAGGTACAGCTAGGTCTCCTAAGACAATAGTCACACCTGCGGTTTAAATCTTAATATATAAAATCCTTGCGTTACTGACTGACTGACAGACACGCTACAGCCGAAACTATTGGGCGCAGGAAGCTGAAATTTGGCATATATGTTCCTTGGGGACCGTAGAGATGCACTAAGAAGGGATTTCCCGAAATTCCCGCGGGTTCGGCCAAAACGGGTAAAATAAAAAAAAATGCAGACGTAGCTGCTGGTGTCCTCTAGTATACGATAATTGAACTTTGACCCTAATATCTTAATATATAAAATCCTTGCGTTACTGACTGACTGACAGACACGCTACAGCCAAAACTATTGGACGCAGGAAGCTGAAATTTAGCATGTATGTTCCTTGGGGACCGTAGGGGTGCACTAAGACGGGATTTCCCGAAATTCCCACGGGATCGGGCAAAACGGGAATTTCGAAAATATGTGCGTGCGAAGCCGCTGGCGTCGACTAGTTTATGATATTTGCGTTAAAAACAAAGCCTAAAACTTACGGATTTCGCCTCTCAACTCCTTATTTTTGCGAGAACAAGGAGTCGGTAAATGCCGTATACTGGTGACGGGCAGCAACGTCACCGGTGCGAGAAGCTACGCCCTTCATAACGCACACGAACTGCTGCTTTTATCTCTGACTACTGACTGCTATAGATAGACCATAGCAGGCCGTAGTCAGAGATAAAAGCAGCAGTCCCTCCTAAATAAATTGCCATAAAAAAGGCCTTCAGTGCCCGGCAGCTACGTTATTCCTGGCCAAGGATGCGGTTGCGGTAACGGCGATGCATGGGGTCTGTAACATCACCGGACTACGACAGGCTACCAAAATCAATAATACCTCGCGACCTACAACGAATGAACAGAAGACTTGCCCAGCCCGAGGTAGAATTAAGTCTCATACTGGTGTTATCAGAAGATCGACACAGGAGAAGAACATGGTAACTCTTAGAGTCAGGTGACTTGTTCTACCTTCAGGAAGGCGACCTACACTCTTGGGTTGGGTGGTGTTGGGTTCCTGGTCCGGAGGAAACTTGTCAACAACGTTGTGGAAGTCGGTATATAGTGTGTCGACCCAGGTAGCGTAACTACCACATACTTAACTCAGCAATTGGCATTGCCTAAAGGTGATACACGTAGGTATATGCACCCTGACGAGATATCTGAAGCCATGTAGGAGTGCATTGCTAAGGCAATAGGTACACAGTACGACCAAAGCTCAGTACAATTTGTCATCAGGGACTTCAATGCCAAAGTGGAAGCAGGACGCAGTGAAACGAAAATACGGTAGAGCATACATACGGTATGTATAAACTGGGATCCAACGAAAATAAATTCACAACAATCGTAAGAGTCAAATGCTAGTTATTTTCCTTGAAGCAGGTGCTCTTTTTAATTAAATCCTTTTTCAAGAAGAAGGCCTCTCAGGCAGAGGACCGAAAACACATATAGACATCTCGGTGATCAATAGGTTAAACATCGGATGCGTTCACCAACTAGTACGAGACTCTCTAAATATCAAAATTATAACTGAAAGAGCCCAGTCAATGAAGTCTACACTGCATTCCAGCTAGAACTGCAGAATCCTTTCAATCATTTAGAAACCACCGACAGCATTAATCAGAAGACAGACACAGTGGTCACGGTACTAGGAGATCAGTCACAAAATGTCCTCCCCCTTCAGAAAATCAAGGAGCGTAAACTTTCCGAGACTCTCGGACTGATGAGGAAAGGACGCGAGTTGCTGTCCTGTCAGCTATCTTCGCCGGATGGGAGGGCCGTAAACCAACAAATACGAAAGCTAATGCGACGTGACTTTCAACACTAACACCCGAACCATGGTGGCTGGGACCGCGGAAAACCGGGGATCATAAGTCTTCGCTCTACGGTTGAGGCAGCCCGATCTAACGAAACTAAGAACTGCGGATGGCCGCATCCTCAACTCAAAGTTCGAGATTATCGAGGAGGTTGAAAGTTTTTATCCACAATTGTATGCCTCGTGCGAAAACAGCCCAATTGGGCCTAGTCCTCACGACCACAGAGCCTCACTGATGCGCCACAACACCGAAGACATCCCGGATGTCGACCAAAGCGAGGCCAGGCGGGTACATAGGACTTATACATTTCCCTTTGGGGTAATATTATTATACCACGAACCTTTGTTTTGAGTAACCGATATTTCGGCACTGCTGCTAGCGCTATGTTCACGGATGTAGGTACCTCCCTACTCTACAAACTCTGCAAAAGTATATGGTATATTAGGTATATCCCATAGAAGAATGTAAAAGTACCTAACACAAAGCACTCGGTGATTAATGATGATAGATCTATTTTTTTAAATTGATTAAAACCCATACAAATTTTATTTACGAAAATCCTACAAGCCGTCAAAACCTAGACAAAGCTATACATATATTGCAGCCGAGAAACGGCCGCGACCCTGCGCGACATATAAATACCGCGCAGTGCCTCCAGATTTCTCCCTTAAAAATAATGTAGTCAATGCGTTATGATATTACAATTGAGATGAATAAAATGATAATTTGTTTAAATCCATCAAGCTGTTTGGAGTGTAAAGGCAAACTAATGAACAAACAAACATACCTACACCCGAAAAACGTTACACTTCTGGCAGATGTAGTGGGGTACCTAAAGAAGAAGGGGCGGCAAATTTCCGGTCGGCCCCGGGCGGCGAAAACCCACGCTACGCCACTGCTTATTGTCCCTAAAATGTAACACAAATGATGCTCGTGTCATTGATGTGCTCCTTACATATTTATGTGCATCTAATCTGTAACGCTAATGTGTAGGCAACTAATGTAAAATGGCAATGGGCCAAAATATGAAATATGTTTTTTTACTCGTTGCACTTAGTTTTGTAGGCATCTGTGGTACAATACCAACAAGCCAGTCAAATTGGCTATTCCAGAGTTGTTCCTTGGAAATTTAGTCCTTTATAAAAAAAAGGCTGCATTTTCTTGGCCTTTTTTTTTCTTGGTTCTACGCCTTTGCATTGCTTATGCAAATCAAAACACAGAATAAGCTACCACCTTAACAGTTCATTGGCACTCCCCTAATTCGCGTCACAAGTTTTCATTGGTATTGGTTTTGATGTTGATTTTTCGGTCTGTACCCAAATATACTATTTGCTACGTGTATTATCCTTAGTGGTCTCTACCGACGCCCACGAAATGAAATAGTTTAGTGTTACTTTGTATTCTTAATTCGTCATCAACGGAGAATCAGCTATAAGCTCCCGTAACATACCCTTTCTGTCACGCGTGATGAAATCAAATAAATAGCTCGAATGTTAGTGTCAGGTGTGAATGTCGTATGTCATATTTAATATATTTAGTGTTCCAGAACGCTAGAGCTGTTTATCAACGACACGGTATAGCACTTCATGAAAATTTTGTTGTAAATAGCATCATATTTATTAAAGCTTGTTGATTGCAGACTTTCGTTGTATGTATAAAGAGGTTATTTTCTGTCTACTTATTTTCTGGCTATAGAATATCGCTGTCCTAGATTGAAGTGGTTCACGGTTACCCGCTGAAAAATGTTTAAACCTTCTAAGAGTAGAGATTGGAGACTCACAGTGAAGAAAACTATAAAAGAAGTTCGCTTCTACGGCTTGAATCCGGGCAGCATGGCCTGAACCATGATAAACCTTTTTAAAACTTATATTCGTCATAGTTATGACGAATATAAGTTTTACTCGTACTATAGAAAAACAGAATGCAATTAGGACGCTTATGTACCTACTACATATAGATGAAATCATGTTGCTAATTTGAAGCGTGTCAAACATTATTTCGTTATCGATTAATCAACCAATCTTAATTAAAGAACCACGTGTAATTGTGTTATAAATATCGGCATTTAAATATGACGTCTTACGTAACTATTTTGACGTGAATATTATCTTCCTACCACCCTTTCTTGATTGTGCTTTAACCACCGGATTCATTATACGATCTGTCCAGGGATTTGGAGAATATAAATTTATGTCTATACACATAAATAGAATTGGATTGTCTGTTTGTAATATTAAAATAACCGCTTTTTACTAAATGTTTAAGGATGTATACACGGTACATATACCGAAATGACATTTTTTCATTTTTTGTCTGTCTGTCTGTTTTTGCTAATCTTTGGAACGGCTGGACCGATTTTGACGGGACGTTCACTGGCGGATAGCTGATATACCAAGGAGTAACTTAGGCTATAAATTAACCGGGTACGCGAAGTAGTTCCCTCAGGAAAATTCATGAAAAGATCATAAATTGGGCCGGCTGTAACTCTCTCGTTTTAGAGCCCGGAGTCCGCTTTTTAGTCTAATCAGATTTGGCAGAATTTTAGTTGGTGCTATTTCAAAGTAAAGATGTTATGAAGTTTTAGATAAATTAATTGTGGAGATTCATAATATTCTGCTGGTGTATTTTATACTTCCTAAACATGCACCATATTACCATGTTTATGCTTATACATGTACAATACATGTATAAGCATACACTAAATAATATAGTTTCTAGATCATTCGGTTTAAATGTTAACTCAGTCAAACCAATATATCGCGATAAAAACCGTGAACTGTACTTTAATTTCAATGTGTAATATTCACGTAAACCAACCCAAGAAAATACATTATGTAACTAATGCAAAGTTTGGCGGAGTACTGCGTTATTTGAAACCAGCAATCTTACTGTTTTTTCTTTTTAGGGTTCCGTAGTCCACAAGGAACCCTTATAGTTTCGTCATGTCCGTCCGTCTGTCCGTCCGCAGCCTAGCTCAAAGACGCCTGGTGCTAGAAAGCTGATATTTGACATGAATATAGACATAAGATATTGCAACAAAACTGTAGAATAAAATTTAGGAAAATATTTTTTTTAAGGGTCTCTCCCCTACATATATAGTGGGGTTGAATTTTTTTTGGTTGAGTACCCCATCATGTGGGGTATCATTGGATAGGTTTTAAAAAAATATTATTAGTTTGCTCAAATCATTTTTCGATCAAGTGATTGGTTTGTCAAATATCAAGCTTTGAAGTGAAAAAAATTGTTAGACTCAAGTGTCCCCCCCCCTCTGCCGGCTAAACTATTAATTTGGAAGAGGTGAAAAAAATCAGAAATGTAGTACATATAACGAATTTAAAAGGAAAACTATTACGGCTAAGTAGATATCACCAGTTTACGAGTAATCGTCGGTTAACTTATAAATACCTATTTCTGTGAGTTTACATTGGGCGCGCTGGCTTAATCTTAAAGATATACGTACTTTGGTATGTAATGTACTACGGTACTACGTATGTATAGTAGTAGTATATCTTGGAAACCACATTTTATGTTTACAATACATAACTGGATAAATATCTAATATTTTTCTAAGCAAAACTTAGGTTCTTATAATAGTGTTATTAAAATTATTTTTTTCAGCAAAATAAACAGTCGGATTTGTTGTACATTAATACCCTTTGCAGCAAGTCATTATGGGCAACTACGGAACCCTACATTGCGCGTGGCCCGACACGCACTTGGCCGGTTTTTTTTTATAGTATAAGGCGGCAAACGAGCAGACGGATTGCCTGATGGTAAGCAATTACCGCCGCCCATGGACACAAGCAACACCACAGGAGTCACAAGTGCGTTGCCGCCCCTTGGGGTTGGGCAAAGGGATAGGATAAGGAATGGGATGAGGAGAAGGAATAGGGGATAGGGCCCTGGGCAAACTCTTAACCCGTAATTATTTTAATTCACGAAGTAATTTTTTAGTTTAACCATTTTCGTAAAATTATTTCTGAAATTATTGTAGGTAAACAAATTCTGTCCAATGTACACATGATACATTATGTTTGCAAAAAGACATTCAGTAGCAAATGAATGAGCACCCTTTTAAAAGCTTTCAGTACTTATTTAAAAATTATTGTCCATTAGTAGCAAGATCTTCCTTTGTTATTGTCCTTTCTTGGGTTGGGTGCGAGCCATGAATGTCGACCTCTGCAGGTCCATGAATGAAGTAACGTAAACACAACGAGAATGCGTCATTTTGCTAAAATATTTTAAGAAATTATCGACTGAAAATATTGTTTACAAAAACTAGACATTTCAATCATCATTGGTATTCTGAGGGCGTATGCACACACGCTACTTTTAGCGTCTGCATCCCGTTTTAGTATCTTGAGTTCTATTTGAATCGTACGATTTGACTACTAGTTCAATACTGTATCAAGTTCTGAAAGAATTTTCCTTTGAAAAGGTAGATCTCGCAGGCTACAGCACGAATCAGCTGGCTCGCGCAGGATAGTACCACGAACTTATAGAAAATAACCAATGAGAGTGAGTTGTCATTTACTCGTAAATGTTTTTTGCTTCTCTTTCTTCCTTTACCATAGAAGCAAAACATAATGAGCAGTCAAAAGGACTTTAGAAGAGTATAGATTTATCTTCTCACTTGTTCGAGTTTCTAACGTGCCTGGTGCCTGGTTGGTATCACAGGCGTCAAAGGTTAGCCGCTTTTAATATAAAAATACGTCTGCATAAAAAATGTTGACTTGGACATAGCATTAAGCTCACATAAAACATCTAAATCGTCGATCGCTAAAAGTAGCGTATGTGCTTTACGCCTACCGCGCCATTTTATTGCCCTAGTGTTGCCAGCATCTATCAACAATGACGCACCAGACCACATGTTTACCACTATATATTATAGCATAAAAATACTTATTTATACGCAGAAATTATTAATAGTATTCCGAGTTCATCGTTTCGGAACACTGTTTATAAACACCTCAAAATAAACTGCGCGATAAACAATGTGGGATGGGCTGCTGCCGTCAGTGCATAGGTACTCAAGTATGATTTGTGTAGCAGAGTTTATAAATATGAGGTTTAACGAAAGTGAAGGTGAGTTTCTCGCCAGTACTAACTTCCTTCGCGTCAAAGGGACATCTGAAAAATTAAGTGGCAATTCTTTGTTAATGTAACTTTGGCGTTGAGGGTAACTTCATGACTTAGAGGCACTTAGGTAAAAGGTAGTAAAGTGACCTGTGTTTGGCGACGAATCGAATCCGTGCAGCAAATTACTACGAAATATTTGTAATTTTCATGCTCGGGGTGATTCAAGCTTCAGTCGTGCTTACTGACATACGAGGCAAGCAAAAAACATATTAATTTTTTTTTGCCAGTATAGCTTTCTTGTTCACAAAAACTATTTTAGATTGGATTTCAAAATTATTTCGTATATGTAGGTACTTATAAGATATTTCGGCGCTATTGAACATTACGCTAAACTAAAGATTTTGAATTCTTGTGTTCCTCTCAGAGAGTCAATGGTTAAACCGACGGCAAATCTATATAGATTTGCCGTCGGTTTAACGATTGACTCTCCCATGAACCAGAACTTTCGAGATGTTTCTCGATTGTTTTCATTTAATTTGAAAAATGCTAAGTAATTCAATTTTATTTACTATAGACTCACGCCTTATCCTCGAAAGGGTGGGTAGGAGAGGTAATATTACACCCACATTTCGCCATGAATTTTTAGGTCCCACGTAATTGGATGCTTTGCCGTGTGGTTGACGGCATAGAATACAAGGGTCACCACCCCCTATCTTCCCGTGGGTGTCGTAAGAGGCGACTAAGGGATAACACGATGCAAATACCATCTTTGCTTAGAGACGGAAAACTCGACATCAAACCCTATACGACTGCCTCGTTGGTCTCGCGGCATAAATGTGCGCGTGGGATCGGGAGGTCCCGGGTTCGATTCCTGGGTCGTGCAGTGTTATTGGGTTTTTCTGTCACGAAATTCTCAGTAGCAGCACGGAGTCTGGAAATGTGCCCGGTACGGCAATAGGCTCGCCCCTTATTACGTGGGACTAAAGTATATCTGGCGAAAAGTGGGTGTAGAAATACACCTCTGCCTACCCCTTCGGGGATAAAAGGCGTGACGTTATGTATGTATGTATGTAATTGGATGCTAGTCTATTGCCGCTACCGGGCAAAAAATACCGGGCACCAGTTGTGTTCGTCGAATCTAACACGGACTCGCGCTTGCACCAATACTAGAAATAAATTCTGTATTGCGCGGGATATACAAACATTCAATCAAGGGATTTAAAGTAACACCCATACTTTTAGACTAGCAGCCGTAAAATATCGAATATCCTACGTTCTTCCAGAGAATCCGAGTGGTTATTCGGCACGCCTGCAGGCAGGAGGCAGCTGCAAGACTCGGCGAGGTTCGGTCGCCTTGTCGTGGCGGTGCTCAGGAGAGGACATCATTTCGAGAGTCTTGACGCCGTCAAGGAAGAGTTAGCCCACGCAGCCAAGATGCTTATCCCGTACGGATTTATTGGACAGGTAAAACGAAACACTAGAATCTTGTTTGCTTAATAACTTTCGGACTCTTTTTCCATACTTATGATGCTACAATGCCTGAGTTGGCCGCTTGAGATACTACGTGCCTAAGTAGAAATGACGAGACTTGCCAGCACATAGGACTATCCCGCCGGAATCGCTGCTAAGTATGCAAAACGGAATTTGCGTTGCGCCGCTTTTATGGGATGTCGACGGACACCGCGGTAATTTTAGTGACTAAGCTACGAATGTCTGTAGGGAAGATTCGCATTCGGCTTTTCCTTGCATTGTATTTAGATTCTCGATGCTAAGAGAATATAAACAAGTATTCGACTGCACGGTTGGTGTAGTGGTTTAAGGCGAGGTTGCAGTACTTTTTAAGATTTTTGAACGTCTGAAAGTCCGATGAACTATGATATTTTTAATGAATAAAAATTAAAGTATAAAAGTTGAACATATCTTAAAGATAGAAACACGATTTGGAATGATTGGCTCGATAAAAAAAAATGTCAAACATGGCACTAAATCACAATTATAAACGTGTACTGCTTAGAGATTCCATAATGAATTTATATGAAAGTATTATCAATAGAAACAGCTCTTTATTTTAAAATAAATGGTAAAAACAGATTTCGTAATTTCGTTATCATTTTTCTCCAAGAAAAAAATAGTCAAAATGTTCGCATTATATCGCTCGCCGGCCGTTCATCAGTGCCTGTCTAGGCGTGATTGAGGGCGGACGTACGTCGTTGCTCCGCAAAATCCCCCTCCACCCCCGCATGTACGTTTTCGCAAAAGTACAAAGTAATTCGTATTCCAAACTCAATCGTTCAAACCATAGACATACTAGTAAGAAACCGTAGACAGGTTACTGACAAGGTAACATGACGGAGCTTACGAGTGGCACGCATCGCGAAAAGCGTACGCAAACTAATATAAATATGTCAAAACGACACACTAAGAATTAGATAAGAAGTGTAAGTGAGATAGCACATCTAATCGCAAGCGCGAAATAGAGATAAACATATGCTCTCTGGACCGACGCGCATTGTGACATCATGCTGACCGTTTCACAAACAATAATTTGACTCAGATGCGACATGATCACTTAGTCTGTCTTAAGTAAATTCAATTCGCCTCAAAGTAAATTTGATTAATTCTTTTAAGTCGATGTGATTTATTTATAACATTTATTAAAAAAGTACATTTTATTCTTCTCATTTCATTCAATGGAAACCTAAAACAGTACGTTAAAAAAAAATTGTGCGCTGCGGACCCACCGTAGCCCTGGCAATACCCCTGGGGGTATGGTGGGTCTTTTAAAGCTTTACGTGGCTGAAATGCTCGTAGTGTTATACCAACGTGCTACGTGGACATTAAACTGTACAGTGTTATCTCTCGTATGATAATGACTTACTACTTACGTTTTTGTATTTTTAGACAAGCGAAGACAAGCGCTAGTACGATGATATAGTGCAACGAGGAGATAAATTAGAGAATAAAACGTTTAGGTATTACTGCTAATGGTTATAATGCTTTGTATATTATAGGTATAATCTGTGGTACTGTTGAAGACCCGTCATCATCATCATCATTGCGCTGTCGGATCATTCCCACTAGTTCTATTGAACAGTTCTATGATAGAACTAGTGATACTTTTTTTCCCACTATTAGCACAACTTGACGAGAAGAATAGAGCTAATGGGAAACAGTTATAGGAAATTTACCACTAGTTCTATGTATGTTTTACAAGGGTAGTGTCACAACATCGCGCTCACATATCCGAATAAATATGTATGTATAAAAATGTGTTAAACGAATGAACGTCTACAAAACAATTGAACGTCTACAAAACAAATGAATGTCTACAAAACAAATGACTACCAGAAAGTGATCAGCTATCGATAGTGATTGCAAAAAACAGGTGCATGCGATTTTCGACCTTATTGACAATTCATGACAAACTTTTTTTTTGTTTTTCTCGCTTTCTGGCAATATAAGGGTAATAAAATTATAAATTCTGACTAATGTCAATTAGGTTGAAAATTGCATGCACCTGTTTTCTGCAATCACTATCGATAGCTGATCACTTTCTGTAAGTCATTTGTTTTGTAGACGTTCATTTGTTTTGTAGGCGTTCATTTGTTTTGTAGACGTTCATTTGTTTTACACATTAAACAAATGAACGTCTACAAAACATATTCATTCGGATATATGAGCGCGATGTCGTGACACTACGGATCATTCCCAGTAGTTCTATTGAATACCCTTGTAAAAACATACATAGAACTAGACTGGGACATTTCCTATTACTTATCCCATTAGTTCTGTTCTCCTCATCAAGTTGTGCTAATAGAATTAGGACAGTTCTATCATAGAATTGTTCAATACTACTACTATACTGGGAATGATCCCACAAAATAGTAGAACTTGTAATTAACGAACTGAAATTAATAAACTAATTACACAACAATATTATCTGGGAGTACGGTTAAGCTTTGAAAGACCCACCATACCCCCAGGGGTACTGCTGGGGTACGGTGGGTCGGCAGCGAAAACTGTGCAGTACAATCTACTTAGTTGTTTAATACTAAAAGGAGAAAAACAAGAACAAGTGAATGGACTTTGATCATCCGTCAATGTTTGTAACTTACGTATGATTTTGTATTTCTATAATAATAATATATTGTGTTGATTCAGCCTCAAATCACTTTTATTACTTGACAAAAACACACATCAGTATTTTATTATTACGAATGTCCCATCTGGATACTTTGTTTTTTACAATACAAATATATTATATACAAATATAATACTTTGTTTAGTCTTTGAACACGCACAATACAGCTTCTATTTTACACTCGCTAAATGCCAATTTTTTTATTCACTCTATTATTTGTGATACTGAATTTATTATAAATTGTAAATAAAACGTTGTAATACTCATGAATGAGAAGTGATTCCATAACTTTTAGTCATTTTCCTACTATAGTTTGAGCAAAATCTCATTACACACGACGGCATTTTCAAATGTAACGTACACACACGCGAGTAAAAGAGCGAGCGCTTCCGACCGCAGCGCGTACGCGACTAAAGCCAAATGAGACATTTAGCCTGTTTTTAATGTGCCACTTTTGAAGTTCACATAACTTATCTACGGTTTTTTTTACGCTGCGCTGTGGCACACGCACACACGAAACCCCCCTCCCCTCCCCCCGCTCACTCGCTGACGCCACCGCCGTGTTTTTGTTTTTGCGGGGGGTGAGGTCGAGCTACGCACTGTACTGCAACCTCGCCTTAAGTGGCCGCCTCGCCGCTTGACACTGCGCCGAGTGTTGTGGGTTCGATTCCCACACGAGACAACACTTTGTGTGATTTATAAATTGTTGTTTCGAGTCTGGGTGTTCTTTGTGTCCGTTAGATGTATGTTTGTAAAGTCCCCCGCGACACAGGATTTAGTCCTAGTGCGGGAGTTGTCTTAAAAAAAAAAAGAAAAGTATCTGAGTCAAGGTTATCGCCTTTTAAAATGATCTTCTGATCATGCTATCACGGCGCGCTGGACCTAAAGCGGGACAATAGTTTCTTTATGTCGCGAAAGAAATGTTGAAAATTTCGATGCTTTATGTTCAATAATTATTTCCTGGTTGCGTCCAAGAGTTTAGCCTAGGAGGTCTGCCTTCCAGTCTAACCAGTTTTGCCAGAATATTAGCTTCAGTAATGTTGTCCACCTAACAAACTTATTCATCCTGTTTTATTCCAGATCCCCTTCCTATCTCTAGGCAGCGACGTAGGCCGTAGGGTGAAGGTATACGAGGGCTCGTCGAAGCTCTCCGGCGACTTCGTGGTGGAGGACGTGGACGTTGAGGGCGCCACACACCGGAGACTTGTGTTCCTTGACAACCAGTTCCTGGTGCAGTCTGAAGCTAAGTTGAAGACAGGTGGGTTCTTTTTCTGTAGAACAGGGTTACCCAAACCCTTTTGCCCTAGAGAAGGGTTACTCAAACCCTTTTTTATTATATAGTAGAGCTACACTACTTGAACTTCGCGAAATATTTCGCGAAAAGCGCAAAAGATTTTGAGTCGGCTTTACAATGTAGGGCTGTTTTGTGCTGAGCTCTTGCCATAGTCTGGCAGTACCAGTTATGGCAAAACCACTATTAGGCGTCACAAAATTACTGAAAATTAATCAATCTAGCCACTATTAAGTTTTAGTCCTAATATTTTTTATACTAAAATTTGTGCCTCGCTAACTATCGTTTTTATCTTTTTCAGTAAAGAAGAAAAACAAAAGCAAGCAGGTGGTAGATTTTGGCCACATATCCTTATACCACTCGTTCATGTGTGTCGGAGTCCAACTGTGTAAGAACCAATCCACCCGGGTGGCCGTTCTAGGCTTAGGTGGTGGCAGTTTGTGCATGTTCTTGAGGAAATGCTTCGACAGCCTAAAGGTGGTCGCAGTGGATATAGACCCGGCTATGCTAGAGGTAGCGAGGGACCATTTTGAGTTACATACGGATGAGAATTTGGAGGTACAGATCAAGGACGGACTGGATTTCTTGAAGGATGAAGTTGAGAATGGTGAGTTCGTTTTTATAAATATGAATATTGCAAGTGATTGATTTTTATGGTTCTCTACCTAAAAAGAAAATGAACGGAACCGTTATAAGACCACTTTGTCACCAGTCTGTCAGTTTTTCTGTCTGTCAATAGTGTCACGACGCTTTATTTCGGGAATGCGTGGAGATATCGAGTTGAAATTAAAACCATGTACTCAGGTCTACACTCCCTTGAAACTGTAAATATTAAACTTAACTTAAGCAGATGCTGTTTATGCTTATTTCGACCCAGTTCAAATTGATAGGATTGAATAAAAGATTACTATTAAATTTAGCAAGTGACATCTCGTTATACAGGGTGGTGCTACCATAGGGGCACTTTTTGAACAGAGGCATAGCGTACAACATTCTGAACACTTGTACCAAAAATCAATTAAATCGGTGCAGTAGTTTAGCCACAATATCGACTTTAAGTTCCGCAATTTTTGCACATGCTTTGAATTCCACACAGCTGATACAAATCGTTCAACGACCCTACATTGCGCGCCGCGACTCGCTACGACGCGACGCCTCGACGTCATCCGAAGTTAGACTCAGCGCAGACAGAACGGAGCACAACGGAGAGGATTTTATTAACGCACTTGAAAATAAACTTTATTTTTTTTACAGTAAAGTGAGTTCCTACTCACTCTTACAGTAAATGCCTTACGGAAACGCACTACTCAATTACGTGTGTGTATTAGTGACTACGAGGCGAAGCGACGTTGCACGACGACGACGTCTAAGGGCCCGGTCGCGACCTACAGCGGCGAGCGGCAGCGCCACCCTGTATAGCACATATTCCTGTATCCGCCTATATATATATATAAAAATATAAATCTTATTTATTAAAATAGTACCTTTGGACTATTCCAGGCAACAAGTACGAAGCAGTAATGTTCGACATGGACAGTAAGGACCGCACAGTCGGTCTGTCGTGCCCCCCCAAGCAGTTTCTCGAAAACCACGTGCTAGACGATGTCAAGAACGTGTTGACTGATGATGGTAAGTTGTGATAGCTTTAGTTAGTTTAGCGATATCCCCTCACAGAAGTCAGAAAATTTCAGTCCGGAGTATCAGTATTACCATAGTAAAAACAGAATAGTAAGATAGCTTCATACAAATCGGCCGCCGCGCTGCCGCGCTGGTTTGAATGTACGCGGGAGTCGCCGGCGCCGTGTACGCACGCACTTTTCACGCACACAATCTCACGAGCGCGGCAAGCTCGGCGCGGATTCAGTATGGGATGCGCCGCGCGTCTGATCGAGCGCATTCATGTAGGTACTTCACTGCTCGCTCGCTTGAATTGTTTATATACATTCAGTTTTGTAATAAACGTTATTAATAATATACAATGTGGTAAACGACAGTAAATTTAACTTGTTACTTTTTCTCATTAAAAAAGGCATTTAGATAGTTATATAACGCTTAGGTAGTCAGTAGGTATTTGAGAAAAAATAAATTCAAGCTTAAATTGTGAAGTATTCAGCGCGATCACTTAAAAAAGCGGCGAAAAAGCGCGAGCGCCGACAAAGCCGGCGCCGCGGTGTAAACAAGTGACAATCCGTGCGTCAACGCAAGAGTAGGCAATTAACTCGCCGAGCGGCCTTAGCTAACCTACTATTCTGTTTTTACTATGGTATTACTGCCAAGGAGCGATCTATAAATCACGTCACTCGATGTTCTTGATGTTTTACCTCCCCCGCGTCTTTGTCTCAAACATCCTCATCTCAATCTTTATATAAAGTCCCACTTTTCACTACCCCCCCTCATACATGAGTGATTTGTACATGCCCCAAGGCCGGAGCTAATGTGAGGGGGTTTTAGGGTAGTCTTTTAATCAGTCATAACAAATGAGCTTTTAGTGTTTCCCCTGCCAATTCAAAATGCTGAATCCGCCAATCCACTTTGTTAGATACTGAGTGCGCTGGCGCCACACACCCAGCTATGGACGACGAAATACTTACACAAAATTGCCTTTGTCTAGAAAGAATTGGGCGTTCTGTGCCTGGTTATTAAAGTGAAATATCTTATTAAGATTGCTATATAGATATGACAACATTCAACATCGCTATTTCGTCATTCGAAAAGCAGAAATAATTACAGGTTACTGTTTTATATCTTTGCCAGGCCACTTCATCCTCAATCTAGTCTGCCGAGACACGGAACTTCACGAAAGCATTCTATCAACACTCAAGAGGCACTTCAAACATCTAACTACCGTCAAACTGTATGAAGAAGTGAATGAAATTGTTTTCGCAACGAATAGCACTAAATCATATCATAAGGATGACTTTGACAAGTCTATTAGAGAATTGAATGCTACCGCACGAGAGAAGAAGTTAGTCGATATTCGGTGTGTGGACTTAACAGACTTTATGCAGTCTGTTAGTATTGTATCTTAGTCTTTTTAAGTCTTGGTTGTAAATTGACTCAATAATGGGCATTAGCTTACTCTCAGTTATGCACCCTTGTATTACTTTAACCTAATTAGTTTTAAGAAATATAAGGTTACTTTATAAAGTTATCATCTAAGAATGGTACGAAGAATTTTGGTTGATCCAAATTAGTCTTCGTTAATGTAACTTTAAGGTCATGGTACACTGTACCACCACCGTAACGGCACAACTGCAGCACGGCGCTGGGCGTTGACAATACTCTGTTAGATTTTTCTTTTGACGACGTACGATTCAATGATCAAATTTTAATGGTAAGTTTATCACTGGGCTGGAGCGGTGCCGTTACGGTGCTTACATAATATAATGTGACCTTTATTGTCTAAGGTTTAAGAGCCTACCCTCTTATTATATCATATTCAGACATGGGTGACTCAATTGAGAGTAGTATCAGTCACAGCTATGCTCGGAAGTTTTAACGTTTTTAAGTGCGCCAATTTAAGCAGCTACTTATCAACTTGATGTAGGTCGCTTTTAATCATCTTTATGCTCGATTTGAGTTGACTGCGCGTACGGCGCAGTGTTTTAAGCGGTCGCCATTAGGAACTGCGCCGAGTGTTCTGCCGTGCTAAAGATAAGAGCGGTAAGTGCATGACAGCAAGTTTCGAGAAAATGGCGATCAAAGTTTAAAAAAATATAATTGTGATTACACACATATAAATAATGATTTTTAAAGTTTGATGAATTTGTGTAGTGGTTAATAGGCTGTAATTTGTATTAATAGTTAAAAAACTACTCCGAGTAATAGATTTTTATAAAAAAGATATAAAAAAATTATATGGTAAGGCAATCCGACGTATAATTTAAAACAAACACTTAGAATAAGCGCCGTAAGTAACACAGATAGGGCGCTTATTCTATGGAACTTCATTTACTACGCTTTTGATAGCGAATCAAAGATAAATATAGTTTAGTAATAATAAGCATAACCGCCGTAACTTTGTCGCTTAGGGCTCTTATGGTAAGAAACTCACAGTAAAAAATATTTATGCGTTTACGGCACCAAGTGCAAGGTTAACTTACAGCTGTTAATATATGGAGAAACTAATTGTATATTATAATAATTATATTTGTAAATAATGAAGGCATAAATAAAACAACAATAGTGTTGTGTATGTATTATATATAAGTATTTATTAAACTTTAACAAAATTAGTTCGTATGTTTTACGATTACAATCAACGACTTAATCTATTATTGGCATTTTCTGAGATCACTGTAACATGGCAGTCTTATTATAAACTTCTATACTAATCAGTCAAATTCTTCTTATTACCTATTTATTACACGCTTATTACAGACATGGCTTTCATTTCGTTACAAGAATACTGTTATATTAAAATCGGACAGAATTATATTCCGTTAATAATTTTCTTATATGCCTAAATAAACATCTATTAAACTTACTTCACTGTTGAAGTATAAAAATGTAACAATATTAAAAAGTTTTTATCACAATAAAACAATCAAAATATTAGTCTTTCTATTCAAATATAGTAAAATTAGTCGTCTTCCAAAAGATTTTGAGCTGAATCAGCTGAAATTTTTTTCTATTATCCGGCATTAAAGGAACTAACTTTTCAATAATGGCTGCTTTTCTTTCGTTAGTTATTCCTCTTGGTAAATTCTTGTCCGTGCTATATTGGACACAGGTTCACAAGGTTACATTGTTTCCACTTATTTGGTAGGTCAGGTTAAATTAAATATGGGCTCCTTTCCGAATTGTATACGGGGAATAGGTGACGTAGCCTCTAATGTTGAAGGGCAAGTTAAGGTTTTGTTTGCCCCTGTTGAATCTTCACACCCGAGGATTAAAACCTTGGCTATTGTGCTGAAGAATATTTTGGGTATGCATCCACAGAAACAGCTACCTGCTGCTGTGGTGAATTTGACATCGGGATTGGAACTGGCAGACCCCAAATTTGACACACTGGGACAAATCGATTTGTTGATTGGCTCTGATGTCCTCGGTGGAATTTTGATTGGTGGGAAACGGGTCTTGGTGCCAAATGGTTTGACTGCCATCCCGACCATATTTGGATTTGCTTTGATGGGACCTGTACCCCAGCTGAACTTGATAATTTGTTGGCTGTAGGCTCCGCTCTCTCTGATGCAGTTCAGAGGTTTTGGGAGGTAGAAGAGCCCCCTTAAGCTGCCCGTTTGAATCCAGAACATGAGGAGTGCGAGCTGTTCTTCCAGAACAACACTGGTCGACTCTGTTCTGGTCGGCTTATTACGAAGCTACCTTTTTGTCTGTTCGGCCTCCGCGTGGTGAGTCACGACCTTTAGCCGAAAAATGATTATTAGCTATGGAGCGTCGCAT
Source organism: Euclidia mi (assembly GCA_944739405.2). NCBI lineage: Eukaryota > Metazoa > Arthropoda > Insecta > Lepidoptera > Erebidae > Euclidia > Euclidia mi. The sequence goes on along the minus strand of OX123196.2, from coordinate 59,516,703 downwards.
GAGTCGTGATCCGGAGCTCAGGCAGAAGTATATTGAGTTCATGAGAGAATATGAACAATTGGGACACATGTCTGTGTCAAATTTGGATTGGCGTTCGGTGGAGCACTACTTTCTCCCGCATCATGCGGTATTGAAGCCATCGACTGGCAAGCTGCGCACAGTGTTTGATGGTTCTGCGCAAACTTCAACAGGCGTATCCTTGAACCAGTGCTTGCATTCTGGTCCCAAGTTGGTCAAGGACCTTTGTGACGTCATTGGTAGCAGAGCGTAGTTAGGACCGCAGGAAGATCGCCTCGTCCGCAGTGGAGAGAAACTCCTCGCGATCCCATGGTCGTCTACGAGCTCAATACTAATACGTACGGGTTAAGGTCAAGCCCCTACTTGGCAATACGTTCTCTTTGGGAGCTCGCAGACGCGAAGGCTTACGTTTCCCACGAGCCTCCGCCATCTTGAAAGACGATATTTACGTCGATGACATTTGCTCGGCCGCCTCCACAGCGGACGAGGCGATCCTCCTGCGGGACGAATTGATAGGTGTTTTGGCCTCCACTGGTTATGTGTTGCGCAAATGGATTTCCAACTCACCAGCGCTTTTGGAAGGCTTGCCAGAGGATCATAAACAAGATCCACATCTATTTGAGATTGTTGACAATCCCGACATGATGGCTGTTCTCGGCGTTCAGTACAGACCAGTCCAAGACATCTTTACGTATAACGTAGACTTGAAATTGCCTTGTTCTTGGACTAAACGTCTCGTATTGTCTACTGTCGCCAGAACCTTTGATCCTAACGGTTGGATTTGTCCTGTTATATTTTGGGCAAAATGCTTCTTGCAGAAGCTTTGGACAGCAGGATTGACCTGGGACGAACCTCTACACCGTACTCTTGTTGAGGAAGGGACCTCTTTTGTATCCTCACTTCCTGCCGTCAACGAGATCTCCTTGCCTCGTCCCATCCTTCCTCCCGGCAAGTACAAGGCAACCCTTCACGGGTTTTGTGATGCCTCGGAACGTGGTCACGCAGCCGTGGTGTACTTGCGCACTGTCAGTGCCTCAGGTCAGGTGAGAGTTTCCCTGATCATGGCGAAGAGCAAGGTTGCACCCCTTCGTACATCTTTGACCATCCCAAAATTGGAGCTCTCGGGAGCAGCCCTATTTGTGCGCTTATTGAATCACGTGTCTAAGACTTTGGTTAAATCAATTTGTATTAATGGAACCTACGCCTGGACAGACAGCCAAATTGTTCTTTGTTGGTTGAAGGCTTCTCGCGTCCACACCTTGGAGGTATTTGTCGCTAATCGCGTTTCCCAAATACAGAAATCTGAAGTCAAACATGTTTGGAGACACGTGCCAGGTGAGCTCAACCCCGCTGATTGTGCCTCGCGCGGATGCTTGACGCCTAGTTTGATAGGTCATTCGCTGTGGTGGGGTCCGGAATGGTTGAGTCGACCAGAAATTGATTGGCCTCGAACACCAGTTTTGAATACTTCTAATTTGCCGGGTCTACGAACACTCGCTCTTGAGAAGGTAGAATGCGCCTTCGACCCCGATTTCTTGTTAAATCGCTACAGCTCCCTTGACAAGTTACTCTCCACAAAGGCCGTACACTTAGAACTGGTCTCCTCGCTTACGACCGAGGCGTTTGTAGCCACATTTGAAAGATTTGTATCCCGCAGAGGGCTGCCTTTTTTGATCCGTTCTGACTGCGGCACTAACTTCAAGGGCACTTATAATTATTTGAATGATGTTGTTAATATCCTTGAAACCAACAAGGCTGATATAGGAAATAGGCTTGCCCGACGTGGGATAAATTGGTTGTTTTCCCCACCAAATTGTCCACACTGGGGTGGAATTTTTGAGGCTGCTGTAAAATCGGCCAAAACACACTTGCACAGTACCATCGGTGAATCTGTCCTTACATTTGAGGAACTCGCAACTGTGTTTTGTAAGATTGAGGCTGTTTTGAACTCTAGGCCATTGTGCCCGATCTCCTCAGATCCGAATGATTTGGAGGCCCTTACGCCGGGCCATTTTTTTATTGGTCGCCCACTTGTCGCCTTGCCTGAGTACCCTTATATTGATACGAGACCTAATCATCTCTCGCGTTTTGAATTGGTACGCCAGATTACTCAGAGCTTTTGAAAACGCTAGAATTTGGAATATTTGCACATACTCCAGCAACGCGCTAAGTGGACTGACAAGACCGATCCACCAAGATTGGTGACCTCGTTTTGATCAAGGAGGCTAACGATACTATTTATTTACAAACGAAGCTTCCTTATTATTACCGCAGTAACACTTAGTTATCACTCATGCAAAATAAAATAGCCTGTCTATTTATATCAATATCTTGTAATAAGCGCGCTATATGTACATACGGCTGTTATCATTGCAACTGAATGGAAACAAATTAATACAGTTTCCTTATTATAAATGCCGCAAGCGGTGATTAAAGCGCTTATGTTAAGGAAAACGTTTCCCCATAATAGAGAATTCCTTTGTATCAGAGCAGCGTTAACAGATACCGCGGTTATATTAAGCACTACATGATTAATAATCTGGGGCTTGTGAAAGCTACAGCAGTATCCAGCACTTGCGGCTAAGATATTAAGGAAAATTTGTTTTTTTTTGTAGTTACTGCGCTTATAAATACCTAAAATGTATGATACAAGCATATTTTTTATAAACTATCAAAGACAAAGTTATAGATCTTGATACGGCGATTCCGAATATGTAACTAACTCAATATCTTGAAAAATGTTGGATACGGCGGTTATCATAAGCACGGCAGTGTTATAGCTTCGATCCCCACTCGAGACACATTTGGTGAAAACCACAATTTCTTTACGGGAGATAAAATAAACTTTTTTTTAACCTGTTGTTTTAATCGGATTGAGTTGACCTATGCAAGGAATTTACGGATGATTAAAATACGAATCTAAATAAGTTATATTATTCGTACAAATTGTTAAATAAGTCTTTAAGGTATTTTTTTAGGTGAAATAATATAGTGTGATGAATGAATAAATGTAAATATTTATATAAGTATAAATAAATATAAGTAACTATTAGTATAGTTTGCCTAATTTTCTTGATGGAATCCCTTAAATTAGTTTATTGAAAAATAAGCTGTTTTAATTTACAAAACAGTTTTAAATGAATTTATTTTTATTTGCGCAGGTACTTTATTAAGATTTGATATGTTTTTATTTAGATCTAGAGGACGCCAGCAGCTACGCCTGCATTTTTTTAATTTACCCGTTTTGGCCGATCCCGTGGGAATTTCGGGAAATCCCTTCTTAGTGCACCCCTGCGGTCCCTTAGGAACATACATGCCAAATTTCATGCTTCCTGCGCCCAATAGTTTCGGCTGTAGCGTGTCTGTCAGTCAGTCAGTAACGCAAGGATTTTATATATTAAGATATTATCACACTACCCTGATACGGGTTTATACTTACGATCAATTGTGCAAGCCTTCGTTCGATTCCTAAAATAAGTATTATTGAATGCTTCTGCTATAGTACCTTACAAGTTACATCTCGTTTGTGCTGTGAGATAAGGTTCTGCCAAGGCGGAATAGAGCTATACGACAAACACCTTTTGATCTAAGATATTGCCCAAATCGTAGCAAAACAGCTGATCATACTAAATTTTACCCGTGACAAAATGTATGTAACTGCTGATAATTTTCCAGAACTCAGGAGGTTCTCACTACGTAAAAATAACGATTTAGTAATTCAAAACAACGAGCGCTTTACATGATTGATCTTTCAGCGACTTTATAGTCATTTTTAGACCACAGATATGAAATAAAATAGATTTATCTAGGTATAATGTTTATGTGTAGATAGAAAATATATAAAAAGCTTTATATTATTATGAAATAGCTTTATAGAATGAATGGTCTTTGATTGAAGGTTTTCTTTGTTAATTCAATATTTACTTATATTGCAAACATAATGATTATATACCCACTGGTAATATAAATTAAATTATAACAATGTATATCTGTATTTTGTACCACTAATTAGATATTAATTAAAAACTTATTTTGAATAGACTCAGAAGCGGTATTCTGATAACCTAATGTCATTATCGCATAATTTGAATTAAAATTTGTAAACACCATTTAATCAAAGCTGACTAGTGTTAGCCTTGTGTATGTAAATATTAATTAAGTTGGGCCTTTGTCATCTAAATTACCCTACATAACAAATTAGAAGTCAAGCCATTTTTAAGTAAATTTTCTGTATCCTATATTTGTCACAATTTCCTGAATGTCATATTCTCTGATGTGCCTACAAAACAGAAGCAATAATTATGTTATAATAAATATGTTAAAAATGAAACCACAGAAATAAAATTAATGCATTTAATGCCGTTTCTTTGTTTACCGATCGCTCCCTCGAGACTAGCACTCGTCTTCCAATTTCTCTTTATTGTCGCCTCCTATATAACATCAACACCACAACAAAACATCACTGCATCAAATCAAAATTTAACACGCTAACAATTAGGCTCCCTAATTTATCACAATTGGCACCTATGAGGTCTACTAAACAAGAAATATACAATAATTTAAACATTAATATTCGCGATGAAATAAATTACAAATAGCGACGCGCTTAATACTTTAAGCGAAATACACGACACATAATTATACATAATATTGTTCTCAAAACACTTTCTTCAGAATATTCTTCAGACTTTTCTTCTTTTTCCCAGTGCCATTCTCTTCTTGCTGACCGTTCTGCGAGATCTCGGTAGAGTCTGACCACAGACTGCCAGTTGGAGACTCAGAAGCCGCTTTCTTATTAATATTTCCGTTGAAGACAGGGTCTGAAGTCCTCACGACGGGACTAGGAGTGCTTCTACTGCTCTGCCGACTCAACGTCCTGAGGAAGGCTGGTGACGAGAGCCGCCGCGTCTTCATCGTCTTACTCTTCAAGTTGTTGAAGAACGAGCCGTTCGTCTTTGGGAAGTCGCGCTTGGCAGGCGCCGATGTTTCTGTCTCGATGAACTCCTTCGGTTCTGGCACGGGAGCGTAGAACTCTTCTTCGTCTAACGGGATAGGATTCTCTTGCAGTTTCCCAATGCTGTCCTGCCGCGTCCACTCGTTGGGCGGCTCCATTTCGCCCGCTCTGTGTATGATAGAAGTCTTTCTTCTTCTATTTTTACGAGCGATCTGCCACTCGCCTCCATCTTCGTCTCTGCTCGTCTCCTCTGTGGAGAGTCGCGCGATGTTCAGCGCCTCCTCGCTCGGCCGCCGCTTCTTGGCAGATGGTGTCGCGTGCCCGCTCACACCTTCCACAGATTTTCTTCTAAACTTATCTTGTTTCTTTTTGGTCTTTTTCGGAACTGGTATTAAGACTGGCTCGACTTTCCGTCTCTTCGATAGGAAGTAGAACGCGACCATGATGATGATTGTTTGGAAGAAGACAAATTTCAAGAAGTTGATGTTTCCAAACCAGCTATCTCTTTCCTCCATGAGGATATGCAAGACTGCGGCCATTTGGCCGAGTTGTTCCTGCAGTGTGGTCATCTGGTCTAAGTACTTCTGTTCTCGCTCGTTGCTCTTCCGTCGTTCGTCTGTCATCTGCTGGACGGTCTTCTCGAAGGTTCTCTGCATCTCTTCTACCTGTTTCTTGTATCGCCTGCTCAACTCTTCTAAGTACTGGCCAGAAAGAGACATGTTGCGCTCCAGGGTCTGAAACAGTCATATTGGCAATGTTAGCTTTTCATAAAAAAATATTGCATCAACTGGAATTGGAAGATGTTCATTCGTGATTAGGTTTACATTTATTATGTATAATTATTTGGGATATTTTTAACAGTGCATCAAAAATCTTAGGCAACACACTGAGTGCGTTACGCTAAAAAACTTTATTCTTTCACTAAAATACTCATTGCACAACAAATATGCCAATCTTTCCATAAAATATCATTCAATATGAAAAGTCACGTTCGCTTGGGAAACTTATCCACTCAGAAGACTTAATAGGTTATGTTAGGTTTTCTCGTGACCCTGCACCCAAAAATAGGAGCCCTGCGAAGCAGGGCTCCGTGAACTTAGTTTATTAAATTATTTGGTTGTGGAGTAAAAGTAAAATTAGAAATACTTCTTTAACTATAAGGATTAATTTTAATATTAGAGACTAGAGGACGCCAGCAGCTACGCCTGCATTTTTTTTTAATTTATCCGTTCTGGCCGATCCCGTGGGAATTTCGGGAAATCCCTGCTTAGTGCACCTCTACGGTCCTCAAGAACCATACATGCCAAATGTCAGCTTCCTGCGCCCAATAGTTTCGGCTGTAGCGTGTCTGTCAGTCAGTCAGTATCGCAAGGATTTTATATATTAAAATTTGCAAGGGTCAATAAACAGGTGTTCGTTATGATATATTTTAGTGAGTATATGTAGTGGTGCAATAAGTATATATATTTGGTGGATCAAAGGTATTTTTTTTAGAAATCAGAGATTATATTGAGGGAGAGTTAAATACTACCCTAATTATTTTAATATTTTTAATAGGTATGTGTTTTCCTATCAGATAATTCAGTTGCAAAACAAAATTTGATACAGTGTTCGAGTATCGGCAGTATTATTATACTAGAGATTTTCACAATTTTATGAACTTTTTGAAAATAATACTAGCGTTTAGTCGGGTTTCGAGAAAACATATGTATCTCTCAGTGACAAAATTTTATTTCCCTCTCTCTACGACAGTTAATTGTGGCTAATACGAGTATTGCATATCACAAAGGTCACTGGACGGATTTATCTGTCCAACGAGTTTTCTACGACATTATAATGGATAGACTAGCGAAAGGGACACATAACTAACACCAGTCAATAACAATAGCTGTTACATCTCTCTTGCTCTGACAACCTCGTTACTATACTTATAATGGTAACTGATATTGTCAAGTTAATCGAAAATCAAACAATAGGTAACCGCATTGTTTTTACGATCCATTCTTCATACACAACTGTTACTATCAGTAACTATTGCGAAATATAGTTCTAGAAAAGGTTACAAATATGTGGCAACAAATAGTTGAAGTAATGGATAGAACGATAATTCACGACCCTACTTTGTACGATGTAATCAAACCCGCACTTAAAGAGCAATATATTCACTAACAGCCCGATGTTTGATCTATCCATGGACTATTAGTGATATATATTTACCAAATCTTGTATGGAGCTTATGTCAAAACCAGCAGTTAGTGACTATATCTTAAAAACTTGGCTCAGAAATAGCAAGAATTCCAAAAGAGAAAGAGAGGGATATACTTTATCCATCCACTCTATTCTAGTCTATGTACAGTCGTGGGTTAAGAAATTCACAAATTCTACTTATACAGAAATGAATGCATTTGCATCAAACCCACCTTCACTCTATTAGATAGCCTCAGGAACACAGATTCCTTCTGTAGCGTCGCCGTAGGATTCTGATTCTGCGGCACTTGCACTCCAGGCGGGGTAGGGTCCACGGCCATCTGGTCGAAATCCGACATGAAGTTATCACTGTCTATTATAATTTGATCGGTCCCCTCTTCTAAACCATTATTCTCTTTCGATTTATCTACGATAACTTCTATTTTACCATTTTTTATTTCAGTTTTCTGATTATTTTCTTTATTTTCGGTTTCAGTGCTAATTTCAGCAGCTTTCTCAACTTCTTGTTGAACCTCTTGCTGCTCCTGTACTGGTTTCTCTTCCATTGAAGGAGCCTCTTCGACTTTTTCGTCGATTATATCATTTTGCTCTTTCGGTAACTCCACCGGAACAGTAGTACCTTCTGTCACCGCTTCAGTTGTAGTTCTTTCATCAGACTGCGACGTCTCATTTATCTTAGTATCGTCTGAAGCTGTATTTTTATCTGGTACTAATTTTATCTCCTGTTCTGAATTCGTTTCACTATTTATAGTTTGCGGTGACTCATCCACAGTTACATTCATGGTAACATTAAGTTCTGTTTCGAAACTCGTGTTTAAAACGACTTTCTTTTCTTTAATAGCTAAAATATTACATAGGGCGGCTAAATATTTCTGAGGAAACAAAGCATTCATATAAGCGACGCGTTCATCACTAAACTCTATTGTCTTTGTACTTTTAAAATCAAGTCCGTACGGCTGGCAGATGCCGGTACACTTTAAGGTGTCGCGCAGGAACACCTGACGCACTAAGCTCACTAACTTGTCCGAGCTACAACTAATCAGTTCGTACACTTCACTGTAAAGAGTCTCACTGCAATTATCACACACGATTATATGGCTGGGCGAACAACACCGTTTGTACGTTTTGTCTGTGGACGTATCGTTGTGCTCCGATGATACGTTCTTAGGAACTTCAGTTTTCACCAGCGCCTGTGCCGCCTTCTTCATGATGGACATCACTGCGTCTCTTGCTGAACCGAACAAGTTCTTGGACGGCTCAGTTTCGGCGGCGGGTATATCTGGCACGTCTATTATTTCATCATCCTCATCTTCGTCTATGTGAGTGGGATGCTGCGAACTTTCTTTCTCCAAGACTTCAAACTCTGACGTCCCGTACACTTTAAACAGCGACACTGGACAGTAGTGTTCCGACCCGTGGTGAGATAACATCTCGACTTTGATAAATTTTCCAAATAAATGCGGGAACAAGTCGAAGCTCTGTACGTCTCTCATGTCCTGCGCGGTGAACTGGCCAACGCTGGCCCATTCCCGCGTCGGAAACCGGTCGCTGAAGTAGACTGCGATATCTTTGGGTGTAGACGAAAACAGTTCAAAGTTAGCTATCTCTATTTTCTGCGCCTGCACGGCCTCGCAGAGTTCCACGACGAACCAGATGCGACTGTTGCACGTGTTGAGCATGTACTCGTCCCTGTTGGGGGACAGTATGGAGCTGGCAGAACCCGCCTCAGGGTTCACGGCGACAACTTTGGCGCCGCAAGCGAGCGAAGCGTAGTTCTTCGACCGTAATTTTGTGCTTTTACTACTAAAGTTCGTATTACTATGACTAGGTTGACTCGAGTGGTTTAGTACGGTGTCTTTTTTCTCGGCTTCGGCCAGCTGTTTTTGCGCCCACTCGGAAAATGAGGGGATGTCTTCCTGAGGTGTCTCCGGTTTGACTGGAATGTTTTCTATTTCTTGTTCTTTCGGTTCGTCGGTATGAGATTCTGTAATAATTTCTGGTTCTGCTGAAGGCGTTTGAAATGCTTCTTCTACTTGTCTGGTTTCGTGCATGGGCTTGGCTTTGACGACGAGTCGTGGTTCTGTGCTTTCTTTCTCCTTGTCCACGTCTTCAGGCGGTTTCTCTGCGTCATCGTCGACGGTCTCGCCGTCAATGATGGAGAATATCTTGGTATCGTTGTGTTCCTCCGAGTCGTTGACGAATAATAGTTCGTCTGGATGCCTCAATTCCAATTTGGCGTTGTCTGCTAACGATATGAGCACTGGAGGCTGCCCGGTGTCAGGTAACCTGGAATAGAACAGAAAGACGATCATTAATAATGTGTTACATATGTCGAATATAATTCACAACATTAGGGTACCATCATCAATATCTGCGGATATTAGGAATAATTTGATTGGGAATAGTTTTCACAGTTAACCAGTTTCAAGCATACATATTAATACGTGCCTACTTTAATACCTAAGAGACGCTTGCATTCTAATGAGACGGTCCAACATTTTATTGACGTATCGTTGCCTCACATTTAACATGCACACATGTTGTAAAACGTCCTGCAAAACATTTACACAACACCATTGTCAATACAATATAAGGCATAATATTATATACCGGTTGCGATATTTCAGAGAATAGATTTCACACAAGCTTTCAGAGGGAACACACACAGTCATTGTGCATTTCCGCTTGTATACACCTATGTTCGAAATGGCTGCAAGACAAATGCAAGCACATTTTGTTCCAGTAAACTTTTGAACTGTGAATAGATCCATTATTCGCGACAAATTCATATCAGCCACGCATCTAATACAGAAAATTCAAGTCATTCTTCAATATTTCTCAGCACTTGATACGAAACAAACAATTCTGCCATTTTCTCAGCAGCAAGCGCAGTCCCTTATGCGTCGCCCACATCGTGATGGGTACACAATGGGCTAATATTTGATATTTATTTATGTTCATTGGTCTCAATGTAGACAATTGAGACAATCAGTGTACGAAACAAACTTGTGTGGCGACTAGTTACACAATTGTTTTGTAGCGAGAGAGGTTTGAAGTGGTTTAATATTGCAGAGTTTATTGATCTTTTGGTACAAAACTGGAAGAAATGCGGGTGGTTTGTTAGAGCGTTGAATGTATGTATAGTCGATAGTACCAAAACGGTTTGACTGATATGAGGTCGGGTAAGGAAACATTATGTAAGAAGGAAAAGAATTGCCTAGTCGGGTACAAGTATTTGTGGATGGTTCCAAGTTTTGTTTGTGTGTGGAGTTCGACGGCACCGACTGTTATATTATGTTTGCATCCATGTTTTCAACTTAGGTAAATGGGTGGCCCCTTTAATAGGTACCTACTGGATCCAATGGACGCTTCCAATGTAAACATTTCATAAAGCTATAATATTTCTCTGCGATGCCACCACGGCTGTCTATAGACCGTGTAGCTGAGCTTAGCTTTTCACTTTCGTTGTAAGGTCTCGCTGGCAACGATAATAAAAAAAAGCTGTGACGCAACATCGCAGAAACAAAATACACCATTACTTCTACACCTCTACAGTTTATTCAAACATAACACAAATAACTACCTACACATATTTTAAAACCTATTACAGTAAAGTTGATAACTCCTGACTAGAAAATTACTCAACTGCGATTTAAAATGACTTCTTCTGTTGACGGCGCCAATCAACTCAATTAGACATTATGTGAAACGCAGAAAGCCTCATCACAGGACTATTATATTTCTGGTGGACCTTCCCGCAGTCTATAATTTCTAAAGTTCAGGGTCGCCGCAACCATTACATGAATTACCTACTCGTCATTTGGGCCAATTTTCACAATTATTACCCGCTTATTTTTCTCGAATTTTCCAACCTCTGAACTGTTCAGTCGAGGTTGAATAAATTTACGGTGCCATTCGGTGTATGATTTCTAAAGGTAAATGATAACATTATCGCGAGTAGGTAGACACCAGTCTACTACAATCTACGGAATAAAAACGTGGATACTTTAAATAGTTGGTTTGTTCTGGAATAATAAAATGTTAATAAGGCGAATAAATATCGGTTACTTTCATAAATAACTGTAAACACTGTCGGGTTTCCGAACTCCCTCGAAGGATATTCTTTACTGAGAAATACGGAATACGGATTGCCTTAACACACACGTTTTAATAAGCCACTTGCATAAACATACTTACATGATAATATTTTTATGGTCTTATCACACAAAGGTACTTGCTACGTAATTTAATAGGCTCTGATTTCATTTACACCTATTTTATGCTACAACCTAGGTCATCGAAAGAAAAAAAAGTCAATAGTTGGTAATATACGAGCACCCAAACCTATTTAGTTTCAATAAGCGACCCGCCAACTGCGAAATTCAATACACGACGCAATTTCACGATCAGTTACTTAAATTACCATTTATATAACAACAATAAATATCAATTTAGTACTCTTATATTTTTCTATCAATATTTTCCATTTAGCAGATATCATTATTTTAGTTAGAAGCTATAAACAGAGGAGATTTTTTTATTTTATTAGCATCTAGCTGAGCCCCCAGTTACATCCGCATTATTAAGGTCCCGTAGCTCGTAGCGTGATGTTAAATAGCCTACAATATTCCTCGATAAATAGGCTATCCAGCACAAAAATCAAATCGTAACTTCCTGAGATTAATCCGAAATCAACCGAACAAAAAGATGAAACAGCTGTACCGCAGTCGGCGTTCTACCTGTACCTACTAGAAATCAAATTTGGTATCACACCGACAGGCTCTAATTGTATTTTTAAACCGTCCAGCTATTTCCTTATCCAGCAGTTTAGGTCAAGTCAATTGAAAAACACACGTGCAGAAGAATTATATTACAACACCTAAAAGGAAACTATCCTTATTTATATACAAATGTATAACGACTATGTAATGTGCTCACTTTACGGTAATTGTGCGTAGCTAACCTTCGGTAATGTGATAATGTCAACTAATGCCAAGGTCATGATAATAATATTGTGGTCAAACCTATTAAACAACTGCACGGATTCAGCTGATTCTAGTATCGTGGACTCATTCAGGGCACTAATGAGGGAATCTGCCCTACTCCAAGAAAATAATTGCTAGCTCTATTCATTTTTTGTCTGAGTTTGTGGCCATCCCTGGTATCCAAGTTTTCAGACCGCCAAAAGACCTCCGACAGGACCTAATGATTCTAGTCCTGGGGCAAGAAGCGGGACTGACGGCTTTACGTGAGCTCCAAAGTACGGTAGTGTCCTCAGATAAATGTCGCACAAGCATTCACCCATCCTGTTTGTGACCTCTGTGAACGTTACTTAACTTTGCCTTTCTATAACGAACAGCAAGTCAAGTCAGGCTATGACCGCTATATTTATTGCTAGTGGAAGTAATGAAATTATTTGCAATTTTCTATGATTAATAAGTAGTTCATTTGACTCTGGTTTTCCTGTGCGTCATATTATATGTATTGCATTATTTGTAAATAATCCCAAACGCATAAGTCTTGTGTAAACAACGTTTTCATAGGACGTGTATTTCGACGTTCCAAATTAAATAGCTTATTTCATTATCACCACTGATATCAAACTATAATAAAGTTGCATAATCGTCGTTTTGATAGCCTATTTAGGTACATTGTAATATCCTTTCGAAGCTCCTACTATTATTTAAAATATATGGTTCTTCTGTAAGTGTGTATGTCACTGTACTCTTCCAAAACGACTTCAACGATTAAGGTGATATTTAATCGTATTCTTGAATGATTGAGACTCTAAAATGCGCCACGTAAGCGGCAATACAGAAAATATCCTAAATACAGGTCACAATCGATTCTAATTTTGTAACGGCTTCTCTCAAAGCTTTTTAGTAGGTACTTATAATTTTTTAAACCGCGGATGTGGCGGACGGACAGAAGGACGGACGGACATGACGAAACTATAAGAGTTCCTTGTAGTTTACTTGTCCGTGTGGTGATGGATTAAGAATACGGATTGTCACCACCCCATATCATCCCACGGGTGTCGTAAGAGCCGACAGAGCGAGCATATTATGTATAGAACAGCACTGTAAGAGAAGGAAAACTTGATACAAACCCTATACCAACCCGTTTGGCCAGCGTGGTGTAGTAGGCCAATTCCTCCTTTCAAAGAAGAGGCCTAGTCCAGCAGTGGACAGTTAAAGGCTGATGATGAGAGTAGTTTACTACGAACCCTAAAAAGTATCCTACAATACGCACAGGTTTTACGATATCGCTTTACCCAGTACGACTAGGTAATTAATATAATTAATACGTTCATACATAAACTCATTACTATTAATATTGTGCCCATTATTCATATTAATTCGTTCTAGGACGTTCTTCGAAGGCCATTGCTGTTTTAACTTCAATTGACATTGAACTAAAGGTAATGCATTTAAAACGTTGCTATTAATATTAAATTACTTTATAATTATGTCCCAGAAAATAGTATAAAAGAAATGTCATAAAAAAGACAGAAATTTCTGTACATATCAGTTGCGTTCAAAAATAACTAAGTATATAATTATGTTCTTAATTATTACAAAACCCCTAAATTGACTTCGACTAAAGTGCGCTACGGTTACATTAAATTAAAAAAATATTCCGTCAACTACCGATCATTATAGGTACTGAAAATACAAATATTCAATTCAAGACATTACTACGATTTGACAAAAAATCATTAAAAGCCGTAGATTTGGCGTGAAAGAAAAACTATCTAGAGTAGATATTCACATATAGCTATAAAAGTGTAAAAAATCGTAGCAAAAACTATACCTACATAGTTCATTACATATAGATATAATAAAATTTTGCATGATGCCTAGTGAAAAATATCTATAGATGTCAAAAGTGTCTGCAATGCGGGTACTTAAGTACGTCTCGACGGTCGGACCTCGAAAATAAGCGGCAATTGCCTCCGGCGACGACTTAATAACTGCTGACGCCTAGCGCAAAATATTCAGCGTTCATGGTTTAATTCCACCTAGGTCTTCGACTCTTGTAGTTGACAAAGTCTTATGCCTTGGATATACAGCTGTTTTTTATGTTTTACCGTTTTCTAGGCTGCTTCTGCAGTTTTTTGATGATATTTTACAAGTTTTAAAAACTTTGAGAACTTATGAAGCAACATGTTTAGGTATTTGCCGAATTGACGCAGTGTATGAATCATTTGTCGTAAAAAAAAACTCCTTTACTTGAAAATAGTAAATTTATATTTCATAATGTTAGTGAAGAAGTTAAAAATAAGTAAAGCAGCTCAGCTACAAAAGTACCTTTCAATCTTCTCTACAAACTTCATCAAATCAATAAATTCTCAAGATCGCGCACTTGCAATGTCGCTGAGCGCAATAGATATAAAAATGATATATTATTATGTAGGTATCATAGATATAATTATGTCATTGGTATTTAACTTCATATATTACACATGATTGGGCGACACATTTGTGAGCAGGTTTCAAACGATATTATCGCCACAATCACACTCGCGTGGGGACTATTTTTATCAGTATTTTCGTCGATATCGGCATTGCAACAAAAACATGTTTCGATATTATTTATTTTTAATGCGTCATTTAAACTTGTGACTATCATTTTGTGGATTTTTCTAGATAATATAAAATAAACCAATAGAAACTTATATTCGTGTCTTGGTAACAAGTTTGTTATCATAAAAAAGCTAGGTTATAGAATGCTTTGACATTTACATTTTTGAACAGGTTTAAGCCAAGATCTTTATCAACGATAAGTTTAATATAAAAAGGACCACCACTATCCATGTGGGACTAATCTGTACAGATCAACTGATCTCAAACTATGCGTTTAGGTGCTATGCAAATTAGACAACTATTAAATATTCGTATAGCAAATAATCGTGCTCATCACGCAAAGATTAGTCGTGCCTGAGAATTGAACCCAAGACCTCAAATTTAGCACTTCAGAACAGGGCAGTCAAATTATTTATTTCAACTGTATCAGACAGCAGTTTCTTCAAAGAATATTCACATCAACATGGTTCGTTTTAAAACCTTGCTATCCGTAGAAAGAACGTGTCTAATCTAACTTATGGCAAGCGTCACCGTGGTATCGATAACTTTTTGTTTTATAATCAGCCGAGGAAAGCATCGCACGTGAGATTTTCTCAGTAGACACGCGATTTGCTTTGCTGCCACGTAAAAAAAGTAATATAACTTTAGTAATAAGCCGGCACTAAATTATCGTTAATCAAATTCAAAATGCACAAAATTTATTTAGATGTCAAAGTTCTCAAGTCAATATCAAGAACATAATATTAATAATGTCATTTAAGTAAGTATTAATATCGGCGACACAAAATCAGTCCAACAATACATTTTTAAAAATGTCAAATATTTTAGTAGTAAGTATTGAGCATCAATTAAAGGTTCAATTTGACTCCTCAGCTTAAGAAAAACAATTATGTATCAGGCATATTTCTCTACATCGGTTCTGTAAAAGTTGGCAGCCAATAACTAATATAATCTTCTAAAATCTTGAATACTGTAATGTACTGAATGTGTAACAAATTTTATTCTGCAAGGTCAAGTTAACAATACTGGCAAGCTGCGGATTGTGAACTAATCTCGTCACGCTAGTTTCTTTTAACTTATGCAATGAATTTCCAATTCCAATATACATTGTAAACATTTATGAGAATTGATATTAAACTTGGTCTAGTTTAAGTCAAAATATAATAGTTTTAGAAAGATTTAAAGTTTGAGCATTCTTTTTCATTGCCATGTCCACCGGCAGCGGCCGGTGGCATCTGTCAGTGAAGAAATAACCAATATACATATTCCAATATATTACTACATTTATTACACCAATATATTAGTGTCCCAGCAAACTTCGTACCGCCATAAGTCTTTGCTATTATATTTTTTTCATACAAACCTTCTCCTTCAAATAACGAACACAGAAAACAAAGATAATGGTGCACTCGTTTAGAAGTATTTATTAACATATCGATGACTTATTTTTATTTATATAGACAAACATTGCGAAGATTCATTTACATAGAAGAAGAAGGTAGAACATAGCTTACGTGTAGAATATCTTGGTGAGTCCTTGGTGGCCACCGTAGGAGAGCAGTTGACAGATAAGCAGGCCCGCCAGCAGCGCCCGCGGCGGCGACATCCTGCAACCGCCGCCGGGGCATTGGCGCCGCGCCGATACACCTATCACGACACGACGCGAGACACCGGTGACCCTACGATACGGCACTGGCGAAGCAAAGACGGTGAGGCGACACGATCCGTCACGTCACGTTTGGAGACGTCACGACAGTTTTATGTCACTTTTGCAGCCGTCGCGTCACTTTCATGTCACTTTTGTTGACGTCACGTGACGTTTGAAGCCACCACGTCACGATTTCGTATCACTTTAGAACACTATTAAAGGAACACCACAATGTTCAGAGTGATATCTCGGCCACTTGATATAACCTTTTTCTTCTAAAGTTCACAGTACTATACACTACAATGTCCATTCGGCCGTTTAGCAGCAGTGGTAAGAGCTATTGAAACATACGTCAGTTACATGGATGTTTGCAAAACAAGAATTGTGCGTTTCTTAGACAATGCATCGGATTCTGTTGTTACATAGCTGCAGTCTGAAGCGACATATTGTGAGCTATTTGTTAAATTCACGTTGCGAACGAGGCTTTGTGCGTTGGTGATTTAGAATTCATCGGCTTAGAGGTTACCTTGATTGTTTTAATTAAATGCACATCGAAATCAAAAATCGTCGATATGCTGCTTACGATAGTGGTAAAGTTTGAATAAATTGGAACCTTTTTCGGTCGTGCTTAAATATGTATCATTGAAACATTATCCGGAATTTACTTCACTTTATGTACAATGAAATAGACATATTCGATTCCTATTACAATGTTTCAAACCAAACGTCTTCATAGCAGTAGACATGTTGCCCAAAAGTCGTAAACAATAACCAATAACGTTCGTCGGAGTTCGGTCAACTGCCGTTCTCTCGACATGGCAATATGACATCACTTATTGCTTATATGCAAACTGAAAGAACCGTTATATACAGTCATCAGTTCATCACTTACTCTTCTAGATAAAAATGTTTGTCTTGGCTGATCACCAGAGAGCATGTACTAATCTTAATATCTTCTTAATATATAAAATCCTTGCGTTACTGACTGACTGACAAAAACGCTACAGCCGAAACTATTGGGCGCAGAAAGCTGAAATTTGGCATGCGTGTTCCTTGGGGACCGTAGAGGATTTCCCGAAATTCCCACGGGATAGGCCAAAATGGGTAAATTAAAAAAAAATGTAGGCGTAGCTGCTGGCGTCCTCTAGTTACTGATAATAGGAACATGCAATGACAATGAATTTTTTTCTAGAACCTCTCACTTAGGGAGGATTCTTTGATATTCCACTAAGAGGTCAAAATGAGGGTCTCCAGTTTCTTTTTGATAATTCGCTGATTTCGAAAGTTCCCACCAAGAACTTAGGGTCCCTAGCCAACCTCACCTGCAAGTGGTGCACCTGCCGATCAACGGACGAGGCTCTGGCAAACAAAATGTCCCAATAAGCGGCAATAGGCTCGCCACCTATTACGTGGGATCAAAACACTGGCGAAAAGTGGGCGTATGCCTCTGCCTACCCCTTCGGGGAAACAGGCGTGAGTCTATGTATGTATGTATGAATGTGCGGGCTACAGCTAGTCTTTCACAGCATTATTGTGGATGACAAAACTATTAAATTTATTCTAGTAGGTATTTCAACTGTGGGGTTACGCAAATATCGTTGTCTCTGAACCCTAAAGCCTCTTGTGCCAATTAGTCGAGCGTAGTTTATTGTTAATACATAAATGTCTTTCTTTTACTTATTTCAAGCGCCTGGCTATGTTGAAACCTTACGTCAATGTAAGCTTTTAGGTTAAAGCTAAATTTATGCACAGAATTTTCATAACAAGCGTCAGTTGTAAAAAATATTACTATACAAAACACATTTTAAATAACAATATGGGACATAACTCTGTTTATAGCTTCCGCAGCTTCAACATAGAATTTGACTAACTTAGACAATTACAAAGGCAGAAAAATTACATAATTATAAGGCCACTTCAGTTGTAGACATGATATAACTCAAGAATGTTAGAATAGTTGACCACTTTCATAATCATTCTTTTTCTTTTCTATATTTCCTTTATTAGATGCACATTATCGCGCGAGCGATAACTATGTTATTTGCTATTCGATAAAACTTTTTCTCTCTTACATATTTTGGTCTAAAACGGAAACCTATATACCCAATTAGGTTGATAGATTTATGTATGAATGAAATACTTTCTCCTACCCATTTAAAGAGATCAATCAGATCAGAAAGAGAGCCAGCCCATATACCTATCGCTTTGGATGTGCCTATTGACATGAATACGGTCGCATCCATTGAAACGCCAATGAATCCATTAACAGATAATAATGAGGACGGGAATAGAAATCTCTTTTTTTATTTTGCTTCTAGCTACCCGTCTAAATTAATACGCCTACACATTTTTCAAGAAACTCTCTAGACAGAGAGATTCATGAAAAATGGTACCAATAGGCACTGGTAAAAAAAAACTGCACAAAAATACGTTTAGTAGTTATTGACTTATCGTGTCCACACAAAATAGACGCGACAGGTGACTTTGTTTTGAAATATGTAGTAATTCTGCCACAGAAGGTTGTATACGAAACATTTTGTGTACATGTTGCTGGCATTTACACGTCAATACTTAACTTTAGACACGGCACATTTCGGACGGTTGACAATGATCTCAGCAGTCATTGTAGCGACAAAAAAGTGTTGCAAAACAAATAACTATTGAATGAACGCAGTGTTATTGAAGTCTCAGACACAATAGTCGTATATTGAATGGCTACTGTACTGGCAGGCGTGCGATTAGATACAGCTTAATATGTATCGGGTCGATTGTAGCTGGTCAGGAGTAGATGTTGACAGAAACTGTTTGAGGAAGTGTGAAGGTGTGTTCCGGTGTTGTCTTTGGGTATAAGTATTCTTCATACTAGTCGTCTGTTGATTTGATATTTAGAAAAGGATTAAGAATGTACAGCTTAAAAAAAAAGCTACGTCCTATGCGCAAAAATGCTATAGTTTGCCACAAGCACATTTTAACTAAGTATATCTAGTGATGTCGGAATAAGAATACAATACTAATATCTGGAACTACTGTACCGATTTAAATAAATATTTTTGCGATCGATAGCACATTTAGCGAGAAAGGTTATATGCTATATAACATAACGCTACGAGCCACGAGAGCAAAGCAGTAGCTACGTAACTAAAAACGTCAGAATAACATTACACTGACATCCTATTTCTACTTCTAAGTATTCTCTATGCACCACCCTAGAATAGACTGGGTCACAGTGCCGTATAAACGCCTGTTTATATGAACTATGAAGCTAACATAAATAAATAAACTCTTGTACCCAATTATGATACGCGTGCGCCGCGATTTCTCTCAAAATACGCTTTTAGGCGATATCACGACTTGTGAGGCGCGCACTTAGCGTTGCAATTACAACCTTTTCGATAGCTTACATAATCAGCTAAGACTCCATTAAGTTAGACTGTTAAAACTTAGAAAGGAGGCCATTTGATACACCAATCAATGAGTTTGATTTTTTAAAATCGAAACTTCGCCTCCAGAGAGGTTGGACGTTTAGACTAGAGAGAACATGCCCTATAAATTTCCTTATACCGAACGTGCAACATGTAATGTCAGTTGGTCTTAGTTGGTTAATCATAACGTCAAATTACGCGTCTCATTTAAAGAGGCATAGACTCTTTACATACTCATATCTTTGACTACATTCTCTAAATAGCCGTGCTGTGATCTGTCATCAGTGTAAAATTTGTCAGACGTTTGTGTTTACATTTTTAATAACTTTTTTGCATTTAAATAGTAAGTAAGCTTATAATAATTAAATAGTGTACTCATTAATTAATACA
Source organism: Euclidia mi (assembly GCA_944739405.2). Lineage (NCBI taxonomy): Eukaryota > Metazoa > Arthropoda > Insecta > Lepidoptera > Erebidae > Euclidia > Euclidia mi. The sequence continues at coordinate 59,496,477 of OX123196.2, read as the reverse complement.
CATCGAGTATGTGATATCGGGATGTGGATGCCGCTATTCTCGGAACGGAAATAACAGGAGAAACTTTATCTTCTAGCAGTGAGTCGGAATTTTCCAACAAATTTATTTACTTTTCTCGTATTAATGCTATAATGAGTGTTAAGTTTGCACAATATCATTGTATTGCAAATCAAAGGAACAGCTTGCATACGTATGTGTTATGAATTTAACTAACAAATTGTTATTTTGTACATTTATTGATTTAATAGCCTTAGTGATGGGATTTGACAGTGAAAGGAGATATCGATGTTTTTTCAATGAGGGATAAATACGGAAACTAACTATCGGACATGAATGTAAAACTGTCGCTGGAAGCGACAGCGGGTAGCCGTGGTTGCTAAGTTGGCAATAAACAAAGACGTCCAGCGGTCTAATTTTCTATCGCGCGTTTGATAGTAAGCGCAGTTTAATGTACATAATTTACTTAGATACCTACCTTAAAAGTAGCGTCTATTAACCTAAAGCCAAGTGTTCCAGTGTACGCGCGTGTGTGTAGGCTTACATTTTTGCATCTATAAAATAGTAGATGGATTAGGGATGTGAGTAGCTTTTTTTATTATTAAGAAGGTGTTTTTTATTACAGGTTGCCTATTAATGACGTCACAAGAAAACTTTGGATAAATGCCGTTGGACGGCCTAGTTTGATTTAGCAGAAGTACCACCGTATTTGTTCACGTAATTTTGAGAAAGACTGTTTTTAAAGACAGAAAGCACCTGGCGTCGTTTAAAACCGAAAGCTCTGCCTACATTACATTTATGCCCGGACATTGCACACCCGGTAGAATTATTTATCCAAAGCTAAACAAAAAGTGTGTAATTTTAGTTTGAACATATTAATAAAATATAATAATTACAACGATTTTAATTAATCTACCTACTTATATATTATTTATCATATTAGTGCTATCCTGACTGATCAAAGACGTCTTGCCTTGTAGTCCGCTACATAATATTCTACCATAAAATATAATATTCTTTCACATTCACACAACATTATCTGGTCCCAAACTAAGCATATCTTGTACTGCGAGTACTAGACAATCGATAAACATGCATATATACTTTTCTGTAAATATATTACATATTATGCATAGTACCATCCAGACCAAGACAAACATCCATATTCATGCACACAAATGTTTGACTTGAGCGGGAATCAAACCCGCAAGCTTCGGCGTGGCAGTCGGATTACCTACAACTCTAAAAAAACCGAGCAGTGTCCAACGTTAGCGATTGCAAGCAACGTGATATGATGCGACGCAAACAAATTGCCAAAGCCTGCCGTGCCGCATTAGCCAATCTGGTATAATTCGTACAATACATAATCTAAGTGACAGTTTCTTAGCATCTCATCGCCACGCATTGCTCATTAGTTTATGAATACTTTTTGTCAATAGATTTTATGGCTAAAATGAACAATTAAACACGTGAATTATTTTAGTACTGTCTGTCTGGCAAGTCTTTGCAAAGCACTGTCCTGCGTCGACAGCAAAAACTACAATTTCAATATTTTAGTTGTTTACTTCTACGGCTTAAATATATCGACACATACTAAAGTTAGACATTTGACCAAAAATATTTATCGATAAATCATCACTGTTACGAACAACACTCGGTTTCCTAACTCTATGTTTTGTCTACTGTTTGCCTACCACGCGGCTGCTATAAGATCGTGCTGCTAAACCTATCGACACCTCTTTCTATCATACTGTATGTGCCATTAGAAAGAAGATATCAATCATAGCAACCGCTGTTGTTATTTAGTGTTACTTCTATGCCTTAGGTTATATTTCTTTGTTCGCCTCTGTTTTGTTTCTTTTAATCTATTTATGTCTAGTGTCAAACGTTTCGGTTACACAGTGTGTGTTTACTGGTTTTAGAACGATCTATGTTCATAACAAGTAATCTTTAATTACTCTGATTGGCGTCTCTTAGCAGTCTGTTCTTGCGACTTAATACAAAACGAGTGCTTTAGGCAGAAGACGTTTTTCATCCGTGATTTTCTTTCATATAATATCATCAGCCATTATTTACAAATAAACACAATCCATTAGTACAAAATAAGACAAAAGGGGGAAATAATTGCAATAAAAAAGAAAAGTAAATAGAAATAAACGACTGGCAGTGTGCATAGAAGACTGGCAGCATTGCAACGTTGTATGGCAATGCTTATTCTCTTCGCAAAATATAAACCAGCCTTCTGGTCACGGGAATCATCGATCAGCCTTCTTGCAATTTGTTTATATAGAGAGCGTGCATTAGTTAGATAATTTAATAGCTGTCAATTTTAGATTTAACTCTGCATAAGCTAATGAGATAAGAAAGTTATATTTCCTCTGATCGTCACTGGATATCAAGTAATCACGCACAAGACTTTTATCGTAAACTACTTTTCCTATTAACATAATTCTGAAAAACCCGATAACATTGCTAATACAGTGATATACCATCCAACGGATTTAAGAGTTCAACAATAAAGAGACATTCTTGCGTACGTGACACAAAAACATCTAGGTCATGATGTTATCTGAGCTAGTGTTACGGGAATCACCTAGACCGAGCGTATCAGCTGACATCACGACACGGGGTAGACTGTTGACTCTGTGTCATACTTTAATACAAATCATGTAAGTTTACCTATTCAAATTGCAAAAGGGCGAAGAAAAACTTCATGAGAAAATCTGCTTGTCTGAGAGTACGCCATTATGATGTGGGCCAAGACCTAACGCTTTTAGTAATGAGAAGAGGCCTGTGCCCAGCAGTGGATCAGATTATAAAAAAGGCTAACGATGTTGGATATATTTAAGGTAAAAAGGCTATGTAATACCTTAGTATTCTCCGTCAATACCGTTACACAATTAAGTAGTATTTATTACAAATCAAATAGATATCGTATCGAGACGATCATCTGCAACTATGAAATCTGCACATCCTTGAATCGAACGTCAACGAACCAAGCACGCGTCCAATGCACATTAATACGGAGGCCGTCGACACGATAATCTTCAATTATATACCTACGAGCCTCGTGTTAGGCTGTAAACATGATATATATTACATTGTCGCTATCGTGTGACGCAAGTAATACTCGTGGGAACATATTGCGTAATGGACAAGTGATGATTAGCGGTTTTTGTAGTTGTGTGTAAAAGTGCGACGCTCCAGTATTTTTATCAAGGCTTTTTAATTTTTAATGCATGTATCAATGTAAAACATTATAACACACATTTTATCATAAACATTAATTTTATCATAGAATGATATAATTAGGGGAAGTAGATAATAATTATAATGACTTCATGATAATACTGGCAATTCCTTTACATGCCGGGATAATATTAGTAAAATATGAATGGCAAAAGCACATGATTTCTTACTGGGGTCACCCGTACCACAATATGTTGAGAAACCCTGGTCATGTCAAAGCGCTAAGGGCATGATGTAATACCGCATTTTAAAGCATTCAAGCATTTAAATGATCGGTTTTATATTATTCATAAATAGCTAATTACATACGAGTGCACGTAAAATTACGCAAAAGTAATTTACGCAAGTAATATACACGTATGTAACATGTTATGTATTGTTAGTGAGATGACTACACTTTTAATACTTACGACGATAGTTTAATAGTTAAAGTATTTGAGAGGTCAGGTGATCGATCCCTAGGCATACTTTACCTACACCTCATTTATGTAAACTATTTCATAAAATTTGCCCCGTAACGGCAATAGGCTCGCCCCATATTACGTGAGACCTAAAATTTCATGGCGAAATGTGGGTGATGCCTACCCCTTCGGGGATACAGGCGTGAGTCTATAAATAAATAAATAAAAAATATTTCATAAAAATACGTTACTTACTAATAAGCAAAACAAACTCACATATATAGAGTACTCATTATTGTATACCAGAAAGTATGTTATTAGATAGTGTATATAAAATGTTGTTTACAGCTTTCATATCTTTAATATTATTGCACAATAATTGTAATATATGTATGTACAAGTGTAAAAGCCCGGCAGGCCTACAAAAGTAATAGCATTTTCTATAACGATTAGCTCATTGAATCGTTCTTACTTGGGTTTATCTTTAGCCATCCCAGAACGTTTTTATGTTATTGGCATTTCAAGTTCCACTATAGTCTAGTATAGTGACTAGACTAACAAAGGATTGTTCTAGAATTATCAACAAGTTTTCTTTCTTAGCCAATTTGCAATAGAAACCAATATAATTTAATATTTTTGAAATACCTAAGCTAAAATGGTAAACAAATACATTATGTGAAATAAAAAGACAGAATCAGATAACAAATGTCATGTTTACGACGCCAGAATAAGAAAACTGAGGCAAGTTTTAGCATAAATAGGTTTTTGTATAATCTGTCTGTATATAAAATCCTTTCGTTACTGACTGACAAGCCACAGCCAAAACCATTAGGCATAAGAAACTAAAATTTGGCATGTATGTTTCTTGGGGACCTAAGGGAGCTTGGGGTGCACTAAGGAATTTCCCGAAATTCCCACGAGATCGGGCAAAACGGGTGAATTAAAAAAGTGAGGTCGTAGCTGCGGGCATCTTCTAGTCTATATTAATAATTTCATCAAGTTTTACGGAATACCCGTAGGTATACTCGATTGAAACCTTACCTGAATAGTAAAACATTGAAATATAAAGACTTGGAGTCCGTAACATATCCGCAAAATTCGGCTTGTCGAGTATTTTGTTAAATTCTAATGGTTCTGACAGACAAATCGCAGTCGCCATATTGGCCACTCTAGCGAAACGTCACTGACACCGGATATCACGTTGGTATTGTTGAGTAATGTCTACCTACATTTCAACCGAGCGAAGCCGGGTTTTCATCTAGTTTATAAAATAAATATATTATTATAAAATAAATGCGTCGTATCTAAAAAATATCATAGGAGATTATCGTCGTTTTTATCAGTTCTATGTAAACAAGTTTTTTGGTTATGTTATATAATTAAAAGAAGTTCAAGGTCGGTTGAGTATCAGATTAAAATAGATTATTTTATGATTGCATTTTAATCTGATAAATTTAAAATGACACGGGTATCCACATAGTTTAAACTAATACATATAATATGTATTTCTATAAATATATTGTAAATTATAAAAAACTGCAAATTGGAATTGAAAATTCGCAAGCTATATATAGATAATAATTTTACCTAAAATTGTAGTATCTCAAAAGAAAAGATAAAACGCACCAGAAAGGAGAAATATATGCTGAGTCGCGTGACTTTACAGTTTACACACATTCAATCAATAGACATAAAGAACACCCAGACTCGGAACAACTATTGGTGGATGGACGACCGGTTGGCGCAGCGGGAGTGTAAGCGACTGCTACGCCGAAGATCGCGGGTTCGATTCCCGCTAAGTCAAACATTTATGTGCATGAACATGGATGTTTGTCTTGGTCTGGGTGTTACTATGTATAATATTTATGTTTTTACAAAAAAAAAGTATATATGTATGTTTATCCATTATCTAGTACCCATAACACAAGCTCTGCTTAGCTTGGGACTAGATGGTGATGTGTGTATGTGGTAGAATATTATTATTATTATCGCTGAAAGTGGATAGTTACATATGGCGATCGAACTCGGAACCCCCAGCTCAGTGTTGAATGACGAGACACCACACTGCATGTGCAGTCAACTGTCAAATGGCAATTGGACGAGGGTCTCTTCGAAATATCAGGAATAGTTTTGCTATAGGTCACTGGGCTAACGTAGTACAGGTTGGCATAATAATCACCGGAAACGTTATAGAGAACTCACCAATATAACTACTACAATACTACCGTGGGATCGAACTGAGACCCCATGCAGTAATAAAACGGTCTTCCTACTTGGCCATCGCTGCTGTAACATCGTTGAATAACGAACCATTAGCATTGTTGCCATGGGCGAGCTAGTACCGAGTATTGGGTGGTAATAGAAACATTGAGTACCTCTGACCGATATAGGGCAACAAAGTAAACGGCTGCTCTAGGGCCTATGAGAGCCTGATACTAGGCCTCCGCTGTTTGCCAAATTATTAAAAAGTATAGTTTATCGTGTTTAAAGTGATCGGTAGATAAACAAATAACATCTAGGCTGACTGGACTAAAAAAATGGAAGATGGAGTACTTAGACGACCGCGGAGAGCTAACGCAGAGCTAACGCATCGAAGGATCTAGTTACTTTAAGAAAATATTCTGTAAACCTAAGATCAATCCAACCAAATCATACCCGGCAACCTCTACAATTTAATGAAGCCTATATTACGACGATTTAAAAGTAAACAATAACTAAGTCAGACTTTAAGGACATGTTAAAAATGTTGCAATATTTGTATTATATTATATTTGGTATTTGGTAAGATACTTATTATGTCTTCCCAAATATTAAATAACGGCGCGATAACATGTCTCGCTATCATTACAAGTCGTGTACATATTTGTCTAAATAACTACAACGATTAAATCCAAAACGTGAAAGATTAAAATAATGTACAGTCGGTATGTACTTAGACAGACATGCTACAAATATATGTGAAAATGCGAGTTCATGCGCACGATATACTGCGAATATTTGTTAAGGCGTTTACTGTGATTTATCATATCTTTACACAAACCATTTCTGTTAGAAGCGATTACGTGAATTTAAACAATGATTTTCATTAACAGTTCTTAAACCTCGACGTATGAAGAAAACTTCCTTGTCAAACTCTTGATGAGAAAAGGGTTCACAATGAAAATAGTGTCTTGAAACATTTTTCAAATAAATATCGGTAATGTGACAGGTTACGTAGGCCTTCTCAATAGGTGAACTAGAATAAGCTCTAAAAGTTACAGCAGTCCAGTATGAATATGTATGGTGTGCTACATATATCCTGATATCGGGGCAAAATAAGGTATTTCCACCTTTATTTTTAACTAGGTACATAGTTATTGGACTGAAACCTGCCTGTATTAGACACAGACAGCAAATATACGAAATATCAAATTCCGAACTGCACATTCTATTTGAATCGGACACCATTCAATATTTACCACCGGTGTCGGCTACATTACACAATAAGCCACTATTTCTGCCAATCCAAGTATCTTAACTAAGCTCATTCTTATCGGCACAGCGCAATAAACTAGCTCTAGTAATGCTAAGCTTGTGTTTAAAGCACTATACCTGCCTTTACTGATATATGGAGCGGTATTCGAATTTCATTAGTGGGACACTGAGGTACAACAATTGTGTGGAGTTTGTGAACGTTATAACTAACTATTGCGCCTAGGGTTACTACCAGTACTATTGAGATGGGTGGCGTAGTGGTCTAAGGGACCACCTCGCCGCTAAACAGTAAATGTGTCCGTGCCAAGTCTTGTGGGTTCGATCTCAAACAGTACTGTCTGTGATCCACAAATGTTGTGTCAAGTTTAGGTGTCTTTTGTGGCCATTGGATTGTTTATTTTGGCTTTCGACTACCGTGTATGAATTTTCCCAGGCAATCATAATTATATAAATCATAATATTTACTTCCAAAATTTTTTTTTGAATGAAATGATAACAACATATTTCGTACGTAATATGCCTAATTAAATTTATGCAAATGTGATTTGCGAGACCGTCTACATACAGGTATTTATGTGAATTATGTCTTATTCTCTGTGCGGTCTGGTAGACCACCCAACGTCCCATTATACAGTACCAATGCAATAGTTAGCATATTAAGGTGGACAGTCAAGTTATGTAATCGAGTATTTGTGACATTAGTCACAGTTTGGAATTTATATAGAAAATCCATTGAAGTCGGCATTTCGGGTAATTGATTAGACTGCGCCTATTTTGATTTATATTATTTGTTAAATTGCCTTTTATTCAAATGGCTGTCTATTATCATAACAATAATAAGCTCAGAATGGTTAGTTTTCATGCAAGTAGTATAATAAAGTCCAACACCTACTGCAGCTAATCTGTGATTGTCCTAATATTAATAGTGCAGTCATGGAAGCACCTTAGCCTCAGTAGCGTCCTATTAATGTCTAGATTAAAATTCTCAAAGGGCCTGCATGTTGGGCCTATGTCCCTGTGTGTTTAGGAATTCGGCCGGATTCGGGTAGCGATAGATTTTTGTAATGACCCTGATACACTTAAGCATTCACTTGTAACAGAACATGGAGCATTCGATGTATGTTTTTTTTTTATAGTAATGGGCGGCAAGCGAGCAGACGGATCGCCTGATGGTAAGCAAATACCGCCGCCCATAGACACAAGCAACACCACAGGAGACAGGAGTCGCAAGTGCGTTGCCACCCCTTGGGGTCGGGAAAAGAGATAGGATGAGGAGTGGGATGAGGGAGAAGGAATAGGGGATAGGGCCTCCGGCACTCTCACTCACCGAACGAAACGCAACAGTTTAAGTACTGTTACTTGACGTCGATTTTGCTGTGAGAAGGTAGTACTTCCCCGGTCGAGCCGGCCCATTCAAGCTGAAATTAGCAACGCTCTACTACCTGTAAATATGACAAATGGCACAACGCACTATGGTTCGTCTAGAACAAGCTAGCTAGACAAAATTATTTTATTTGATTTTTATGTCTAGATGCGGTTAATAAGCAAAGATATAAGGTTTTTGGTACTTTTTTCAAGGCAGTTTGTCATTTGAGCTGGTATCATGAAAAAAAAAACATTTATCGGGCATATGTGTATAATATATTTTTTGAACATTTTATGAAGTGATTTATCCCTCGACGTCGCTATAAAATCTAATAACAGATGCATAAAATATCTAAGAACTAAATCTATTACTCATTATCATCACTATCATCAGATGAATCATCCATTGAATAGTCATGATCGTGAGGGGCAGAACTATGAAAAGTAGAAATCATATTAACATTTTGTTCCTTACAGCTAGGTGGGACAATTAAATCTAATACTTCAGTTGGAAGCGTACCTATTTTCTTCCGAGGAGCTTCTCGTAAACCGTTTATTACAGGGTCAGATGTTATCAATAACATATTAAGTAAATCTCTATTCGTAGCCTCCCGTGATCGCTTTCGTGTGTTGTGCTCACGAAATCTTCTGCAGTCCTTATTCCGAGCTTCCTGTGCTTCCTCGGAAAGCTGGCCTATAGGTAGAAGGGACGATCTAATTACTTCGCCACTGTGCAAAAGTATTTTGTGGACAGTAGCGGGCATGTAATACCATGAATAGAGATTTACATAAAGTTGTCTAGTTTCTTGAGCTAAGTTAACGAATTTTTCAATATTTATATCATATCCCGATGATAAAGTGCGAAGTAGTATGCCAAATTTTTGTATTAGTGAAACATCTAACCCTGTAATATCGGCACTAGCCTCGGGATTTCCAAAAAATCTTCGCGCGGTGTTCCCGTCATTAGTGTTACCGAACCCTGGTTTTGGTTTGTCTACAATCAAGCCCATTTCGCTTTTAAATCGTTTTTTAATGTCATCTGAACGTTGTTTCACACTAGCTTTGTCTTCGGCTGTTCTTAACTGCCATTTTTTTATATTTAGTCGATAGCTAATGTGAAGCAAGCATTCAAAGCACCTTATCCAAGCGTGCAACGTAGACAAACCAAAACCAAGATTATCTTTGTCCGCAGCAAACTCTTTTGACAGATCATTCATCATTGTTGGAGTTGCCCCACAAATAAAACATTTTTGTGAGGAAGAAGTTTCGGTCAGAGCATTGCAAACTTTTCCGTCAATCATTGTTAAAAGCATAACATGTGTGACAGATACTTCGGTCTCCATCACCTTGCAGGTTGTCGGCAATAAAGCGTTTATCTCTTCTAAAACCTTATTGGTTTCCGAAATCGTAAAATCTTTCGTTTCCTTAGAAAAGATAAACTTTATTGGCCGACAATACATTGTAGAACAGGGCCGAGGATTCTGCCACACAATATTACCACTTTCATCTTTCAATTGAAGAGGAACGAAAGAAAATACAAATAAAAACTCGTCACTATCGTCACAATTAGTGAATTTTTGTTTGTACATACTATGACCGGAACTTCCATCACAACCCCATTTACTGATTAATGTGAATGACGTGCAAGGTAACAGACTATGAACAACTTCTTGTTGTGCTGAAACTAAACGTTCGGCAGTCTTATCAAGAATTGCCTGAACTTTGATTTCAGCATGCGTTTCATTGACTGTAATTTGTTCACCTGACGGGTAGCAGGCTATTTTAGCCTTTCTAACACTGTACATTGACGGAAACACCTTATGTCCAGCTTTAATACTCCACTTCCGAGTCTGCTTATAGCTATGGCTACTTGATTTACTATCAACGTAGTACGCTAAAGCTTCCTCACTTGTTAAACTCCTGGGGCACTTTCTTCACTCGTGGTCTTGGTTATTGAAGGATCACTAGTCACATCTTTAATTTGACGTGCTACACTTCTCTGACCCGAGATTCGAGCTGACACTTCAGCGGCGTAAATTAATTCACTAGCACTTCTGGACTGTAATAGATCGTCTACACGTCGTCTCTTCGTTTTGAGACTAGAATGTTCAAAATCTTTAGTAGGTCTTCCGGGTCCCGGTTCTCCAGATGTAGTTGGCAGAGATAAATAAACGGACACATCGAAAGATATGTCAAGACCCTCCAGCCACGTCGAATACTTTTGTAGGAATCGCTCTCGATTTCTTCCACAGCTGCTCCACTTTTCAGCAAATTTCGTTGAATATCTTGAGATTAGTACTTTAATATCTCGCAGAGACTGCTCCGTAACACCATCAAAATTATATCTCAAAGATATAAACCGAAAGAGCTCCTCATTCCGCGTTTCCTTCGGGTGTTTCACCCATTCTTCGAAAAAATCCATTCTTGAGACGGTAAAAACTGTTGAAAGAAAAAAATTAATAAAAATTAGTTGTGCAAATATATCGCAATGAATTTTTTTACGTATAACTACTAGACACTTATGAGAATCGTATATGATAGGTTCTACGGTGGGGACAAGTGGGGACATGTTATTATTTGACCGATGAATTTGAAAAAATGAGTAAAAAAGTGGGTGAAAATTCAAACATTTCATTTTATAAGACTAAAGAATGAAGTTCCCATGTTGAAAATGAAATAAAATATAACTACTTACCCTTACGTATACAATCCATCACAAAAACACTTTCACAAATTTCTTTTAGTGACATAAACAATGCTATCAAATATGATGTAAAAATGCAAATGAATGCCCTTTAAATAGTCAACATCTTATAAACATACCTTAATGACGCTCTTAATGAGGGTAGTATTGATAATTAATAGGTGTAATCCTCAATGTATAGGGGTAATGAGTTCGTAATAGTAATTAACTTCCAGGAATTTAAGAGTTGTTTTTGTCTAGCTAGCTTGTTCTAGACGAACCATAGTGCAACGAACAGGGCCAAGCGTAGAGGCAAAGATTTAGTTTACAATGTAACACGAATTGTGTACAATATCAAGTATTTCTGTCTAGCCTTAAGGATTTAGAAGTATAACGTTACGTCGCTTGCAGTGAACAATGTTGCGAAACTAATTATAAACGAGCTACAAAGTACTTTATTAGACGGTAACTACAATATAATTCGACACGGAGTAAATAACAGTTTGGATAGCTTGTTGTTTATTACTGCGGTTAATTACTTCAAACTGCCTTGTTGGTTCTGTGCCACAAAATTGTGCTTTTAGTAGAGGTGGTCTGTAAGGATTTGGGTTCGATTACCGCATGTCAGTATGCTAAGAAAGTAAATATGTCGCGAAAGCTTTACGACTTCTAAGAGCTTGGAGGCAAACATGCTAGAAAAACTTTCATCCGGCATTGGATGACGAGTCATTGACCGTCATTTAATTACTTGCAATTAATATTTACTGATTATACTGTACTAAGCATCGAGAAAGGCATGTTAAGATGGTTTGGGCACATAGAGAGGATGGATGACGAAAGACTGACAAAGAAGATAATATATAAGGCAAATGTGAATGGGCAGGACGAAAGGGAAGACCTAGGCGGACGTTCTCTGACCAGATTGGAGACATCCTAAAAAAAGGACAGGTCAGAAGTACCCTAAACAGAAGAGCATGCATGAGAAACTTGATGGAAGTGAACGAAGCAAGAGAGGTATGTCAGGATCGTTGCAAATAGCGTTCCGTAGTCTCTGCCTACCCCTCCGGGAAACAGGCGTGAGTCTATGTACCTATGTATGTATGTATACTGTACTGTGGATATTTTGATGAAACCAAATATGAATCATTATCATTATCTATGTATGTATAAGGCTCCGAAGCGGTTCCAATTCAGATTGAAGTATTGAGCTTACTTTTTCTTATTCAAAATCATTAATTCTGCCCACTTGTTTACGTCACACAGCGAAGCCATGTGCACAACCTAGTTACAAATAATTTGATGTAAACACACCGAGTCCATCATCTATACAAACGATTCACTTAATCGCATAACATCAATCACTTTCGTTTTCATTACAATAATAACTCACGTTCGGGTCATCGGTGTTTTAGTTCAAATCAATTTATAAACAACAGCTTTCCCCCATAGGTGCAATGGCCGTAGTGGGCGGTCTCTTCCGAGGTACACGGTTCGCAAAGGAGCGTCCATAAACCATGTTTGGAAAGGGCGGTGAATACTGCCACTTCGTTAAAACGTCCAGTTTTGTAGGTTAATCTGCGTCAGATTAGACGGACAGTTTATCATTTGCTGTCGGTACTGAAAGATTTGCGACGTACATTTATTTGTACGAGTAGCCGTGCTCTGCGGTTTCACTCGACACACCTCGTCCATTGATCCGTCGTTTCGGATCGCTCGCCCGAGCTATTACAACCTTTTCGATTTCTTTATCTTTTAGTTAGTCTCCTAAGGGTCACAGGACATGTTACAAATTCAACTCCACATCCATCTGGTACTGGAGTGATATCTATCAGCGAGTTTACACCAACAAAAAATTCTTCAGCTTTATTCAAATTCGTACTTTATATTATGCTTACATACTTAGGTTCCGCAGTAAGACTTACGAACGTCAAATGATTTGATTATGTACAGGTTCAGATAGAAAGTAGGGCTATGAAAAGTACCTGGAAGGAACTAATTTTATTGATATTTAAATAGTATTGATTGTGGAAATTGTTACAAAGTAATTTGAAGTGCAATAGTGATTTAGAAACTGTTCCCATTAGAATTATACGACTAAGTTCCGATTACTTAGTTGTTTTTACGTTTACTTGGCAAAACTGTTTTTATTGTAATTTGATGTGGAAGTTGCCCAACAGCTGTATCCACACCCATACACCAATTACGTTAAAATCGGTATTGGCAGTTATAAAGACAAAAATTCGTGTGTATTTTAAGCATTTTATTAGAACATGTACTCAAATTAGACTAGAAAGACTCAGATTAATAAATAGTTTAAATTATGCTGTTATATAGAACGTTTATTTTATGTAGTCGAAACGCATTTTTTTTAAAGAAAAGGCATGACATTTTTTTAATCAACCGCAAACAAAAAATGGGACATTACTATAAGTTGAACTTAAAAAAAATGCTGGAATAGTTCTGTTGTCAAGCAATTTAGTCGCAAAACTTTGACATATTTTACAACTATTAACAAAATGAATATCAACATTAATAAATATTTAATAGGTCAATTAAAGTCACAAGAACCTATTAATGAAATGAAAACCACAATTAATACTACTAAATAGCCAACAAATACAAAAATATGTGCGTGAAAAATATGAGTGTGTATTAAAACGAATATCAAAATAAATTCCTGAATATGTAACAGATATTCACTAGACTATGGCCGATCCTCAGCCGTTACTATGCAGACACTATTAGCGGGCTCAGTCGTGCATCGAACGCCCTGTATCGTTGGAATGTGGCTCGTGTGGAAAAAAGTCGCATCCTTTAGCCTTGATTGTAGAAACGTGCTGGACATAACAGTTGTTTGTACACGATTACATTGTTATTATTTTGTTGTCGACAACAGCTGAACTTAGATCTGTTTATTTAGTCAAAGATAAAGTAACTTAGTTTAGCCAGCGAATCTCGTCTCACTATCGCTAACTTGCAACTATGTTTAGCCGCGATATTTTATACTTAAACTGACTGACATACCTATCATCGCACAACCTAAAGGACTGAAGCTAGAATCACGAAATTAAGACAACGGGAACTCACTAAAGATTGGGTTCCGGCATGGGATACATCAGCAATGAGCACCGAATGCCATACATTTTTAGAATGAGAACATTTTTTCCCTATCTATCTATCTACTTACCATTTCCATTTCCAGAAATGTTAATGTAGATAGATAGATAGGAAATTCCTTACTTGTACACCATGAAAAATTTAAGAATATAGTGACAATGGCAAAATGCATTTTATGCCAGACAACCAAGAATGTAATAAATGATTGTGTGACAAGGAGAATGAGTAAGTTGTGTACCTTATGGAATCGTGTTTCGTATGGAATCGAGAGTAAGGTATGACTTATATATATGCAAAAGGTATAAATCCGTAAAACTATGAAAAAAGATGACCCCTGATTAGTCCGTAACTTCCTTGTGTAACTTTTTATATGAGAGCAATAAACTTGACGCATGACACATAAGTATTATTAAAAATGTCTTCTCAAAAGTCGTTTTTAATACGGAAGCGGGAAAGGATGGAGGAATGACGTTCTGTCCTTTGAAGTTAACTATCTTTTATGTCTTTCAAACTGGGATGTCGTTATGAAATACGTGAGTGGAAAAAGCCACAGATTTTTATGGATATAGATTTTCAAATAAGAGATATTATACGTCACATGTTTTTCTTATTATGATTATACCCCGCGCCCGATCTCCAAATCGAACGTCTTGAATGCGACCGGGATTTGAATCCAATACTTTTCGCTTTGGAGTCTAGGATTTACTTTCTACTCAAATCCGATTTGACAGAATATACAGTAGGTATATAACAGTATTCTGAAGAAATAAACTTCACGCCTTTTATCCCCGAAGGGGTAGGCAGAGGCGTATTACACACCCACATAAATAAAATTAGTAACTAGTAAAATATTTGCCTATCTATACAAAAGTATGATTCCCCAGCACCTAGTCGCACAGCAAACGAGATAGCAACGTTATTCGTCATAAATCCACGCTCAAAGCAGGCTGTCGCACAATTAATCAAAATCCACGGGCGATTCATTGGCAACTACAAATCAAACGTCGCACAACGACATTGCGACACGCGATCCGAGTGGCAACTGTGACAAAATACGACGACTATTCCATTATTGCAATGAAGGTGGCTGTTTAGCTGTGATTGGAGCTTGATTGAGAGGGATATTAAGGCGATGGTAAAGATGGTAAATTTAATGTTTTAAACTCCGATGATTGAATGCCAAATAGTATCATAGCACAGTATAACCGTGATATTTTGGTTTCGTAAGATCTTGACCTTGTGGTGGGAAAACGTGGCGACGAAGGTAAGTAAAAATTTAAATAAATTCTAGGGTGCAATTAAAAGGGATCAAATATTGCAAGTCCTTAGATGAAAATGAAATTTCAGCATGGATTAAATCTACATTATAAGATGATCTTTATCACGTAAACTCAAAGAAGCCTGGTGAATTATATTTAAGTAGTAATAATGATTTAAAATAACAATTCTGGCATGAATAGAAAAATCAATGTACACAAAATATTCCGCCACTGTATATCTCGAGCAAGGCAGTCAAGTCATCATTCACGAATGAGACATTGCAAGCGAGCAAAGGACACCCAGAGAGTACTAAGTCAAATCCCACGTAACGACCGTAGGCGTCTCATTATGATCTGTCTGCCAACCTGCAACACCACACTTTACTGCCCATTGTCTTGAGAACGGTGGCGAAACCGCCACTAGATACCCCACCCATTGTACCAATGATCCCGGGTCAATAGATATAATTGACTATCTTGTCGAAGTTCCTACTTCGATTAGCTGTGGAAACTAGGTTTATTGGTATTCTAGTAGCAATTAAGCTCTGGCATTGCGAAAATCGGGAGTAAAAAGCGTGGGCGAAGCGAAGGATTGTATTTGCTGGATATACATTGATATTGTTATCCGCTTAGCGTTTTGATTTATATGAAAATTAATCGCCTTCTGTATTATTTTCGAAATTGTCGGAGCATGCAGTTATTTGATCAGCTACAAGGTATAATGTAACAAGAATTTTTCAGTGGACAGACAATTATTCTGACGGCGTAGATTCTTAGAAATAAACTAACACCAATGATTTGTCAAAGTACTATCAGTTATTGAAACAGGGATCCTCATAAAAGGCAAATGATCAGCCTAAATATTTGAAATGGCAAATGCATCTCCAAAATGTTTATTATTTCATTTCTTCCCTAGAGTGCCTTCACAGCTATTGGACCCTTTCTGGACATGTAATGGTGAAATTGGTAAGTAGGACCGCCTTGAACCCATGCTACCTCTTCAATTTAATTTGTATACTATTGAGGTACAGTAGATAAGTCTTCATTTTTTACATTTTTCATTGAGTCTGTTTCATTCCGTAAGCTCAGGTAGTTTATCTCCAAACGCGTAAGTTCTCACTTCATATAAAACATGTGTATGTCGTCGTGTGTGAAGTTTTCAGGGCACTACACTCGGCACTCGGTTCTAATCTTGGAGTTACGACGCACACGCCACACAGCACTGACCTAGTGTGCGCTTTCTCACCGCGACGCTACACGTTTGGTATAACTACAATAGCTGCAGTGCAATCATGGTAAATACATGTATCATGTTTAAAAATGTAAGCTAAATATACGACGTACGTATATACGTGTAACAACGTCGTCAAAATTAAACTCATAGACGTAATGAACTCAAATGACGTAGGTAATGGAGCTATATCCATAAAGCTTAAATACATCGGCCATTTCATTTTACATACGCACTACAGAGATATCAACGACGATAGGATAGAGACAGCCTCAGTATCGTTCAAATAATGGAATACTGCCGCCTAAAGCTCCGTACTCACATACAGTTTTACTCGATCGAGTCAATCTCGAAGGCTCGCTTAGAGTAAAATTACAGTGTATTTGATGTCATCGAAGAGTGAGTATTGCAGTCCACACGTTGATTTTTACTCGTTTTCGAGTAAAACTTTCGGGTATAACCGTGTGTCAGTACTGAAGGTGGTAGGTATTCCATCCCCAGAGAACTTTGTGTGATCCACAATTTTCGTGCCTAGTTTGTGGTCTTTGATTAAATGTGCCTACATATGTAAAAAGAGCGAAATGAGTTTATAAATTTACCTTTGCCTGAGACGAATTTTGATAGCCATAACTGAAATCTTGCAATACTTATTTAATACTAAGCAGAAGATGGTTTTATTGCATACTGAAAGTAAACAGATCTCCGAGTAAACAACCAATGTGCGTATGTTAAACAGTTGATGTGTGCAACTGTGCAACATTCGACTTGCTCTTTGTCTATATGTTTGGTTTATATTTACGTCAAAGAAGCAACGAACTGGCGACGTGTTTGTTTTGGAGATAAACTAATGAAAAGAAGACTAGTTTATCATTAGGAAATTATATGAAAGAGTATCATTATATTTCAATTTCAGAGCGGCAACGTAGCAATTTAGTGTAAAATTTTGTGGTTTTAAGGCATAACGTTAATTTACTATTATTGTTTAATATTATTTTTTAATTGCACTAAAACTAGATTGATGGTGTCACGCGATATTATGAGACGCATAACTTGTGAATACGGGACTTTAGTGTCGAAGGATTGAATATTTGATACACAATGAAGAAAGAAAAAAATATTTCATGAGTACATCGACATACAGTATCTATTCTGTAAACCAAAATGCTAATGAATGCTTATGACCACGAATCTAAAACTCTAAATCCCTATACTTAGAAGCAATAACCACAAAATACACCTCGATTGGAAACCTTCAGTGGATATCACTCTATGCATATCAGAAGCAGCAGGTCCCATTTAATCAACTCTTCACTATCAAGTCCAAAATCTTGGTCCACAAAACGACACAACGTCAATCAGATAAACAGCCAGCAAACTCCAAGCAAAACCGCATTAATACCGATACAGTATAATTCGCCGCACTAAAATAGTAGATACTTCGGCAATTACAATAAAATATCGCTACCGGACCCCCGAGCTAAGCAATCGCGCGTTGCAATTAACGACAACAATATTTTGTAATGAATTGTGACAGTTAAGGATTATAATAGTGTAATTGGCTATACAATTGGTACAGAGGCTTTTGAGACTGCGAGAACTGGCAACACTGTGTCAGATTACAGGCAGAAATATGGACGGACGGATACTTCATAGGATCATAGATATTGTTTATGGTATCACCGATTTTAGATTTATTAAGTCACCTACTTTTAATGAGTAGTTTGGTTGTAATGGCGGTTCCATGGCAATGTTTTACTATTTTTTAAACTTATCACTTCGGAAAGTGCTTTCTCGGGTATACGCACAGATGTATAAGAATTTATGAGTAAATTCAAATGGTATTTAGTGTTTAGAGCTGTTGCTTCACCATTTTGCGCACTGTTGAGTGTTATGGGTTCTATTCCCACTCGGGACTTACCTTTGTGCTTCCTAAAAAGATTTGTGATGAGGCTGAGCGTTCTTTGTGTAAAAGACACAAAGCAAGTAAAGTAGCAGTTTGAATATTTGTAAGATATCTTGGACGCATACCTAGTTTGTTTGATTGTGAGCGTTTTCAGAGATTTTCAGTATTTCTTTCGTCAACGACAGACTAAAACATACATTTTATGTGGATTTAGTACCCAAACGAGACCAACCGATTTTGCTGTCTTTATTTTTATGTTCAGTTCGTAAATTTTTGTGCCAAGGTCGAAAAATAGACGCAGCATGTACGTTACCTGCCCTACGCTTATGAGAATCACAAAATATTTTTTCTAGAATAAAGCACGCATAACGCAGATAACGAGAGGATATCACATTTAATTACATCGATAAGATGTATAAAAATTATTGCTATTAATCTACAGTTTAATATAAAGCTGAAAGGTTTGTATGAACACTACGCTGGTTTTAGGAACTACCAACCCTATTAAGAAATATTTTTACAGTCAAGAACTCTATTGAAACATAACGGCTAATTTGTAGCCGAGTAAAACGAAACATAAAGCTAAGCGAAAAGGATGTCAAAAGGCAGCAATAGCTTATTGGAGAGACCAATAGACTGATTCGCAGCGGTTATCGAGTTCTATCCCACGGCACGCACCAAGTACCTAATGATTTTTCCAAGCTATGTGCGTATTCAATTCTAAAATGGCGCTCGTTGAGCAATAAAGGAACACATCGTGAGGAATCTGCATGTCGAAAACTGTTGTCAAGGTAAGCATAATTATAAAGCATTTTTCGCTGCCTACCTGTATTTTGCAGTGGCCTCACACACTCTCATATACCTAGAGACAGAAAGGAAACTTCACTGACAGACACAAGTACTATTCAATTCATTTATAATAAGTTACGCCACACCCAGGTATTACGTAAATTGACCCGTTACTCTTTATAGGTCATGCACTGCACTGACCTACAATCTCTGACACAATTAAATAGCACATTTAGTGTTCCTACTTGTACGTATATTTTTAACGTGGTTTCTACAGTAGCAAAATATAAAAGCGATTCATTTATATTATTATCACAAAACCTAATGAAACTTACTCGTCATTTTTTTGCGATTTGTGACCATTTAAATGGAGATTTTGGAAAATTAACGATGTTCTTCTATTTTCTTAGACGTTTCGGCGTGGGTTACGACGGTAGGTATTGTCACGGGATCTTAACCTTATTCATTATTTGGAGTATGTCATTTGAATATCAACATATGTAGTTTTTTGGTACAAGTATTGTCAGTAAAATAAACTTTTCTTTTTATAATTCACGATATCAGTAAAATATCAATCTTTTTCTTCTTTCTTTTTCTATTTTTCAACTGATTAGTTTGAGAAACAACCCTGTGAATGGCAACAAGCCCACGTCACTGGAGCGACCAGGCACACAACTTGACCTTATTCTTTATAGGTCACACTGGAACGAACTACATTATTTACTAATTGTCACCAGAATATTCAAGTCACAATGCTCTTGAATTCTCTCAGACTTTGTATTAGCGAAGTACCGTTTAAGACAGACCATGTTAAGACCGGCGGAAGTGGCGGCCAGGAATTTATATAACAATTACTCGTGCACCTTATTAAGGCTGTGTAGGAGTTCAATGTTGGGTACCCACTCAGAATCGTTGACTCGTTCGTATGACGTTGCGGAGCGGCAGTGGGGTTCAGTAATTATAGAACGATTACTTAATTTACTTATGCAATCATATCTACTATCAGTCTAGTGGGAAGTGATTGCTAAGGCGGTGGTAGCGAGTTCGATATTCACCTATTAGAAGAAGAAAGAAAGAAAACTTTATTGCTAGCAGCTTACAGGGTCACAGTGTGTAAAGGAAAAAGTATAAAATATAGAAAATACAAAAAAAAAAACAAGTAAATCACAGATAGTCATGTGTCCCAGGTGCATAGGGTTCCCACCAAGAACTTAGGGTGCCTTGCAAGCCAATCTCACCTGCAAGTGGTGCACCTGCCGATCAACGGACGAGGCTCTGGCAAACAAAATATCTTGATAAGCGGCAATAGGCTCGCCACCTATTACGTGGGATCAAAAGCGTCGTCAGAAAACCAACAAGAACTGCTGCGGTACGGCTCCTGTGGAGTCTGGTGCAAATGTACGCGCTGCCGCACCGAACACACCCGTCTATGTCTCTCGCCTGCACTACACCACTAAGGCGGATGACATCGCGGAGTACGTGCGTCAGAAGTCGAAGTACATGCCGAGAGTGCAGCTGTTGGAGTCGCGACGCAACGTCAACTTTAAGGCGTTTGTGGTGCGGGTCCCGACGTGCTATCTGCATGTTATTATGAAGGAGGACTTTTGGCCGAAGGGTGTGGTGTTCCGTCGCTTCCGCGGACAAGTGCCACACGAACGCAAAACTACAACGTGCAAGTGAAGCAATACTAACATAGTTTATAAGTATATTTATACTAACAATCACTGTATGTATGTTAGACTCTAAGGTATTTATCTATGCGTCTATGCCACGCGAAATAAAATGATTTATTATTATTATTATTAAAACACTGGCGAAAAGTGGGCGTTTAATATGCCTCTGCCTACCCCTTCGGGGAAACAGGCGTGAGTCTATGTACGTATGTATGTCATGTGTCCCACAGCTACAGCAATCAGGCCACCAGTTCAGTATTTGCCTGGTCCTAAGGACCAGGCACTGGTCTTCCACTGGAGCCTGCCATAGTGACGTACGGAAGCCAATAAGCATAAATAGCTATATAAAAATTTATACTTAATATATTGTATTAGCATATGTAGATATAAAATACATAGATAAACGATAAGTACATATATAAATACCACAGTAGATCTAGCGAATAAATATGTTACCTAACGTGCATTTACTTAAAACGGGCAGCTCGCCAATTAGACTTAACCGTAAGTGTTCAGAGATCAGTTCCACAGCATAGCGACAATATTATCTTATTCGATAATAATACCCCATAGCTACGAATAACCTACACCAACTCAGTAAAGCGACCATAAAATCGAAACAAAAAACCACCTCAACTTTAACAATATAGGTGAGTAGTAAATATATTAGGTGAGGCAACCATCGGACATATCACAACTTAGACTCGAAAAAAAATTGTGAATCATAAAAAGTGTTGTATCGTGTGAGGATCGAACCCACAACACGCGTCGCATTGTTAAGTAGCGAAGTGACATAAAGTACTACGCCATACGTGCAGGCATATATAATATAATAATATAATATTCTACCACATTCACACAACACCGTCTAGTCCCAAACTAAGCAGAGCTTGTACTATGGGTACTAGAGAATCATCATAATCAGCCTTTAACAGTCCACTGCTGGACAGGCCTCTCCTTTGAAATAAGGAATTGGCCTACTCTACCACGCTGGCCAAACGGGTTGGTTTAGGGTTTGTATAAAGTTTTCCTTTTCTTACAGTGCTGTTCTCTGCATAATATGCTCCCTCTGTCGGCTCTTACGACACCCATGGAATGATTTGGGGTGGTGACATTCCGTATTCTTAATCCGTCACCACGCGTTTACTAGATAATGGATAAACATAAATGTATAGGTACTTCTTGTTGTAAAAATATTATACATAGATATGAAAAACGTTAATTTATTTACCTGTTCAATTTAGGTGTATGTAATAAAGAATGACGCAATTCAACTCTGCCAATGCCCCTCGATATAACAAGCGAATAAACATGATACCAATCAAACGAAAGCACTATCTTCAATGGCAGTGAAAGTAATACTAGCGTCCCACTTCATTATAAAAAGCCATAAAAATGTTCACTTAGCCAATACAGATCCATTATAGAGACCCGTCTAAAAGGCGGCCTCGAAAGGAGCTAGTAACTATCTAATGAATTTATGGAACTTAAGTTTGAACTTAGCCATATACCTATTACTTAATGATGACCCAACGTAAATACTTAGAAAGTCTCACTTAATGATTTGAGCTTAGATTTATTGAGTCTAAACGAATGGATCATTGATTTAACTGGCCTATTCGTGTGATGGCTTAAGCGTGAGGATATCGTAAATGCCGGGTTCGATTGCTTGGTCAATCAAAAGTGTAAGTGGATCTTAGCGACATTGATAACTCATGGGGTTCGTCATTACGCCTCTGAATCTGAAATCCTATTTATTTTGGTCTCAACGCGGTATCTAATGCGGGATATCTAAAGCCCTCATCAACGGCAATTCAAGCAAACATTATGGTACACTTCAAAGAGTAAATCATATTAATATACATGCTTATCTTAACTAGCTGCATACCGCGGCCTCGACCGCATTATTCGTTCAAAATTAGAGCACCTAAATAGCTTACATAACTACATAGTTATGCCTGTTATGCGTATTATGAATATGATATACTCGAAGTATTTCATCAGATTTTATAAAATTATCGACATATCTTCATCTGGACTGCTGGACTAGGCCTCTCCTTTGAAAGGAAGAATTGGCCAACTATACCACGCTGGCCAAATGGGTATAGGGTTTGTATCAAGTTTTCCTTCTCTTACAGTGCTGTTCTCTGCATAATATGCTCCCTCTGTCGGTTCTAACGACACCCATGGGATGATACGGGGAGGTGACATTTTGTATTCTTAATCCATCACCACACGGACATATCTTACTCAACCAAATTTTGGCAAGATAAACCACATAGACGGTAGACGGTTAAAAACTCTGGACAATAACAAACTAGAAACATCAAGAATATGTCGTAACATGTGTGCACACACAAGTGTGTGTGCAAACATGTTACGACATTGTGCGATTTTGACTCGGAAGAAGTCTTCCGAGTCAAAATCGCAAATACAGTACAAAGCGATCAAATAAAACAACTGCACTATCCTTGCAATCAATTTAAGACGTGAAAACGACAAATAAAACAGACCAGAGCAGCATATCTTTTAAGGAATTTGCCACACTCCACAGTACGTACGGCTAGTTCTTAAACTCCTAAGAAATTCGCCACAATTCGCTGTAGCTACTCCAAAACATAAGCCAGTTAATAAAGCGACACGGAGAACGCGAGCTGTGACTATAACACAGCCACCAAGGTTCAGTTTGTGACCCAAATAACGATTGCGTCTATATTACTCACTGTATGTGGGTGTTCAGTTGCTCACATTCTGCGTTTCTCTCAGATAGTTTGTAGTGCAGTCAACATTGTGTGAACGCCGTTTACGTTGACATTTCGGCGCAACCTTGTCACTTCTAAAAAAGAGGAGACACTCAGTTAGCTGAATGTTTTATGTGTTAGCTGCCTATGTCAATATATATTATTTTTAAACGATTTCATATTTTTAAATCAACGGCAGGCTGATTAAAATAAAACAAGGATACTAACAACAGACAGCAGTAATTTTTGTAAATTACTAGACGATTCCCGCGGTTACACCCGCGTTATTTAAAGCTACTGCTCTGCTCCCGTCGCTCATAGCGTGATGTTATATAGCCTATAGCCTTCCTCGATAAATGGGCTATCTAACACTGAAAGAATTTTTCAAATCGGACCAGTAGTTTCTGAGATTAGCGCGCTCAACCAAACAAACAAACCAACTCTTCAGCTTTATGTATTAGTATAAGACTAGACTTCGCTCCGGTTCCGCCTGCGTGAATTATAAACCTAACCTTCCTGAGGAATCACACTGCCTATTGGTGAAAACCGTTCCGTAGTTTATGAGTTTACAGCTAAGCAGAAAAGGGAACTTCATTTAATTACATGTAAATCTATCACATATCTCGCTTTCATCTAATCTAACGTGCTATATTAATTTGGCGTGTCACCTACGTCAGTGTTCAAAACGTCAAACCATCTCATGTATAACATAACGTTTCAATTAAACCATAAATCATCGCTAACACAAGTACCTAGTCGATAACACGAGCACATATAATCCATTCGGCACAGTTCACCAGTGCATGCGATGAACGAGCGAGATAAGGCAACACAGTTATTACTTCAGAAGCAGAGCCGTGAACTCTAGCCACGATAGATTCGTACGTCAGGATGATGATAATGTGTAACAGTTTATAGTTTCTTTATAGTCTAGTTTCTGTCTAGATATGTTACTCGTGTGGAACATTGCGTATTCTACTTGTATAAGCACGTGACAATACCTACGCAACCTATCTACGTCGTCTGGGACTTCGATGAAAGCTTAAACAATTCGGCACAGTCCACTAGTGCATGCGATGAACGAGCGAGATAAGGCAACACAGTTATTACTTCAGAAGCAGAGCCGTGAACTCTAGCCACTGTGAATTCGTACGTCAATCAGGATGATAACGTGTTTTAGTAAGTTTATAGTCTCTTTATAGTCTAGTATCTGTCTAGATATGCTACTCGTGTGGAACATTGCGTATTCTACTTGTATGAGCACGTAACAATACCTACGCAACCTATCTACGTCGTCTGGGACTTCGATGAAAGCTTAAACAATTCGGCACAGTTCACTAGTGCATGCGATGAACGAGCGAGATAAGGCAACACAGTTATTACTTCAGAGGCAGAGCCGTGAACTCTAGCCACGAGGAATTCGTACGTCAGTCATATCATAACATAACGTATTATAGTAAGTTTATAGTTTCTTTATAGTGTAATTTCTGTGTAGATATGCTACTCGTGTGCAAAGTTACGTATTCTACTTATATGTGCTAGTGACAATATCTACATGTACCTACAGCCTTCAGGGACTTTTATGAAAGCACCAAAAATAAGCTGTTTCGTACATTTTGTCGGGATCAGAATTCAATTAAGCATGGAACAGCTGACCGCCCGAAAGCGTTTAGAAGCACGGTATCGCCTCTGATGTAAATCACACAAGCGGTCACCCATCCAAATTGTGACCTGTGCAAGCGTTACTTAACTTAACTTTACCGATCTATTACGAACGGCAATTAAAGGCACGCTATGAGCACTACAACGCCAACGTCTATACAAATAAACATACTCGAACCACAATTTGCTGAACAACGTTTATCTATTTTTCAGAAGAAAACCAGAACACACTGATGGCGTGTTGAAGCTGCACATAAGACTTATCCCATCTAAGGCTGTACATTAATCTGTCTTCAAGACGGCTGGCACGCTTCCAACACAGCTTCCGACCTTAATCCTACATGTTGGGAAACATGATTGATGTAAGAGCTTAACGCGACATATAAAAAAGTACAAGTGATTATTGATATTGCGGAATAGATGGAATACATTAATGTGTCGTGAAGGTAGCATTTAAGTATTCGTCTCAACGTATCAATATCTAGTGCTTTTATTTTTTGTCTGAAGCTGCTTCGACTTGTTAGACATGCAAATTTATTTCTTGTGTTTTTAATAAAATGTCAACACCTACTAGATAACAATTTTATACACGTTGACTCAATGGACACAGAAAAACCAGACCCGGAACAACAATTTGTCAATAACACAAAGTGGGGATCGAATCTACAACACTCGGAGAAACAGCGCTAAAGCGCGAGGCGGCTGCTTGAACCACTACGCCATCTGTACATACTCCTCCTAGCGTTATCCCAGTCTCAATCTTGTATAAAATCTAAGGATTGAGCAAAGATGTGTTATTAGATATTACCTACGCAGACATGTCTCTATGTTATAGATAACAACCTGATCGTTGTCTACCGCATACGCTCTTGATTTCCTGTTCCTACCGAAGACAGTAGAATATAATAATATGTCGCTTACTCGTTTGTCTTCCTAGGCAATAAAAATAAAATACAGTTAAAATGGACAAACGTGTTTTTGAAGAAAACAGTTTTAGTAACACTTTGCCTGACTCTAGCAATCATAAAGATAAATTATAACTTAACTCTAAGCACTAAGTGCTCATCTAGGAATAATAAAATAAGTTAATCGGCGAATTTTGTTCCCTTGTAAGTCTTCGCGAATATAATAATTGACACTTTTGTTGTAACAAATTGGCCTTTTAAGAGAATAAATTGCTGTGTGTTACTTGCCAATAATTTCTTAGAAAAGTGGCTCTTTCGTTTGTTTTGAAACAAAGATGTGTACCTATAGTATTATAAGTTTTATAAGATAAAGTACAACGCCGTAGACAGGAATTCATTTCAAGATTGGTTTTCATTAATATGGGGTTGATTCATCTATGTGCTTTCAAATTGTTTTCCAAAGTTGATTTTTCACCCGTATGACATAAACATTTCTGATTTAAGAGGGGTTGGCAAAACCAAAGTAAATTCTTACTATTATAATGGACTAACCTTAAAATAAAAATTAGTTTCGTACACTAATTATTAAACTCTAAATAAATTCGAATTGCGCTATTGGATTCAAGTCCATAACAGTAACATATGAAATAGTGATGTCTAATATCGCATAGCAATAAAGCTAAGAGATTTCTCTAACAATAATTACGAAGCTATGTCCAACACTATGGGCCGGTACAAGCTTGGCTGGTGGGCGAACTATGTAAATCGTGGCAATGGGGCCGATCCAACAAGTTTTCTATTTCAAGGAGAAAATACAGATTTACAGTGCGCCCGTGAAACGTCAATTAGGTGGCTTTCGCGCCTTTTACAACTATTTCGAGTATTGTGATTGTGTGATTGTCAATCTATATACCTTTTAAGGGTGAATTGAGAATTCCTTGGGGCTGTATCGGTTCTACGTGAAATTGGGTTGCCCCGAGTGGCGAACATGAACATATTTTATTTATTTTAGCTCAAAGCGACCGGTGAAAATATGGGTGCGACCGCTCGCGCCTATGTGCAAGATGATATAAAATTGAAATGCGAAAGCTCGCTTAGAGGAGCTTTAGCTTGCATGCGATCAGCGATGAATACTGATTGTAGTTCCGACAGCTAATGAAAGGGACGCATTGACGTATTGGAATGAGAAAGGAAATAAATAAGAGAAAGAGACTACATTAGCAAAGCAAATATTGATAAGAATAATGCTTTCGTAATAAACTTTATGGGCCTTATTACGAAACACCAGTGTCATACTGTGGCTAGACCTAGTCCTATGTTTGCACTATTTCAGAAATAAAAAATGTTTTCACCTACTTTAATTTCAATTTGACATATTTTGTTTAAACTTATTTTATTTACGAGACGGATGCTTAGCAAATATTTTGCAAACAAACTCTAGCAATATTAACCCATTCCCTGTCCGGCGCGAGACACAATAGAAAATCAATTGTTATGAATCACATTATGATACGCGGGACAGTGAAACTGTTAAGTCGATATCTTAAACCAATCAATTTTAGATAAAAGTTATACGGCTAATATTTTTACATATACAGTTTCCCACAGGTAAATTATCATACTCCTTGCTAGAAGACAACAAACTTCCAGTGAGAGCAAAGTAATTTTGTCCGCATTAACATACAGTAAGCAACATTTACATACCGGGTTTGATGGCCTGATCTTGCTTGACAGCGCATTATATTAACTAGATTCTGTTAAGCAGTTTCGTTGCAACATGGAACAAACCTGCTACTTAAAAAGTTTAAAAGTAGTTTCATTTATTTACAGCACTATTAAAAACTTAAATCGTGTAGTGATAATCAAATGATGACCGCTTGCTTAAAAGAACATTATTATTCAATGAACTTATAAAAATAATACTTAAGATTTCAGAGGCATTTCTTTTTTGATTTGATACAACAAAAACAAGATGGAAACATATGATTGCCGTCACATCATTTTACTTAATTTTCTAAAATGTCAAGTCACATCGGCGGAAGTTTGAATTTTAGTTTAACATCACTATATCGTCGTCCTTATCTCACATTGTTTGTTTGTAAAAGACAGCAACAGATTACATTTTAGTTCAGTAAGTCCAACAAGAGAACTAGGGCTATTGTCACATGCAATAAGAGGGTACGGGAGCGCGTGGCATGAACTGGCGTGCAATCTGTTTCTTTGTTAAGGAACAGCTGCCGTTACTTTGTATAACTACCCTTAGTAAAGATTGTACAAGCATAAGGGCGTTTTTTCGCAACGCACATTGCACTGGTGCGAATTTTAATTTCACCGGCGTGATTTATAAACCTAAGCCTACCTCAGAAATCACACTATCTATTGGTGTAAACTGTACAAAATCTGTTCGGTAGTTTTTGAGTTTAAAGCGTTCACCTACACAGACAAAACGAAAAGGGGTCTTAATTTTATAATAAGTACCTATAGAAGTGGTTATTACAGAGCGAGACATATAAAATGAGCAGTATGCAAATTGATGACATGGTTTTTATAAAGAATCTATTTTAATGAATTACATAACTTTAATAACGCCCGGCCTGTACCACGGTGTTCGATGTACTATAATTGTATTTTGGTTAAATACAGCTAAAACAGCTATCACAATCATAGAATTTATCTATAAGCTGAAATCTGAAATTACTGCAAAGTTTCATCTAAATCCGAAAAGTAACAAACTGCCATCCATCCATCCTTTTTCCTTACCTTTCACGTTTGGCCTCAGGCAATTGTATTCACAACTACTCCTATACCCCTACATGACTAGACACAAGAAAGACAATTTCTGTAGTTCTTTCGAAAAAAGGCAACAAGCATCAACCATCCATCCATCCTTACCTTTCACGTTTATGCTAGTAGGATTTTCTAAATAATAATGTACTGCCCTCAGGCAAACGTACTTACAATTACTCCTATAGACAGACAACGCGACTGAAATATTCCAAGTGACTTGTTTCATTACAAGAATTAATCTGGCGTGTCCGAAATGCGGACAGGTTCGGGTTGCCATTCCAAACGGATTAGATTGGACTCACCTTGAGTTGTATTTAGGTATTGTCAATTTTGCAACAAGACTATCTTTAGACTAGTTTCCAGTCATAGTTTGTTGGAGACATGCTTTATTAGTTTAATGAAGCAAGTGCTTTTTATATATCCGAGATGTCACTTCTTTTCTATCAATAATAAATCAATTCAATCGTTGCCTGGATATCACTCTTTGGTGCTTGACCATCGAAATTTAAACTTTTCCTGGCAAGATTTAAAGCAGTTAAATCGAGAAAAAAAATCGCTTAAAATTTATAAAAAAAGCCTTGTCCATATACAACCCATCAACCATGATATTCAACCCTCATTCAAACACTAGTTAAACTCGGAATTATTTCCAATTATACCACGTGTATCAATAAGTTATCCTTATAAATCCAGGCTGGCCCCATTGTCCAAATAAACTTCGTGATAAACTGCTCTACTGGCAAAAACTGATAGCATACAATGGTATACTTTAATTTGGTTAGCTATATTCACGACTGAACTCAGTAGGAATAAAATAAGGATATGTTTAATTAGATTAGGGAAAACATGTCTATAAGTAAACTGACATATTATTAGCTTTTTGTTAGGCATCAAATGGGATTTTACGAATACCAAGTAGGTACGATTTGTACTTATATATGGTATTATTTATTCTATAATTACCAAGTCAGCACGTGACAAGCATAATGTCGATATAATTCCGTTTATGATGAGGGTAGAGGAAGAGCGTGAGATTTGTACGGATAGAAGCAGGTGGCGTTTTGCTGTCTCTGCCTACCCCGACGGGGAAAAGGTGTGAGTATATCTATGTAATTTCGTTTATAGTCTTTGAATACACAAATATGTATGTATGTTGTAACATAAACTTTTCGTGTGGAAAACGAACTCACTAGGCACATTTGGCAACAGCTTATTTAGATGTTTTATCTCTTACTCTCTGCTTCTTTTTACGTAGAATATATCTGTTTCCAAGTCGTATCTACAAACCGTTTCCGTGTCCACCCATCAAAATTTGTCGCACTGGCTGTTGTGCGACCGTTACATCGTGATAATCAACAATATAGAACTGATTGTTCTGTGTTTACACATTGCGTGGTACTGTCAACACGGTTGGTATAAACATGGTCAACACGCAATGTGCTGAGCGCAGTGGTTGTTGTGTGGGTACCGGCGTTTGGATAACACTTGGATGTTTGTTGAGGTGTATGTGTGGGAAATGGGTTTGTCCTATTGGTTTCGTTGGTGCAGTATTGTAGGTGCCAATTTTTATGTTCCAGTATAAAACTTTTTTATTCCAGAAAAAAAGATAATGAAATTACATAAAAATAATAAAACTTTCCTTGACAACGACCAATGCGAGCCGATCGACACATCAGGGTATCGGTATCGATGGTTTGTAAAGTTAAAATCATTACTTATGTACAAGATTATAAGCAATAGCAATAAGGTTATCCACTTTTCAACTAGTTCATCATCAGTATTGTAGCAAATCAGTAATGGTTATGAAAAAGTTAGGATAATTGTGCCAGTCCTCTGATAAACAGGTATGACTTTACAATGAACTTACACGTCATCACATCTTAAACCCTGATCGTCTCTAAATTTAGCTTCACAGAGTCTAAGTACACGCAGTTTTCAGATTTTTGGCTATAGTTAATATAAATTCATGTACCTATACATCAACTAATTACTATCTTTGAATGTTGTATGTAAAGCTCAACAGCAAGAAGGAAAACCAATGAAGTATCACAAAAGGGCATTTAACGTCAACATCGGCGAGGCATCTACTTAATAAGTAACTGATGAAACATAAGTAGCCTAATTAGGCATGAACTAAATATATCTAGTTCTAATTTTAGTCCTGTTTTAAACTGTGTATATATGAACACTAACGCAATTTTTGGTACGCATGGGTCAATGTTGAATAAGAAAAGCAACCAATTGATAGATGATTTTTAAACGTTGTAAATCTAGAACTAAGTTTGTTGATATATTTAGTGATTTTGTCAAAAAGAAATCATATTCCATCAGATATAAACAAAATTCCAGCGACAACATAGCTAGGAACCGGCAAAAAAGACTTTTCTCCTAAATAGGTACATACATATTGTACAAAATTCGATGCAAAAACAAAATTCTCTCCATCTTCTTCATGATCTAGATCTATAATAAATCATCCAAAACATCTTCACGGTACGTTATTGTTATTGAGAATAACATTCAAGGATATGAGCACAATTCTGAACAACTTACGTAAAAACAACGCAAGAACAAAAGTGCTGAATATTGATGAATTGTGTCCAGGCAGAATAAATTTTAACAATTTTTTCTTTTCTTCATCTCACATTACAAATAAGCATTAAAATGGTTTCTATGGTGTGAACAATAGTACTGTTTTAAATATAGGTACTTTTCTAAATTAGTTTGTAGATATATGCATTTAGATTTTCTTAGATTACAAAGTTAACTTTATTTTCCAATTTTGTTTTAGCTGCCTGTCTATTTGCTACTGTACATTTGCTAAATACGACTAATGATAACTACCTATCGCAAAGCAAAAAAAATTAGGACATAAAAAAAAACAGAATAAATACAAAATAAGGTCAGTGTCATTATGTAGCAGAATAAACTGAAATTTTATGGAAATAACAAGAACTAAAAATCCATTAAAATTTAATAGATTAGTGTAATCATAATGACCAGTCATTAAAAACCAATAAACAGTATATTAATACTAACAATAGAAATAGTAAATGTCGTAACAAATTAGCTAGTAAACGATAAGTAACTGAAAACCAGGCCAGAAGTTCGCAACGTGTTTCATTAGCATCTTACAACTCCTAATCAGAAATACTATCGATCTAAGACTACAGAACAAAAACTTGTTTGTTAAATCTGTGCTATCGATATAGAATTTCGATTTTCGCACTTCCAATAAAAATATAGACAATATTCTAACTAAAATATTCAGTAAAATGCCAGCTGTAGAACATTATAATGCAAATATTTTTTACCCTACGTGATCAATCGATGTATTGCAAACACACGCAAAGGGATTTTACCAGTAAGGGAAAACTCACGTTACAGAAGATATACCACAATCCAAATAGAAATTCCAAACACTATTATAACACTTAGAATGCTTATAATAAAATAGAAAGCTAAAACACGTATGCGATCAACGAAATTTAAACTTTACAAAATTCACGATCGCGTCGGATAATAAGATTTATTTTCCGTCCGGACGTGGTGTACACGTCCTTCGTGTGCGCAGTCACGCGCCATACTGAATTATTACCGAGTACTGCGTCGGCTGTTGAGAGCGAAATTGTTTTTCGAACTACAATCCTCATCAATAGAAAATGCACTTTAGATTTATACATTTATAGTTGAATTTACTATTTCTAGTTTGTATTTTTTCGTTGCAACTTACAAACAGGTTGGACACGAGAAATTCGCAGTCTGCCAGGAAATTGACATAGGTCTTTAGCTTTTTGACCGATAGTGACGGGAGATCACGCTTATGAAGGCAGCATTGTCGGTAAAGGATGACCGTCAGACTAAGTACCTGTTAAATGAACATGCTTTAAATAAACATTTTGTATCGTCGTGTGTTGCATTAATAGAAAGCTTGGATAAGCAGAGGCCTGACATAATACTTGCAAATGAGTACAAAGCCATAGAAACGGAAGCAAGCGATCTGCAATGCAGATACGCCGAAGTTTGTTGAAAAACTGGCTCCGAGCGAGGTTATCATTGACCCGTTTAGATTGCCATATGGTAGCGTAATTATAACTTCAGATGACACGTACTTAAACAGTTAGATACCGTTAGAAGGCGTTGCAACATGTTAGACTGAAATACAGGGTGTCACAAGACCCATCACCAAGCCGACATCTACGCGTTTTGGACATCATGCCAAGTCATACTAAGCAAAAATATAATTTGGAAAACGACTTTTTTTTAAGTACCTATTCACTTTTTTCAAGCCGCCATAAAAATGAGCGCGTGCAATTTTCGAAATACCTACTAATATGGGTGCATAGGACATCTATAGAACAGGTTGGCGGTGTAAATGCATCGATTTTGTAGCTAATTACAAACATTCCATAGTAACTTTGAGCCTCAATATCTCCTGAACCAGTAATTTCCCAGGTATGATGCCGAAGCAAAAAATGTTCGTAATGACTGGTACAATATGGGGTTTCAATTTTCGTTAAGGGTCTTTTTACACCCTGTATATGGCAGATAGCACATTAAAAAGCTATAAAAGGAGCTCTAAATTCTAAATCACTGATTGATTTACAATTTAGAGGGTATCCTGTATATTTAGATTTGCATCAATTTAGACTGTTCAATGACAATTAATTTAAGTTAGTGTCTGGTTGACGGTTATTTATTTATCTAGACGTGCATATATAAAATCCAATAAGTCGATACTTATATCATTTGTCTGATTCCCATAGTATCTGCCTAGTTTGGCAACGGATAATAGTGTGAAGTCTTCAAAGATAGGTTCAATAAAAAATAAAAACAATTTAAATGAGCTATGGTGTATAGTCAGCCAGAATTTACTATTTCATAGCCAAAAGTGAAGAAAAGGATATGCAGTGTGTTGGCAGCAGTTCAACGTCCTTGACGAAGACGATTAAAAAAGGATGTTTTTGTTTCATGATGTAAGTATCTATGAATATGTAAAACACTGTGACGTGCCATTGGAGAGGCCTATAATATGCCATTAGTAGACTACAGCAGTTAACCCCATTCTTATTGTGTTATTTTAATATTTGTTAAGTAGATGATGTTGCAGTTAGCCTGTCATGTCAAACATAGCCAGTCTTATTAATAAACTAGGATTAGCGTCCGAACAACTTTACTCCAAGACTTAAGCCAAGATTAGGCAATTATGGTATTAATAAACTAGGAGTAAGGACGGAGTTAACTATTCATAATTTACTCCGGGAATAAAAGTTACTCCGCGGAGACCCATGGTTTAACGCTGGAGTAAGCAAGGAGTGAGCATCTATTTGTCACAGGGTACGGTAGACTAGTTCGAAACTTTACCTGAATACTAAATAATAAAAAATAAAGATTTCGAGTCGACAACATATATCCGCAAAATTCGGATTGTCGAATATTTTGTTAATTTCTAATGCTTCTGACAGTATTAGAAATTATAATATTAAAAAAAGACAGAAAAGTCACTGTCACCGAATAACAGTCATGTTGAGTATCTACTATGTAGTTAGTTTGTATACCATGTGTAAATACTTCTTGCAGTTAGATATGTATATATTTCTTATTGGTATAAACAGTTTGTTTAAACGACAATGATGATTAAAGTATCCGTCTATTATGAGAGAATTGTGTTACTTCGAATTTACGCGAGCGAAGCCGCGGGCAAAAGCTCGTAGATTTATATTGTATTTCCAACTTTCATTGAGATTTATATACATAACCCAAATATATTTTCACATTTGTTTGGTGTTCGTTAGAGTACTTACTAGTATCTGATTTTGTTTATTATCGTGGGTTAAAATTAATAGACAATATTTCATTGAAGATTGCCAACCAACACAAACGCTTGCCCTTGCAAAGGGTAGAAGTTTGTACGGCACAAATTTACCTCTTGGAAGTAAGAACGCATGCGCTATGAAAATTGAGTGCGCTGTGCGTATATCTGTCAGTACCTACTGACACATCATACAATATAATGTCATATTGTGCACGGTGATTACATTATTCGCATATATAAACTAATAATTATATAAGTACTACGCTTAAACGGCTGAAACAGTTTTCTCTACTAATATTATAAACGCGAAAGTGTTTATAGATATTATTTATTAGATATTATATTGGACATGTATTGGAACATGGCTTTGACATTTGACTGTATGCAAGGCGATGTTATTATGTAGATATAATACTAGGTAGATATAGTGTCAAGAATACCTACTGACCGAGCTACTTTGTACCCAATAGTTTCTGAAGTCTTTAGAATAATTTTTTATTTATTTTATTTTATTTAATTAGACAACTCCCGCACTAGGACTAAATCTTGTGTCGCGGGGGACTTTACAAACATACAACTAACGGACACAATCAACACCCAGACTCGAAACAACAATTTATGAATCACACAAAGTGTTGCCTCGTGTGGGGATCGAACCCACAACACTCGGCGCAGTGTCAAGCGGCGAGGCGGCCGCTTAAACCACTACGCCAACCTTGCAGTAATACGCGCGCGAAGCCGCGGGCAAAAGCTAGTTGTCAAATAAAAGTGTTTAATAAAAAGTTTTTATTCGACCAGGTCATTTTGTTCATTCTTTTTACTTTTAATATCAGTGGGTTGCCATAACGTATACCTTAATCTCAGGGTAAGAATAGTATTGTTACTCCGAACTTACTTCGTATTTATTAATACCATTATTAACACGTAGCTATTCCATAACCAATCTAAAATTAACTACCCCCGGTGTTACTTTGGAGTAAGAGAAGAATAAGCATTTTTTATTAATAAGACCGAGCATGTTTTACTGAACAACCCATTGGCTTAAGTAAAAAAATGTGTTTCATGTGCGATCAATACAGCCCCAGCCAATTACAGCTAGTACGTAATACATGTCATCAGTACATTAGATAAAAAATTATCGCGTTAAAACCGCCAACATAGATAATGGTGATTATTTTAACGATTAATTAATGAGTTTGCAGCTAGTACTGAGAATATTAAAATAGTTCTCGGAGTTAATGTATTAAAAATAATTGAGTCAGAGGTGACAAAATTTAGGTTAATGAGGAAAGGGGTAAGTTTAGGTACATTTGGAAGACAAATAATTTGTCCAAAACTAGTACGACTGGCATACTGGTCCTTCAAAGCAGCGGCTCGGCTTAGTGTCAATACAATGTTTAAATATTGTTTTGGCACGTAAATAAACAAGGATTTAACTTTTAAAATGAGTTCATTCCGCATAGACGAATATGCACTGTACTTCCCTTCATATTAGCAATATCCCCTTATTACTGAACTTGTTATTCAATATGTCTTGCAACTTATTGCAATACTTCATCGGAATTGAACGCGAAAGTAATGTATTTATACATTACTTTTACGTCAATATTTCAGGAAGTCAAAGTAACGCTGGGAATAAGGGATAATTAGAAATAAAATGAAGGCTGTTCCGGAGGGCGAACTCCCTTATTGTACAACAGCGACATCACAAAATACTCTACGTATTGATTGAATTGATAAATAATTCGCACGGATACGTCAACTTTGACAAACATGATATGTGTTTGAGGCTTGTAATTTCCTACAATTTGCTTGTTTCTACAATTAGAACGTAATCCATATTTTCCTCGTATTTTTGTATAGATCGGCTTCGGGTGCAAATATTACGGAATTTCAATATGTTTACTAACGACGCGAAAATTATGTGCGATTCACTAATTGTTGTTTCAAGTCTGAGTGTTATTTCTGTAGGTTGTTTTTTTGTAAAGACTCTCGCGATACAGAACAGAACACAGAACTCATTTTTAGTTCGGGTGTTATGTCAATTGTATTAAAAGTAATGTTTAAATTAAATGACTTACGAGAGTGGTGTGGGGTAAAAGAAGATGTAGTGACAAGCATTGAGAAAGGCATGTTAAGATGGTTTGGGCACATGGAGAGGATGGATGACGATAGACTGACAAAGAAGATATATAAGGCAAGTGTGAATGGGACAGGACAAAGGGGAAGACCTAGGCGAACGTTCTCTGACCAGATTGGAGACATCCTGAAAAAAGGACAAGTCAGAAGTACCCTTAACAGAAGAGCATGCATGAGAAACTTGATGGGAGTGAGTGAAGCAAGTGAGGTATGTCAGGATCGTTGCAAACGGCGTTCCGTAGTCTCTGCCTACCCCTTTGGGAAACAAGCGTGAGTCTATGTATGTAAATTAAATGTACCTTGAATGAAAAATTAAATGAATGAATGAATCTTCCGTGTGGTGACGGATTAAGAATACGGAATGTCACCACCCCATATCATCCCATGGGTGTCGTAAGAGCCGACAGAGGGAGCATATTATGAGAACAGCACTGTAAGAGAAGGAAAACTTGATACAAACCCTATACCAACCCGTTTGGCCAGCGTGGTATAGTAGGCCAATTCCTCCTTGCAAAGGAGAGGCCTGCCCAGCAGTGGACTGTTAAAGGCTGATGATGATGAATGAACAATATTGAGAACGCCCAGAAACTTAACTATTCAATACTAAGCACTTACAGAAAATAAGAAAGGATGTGTAATTTCATGGACCCTAAGCAGTGACCTTCTGCACATCAGTCTGTTGGTCACAAAATAAAATTATCGCTGTAATTACTATTTGTTATTCTCATCCTTTTCATCCCTATCTATATTATTTGGAATTTTCACGTCGAAAACGAATCGACACATTTTTTATTAAAATCCATTGCTTTAATCATAAAGTTAACGTAATAGTTATTACAATTGGCGTCATGTAACACTCATATTCGAGACAAACACAGACTATTTGCCTCACAAATCTGTTTAAATAGATAACGAGCTTCTATTGTCTGAGGGGACATAACAGGTCCATTGTAAAGAACATCATTGCTGTAGTCAAACACATTGTTCCGATGTAGTCGATTTGCTTTCTCTTACGTAAAATGGTATTAAATATTTTTGGTTAGCAACAATTTCCATCCACAGTTTGCGTCATTACCTAATGAACAGCATATTTTTCAGACTGAAAATAACGTTGCTTTTATAGAATACAAGTAACTTGAATATTCAAATATGTACCTTTATAATGGATTTAGTCGCGGAGTAGAAAAAGTCTAGCAAATATTAGGTTGGAAAAACGGCCCGTGCCTTGCTCAAGGGATTTTTTCTGAAGAATTTAGAATCTTTTGAAAATAGGATCGCACGTATACTTAATTACTTACATGGATTCGCATAAAACTAATGCAACATGCTTAAGATAGTCATTTATATATTAATTTTCCCTGGCAAATGAATTAACAACCACCTAGTTGTAAATAGAAAGAGCCGCTGACAAGCTTTTGCAAATTTTGGAATTAACTACTTGCACGTGTTTCCTGAGAGACATAATTAAATTTTCCTTCTTCTCCTTTGGTATACCTATAGAATTAGCGAAATCCATAAGCAGAGGTAACCATTTACCATCAGATAAGCCTTTAGCTCGGCTACCACTAGCAACAATAAAAAAAATATAGGTACAAAGCCAAGATATTAATGTTTTGTCTAGTTAAAATCAACGGAACAATTTATTGTACTTCTAAATCTGGTGTGAATAGCTAATTTTTTTTTATTTTTTATAAAAACTACAACTCCCGCATTAGGACTAAATCCTGTGTCGCGGGGGACTTTACAAACATACAACTAACGGACACAATGAACACCTAGACTCGAAACAACAATTTGTGAATTACACAAAGTGTTGCCTCGTGTGGGAATAGAACCCACAACACTCGGCGCAGTGTCAAGCGGCGAGGCGGCCATTACGCCAACCGTGCAGTCAACATGTCTTCATCATGTTCTGAGGCATTGAGGATTATAAATAAAATTGGAGTGTCTGTTGTTAATATTAAAATAACCGCTTTTTACCAAATACATATGGATACACGGTACATATACCGAAATGACATTATTTATAATTTTCGTCAGTCTGTCTGTTTGTTCTCGCTAATCTCTGAAACGGCTGGACTGATTTTGACGGGACGTTCACTGGCGGATGGCTGATATACCAAGGAGTAACTTAGGCTATAAATTAACCGGGTACGCGAAGTAGTTACCTCAGGACGCGGGTAAAACCGCGGGAAATTTTTGATATAATCTGGTAACCGCTAAATAAAAAAATCAAAAGAGTTTTAGTTTTCTTTTTGAATTTTTATACAGTCTCACACACTATTGTCTCTCACGGCCGATTTTAATATTTGGTCTATCCATGGGCTTAAGAGACTTGAGATACATATTTGACATAAGCTCCATATGCATAAAAGATGTCAAAAATGTATCTGTAACTCCAAATCCGTGGCTGGATCGGATATTGAACTTAGCTGTAAGATATTTTCGCGCCTAGCAACAACGTGACGTAGCGCGCGATCTGACGTCCATGACGTATACAAATGTCAGGCGGGCAGCGCCAGCGCTTCCGTGACGAGAGAACGCGTCAGTGGGCGCGGCTCAGGCGCCACTCGTAAATAAACGTAAATGCTAACGTATTTATAGACAACCTCTTGAATTCTTAATTTTTTTTAGAGGCGTGGCGTTACTTGTAAATGAGGTTTTTGACCGGCTTTGAAAAGGAGGTTCTTAAATCGGTTGTTTTTTAGTTTGATACCTTAGAACTCCGTTACTTACAAAACAATTGGCCAATTATTTTTTGTTTAGAATAATATACCCGTTTGGTCCCATGCGAGTCTGAAAAGTCAAGGTTAAATCGGATTTTTGTTAAAATTTTAATAGATAATTATTTTATTTCTTTTTTCGGAGGCATGAGATTTGTCTTTAGTTTTTTTTATTTCCCTCTCGGTCAATACCTTACTGCATTGACCTACTTCCGCCTGACCTTGCCCCGTTGGGTATATTTAGAGGTCAGATGGGATGGGAGATTATTTAAGGATACCGATTCACAAATATGATTGCATAAGTCAGTAAAAAAAAAAACAGAGAATATTTTGTAAAAGGTTATTGGCGAACTTTACCGTTATTTTTTTTTAATATTTTTTGTTTCCAGAATTAATGTTTGGTGTAAACATTGAATTTTGCAGCTTGCTTAAGCAACTTTTACGTTGGCAGACTAGTAATTTATAATGACCACGTTGATGGCTTGCTAAGCTAGCATTGACAAACAGTACGTTCAGAAATCAATATACCTATAAATATAAAGATAAAAAAACACTAGTTTAAAACAAGATTTATATGAGAGAACAACCAATATAACCCACAGAAACAGGACAGTACTTTTTAATAATCACAAAATTATTGCCGTCATAAATATTTTTTGATCAATTTTCAATGTGTCTCCAATTTACTTACCAATAATTGATGCAGTGAAAATTAAGGATTACTGGAATAGGGAAGATTACTGCCAAGTTAAATCACCAGATTGCGGTATCACCGACTACAGTAAACAATGATTATTGGCAAGTATGACATTTGAGTGACAACTTGACAACTCGTTTAGACTTCAAACTTTGGATGCGCGATCTCATTATCTCATCTCAAACAAGCTACTAAAGAAACATAGTACCATTTTTATTGTTATTGATAATTACATATATGAGAACTGTTTTGTCTATATAAATAAGTGTAGATATATTGTTGTCATGTTGATGACAATATATGAAAAGCGCGCTACGAAAGTTTGTTTACTGTAGTTGCTCGTGCTGCCATCTGCGTCGAGCTTTGCGTAATGTTCCCTATTTAGTAATCCTCAAAACAATATACATGTAGAACGATCGTACAATCCAACATTTTGGCGCATAGTGCGCAAACAATAAATCTCACCCAACATTTCCTCATCAAAAACCGCAATGAAACAATAAGTCGATTGTATATGAGCTTGTGTTTCCCACATTGCGTCATAGATCACAAGTTCAGCGCCCGAGTCGTGACTTGGCAGCCAGATAATCAACACTTAAAAGGCGAATTAAACTATCTGCCAGATAAGCGCGGTATTTGTTGTTAATGATTCATATGGTGCTAAGTGCGCCGCTTTCACCCTTAATATAGAGTTGATTTAATGATATGACCTTTGAGGAATTGGAGTATATGGTTGGACAGAGTTTCTATAATTTTACATAAGTAGCAGTTTTCGAAGGCAGCGATAGCCTAGTGGAGATACTAACAAATTGGAGACTGCCATGGAGAGGGTATCGGGTTTGAATCCACTTACTTTTCGGGGTTATGTGCGTATTGAATTATTATATTATACGTTTGCTCCGTGCCTCGGAGAGCGCGTTACGCCGCAGGTCCGAGCTGTCATGAAGATCTTTGACAAATGTTATAGGGAGGCCGTGCCTCTGAATAAACTGCCACTAGTCTAAACCAAGGAATTTTGCTATCCTATTGGATTGCGGCGGTCATAGAGGCGGTCAGTTCACGTTAAAGCTAATATTCAGTCAAATTCGGTTAGGTTAGGTTAGTAAGCGGAACCCTGGTTGCAACTGCTTGGCAGTCGATTGGAATCTACAAGGCTATCGCTGTCTACATATGATAAAAACCTGGAATGCAGTCCAGGTTTTTTCGGGGAAAAACTATTTAATTCACCACCCTGTAGGTACATAAAACAACACACAACTAATAATATTTTCAAAGTCAATACCGCGGGGTCAAGTAAAACCAGATGCACTTAATTATGAATCCTGTACTTTCTAAGCCGTGAATATCTTTATATGGTGGGCGCTTAGAATTAATTACATGGAAACAATGGTTTACGTAAGCGGGCGGTCAGACGGTGACCTCTGGGACACACCAACGATTCGATATTCACTAGAACGTGAAACGACAAAAATAGATTATACACGAATAAAATATCATAACTTTTCGGGTCGGTTTTCTATTTTTGTGGATATTAATACCACGGTAATATAATCTAACAGTATTGTAACTCGGCCGTCTTCGTGACTTATATACCTACCAGACGCGCCGCATGCGAGCTGCGGCACGATCGCGGCTGTGGGTACTCTTGGCACAGTCCGCACAGTCTAATGGGTACTCTACTCGAGGCGCGTAGGTATAACTCGAGTTTCGTGCGTTTGTATGGAGTTACAATACTGTTAGATATTATTACCGTGTTAATACTATGTTAATATTAACGAGGACTGCTTCCGTGGTCCAAGGGAAAGGGTATGCATCTACTGATCAGGAGGTCCCAGGTTCGATTCCCGAGTCGAGCAAGTGTTACTGGATTTTCAAAATTTACAATAGCAGCACGGAGTCTAGCAAAGTGCCCGGTAACGGCTCGCCCCATATTACGTGGAACCCACGAACTCATAACATGGAGAAATGTGAGTGTAATGTTACACCTCTGCCTACCCCTTTGGGGATACAAGCGTGAGACTATAAAAAAATTACGTAGTCTAGGACGCCCAATGGAATGTGGAGTGATGATATACGCATAGTGACTGGCAGCAGCTGGACATGAAGAGCCGAAAATCAGGCTCAGTGGAGTGCTAACGGAGAGTCCTATATCCAGCAATAGGTATAGGTACTATGGCGGGCTGATGATGATGATTAATAATATACAGTATAGAGCGATATATAATAATAATATAATAATATTCTACCACATTCACACAACACCCGTCTAGTCCCAAACTAAGCAGAGCTTGTACCTACTATGGGTACTAGACAATGGATAAACATACATATATACGTTATTTTTTTGTAAATACATACATATTATACATAGAAACACCCAGACCAAGACAAACATCGATGTTCATGCACACAAAAGTTTGACTCGAGCGGGAATCGAACCCGCGACCTTCGGCGTAGCAGTCGCTTAGACTCCCTCTGCGCCAACCGGTCGTCAGTTATAGTACAGTATAATAGATTATTAAGACTTGCCGTTTGTAATAGGTTGGCCAAGTTAAGCTACGTTTGCAGAGGTTGACTAATTTAATGGCTGACCGTTTGTTGTGGCATTTAATTCAGAGCGCACCGTGCTTGGGTGGGCACGTTAAGCCGTCGGTCTCAGTACAAGAATCGTTACGACATGTCCGAGGCTTACGGGCGGCTTATAAGCTCCGACACTGGTGTTGGCCACACTATGGAGCTAGTTTCACAAACAAAGATAGGTATACAAGTACAGCATGTTTATCTATGGGAGACCGGGTATGATTGTCACACGGGTTGGTTGTCACAAAGGTCATAATAGAATATCGAGTGGTCGAATAAGTCCATTAAGCGGCATGTCGGAGTACGCTGACATGAGGTACAAATGGATGTGGCTACTCCCTCGCTCCTACCACGCCGTTTAATTGTCTGTTATGGCCTCTGTGACAACCAACCAGTGTGACAACCAAACCCGGTCTCCCCTATAGCTTTCCAGTCTAACCAAATTGTACAGAATAATAGCTCACATGTTATATTGTGGTATTGTACCCTTTGGCCAGGTTCATAAAAGTAAAAGTACTACCAACCGGTAACGGACTAAGATACATTATCCTATTATGTCTCGGAGGCGTTACATTTATTTTATAATGCTGTTATACGATCTGTGACACTTGCATACATTTCAGATGGCCTTCACATTTCCGACAACTGAATTCGTGTAAGGCAACTGGCACTTCGAGTAGTCGAATAATAACGCTTATATACATGTGTAACAGTTCTACATATGTAACGACATCTCGCCTCTCATGAAGCATGTCGTATTTTGATGTAGTCTGTCCTAGATATAGCAGACCTGGAGACAGATTTAAGAAATATATAGCTGGTTCTATATTCTTTACCAGCTTGCTATTTCTACAGAGCGTTTCCATTCGGCAAATCATGTATTATTGAAAAATCATGAATACGCTGACATAGCTTCCACAAAAAGTACTTCAGGTCCGATTCCTGGCCGTCAAAGAGCGAGAAGAACAAGTTTATCGTAGAAGTCTTTGGTGGGGCCACTTTTTAAGGGAGGCTGCCTTCAAATGTGGTTCCACCAAACTATGTTTCACCAAACCACTGTGTCCCACCAAACCACTGTGTTCCACCACCAAAATAGCTATGGTGGGATTGAGTGGTACTGTTTGCCAACGTGTACTAGTCTTATGTCTATCTATGCTTCTATAGTCCACTTGCGTCTTCCTTACCATAGATCGCACACGTTATCATTGGTCACATCGGTTCGCGTGTGGGAACCTGGTATTTGGGGCCGTACAACGTTATGCAACGCGCCAGTTATGATGGCGATCCTGTAATAAGTTACGTGTGTTACCAAGTGCAAGTAAACGTGGTCGTAGTCCATAAATAGACGAGCTGGTGAAATTATGGACTGATTTTCATAAGAAGTCACACATATGGCAATATTTTTAAAAGGGTTGATATCATTTGATTGCCTTTTAGGCCTCGTACTTTACGGTCAATGTTGAGGGCCACCGTGAGAACCCGATTCCGAATGTTGAATCGGACTGTGTTATCGAATAATGTTTTTAATAAAGTTGTGGCAACTGCATGGAAATAGACAGTAATAGATTCTGTGGAAAATAAAGAAATCAGCTACTCCTTATGCTTAGGACATCTACAATTTTCTTGAATATCCCGGATTTCTGCACATGTTCGTAGAAACACATGCCTTAAATATGACCGCAACTTTCTTTTACGCGATATAAGCCTGCTCCTTAAATTGTAATGTAATAAGCTGCATTAGTGTTATAGCGCGGAACTAATTCAAGCATAGGTA
The DNA here is from genome assembly GCA_944739405.2 of Euclidia mi. Lineage (NCBI taxonomy): Eukaryota > Metazoa > Arthropoda > Insecta > Lepidoptera > Erebidae > Euclidia > Euclidia mi. The sequence continues at coordinate 59,451,513 of OX123196.2, read as the reverse complement.
ATCACTAAGTAATTAATTAATAGTGCACGACTACGTGCGAGCCACTGTTTACTAATAGACGGTTACATACTTAATATCATCAACATCCTCCTAGCGTTATCCCAGTTTGAAACTGAGGTCCCTTGCTAGTCTAACCGAATTTGGCTGAATATTAGCTTTTACACAGAGCGACTGCCTGTCTGACCTCCGCAATACGAAGGGACAGCGATATTCCATTGTTTAGACGAGTGTCAGTTTATTTAGAAGGCACTGACGCGCTATAACGACTGTCATAGATCTTAATGACAACCAGGACCGACAGCTTAACGTGCTCTCCGAGACACGGGGCAAGGAATAACTAACAAATTAATACGTACATAACTCCGAAAAGCCAGTGGTGCGCGCCGTGGATTCGAAACCGATATCCTCTGCATGGCTATTGGTATCTGCACTAGGCTGCTGGTTATATACATACATAATATAATGAAAAGAAAAAAGGCTTAATATGTGGAGGTGCCTTTTGCTCGACAGCCGCCCAATATTGCCTCATTTATGAAAGTAAAGAAACCCAAGTCTACAGCCAAGCTTCAACGACTAGCACTGAAATTTAAAAGTTTGCTAGCTAAACCAAAACTAAATTAGTCGCTGCAAAATATTTATAAAGCCTACCGCACACTAAACATAGCAACCGTAGAACCACGCCGTACATATTTGACGTTTCGCGCCAAGACTCTAAAATATTCAGAGTCGGGTCGGTCGGCGCACCGGTTAGATAAAAATATAGCTTAACTAGGCTATATTGAGGCACTGAAAGATCACTAAAGAGTTAGTTCAATATTTTTAAAAGAATTTTTTGTCAGAAGCTGGCGTTAGAAAAGAGTGGCCATGAGTTTTATTGCCCATTCTTTCTCGTAGTTCTACGCCCTTGCTTTGCGAACGACGTTCATAAGCGTCACATTGTGATCTAAATGAATAAATACTTGACTTCGCTGCCGAATTGTTGAAAATTGTATATTAACACAATAATGTTAAGGTGACGGCACACTAGACAGAGTAACCGCACAACCGCAGTGACGTTTCACGTTTCGTGTCAGGTCACTGAAATATTCAGAAGCGGACCGGGACCGCTAACCTAGTTAACCCGTCAGCTGTATATTGGGACGTCAACTATGTAAATGTTACTTTGTGGCCTAGCCGACCGCCGCGGCCGGCCGCCTGTTTAAAGGAGCTGTTTCACTGGCGGCGCTAGAATTGAAAGGTACTCGGATGAAACTGTCGGAAAATTGGATAAAAGTTTGTTAAAGCAAATATATTTCTTTTTTCTGGAACCAGGAATTGTCTTAGATAACATCTTAGGTGACATCTTTGACTAATTATTATGAACGACACGACAAGTCAAGCTTTGAACACTCTCACCATTGATCCATTTGTGTGCGTTATCCTAATGTTTCAGTGTGTGCTTTGCTGGACATCTGTAAATAATTAAATAGAAGCCTAAACTGTCAAATCACTTGACCGAAGTCCGAAATGTAAGTGAGAAAGCGCCTTTAGTTTGCGGTGGATCCGTTCAAGCGCCAGTCCCCGTCCAATCAGCCGACTTTTATGTAAATACCCTTTGTGGCAGACCGTATCTATCTAGACATGCTGATTTCAGTGGACGAACCATCCATTTTAATGCAAATTGCCGCTTTGTGGGCAGATTTAATCATGCTGACATAAAATATTGGATACACAATTGGGACACTGTTCGTTATCAGTTATAGCTTTTACAGTTCTAGCAGGTTGCGTCTCTCGAATAAATATCTTGGGTGATTAAAGAATAATACGATCTTTTAAAGAAAGTTTTATAAAATACTAGCTGACCTGGCAAACGTTGTTTTGCAATTTTTTTTTTTTTGAAAAATAGATGTTGGCCGATTCTCATAGATACCGGATAAGCACAAAAAATTTTATCAAAATCGGTCAAGCCGGTTAGGAGGAGTATGGGAACGAAAACTGTGACACGAGAATTTTATATATTAGATATGGTGTGACGATACCGATAATATTTTAAGGCATATTTTGCTGTTTCTTGCTAGATTATGTTCCATGGAATTACTCCGAAGTAAACAATTCAAAGAGTTACGACTCTTTAGAACCGTATACTTACGAGTCAGTGTCTTTTCAAAAGAAAATAAATAGATAATCACTTAAACAAAGATATTTGAACTTTGTCAATCATCAACGTTTTCTAGTTAACATTTGCCTAGATCTAGAAACGCGGTCATCATCAATGTTATGAAATACTAAAACCTGTTCAAACACCCTTCAAATTAATTTAAAAACATTTTAATTATGCAATCAAAATGCAGTTTATAAATCATAATAGTTTCAATTTATATTCCATTATATCCATATCATCATTCATCAACTTATCATAAAAAGATATTATTTTCTGTCTATGTTCTGATACTGGTTAACTACGAACACTCTCAAATAATTGTGTGGTTTTGAAGCGTGATAAAATATTACGTATGTCACTAGAAATTAATTTAAATTCATTACCAAAACTTACTATTGTAACTCATTGAGATGTAACGATGTTAGATGCTTACCTGAAAACAAAAAAATAATATTATAAGTATCACATAATATTAAGTCAATTATTGATCTGCGAAGATCTGTGCGAAAGTATATTTGTCAACGAACATACACATGAGTACCTACCAAATAAATTCGGTAGTACGTACAGGGCATATATCCGAGTCTGGGTGTTCATTGTGTCCGTTGGTTGTATGTTTGTAAAGTCCCCCGCAACACAGTATTTATTCCTAGTGCGGTAGATGTCTTTTAAAACATTGGGCAAGTGCGAGTTGGACTCGCGCATGGAGTCTGCGTGTTTTTTGTGTCCAAGTCCGATACAGGGTTTAGGTATGCCTAGTGAAGTTATATCTTTTAATTTTATGGTGTATATATATACCTACATTATTCATGCATTGTACATTTAGGGCCGGAACATACCTGACGGAAGATCCGTCGCGTTTTATCGGTCGCGTAACGCCAATACATACAAATGTATAGAAAAACGTTCAAACATTCACACCTGACCGATAATCCGTTAGTACGTCGAGCGTACTAACGGATTATCCGTCGACGTCGCTCGCACCACGCACCACGTGAATTTTGACCTTTGAGTAAGGAATATAAATGGAGAGGGCAAATAGTAGGTACATATAGAAAAATTACATTATTCACATATATTATTTTATTTTATATTTTTATAGACTGTATCCCCGGAGGGGTAGGCAGAGGTGTAATAATACACCCACATTTCGCCATGATTTTTTTTTATACACATATATACGAAACCGACATAAAGCCACCAAACATAGTGTTGTCTCGTTTTGTCTTAGGGATATCTCTGTCAGAAAAAAGAGATAGTCATAGTTTACTGAATAAATTAATCATGACGATATTTTATTAGAAATGTCATTCGTGCCACTATCGCTATATTTTTCGCCAAGGTTTGTGGTACATCTGCTGTGAAATCGTTGTCTATCGAACATAATAATTTTGTTTTTGTGCATAAATATGTCTAAAAATCCGATATTGGCTCTCAGAGAATATTTTGTTACATGTTTCATACAAGGGTCGTCTTTCGCCTTGCCATGTTTGCCCACATTTGCATTATGGAATAAACTAATCTGGCAAAAGATTTAAACTAACAAAGGTAACTTACTACAAAAATGTATTATTCTCCTCTAACCGGCTCCATATCGATATCGATTACATTCTGGAGAACAACCCAAATGGCAGCCATTTTATTTTCCCAACGTTTCGTAGGTATGCACGCTAAATTCGTAGGTATTGGACATACCATATCCATGTCATTCCCAGATCAGTGATTTTAAGATCGTTAGATTCCAGGGCCGCCAGACCTTACTTATTTTTTCAGAAACGAAATGTGTAGAATAATGTAGTGTTAGTATGTGCTATGAGTGTACGCATATTTGCTAGCTTGGATTGAGGGCCAATTTTTGGGTATGAGGTGCTAAAGGTCCACGGGAACAATTTCCATACATACCTATAGAGAAAACATTTTGTGTCTTGCTCTGCAACTGTAGTCTGTAACCCCTTCTATATCATTTGTATAAGTTTTGTGAAAAACCGTAACCAAATCGTATTATCGTCTTTTATTTTTGAACCTCCATACCTAAATAGGATATATATTCAAATAACGCTTGTTGGCTACTATAAAAAATCTTCGAAGTCCGACATATTTTAAATAGTCAAACTCGAATTGCAATATAAATAACTACAGAACTTCAGTGACTACATAACATCAGGGAACACGAAAAATGATTAGGTAAAAAAATATGACAGTAAAATATTGAGCTGCCCTGAGTACGGCCCTGCACGAACAAACTTATATGTGTGCATAATAGCCACGCTTTCAGCGAATGTGTGCAGATACGCTCGACGCATTTTCCGTCAGATGTGTACCGATTTATTTGACGGAATAGACGCGACCGAAGATACGTTCGACGGATCTTCCGTCAGATATGTTCCGCCCCTTAATTAGCAATGTATGTAGGACATTAAAATTCGACGCATTATATTAATTTCCTGACGAAAATTTCCATACATATGTACTGGCATTTAAAGTTCAGAGAGATAGTACATAAATACTGTGTTATAACTAGTAGGTATGATAACTGCGCTATTAGTAGACAGTTAGAAGAACTAATTATACCTAAACTACAAATAGAAGATAATGAGTTCAACAGAGCGACATGAACTCTATTTCGATAAGCCTAAGGTATCTTTCCTATTGATATGCAAATGTGATCACCTGTGTCACAAATATTTAATGTGATTGACCGTAGTAACTAAAATTGTTAACAATAGTGTAAGATGCATCCATATGCTTAGTTTGCTTGCAATATAATAGTAATAGGTATCAGACTTTATAATCTTTCCCTCTGTTGGGCAAAGGCCTCTTCTCAATATGAGAAGAGTTAGGTCGTAGCCCACGCTGACAAAGTGCGGGTTGGCAGACTTCACATATCTTTCGAGAAAGTACCTAATGTGGAACTCTCAGAAATGCGGGTTTCTGAGTGTTCTCCATTACTTTCTCATGATGTTTTCTGATGTTTTCTTCGACTTAGGTAGGTACTTTTAGCAAGCGCTACTTAATTAACACTTTAATACGCATATGTTTCGATGAATTTGCCCTTTCGAGTGTGTGTGTACTATGTGTCTCTCGCGACACAACATTTATAAAAAAATGCGGAAGTTGCTTTTTTAAAAGACTTAAATAAATCCGAGAACACAACACTGCTCTGCGTCGTAGTACACGAAGGGGTTTAAAGTGAACGTTGGCGCGAGGTTGAGCGTCGGGTCGCGGGTTACGTGACCGGCTGAGGCACGGAGCGCGCCACGAGCGCGGAAGCACGTGTGCATTTGATCCTATTATGATTTACGTAGTATCTGCGACGTACGTCTCTGCTGGGAACATCGGAAGCCGATAAGCTTGTATCTGCTACATTGTATGCCGCAGGTAAATAGCTGTTGTGTGTGTTTTCAATGAATTTTTATTTTGTCTAGTGATATTAATTACTGGTTTCGGAGTTTCCAGACGTCTTCCATTGAACTGTCGCATCGCTCGCATGTATATTTTGCCTCACAATACCTTTCTCAAGCGGATTAGAAGAAAACCATATCCAGCAGAGGACTAAAATAACCGATATTTTTCACCATTTCGAAAAAGTTCCTGAAGAAAAGTTGAAAACAATACAAAATAGGTATATCACCCATAAGAGTTTTACACAATACTAAAAATATCCTTGCACGTCGATGATAATTATTTAATTGTATCGATAGTACTTAATGTATTGCGTAGACTTTTCACTCCGACACACAATACCTAAAAATGAACCAATAAACGCTAGATTATACCTAATTATGTAGGTCGCAATTCCGAAAGCGCAGACAGACAGAAAGGGACTATTGTCCGATGTCTGGCCGAGGTCATGAGTTCAAACCCGCAAGTATTCTAACTAATGTACTCGGGTAAACATGATTTAATTAACTACGTCTAACGTAGGTATGACGTTTCATGCAATTGGTAGTTAATTGTATTAATATTATTTTAACGGATCAAAAACATAAAGTGACATTACCACATTTCAGTCTGTGGGTTTCGTAAACGCGTCTAAGGAAAATACACGAACCAAATACATCTTTCGGAAGAGCTGGCAAACTCGACATCAAAATTGAAAACAACCCGTCTGGGCAGCGTGGTTTAGCAGGCCAAATTCTCCTAAATAAATACAGTTTCGATATAATGTCAGTGTTATACTTACGTCACAAAAAGCGTATTTTTCTAAATTATCTGATATTTGAATGAAATTGTAACGATATCATAAATTGAAACAAGAGTCAAAATATATGTCAACGACGAACTGTTTATTTCAAATTATACGATAATAAGGTTATCAGAATACCGCTTCTGAGTCAATTCAAAATATAATTTCAATGTCATATAAAAATACGATAATTAGGCCTCAGACCAAATACTTCTATTGACTCACAATGCTATTGTGACGTAAATTAAGAGTATACCTACCGCCATACGACAGGCAAAGCACGACCAATTATTTAGACTAGTCCCACCCTCATTCCCCCTATTATATCATCTGTGTAGACAAGATCAGAAGCAATTACCATTAAAGACAAAGAGTTTTGAAGTCCCGGACAAGCAGAACTGGAGTATTTGAGGGGTTGAAAATAAATAATCCATGTTGGCTTATCCATCCATTAGCCACGCAAATCGTTTTTAAAATCTGTAATGTCTTGTAGCTAAATCTGTAATTACTTAAGCCCGAAGATATAGATATAGGGGGAATATAGGTTATTGACTTATAACAATCAAACAATCGCAGTACAATGGAACAATTAAGAATTGCCAAAAGCGTTTTGTTTAAAAATAACATAAAACAATACGTTAATGAATTAGTTTCCTGCCAGTTCAACGGACTCCCTTATCAAGGGGTCGTTAGCATTACATGTTTGAAGTTTTTAACTAAGAAAGAAAGAAAATCTATTTATTTGTCACAGACACAGAAAAAGGATAACATATAAAAATAGCATTAGTCAGTGACAGATAGGTACACACTCAGCTATAATGTTGCATGGTGGTAGGTCCTTCAGTACAACGCTGGTATTCTGGGGTCTAGTTCATAATATCGGCAGTCACTACATCAATGGTCGCTGTTGCATCGACGGGCTAATGTATCGACAGTTCCCCAAATCGATGGTACGCTACATGGACAGTACCCCAAATCATTGGTACGCTTCATCGTTAGTACACTAAAACGACGGTATGCTACATCGACAGTAAACCATATCGATAGTACGCTGCAGTCGCTGCATCGACTAACCGAACCAGTAACTCCTAAGATTTACCAGCATGCGTTGGTAAATGTCCGAATTTTTAAATAAAAAAACACGAAGTTGACGGAGCCCTGCTTCGCAGGGCTCCTATTTTTGGATTAAAGGTCACAAGAGAACCTAACATAACCTACTTACTTGAGTTACAGTCTCACCTAACCTTCATTTCTTTTTGCCTTGGCAAATTGTGATTAAAACCTTTTAAAGATCCTGTGTTTTTTGTTTAAATCTGGCTCGGGTCGGGTAGTCGATGCAGCATACTATCGATTTGGGATACTGTCGATACATTAGCCCGTCGATGAAACGTTTTCGATACAGCGACCATCGATGTAGTGATTGACGATATTATGAACGGCTACCGGTATTCTGTGTGCAACTTAAACGCCGCTCTGACTAACTGAAGTATGCTTATGTAAAAGAGACTTGTCATTGGACGCTCTATATCATCATCATCTTCCTAGCGTTATCCAAGTTGGATCCAAGGCTTTCATCTTGGAGTTCGAGGTCCGAGCACTAGTATTAACCTGATTTGACAGAATATTAGCTTCCCAGTTTAATTCAAAAATATATATCTATACCTACAATCCTACAGCCGCGGTTTTGATCAGTGTCTATATATTCGAGGGTACTGACTCCCAATAAATAGTGTCAAAGATCTTCATGACAGCTGAGACTGACGGCTTAAGTTGATTTGCACAGCACAAGGCAAGCGATAAATTAAAATTGTCTTTCGAGATATGTACCGCTATCGATAATTACCAATTTAATGCGCACATAACTTAGAAAAGTTGCGGTGCGTAACTGACTGCACAACAGTCTATTTGTATCTCCACTGGGTTATCGCTGTCTCATATTCTAATTCCCCTCCGAGATTATACAGGTGTAAATATGCTTTTGTCGTTACACAGCAGAATGTAAACTCCTTAATCGTTTGTACCTATTCCCCGTCGTACTTGGCATTCGTCCCAGTATAGTGACGGTAGTCCCGTAGCAGAACTATCTATTCTGTGCCGTAGCGACCAATGTAAACAATGGAACCAATCTGAACAGTACCTTTGTACACGCCAACAGTCTGTTTTGAGACGTTAAACAAATAGAGAAGATGTTCGTGAATCACTTTCAATTGAGCTTTGTTTATGTCTTGCCACTTGCAAGAGTTGCTAGCCTTTATTTCAAATACAGGTACGTACAATTCACTATACTGGTTACGTAGCAAAGGTAGGACAGTGGTAATATTTGATGAAGGGGTGGTATGTGAAACTAATTATTAATTTTCATACAAATTAGTGCCCAGCCACGTGGTACATGTGAATTAGTTCTTTGATATTTATGCTATGAATACCACAGTCCAATACCCAATGTCTTTTGACCAATGTCAGCCCATCAAAACGTCGAAATCTATCTGCGACTACATTCATTGTAATCTCTCTCAAGATACGGATCTTGGGTTTTGAAAATCAACTCTGTAGACGGCTACAGAGTTGATTTTCAAAACCCTAGAAAGATAGAATAAAGCCAACTTATAAGGGTGTCTCTTTCGCAGGTTTTTGGTCATAGTTATTTCACATCACAAGTAATGTCTCTAACTCATTATGTCTACGTTGTGTTGGTAACAGTCTACGTTGAGCTAGCAATAGCATTCGATTGGATGTCTATGAATCAATATTACGATCGCTTAAGTGCTTATAACGCGCAAATCGTTTATGAAATGACCATATAAATGTCGACACATTATACTATAAAACGATATTGATCTATGTAGAAAATTATTAAGTTTCTTACATACTAGAGGATGACCGCAGCTACGCATGTACCATTTTTTTTAAATTTAACTGTGTCTGCCCGATCTTTTGGGAATTTAAGGAAATTTCTTCTTAGTGCACCCTTAAGGTCCCCAAGGAACATACATGGCAAAATTCAGCTTCCTGTGCCTATTAGTTTTGGCTGTAGCCTGTCTGTCAGTCAGTCGGTAAACGCATGAATTTTATATACAGAGAGATAAAAATACGTAAAAATACAATGAAGGTTAACTACACTAATGTTGCAGAGGTTTCTGTGATGTACCTACAGTTCGGTTTAATAGGCAGCTGGAAACAAAGTCTAAAATCAGCATCTTTTTTCCTTTTCAAGGCATTGTACTCAATGCCCCAAAGGAAACAACCTAAACTTAACATTACCATTAGTACAGAGACATAAGACATAAACACAAGCCACATCAAAAGGATCTTGTTTTTAATTCAAAGGAATCGCACACACACAGACACATACACACACAGACACACACACACACACACACACACATAAAATGCTATATTTTAACACGATCGCAATGAATATTTGAATTTATACGCTCACTCAAACATTAAACACGTTCTGACTAAGCAAATTGATTGGGCAGATTGTTTGTTGTTCTCGCTAACATGTTATCTTTAGGCTAATAGATGAGTTGTACGTGATCAGCGCCTTTGTTTGAATGGAACGGTCGGATACTTCGCGAGTGATTGGAAGGACAGAGAGAGATGTAGTAACATCAACATTCAACAGTGCAAGGGATAAGCAGTCTACACGTATATATGGTACCGATAAAAACTTTACTTTCATCAAATGGCGCGTATAATGTTATCTAGCTGAAACAAATCCATGTTGTCGGCTTATAACTGAACAACATAAAGGTCGGTATCAGATCTTCGACGAGAGATAATGGTACCTACATATATTATGAAGACTATTTTGATATAATTATAACGACCGCGCTACGAGTACTATTGACATTTCAGATGAGTGTACTACTTATAAATCTTCTGTCAACATGTCGACGAAAGAAAAAAAAACCGAGCCGGTGGTCTTTCAAACGCAATCATTCGTCCACAGCGAGCAAGTAAGAGCTCGACGCATTGCGCACATCTCATTCTAGTGTGTCCTTGTTTATTATATCTTCGAGTGTGTAGTTGTTCATATAGCAAACTGACAGCAACGAATTATACGCCTAGTGTAGCAATACGTCCTTCCACACGAAGAAAGACGGGATACACTCAGCGGTGTGACATGCGTAAATCCTTCAGGAGTGTGACTCATATCCTTAAGTAACGCATATAGCAGCCGGCTACGACAAATTGAGATAGCTCCTTTGTGTCATGGATGATTTTAGATCCCAGAACAGTGGCTTTGTTAAGTGAATTGTGAGGTAGATTGTGTAAGACGTACTACTACTAAAAATAAGCTAGCTTAGACCCAAGTTCACTGACAATGATATAACCGGCGATCGGAAAACCAACTGTTAACTTACTTATTTAGTTCTGCGCGTGCATTGTCACATGGGATGGGATGCATACTTAGTACTGCGCGCGTATTGTCAGACTAATTTAACGGAAAGATAACCAAGATAAATTGGCGGTGATCACCGACCTTACTGGCTTAGATTTTAAGATTTTGGGAGAGTTAGGAACTAATGGCCGTTTAAATATTCATTCATGGATATAGAGATAAGAGATACCTGTTTGACATATTTTGTATGGAGCTTAGGTCAAATCTTAATATGTAAAATCCTTGCGTTACTGACTGACAGGCACGCTACAGCCGAAACTACGGGGCGCAGGAAGCTGAAATTTGGCATGTATGTTCCTAGGGGACCGTAGGGGTGCACTAAGAAGCGATTTCCCGAAATTCCCACGGGATCGGCCAAAACGGGTAAATTAAAAAAAAAGCAGGCGTAGCTGCTGGCGTCCTCTAGTATGTATCTAAAATCTCAAAAAAATGGATAGGTTGAATATTGAATTCAGTGGTAAGTCTTTAAGCTTAATAACGCACACAGAACAAACTGTTTAGTCGCAGACGATTATTCTTCAATGGTGTATCCGAATACCTTGAATGTGCCATCCTATGATTGACTGAAACTGATCAGTAGATGATTCATAGTATAGCACTTATTCATAGTAAGATATTCCAAATATACGAAGCAATTACATTATGATGAATGTACAGGGATGGTTTCCAAATGTGAGGACAGTTTATAATCGTCGCAGTAATTAATATCTATCAACATGTCACAGTTGTCAAGCTTTGTTTGTTGAGTTCGGCGATATATCTCTTTTTGGTTGGCTACTTCCACTATATCTAGGTATACAATGTTGGAGATTCTTTTATACCTATACCAATAGTTCTCTGTCGTTCTCTTTTATACCGACAGAAAGAGACAGAAACAAATAAGATAATTATGTTGCATTGAGTATAACAAAATTTTAGATAGTTTTATGGTTGTTGTATAGCAGCCTGTATTTTTTTATTGTAGGCAATTGACTCATAATTTTATTGTGACTCAAAAGAACAGAAACGTAATTCGGAAAATGGACTGTTCAGCAGTCCATTTTTCGTATATGTTTAAGCTATATGACGATGTTTTTTTTTGTAAAATAATTATATAATCATTTATATATTGGATGTACAATAAATATCTACCAAGAATTAATTATCATCAAAACACGAACATAATCAAACTTTCCAATCGAATTCCATCGTGATAATTATGATTAATCATATCCAACGATTAATTGGTTTTTACATTACTTATGCATTAAATAGATACCTAAGTATATATTATTAATATGGATTATTTTTATCAGACCAATAGAATAGGACCGCGTATGGCAGCTTTAAGTTTAATTAAATCGATAAGTTAATAATACTGATGACGATAAATTTTATCGTAATTAAGGAAAGTCCGAGATATCGTGGCCTTGAAATTGAATAATTAAATAACTATATATGTAGATAAAAGGTGTAAATGTTATTGCTCTTTTTAATATCCCGAAGGAAACTAAATACTAAGGCTTATCATTACACCATGTAAACCATGTTTCCAATGCCGTCACAAATTGATGGACGAAATTCGTGTTGTTATTTTAATTATAATGTTTCGATGACGATGCAAATTGCAAATAAAAATAATCTTAATATATGAAATCCTTGCGTTACTTACTGACTGACAGACACGCTATAGCCGAAACTTTTCGGCGCAGGAAGCTGAAATTTGGCATGTATGTTCCTTGGGGACCGTAGGGGTGCACTAAGAAGGGATTTCCCGAAATTCCCACGGGATCGGCCAAAACGGGTAAATTTTAAAAAATGCAGGCATAGCTGCTAGCGTCCTCTAGTTATAAAATATTTTGATTGATAATTATTATAAGTTAGGTAAACCTTTCATCAAAGGAGCGGTGCGCGTCTATCCGCAAATCCACGCGCCATAGCAAGCCACCTCAATATATCACTGACATCAATTTAGTGTACCACCAACCTGTAGAAATGAATTTGTATAACATTAAATAATACAGTATCATATAATTGAGATAGCTAGATCAATACAATATACAGCAGTCAACCCCACAAGTAGTGGGTACAAATAACAAGATAACCAATCGAGCCTTGAGCCGTTCTCGTGACATTCTCAAAAGTATGACCCGAACAAATTGCTCTTCCGTAGTTCAACCAGACATTCTTATGTAAACAAGCTCTTGAACTTAAAATATTTGTACACAGCAATCGCTACTGTATCACGCAATAACTTTTAGAAAAGGATGTGTCGAAAATGTTGCAAATACTAAAAATAAGGCACTTCCACACTACGTATAAAACCTGAGTCGCGAGTCGAGGCGGCCTTTACAAACAATCAAGCAATTAATTCAGAGAAAACTTTTAAAAAGTCGTCTTAAGGCTTCAGTCTGGACTGACATGAATTTCATATATTTTCATATATGAGATAAGTCGTTACAGGGAATAAGTTTTTACACATCATTATCCTTATGTATCCAGATATTGATATAAACCATGCTGGGTTGTGGGAGTCAGACGGCAGCCGCTTTGTGGAAATCTGACATTTTGGTTAGACCAGAACTTGGGCATTGGGCTCTAAAGAAAATTCTTGAATGCAACCTGGATAACACTAAGGTGATGATGTTGACTTTTACTGCCCCTGTCTGTTCTATAGGTACCTTGCTGGCTAGTCTGGTAACCATTAATCAAGCAAACCAGTAGTATCTACACCCAGTAAATAACACGTTACGGCCCGGCCACGGGGACCGGCGACGCGACCTGCGACAAGCGATATCGATGTACATGGCGCGCTTTACTACGCCGCGGCGACCGATGTCGCCTCACAGTAAACGCGCCATGTACATCGAAATCGCTTGTCGCAGGTCGCGTCGCCGGTCCCCGTGGCCAAGCGGTTAGTCTGGTTACGATAGTAAAGTCTCTGCCTATTTTGGCTTCAGTTGTCCGTGTGCGTTGTCCTGTGCTATTATTATAACTTTTATATCTTTTTGCTGTTATTATACTATCCATGCGCGTCACACACATCAAAACGTCTTTGTCGTCGCACGCGCGCTTGTGTCGACGATGAAAGTATATTAATTTTTCGTCATTCATGCGTACAGTTCTGGCAGCCGCCTGTTTGGCCACTTGCCTGGTTACGTTTAAACTCATGCTGTAGGCAGTAATGTGATTAAGACATTTTGTATGTTATCTAATGAGCATGTGGAGAGTAGCATGCGCAAAATAATATATAAAATGTACTAGCTGACCCAGCGAACTCTGTATCGCCTTTTTAAGAGTTTTTATTTAATTCCCTTTTTCCAAGCCCCATTTCCAAAGTTACCATTGACATAACGCTTAATCTCTTATCATTTCAGAGTCTATAAATGATGAACAAAAAAACATAGATTTTTATATAATATTGAATTCCCCATTCCTTAAAATATCGGAGACGATACCCATATAGACTTTACAAAAAAAATCCCGTCCACCATCTTAGATTTCCTATCCGCCATCATTGATCACGAAATAGATGTTGTATTTGGATTCACCATCCCTTAAATCATGAGAGACGATGCCCATATTGATTTTTAAAATTTTTCCCATCCGCCATCTTTGATTTCCCATCCACCATCTTGAATCACGAAACAGATGTTGTATTTGGATTCCCCATCCCTTTAAACATCGGAGACGATACCCATATTGATTAAAAAAAAATCCCATCCGCCATCTTTGATCAAGAAATAGATGGTGTTTTTGAATTCCCCATTCCTTAAAATATCGGAGACGATACCCATATCGACTTAAAAAAAAATCCCATCCGCCATCTTTGATCACGAAATAGATGTTGTATTTGGATTCACCATCCCTTAAATCACCAGAGACGATACCCATATTGATTTTTAATTTTTTTTCCATCCGCCATCTTTGATTTCCCATCCACCCTCTTGAATCACGAAACAGATGTTGTATTTGGATTATCCATCCCTTTTAACATCGGAGACGATCCCCATAGTGATTTAAAAAAAAAAAATCCTATCCGCCATCTTTGATCACGAAATAGATGGTGTTTTTGAATTCCCCATTCCTTTAAATATTGAATAAGATACCCATATCGACTTTTAAAAAGATCCCGTCCGCCATCTTTGATTTCCTATCCGTCATCTTTGATCACGAAATAGTTGTTGTATTTGCATTCTCCATCCCTTAAATCATCAGAGACGATACCCATATTGATTTTTAAAATTTTTCCCATCCGCCATCTTTGATTTCCCATCCACCATCTTGAATCACGAAACAGATGTTGTATTTGGATTCCCCATCCCTTTTAACATCGCAGACGATACCAATATTGATTTTATAATTTTTTTCCATCCGCTATCTTTGATTTCCCATCCGCCATCTTTGATCACGAAATAGATGTTGTATTTCGATTCCCCACCCCCTAAAATATCGAAGGCGATACCCATATTGATTTTTTAAATTTTCTCATCCGCCATCTTTGATTTCCAGTCCGCCATCTTGGATCACTAAATAAATTTCATATTATTAATCAGCGTCCCGAAAATCTTGAAAACGATACCCATATAGATTGTATTCTATTCGTTTAGCCTTTTTTTGCCTTTGACCCAACCCTCCCCCTTCTCGTTTGACCATTTTATTATTTTTGTCTGGCCCATAAAAGTTGTGGCGTAATTTTATATAGCCTTTCGGAATACTTGGGCTATCATAGGCAATAACAATTTTTCTAATCCGACTGCTAGTTCCTGAGATTAGCCGACATTATCTTTTAGCCTTTTTAGCCTTTTGCCTGGCCCCAAAGGGTCGAAGCGTGATGTTATATAGCCTATAGCCTTCCGGAAAAACTGGGCTATCGTATACAAAAAGAATTTTTCAGATCTGACCGGTAGTTCCTGAGATTAGCGCGTTCAAACAAACAAACAAACAAATAAACAAACAAACTCTTCCGCTTTATTATATTAGTATAGATGAAAAGCAAACATTGTGAGTGTAATGCTTTTCATTTCAACAAAATTAAAGCTCTTTATCTCAAAATGATTATGTGATATCATAATGACGAATGGCATGTTCCTTTGGATGAGCTGACTACACAGAAAAGCTTCTGCTATTATAATTACAGTGCTCTCTTTAAACCTCCTTTGTAGAAGAACAAGCACTCGGGCAATACAGCAGTTTGTTCGAAGCCCTGCACGTACGGCCTATAAATAATCGCCATAAGCGAGAGCGTGCTGACCAAGAACGTTTCCCATTTTTCGATGAACCCCACATCCTACAGACATCGGCTTCGGCATCCCTGGTGGTTATTCTATCCTAGAGCAATCGAGTAGTTTTGAAATTAAACTACAATTTACGGATTTTATCGCAATATACCTATCGGTTTGACTGAGATTACATTTATATCGAAAGATTTAGAAACTACATGATATATCCGACGTTTCGATTAATTTACAGGAATCGTTGTCACGGAAGACTGAGGTGAGTAGTTTTCTTTAAAAAGAACTCCCGCACTAGGAATAAATCCTGTGTCGCGACACAGGATACCTAGACAATTTGTGGAAAACACAAAATGTTGCTCGTGAGGGAATCGTGGGAGTGGTACATACAGCCTCATTCTTTTTATGATTTAATTTTACGTATGTGAGGACATATGCCTCGAGAGACTAAAATATAAACGAACCTACCTTAATATTTACCAGACAAAGTATTGACTTATACTTATTGTTTTATTATATTTCACGGCATATTGATTCAAGATGCAAGAGCAAAATTCACATTTCAGTCGATTGCAGTAAATGTTTGTAAACATCTGTGTGAACAACCTCGATTTCAGAAACAATATTTATCATCTCCAATAAAACCGTCGTGTACAAAATCACTTGTACTGAGGTTGCGGCATTTCAAACGTCGATGTGTTTACGCAAATTGAATGACACGACCAAGATAAACTTGCAAATTAAAACAAATATACGATAACCTTTTGCTCAGGAAGAAAAATATTTACGCAGTAGGTATCTACAAGTGCCAAAAAACTAACATCGTTTTATGCAAGATAAAAAATTGTAAAACGTTTTTTGGATGGCTTTGAACGTGTCTACAGAAAAACAAAGGCAATGCTGAGAAAATAAGCGATGATCCCCAGTTGCGATGGCTGAGGAATTAGAAATGTAACATCTGTATCGCAAAAAACACATTCAGACTCGAAAGACCCACCGATCACAGTAAACATAAAGGAGCTACTATCTACTAAACTTTAAATTAGTCGCTGAAGGAAAACGTGGTTAGCTAACCTGCTAGCAAGCCGCCTGCCAGTGCGGACGTAGCCTAAGAGTTCTCTATAATGTTCTCGGAAGTGTCTGCAGACCCGCACTTAACCAGCACTGTTTACTGTCGCGTACCTTTACTCATATACAGAAGAGGCCTATGCCCAGCATTTGCACAGTTATCCAGAGCTGATATAGTTTAATTTACGATCTAGGAGTTGTAAAAACTGACCGATCATTCGCTCTGGCTGTGACAAAGAATGCCTTGTTTACATTCCGCGGACACTGATTGTGCTATCGTTAAGCTTCTTATTAATTTTGGCGCGGAATGCGATATTGTTGGGAACGCTCGTATCCGACAGATGGGCTTGCTGATAAACAATCTTAAATACGCCAACTATCGCATATATGTGTTTTTTTGTTAGGTTGGACGACGTACGTCTTACTTTAAAAAGTAGCTGTTATATAAGAATTTTGCCGCATAATTCTGCTTGTGTAAATTGATGAACTAAAATAAATTAATACAATTTATTTTAAATTGTCGCCGGTAATTGATTTACAGCAATTACAAAAGATCGTGAAGTAACCGCGATAAAAGTTCTAAATAGCAGATAGTGTAGTTTGGTGGAACGTGTGACGTGACATTCGTTTAAGTATACTTATTGGAGATTCACAAAATTCTTTGTGCCAATCATGAATAATTTAACCAACACAGCAGTCAAAAGCGTCTGAACGCAAATCTTTGATAACTGAGCTTGTTTCTACGACCTGCCTTAAGCCAACCTCGTCATTTACTGAGCGGTGTTCTATAATCTAATTTACACACATCCAAAGCAAATGTATCACTGGTAACGTTATTCTTTATCCTTATCTCGCAGGAAGACCATAACTGTCACACAGACCTAAAGGTAGTAGGTACCCAATCAATGATTGCAATGGCCGCGTAAATTACACTTTACTGCAATACGATGGATAATATCCTAGCCTTGTACCACCCACGATCGGACATTAGGCAGTTTTACGTCCAACTTGAAGCCTATATTTATTTTATTAGTGTTACATGGAGTCACCGATACTTACGAGTCAGAAACATCGCCGGTATTAGACTAGGGGCATAAATTTGCGGTAATGCTTGGTCAATGATATCCTGGGTTCGTTGGCCGGGTTGTGTCAGATGGATTATTATTACGTAAGGATCGAAATAAACCTATAAACAGTATTCAGGTAGAGGCAGCGAGTCTACTGGATATATCAACAGACTGCCAAGCAAAGGGTATCAAAACTTCAAAGCCAAGGCGCGCGACACTGACTAAAAAGTTGACTATCGGTTCCCCGTGCGTCGGAGACCACGTTATGCCGTAGTTTCCAGAGGATGCAGAAGTTTGACAATCGTTATGAAGATTCAATAGGTACCCGTTAACATACTGATAGTGGTCTAAGCGGCAATTGCAATTTGGGAAAAGCTCAATCAAATCAAATCTAATGAGAGTATTGCGCGGACCCCTGGCTCAAAAGCAAAAGGCTTGAATGTAGTATGGAAAACCATAAGACGATGATTGAATAACTCTTATCTTTACTTTTTCGAGTATAATAATATTCAAATGTCTCTAAAAATACCGTGGGATAGTACCTCAACTTGATAGGTTGATTTAATAGAAAGTTTTGTTTGGTTCAAGTGTTGATAGAAAACATGTTCAATATGTTTGTTCAAAGGGACACATGTTAATTTCATTGACATAATATTGCTTGCGTTGTTTTCTGAACAAACAGCTAAGCGATAAGCAATTTGTCAAGCTACCCGTCGCATAATGACGATGTTGCATAATGCATACCTAATGGTGGAGTGCTACGCTAAGTGGCTGGCAGCGGCTGGATATGAAAAGCCGAAAACAGACTAAGTGGCATGCCATTCCCGGGTCGGGCATAAGTATTACTGGGTTTTTCCGATCAGTAGCAGTCCGGAGTCTGGTGATGTGCACGGTAACGGCAATAGGCTCGCTCCCTATTACGTGGGACCTAAAAATTCATGGCGAAATGTGGGTGTAATATTTACACCTCTGCCTACGCCTTCGGGGATACATACAGGCGTGAGACTATAAATAAAAAAAAATTAAAAAAATAATCTATGAAAGGGCAGTGCTTCCCCAGTCGAGCCGGCCTATTCATGCAGCAATACCCAACTACCTAGGTACGACTAAGTAGTAAGCATAATCTGGACTCCAAAGCGAGAATCTTGGTCTTAAATCCAACCGGAGTAGCGTCAGGACGATAACGTGGTCTTTAGGATTGCAAGGTGACGTTGTGATACAAGAAACCGCGGTCACGGGAACAGTCTCTTAACTAGATTTCTTTAAATACATATACTGTGAAACGAAATAAACGGCAATAAAAGCAGTACTTCAGTAAACAGTATATCGATGTATAACATGTGAGTAAACATAAGTCAATACTATAAAATATGTAATAATAGTTGATCGTTTGTTTAACTCACTTGCGTTGCCTCCTCCAGCTGTATTATCAAATCCTTGACTTTTATAACAGACAACTTGCTTAAAACAAATATTTGCTTTATACTTGAGTTTTAAATAAACAACTGTAGTGCTATTGTCGAAACAAACAATGTAGCAACGTGACATTTAGAAACAAATTGAAAGCTTAGATTGATGTAGGTAAGTACGCAATGATACTTATTTGCTGAATTGTTTGGATTTTTTATTGTTTCTCACATTCATAAGTTATCCGCATATAAATTCGTCGTAGCGTCAAGAACCAACAATGTAAAGGCCTATCCACACGACACGATTTTACGTCCAACTTGACTAAATCACTTGATGAAATCGTGACGTGTAGACGCCAGTCGTCCAACTCAAGTTCATCGGGTGGGCGGTACCACCAGATTTTAACAAATCGGGTGGACGGAATGCAAATCAGTGATTTGATTGTGTCGTGTAGACGGGCAAAGCCAATTCGATTGAAAATTTGATCAGTGGTAAAATTGTATCGTGTGGCAAGGCCTTTAGATTTTTTAAATGCCTTCTGGCTTGATTATATCATTTTTTTAGAGCGACTTCCCTGCCGAAGTCAATACCTAAAAAACATCGCTACCATATTATTATTGACTTCAAATAATTATAACCTATGCCTATGTCAAACGGAATGATTTTAACTTTATACATCCAAATCTATTCAGACATCTAGAAGTTATGGATATCTTATCATCATCAAAATTCAAATAAAATAAACCAATTCATTACTTTACTTTAGGTGTCATGTTTGATTAATTGATATATTGATAGCTTGCATACAGTGTTAGTTTACTTACGACTTATGGACATAATTAGTCTTATTAACGTGTAATAATAAAATAAAAGTATAGTTCAGATGACTTGGGGCGAGTCCGTTCCCTATTGTCCGGGCGAGGCAAATTGCCGAACTCAACGATTAATCAAATTGGCCACGTGATCGGCCTTTCCTTTTAATTTCATTTTACGGGGCACATTTCAAAACGCCACGTGACTTTTAACAAATGTCCAACAGAAAAAATCATGCGAAACATGTGCAAAGTCACGCCACGAGGCGATCGAAGTAGGCTTTAAACTGATTACCCTTGGTTTTTGTATGTAGGAGTGAAAATCAATAAGAAATGACCGCGAAGGCTGCTCCACTTGGCCTGTGCCGTTATCGATTCGATCATACTGTAGATATGACATTTGAAGGGCGCTGGCTGGCAATGAGTATATTTGAAATGTCTCTACTTTTTAAACATACTTAACCAACCTATCCATTCATACGTGAAGCAAATATGTTATAAACATTTTTACGAAATTACGCAGACAGGGGAGTAGCTATGAAATTTGGCTCTGTTAAAGTTTAGATAGAGGAGAGCAGCGCAGAAAGCTATTTTAATATAATCATCAGGCCTCCTCTATAATCTTTACCACCACCAGGAACATGCATCTTACTATTAGGGAAAGATTAGGCCTACACGCTAGCCAAGTGCGGCTTGGCAGACTTCACGTCTCTCGAGAACATTATGGAGAACATGCAGTTTTCTGACGAATATAATATATTAGCAATCTGCACTCAGCCCATCAGGTGACCATACCAGGTGTAACCCATGCAAAAACCTCGGTCAAAAACAAGGACTTTGACATTCATTTTCAAATCTTTACGCAGTGAAAAATATTAGTAAATTTGTCTTCAAATTGCAAAACTTGAACGATTTTTAATTGAACTACGAACAAGCATAATCAAAGCGTGTAAAACAAACACAAAATCATTATAACTTCATTAAATGGTTCAACAGACTGTTATGTATTAGGTATGCTACACTGAATTACAATAGACTATTCATAATTTTCTATCACAGCCAATATTTTTCTAGACATACAGACTAAACTCAATATAGAGGTCGTATATTTCACACAATAAACCGCGAGCATCTGAGTAAACAAAGCAGTAGAAAAATAAACTGAATTGTCTGTGATATCGGCGCGGCATAATGAATACAATGTGTATCTATGACGCAAAACATTGAGTGTGTTACAATAATCAAGCTCTATATAATGTTTACGTCATTGAGACCCTTTGAAATGAATGAACATTTTTGTTTTCATGATTCATGAAAATAGAATTCGAATAAGTATAATAATTTTAAATTAATATAAACATAATAGTAACGACTGTAGGTAGTTTACAAAATTAGAAAAATAAGATAACGTCCACTAAGACTAGGTACATCCTGTATCCCCCCGTGGGATGCTCAGTAACCGTGGTTAGGTCACCCATGGTGAAGCTAAGCGAGATCCCGGGAGTGGATGCTCCGCGTGGGCTTGACGGAGGCCTGCGCAGGATGCGTCCAATGATGCGGGTGCGAGGGACAGTTCTGTCCCTCGCAGTCGGGTGCGGTCGCGGGAGGTGAGGCGTGTCGGTGTTGCGCTGCCGCGCGCCCTTCCCGCGACCAAATGGGGGCGCACCATTGTTGCGTCGCGGTGGGGCCGCAGAGGAAGAGAAGATGCGGTGTTGCGTTGCCGTCCTCCCTAACCTCTGCGGCCGCTGGGTGTTTTGGCGGCGGAGCCCAATCCGCCGCCAAGGGGGTTTTGTTCGGGGCCCGCCTGGCCATCTGGCGGGCCAATACCCGTCGGGGGATAGCGAGGAATGCTTCGGCGATACCCAACCCTCCGACACACGGGTACATAAGGAACACGGGAAGTACATCCTGTATTGCGAGGATCATTACTGTGTTTCAACTAACGGACTTAAAAACACCTACAGTTGTCACTATTTCAATACGCAAATCAAATTAAAAGGAGGAGAAAAAGACTAGCAGAATTTGATTCATACGCTTACTACATATTACAATAAACTAATAGTGATAGCTACTCAACTGATCTGAAAACTTACGTAGTATTCGGTGCGATAAACCAATCATGACGTCCGACACTTACCTGTAATCAAAATAAATACAATATTAATAAAACGATCAAATAGTTTACTTTCGTAGTACAACATTATAGAAGAAATAACTTTAATAAAGCATTCGTGGCCATTAACATATGTTTCAAATTGTTTTTGAGATCCTAATCGTGCTACCAATCAAAGTGAAAAATCTGTTGCGGTCTATTTTTTCGTGCAACCTTATTCAGTTGTAGTCTATTCTACCACGTACGGTCACAAAATTTTTTTTTTTCAAAGAAAATATTTGTGCTGCCGGATCTTGGTCTACATCTACAACCAATACTTGGACAAATATATCTGCATAATATTGTGGGCCTTACAGAATATATACCTAAAAGACTAACACTCCACAGACATGGAAACCTAACGTTTTATTAATTAAAAGTTACAAAACATTCCTTATTCCATTCTCATACATTATTTAATTACAGAGCCAGCAAACCGAAACTCCTATTAACCTTGCAAACAATTTATTAATTAAACCGCGTTAGGTATTCATACCTTGATATTACGTAATATACTTCGCATAACTAAGGGTCACCACACATTATACGTGACGCGGTGACGCGACAAAGTGGATGAGTGGCGCGTACACGCGTCATGCGACCTCATTTGACATGAATTAGATTAAACGTCATGATTAATATAATAATTAGATTGAACGTCATGATTTACATCAAGAAATTAACGTCTAGAACATCGGAAATTATCGTACACAAGTTACACCTACACAGTTTTATAATGTGAACTTTTCTAATCAAAAGGAAATAGCTAATTTCCTATACCCAATCTAGTATGCCCTAGATCAATCATAATAAGCTTTAAATGGGTGCATAGGGTTCCCACCAAGAACTTAGAGTCCCAAGCCAACCTCACCTGCAAGTGGTGCACCTGCCGATCAACGGACGAGGCTCTGGCAAACAAAATATCCCGATAAGCGGCAATAGTCTCGTCACCTATTACGTGGGATCAAAACACTGGCGAAAAGTGGGCGTTTAATATGCCTCTGCCTACCCCTTCGGGGAAACAGGCGTGAGTCTATGCATGTATGTATGTATGTAAGCTTTAAATCAATCAGGGGGTCAATTCTGCTATTTTTATATGACATTGATATCATATTTTGAATGGATTTAAAAGCGGTATTCTGATAACCTAATGTAATTATCGTATCATTAAAAATAAACAGTTCGTCGTTGACACATACGATCTCGTTACAATTTCATTCAAATATCATATAATTTAGAAGAATACGCGTTTTGTGACGTAAGTATGACACTGACATGATATCGCGACTATATTTATTTAGCGGAATTAGGCCCCTAATCTCAAAAAAAACTAGTTTACATATTTAACTATTTACTCGGGTCAAATCGCTAATTAGTAGACGTATTTTGGCTGTGATGAGCATTTAAAGATTGTAATGTACAATTTTAATACCATTTTAAAAACAGGCAAAATACCTTCCAAGATGTGTCACTCCAATATAATTCTTTTTCACAAAAAAGGAGACAGAGCAGAAATCAGCAATTACAGACCCATTAGTCTAATATCTCACCTATACAAACTTTTTGTTAAAATTATTCACGATCGAATAGACAGCAAGCTAGATTTGCATCAACCTCCTGAACAGGCCGGCTTTCGTCCAAGTTTTTCCACCATCGATCACCTACAGACCATAAACCAAATAATAGAAAAACACAGCGAATATAGTATACCTCTTTATATAGCCTTTATTGATTACACTAAAGCATTCGACAGCCTTACTCATAATTCAATATTTTCAGCTCTGACAAAACAAAAGATTGATTTAAATTATATTGACATACTCCATACAATATACTGTAATAGTAAGGCAAATATTAAAACAGATAAAATAGGCCCATCATTTGACATACTGTCCGTTCACAGTTATTTTACCTCTAGCTGTTAGATTGGCCAACCTGGGCGTTGTGTTGCTATATTTGGTATATAATACTCCTATTTTAAATATACATTATTGCTAAAAATGTACTTATTTTTTTATTGCCTAAGCGATCGTATTAAATATTTGGAAGTAATGTTTGTAACAAAACCTCTTGATATTGGCATGGCTATAAGAATGTACATTTATTTTCTTACGAAATAACTAATTTCCTATGAAGATAAGTAGTTATAATAAAAATGTTGTCCATTTAATATATAAAGGTAAACGCATCATAATTACGCTAACGTGAGGTTCTAATTATCAAATACAAAAACTGCAAATTTAATATTCATATTTATTTTGAATAAGAATGATGTGGGTGTAATATTACACTACGCCTACCCCTGCATGGAAACAGGCGTGAGTCTATAAGAATGATCCATGTGAACTGCCAATGTTATGATGATTCGTAACTGCTGTCATATTCTGTATCAGACTCAGAATTTAATTCTATTATGAACCTGTCCATTTCAGCATCCGTAGACCCATCTGTTTCACGAAGCTTGTCTTCAATGTGGCGCTCATGTTTGCATTGTTTTTGTCAGTCTTCTGCAGTGATAGATTGAAAAGCTTCTTCAGCTAAATTCACAATGTTGGTTGCCTCTTGTCCTAAATTTTTGCTTGTTGGGACTCACCTTTTAATGAGACTCCACATAAGTTTAATTGCGTTTAGCTCGCAGTGGTATGGCGGTAATCTTACCACTTTGCTGCCATGAGCTTCAAGCATTTGAATTTTTGAAGCATTTCCACTAATATTGGGTAAAATGTTATGCACGGGTAACCCTATTTTACATTCCTGTCATCACAGAGAGGACAATTCCAACATAAAGAAAATAAACACCGACATCTGTCAGAGGTAAAATAACTGTGAACGGACTGTAGAAAGGGGTGTAAAGCAAGGAGACCCAATATCCCCCAAACTTTTTACAAGTGCTCTAGAGGAAGTATTTCGAACATTAAAAGATTCATGGACATCTAAGGGTATTATGCTTGGTGACAAAAGGCTCACAAATCTTCGTTTCGCAGACGATATTATAATTTTCGCATCATCTGCCCAAGAAATACAGAATATGCTTCAAGAGCTAAGCATAGCAAGCCTTGAGGTTGGACTGATGATGAATCGGTCAAAAACAAAAGTTATGTCTAACAGCTGCAAACGTAAGGTCGAGGTAGACGGGCAAGTAATACATTATGTCGATGAGTACATTTACTTGGGCCAGATAGTCTCGTTCGAGAACAGGCAAGAAAAAGAAATCAACCGCCGGGTCGAAAATGCCTGGAAGACCTTCTGGTCCCTAAAAGCGTTATTAAAGAGCAATCTTTCAATGACACATAAACGCAGACTCATCGACATGTGTATCTTGCCCGTCCTAACTTACGGAGCTCAAACATGATCCCTGACCGAGTCACAAAAGTTCAAGCTCGGGGTCTGTCAACGCGCAATTGAAAGGAGCGTATTAGGTTTAAAACTTAGTGATCGAATTCGCAACACCGTAATACGCTCCAAGACGGGCATCATAGACGTGGGCATTAAAGCTGCTAAACTGAAGTGGGACTGGGCGGGGCATGTCTGCCGAATGAATCCCGAAAAGTGGACAAGTATTGCCACAAGGTGGAAACCAGAGTGTCGTCGTCAAAGAGGCAGGCCGAGAAAAAGATGGCGCGATGATTTGGACAATTTTATTAAAGACTGGCAAGATATGGTAAAAGACAGGGACCAGTGGAAGCATGTGGGGGAGACCTTTGCCCAACATTGGGACAGCAATGGTTAAATAAAAAAAAAGAAAATGTACAATAGGATATCGCCTTGTCGGTCGTCGCAGATACCGCTGGAAAATGTAGTGAAGCCGTCTTCACTATCGTGAGGAGATCCGTATCTGAGGAAGCTTCCAACTGGTGATCGGCGAGAAGTATCTAACGATCGGGCAACGTAACATTTTCTTTTATCGTAAACCAAGACACACTTTCGGCGTTGAGCCAACGAAGGAAGTAAGAGTTAAGACAGTAGTTAATAATTATTTATTTGAATGAAGCAGCCGCAGATTAATATGAGAGTGTCATCATGGCCTGGCTATAGCCATATTTGTCTAAATTGCAACATTAAAATTACTTGTAACCATTTTAATACGAAAGCGCAATTATTAGGTTATTATATAATTTTTACCCTATTTAATATTGATGTCGTAAAGAACAGTCAACTATCCTATTATCTAAACATAATGTTAAATTTTATAGCAAAGGCAAGATAGAAACATGACAAATTGACAATAAGTGCAGACGGATATTGAACGGATAGCTTTCTATAAAATCGGCAGTGGCAATGCGTAATATATTTACGTAAGAAGGGAAACGATGGGTGTGTGCTCTGGTTCTGTCCAACACCGACGCGGTAATGGACCAGCCTTTAATTACGTATGTTATCTATGTTGAGCATGCACCTTCTCGGGTCTTGGGAATGATTGAATATAGGTGTGGCTTTTATTTAAGTTATAAGTAAAATACACCTCTGGCTACCCCTTCGGGGATAAAGGCGTGAAGTTAGGTTATGTTTCGTTATAGATAAAATTATATGTGCCAGCCAATTTCGGTTACGGCAACAGCTTTATCTCCGTCAAACAAAATATAGAAAACCAAAGTTTTAGTTTTTCAATTTGATTACTGAAGTTGAGGGCATTCCACCAGAAATTGTCAAAAGGCCATCAGGATCGATATTATTTTTAAATCATACTAGACGTGCCTATATGTGCCTTAATTAATGGGCTTTAAAATGCGAAACACTTCTTAAAAAATGCATGCAAATTCGTAAAAGAAATCTTTCATATTGCTTCAAATTGCCATTGCCTCTGTAGTCCCAGAAATAAGTAAGGTGCTAAAGTTACCTAAAAATTGGCCCACATTCCAAGCTAACAAGTACGTGTACACTCATGACACATACCAACACTACATCATTCTATACATTTCGTTTCTGAGAAAATAAGTAAAGTCTGTAACTAAGTAACTAAGTACTTTACTTATTTTCTCCTCCACCTCGCTAAAGTTAGGTAAAAATAGTACTAATTTTTCTTAAATTCTCAGTGCTGATTTATATGTATGTTTTAGAAAATATTATTAATTTTTTTTAAAATAATACTGTCGCACTCATTTCAATTTTTACCAGATGATTTAAAGTTTTCAAAATATCTAGCTATCGGTAAAGACCACTAGGGGGCGCATTTAGAAAATGTATGGAATTTGTTCCCGTGGACCATTAGCACCTCATAACTAAAAATTGGGCCACGATCCAAGCTAGCAAGTATGCGTACACTCATAGCAGATATTAACACTACATTATTCTATACATTTAGCTTCTGAGAAAATAAGTAAGGTCTGGCGGCCCTGGGATCTTGCTCTATTAACACATTGACTGCTGGCATAAGATTCGTAGACGGCCTTTTGCTATGCGGCATCCGGCCCCGCAGAGCGTACCCAGCCTCTCGTGCTTAACGGCACGCAACGCGCGTGCAGGTCGAGCGTGTGTCTGTGCTGACGCGACACGCGACATACAAGTTGCTATACAAAAAAAACACACTTGAGTGGTCGTCAGCACATGTGTGGTATGGGTATGATTCGCGCGTCGCGTGTTTCGGCAGCACGTTTGTATATGTTTTCCCTAAACACGACTATGTTGGGCTAGCTGCATCGCAAAAACCGACACTTGGGGCACACCATATAAGTTTCCAGCAGTAAATGTAACATGAGAAATGCCAGCCAAAGACTATCGAAAGGTACGCCAACATTTTATAATCAGAAAGTCATCAACCGTGAATTGATTGGCTAAAAGAAATCAGATTACAATATTAAATAACTTATAACATTATATTATTCACAGTGAAAGTTTGACTATTGTGTAACTGTAGTAATTAATTATTGTCTGAACAAAATAAACAGAACTTCAAGCTTGATTAGATTTCTATGCTACAAGGAAAATGCTACAAAAGATAGCTCTACCGTTTATTATACGATTCTGTGAGTTGGTCACGAATTGATTCTATTATAGGTTTCATAAAGCCGTCAATGTATGGGCTGGTAAGCTTCAAGAGTATTATCGTATCGTCCTAATCGATTTTAAATAATTGGCCATATCATATTTACACATGTATATCATGTTTATATTCTATCCCACTGCTGCTTGTACCCAGAAGCATGTATGTTCTTCGCATGATTTGTAGGCCATACAGTTTCCCGTTGGGATCGAAACCATAAAACTCGGCGCAGTGGTGGCTGTTTATACAGCCACTAGCCCCCCGTATACAAAATTCCGGATATTGTGGTGCAAATAGAGATATCTTAACCAATTAATTTCTCCTGATGACCCCTTCAGTTACTGAAGGTCAAAGATTAATATTTTTGTAATATATAACGTGCCTCCATCGACGCGACAATACTTTATGTAAGTACATTAAGAAATAACAGCAAGCAACCTTGTACATTAGAATTTAATTTAATAATGTTTAAGAAGAAAACAAAAGACATTTGTATTAAATTGTGTTATTGATTTTAATGAACTTCGTCGTCTGGTGGAATAAGTTCCCAGAATATTATAATTCTCATTTACACACCAAACAAATGTACATTATTATCAGCTGAACATTATAATAAATCTTTCAGACAAATGGAATATTCATCAATAATATAATATTAACATGAAAACGAATCCATAAATAAAGATTTTCATAATTAATTGGAGTTGCACCTGACATACTTTCAATATTAAAATTTCCAATGAGATTAAATTTGTCTTCCACGTGTAAATGCTTTTTATTTTTATCTTATTATAGACGCACGCCTGTATCCCCGTAGGCAGAGGCGTAATATTACACCCACTTTTCGCCATGAATTTTTAGGTCCCACGTAATAGAGGGCGAGCCTATTGCCGTTACCGGGCGCATCACCAGACTGCGTGCTGTTACTGAGATTTCGGTAAAACCCAGTATCACTTTTGCCCGACCTGGGAATCGAACCCGATCAGGCCTCCGATCAGCAGTCGCATACGCTATCGAACCCGATCGGACCTGCGATCAGCAGTCGCATACGCTATCCACTATACCACGGAGGCAGTCATGTAAATGTTATATCGTAATAATAAACGAAATATACAATCTTCTCTATATAGAGAAAAATTTGCCGTGTGGTTGACGGCATAGAATACAAGTGTCACCACCCCCTATCTTCCCGTGGGTGTCGTAAGAGGCGACTAAGGGATAACACGATGCAAATACCATCTTTGCGTAGAGACGGAAAACTCGACATCAAACCCTATACGACTGCCTCGTTGGTCTCGCGGCATGAATGTGCGCGTGGGATCGGGAGGTCCCGGGTTCGATTCCTGGGTCGGGCAGTGTATTGGGATTTTCCATCACGAAATTCTCAGTAGCAGCACGGAGTCTGGAAATGTGCCCGGTACGGCAATAGGCTCGCCCCCTGTTACGTGGGACTAAAGTATATCTGGCGAAAAGTGGGTGTAGAAATACACCTCTGCCTACCCCTTCGGGGATAAAAGGCGTGACGATATGTATGTATGTAGAGAAAAATTTAATTAAAATCCTTCCGTAACTGAATGACTGAAAGACGGCTCCTAAAAGCTAAAATTTGCCATGTATGACACTTGTTATGCACGAAGAAGGGATTACCGGCAAGTCTCCCGGGATCGGGTAGAAACAAAAAATAAATCTATATAATACAATATGTAGATATCTCATTGTGTAATGAGATTCGGTTCGACTGTTAATATAGAAAGTTATTACTTATTAGTCAGCGTGGAACAAAAGTATTTTTCATCGTAAATTCATAACACGAAAGAATATAAATATGGTTGAACCATTGTGTTAGTTTAACTAGTACGTTGATACTTGATTATTAAATTTAAATTTTTTTTTTTGTAGGAAAACAACTTCATTTGTATTTAAAAACTTGGAAGAAGTGAAATACATATGCAGATTAAAACCATTTGAGATTTATTGGTGCCGGTGATTCATGTAAAATACGGACGTATTTGGCATATAACCCTAAGGCATGGTGATAGTAAATTTTCAGAACCTTACGATTAGACCAATAAACTTTCCATATGCGGTAATATCTCATACACCCAACCAAGAATTTACACAACCAACCAAGCAGTGAGCAAAGAAAAAGCTAGTACAATGTAAACTATAAAATCAATCTTGTTAAAACAAACACGGCGGCCGCATCGCAAAATCTATTAGAAAAGTGAAAGCCGATCATTGCTTCGCAGTGCGGGCGCCCAAGATTGATGACGAGGAAGTCCCTGATTGAAGACTACACTCGATTACCTTACAAAACCAACATAATTACCGCTGGTGGAGAGTCTACAGTTATTATAATTACTGGTAGGGATGCGATATATCGGCAAAACTATATATATCGATATACCGCTGAAATGATGCCTGTAGCACACCTCCGCTGCGAAACAACAACTGCGAAACCGCTGCACGAGTTTCGCTGTGCAACAATACTTCACTGACGCGAAAACATATTAGCGAAACCTAAAACTAGAACAGTTGAGAAATAACAATAGAAAGAAAATGTAATCGCTTTCGGAGTCAGAGGAGGAATTAATCTTACTGTGGTCAACAACTTTAAAAAGGCGTCGTACCTGGGTGCATGATATCAATAAAAAATGAAAGAAGTTGGGAGAAAATATATTATGTAAAGAGTTTCTCTCTGGATATCCCTCCATGCTTGTAGTATTTTGGGTTGTTCTTGTAGTCAGGGTGATTTAGTCGGTACAAAACAGGTCTATTTCTCACTGATAAATTTTTCAGTAAATTCCAAATCCATCGTTCCTATTTCGCTCATAAAAATTGTCGAATGCTACAGCCACGCCCGAGTCACACGCGGAACCGCTCCAAAATGGCGGACAACGGGCGGAGATGTAGACGGCGCCTGAGCAAATGAGCGAAATCATGTTAGAAAGAGACCACATCATAGTCAGTTTTGTACGTTAGAGCAGGGAATTTCGCTACTGTTTCGCCGCCAAAGAACTCAAAACTCACAGCGAACCTATTGCGGTTTTGCCCTTTGAGCTTCGCAGCGGAGGTGTGCAACAGGCATGAATGCCTGCCATGGATTCGGAGAATAGATAAACGTACCTATTTGGCATAAGATCCCTACAAAATATGTCAAACATGTATCTAGAATCTCCAAATCTAGAATATTCGCCAAAATAATATAAATCTGTTTCTGTAACGCTGACTGCCTTAAAATATACCCTGTACCTATCAATATCGAATCTATTGGATACATATCGATATCGATATTATTATCTATCTTGCATCCCTAATAGCTGGCTCTGGATATTTGTATAGAGAGAGAGCTATTACTCCGTTGACAGAATAATGTTCGGTCTCGTGGACGCGCCACGGTATTTTTCCTTTTGGAAACTAGTTTTCTTCGCTACTTTTGCGAAACGATGGTTCTGTTAAGGCGGCTGACAAAGTAAAAGTCTATTAATATGTATAGCAGTGGACGGGATTTGATTTAGGTTAACTGAATGGCGAAGATATTGGTGATTAGAGGATCAAGTTTCAAAGTTTCAGTCAAGCAAAGTCGTGATAGGCACCCACTCACCGCGCAAGATATGTACCTAATAACAAGTTTTGTGGTTGGAGCTGTGCATAAAAATGGTTATGTTAACACTATCTATAATACACGAGTAAGTTTCCTCGTTTAAATTACATTTTAAACACATTTTATTATAATTTTTCCTGTTTATGCCCGATCCCGATTCGATTGGAGAATTTCGTTAAGAGCGTATACGCCTCGAGCGGCGGCTCGAGTTTAGGTTTTTATAGTACCGCGGTCGCCCGCGCACCGCGGATGCGAGACCTGGCGCACTATGATGGTATCGCGTGGAATAATAATCTTGATCCTTCTTGCCATACATGAACAGTATTCGTTTATGTAATACGTCGATTATGATATATGGCCCAAGTATTCAAATTAATTATTTTCAATGCACATGCATTTAAAGGTATCAAATAAAGATAGATATTCCATATTTGTTTAGTAGGATGGTGTTCCTCAGGATAGCAACGACTATTTATAATAATTTGGCGCAGTTTTTATATGATAGAAATAATTTATAATTGTCATCTACATAATTGTTACATTTCAAATATACATCTATTTTGTTATTATTGCATGAAAACCCACGAATGGCACTAAATACAAAACCAAAAGAGTCGGGTAAAAGAAAATACTTAATTAATTAAAAGAAAGAAAAATATATACAATATGTTGATTTTTATTTACAAAATATTGTAATTATACAATATATATTCACCTAAAATTATTTCACACAGTGTCCGATGATATAAATCCCTCTTTTTATAAAATTTTACATAGATAAGGCCAATTCTCGTATTTTATATGACATTAAATTTATATTTTGAACGAAATGAGATTAGATTTTAATTTGACTCAGAATTGGTATTCTTCTAATTTAAATGTCATTATCATCTAGAGTCCGTGCCACGAGAACATAGACATTTTGTAAACAAAGAATTTTTACTAAGTGACTTAGCGATAGTTCTGTCAAAAACAAATAATTTCAAATCAATGAGCGCAACGGTACATAGATACGTGTCATTGGAAACTAATATGTCAATGGATCGGGTTTTTATCGATATTATGCGCTGTCAACAGGATCTTTTATGTTTTGAGGTACTGACGCCTAGAGTGTCAACATTTGGCGTTAGTTCATTGAAATGATACATTCTTGGGCTTAACATCTTTTTATCAGAGGACAAAATTAAATTTTTAGTTATCAAGAAGGGGTTGGTGTTAAGTTAAATACAAGTTTATAGGATCGCAACGCTCTTCTCGCTGTCACGGCATCTCGAAAAAGCGCGTGCAGAATATCAGATGGCAGAAAATTATTTATACCTAAAAAAGAAATTGCGTTTTCAGACTACCGTAACGTTTAATGGTTTTTGTTTCAGTTCATTCTGACGATTTCATTCACAGACAACGTAAAATCTCTATGCCTAGAAATGTTTATGCAATGTATTAGCTAGTTATCTGTTATATTATTCATTGTTGGTCAATAATTTAATATTTTAGAATAGATATGCTACTTTGAGCAATATTATTTATTGCGTATTGAGTTTTTAAAAATCGTGTCAATAATAAAGTAACATGTATGTACTCTATAATTAACATACATGGTACTCTATTTTTCATTAATTTACAGATTCTTACGTGTAAAACAACAAAAAAATCGGCCAATTTATGAACATTCGACCATTAAAACACAAAATCAAATATTTTTATTTCAGTAAAATTTATCAACATAAATTTAAAAACATAGTGGCATACTTAGGCATTGTTTGTTTTTCGTGTGAGTGTGTGGCGAACTCTAGTGTCGGAGTTTTTAGACCGCCCGAAGGCCTCCGACGTGGTCTAACGATTCTTATCCTGAGACAAGAACCGGGACCGACAGCTTTACGTGCCCTCCGAAGCACGGTAGCGCTCAGATGTAAATGCCACACTTGGTCACCCATCCAAGTGGCGACGTGTGCAAGCGTTGCTTAACTTTGCCGATCTGTTAGGAACAGCAATCCAAGTCTCGCTACAA
Source organism: Euclidia mi (assembly GCA_944739405.2). Classification (NCBI taxonomy): domain Eukaryota; kingdom Metazoa; phylum Arthropoda; class Insecta; order Lepidoptera; family Erebidae; genus Euclidia; species Euclidia mi. The sequence continues at coordinate 59,417,465 of OX123196.2, read as the reverse complement.
AGACTGTTTAAAAGCATAAAATCTAAAACGCAACTGTTTGAAAAAAGGTTGTGAAGCTCTGAATGTTTGTTTACAAAAAGTCTATCTTCTCGTGGCACCAACTATAATTTGACTTCTATTGTTCTCACTGACGTTGACACATTCTTTAATTAACAATAGGCAGCGATAGCCTACTGGAGATACCAACGGACTGCTATGCAGAAGGTATCGGGTTCGAATCCACGGTATGCTAAAACGATGATGATGACATTGTTCAATTAACGATCTAGTCACGATAACATTCCAATATCAGTTTATTTAGGAGAATACCATTTGTGACATGAGTATGACACTGACATTAGATCGAAACTGCATTTTGAAAAAAATATAGTTAGAAGAATTGAGTCTCAAAATAAACTGTTAACTGGTGCAGAATAAGACTGCACAGTAGGTACGTGGGCTTGTGTGTGTTAGGTACCTGCAATGCGAGCTCGTGGTGATCAGCTGAGCTGCGGCGGTTTGTAAGATAATATTCCATTCAAGTGTGCTTTTAATTGCATTGCATAGTACGTTTTAGGTAAATACCTATTACATTGGTATCATGCTAACGGCGGCGCGTCCTAGCTTAAAAATAACCATAATTTTGCCCCCCTTAAGAACCTCATACATGGGCTCTGTAAATTCATCGGTCGGTCACCCATCCATACTATGACCATGATGTCAATTACTTTACCTTAACTAATGTAGTTTGTACGAAAATAAACCTTTGATATAGGCTCTGCAACCCAATCCCATGGTCACCCATCAAAGATCAAATGCGTCTAACTACTGTACCTGTTTATACTGTATATTGCCACTTGATTTTTGCAGCAAGGTATCATATCTAACGGTCCGTTTCTGTCAGTCTCGCCCAGCCCCTAGTTGACCGCGCTACTATACTAACCAGTAACCACTAGACTCCAGATGTCTTGACTAACACACTAGTTTAATACGTAATACATAAATAAAGTTAAGTACATCAACTTTTCATATTTATAAAAAAAATACGTTGAGAAAAAAATAAGGATCAAGAAGCTTTAGCCGCGCTATAAACGTTTTGGAATGCAATATTTACGTAAAATGGCGGACGCGGACGCGAGCGACAGGTCCGTCCTCTGAGAGCGCTCAGCGCTGAATGGCGGACATAGCATCGCGCTTCGAGCTTTATAGGTCTTTTTTTAAAAATCATATTAATTACAAACGATAAGTTTAGATTCCAATATTTTTATATGACTTAAAATTAATCTTAAGGTTTCTAAATATGTATATATATTTTTAATAATCACAGTAGTTTTTTAGATATAAATGCAAATTTGCGGGCTAAAATTAAGCAAAATGCACTGTTTTGATCTCCGATTTTCTTGAAAATTATGAATGAAAATACAATTTCTTTTTTAAAGACTCGCTTGTATAGCTTTTGCTCGTACAGTTTTCATTTACAGAATTATAGAACGATAAGTTTTCATAGCACTAGCGACCATTAATGCTGGCCTAAACTACAGAAATTACGAAAATGACTTTTTTAAATTCATCCGTTTTAAAATATTTACTATAGTAACCCATATATTTTTCATTAGCACTCTCTTGATAAAGAACTTTCATATTTTCTATATCTTTTCTATTAATTGTTATTTATCCGTAACGTAATAGAACAATAAAAACCCGCAAAATCGCCTCCGACGGATTAAACGCTCTTAAATCCCTTCTCCCTTCTCAAGGAACATAATTATGCCAAATTTCAGCTTTTTCATCCAATAGTTCTGGCTGCACGTTTTCTGTCACTCAGTTAGTAACGCACGAATTATATATATTCAAACAAATTATTGCCATTCCATGCCAAGAATTCTATTCTTTATTAATTTAAGTGGTAAAATATATTACAAGAGATTACTCTCGTGTCACAGATTAAAACACGAGGGTATTGTGTCCTGTAAACCTTAAAACAAAAAACCTTTAAACTAAAGGGCATCATGAGCTATATATGTATAAGCTACCTCTCATAATATCACTGTATCTAGAATTATAAGATACCAAACAGGACTTTGGTGTGAGTATTGATATTTTTTGTTTGCTTTAAATCGTTTAACTAGAAAACTAATCGTTTAACTAGAAAACTATGTGTTATCGATTGAATTTAAATAGAAAAGGACAGAGTACATCCTAATATAGGTCACTTCTAAAGTGTAATTAATCAAGTCATTGTTTCGTAATACACAAACTTAATTACATTAGTGTCGGCAAGTGTTACTGTCAAGCAGGGTCTGTGGAATACAAATAACATTAAATTATGTACGAACTTAATTCAAACACTATTTGTAAATTGTTTTATGAACAAGAAAACTGAACCTGAAGTTAGTTTGATTGATATTCTGTTTATTAGTTTTAAGATGTTTATTTGTTTGACTGCCTCGTTGGTTGGATTGGGAGGTCTCGGGTTCGATTCCCGGGTCGGGCAAAGTGTTATTGGGTTTTTCCGTTAGGAAATTCTCGGTAGCTGCACGGAGTCTGGTAATGTGCCCGGTACGACAATAGGCTCGCCCCCTATTACGTGGGACCTAAAAATTCCTGGCGAAATGTGGGTGTAATATTACACCTCTGCCTACTGCCCCCTTCGGGGATACAGGCGTGAGTCTATAAAAAAAAAAGTTTTAAGATCGTTTTCTTCCGGGCTGTATGGAAAGCCCCGCAGAAAAAAAATCAGATCTAATATTTTAAGCGCAAATAACCAATTCGAATGAAACTTGGTACGTACTGATTTTTAGAGTATGTATTGGGAACAAGTGTAAAAAAGACTTATTAACACGACATAGGAATGATTAAGACTTCCATACAAAATTTAAAAAACTTCATATCTTTCTTATACATAAAAAGTCTAAATGTTGTTAATATCTCTAAGGCTCAGTATTTTATTTATGCGTAGGTAAAAGTAAATTAACACAGGTCTTTGAAAACAATAAATCGTGACGAGCACCTAAAGAAAAGACGCCTTTACTGCACACTAAGGTGCCAACGACAATGCAAGACAAGTGTATACTGCCATAAATAATATCTATGTATGTGAGCATCAGTTCACACCAAAAGATAACTTACATGTGACCGTGAATCTCACAGAACAATACCACTTTCCAATATTTAAGGCGTATTCAGATGAAGACAATACCGCTTTTGGAAAAAGAAATAAATTTGTATTTTTTTCGATTCCATTTCGGCGATGCAAAAAGCTGATGATGATGATACAAATACTGGCGTAGGTGCATTTTTAAGATCTAGTATTATTAAAATGCATTTGTTGTTATTACAGAACCTAAAATGAAAATGATTTAGACGCTTATGAGAGCGACTGGCCAGAAACTGCAAAGAAGAAAAGAGATTTATGGTAATTCAAGAGGCCTTTGTCCAACAGTGGGATACTATAGGTTAAAAAGAAAAATAAAAATCATTACCTAATCATGAGAATCTACTTGCCACGCAGCACTTGATCACATCTGACGAGATCATCCGGTATTAGCTCTATCTATACACCTATCGTTTATCTGTACATTGCTTAATAAATAACACTGGCATAGTTTACGGTGTTTCACCGTACAGTGCAAATTGTTCGGTGTTCCTGTGTGAAAGCACGCTTTCATCTGCATCACCATACATCGGGTTTCATCAACGTAACACAGTATTATGTTAAACGGCAACACTTAGACGCCTGCAGAGCTCAACACGAACGAGTAATGGATGGGTAAGCACTCGTTTGGGCACTAAGGTTCGTTTTACACTGCCGAGGAATGGACGCGAAGAGACTTTTTGTAGCGAAACGTTACACGGAATAGTGATAGACAAACTAAATACGAGCCAACAAATTAGAGATTAAAATCGTTGAATGTGACCTAGGCTTGCATTGTCAGATTGACCTGTAACGTAGAAATGTTACAGGTCAATCTGACAATGCGTGCACATCACTCGATGACATGTTTTCATGCGCTATATTTATGGTATGCTGGGCACATCTAACGATTTAAATCTCGGGATGTGTATCTTCCGTTGCATCCTAGCGAATTCTCGAGAATTTTCCTCCCGTTGGCTCGTATTTATTTAGTTTACAAAATTCACGGTTCTTCCATTCTTTACGCGGCGGTGTAAATCGAGCCTAACATACACGGGAACAGCTGTACCGTCTGATCTATGGTTGTAATGTATTTGATAGATACACATCATTTGATTTTAATAGGCGTGGCAAAGGTTGATTAGGAAATGTAAGATACTGAATAATATTGTTTGGCTGCTGGAAAATTGGATCATCATAGCAAGACAGTCTGTTATCCTGTTGTAGAGATCAGGACAAACAAAGAAACACAGCATACAAAACAAAGACTGGAAACTGCTCCAATTATATCATGCGTCATTAGCTCCAGCCACACTGATATTATTCCTCATGCATTTTATGCTGTTAAAAGTCTAAGTTCCAAAAGTCTTCCAGCAGATGACATAACAATCATTCAGGTTTTAAACGGCAACCTTATCAAAAGTGTTATAAACTTACCTTGTCCAAAAATTGACATCATAAATCAAAACAAAAAGAAATATTGGCATTGGTTAATCTATAGATGTAGTTTGTCAAGTAATACATACATATAAGGTAGTTGCAATAAAACGCGAACCAATTAAGTAATAGAAGAAAGTTACTTGTTCCTAACTAATAAGGATTGGTTCAGAAATACGTCCAATAATTGTCGAGAATACTGTTCATGAGCTCTCAATTAAATTTAAGTACCTGCACACTAAATAAGTTTACTGGCTAGCAGTCATTAACTGGCGAATACTTAATGCTGTAAATTTATACTAATTTACACTGTCACTCTCTCTAAATGATCTGATCAGCATCAAGCTCACTTGTTATGGAATGAGAAAAGCTTAAATTATTTTGAATATACCAGAAATTTTAAAATGATGTTACTGAAGTTTTTAAAATATACATGAAAATACTTCTTAATAAACAGGCGTCTTCGTTGTATGAGAATCTTGAAGGTTGTTTAGGATTTAGTAGTGCCGGATTCCTATTGTGCATGGTGTTTGTTCAGATTGTGAAATTCAGGTTCCTCTAACTGCTGACTGTCATCATCATCAGCCTACTGTAGTCCACTGTTAGATATAGGCCTCTCCATTGCACGCCACACGATTTCTGACTCTTCGTGTCTAGTACCTGCCACTTTGCGTAGATCGTCACTCCACGAAATTGACTGTACTGTTTGCAATTTTGGGCACATGAGACTGGCCCAATGTATGTTCTCCAGAGCTACTTCTTCAATCTTCAAAATTATCTAATACCTGTATAGACTGGAGCGAAAGAGACCCTACAACTCCACCAAAACGTGCGATCGCTCTCGTGCCATTTCGTGCCCTTTGATGTTCTAACAGTGGCGATAATAAAGGCTATATTTGGTTGCAACCAGATGTTGGTGGTCGATATAATAGAATCATTAACACATCTACCTAAGGTTCGCTTTGTCGCTACTTCCTCTCTCTATATGGCGTCGTCGAATGATAATGAGAGCCCGTTCCCTTCAGACTGTCCACTCAGATTAACATTAGAAAGGTTTTACTGACAAGTGATAAGTTAAAGAGTATTTTCACTATGTGTTTTTTCTTATAACGAAGTGGTTTAGCCAAGCGATGGTGATCGGTTGCTGATAATTCGATTGGTTTGTCGAGCGATGTGAAATCTCGAATGTTTTATGGTGGTGTGAAATTGTTAACTTACGCTACAGATCGATTGTCAATCGAGACGCAGGTGACAAGTCATTACTGCAACTGGCTTTCAAGTTTAGAAAAGAACGAAATCGTTTGCTTTCAGTGTTTCATTTTTAGCGTATTGGTCCAAATTCAATTTAAACTGAGTAATAATAAAGTTAACAATAACAATTAACTGAGTAATAATAAAGTTAAAATCTAAAGGAGCATGATTTTTATCATTGGAATCTCAGCTTTTTAGATTTCATTACCTCGTTAGTTACGTCAGTTACGTTACGTACGTACGTACGATAAGTTCTAGATCGAACTAATAAAATCGCGTTGAAAATAACATTTGGAAAACTGATGTATTTTAAAAAGAGTCGTAATTGCGGTTTCATTGGTAGGTATCCTTAATTCTTCTTCTTTCTCTTAGCGTTATCCCAGTTTCAATCTGGGGTCCGCTTTCTAGTCTAACCGGATTTGGCTGAATATTAGCTTTTCCACGGAGCGACTGCCTGTCTGACCTCCGCAACCCGAAGGGATAGCGACATTCCATGGTTAAGACTAGTGTCAGTTTAATTAGAAGGTACTGACGCCCTGTAACGACTGTCAAAGATCTTCATGACAACCGGGACCGACGGCTTAACGTGCTCTCCGAGGCACGGGACAAGCGATAATTAACAATTCAATACGCACATAACTCCGAAAAGTCATTGGTGCGTGCCGTGGATTCGAACCCGATACCCTCTGCATGGCAGTCTGTTGGTATATCTACTCGGCTATCGCTGCCTTAATTATTACGTTATTAAGAAATGGTTTATATCTTATAACGAGAATGAACTAGGAGCTTAAAGCTTAGTCATAACAGCAGCCTTAATCCAAGCCTGGGAGACTAGCTTAAGCCTTGAATAACTGAACACCAATATATTACGCCCGCCTACGCTATTAAACGACAAGACACGCATAAATAGTCTTCAATATAAAGCTAACTTTAACTTGGCAATCGAAACTCTTAGCTTTAGACGGGTGTAATTTATCTATATACTCAATGAAGGAATTTAAACTTTCCTGGTAAATAACATCATCATCATCCATAGCCTGCCTCCCCTTATATTTTAATTATTATCGCTAGCCACGTGCCTCGGAGAGCACGTTAAACCGTCGGACCCGACTGTCATGAAGATCTTTGACAGTCGTTACGGGGAGTGAGTACCCTCAAATAAATTGATACTGGTCTAAACCATAAGAATATCGCTATCCTTTTAGGTTGAGGTCAGACGGCAGTCGCTCTGTGGAAAAGTTGATATTCTGTCATATCTGGTTGGACCAGTAAGCGGACCTCGGGCTCCAAGGCGTGTGACTTGGATGCAACTGGGATAACGCTAGGGCGATGATGATGATCATCCGCAGCCTGACTGTGTCCACTGCTGAACATAGGCCTCTCTTTGTGCCTGCCATTTCCCTCGATTTTGTGCTAATGTAGTCGTTTCGGCGCGCGATTGTAATGATATTTTCGGTCCATCTTGCTGTAAAAGAACGACCAACACTTCTTTAGTAATTAACACTAATTTTTAATTGTCTTTCCGGATATGTATACCATCAGTGCACCCGTGACGCTTGCAACAGTGCTGAAATATCAGTTACTCGAAGCAAGGATACGATTTATGTACTTATCACGAAAGGCAATTTATACTTATTGAAAATGTATACGTATCAGTTTCATTTGAGCAAGTAACAGTAAATATATACTATAGCTCCTATTATTTATTCCAAGGTCTCGGGTTCAAATCCACGGCGTACACGACTTACTTTTCTACGTCATATGTAAATTGTTAATTATCGCTTGCTTATCAGGAAAGGAAAATGATGTGTGAAAACCTGCATATCTGTGAGTTCTTCATAAAGTTATCGAAATATATGTGAAGTCTACCAACAGTAACAATCCGTTTTGGCCAGCCATCAACCCTTCCCTTCTTATAAACGTGACTTGTATAATATGTTTATTATTTTTCTTTTCTTTTAAAATGTAACTACTACACTAGGAAAATCTTTTGTGGCGGAGGAATAGAAAACCTTACAGTCAGCATACAAAGTATAACGACACAAAGTACACCCAGACGCGAAACAAAATGTTGAGGATACGAGGGGAGTTCAATGTATTCTCGGTATCGAGGTGATATACTAATGATAAGGGTAATTTAATTATCTCATTAGTTAATGACACTTTTTGAGGGTATAAATACAAAATTTCATTTAATTGCCACCATTAGTATTCAAAATATCATTGCGAAAAGACAACTATGATGACTGATCCGACAATGATGAAAAAAATCGAGCATCGTGCAGTGATAAAATTCCTCACAAAACAAGGAAAAACTCAAAAAATTATCCATGAAGAAATGGTGGCTGCTTACCAAGATTCTGCGCCTTCATTATCTACAATTCAGAAGTGGTCAAGTGAATTCAAACGGGGTAGAGAGAGCATTAAAGACGACCCCCGCGCTGGTGGGCCAATTTGTGCCGCTACTGAAGAAAACGTCAAATTAGTCGAAAAACTTGTACTTGAAGATGAATGCCCGTGTAAGAGTAAAAACATTAGCAGAAATGACTAAACTACCCGTGGGTACCATTCACACAATCCTTCATGAGCGCCTGAATTTGTCAAAGGTCAGTGTAAGATGGGTGCCGCGAATGCTCACCGCGCTACAGAAACAAGTGCGAGTTGACTGTTGTAAGGAGTTTTTGGACCTCTGTGGTGAAAATCCACGAAGTATTATCGATCGGATTGTTACTGGTGATGAAACGTGGGTTCATCACTATGACCCTGAGAGCAAGCAAGAGTCTATGCAGTGGCACAAAAAAGGATCAGACCCGCCGAAGAAGTTCAAAATCAGTCCGTCCGCAGGAAAGCTCATGGCCACGGTGCTTTGGAATTCTAAGGGAATCTTGCTAATCGAGTACACAAAAAAAGGTCAAAGTATTACTGCTGCATCATACGCAACCACCCTGCGTTATTTAAAGGAGGCAATTAAAGAAAAAAGACGTGGAAAATTAACCGCAGGTTTGTTGCTGCTTCACGACAACGCGCCGGTTCACAAAGCGCGCCTTGCCCAGGCTGCTGTGCGGGAGTACGGATTTGAAGAAGTCAATCATCCACCCTACAGTCCGGACCTGGCCCCTAGTGATTATTATCTATTCCCTAATCTTAAAAAAGACCTTCGTGGAAAGCATTTTTCGGACGATGAAGAGTTGAAGGGAGCAATAAACGAACATTTTTCGGGCCATGAAGAAAAATATTTTTCAGAGGGAATTGAAAAGCTACTTTCACGAACAAATAAATGTATTGAGATGTTAGGGGAGTATATTGAAAAATAAAATTTATTCAGAATTTTCCGCCTTTTCCTTCATACCTATACCGAGAATACATTGAACCCCCCTCGTAACACACAGTGTTGTGTGTGGAGATCGAATTCACAACATTCGGCGCAGTTCTGAAAGGTAAGGCGACCGCTCAACTGACTTCGCCATATGAACAGTAAATAGGCTAGTTGACAAAAAAAAAATATAAGTCCGTCCTTTAGATTATTCAAAAATAAGCGTTACGTATTTTTTTATTTGTAAATTAAACCAAAAATGACCAAGATATAGCTCATTAAAGTTACGTATAACGTCACGCCGTGCTGCATTTTTCGTACTAGGTGACGTCACACGTAACTTTATAGGGCTATATCTTTGTTATTTTTTATTTAATCGAAAAAAGAAAACATATGTGTCCAATATTTTTTACGGACTAAATAAAATGTAATTATTTTGACCCTGGAAACTACCCTATTATAGTGAATCTTGTTTTTCATGCATCCTGTGTAAGCTGCTAATGTTATTACCTAGCTGTATATGCAGCTTTTATGTAGAACGCGTAAGTACTCTCAATATATCATGGTATGTGTGTAGCGCTTCCGTGTAGCAGGGCAAAGTATATAATTTTATATGGGTTGATGTGACGGCATACCAATGGTTATTTAAGTTTGATTCTCCTCGAATAAGATTTATATTTGATCTTCCTTGTTCTTGATGTAAACATTATTATATTTATAAAGTTTCCCATGCAATGTTATGCTTTGTAAGTTATGTATGTGATATAAAATGTTATCCACCCATAATAATTTAGCGGCTTTGAAGGACATAGGCGATTGTTTTCATCATATTGGCGACAGTGATGATATTATAGTCTAAAGTATGTGATTATTTTTACATATTTAATCGAAAAGATAAAAATAATTAAGACCTTGGTAAGTTACGTTTTATAAATCTTTAGCCTACCAAAACAGTACTGCACTTTGTCTTAAGTCATTAAAGAACAAAATATATTGCTTGAAATAAAAACAAGAATGGCTGTTGAGAGATGCACAGTTTGCAATAATATCGGTAACGGCACCTGCATATAATAGCGAGTAAATTGTAGAAAATACTTTTGCCATCGTTAAATGGCGCGAATCCGAATAGAAATGTTAAACAATATCAAAACTAATTGGTTTCTTGGTCAACGGTACCAAGGTTACAACCGCGAAGAATATAATGGCAAAATCTGCAGAAAATCATGACAGACACGACAGTAGTAACAATTTTTTTATTTGAGACTTTATTTTCGATTTGGTCGCAAATTAAATTCTAATTGGCATCACTCTTGTGGATATGGTATTCGCGTAGCACATGCCAACAGACAACACCATATTTAAGTAGGCGTATACTGTTATTTTATGTATATAACAAGTTTTATTATCACAGTAAACTCACAGCTACGTTATATATTACTTAGGTATTAATGCATCGAAACGATCTCAGAGCTATAACAAATGATATATGTTATTGAACGCACACGCGACGGCTATATTCGCCAGTAGCATATACTAGCGCATTACCAATGGTTAGAGGGACAATGCCCTATATACCTGAGATTAAACGTCCCCACGATTTATGTTGCCCGAAGGCTTAGGAGAAGACATGGAGGCTGGAAAGTGCAATTATATGGTAAAATGTGGAACAGTTGACTAATGAACCGTTATTGATCGGTAACAACGGGATGTGATTTATTAGATTTTTCGAGAAGCTTGGAAAACATTTGTGTAGTTAGCATGACAGTTGTGGCTACTATGGCAGTTATTCAGAGAGGGAGGCGGTCACTTGATGGCGCTAGTGCTACGCTGCCAGTAGGTATTTTAAAGTTGTGATAAATGTTGTGATTTTTTAAGATAACTTCACGCCTTTTATCCCCGAAGGGGTAGGCAGAGGTGTATTACACACCCACTTTTAGCCAGTTATGTTTCGATCCCAATGTAATAGGGGGCGAGCCTTGCCATCTACCGGACACATTATTAAGCGAGCGATAATAAAAAAATTTAATACGCACACTTCGAAAAGTCAGGGATGTGTGCCCGGGGTACCTGGGGATCGAACCCAACACCGTTGTCTCGGCAGTCCGTTACGTACACCACTGGGCTATCGCCGCTTTTTTGTTGTGATTCTTGAGGTCTGATATAGGTGAGGTAGATCCTCAAAAGAGATTGGGTTTTAACTTGGGTTGGAGTACATAGTTAACTACAAAAGTCCTTTATGAATTCGGCTTTTACTCTTCGTCTAAGATATTGAAAACGATAGTTGGACGAGAAAACAATCCAATATGACTTAAATTTATCTGTACTTATGTAGCTATGTGTAAATCCTTGAACATGGTGCTTGCAACAGGGTGCAAGGGTGCAAGTGCAAAACAAAGGTGCATGACATATACCGAAAGACAATTTAGAACTAATAGTATAGAAAATATTCACACGTCAAATGCAATCGGCAGTCAAATTTGCGGTTATTTATTATTATTTATTTATCTTTACATCACAAGGTAAGTATCTTATTAGCTAAGCCCCACAAAACCGTTGCAATGGTTTGACTGTGGGGTCAATGAGTCTACAATACAATTAAATGAACTTATAATTAAGTATTCTATATATATTGTAACTTAAATTTATATATAACTTAAACTATTTCTAAATAAACGTTGCAAAACTTAAACACAACGATATATAACTTAAAATGTTTCTAAATAATATAACTTTAATTTACGTTTAAACCTGTTTGAATTTGTTTCACTCCTTATGTCTGCCGGCAGACTATTCAATAGATAAGGTATTCTCTTTTTTAATGTTCTATCACCAAAGTAGTTGGTGACTCTGGGTACATTGAATCTACCAGCAGCCATAGATCGTGTATTATGGTTGTTCTTTACGTAAGTTAAGTTATGCTCTTGGGTACAGTGGTGGTTAACTAATAAAAGATATTTATGTTTGAGAGTAATCGGTAGAATTTTGCATATTTTAAATAATTTTCTATAGTCTCCTTTACAGCTGCTTTTAGTTTTTTTAGTAACAAGTAGTTTTAGAAATCTAATTTGAAGAGCTTCCAATCTATCTAAGTTAGTTTTGAATGTTAACCCATAGCTGTCAAGAGCATAGCTCATAATAGAATCAACTAATGTCATATAAATACATCTTAAAATATTAATAGGTACTTTAAAGCTTAGGTGGTACATTTTACTCAATAATATTCTTAGTTTACTAGAAATGTAGTCTACATGTTGTGACCAGGAAAAGTTATCATCTATTTTCACGCCAAGGTAAGTAACACAGTTAACTCTTTCAATAGGTTTACATTTACAGTCCAGTAAGTTATTATGGTGACATGTATAATCATGGGTAAGTAAGGGTAGAGTCACCCCATGAGGTTGTAAGTATGGTGAATGAATTAACATTAATTTAGTTTTACTGGCATTTAATATAATGCCATTGTCATGCGACCATTTGACAACAGCGTCTATATCTTGTTGAACTAGCTGACAGATATCATCTATATTAGTTCCGGAGCGAAGTATGCACAGGTCATCTGCAAACATATAAGCTGAACAATGCTGCAGCACTCGGCACAGGCTGTTAACATGCATAAGGTAACAAATTGGTCCACATCCAGAGCCCTGAGCCACCCCACTCCGCACCTCGACTCTGTCGCTAAGAGTATCCTCCACCTTCACACGGTAGGAGCGCGCGGTGAGGTAATCACGAAACCAAGGATTTAGTGGTTCTCCCACCCCACACTCCTCCATTGCTTTCAGGATGGTATCAAACTGCAGAGTGTCGAATGCTTTTTTATAATCAAAAAATATTGTAATAACAAATTTTTTATCATCTAAGCAACTATTTATTTCTTCTGTGAATTTTGCAAGCAATGTATTTGTACTTTTCCCTTTTAGAAAACCGTGTTGACACTCGTTAATAATATTATTTTTTTGTAAGTAGTTACTCAATTGATTGACTATACACTTTTCAATGATTTTATCTATACTAGATAAAATGGAAATAGGTCTATAGTTTGAAACATTTTTGCGATCACCCTTTTTATGAATTGGGCGTACTATTGCCTCTTTAAGCTTATTAGGAAATTTGTGGTTTTTGACAGTTAGATTTATTAGTTTAGCTAAAACGGGACTTACTTTATCAATAATTATTTTAAGGTCGGACATTCGCACAAGATCGCTTCCCGGTGACTTATTTACATTCATGTTTTTAATTATGTTTTTGACGTATTTAGGGCTTACTGGTTGCCACCTCATGGACATGTCCGAGGCTTTTACATAAGTCTGCCTATCTAACCAGATCTCATGACACTTATGTTTTATTTCCTCTATTTCTCTATCGAAGGTAGACGCAAAATTATTACTTATGTCAATAATACTGTCTTGTCCGTTCATGTTTGATAAAATTAAATCATCAACAGATTGCTTATTGTTTCCTAACATCGTATTTATCCTTTCCCATACTTTTTTAATGTTTTTATTACACTCTAATATACTTTTTTTATCATATATATTTTTACTTTTTATAATAGCTTTTTGGCATTTATTTCTAAATTTAGTATAATTAAGTCTCTTTAACATATTCTTTGGTTCATTGCTCCATAACTCAAATAACCTATCTTTTTCCTTTATCATACACTTCAATTTGTTGTCAATCCATTTTTTGTTATTCCTGTCACTGTTTGAAACACGTTTATTTACGTAGCAGTCATTATAGATATCAACGAATATTTGTTTAAATGCTTTATACAATACAATAGGACATTCTAATTTCATAAGGTGGTCGAAATCAGTACTTAATAATTTCTCTCGAACTTTGTTATTGTCTAGGACGCATTGATACACTTACCATGCAGAAAACAGATATCCTTATCCAGGTAAAGTGAAAACATACCTGACAGAATTGAAATACAACGGAAACACAATCCCAGCAGTTTTACGATGTCTCAATTTACGACGACGATAAATCAAATGGCTACCAGACAATATTTGTACTATCAATCTAGCCTTCCGTTAGTTCCTAGTATCACAACGGAACAATAATACCTACTTGTTTAGTAATACCAAATTTATGTGTCTCATGAGGGTACTTGCAGTAAACAGCGGTTTATAATTTACCGTTGGGCAGTTTAAATTCTGAGCTGTGATTGGCTGAGGAGTTGTTGTTTGTTTTTGTTGCCAAGCGCGACGTTTTCTGTTGCACTTTAAGCGGACATAGGTACAGCGCATTTTTAGGGTTCCGTACCTCAAGGTAAAAAAAGGAACCCTTATAAGATCACTTTCTTGTCCGTCTGTCTGTCTGTCTGTCTGTCTGTCCGTGTGTCACCACCGATTTTCTCAAGAACGGGTGGACCTAGCAAATTAAAATTTATACCAGATACTGAGGTCTATGGTTGCTATTAGGTGTATGAAAATCAGGGTCCTAGGTCAACCCAATAAAAAGATATGGTCAAAATTAGATTTTTGCAAAAACTTGTAAGTACCAAAAATAACCTTTTTTTTTAACTTAAGTAAATTAATTTTCAACTTTTTTTAATTTTCGGAATTTTTGCTTTACTTGTGCTGTAAGACCTTGGTTTTGACCAAAATTGACAATTCTAGGTCAACCGTAAGTACCCTATAGGTTTTGGGTCGAAAACCTATATGGTAGTTCCCGTTGAACTAGAATCACGAAATTTGGCCAAAAGCACAAATAAAGGAAAAATTACAAAAAATAAAAAAACTGGAAAATTTAAGGGTCCCCATCCATACATAGTAGACTCTAGACTAGAAGTTGTATGGGCGCTCATACAGATTTAGAGGACTAGCGTAATTCAACCTGAAATAAGGTAAAATGCGTACGGAACCCTCGGTGCGCGGGTCAGACTCGCACTTGCCCGAATTTTTTTTTTATTGATAAGGTGAATTTATCCGTATCTTCTAGTAATAAGATTTTAACGTTTAGCCAGCAAACACCGGCATGCATTGATACGTGGCAAACTCCACAACTGCGGTGGGAAATTATTTTTAGGGTTCCGTACCTAAAAGGTAAAAAACGGAACCCTATTACTAAGCCTCCGCTGTCTGTCTGTCTGTCCGTCTGTCTGTCACCAGGCTGTATCTCATAAACCATGATAGCTAGAAAGCTGAAATTTTCACAAATTATGTATTTCGGTTGCCGCTATAACAACAAATACTAAAAATAAAAAAAATGAAAATATTAAGGGGGGGTCCCATACAAAAAACGTGTTTTTTTCGTATTTTTTGCTCAAAATTACTAACTGTAACAGGTAGACGCTTTAAATTTTCACAGAATATGTAGTTGTATATTACCTTTCAAAATAAATAATTAAATTTAAAAAAAGTAAATAATAAAGGGGGGCTCCCATACAACAAACGTAATTTTTAAGCAATTTGTTACTCGATCTTTATAAACAGGTAGAAACTTATAAAGTATTTAAGTATACATACAACGAACGTGATTTTCTTTTATAGATGATGGTACGGAACCCTTTGTGCGCGAGTCCGACTCGCACTTGCCCAATTTTTTTTTAATTTGTATTAATACAAATTCAAAAATAATTTCCATTTTGACGCGTGATACAAAGTATTTTTTCTCAACATGTGCTGAGTCAAATCAATCAAACCTTGGTATTTTTGTAGGAAAACGACCATATTACATCGATTTCAGTACATTCGATTTAACAGAGTATCAGTGTGAAAATTGTAGATGGAATGGTTTTTAAAATCTTCTCCTTCCCCTATCTCCGTTTAGTGACACCCCTTGAACTTTGGCGAATACAGTTTTAACAGCAGTGAGACGACGTTGATATAGATGCTTGATATAAATTTTTGTACCTACTTAGCATAAGAAGTGCCTTGTGCCCTACCTTTTAGCTAGAAAATCAAAAGACTTCCGACAACCGTAGTCCAAGATGCTGAAACCAATATAATTTTATATTCCGGTCTTAGTCTGAAATACTTAATAGTAGAGTTCTAGCCGCTGGAAACTATAAAAGTAAATAAAGATAATATAATGCTATAAATCCTCAGCATGTATAAACGCTGGCGAGAGTGCGAAAATTTGCTTCGCCGTATAATTAAAAGAGTACCGACTACCTGACGAATACCACTTAGCTTGACCATAAACTTCGGCGCGACTTTATAGTTCAATCTACAAGAATACTTAACTAACAAAGCGCAATTTACAAAAGGGACATAATTTAGTTCGCTATTCCCATATTTTAGGCTTTCTAAAATTATCGGTACTGTTGGCCCGCGTCTGCGCGAATGTTGATTAACGAGAAGCTATAGATTCTGTGCCTGACCCGTACCCCGGGTTGATTGTAATACATAAGTCTGCTGTGACATTGTATAGATGGTTAGCAATCATTATGGACACAGCTCTTTTAAGAGGGCAGAAACCACAAACGATGAGGAAATATAAAACGGGACTGTCAGGCTTCGTGTGTAGCGTTATGGTACAATAGCTTAGCTGTTTAGCACCGGATCACCGGTTGTGGGTTTGATGTCCACATGAGTCAAGGCTTTTTACGACCCAGAAATATATTTCAGGAGCCCGAGTATTTTTTTTTTTTGGCGATTGATTGTTTGTACCTGTAGTAGAATATTTAAGCACAAAAAAACAATGCAGAGGAATAGCCGTAAGAAAAGTGGCGATGAACATACGTATCGAATCATCATCATCATCAGCACTGTACATAATCTGCATCAAAGCTGTGCACAGGCCTCAGGTTGCTAAGAGATGGATGAGACCACATTCCACCACGCTGGGCATAAGTGACAGACACTATGATTGTAGGAATTGTGATTGACAGACTATAATTGGAGAGACGTATCAATGATAGTTACGTATATTATGACGGTTGGTAAATTAGATAAATTCAAAACAAAACCAGCTAGTACCAGAAATGAAACCAGTCGCAGTGCAAACCGCTTTTCATACCCAAAAATTTGAATTTACATAATTCGATGTAGAATGCGAAGAATCAAGTCGTGTTCATTATATCGAATTAAAATAGAATATGTAAAACATGGACAAGGTGAATGGCTTTTAAATACATTAGGGGCCGGTTTACTAGACAAATATGAATAGTGATGCTGACTTGAGAGTTATCACTGCCGGTGCAGGCAGACGTATTGGCGACCGATGGCAATGCCCCCGCCAACCGTGGCCAATTGACATAGCTGAATATTCTTACGTTAAAGGCAATGATGTTACAAAAGTAAAAAGAAGTAGATATGTTATAGGCGTACCAAAAGCAGGACGCTAAACATAAGCCAGTTGGCAAGTCTAACATATGTGTGACGTCGCGAGTCGGCGTCAATGAAACTGACACATCTTGCCAACCGAAAATAAAATAAAATATGCAGATATCGATGTGTGCGTCAGTGTACCGTTTCCACGTATCTACCTTTTTCTTGTAATATCATTGGTTAAAGGAGTGATTTATTGCTACATTGCTGTATTTCCTTAGCGATGGAGGGGTAATCTGACAGTCTTACAGAGGCTTCTAACTACATATATAATAGATGTGCCTCCGAACTACCTAGGGTGACGATTAAGGTTCCCAACCGCCCCGGAATGCCCGAGAGACTTCGGTAAATGGTCAAGGCAGCAATAGCCTAGCGGAGATACCAAAACACTGTCATGCAGCCCTCTGCATGACAGTATTTTGGTAGTCAGTTTGCGTGACGTGATTTGAGCTTGATACCTTCTGCGTAACAGTCTATTAGTATTGCTACTAGGCTATCGGCGTAATGGCAAATTGGCAATTGCCAATATTCATATTACTGATCTAAAAACTTACGTAGTGTTCAGGAAAATAAACCAATCATGAAGTCCGACACTTACCTGTAAACAAAATAAAAACAATATAAATAAACGAGTTTACTTGTCTTGTAGTTCAATTCCCAGACGGGACTAAAGTTTGTGTAATCCATAGTTGTCATTATTAGAAGTTGTAGGTACTTTAGAGAAGTTATTGTTTAGAGAAGTTGTTTTTTTTTTTTAAGTTTTTGTTTTGAAAAGTTGTTTTGCGAGCGTCTGGCATTTTACTTACCTTTTTGAGATTAAATGAATAAGCAACTACATAGAGTGGTGTTTTTTTCTCGTCGATATTTTTGTAGTCACGACATCTTCTGAAAGAAGTCGGTCGCGGCAGACCTCGTCGGACATTCCTCGATCAAATTGGGGACGTCCTAAAAAACGGCCAGGTCCGAAGTACCCGAAACCGGCGAGCATGTATGAAAAGAGTAATGATTGTAGAGGAAGCGCGTGAGGTTTGTAAAGATAGAAGCAAGTGGCGTTCTGTTGTCTCTGCCTACCCCGACGGGAAAAAGGCGTGAGTATATGTATGTATGTATTTTTGTGAGGATCATTAGGCCATCCGGCGCATTTATGTAGAAACCAGCAAGGAACCTTTAGTGATATACAAACACTACGTAGGTACGGTGTCGAACAATAAGTCCAATAATAAAGGCTATTAAATCAAATGGCTAATATAATAGTGCCACACTAACATATTAGGCTCCACTTTCACGGTTCAAATTGACACTTTAACAGATTCTAGTTGTTTGTATCCGTCGGATATGTAGGTAGTTTCACGGGATACTTGGGCTTCATATAATAAAGGTGTGTATGCACTAGAGTTACTCAGTATAGCCACAGTCAAATAATCCATACAGTCGTTCGACGAACGCGTCTGGACGGGTCAATCGTGGGGGGGACAAGAGGTGAGACGCGGGAAGAGCGGTACCTACTTACGTATATCACTTTAGTTCCTAACTAGGTACATGTTTTTGGGGGCTGGCGCGTGCTTGTTTTTTGTTCGTTACTTATTTATTTGCTTATGAATATTAATTAAGATGGTACATACGACTTGTGCTGTGAGACATTGCAATTCTTCATGCTTCATTTAAAGATTTAAAAAATAAGCATTTAAAAAATCTGCGATTTCATCAATTTGCTTACACAAAAATTAAAATTTCATTAATTTTAATTATTTATATTATTTTGAAACGTATGTATATACCTGTATCCACTTAAATAATGTGCACGTACCCACTAATCTACTAACTTTTCACAATATCTCATGTCTGGCCAAATCTAATACTAATATATAAAACTGAATAGTTTGTTTGTTTGTTAGAAAGCGCTAATCTCAGTAACTACTGGTCCGATTTGAAAAATTCTTTCAGTGTTAGATAGCACATTTATTGGGAAAGGCTATAGGTTACATAACATCACGCTATGAGCGACGGGAGCGGAGCATTAGCCTTAAATGACGCGGGTGTAACCGCGGGCATCCTCTTGTCACAGAATAAAGTAGTAATTACTGTACGTAAACAACATGGCAGACGTAAGAAAATAAGCGTTGTAAGGTAATATTCGATTCAAGCGTGATTTTAATGTCATGCAATAAGTACCTAACCTTCGTATTAGGTAAGTGTACCTATCAAATATTAATATGTATCTTGGTAACGGCGCGTCCTAGCTAAAAAATAACCATATTTTTGGCCCCCTTTTATAAACTCCACACATGTTCTCAGTAATCTTATAGCCCGGTCACCCATCCATAAAATGACCTTGATGTCTATTGCTTTACCTTAACGTAGTTTGCTCGAAAAAAGATCGTCAAAATACTTCATATCGATAACATAGGCTCTGCAAGCTGATCCCATGGTTGCCCATCCATTAAACGACCGCTATATCAATCGCTTTATTTTAACTAGGTTTGTACGATAACCACCTAGTATATCTGAAAAAATGCTTCATATCCTTAACCGCCTCCTACGACACTTGCGGTATGAAATAGGTGCTGACTGACACTTTGTATGCAAAGCTGTCACCGCAAGTGCAAACTAAATGCAAACTGTTTTATAAATAATAATTATTCGTCGTTAATTATTTTCATATAATAAATAAGTGATTTACACTATAATATTCATGTAGCGTAGCAATTGTTATATTTTTCTAAAATAAATAGACGGTGTTTGAATAAGTAGGTATTGTTTAAATGTGGCAGCCCTAGTCTCCTTACCCTTGTCTAGACGTTGTCGGCTTTTTCTTCGAGATCAAAGGCGTCAAACTACTGTATGTCTTTATATACTGTGGTATAGCTTTACGAACCTCTGTTCAATTTACTAAAAAACCGCGAACCGTCTTTCTGCAAGACTGGCTGAGCTAGCGTGGTGATATCTATAGCATTCCGTGATAAATAAGCTATCCAACAGAAAAAAATAATATTCAAAACGAACCAGTAGGTACTCCAGGGTATAGCGCGTTCAATAAAAAAAAAAAAACTCTTCAGCTTTATATATTTCAATAGATAAACCTGCTGAGAAGCACGATAAAAGGGGGGGAAACATTCAACGATGTTTAATTCCAAGTAAATATTCGGAGGTGCGAGTGCATGTGTATTCGTGGACCCGGGCGCATAGGTGTTTGCATTCCTAAGTTTCAGTAAAACTGCACTACAGGCCGCGAATCTATTGTGTTACCTCCCGTTTTTTCTTTTTACACACAACAACGTCTAGTCCTAGACAGTGGATAAAGATACTTCTTTTTGTCGTTGCATACCTCTACATATCATAAATAGTATCTGGGTGTTTCAATCTACCAAGACAAACATCCATGTTCACGAACACAATGTTTTACTTGAGCGTCGAATGATTTCGTTAGACTTGATTTAAATTGTCTTTCGGGATATATACCACGTACCTTTGTTTGGAGTAACCGATATTTCAGCACTGTTGCAAACGCCATGTTCACGGATTCAAAGTCAAAGTCAAAAATCATTTATAGGTCACAACGTGACGCTTATGAACGTCAAATTTTTTAAGTAAATTAATAATGCTTCTACATTTACATTTACTGCCCATTCGCTAAGCAATAGGTAGAACCACGAGAAAGAACGGGCAATAAAACTCGTGGCCACTCTTTTTAATCGCCAGTGTTATTGTACATATTTTGTTTTTGTAAGGAGCTGCAACTGTTTCACATTGTAATTAATTACTTGTAAATAGTAAATAAGAACATACATAATACTTAAACAAATATGCAGTTACTAAATTAAGTGCTGTAGTAGTCTTCAAATGTGAATCTTGTGTAACAGGAGCATCCACTTACGCTTTATAATGTAGGCAACTCGCGATCATGTTCAGAACTATGGTGGAAAAGTATGTTACAGAAAGTGACGGTATATGAATACACGAAAATTACAAAAACGTTAGTATCCAGCCCATGATAACGAGGATGAGGATGTACTGATTTCGTTAGACTCGAAGCCACTTCCAGTGGATACACAGCTTTAGTAAAGTCAGTTTATTAGATAAAATTGCCTGTATCTACCATTAAATTTTACGTGTTCTTATGGCAAATAACTGCTGATTGAACAATTTTCATTTTCATATTTAACAGCTCGCTTCTGACTGTGGCTCCGTTCTATATAAGCAGTATCTATATATGTAAAATGTCATCCAAATCTTTCATTATTCTCCTAGCGTTATCCCAGTTTCATCCCGGTGTCCGCTTACTAGTCTAATCAGATTTGGCTGAATGTTACCTTTCTACACAGCGACTGCCTGTCTGACCTCCGCAACTCAAAGGGACAGCGATATAGTCAGTTAATTCAGAGGACTAGCGGGCAATAGACATCATGCATTCAGCCCAATGACCAAAGAGGTCGCTTTGCTATTCAGCCTTGTCTTCGTGTGAGTATAATAGTCATCAATTTTAAATAACAGCGAAGCTCAATTTCGTTCTTGAAAAAAAATAAAAGCTTTACTTAATTCTTTTTATTGAAAAAAGGCGGGAATACAAAACATTTACTTTAAATATTGTATGTTTTTGGGATTTTTTTATAATTACGTGCTAATTAGGAAAAACATGAGTTCTTCAAGTGATGAAGATATAAGCTGCACTCCCGATTCAATGAAAATGGAAGCTGAAGCAGCAATTAACAATATTTTGCCTGAAACTTCTAAAGAGAGATATTTAAAAACTTACGACGATATGATAAAGTGGCGAACAGAAAAACGAGTAGTCTTTATCCGAGACTGTATTCTTAACATACTTTATTCTTGTAATGCCGTTTTTTTTTCTACTTACCTCACAATCGAGATGTAAAGCAGAATAGTTAGCTCGGGTGTAAGCACCAATTGCACCCTCGAGCTATAGGCGCCCTCGCTGCGCTCTTGCGCCTAAATATCTCGGGCTGCAATTGATGCCTTACAGCCCTTGGCTACTAATCTACTATTGATGACAAGATGGCTGAATGCGTTTTCACCCGAAATGTGCAAGGATACTGAGAGATGCAAGGTTGCATAACGAAACATTTTACAAAACAAATGTTCTGTAAATATAAAATTCTTACTCACAGACAACGCACAGCCAACACTATAGGGCGCAGAAAGCTGAAATTTGGCAGGTCTCTTCCTAGGGGACCGTAGAAGTGCACTATGAAGGCAAATTGAAATAAAATGTGCGGGCATAGCTGCGAGCATCGTCCATAGTACCTATATAATTGAATACATGCTAAGTACATACAAGCTTTCGCATCAGAGCAAAAAACATACGACTTAGATCACGTGGGTAGTAATTACTACAATTTTAATTACGGGTCTGTTTTGACCGCTTCATGTTGAAAACAATTAGTCCGATCGGTGTTTTAAACATCTGTAAAAGCTTCCCACGATGCAGAGCGTCCATAGTGAAAGTTGTTTTATTGTAATTATATTATTGTTATCAATTTTAAATATGAAAGCGTTAGCCGCAGTTTGCGTGAACAAAGTGCGGCTAACGCTAAGTCATGCTATATAAATAAACTGTGGTGGCTGAACAAGATTGGATACAAACAGCGCAAAATAGAACAAAGTGGAATGAATTGAGACCTACACCAAATTGGTTAAAGAAGGCTTGAGATGGTGATGTAAACTGAACAATTGCTTTTAAAAAGTTGTTTTCTTTTTATATCAAAACAATCAATGGCATAGCAAGCTTTGCGAAAAATAAGGGACTCCCCAAATCTAGTTAGTTTTCGAAACGGGTAGTAAAAGCAAGGTACTGATTTTCATCGGCAAAGAAAACTTGCAGCAACAAAAAATACATTATTTATTTATTAATCGCTTCTAAACTACCTAGTAGGTACTAATAACCTACTTTAGGGTTACTAGAAATCACCCAGACGTAAGAACTGAGAGAAAATCCACTCGGAACGGGCGAGACTTCAAAACAACGGTATACCGCACCAACGCATCTAGTAAATCACTTTTGTGCAAACAACTTCAACTTTCCCATTTTAATATGAACCGCAATGAGGGGCGACGGAGTCACAATATTCCGTACCCGACATTTACAGCGAACAGAGCGCAATCCATTCCAAACATGTCAGTTTTAACGCTCAACTAAGGCCTATGTCACATTGGGCGTTTGCGTTCCTCGAGCGTGTGCTCGGCGTACGCACGGCGGACGATCGGCGTGTGCCCGGCGTTCACTTTGTATCACAGAGTGAACGCCAAGGGCACGCCGGGCGCCCGCTTGCGGTTCGCAGCCGCCCATAGGATCGGCGTTACAGTGAACGGAGCGCAATTTATTCTAAACTCATGACACTTTTAACGCTCAACTAGGGCCACCCTCGCATTAGGCATGCGCGTTTTTCAAGCGCGCACACCCCAAACGCCGCCGCCGCCGCCGGGCGCACGCCGAACGAACGCTCAAGCAACGCGGTAACGCTGGGTACCCGCTCGAAGAATGCGCACGCTCCATATGACGTCGGCCTTACAGAGAACAGAGCGCAATCCATTCCAAACATGTCACTTTTAACGCTCAACTAAAACGTCAGGTTTCTAAAATACGATACTAGTATAAACATTATATTCGTCTTTAGTGGGCCGCTGTAAATTATTGTATTAATATATAATTTACTCCGTTCAGAGCTACTTGTGACCATATTGAAATCAATCTATATTTTACTGAATACCATTCTAGAATTGAGATGAATAGAGAGATAATAAAATACTTAAATGAATTCAACTAGTACGAGAGAAAATCAAGAGAAAAGCTTTACAAAATAAATTGAAATAAATTATTATGTACGAGTATAAGGTTTGTGTGAACGTAAAATAATGTTAGGTAGAGTTAGTGTTGCCCAAATGCAAGAACAAGACGAGACTTAGCCAGTCTTGGTCTTGGTCTTGCGCCAATACACCTGGTCTTGGTCTTGGTATTGCGCTCCCAGTCTTGGTCTTGGTCTTGGCCTTGCAGCAAGAGTCTTGCAAGTCTTGCAATTACCTATCAGTTCCAAACTTGATATAGATAAACACCTTTAAATATTGTTGGGCCTAACTCGGACACCCTGTATACTTACTAGAATAAATTATTATGACATCTACTACCTATCCTTACCATTTTATCCTAATCATAATACTGCTTGCGTGATCAGTATAATGTATTCATTTTCATTCTAAGCACTCTGAAACTTATTTATTCTTTGGAACACCTGTAGGTACTCTTAAAATTCGAAATTATTTTGCATGAGTCTACCTACGCCCTGTGGCGGCAATCAAATAGTGTCAAATGTTGTGATTTCGGCGCGGCGGCAACGATTGTTGTATATGATTTCAAAAGAAGCCGACGGCGCGTGTATCATAACCATGTACTTCCGAAAAGCGGCAAATTTCTTTGAGAAGTAAGTACAAAACCTTTGATGCCGCATTATCAAAGTGCCGATGGTTAAAACATAACTATGCATGCACTCAGTTTGATTTTAATGGATATTTTTTTATTCGCTATGTAGGTATGTTTATGGTACCTATTAGTCGTAATGCGCATAGGTCCAGTTTTTCATATTCTTTGATACAGTTTTTTGCGTCTCATAGAATTCCTAAGCGTACCTATACACCGAACTGTTACACCTAACTACTCCGTGAAATAGCGCTAAGTCCTAGCTGCAAGACGCAAGAGTCTTGCAGGCTTAGTCTTGTTCTTGCTCAAGTCTTGCACGATCAGTCTTGGTCTTGGTCTTGCTAAAAATACGCGGTCTTGTTCTTGGTCTTGGTCTTGCAAAAACGCAAGAACAAGACCAAGACTGCAAGACCAAGACTGCAAGACCAAGACTGAATTTGGGCAACACTAGGTAGAGTGCATCTAGGGAGTAAGCGCTTGTAAATAATTATACGAAATGCAAGAAAATATATTTACGCAAATGGTGCTCGAATTCTCGTCACGCAGCGTTATGACGATGAAGAGGTTACTATTAAGCCACCACGCCACATCATGCGTCAAATTATTAAAAGGTATTGAAATCGCTTGTGACGACGGCTAATGAAATATTTAGTAACATAATGTGTAAATATTCAGTAGAGGTTAAGGCAGAGAAGAAGACAAGAGCTTTGCTGAATTGAGTGAAACTATTGTAATATCTATATATCTATAATAACATTATATATATATATATATATATATATATATATATATATATATATATATATATTTGCCTATGATATATTATTATAACTAAAGGAACGAACCATTTCACGTGTGCATTATTTACTTGTTACACATGTGGCTATTCAACCTTCGGGGCACGTGTTACAGGACATCTGGCTTATCGTGACCGTGGCTGGTGTGACCGATCCCGAAATGTCGAGGAAAATATAAGCTATTTTACCTATATTTCAAATAATTACGTGCACTTCACGAAATAAAAAATTGGATTGGTGCATCCACATTCTGAAACGTTGCACTTGTGCACTATTACGCGACGCATGTATCGTCAGATGTACACGCTCCCTTATCCCACATAAACTCGCGAAAGTGTAGACAGGGTTCTTTAATAGCTCAAACAATTTGTGCTTCCATGTGCGAAGTACTTGGACACCGACGCTTGCCCTAAGTACCCTGTTAATCAATTGTTGGGTACCTTTTAATCATCACTGGTGAAAACGTGGAAACAATATTTCTCGTCAATTTCACTGCTGTTGAACAGTTCTGAAAGTTTTTAAGGTACCGTAATAAAAGTAAGACTTACAGTTTTGTAGTGTACGCAGTCAATTCGCGGTTTATTTCGAAAGCTTTACGAACTGAAGAGTTGTTTGGCATGGCTGTGCATTCTGATAACAATTATAAAACCGTTAAATAAAATTTGGAAGAAATTTCGTAGACAAAAACAATGTAAGCCACGAACAAGTAACAATGTCCAAGTAATTTCAGCGGCAGCTTCGCCGCCTGACACTGCACTGAATGTTGTGTTGTCCATTACGGCTAAGTACGAAAAGAGCCCCAGTACGGCTAGTCAACCTTCCAGACACGGCCCGTTTTGGTGTGCATAGACCTTTACTTGTACCATGGTAACCAGTTAGCCGACCAACCGCTGGCTTATTAATTCTTATCATTATCTAGTAGCTCCGATAATTAAGACTGATATTGCCTTAATTAAATACAATGCTGAATTGCCTATAATCTAGCTAACTTATTGTTGTTACTTGGACTACTGTTTATCACGCAAAGGTACCTATGGATTAGTAGCTGCTGCCCGCGCCTTCGCACACGGAGAAAAGGAAACTTGTATTAGAAGATCCAAATACGAAAAGCACATATTTGTATGCGTAACTTAAAAATAAAAGCTGCCCCTTATTTTGTAATTTTCAACCCCTATTTCAACACAAGTGTTTATCAAAATCTATGTCCGTTTCTATGGAGTGATAATATCCTATTTGTATGCATAAAATTCTGTTGGGCTGTTTTGACATGATCACGTGACAACGGAACATACATAAATAACAAATAACATAGGCATTTCTGCATTTATACTTGCGGCTCCGCCTGCGTAGGTGTATGATATCGCGATAAAAGTTAGACTAGGTGTTATTCAGATGTCAAGGTATACATCTGTAAAATTTCCTCCATTTAGTAGTTGTTGGGTGAAAGAGTTTCAAAAATCTGTTTATCGTCACAAACTGTCGCGTTTTTTTATAACAGCAGGATTGGTACGGAATAATACTCTAACTTTTCGATCGGTTAAAACTTTCAAATGTGGTCTAGCAATACACAAATACCACTTATTATAAGGGTCCTAGCTAGATGGCGAAACATGGGTGCGATTCTGATACACTTTTAACCTTTGCGCATTCAGACATTTTCTGTTATAAACTGGAACGTACAATTTGCTTCATTACACCAGCTGCAAGAGGTCGTGGGTATAGAGTTAGAGTGCACTCTGTTGCTTCATTACTGCGAAACCTTGTAGTTTCACACCTACAATACTCGAAGGTATTGAAGTAATAATTCATAAGAATATGCATCTCTGAAGAACAAAACGTGAACTGTGTGAAATTGTTTCATATCGTAACATCCAAGACGAAGCTTCTATTCAGCTGTATAGTAAATTATTTTGCATCATGCAAAATTAATTCTGCATGATCAATTTTCTGAAGTATGCCTGACGATATTTGGCGTGCAACACCAAAAGCTCTAGTTGCAAAACGCAAAAATCATATAGCTGCAATAAACCAATTTATTGTTGCTAAGAGTAGCAACAATAAATTGGTTTATTGCAGCTTGGAGATATCCACTTCAACGCAGTAACAAATTACAAAGCTTTTTGGCTGTATTCTTCAATATAATGGATACATATTATTTTGGTAGCAATATTCCTCATCAGGTTGCCTCAACTTCAGTAAACATCTTCTCTTTATTGTACACTAATATCAACATTGAAGAACCTGACAATAAAAGTCCAATTAACCTTATCGCTAAAAGCGATTTCTATCAGGTAACTTTTGATTAGAGTTTTCAATGATTTTAGGAAATATTTGCGGTTAAACAACTAAAAATAATATTCATCTTTGAAAATAATTTATTACTGAGCAGCAAAACAAACCATTAAACGATCAAAACAGCATCGCGTGCCGACCTTCGCAACAATCAAACACCTTTCTACGACAGCGGGCCGTTCCACAATTACGCTCAAATCTATACAATATCATTTACATTTATATGCATTTGTCACTAGATGTGCGTAGGCGGGGAGAAAGCTAACATTTATCCCGGTTTACAGTGCCACAATAATAATGCTTATAATTCAAGCAATGTGTAATAGATTTGAAGCTGGTAGACCGGCGCACCGGGCTCTGTACGATATGTACCTAGTATACTGCTTATGTTTAATGTGGTTCTTGGCCAGATGTGATACGTAATTTATGGGGGAAACTGGATTAGAAGAGATTGTTGTACCTTTAAGTACAATCCGCGATAGTACCGTGTGACGCTCGGGAAAATATGGCTGGAGGCGGTCTGGTTGCGTTGACTGATTAGGAGGTGATCGGAAATGTTCTTGGTTTTAGTTAGCTGGTTGGAATACATTGTCCTTCAAGGTTCGTAGTTTGGAATTGAGTGCATGGATGATGAAGTATTGTAACTGGATATGCGTCGGCGGTAGACACGCGCTAAAGCGGACTTTAGTGAAATTTTTGAATCGCAACCAGCACTTTGCTTGTATGGTGATTATCGTTTCCAGTAAGCTTTGTTATATCCCCATAGTACAGAAATACTGTGATCCAATCATATCTGTACCGATTTTAAGTAGGTTACATATAGTATTTTAAAAGGATAAAGCCTTTTCAATGTTTTTATACGTTAAAGTTGTAAAGCAAAATGTATGCAAAATAATTTCTTGACCTATTTTCACATCTTTTTAGTTTCAATTGTATAACACTATAATACTTAGTATTCAAGATATCAAGAGCACTGAAATATTCAGCGGCAATCTCAATATGTTTATCAGAGCACCTTCGATACGATCGGTTCATCGACCGCAATTTTTCCTAAAGAAGATATTCTACATTACCTTTTTGGGCTAGCAATCTTTTTATATAAATAACGTGGTAATATAGTCACCGTAGCTTATAAAAATAAGTTTAGGTAAAAACTATTACAGGATGTATTCAGCTCACATCTCGTAGGGTACCTAAGCAAGCATAGCTATTACGCAGACTTTGCCAACCCTTAAACACTGAAAATGTTATAAATATAATAGTACTAGCTTTCGCCCGCGGCTTCGCCCGCTTGAAAGTTAAATAAAGAGTAGCCTTTGTACTTTCCCAGGTTTCGGACTATCCATCTCAAATTTCATCACAATCGGATCTACATATTAGCCGTGTAGCATACATATAAACAGATAGTACTTAAAATTACTTTTCTTTTCATTGTGTAGGTATATTATTGAAGTTATATGAAGCCCTTTCATTTGATACCCATATTGAAGTATTTGTGGAAAATAAGTAATCCGCCATTTTGTTGCGGCGGCCGTCTTGGATTTTTCATAGTGAGCTCTATTCTACCAATCAAACCCTTTCATTTGATACCCATATTGAGGTATTTGTGGAAAATATGTAATCCGCCATTTTGTGGCGGCAGCTATCTTGGATTTTTTATAGTGAGTCGTATTCTACGAATGAAGCCCTTTCATTTGATACCCATATTGAAGTATTTGTGGAAAATAAGTAATCCGCCATTTTGTCGCGGCGGCCGTCTTGGATTTTTCATAGTGAGCTCTATTCTACCAATCAAACCCTTTCATTTGATACCCATATTAAGGTATTTGTGGAAAATATGTAATCCGCCATTTTGTGGCGGCAGCCATCTTGGATTTCTTATAGTGAGTCGTATTCTATCAATCAAACCCTGTCATTCGATACCCATATTGAAGTATTTGTGGAAAATAAGTAATCCGCCATTTTGTTGCGGCGGCCGTCTTGGATTTTTCATAGTGAGCTCTATTCTACGAATCAAGCCCTTTCATTTGATACCCATATTGAGGTATTTGTGGAAAATATGTAATCCGCCATTTTGTGGCGGCAGCCATCTTGGATTTTTAACAGTGAGTCGTATTCTACCAATCAAACCCTTTCATTCGATACCCATATTGAGGTATTTGTGGAAAATAAGTAATCCGCCATATTGTCGCGAAGGCCGTCTTGGATTTTTCATAGTGAGCTCTATTCTACCAATCAAACCCTTTCATTTAATACCCATATTGAGGTATTTGTGGAAAATATGTAATCCGCCATTTTGTGGCGGCAGCCATCTTGGATTTTTAACAGTGAGTCGTATTCTACCAATCAAACCCTTTCATTCGATACCCATATTGAGGTATTTGTGGAAAATAAGAAATCCACCATTTTGTCGCGGCGGCCATCTTGGAGTTTTCATAGTGAGCTCTATTCTACTGATCAAGTCCTTTCATTTGATACCCACATTGAAGTATTTGTGGAAAATAAGTAATCCGCCATTTTGTGGCAGCGGCCATCTTGGATTTTTCATAGTGAGTTCTATTCTACCAATCGAGCCCTTTCATTTGATACCCATATTGAGGTTGTTGTGAAGTAATATGTGATCCGCCATTTTGTATCGGCGGCCATCTTGAATTTACAATCATTTAAATTATCTTTTAAATCTTGATGATAATAATATGAGTGTTTACCAAAAATCAGATCAATCTGTCATCAGGAAGGGGGTGAATGCCAATTAATAGCTTTCAGAGCTCAGGATTTTCGCCGACTTAGTTGATACTTTTCCTTATATTATGGCAACATTATACAAAGTCTTTATAAATTGTAGCCTATGTGTTATTCTGATGTATAAACTATATAACTGTAAAGTTTCATCCAAATCCGTTCAGTAGTTTTTGCGTGAAAGAGTAACAAACATCCATCCATCCATCCATCCATCCATCCATCCATCCTCACAAACTTTCACATTTATAATATTAGTAGGATACTATAACTACTGATTTAGTCATCACACCAATTACCAGTCTTCAATGCTCAAGATATATGATAGTTATAGATTATCTTGGTGGCACCAGCAACTTAATATGGTCGCATCAGCTTTCAAGTCTAACGACAGATTTGTTAATAAATAGCTTTCCTCATCATCATCAGCCTTTATCAGTCCACTGCTGGACTAGGCCTCTCCTTTGAAAGGAGGAATTGGCCTACTATACCACGCTGGCCAAACGGATTGGTATAGGGTTTGTATCAAGTTTTCCTTCTCTTACAGTGCTGTTTTCTGCATAATATGCTTCCTCTGTTGGCTCTTACGACACCCATGGGATGATATGGGGTGGTAACAATCCGTATTCTTAATCCGTCACCACACGGATAAATAGGTTTTATTAATAGGTTTCCTAGAAAGCTAAAATCAACTGACCTGCGCAACTAGTTTCAGGATAATTTGAGGGTGTACTTCCCGTAACGACCGTCATAGATCTTCATCTCAGCCGGGGTCGACGGCTTTACGTTATCTTCGAAGCTCGGAGAGGTGGTTTTAAAGACTGAATACCCATCTATAAACTAGACAGTGACGAACGCGATTTACCTCGCCATCTCATAGATCAGTGCCGTCACATAGCCACGGGCCTCTCAATCTTTACTTTGTAAGCAAGCACCCATAACTTCTAACAAAGTATAGATGTCGTCGGAACTAAACGGAACAATTACTAAGTAGCATTAGATTTATTGTACAATGCATGTTCATTTCACTCTCGGAGTAGTGTTCTAGAAAACAAGTACTGCCTAGCCGACGATCATGTCCAAGAAAATGTATACGCAAGCTCTGCTTTCCCTACACCAATCGTAAATAACGTATTCATTATGAATAACATAACAGTTTAAAATGTTATATTGTGTTGTACACTTAGATTAGATTTTCATTGCCACTATAAACTTCAGCGGTCCTACATCATTCCAGTTAAGGAAAGGCCGTGAATTTTACGATATTGATACTGCCTCTTGTCGTTCGCAATGGTTTATGGTTATCGGGCAACCGAGATTGATTAGAAACTTAAGTGCCTGTCTATGGAGTGAAGCTAATTGTCGCGGTGATAAACATATGATTTTACTATAGAATTAAGTATACTTAATGCTTTTATGTTGGGCAAGAAATTGGACACAGGAGAGTTCTAAAACGATATATCTGCTAGCGAGTGAATTTTCTGTGTGCTAGCGAAATGTCAGGTGATAATGAAGAAATAATTGTGGGTTTGTGGATTGACTATAATTAATTTTAAACTAAAACAAACTGCGTTAAAATGCGTAAATACGAGTGGTAGATATTTTAATTTGAATGTATAACATTTTGTTATTCAAAGGTGACCACTATACAAACGAAAATTTATTCGATCTATTCGTCTGTATATATAGGCTGCTCGTTTGCTTCCTGTATCGTAAAAAAACTTATCCAAGCGTAACTGATATATAGAAAATTCGAACGAGAACTTATCCCGTCCAACTATTAATCGAAAATCTATAGTTAAAACAACGAAAAAGATAAAACAAAAATTAGTACAGTTGATTTCTTGTGGTCTTTTTCAATGAAAATCCAGAGCAATGTTAGAAGTTAGATTAAAAAGATAGCCTGCTCCGCAACCCGTTTTCATGCCGTGGATCGCAACCGCAATATGTGATTAGTTCTTGCTCCAATTTAGACCAAGTTCGACCGCAGAATTCCGACTATTTACAGTAGAAAACCGATACTTCAGCTATTGGGGTTTTACTATCAGAAAATTTGCTAGCAGCGAGGCCTCGAAGCATGTTGTTTGCTGTCAATGCAGTAAACACAAATAACTGGTTAAATCTTGGAATGTATACTAGAAGAGGTGTTCTATGTTTTAGGTGTAGCGTTCTATTCAAGAGACTCATTTTTCACGGTCGGTGTAAGTCACCATATTCTTATCATGTTTTGTTGCATCTTAACGTATTGATTTACTTATACCTACAGAAAAAAATGGATTTGAGTCACGTACGTATGAAAATTCCTTTAATACAATTTACCAAATTCCATTAGACAACAATCTTGATAAGATTTTAACAAGTTAATTTGAGATAGAACGCACAAAAACAGTCGCACGCAAAATCAGCAATCTTCTACTAAATAAAATATATAATGAAACAAGAATTCATTCAATATTGATCGAAAATAAACCTTATTCATAATAAGTTATAGTAGAATTTCATCTATGTTGTTGTAATAAGTTATGGTAGAATTTCATCTAGGTTTGGCTATTAATGCCTGGTAGCAAAAAGTAGGTATTTGTTTAGCCAACATTGGATTTATCACTTTCCCTATATCGGACACCAACCAGCTGAGCAGGACTAACGGCTGTTAATCGTACGGCTGACATTTCATTACTATGGAAAGTCGATTGAAACTCGAACACAAAAAAATATATTACAAATATAGGGACGTGCTACGATTTTGATCTATGGATTATTACTAATAAAATAAAAGAATCGAACGCAAATAGTTATTTCAACCAATAAAATGTTATAATAACTATCTACTATTGGCGTGCGTAAAGGCACGCAAATACAGCACCTAAGTCGTAGCCAAGCGGCTACGACTTAGGTGCTGTATTAAGCCAGTAGCTGAGACCATCAATTTATAATTAATCAGCGATAAGAGAAGTC
Organism: Euclidia mi; assembly: GCA_944739405.2. Classification (NCBI taxonomy): domain Eukaryota; kingdom Metazoa; phylum Arthropoda; class Insecta; order Lepidoptera; family Erebidae; genus Euclidia; species Euclidia mi. The sequence continues at coordinate 59,383,861 of OX123196.2, read as the reverse complement.
ATTATTTATTTCACAAAACCAATTAACACGCCATAAACGACACACTAAGCATGTAGTAGCCAGCTATTAATTGATTGATTCTTTCTAAATATTCTATCGCTTTTAATTTTGGTAACCATTTATAGAAGTGGTAAATGTGTCTGACCACGGATCTATCGCTAATATGTTTACTAGCTGCCGCATTTGCATAGTGTCAAACTTTCAAACCCTATTATATCCTCTTAGGGATAGCAAATAAATAAAAAGCCTTCCGTAGTGGATTGTTACTGCATAAAAAGAACCACCTGTAAAAATTTCATGTTTAAACATTTTAATTGAAATTGATTAAATTGTGTGTTTGTCAATGACGCCAAGAGAATTCAGGCCGAATAAACAGAATGGATTGTCAACAAAGTGTTTAACATGCCAATAAATTCTAGAAACATCTAGAGAATTACCGGTAGGTAATAATTCAATGATTACCGGTCTTGTTTTTAGTCTTTGCTATTTTTCTTTGAGTTTAATGAATGATCGCGTGAATCACATTAAAATATTCATCTTAGCTTTTTATTTTATGACGTGGTGTTGTAGTCATATTATTTTCAACGTTTATACGCAACAACAGATTATGAAAATACTAGAGGACGCCAGCAGCTACGCCTGCACATTTTTTTTAATTTATCTGTTTTGACCGATCCCGTGGGTATTTCGGGAAATCCCTTCTTAGTGCACCCCTACGGTCCCTAAGGAACATACATGCCAAATTTCAGCTTCCTGCGCCCAATAGTTTCGGCTGTAGCGTGTCTGTCAGTCAGTCAGTAACGCAAGGATTTTATATATTAAGTTGAAAATATAATGGCGTTTTTCAAAGTTTTATCTTAATTCTATATACAAAAATAATTCTATTGACCACTACTACTACTATTGACTACTGTTTGTACCTTGTAGCCTTTCATATTACACATTCATCATTATTATTTAAATAAATTTTAAGTTATTATTACATACATACGAGTATAACTATATCATAAGTGCTTCATCACAGAACCACACGAAGAAATGTGTATGTGCGACAAACTCGATAGGCCGATAGAAATTACTAAGACTGTATGCACAAATCGATGATACCATCCATACTGATCCGCAATATCAGTAGTAACATGAAAGTTACAATCTCAATCTACCTTTAATTATCTCTGACATTATGGAAGACATAAGTTCTAATGACTCCAAGGTAATGGCGAATAGAATTGCCATTACTTTGTGCAATATGTGTGCCTTATAGTGTACAAACAAATTAATTCGTTAGTATATAGTTTTGTAGGAGAAACGCAAATGTCTTCAGCTAATTCTAGCCGTTTCGTTGTTTAACACTTTAACCACCGCGTAGGTCACCGGTGACCTACGGTAGCGGAGGATTGGCTGTCAATCATTTTTGCTTGGCAGTTAAAGTGTTAAGTGGTCAATTCAAATAGTTCTCAAGATGTTCAGTAATTTCCCTTTATTTGTGATAAGTTTAAACTCATCAAGGCCAGTTGTTTAATTGTTCAAGATGCTCACTCACTAGTTTCAATCTTATAAATAGTAATAATTTCCTTAATTCATATTATACTAGCTTTTGCCCGCGGCTTCGCTCGCGTAAATTCGGGGTTATCTAGTTATGGTATATCACCTATGTTCGGGGTCACAACACAAATCTCCTTTATTGGGCGCATACTTCCATAATTGTCGTTTTAACTGTTTTAGAAATTTAATATAACTGCAAAAAGTATTTACACATACAAACTACTTTAGTACTCAACATGTTATCCGGTATCTGTGACGTGTCGCTAGAGTGGCCAATATGGCGACTGTGATTTGTCTGTCAGAACCATAAGAATTTAACAAAATACTCAACAATCCGAATTTTGCAGATATATGTTGTCGACTCGAAATCTTTATTTTTAATATTTTATTATTCAGGTAAGGTTTCGATGTACTCCTTGACGAAATTATTAATATAAGGTTTGACACTGCGATAGCAGCGTAGTCCGTCCGTTCCAATGTGAAACACGCCAAAACATACAACTACTTACAAATTAAAAAAATTGTAAAAAATCATTTTCCAGTAAACTAAATTGTAAATCTAAACCATTCTCAAGTCCCCTTGAACACACACAAAAAAATTCACCAAGTCCAGTCGTTTAGGAGGAGTTCAGTGACATACACACGCACACAAGAAATATATATATTAAGATTAAGACAATTCAAATGATATAGACACAGAAATCGAGCTGTATAATATAATTCATTATATAAATATTATATATATAATTTGAAACAAATAGTATGTATGCAAGCTTGATAATGGTGACATGTATTTAAACTATCATATAACCAACAATTTATGAATTGTCGTCAAATATGTGCTCTCAATAGGGTTTTACTTTATATTGCATGCTGTAACGCAGAATGTGGTGACACTATTATATTATTGTAACAACATTGTATTTACCCATATTCGCAATAAATTATATGAATATGAATATGAATAACTTAAAGGATTTTTTTAGTAACTGTTGAGTTAACCAATTAGGTATGAGTCAAATCAGATTCTTGTCCCAATTCAATCAATATTCAGTCTGTGCGCGTATTAAATACAAGAGTGAACTTATTTTGTAGTCGATGGTACACTCGTGTAATTGAAGTCCAGTGGGGGGTAACGGCAGTCAGTGGTATAAATATATGGCTCGTCCAGCTACCGCCATGGTGCAATAAATTAATTCTATAGAATTTATTCATGACCAGTAAGGATGTCAAGTGTATTTATTACTTTTAATTACGGTAATGCTAGATATATTTATCTTGATCTAAGCTTCATATTTTGGTCAGTGACTGAGAGTCTTGAAATTATACTAAGACATGAGACGCAATAATGTTGGGAATAGGAAGGTTTTAATAAAGTTAACTCGAATATCAGAGAACAAGCACAGGTCGCCAGAATTTAGTGTTGCCAGAAAACAAGAATCCTAGTCGTTGAAATTTTGGACAATGTGCCAAGTGTACATGTAAGTGGGCATTTTTATATTTATTCTCATTTCTTTCAAATAATCATTTACTATTAAAAAGGCAGAACACGTCTCGAATAGATATTATGAGTAAAGTAAAGGAAAATAAACATATTTTTATTAATAAGTTCCTGAATAATATTTGTCCTCAACCTTGTTAACAATACAGTTCAAGATCACAAACGCATAAAATATTAACTAAAGGAACATACAAAAGCCTTGTAAATATCTGCTATCTGCTTTTAACCCTGCAGTAGTCGCGCATCTAGAAGTAACGTAAGTGGTCGCGCGGATTACATACGTAGTCCATTTTAAAATTGATATAAAAATAAAATTTGGAGAAAAGTCCCTATTTTTTTTATAAAAATACTATCAGTAGGGTTTTTTAAGAACATTTAATTCGTGAAATCTAATTACAACCCAAAAGTTAGAAAATAATTAACCAAAACAAAAATCGTCTCTAAATAAGCATAAATACGACATTATTTACTCAAATGGAGATCACAATAAATTTATGTATGAAAAACTAACTACTAAATTCGATTTTTTGCACAGAATAGACACATAATCTAAAAATGATCCCTACATATAAACTTGTTGTACGCGGTACACATTTTTCTGGTGCTTTTACTGCGGCTTCTTCACAGTCATAGAAATGACGCAATACGACGCTCAAAATTGAGGTAGTTGCTTGAGTTTTAGGATACAAAATGCCCAGAAAGTATTTTATCTTGTTTGTTAGATGCTTGGTAACGATTTTCTTCGATTATCTTATGAGCCAGTGGCATCAACCGAGCCAAATTGATCCATTATTCGTTTGCGCTACAAAATTCATCAAGCCATGCTTCTATTTCTGCAGCTTGGCGATTATTACCCATATTTATACTAAAATATAAGTAAACTTATGTTATAACAACAAATTTGAATAAAAAAAGTCTAATTATAGCAATCAACTCAATTATAGATAAAAAATACAAAATTTTAGAACAATGAATAAGGAAAAAAAACTTACATAATCGGTCGCGCGGATTACAATTGTAGTCCACGCCCTTCTCTGAACTCCTGTGAACGACCACAGGGCACGATTTGCAGTTACACTGCACTGAGCGAGTTGCCCAAACATTCATTTGAAAGTATCTAGCGCCTTATTAAGCTGGTGCAAACCGATTTTGAGAAATTGACGATTTTATATAGGTGGATTACATATGTAATCCGCGCGACCACTCCAGGGTTAAATCGCCATTGTACAATTTGCCGCGCTTATAAACCCTGAATAGTTTAACATTATAAATGGATAAAATTACCATACGCGGATATTCCTATCGGTGCATGGTAATTGTATGCTGCAAAGTAGGTCCTTGAATATTTTATAAAGAATATTAATATCGTTGTGAATGTGAACTTGACACGTGAAAAGTATAGACGTGAATAATATAAAACCAAAAAATATAATACTAGTATATGTCATATTTATAGACAATATATTTTTTAATGTTAGTATTATGGCCTGAGGAGTACTTATAGAGTACGAGACTCAATAAAAGGTAATTACATTATTTTTGTAATCTCACTATTGACTCACTTAACGATGATCGACAACCAATAGTAACTTTTACCACCTAGACGGGTTAACGACCGATTGCAATGTCCGAGTTACCTTCTACAAAGTGCGGAAACCAAACGCAAGGTACTTTCAAATGCTAGTACATGCAACATAGACCATCGAATCCAATAGATCTGGTATTAGAACGAAATTCTTGACATCACTTCGACATCGAAGTTAGGACTGGCGCACATATAGCGAAGCACAGCGTATTTTTCATTATGAAACTATTATCAACATTGGTATCCGTACCTGTCTATATGGACCAAGTTGAAGTAGAACTTCGAAATATATTTATTTGATTAAACGTTTTAAAATATCTTTGAATATTCATAGCCAACTACTTTTTAGATAAACAAGGATCTAATGATCGGACGCAAAGAAAAGTACACGGAATCCATAACTGTATGACAAGAAAAAAAAGAAGCACAGTTAATTATAACGAATGTATTCTCTGTTTATTTCATCTCACAGCCATAATAGGCGACTTTCATAGGTCTAAACCACGCAGGTACTAAGCAAGAAACGCAAGTGAACACAAGAGAGGCGATAACTAAGCGATGTTAAAACGCGACGATCGCAGGATAAGATCGCGCGATACATATTGATACGAATAGAAAATAGTGAAACTATTGAAAAATCACCGCCCGAGAAGATGTCTGGCGGATGAAATCGAAGATCTAAGATGCGATAGTGAGCTTTATTAATGCAAACGGATAAAAGGGAGGTGCGCTCGTATATAAGGATCGTATAATTCAGTGTTTTTCAAACTTTTGTGTGACTCGACTCCCAGCGCAGGCGGAGGTTCCCCCTTTGTGTCTCCCGGTGGAAGCTTTTCCAGGGTGAAGAGTCCCACCACACTATGGTTTAAGAGCCGGGCTGATGAAGGATCTACGTGCCTCTCTTTTAAAGACTTTCTGGGCCTATTCACACATTCATCCATAGCGCAAGTACATGGTCGTCTAAAGTATTATTAGAGTATACTAAGGCATCAATAAATAATAAAAATATATTTTTATTAGTGCCTCGTGATCCTCCTTCCTTGTAGAAACTTCGCTGTCCCCGTGTGGGCCCGATCAACACTTTGATAAACACTGGTATAATGAATAGTTGGAATGATGAAAATCTTGGCATGAATGTATAAACATCTCTTATTGCATATGAATACGTCACATGAAAGACAGTCAGATTATAATCAAACTAGTGAAATTGCATACTGTCAATAGATGATTTTATACTTTCTCGACTTGTTTATGTTATACGATCTTGATAACTATCTAGTATCTACTCACTTCAACTAGACATTTTATTGTAATTTATACCTTTAAAATAATAAGTAACTACACTAGTAAGAGATATACGAAATGTATAGATACTGTCAACTTGTGGACTAGCACACACAAAAATACACTTTGGCATGTATCATTATTTAATAAGCATGGATAGTATGGATGCATCGTGTATATTATTGTGGCTACAACAATACAGACTCTATCTAGCTTTATTATTTTAAAGTTTTAACTAGGGTCTTTTTATATCCCACGTGATGACCTATTGCCGAAATCCACCCATCCTCGTTTAAGACACCAACTCAAGCAAAGCTCGCTTTAGCAACGTACTCTATCGTTAACTACTATCGAATATATGCAACAGTCCATTCCCCTGTGCTACATCGATTAGCCAACAACGAGGAAGCAGCGATATACTCGTATGTGCCCAAACAATTATCGCGGAGGACTAGTTTCATCTCGTGTTGACGTTATATGGGGCCTGAAAAGGTGGCGCTATTGTGAAACGATAAATTATTTCGGTTACTATTAAAGTGATATAATTTGATCATACATAATTAAGTACATGACTGGCATATATCGTGAAATGGAGGTTTAGTGCTATTCGAAAATGAGAGGACTTTATACGGTTTATACCTCTTCTCCCTTAGAACTCGAAAACTTATAGCACATTTACTATTCAAAACATAATCTATCGTAATTTATAATAAGAAAGTTATAATTGACTCGTACAGCGCCAGGGTTGTCGTATCATCACGGCTTATGATGACAGCAGGACATTCTCAGCAGGTGCCAAGTGGAGTGGGCAGATGATAGGCATGTTTACCGCATGCCATGCAATACTGGACAAAATTGGCTTGAGGTTTCATGAGTACAAGGCAATTGAGCATTGGACAAATCCATGTATCAATAGTCATCGTTATACTGGATGAATCCAAAACTTTCGCCTTACAGTCGCAAGGTCCGCTTGCCGCATCTATATTAGACGGAATATTAGCTTTTCACAAAGCGACTGTAGTCTCACCTCCCCAACCCAAAGGAAAGGTATCAGTGCATAGACCATGAGTCTAGTATTAGGATTCTTGAGAATACCAATTCAATACCATCATGACAGCTGGGATCGACAGCAGAACATGCTCTCTGAAGCACGGAGCTAGCGACTATAAACAATGCGATACCTACACACATTACTTCAAAAGTCAGTACGCGCAGCGGCAACTATTCTATTCTATTCTACTCCATGCGTGGTAGTGGGTCACTCTACTGGGCTATTGCAGCTCTATAAAATATCTATCAATCAAGTATCATTTGACTTTCCTAAAGCAGCCTGCTTGTAAGTGGATGTTCATGCTGTCAACCACATTTGTGATGGAACGTATCTACGTTGTCTTGATACTGATATGGACAGAGTCTAAAAACAATAATTTCAATGCGACGACAGCGCACGAAATGTTGGATTGAACTCGATATGAATGGGATTTGGCAAAGGTAACTATGAATATAGAAGCTATACCTGCTGCACAATTAATATTGATAAACTGGAGACGAAAGCTGACGCTAATGCGACGATGGCGACGAAAATTGTAGTGGGTTGTGCTGAACGTAATTGGATTTTAGCAAAGTATGCTATAGTGTTTTTTTTTTAACTGCATACATGCACGAGCCCTGGAAAAACGTTGGGCTATAAACATGACGCCTCTCTGCAGAACTGGAAAGCTAAAGTTGTACTGTTCTTCTAGAAGAACAATTTGTGGATCATACAAAGGATCGAATCCACAAACAACATTTGCTCTAAACGTCGAATCCATCGCTTATATTTTATTATACATTTCTAAAATCGTTGAAACATTTCAAAGCCAAACAAAATATCATTTATACTATATTGATACTATATTAATTTTATTTTAAACAAAATAAAATACATACGTGATATATTATCTAAATTTATTATGATAAAGCTTCATGCGGACGTCCGAGAGAATCTTAATATATAAAATCCTTGCGTTACCTACTGACTGACTGACAGACACGCTACAGCCGAAACTATTGGGCGCAGGAAGCTGAAATTTGGCATGTATGTTCCTTGGGGACCGTAAATGAGCACTAAGAAGGGATTTCCCGAAATTCCCACGGGATCAGGCAAAACTTTAAAAAAATGCAGGCGTAGCTGCTGGCATCCCCTAGTTAAGAAATAAACTACAAAGTGCAGTCGCTAAGCAAGATAAATTACCGTCATTCCGTAATTCTAAAGAAATATTTCTTAAAAATTCTTGTTGTTCAACAAACAGCTCGTTGCAAAAAATCTAGCAAAACAATAATTCATTCTAATATTATCTGTTTAGCCTCGCGGCGCACACTGCCAAAGTCACCGTTATATATTTATGACACATGTAACTTACACCTGCCGATTGACGTAACATTCGAATTATTTTCACCACTCAATGTTACTACCAAGGCTGATGCTGTTCTAGCGAGAATAGAGTTGATTGACTGATAAGAGTCGAACGAAATTGATTATGCACGCCACAACAAAGGAATTTACAATTATGGAAACAATTAATATAGCTATAATAGGTTTATTCACATATCGCAATTCACTAAACGCACACAACATACTTAAAAAAATATTCGTTTTGGTTTCAGGAGTTAGAAAATGTATATTATACTTTGATAAAAAAATATTTTTTTGAAATACTTATTATTTGTAACTTTATACAGTTTTATCGATTTGTAGACATCCCTATATTTATGAAACAGTTCTCCATCACGTTTTTTTTCTAAAGAAAGGAGAATTACTTTGTTTGTTCTTTGACCAAATATTTCGCCATTATGCTTGTTATACCAACCGTGTCCACAGTTTGAACCCATATTAGGGTAAACCAAAACTTCGATATAAGTGTCACCTAAAGGACGATATTTAAAACGGTCTAATTAAATTTAATTGTTGAGCTATCAATAAAAAAAATTGTCCAATCAGCTTGATACTGGCTCGATTCAGCTTGATATTTTCAAACCACAACAAAAAACGACACTGCTAAAATATGCGCGTCTTGAACACGACCTAGGAACCGAAATGCCATACTATAGGTACGTTGATGACTTATAAAATAATAATGAATCATTACTTTCAACATGCGATATGTCGGAAGCGAGCTCATGATTCACTTTCCATTTCAACAAATTAAAGTCCGATTGGAAACAAATCGTCGAGATTGAAAAAACATAAAACAATTTAAGTATGCTCGTAAAATGTATCTAATTGCTGCGATAAAGAGTGTAGGTATGGTGCAATGGTGAAGCAGTCAATATATGAAGGGTCCACTGCAATAATGATGAATGTTCTTTGTTTATTGTTCCGAGATAATACCGTTTCAAGTTTAATAACGGTTAAAAAAACTCTGAGTTAGAGATAAGAAAATAATTTTTATTTCAGTTAAAGGGCATAATATGTCCTATACCTAACTGAAATTATATTATAATATTCATTCTTTGGCAAATAATCATTCAAAGGTAACTTAAACTAATTAAAAATTAAATAATCTGAGGTAAGTTATAAAAATTAAGAACAATAACGATCATCGTCCACACTATGCTCACAGTCAATAATGATAGATGTCCTGGACATTGATCGTTGTAGCCATGAACGCCTGTGAGTTTCAGCGTTCTAGCCATGTAGCCAAATATTAAAAACTAAATTTTCTCGGGACTGTATGTAAGTGATATTGCTGAGTTTGTAAACGAGATTATTAATTGCATATATTAAGTGACCGAATGCCGTTCGAACTTAGAGTTTGAATTTTTTTGGACATTCATCATTATTGCAGTGGACCCTTCATATATGTACTTAATAATATATCGTGATATAAGCCGTAAACCGTAGTTTAATTTCAATGTGTAATATATGCGTAATCGCAAGAAAATACTATTCTTATATAAAAATACATTAAAAAAACTTTGTTTTCACAATTATCTGTGTCCTGATGGATAAAGAATACGAAGTTTTATTATTGCACTAGAGGACGCCCGCGGTTACACCCGCGTTATTTAAGGCTACTGCTCCGCTCCCGTCGCTCATAGCGCGATGTTATATAGCCTATAGCCTTCCTCGATAAATCGGCTATCTAACACTGGAAGAATCTTTCAAATCGGACCAGTAGTTCGTGAGATTAGCGCGTACAAACAAACAAACAAACTCTTTAGCTTTATATATTAGTATAAGATTTCATTCAGTGGATGTACCTACTAATAGGCGACTAAGAAAAAGACACGAAACAAATAGTATCCTTGGAAAGAGGCAGAAAACTTGGTTTCAACGCTATACTGCCTGGACACCTCCTTTTGATTCACAATGCTATTGTGACAAATAGGGAGAGGCCTTTGTCCAGCTGTGGACTGCAAAAGGCCTCTCAAATTTATTGTAGAAGCTGTATTTAAAAGAAAAAAGTCTTAAGTTTGTTGTAAGTCTTACAACCGTCTTATCTACTAGTTATTACAATGCTGTAGACTACCTAACACTCATCTTCATGACCAATAATGTGAAGCGAGAATCAAACCCCGGACTTTAAATATAATCTTAATCGATACTGCACCAACGAAACAAAAGGAACATAAAACACGCTTCAAGTATGCCAATCGTCTGTACGTACATAAAACAAGATGCGTACCAATCCAACGTATCATGAATGGTAATAACTATAACAGATGTTCGTCCGAATAAGATAAAGCAATTTCTAAAACAAGAAGACTCAACAGGATGCGATTTGTACTCTAGATTAGTTCGAAAACGCACAGATGATTTTCGTATTACGATGATAGCGAGACCATAAACCTGGTCAACATTATAGATTTTAAATATAACAAGAGTACTAGGAACGAATACGGTATCATAGAGTAAACAATATATCTCCAACGCATTTTTAGCTCCTAATCATTTGATTGCTTTCAATGAAATGCTCAATGCATGTCTCCTTTTTTAAGGTAATACGCGTCAAACGACCAGACGGATCACTTGATGGTAAGCCATTACCGCCGCTCGTGGACACAAGCGACACCAGAGGAGTCGTAAGTGCATTTCCCGCCCTTAAAGTTGAAAAAAAGACTAGAAGAAGTAGTGGGATGAGGGGGAACGAATAGGGGATGTGGCGCGAATGCGGTAGGTCACTCAAATATGAACTACAAGACAATAGGTGTAGCCAGCATGCTGTAAGTAAACGACGAACATTACGACAGTGAATACAAGCTTTCAAATACCACAAATAGATGAATAGACAGGCCTTTCAGCGACCTACAAAAAGTTACAACACTCAAATACCGCAAATATCTTCACATCTGATGGCACAGAACAAGTACACAACATTCAATTACAAACAACAAGAAACAATTAACGGTGAACAGTTTAAAACTATTGCTCCAACAGTTGAACTGAAAACAAAGTGTTATGTCAACATCTGTTCTGTGTTACGTGAAACGTTTACGTTACGTAACGTTGTGGAACTCTAATTACGGTTTCGATAATAGCTACATCGGTTTTTGTCTCGGGGGCATCGAGTCAAACGTCTAAGGGTTGTAACACACACACTCGAACGAACGTCGAACAACATTCAGGGGGTATTTTAATGGCTTTTGTTGTTACGATACTACAAAGGCATAGCTTGGTATATTTTGAGAGCCACATTATCAGCTCAGAAAGGTAAGAAAGCGAGAAGAATAGCAAAAAAGAAAATTTGCGCCTTTTGAGTAAGTGTAAGTGACGCAAAAACAGGAGGACGTCGTCCTAATATAATTATGGTTAGACTAGATCTACGCAACCCTGGACACCAACCTACACGTTGTCCTCCATTCTTGGAATGACAGAAACAAGTGGCGAGAAACAGCACCGGCAGAACATAATTCCACAGCTGAGGGCATCACGAATTCACGACCTACAAGTTATGTGGAAAACTACGCAAGTTGGAAGAGTTTAAAATATTTCCGTGTATAATATAATTAAAAAGAAATCATTGAGTTATTTATAGATAGTAGAAGCAATCGTCCGTAATCGATCAATTTGCTTTATCACCGGTCCGATTATATGATGAAATTTAATATGGAGCTTGTGTCAAATATGCATCTCTAATCTAAAAATCCATGGGTAGATCGGATATTGAATGCGTCGGTTAGAAGGAATCGTCGATCGACCTCGTCCTATCCCATCGATGGCATCGTTCGAGTCAATGTGGCAACGTGCAAAGGGCTCCCACTCATTAGGCGCCCGCGTTCTTCGTGCGGGTGCCCGGCGTGTGCCCAGCATGCGCTCGACGATGTTCACTCTGTAGTGCAAAGTAAGCGCCGCGCCGGGCGCACCCGAACACCTGCCGAGCGCACGCTCTAGGTACGCGCATGCCCAATGTGAGGGAGGCCCCGCTCTGTGATCGACGTCTTTTATTAGACTAAGCCGGTTATCTAATAGAAATTCATTTTGGAACGGTCAATGAACGGAGCATGACTTAATGAAAGAGAAATTTTTGTACATCATTTAAATGGCTACGTACTCAAAGTGCTTAAGATGGTGTTTCAAGGTAAATGGCCCGTGCGTTTGGTCGTGGTCTATAATCTTCTTCAATTAGATGTGCTACTACTAACCGTTTATTCAAATAGGATTATAGTTCTTTGAATGCATGTTTAAGCCTGATACTATTATAATTATATACTTATAGAATTATGTATAGAAGTTTGAATCTTTGAGGCAAAAGCTGAACGGATTTTGAAGAAACTTGGCAGTGATTTAGCATACACCAGAATAGGATATGATATTTTGTCACTGATAACCATTTGGGCAAAGCCATGGGCAGAATCGAGTAATATAATAAATATAGGTTTAGTTTAGTTGGTCGTGGGTTTTCCGCACTTAGCCACTTATTTGGGCCATTGTGCGTAAGTGGCGACTTGATTGACGCCGACTACTCATACCACCTTAGCTCCTTCCAGAAAGCCATTAGTTGGCTGATGTCGTTCAAAGCCTCACACATGGTTCTGGGGTTGTTCAGCAGCTTTGCCCGTTGGTCGCTCACACTTGTCCAGTGCAGAATGACGTGAGCGGGTGTTTCTTCGGTTTCCATGCAGCCCCTGCACAGTGGGCTGTCCGTAACGCCTATGTTGAATAGGTGCTTTTTGAGTGGACAGTGGCCGGTTATTATGCCTGTCAGATGCTTAAGAGTTTTTCTATTAGAATGCAGCAGCTTGTGCGAGAGTCGCTTGTTCAAGCAGGAGATAGCATCTCGCATAAATATAGGTAAACAACTTGGTGGCGTGTAGCCTTCCCTGAGAACGGGTTCCGTTGAACCTGGCGCAATGTGAGGAAGACTGGAGAGCTCCTGTACCCAGTCTTCCTCCCAAGGTAAATCGCCCCTACTCTAGTCAGACCGACTAGAGTAGGTGGGATCTCACTTGTCCCTAAATGACTCTAAGAGTAAAAAGGTGCGATCTCAATTAGGAAGTTTTCTCTAGAGCAAAAAAAACGTGTAACCGACTTAAATTTCACAACAGCACACGAGCCAACTCGTAGGGTTCACTAGTACGATCTAAATCTGTTAATCTATTTTTACTAACCACCGACATTCGTCATATTTCTTTGACAAAACTATGTCAAGTTTACAACATTTCATATTAGTTTGACAAAGTAGCGGCAAAGACCGTGAATAAAATAGACACGTGTATGCGTGAGTGAATCATGGAATAAGAAAGAGATATTATTATAGCCAGGTTGTTGACGAGGAGTATATGGTATGAAAAATCAGCACTATCATCCTAGTACCAACCCGGTCGCACTTCAAGACCTCAGCGCAGGTACCCGAAGTCCGCTTGTAAATGGCTCCTTGATGAAACTAGAAACGGATAAGACGTCTGATAAATAATTTTAGGCACGTTTAAGAAGGCATTTCTAAAACATCACCGTACACTTTCGTTCATTACATGTTGGAAAAAGACAGCATTTGCATAATTTTCAATATAGTAGAGTTACTGAACTCTACTCAACAAACATTCAGAGCATACATTACATTGTCTATTAATTAATTCAAGGACATCGAAACATACGAACTCACTGGTTGAGCTAAATGAACGCAAGCACATTACACGACTTCATACAATGCATATTATGCGTCATGCTGACCGCACAGTGCTTCCTTAAGCAGCTCGGAAACATACATGAAGACACGCAAAACAGAATTTATCAGCAACAAATACTAGATGGCATGCTTAATATATGCGTCATGTATAAATTCCATAAAAGTCAATCGTCATTGAGCTGAAAAAGTCATACTCTATTCAACCAGTACTACCTACATATATTTATTCAAGCATTGATAAATAAATTATAACTTTGATTTAAATATAACTGTGAATTGAAAGAAAGAAAAGAAAGAGACATGCTCGTTCAATAAGTAGAGCAGCCATGGAAAGAAACCCATCTTGTTTACAGCTTGGGTTATTAAGAACAATGCACTTTTTTTTTGTTCTTTTTGAAAGACAACTCCCGTATTAGGACTAAATCCTGTGTCACGGGGGACTATCAAACATATAACTAACGGACACAATGAACACACAGACTCGAAACAACAATTTTTTTTTTGTATTACACAAAGTGTTACATCGTGTGGGGATCTAACCCACAACACTCGGCGCAGTGTCAAGCGGCGAGGCGGCCGCTTAAACCACTACGCCAACCGTGCAGAATTTGAGAAGACAACATTCAAGAAATGCCTTTGTTTCCGAAATCAAAGTTTATATGATTTTATAAAATATTTAAATTCATGTTCAGATTCCACAAGAACATTTAATTAGCCTCAAGAATCAGACACTCACAATTTTATTTACTTCAAAAGCATACCAACTTCCGCCAACCGAATACCATCAATAAAACACTACGAAAATGTATCATCACTATATGTAAACAACTTAGCGTCTATTCATCGCAAGTAATTAATACCGCAGTCTATAAACAAGGAGCTAACAACGTCATAATGATAATTAACAGCCAGCACAATTGCCAGCGTTTATCGACTACGTATTAAGTGAACGCGTTTTCTAACATCGCCAATTATTTTTGTTCTCATCATGCATAGCCGATTTTAAACTTTCGCGATTTGTATACATCAAACGACCACGACCGTAGGAGACCGTACGAAACGTAGGAGAATACCAGAGGTATTTATGCCTTTAAATAAATCATTTATCGCGACTAAGACCCGCTAAATAACTGATCATGAATAGGTTTTTATGCTATACATTAAAATAGCTAATAAGTATGTTGCTAGGCAGCAGTTATTTGCTTGTAATGTCCTGCAAAAAAGAAAACACGCTCGTTGTCAAAATAATTATGTAGGTATCATTGAATTATTACCTACAGAAACCAAGTACGCGCACGCAATACGCGCCGTTCATTTGGGTCAGGATCTGACCCAATCGGCGGCCGCGTTGTCTGTAGTCCGAGTCGCACGGTAGCGTAAGCATCTCCCGCAAAATAATCGAAATTATGACATATTGTACAGTGTTTTGTGCCACAATGCTTCAGAAAAAGATTATAAGGTTGCTGGAGTATCATTCCACCGGTCAGACATAAATTTTATTACGTAGATTGTCTAATAATACAAATACAGTGAATCATAATAAGTACGAGCGGAGTGTTGCCAGTTGGGTGTGAAATTGTCCCAGTTTAATTGACACATTCCTTACCAAAATTTATTCTATTGATAGTAATAATAAAAATAGGAATTAGGTAGTTACATATTTAAACTTAACCTTTCAAACACCGCTGGCTGGTACATACCAATCGAGCTCGGCTAAGACGACATTGTCCCAAAGCACTCGATTTTTCCGTTTTTGTATTGAAAGGCTAGTATCTAAACTCTAGTATTGTTTTGTACTTAATGTAGGTACGCGTAACTAACTTTGTTGTTGAACGAATGACGTTACCGACCGAATTATATTAGAATTTTTAAACTTTTCGCCTTTTTTGATCACCATAGCGCAACGGCGCACACATAGTACTCGCTGTTGATTTTTGATAATTTTTTCTCACAAATATACATAAATACTTTTTTATGTACTATAAAGAGCATTTAACTAGGAAATCACTCGGCACTTGTTAGTGCTCACGTTTGAGTAAGTTTCGTCAAGATTGATTTAGCCATCGTTAGTCAGTTGTAAAAACTTAAAAAGCAGACAGTGTGACTTTAGAATTTATAATATACAATTACTTATTTCATGCAAAAATTATGAATTTACCCTTTTTGTAGGGAAAAGACGTTGTAACTGGCAACTCTATAATTGCGTCTGTGTGCGTGATGCAGCAAGTAAACACAGCACAGTCCCGCACACATAGCGAATTTTCGGCTTAACTTCTGAGCTCGTGTTGTTTGAATACTGACTTTCTGTAGGTAATAATTCAATGGTAGGTATCTAAATAGTTTCGCTTTCATTGGGTTCGTCGTTGAAATATGAATTGGAATGACTCACAATAATTTCGTGACTACGAGTTGTGTAAAATCTATCATATTCTGGAATGTTGGTTCGTCACCTTTCTTTTTAAATAATATCACACTTAAGAATTGAAATATTGGCAGGCTTCACTTTTAAAAAAAAAAAGTCGGTAAATTTTATATTAAAGGTTCAGTGAAAATACTACTAATATAATATAAAGTAAACTGTCTACTCTTTTTGGGATTAAAACGAATCAAAGAGAATTTGGCAACAACGAGACGGATTGTATTTCGGCTTAATAATTACACTTATTTTCAGCCCGGAAAATCATTATAGGTTTTCTGAGAAATCCTTTAAAGTATATTTTACAGTGAGCAGTGTCTCGTTTCTGTATTTTCGTTTCCGCAGTTATTGACACCGATAAACTCGTATATCTTTTTAAAGACATTATTTGAACTAGGAGTAATTTCAGTAACGCGAGGACAATAAACACATAAACAAAACATTTATAAAAAAATCATTTTGTGGATCAGTCCCGTATGATCAGATCACTCATAGTCTTAAGCGATGAACGACCACTTCAACCAGCCACCAGTGCAAATATGAATTTGGTACTAGCAATTCTGTTGTGGAACCCAAAGGTCTTTCCGCAAGTTAGCCTACGTCCGGAATTTGACTGCACGGTTGGCGTAGTGGTTTAAGTGGTCGCCTCGCCGCTTGAAACAGCGCCGAGTGTTGTGGGTTCGAATCCCACGCGAGACAACACTTTGTGTGATCCATAAATTGTTGTTTCGAGTCTGGGTGTCCAATGTGTCCGTTGGTTGTATGTTTGTATAGTCCCCCGCGACACAGGATTTATTCCTAGTGGGGGAGTTGTCTTTAAAAAAAAACTGATTGACTATCAATAAATTCACACAATCACAATCATCCGATCATTATTATTGGACGCTGGACCACCGTGAAGTTGATCACATTCGCGGCATACTCTGGCGGAATGCCAGCGCCAGATTTATATGCAATATCATCCACATGTGCACACGAGATAAGATAAGTGATACGCACACATTGTTTAGCTGAGTTGACAAAAGCTGTGATTGTTTGGTAGGATAAATGTGGTCAAATATTATTTCACATGGTGATTGTAGAAATGTGAAGCATGTCATCACGTTGCCATTCACGTTGGTTCGGTGATGAAAGATAAGTACAATGTTGATGGTTATTTCTGGTATAGATTCCCATAAGTCGTGTCCATGCACCTCGTGGTCTACTATTAACATAAATAGGTCCAGTCGGGTAACTTACATTTTGTCATTCGTTTTAAGACTTTGAATTATTAGTCTTTTTGCTTTTGCGGTAACGTATATTATTATTAATTATTGGAGCTATAAAATAGATTAACTATTGGAGCTATAAAGCTTTTATAACTTTTGATGACGATTTTAAACTAAAGCGTAAGAATTGAAAAACGCTTGGAACACTTGTAAAGTCTACCCTTACGAAGCAATGGAAATAGAGAGGCGACGTGCCGTAAATGACGACTTGTTTCTTAGAGAAAAGCATCCGCAGTCGCGAGTCGCAGCTTCCACCTCTTCAACCATCCCACAAATCATCTCCAGCTCTACAATATCACGCAATGTACTGCACCTGGCATACCACAGAACAACCAAGCCTCATAACTCAACCACCAATATAAACAAGCACATTTCAGAACAGAAACATAAATAACGAACATCTCATATCACGTGCTGAAGTAATCCAACAGTATATTTATAAGATATCTCGAACGTGCGTTCCCGCGGGGATTAAAATTAAAGACGTGTTTATAAAGCGAGGTGGACTCGATTTAGCAATACTAAAAACGATGCAGCAAAAAACTTGTTTAGTACCATTTTGTTATAGCTTTTTTAGGGTTCCGTACCTAAAAGGTAAAAAACGGAACCCTATTACTAAGCCTCCGCTGTCTGTCTGTCTGTCCGTCTGTCTGTCACCAGGCTGAATCTCATAAACCATGATAGTTAGAAAACTGAAATTTTCACAAATTATGTATTTCGGTTGCCGCTATAACAACAAATACTAAAAATTAAAAAAAAAAAATATTAAGGGGGGTCCCATACAAAAAACGTGTTTTTTTTCGTATTTTTTGATCAATATTACTAACTGTTACAGGTAGACGCTTTAAATTTTTACAGAATATGTAGTTGTATATTACCTTTCAAAATAAATAATTAAATTTAAAAAAAGTAAATATTAAAGGGGGGCTCCCATACAACAAACGTAATTTTTAAGCAATTTGTTACTCGATCTTAATAAACAGGTAGAAACTTATAAAGTATTTAAGTATACATACAACGAACGTGATTTTCTTTTATCGATGATGGTCCGGAATCCTTTGTGCGCGAGTCCGACTCGCACTTGCCCAATTTTTATTTAATGTTACGTCAGTCAGTGAGTGGGTTAATGGATCAAAAACGCCGGACATCATGGACTCAGGCATTTTACTTAAAAGTTGATAATCCTGTGCACAACAGTATGCAGTAATTTTTGCAAGGGTTAAAATGGAGACCTACATTCTGAGGAAAGCGAGCACTACTCGCTTTAGTCATTATTAATCCTTCTGTTAATAAATAAGTTATGTACTTTGACAGGTCACAATTTACCAAAATTTGGGAGCTTTTGAGGTTATCAAAAACTTGGTCCAATTGAAGAGCTTAATAATCCGGACAGGTAATATCCCCATGCTAGTGTCTGGTGTGCCCATTATTTTATTTTATTCTTCCTATAATATTCATATCATAGATTCACGATAACCTTAATCATCACCATCAATGAACAGATAGGCCACATGGTTGAGGGTACCATAAAAAAAACTTCACACGTTGACACCCGTATCACGATTTCGGATCAAGTCAAAAGAAACATGTTAGTAGGTAATTCACGAAATTTTTGGCGCTAATTTGTATGTGCTACCGCTTTAAGTAAACAGACTATAAATGTAAATAGCATTGTTCTGAATTGAAAGTAGAATTAAAGGAAATGAAATTAGAGCAACGCGAACCGTTTCTCAAAAAATATCTTTGAGGAGTAGCACAATACAAGAAGTCCTACTGCACACCGCACAGCAACACGTGAAGAGACTAACATATTACGAAAAAAGTATACACTCGTAAGAACCACGAAAATAAAAGCAGACTCAAAAATATAATTATTTTCGAGTACTTGGTACCTACCTACTTGTATGTTTAGAATGCGAGAAAGACAACATGTACAAGCCGTAAATTAGTGACAGAAAAACTTATTATTCACGCATTGAAAAAATCGAAATTTTTCATTCAAATCTCAAACACTATACCTACATACAATATAAGTGCGTGTCGCCATGCGTGTAATATACACGCCGTTCACGTACACAATAACAATATAACGTATACATAAACCATTTTATGGCGTCGGTAACGAATAAAATATATATGAAACTACGTATTATTCTAAAACATCGAATATTTTTTCAGTGAAAATACACAAAGAATCCACTAGACACACTTTTGCGAAACCATTTTCAAAACCTTTATAATATAATTTATCAACATTTACACCCACAACTCTACTACAATTATTATTATAAACGCAAAAGTTGGCGAGGATGGATGTATACAACATGTAACAAGTTTAATGCACATTTTGAAAGTACTTTGTTCAGAATCAGCTACTGAATCCATTTCTGATATTTTTAATATAATTTTTTTTAATCCTAAAATAATTAAAATTACGTAAATTATAGTCACTCATTGCTTTGAAAAGGCAAAATATACGAAAATAAACCTTAAGTCAACGTAGAACGGCTTCTTTTTAAATGCATTTGTTTAGTGGTTCCACGTACAGGAACGCACACATTAATACAACATAACAGCCGGTACAAGACAATAACACACAATTGACCACCAAAATATCTATCATCTTTCTTTCGCTTACGTATTAACAGCGGGAAAGAGCGAGACGTAATGTGTCTCACTTGTCACCGTCGCGTCGGTCGCCCGCGCTGGTAGGTACAGCGCCGGCCGGCCGGCCGGGCGGCCATTGTTGCGCTTAGATAAATAAAATTAGTCATCTACCTGGATTCTCTGTGAGTGTAGTGAAAAAAATGTTTAACAAGTTTACTTGTTTATTTTTACAAAATGTGTATTATCAACATGATGGTGCCCCAGCGCGTTTGACGTAGAACGTTCGAGATCATCGTGAAGTCGAATACAAGGAGCGCTGGATCGATCGCGGCGGTCCTGTCCAGTAGCCTCCTAGGTCGCCTGACTTGACGCCCCTGGACTTTTGCTTTATGGGGACATACCTATTAAACCACTAGTTGATTGTGTCGAGACAACAAGTGCCGGGGAGTTAAAATAAGATATCAGCTGCTTTTGAAACAGTGAAAAGAAACATTGTGTGTGTGTGAACTAAAGGAATATTTAAGCCGGGTGGTGGACACCTGATGTCAGCATTTTAAACAGAGGACGCCGAGCAAGTGACAATAAGCCTGTGAGTCATTTGGTTATTCTTTTATTGTAAAAAAATTATGATTCATAACTTTAAACACGCCGTTCTTCTTTAATTCTCTCATTGATACCTACCCTTTTAATACTTTAATTTCTAATGTATCAATAATGCTAACTAGGTATGATTATTATGATTAAATTAAGATAGTCACAATAGCCACTAACGATGTTTAAAAATGATAGACCGTATCGTATTTCGCTGTCGTTTGTTTACCACAGCAAACGTTTCGTGTGATTGTGTGCGTGCGCAGGTTTGTAGTGACCACGCATTTTACTTATAATGAAGTTAATACTTTCGATCAAAAACAATGTTTAGGCTAATAAAAAAAATATTTCAATGCATGCATTATGATAATAACAAGGTTTTCTAATTGGGGTGTCTGAGGATGTGCGTTATTTCCATTACACGTTGTATATGTTTGTACACCTTTATGCTAATACTAAAGAACGGATTTTAATGTAATTTTTGTCTCGATAACCACCTGCGCAGGCGGTGACGCGGAATGAAGTTGTTTTGATAAAAACCATTGTTTTATAAATAACTGTATACTGTAACTATTTAATGTGAAACGTATTGTCGGCAATAATGTGTTTTTATATCAGCAAGGTGCCAAACAATGTTATTTTTCTTCGATGGTATATTGTACCTACTGTTTTAACTAGCGGTTGAACTTTCCTGGTCAGGCTGGCTAAATTCCAGAATATAATTGATCGGAGGTGATTTTAAACTATGACAGATATAAACTGTCACTGCATATATACTAAATAGGCATCATTAGTAGCATACTTTTTTCTAATAGCTGAAAAAGCACCAAAATGTTTTGCTGCTTTTACAAGCTATAGCAACTTTCATAAAATATTTTATGCTAACATTCACGAAAGACGGTTCAGCTTTTTTTATATAAAAACGAAACATTTCGCATTTAATCAGTAATGTTTGTTTAAACTTAAACTCTGCCTGAGAATAAAAGCGACTCCCAAATTGCCACAACAAGTCTTCCGCCTTTAAATTCCAATCCGTACTACCTGTACCTACATCGTTAAAATTACTTCCTATACAATATACAGTTACAACTCACATTTGTATAAAGCATTTTTTATGTAAAACAATTTGTCTAAGCACAACACGTATCAGCTGTAATGTTCGTTGGTATAGAAAAAAAATTGCTCGATGATTGCCATCCATAGCTGTACGTTAACCGCGCGCGACGGAAATCGAAAGTAAATGTTTAAAAATAAATCGTTCAAGAGCCGCACTCGGTCGAGAATGATAAACCTGTGAAGAATTAATGATTATGAATGAGCTACGTGAAAGAAAGAAAGTGCTCTGAGGAAGATGGATTCTTTTTAAAAAACAAAATAATGTAATGGAGTAGACGTGTCTGTTCAATTTGCTGTCTTTATTTCATCCAAAGGTTGGATGGAAGAAATTGCTTTTAGCGATAAGGCAGCCTATTGTACATTTCTTATTGCGATTCTTGCGACTTCGTTTAGGTCGTTGTAATGTGGTATGTAGTCAGTAATGAAGTGTCTAAATATCTATGCCTATGTTTAGTGCTACGAT
Source organism: Euclidia mi (assembly GCA_944739405.2). NCBI lineage: Eukaryota > Metazoa > Arthropoda > Insecta > Lepidoptera > Erebidae > Euclidia > Euclidia mi. Next base: position 59,361,377 of record OX123196.2, on the reverse strand, counting down.
TTGTAGTTTAATCTTTGATTCGAGCATCTGTTCTCAGGCATGCATATTTGACAATCTTCTGGAAGTTCGTCTTGGAATCATTATCATCATCAGCCCTGTTTACAAACTGTCCCACTGCTGATAACGGGTCTCACCTCACTATAACAAGAGTTAGGCCGTAGTCCACCACGCTGCACTGGTCAAGCGCAGTTTGGCAGGCGTCATATTGTTATGTCTTTCGAAAACATTATGAAGACAACATTATGAGACATGTCGGTTACCTAAAATTTGTTTCTTCACCGTTTTGCAAGTGAAAATTAATGAGAAGTCTATTGGTCTCTCTATTAGGTTATCGTTGCTTAGAAACTTCTTCTTTTGATGGTAAGAGGTGGATCAAATTTTGTTTTCCCTACTGGTTTGGTCTATAGGCATGAGTCTATACAAATATTTGTTCAATTATAAGAGTGATTTTACGCCTGTTGCACTCTGACGCGCAGTCATCAGACTCGGCTTACGCGTGACCAAGTTTCTGATTGATGGCGTGTTCTGTTAGAAATGTTTCATTAACAGCATCTAGAAGAACGGGATTGTACACCGTACATTATTACCTAGAGGCAATGCTCGGGCCATCTCCTAGCCTCGAGTCCGCCGTTAGCTGAGTCAAAGCATAGATTGTAACTGTTTAATAATTTACTGCAGTCAGCATGCAAACACTAGACATGAATAGGTACGAACTGCGTACCGTACGTAACGTTGAATCCAACTTCGTACTACGAAGTTGGATTCAACGGTTTCAATGTTATTGACATTTCGTGCAGGCAAAATGTCAAAGGCCGAGTAAAGTGGCGTCTATGCTACTACTATCTTCTGGGTATACTTTCTTAAGAGACAGGGCACGTAGCCTCAACTCGCATTTTTCAAATTTCGCCATCCTTGCTCAATATTTCACCCTTGGTCAATAATTCAGCTGACGGTACATAGATATTCTGATTGATAACATGAATAACATTTACATTTAAACCAGCAAAACGACATATATTTTCAGCCTACCTTCTATACCTATGACCCAGATCTACATCTGTTAACACTATGATGACAATCTAACGACATTGAAAGGGCAATTCTGAAAATATTCTGAAAATGCTTGCTCCAAAAGGTGCTCCATTTATTCTGTCATCTCTCAGACCTACATGATACATAATTTTGATTTTATATTTTCAGTATAAACTTTTCCTCAGAGCAATTTCCAGAGTACAGCAACGCACTACTTAATATTTAGTTCAATGATTTCCTTGCGCGCAAATTAGGCGGTGAGCTTGTTAGACATCACAGTAATTTATTATGATTTCTTTGCCCTCATTGTATCATATTTTATCTTTTGTTGTACGCCTTTGATGTTACCAATACGAGGAATAATCATAATCGTTGTTAAACCATTCAAAGTGAAGTTTATTGTGATAGTTTTAGGAGGAAATTGTTCATTTTTGACAAAATCGTCAGTCGTAGCAGAGGTAAGACGATTTTATTAGGATCGCGGGAATCAAGATGGATGTGGGCGGCTCAAGATCCCTCTATGCGGAGAGCTTTGGGGATGGCCTTTGTCTAGCAGTAGACCTCTTTTGGTTCCAGATAATGATGATGACGGTGAAAACATAATCCTAAGAATTTTACCAAAGCTGCTATCAATAAGGAACACCACAAGAGGCTGTTTGGCTGTTGAGATTGAGAACTCGGATTGCCACTTGAAAGTCTAAAATGACAATAATCTCGCTACTGCGTGCATATTAATAGAATATGCAGGCACGTCGTGAATCTATAATTCAGCGCTTTATAGCATTACATTAACGACAGTATGATTATTAAATGAACTTGTAATAATAACTCAAGTGGCGTTATCCCAATTGCATCCAAGACTTTCACTGGGTCCGCTTTCTAGTAACCGGCTTTGACAGAATATTAGCTTATCCACAGAGAGACTACCGTCTGATTGCCACAAGCCAAGGGGAAAGCCATATTCTATGGTTTAGACTACATTCAGGATACTTGACGATACTGATTCCCTGTTCCTAACTCCTGAGGGTGATCCCGACGACAGTTAGAAATACATGACAGCCAAGAGCGACGGCTTCGTGTGAACTTCGAAATACGTAGTAGTGGGAAAGAACTTGGGTTGACCGGCCACCCATCCATAAACCAGACCCGAACAAACGCTCTCCTTGACAGCATAAATTCCCATGAGACCCTATAGAAGGCGTTTAATCTCGTAAATCGATAGAACCTCCGGTCACCAATGTCACGGGCCCCTCAATTTTCTAACGACTACTTTTCATAATAGAGTGTACACTCAATATATCAACCAGCAAAAGCCATTCATTACAAACAAATAATCGAACACGCTACCATTGTTATCGCCCCATAATCGACCTCCAGCATCAAGGCCGTTCACTATCAGCAACGTGAATTTATATTAAATAATAACCTGTACGGTCATTGAAAAACATAAACAGGAAGGTAGATAGGTTTAATGGTAAATGTAACTTAGTGCATGGCTGTTATAAAACTTAAGAAATTCATGGAGCAGGATGTTAAGATTTCCAAATGCGAAATCTACCAAAAGTACAAACTGTATCCAAAAAAAGATGTTGAGCATTGTTGACGTTAAGTGCGTCCGTGTGGGGAAGGATTCAAAGACAAAGTATCGTTACGCTATTTTATTCCGAGCGTGTAATTTTTTTTTATTAATTTTTTTTTATAGTCTCAAGCCTTTTATCCCCGAAGGGGTAGGCAGATGTGTAATATTACACACACATTTCGCCATGAATTTTTGCTCCCACAATTAGCTCCCACAATTTTTGCTCACGCAATAGGGGCGAGCCTATTGCCGTTACCGGGCACATCACCAGACTCTGTGCTGCTACTGAGAATTCGGGAAAAACCCAGTAACACTTTTGCATCACCCGGGAATCGAACCCGGGACCTCCGATCAGCAGTCGCATACGCTATCCACTGGACCACGGAGGCAGTGCGTGTCATATGTAAGTAGTAAAATATACGAAGCAAATAGTATCTTTGGGACGAGACCGAAAACTCGTCATCAAATCATACCCGTTTAATCAGCATGGTATAGTAGACCGAAACCGCCTATTGACAACGCAATTGTGAAGCAAATTAGGTTAAGCCATGTTCAGCCCTGGGCTGCCAAAGGCTGTATGACGATGATATCATCATCATCATCATATCAGCCGAAAGACGTCCACTGCTGGACATAGGCCTCTCCCAAAGCTCTCCACATGGACCGATCCTGAGCCACCTGCATCCATCCGCTGCCCGCGATTCCAACAAGATCGTCAGTCCACCTTGCGGGAGACCTATGTCGGTGACTTTGGTTTGCCTGCGGGTCTCCTCATTTCTGATTCGATCTCGCAGGGAAAACGCCGAGCATAACACTCTCCATCGCCCTCTGAGTTACCCTGAGCTTCTGGATAAGGCCTATAGTTAGTGACCACGTGGCCTGAGGATGATAGATTAAGCGTTGAGTCTTTGCAACAATTAACAGTAACGAAAATATTTTAAAAATAAACACATTCAAATAATTTATTCCTTGGATATAGAATCTATTGAATATATCTTTATTTAAACGTGTATTAGAAAGCCATTAATATGCGCATAGTATGCGGGCATTGACGAGAACCGATTAATGGTTAAAAAAAAAATAGAGCACGCGCCGTATGTCATCGTACGTAAAAGAGCGTTCAAGGTTTTGAAAATAGAGGTACACGCAAAGTTTTTTATAAATAGGGTTGTAGTTTATGTATTCGACTAAATCAAAAACCTCTCATAAACCCATTTTATTAGGCTAGTCATGAACGCCATAGTCGTAATCTAGCACTACCTACCAAAACTTTGCCCCTTGCCATAGATAAACGGGACGTTTTTTTAGGAAATAATCGTACGACGTCCATAGATAATATTCTCTCACCAATCTATTTTTAAGTTATGGTGTATACATTAATGGGACTAAACAGAAAGAAAGTGGAAGGAAGTTATCTGTTAACGTTGTTCAGCCATAAGCAACTTCAAAGAAGTTTTGATATCCTGTTACGTATGCAGTTTAAAAACTATCGCCCGAGTGGAGTATAGACAAAAATGGATGAAATAAACAGACGTAGGGAACAAGGTGAAACAAACAATGAGAAAGAGCAACAAAACACCAATGCGGTATCACTTGTTACACATATTATCTGGTCTTGAGTGTGGTCAACTCTGGTGTCAGATATTTCAGACCGCCCGAAGACCTCCGGACATGGCCTAACGATTCTTATCCTCAGACAAGAACCAGGCCGTCATCTTCACGTACCCTCTAAAGCACGGTAGCGATCTAATGGAAATGCCACATACGGATGCGCCACAACCAAATAAGGAGAGATCTGTGCAAGCTTTGTTTATTTTATCTGGTTAGACATTACAGTCACTTCTGTTCAGTCATCCGGACTATATAAATCACTGCTCTGCATTGCCTCCTATAAATTTCTATCCCATTTAAAGAAGTTAAGACTAGAATCTGAAGAAATTTTAATAAGGAAGTACTTTCGAAACGTATAATTAAAATCGTATCTTATCCTGATCAGCTAAATTTGCAATTAGTATGTGACAATAACAATTATTTGATTCAATGATAACGCTACAATCTTATATACATACATGACTTGCTTTTAGAATTAAATAGTTAATTATCGCTTGCATAACGGCGAAGGAAAACATCGAGAGAAAGACTGCGTGTCAGAGAGCTGTCCAGGATGTTCCCGAAAGACGTGGAGACTATCAATCCTTGCTTAGCCAGCATGGTGGACTGGACTGTGGCCTTACCCTTCGTATAAGAAGACGCCTGGGCCCAGTTTTGGGAATACGCTCGTATAATAAAGCTACTACACTTAGATAGATATACTTTCTCGACATCAAAACGGTTGATAAAAATCACCCTAAACCTAATTCCATTCCATGCCGACGAATCGTGCAAAATCAAGCAAAATCGAAGCTAGTAACTTACGAAAAACAAACTTTCTTAACGTTAAGTAGGTCAATAAATCGCGTCAAGCTAATTCCCATACCCTCACGAACCTAGTTGACGAAATCGATGGTATAAAACCTTCGTATTGGCACATCGATTGCGCCTAGCCCACATACACGCAGCACTGATACGGGGCCTGATAAGCACAAGTGGACGAAGTAAAACGTAACCCTGCGCGACGCAAGGTCAACGGACAAAGATTACATCTAAAATTATGCGGGTTTGTTTAGCCACGCCCACTTCGTCTAGGGCTGCTACTAATAGAACACTTCGCAACGTAGGAATGAAAACTGTCTCGTTGATATAATTATGTGTGAGAGACATATTTTTCGTCTATGTGAGTATTTATAAGGCATTCATTATATCAATAAAATTGTGAACTGCTATTTTTACTGAGGAACTTTGAATAGCGTGAGTCACAGTCAATTGCTGTGGCCATACACGGCTGGTGCCATCCGATCTTTTGCACTATCGACTGGTAATTCTGGTAAAGAAGAATATCGTGAGTGAATCCTTACAAGAATTTCACATTCGATTCAATCACGTATAAAAAAGAGTAAAACATCGGTGGCCGTTGCAATAGTACTAGTTCTGGAACATGCTATCGGCAAAGTTTACAGGCTGTCTTTTACATCTACTCATAATTAAAACGCAAATATTCCAAGAAACGATTGCGCTAGGCTATATAAATTTTACAACGCAACACACAAACAAAGCAAGCTATTCCAGGACATTCATCTAAACTAGAACAAAGCTATAAACTGGAACAGACGTCCACCCTGACGTAATAAAACATTTTATCTACCGTGAGATAGTAAGAAAGTGAAGCTGTGTATCGTAGTGTAGGACGCGTTCCGGCTAGGTGGAGTGACGATATATGCAAAGTGGATGGCAGCGGCTGGATACGAGAAGCCGAATATCGGCCTCAGTGGCGTGCCGTTGGAGAGGCCTATATCCAGCAGTGGACTATAGCAGGTTGTTGATGATGATGATGAAGCCAGGTCTAAATGCTGCCCCAACCCGCGACACCGTAAAAAGAGACGATGCTTCAACCTTATCTCGCGACGTGGCTCGGACTGAGCCAGAATGGCTTTTTGGCGCTACTGCGTGTCGAATGAGCTGCTCGAGAGACTGTCTTTAGTGGAAACAGCTTCAGGCTGCCTGACCACTGAAGTGGAGCTGAGTCAATAAAGAAATACAAAAATAGTCTGCTGGGGCGTTTTTACGTATTTATATTGCATGAATTGCCTGAGCGCCTACGCCTACTCTCTCTACTGCTATCCGAGAGCCCCACCCAGTTAAAACGATAACAATAAATTTAGAGATAGTATGATAGTAAAGTGAGAGACCCAATTATTTATCAAGACATGTATCGACGGTTAAATCGATCGACATTGACTACTATGTGGGGTAACAAGTTTCCTTTGAAAGACTACTTTCGCACTAGATATTGTGCCATCCATGCGGTTTAACATCGGTATGGTAAAACGGGATGATTCTCGCTTAACCTGAATTCGTTCGAAGTAGAACGACTGGATTGGAGAAATGTTATCCAGGCAAAAGATCACACTGTGTCATGTTTTTGAAAGGAACAGTATTTTAGTATTTTTCACAGGCTGTTCAATGTAAGAGTTCTAGAACATAATTTACTCTCCCGTGTTTCTTAGCTTCAGTAATGAACCCGTATACCATCATGCAGATATAGCTTGATCACATTTTGAAGTACTAATAAAAATATTTATTTACGATTTTCATTGACGCGCCAGCCCTAAGTATTAGGCGTCATCGAGATTTTACTTAACGGGACATCTCTTGACATTTGACGCTAACTTTCACGCTCTAGTTCACTGATCTGGTGGGCAGTGCTCCAAACTAAAACATACTGAATGACGGCGTCTCTAATCACATGGAGTACTGACAGACATGACCTATTTCTTCTTTGGAACATTAACATGCAAAGACGTCAGGTTCAGTTTAAAATGAAATCTATGATGAGTTTCATTTTTCAGTAACCTCTTTTGTGTAATTTAATAGATTAAGTCAAGGTCTCAAAATGTTGGGTAGTAGCCGTGTGTAAAAAAATATTATTGGATACTTATGCACTTATATTTGATGAACTAAATGCTGACTAAAAATCCTATGGGTCTTATTGGATTTGATAAGCTTAGATCACAAAAACTATATTTAGACAGCTATTTTGTAACTTACATAGTTAGACAAGAATAAATGTATACAGAAGGGTGTCGTCATCTAACAACAAAATTGTAGCAAGACACTTATTTCGCTCAAGTACTTAGAATTCCTTCCACATAACTGTCAGTGAGTAAACAGTCAGTGTTCAACAGTTATATTATATGTCACAAAGTCTTCATTTAACAGTAAATAATGTTTTAATGAGCATGCATAAAAAGTCTGTAGCTTGTAGTTAGCAGCAAGTAACTGGCTGATTAGATAAGATTAAAAAAGTAGGTATGTCAACCATTTAGAGGCTGACTAGATGACTACCTTCGCCTGCACAAAACATTGGCACTTAAAAGGGCCAATTTTTTTTTGCAGTAATGCAATGACTTGTCTATTTTCATCGTGTTAAGAGTGACATAAATGGTTTAATGACATCGAATTGATTAAACTCATTAGGAATCTAATAAGCTAATAATCATATATGCAGATAAGATAGAACATGTTATTAGTAAATTATATTAGATTGTTAAGAATTAGAATTCTATCTAGGATTATAATTATTAAATCTTCTAAGACATTTTGTCATTAAAATAGATACTTATCATTAGTTTCCTGTCTTTACATATGAATGAAATTTTAGTTTGCCTAAATAGCTTATACAAATAACTTTACTTTTTTAGAGTAATAAATCATGAAAATTTTTAATAACAAACAACAAAGTGTATCACTGAAATAAATACAAAAAGTATTGAAGGCCAATGAAACCATTCAATGGAACCGGTCACTTTCACTGCTCAACAAAAACATGCAACTTTAACTTACCCATCTGTGGTCACAGAGTTCAAAGACAAAGTATCTGGAAACGTCATCTCATGATCTTCGACCGTCTTCGTGTCTTCAGCCAAGGGCGCTTCAGGGCTATCCTCAGGACTGACGTCCCGGCTATCAACTCCCACTTTCTGACTGACATTGTGCAGCCCAGACAAATCCACCCTCGTGTCGACACCACCCTCACCCTGGAGAGCTTCCGAAACCACCAAAATGAAGAGAGCACAACTGTGGAAAACAACACTAATGTAACAGCTGCGAGGATACATTATCAACGTGTAACACAAGTTAGGAGGCTTTAACTCACCTGGAAAGCACTGAAATTGTCAGCAACGAGGTGTAGATAATACACAAACCACCCTTCATCGTAATATTAGTGAAATATCCACAGTCCATATCATTTTGTGCGTAAAATTAACACATTTTTGCGACGCCTCCAAAGTTACTAATATAAACCGAAAAATGTCACTGAACACACTTATCACAAGCACAAATAACACATTTTGAAAGATGAAATATGATAAAAAAAATCAATTGCCGTCACCAAACGGATAAAAATGTGGGAACGAACTTTTGCTCAATTTTACTAAAATCGAATCGTGTAATTTGACAACTGCCAAATAATTGTTCCCCTTGTCATCGAAGAATTCTTTAATGCTATTGGTTGGATATTCATGCTAAAATCGATTACCTACTTTCAACCAATGACGTACAAACATTTAAGACATGGGCACTGTTTTTATTGGCGAACTTATTATTTCGTTAACTACGTTTCGTGTTTTGTAATATTATTGTCTAGTGAATATTCGCCCCAAGTATAAGCTCTTCACTTGCGATGAAATGTATACTAAATTATAGTGAATAAACTAACTCATATATGAACATAACAGTTAAAATTGCCAACATTCTGTATATTTTTCTGAAAAATACGAATTCATGTAAACCCTATATTTAACAACAGTATAATGGAACGCAGTAACGCATTGAGAATCATGTCTTATTAGTTATTTAGTCGAGTTAGATTTTATTATAGAATTTAAAAAATATATCTTATCTTTAAAATATGTTATTGGAATCAATAGCAATATTTTCATTTGCATAATGTAATCAATTAAGCCTGTTTGAAGGCCAATTTTATGTTTTCGTCACCTAAGTTTTGCGTCATGTTTTAGTTAAATAGTTTGAAATCTCACTAGCAAAAGAGTAAAGTAACTATTTATGAACTCACTAGCTTGCAGTCAAAATCACGTCAAAGCTGTCATTGACGTCAACAGGCGTTTTTAACTTTTTATTTAATTCGTCGGTTCCTCTAAATTAAGTTCGAAAAATGGAAGCATTATTTGCATTGCCGTTCACAGTTCTCGAAATCCCCAATATCAAAATTAAAAAGCCAACATGGTTACAGCCACCGTCCGCAATGACCACATTCTCTTTGGTGTTGCTTTCATACTTTTTGGTGACCGGAGGTTAGGAGCTTGTTTTCATATAATTCTGGTACATTTCCTATTGGACTCTGTTTGAAGGTATTCTAATACGTGTTTTTTGCTTTAGGGATTATATACGACGTGATTGTGGAGCCACCGAGTGTGGGTTCAACGACCGACGAACATGGGCACAGTAGGCCGGTAGCGTTTATGCCCAACCGGGTAAACGGACAATACATTATGGAAGGATTGGCGTCCAGCTTCCTATTTTCTCTTGGAGGTGTCGGTTTCATCATATTGGACCGCACACACAACCCATCCACCCCTAAACTGAACAGGATCTTACTTATATCTGTAGCATTCCTTTGCATAATAGTATCTTTCTTCACAACATGGATATTCATGAGAATGAAGCTGCCTGGATATTTACAGAATTGATTCTTTACTAGAGTAAGCCAAGTCTCAATACTGTTTAATAAGTTTATGTAATAAATATTTTTATATTCCTTTATATGTTTTTTTATTGTGATTCATTCTGCATGTTGTGTAGCATTAAAATCACTAAAAAGCGGTTGAAATACAATCCCAGCCAATAGAGCTGTTCTATTTTTGACCAGCAATCAATTAAAATTCCATATTTAACTGATAGGTAAATAATTTTATTGTCATTATTACACTCAGGCCCTGTTTCACAACCTCTTAGTAAGAAATTCAAAAATAGAACAAAATTTGTATGAATTTATTTGCCAAGTAGTTTAACCAGAACTTATTGGACAGTGGTGAAACAGGCCCTTATTTTGTTGACAGCCAATGCACTGATCAGTGTGAGACATACTAGATTTTCTATTGTGTCTGGTGTTGCGACATTCAAGAGGTAAAAGGTTATTAAAAATAAAATAGAGTTTGGAAGAAACAAATTTTAATACTTAAATATTTGGCATTCCACAAAATTGTTCTAGAAAATTAACACAATAAAATAATCTAAATTATCACATTCACAAGGAAATCTCGTTTGTAAACAAGAGATTCACAATACATAAAATATATTTCTTAAATAAATTATATAAAAAGTTTAGGAAGACGTTAATGCTTTCACTATAAGGTAAAATAACACAGATAGGTCCAAAAGTGCCTAGTATATGTTGTTAATGATTACATTTATGTGATGATGAGTTAATTTAATCTATTATACAAGGTTCAAGTTTATTTACAGGTAAAGAAATTAATATAAATACTAATTTTTGCTCTGAAGTTTATATCTAAAACCAATTTCATTATGAATACCATTTTGATTCATAGAGTGAATAAGTTAAAATAACACACAATAATAAAGACTAGGTAAATAAACTTATAAATCATTTACAATACTAGATAATTATTTAAATTCATTCTATATTATGTTATATCTAACATTGTATTGGGATTGTGACACTGAGTATATCAATATTATTATACTATAATGGTACTATGTGGATGATTCTAGCATTAATAATAATGTTACGAGACCAAAACTTGATAACTTTATCAGTAGTTGCCCCTCTCTCACTGTTTGAAATGAGTATTTATTGTAGGCTTAATGTATCACTGGAAATAAGATGATTGAATATTTTGGTAGTGACAATCTTTGACTAACTTAAATTATAAAAAGTCACAACTGACTTTTACTATTGCTTACAGAAATGAATGGAAAAGAGAATGTGTTAGGCCTCCTGAGCACTGACAGACAAACCAAATCATCAAATTGCTGTAAAACTTCTAGATTACAATTTAACTGATATATATAAATTTGCTTCACACAAGTTTCTCAAATTTTACCAACAGTCAAATTCAGTTAACAATAATATCATATTAAAAATATATGAGTCAACCTGTTAAAATAGTTTGTCCGTGACTACTGAAATGCTGCCCGAAGAGTATATTGAAATAAGATTGTCCCTTAATGTCTATGGTATTAACTGTTACTAAGTATTAAGAATACAAACACGATGGATAAAACATACAATAAATTTAATAGCCTCAGATATTGCTAGTCATAACATTCATAATTGCTTTACCATTTCTGATAGTAAAAACAATATTTTTCTAATACATCCAAATTTTTAGATCCTCACCCCATGTCACCAGTACAAGTACCATCATCACTGTTTGACGAAAACCGCTAGGAAAGATAAATAAAACACCTATGTTCATATAAAATTGGCATAACTGACATCCTATGCTATAACCATTTCTAAATATTGTTACCTATGATTGCCTAAATTAATCTATTTGATTGCCCGTACATAAGCATTATCATCAGTGTTTGAAAACACAGGTACCTATCTACATACTTATTTGAGGATTCGAATTTGTGACAAAACAGTAATTAGTCGCTACCACACTTAGAAACTTATGGAAGTTAGCTTGTACCATATACAATGGAATAGGGAATAATACATACATACATACATATCGTCACGCCCTTTATCCCCGAAGGGGTAGGCAGATGTGTATTTCTACACCCACTTTTCGCCAGATATACTTTAGTCCCACGTAATAAGGGGTGAGCCTATTGCCGTACCGGGCACATTTCCAGACTTTGTGCTGCTACTGAGAATTTCGTGACAGAAGATCCCACGCACACATTTATGCCGCGAGACCAACGAGGCAGTCGTATAGGGTTTGATGTCGAGTTTTCTGTATAGGGTATAATATTCTATGCTTACATTATTTTAACACTTATATGAGAAACTATGAGAAGTTTGAGACTCCATGTTGAGTATTGTAGTCGAGATCTTCAAAGTCTTATTCTAAATGCACTGAAAATAGAAATGAAAACTGAGTTAGGCAATAAATATGTGTTTTACGTTAAAGAGCATTATCTTAGTTTTATCATCATCACACAGCCTTCTCCAGTCTAATGAGCATTGTGACTGAATAGAAGGATTTGGCCTACTATACCACACTGGCCAGTAAGTGCATTTTCCTTAGTCACTTATTACGATACCAACAAAATGAAATGAGTTCAATTTGGGTTAAAAGGTAAACTTGTACAATGAAAACCTCTTACTAGAGCAAATAATATACTTACTGGCAAAAATCAGAACTCTTATCAATGATATGTTCAAACTCCGCAAAGGACAGTGCTCCGTCATCATCCAAGTCGGCCTCTTCTAGCACATTCTGTACAAGTTGCTGGATTTCAGAGTCACTGAGCTTCAACTCTGGCCCACATAGTCGCTCGATAACTTCACGTAGATCTGACACTCCAATCATATCATCACCATCAAAATCTGGAAATAGATATAATATATGTATAGATCTTAGCTGGTATTGTATATGGGGAAGTAGTTGAAAGGTTTAATGGAATGGGTATATGTTTGGCAAAATAAAATGAACTGGCTCAATACCATGTGGGTGGCTTTATGATATGTAATAACTGAGTGAGTTAATATTCTGTCAAATCTGGTGAGGCCAGTAAGCTAACTTGGGGCTCATCATTCTTGCATTATCCCAGTTTGATCCATCACATTTTGAATTGAAGGCTTGGGTCCGCTTATTGCTATCAACATCGTTACTGGTGGATGGTACCCATGAGCAACAATAAAAAACCAAATTTCTAATAGATGATTTCATATTATTATGTAGATCATGGTAGCAAAAATAATGTAATGAAAATTCTTACCAAATATCCTAAACGCATGCTCAGCCTTTACTGCTTTAGGTGCATTCTCGCTGAATACTGACATCATGTCCAGGAAGTCTTCAAATGTGCAGTCACCATCATTGCTTGAACTGAATACCTTGCATATTCTGTCTCTGAAAGGATTCACCCGTAACTCTGGGTACTGTAATATCTTGGCCATCGGCAGTTTGGCATTTTTGTTGTGACCTACTTTCTCAGGTGCTAAAGCTTTGAACTTCAGGTGTGCACTGGAAACATGAAAATCCACTAATAATTATCACATTTTAGAGTGGATATAACTATCTGAAAATTAGATTGCTATTTTTGTTACACAAATTTTATTTTAATGGGACAGATCAACATTATGATCTGAATTAACTCTTATTTCTGATTAAAATGTCTACATAAAAATAATAGTAGTTAATAGGTAAGTATAGATAAAAGTTTAAACCATAATAGCAGTGGAAACTGCTGAGATAATGTCAGTGGCAAATTCAGAGTGATTGATCACAGCATGTGAATAGGTACATAATTATATTAAGGCAGCAGTGGATACATAATGATAAATTTATACATCTTTGCCCTCTGCTCTCGGTTCACTGCTGCATTTTGCTAGCAGACACCAAATCACCAAGGGTTAAGTAGTTACTTACACTTCAATTTTATAGATTTTTTTCTTGCTTTTGATACAGAGAACACTATTACAATATGATATTGTCAAGCATACCTATTTAAGCCTTAGAAAACAATAATGTACGCAATATTTACTTACTATAATACTTCCTTCTTTGTGAAATAGGTGAGGTCCTGGAAAATGAATGAATATATTAGTCATTTAGCCTAGCTGAAGATGAATGCACTCACTGAACACAAACTATCCTTAGTATTATTACCTCGTAATCCTGTAACTCCTCTTCGGTAAATTGACTCTTTCCTTGTCCCATTATTAAACTAATAATTTTGTGTGATAGTGAAAAGATATTTTTTTTAAATTAAAATGTAAATGTAAACAAACAATGACGGGAACTGAAAGGTGTTTGCGCAATTTAGGGGAGGGGGAACAAAGGAAAGGGATAAAGTCAAACTTGATGTTTGCGTTTAGTTCTTTCATCAAAAGAAAAAGGCAATACTACTCAGTACGCGTGTATTCAAGGTTAACATATAACAAATTAATAAAACATGAAACTATGTAAGTATTCCTAAATTATACTCAATAAACATAGTACATAAAAGAGGTAGGTTTAAAATACTCTCATAAATAAATGTGATAATTTTGTTGCTGTTGTCTTGCTACGTAGCTGGAGGATGTATCATTGGTGACGGCAGCTGTGGATAGCAGTAGGTCTAGTCATCATCATCTATCACGGTTTCTGAAAATAAAACAAGCGGTTATTTGATTTGACAAAAGCCAACGAGAGCATAATAATTCTAGGGCAACATGACCTCTTTCCAATTATAAATTCTTGCCAGTTATGATTTTATAAGTACTTAATAAAGCTGCGCGTCCATTGGATCGGAATCGGAGCGTACGGAGGGGCCGCAGCGTCGTCATTTACAAAATGCCGATGGGGTGCGTCCACTGCATTCGGATTCAGCATCGGCAATTTAGGTATTTTTAAAGCAGAAGGATAGTGACGAGGATATTGTTGTAATTAGATTAATTTTCGGAGAATATCATACATTATATTCTGATTTATTAGACGATCAAAATAGATTTTATTGCCCAATTTCGTCCCAAATTTTGTCTCTTCTAAGTTGACTATGTTAATGTTCATGTTTTAGATTATAAAGTTCTTCATACCTTTGCACTAAAATAATTAAAAAATCGTCTTTCATCGTGAATAATAAGTATTTTTGCCTACAGTTTAACATCGCAAACACGTCAGAACTTGAAACGCTCGGAATCCGAATGATGCGTTCACTGCGGATGACGTCATCAGCACAAATACCGGTCTCAGGCGCAGAAATGCCGATCCAGTGCACGCAGTTTCATAGAAATTAATACAAAGCAACAAATCCTTCCGCTCCGTACGCTCCGATTCCGATCCAGTGGACGCGCAGCTTTAAGCTGCGCGTCCACCGGATCGGAATCGGAGCGTACGGAGCGGACGGAGCGTCGTCATTTACAAAATGCCGATGGGGTGCGTCCACTGCATTCGGATTCAAAAGCAGGAGGATAGTGACGAGGATATTGTTATAATTAGATCAATTTTCGGAGAATATTATACATTTGATGAATATCATAGATTTTTGGGTACATTCATATGACTGTACTAAAGTAATTAAAACATCGTTGTTCATCGTGAATAAGTATTTTTGCCTACTAGAAATTAATACAAAGCAACAAATCCTTCCGCTCCGTACGCTCGCTACGATTTGTTGCTTTGTATTAATTTCTATGAAACTGCGTGCACTGGATCGGCATTTCTGCGCCTGAGACCGGTATTTGTGCTGATGACGTCATCCGCAGTGAACGCATAATTCGGTTTCCGAGCGTTTCAAGTTCTGACGTATTTGCGGCGTTAAACTGTAGGCAAAAATACTTATTCACGATGAACGACGATGTTTTAATTATTTTAGTGGAAAGGTATGAAGAACTTTATAATCTAAAACATGAACATTAACATAATCAACTTAGGAGAGACAATATTTGGGACGAAATTGGGCAAATAAAATCTATTTTCATCTTCTAATAAATCAGAATATAATGTATGATATTCTCCGAAAATTAATCTAATTACAACAATATGCTCGTCACTATCCTCCTGCTTTAAAAATACCTAAATTGCCGATGCTAAATCCGAGTGCAGTGGACGCACCCCATCGGCATTTTGTAAATGACGACGCTCCGTCCGCTCCGTACGCTCCGATTCCGATCCAGTGGACGCGCAGCTTTAAGCTGCTTTAAGCTGCGCGTCCACCTCTTTCCTCTTTCGCACGTCCTCTTCTTTCTCTCTTCGTGTTCTAATAAAATACAGCTAATTACAACAATATCCTCGTCACTATCCTCCATAATGCAAATGAAAGAACAAGCGATGACGGTTGCTTTAAAAATACCTAAATTGCCGATGCTGAATCCGAAAGCAGTAGACGCACCCCAGCGGCATTTTGTAAATGACGACGCTCCGTCCGCTCCGTACGCTCCGATTCCGATCCAGTGGACGCGCAGCTTAAGGGAGAATCTAAGCATTACCGGCTCGTGTACATCGACATGCTGTGGTTCTAGCCATACTTTTCCTCCATGCTCTGTTGTTGATGACGCACGGTCATGTGTGAACAAGTTTATAAAATTGTATAATGTACGGAGCGATGTTCATGACTTTGTTACGCACGTTGTCTGGGTTATGTGTAGGCTTGTAGATTCCTACACCTTATTTATTTCGTAACGTACCAAGAGTATTGGATATGAAGGATGGAGGTGGATAATCTGTCATATCTGGTTAGTCTATTAAAAGCGGACCTCGAGCTCCAAGGCGTGTAAGTCTTGGATGCAACTGAAATAACGCTAGGGCGATGATGACCAATTACCTAGAGGATTGTATGTTAATAATTCAACTAACCGTTATCCTTTTGATTTCTTGAAATAAATATTGAGCCTCTTTTGTAGGGTCCCCCAGGGGTTAACTCGCAGAGAATCGGATAATACTCCTTACACGGGGCGGTTTGCCATGTCCTTTGTCGCGTGATTAGTACACAATCAAATTTGTTGCGGCGCCTTCTTGGGTGGCCAGGAGACCAGGCTCGGTAGGTAGTACAATCAAGTGAATCACCTAAAAAGTAACGACTTAAGTAGAGTTTTTAAGAGATAATAAGATAAGAAGGATAGGGAGGGGCGCTTATAATACTTCGGGGTTAAATTGCTACTAAGTATATTAAAAATATTTCATTCAGTAGTCAAGGGTGTCGCCAGCCGATTGTCTAGGGGGGCAAGTACGCCAGCCGATGGCCTTTGGCAAGTTCATATGGAAAATGAGAAAAGTATTGAGAAAAGTATAATTTGTAGTCTCACGCCTGTATCCCCGAAGGGATAGGCAGAGGTGGAAATATTACACCCACATAAAGTATAAATTGTAGGGTTTTTTGAATCCCTCTAATAATCTCTATGCACAGCACTATGCGTCTCCTTGGAGACGGCCATATCAGTAGTATATGTAGAGCAATATTGTTTAAAAATTTGTCTCTGTCTGGTGGGTAAATTTTAACAAGAAATTTTAGGCGGAGAAAGAGAGAAATGTTCAAATGTTTTAAACATTTTCTATAACAATGTCTTACCATTGGAACTAATAAAGCTACTGCCATTTTTACTTCGCAGTCCAACAAAAGCAGCATCAACACTTGCTCCAGCCAGCAGCTGTGCAAGCGCATCGGTGCGCTGTTCGCTTGTTATATCAGCTGGAACTGCGGTGATATTTCTACATTCCCGTGCTCCTAACGTGTAGTTTAAACTCTTTGAAACTAGAAAGAACATGCCAGTTGCTGGGACGCAGGTTGAGTTAACGTGAGCTAAAACAAAATTTCGACGCTGTTAGATGCAACTGTAACTATTCAACCTATTCAGATTTTGTAACAAAATTAAGGCGAATATTGTTTTCCCGCAGACGAATTTAAGACAGTAGTAGATCTTGGGTAAGTACCAAAGGTGAGAGCTCTCAAATTCCCTATTTTAATGCCGCTCTATCGCTCTACCAAGACTCTACGTAGGGTAGAAAACACAATCCTGGACTGAAACTTGTTTCTATTACCAACGCTAGATGGTACTAGTACGGTTTATAAACATGAATTAATTAAATATAGTCTATTACTGGCAAGTACTTACGTAAAGGTTTGGCATACAGGCTATAATAGTCATATCTTGAATCATTAACCAAAGATAATCCTCCATCAGATTCAGCGCACTTCAGAACCTCACACGTGTACTGCAGGGTTCCATTGCTGTCCTCCCAAGCTTCAGGAGGACTGAAGTTCAACGCCAGAGCTTTCTTCTCAATGCCGAGTCTTTGACAACTGGTTAGAGAGGAATAGTTCGCTTTGGCGGCCATGCCTAATTTTGACCGATAGCATTTTTCCATGAGGTGATATTTTGGAGGGAGTGACGCGGAGTCAACGGAGCACTTTGAGTCTGAAACTACTTTCTTAAAAGTAATGGTTAATAACAGACTTAGTAGTGTACTGCACTGCATTGAAGTTAGCATCGAAAGACACTTCAAAGAACTTTATATTATTTTCTATATATAAACTCCTGCCAAAATAATAATAGCAAAACACACTCACGCTGAATTTATTAGACGCAATTTTCAAAACAGGTCTAAATTTATAATACCTAACATTTCAACCACAACAAATGCAACGAAGCCACGAAAAGGTCGCGTATTAACTAAAAAATATAATAGCGGCCTAAGTAGTCAGTTAATGTCAGTTTTTTCTATTACACAACTTGACAGCATGATTACTATAATTTGTAAGGGTAATGAATTAAGTCAGTTAACCAGTTGTACATGATGTACAGTAGATAGGTAGGTATGTATAATCTTGTACCGTATGTTGGCAAACTATGTTCAAATGTTGTAGGTCACAAACCGCGGCGTTGGAAGCAGCAGATAAGTTTATTAGTGACTTATTTTGGTTGTGGTGGGGGGTGGGGGAGGCCTGGAACGTCGTGGTGGAATCCTTAGCCAAGGAAACACCAAAAAATATATGGAAGAAATTTTTATGGCATAAGCAGGAAGGTTCTAGAGTGGCGGCTACGCACCGATCTTGTTGGGATGCAGGTGTCTTTTGGCCTGTGTAGAGTGCCTTAGGGGTAGGGTTACCATATTACGTAAATAGAGGGATGCCTGTCTATGGTACCAAAAATGCCTAAATTTTCAGAAAAATGCCTGTCTAAAGCAAAACCCTGTAGGTAAACTAATAAGTAAAAGCTAATAGAAAATAATGAAGAAGGATATTTATTACCGATATTTGTCAGAGGACATAATTTTTTTTAATAGTTCTTTCTTTTATACTACATAAACGTAAAAATCTTCACAAGATACAGTTTTGTAATTTTCCTCTTAATCAATATTGCTTTTACTGATTCAACTGTCAGCCGATTTTTTTCTTTACTCTACTGGGCGTTGGCGAGAGAAAACGTACGTTTAAAATGCTTGTCTCAGACCAATGCCGGCCGCACGCCTGTCTAAACCTTAAAATGCCTGTCAAATGCGGCAAACGCCTGTCATATGGTAACCCTACTTAGGGGAGGCCTAAGTTCAGAGTTGGACGTCCTTAGGGTGAGGTATGATGATGTTTTCTTTTATAATATAGGTGGCAATCTAGTAGATAAGTCGCCTGATTAGCCGCAGTGTGTAAATGGTCTTTTATAAATGAGTACGCTCTTTTCTTACAAGTTTTAAAAGTCGTATTGACCCCCCTTGGCGACGGCCTTGGATGGAACTGTTGTCGTGCAGGACGATGGCGAAAAGTTTTCAGTCCGAACAATTACTCAGCAACCTCAGCGATAAAATATGCAGAACGACAGAAGATATAATCTTAGTAGCGCCAAGGGGTCATCTGATTGGAAACATGGTCCTAATTGCCTCCAGACCTAAAATAAGATGTACCTACCTAAGTACTTTGAAAATCGAGATATAACATTATGACTATCATTAACGCAGTCATTGTTGAATTTACTGTCGGGCGAAGGTCTTGCTGCTAAGATCTAGGGCAGAACAAACGGAAATGTTTCTGTTAAGTGATACTTACATTTACATACCTACTATGTTATTATAAGAAGATTAGATCAATCGTAATAGATATTACATCCTAGTTTATCATCCTAGTTTATGAGTCTCAAGGTCAAGGTCTTCTAACTTTTCGAGGTAAAATATAATTAAGTATGAAGGTGTGTTTCGAGAGCCAAAAATCGGTCTCAGTGCCATTGTAGTGGCTTAAAAGTATGCAGTAGGATGCGGGCGGCTCAAGATCGGTCGGTGTGGAGAACCTTTGGGTAGAGATGGGCAGTGGGTAAATACCCAACGGGTAAATACTCAGGTATTTTCCCGTTTAGGTATAAATCGGGTGTTTACCCGGGTAAATACCTGAAGCATGGGTATTTTCAGAAAAGATTGAGAAAGAGCATGATTTATTTGAACTACAGTCAATTAGTCGTTTAAAAGTTCTTATATTTGATCTTACAATCTGATATACCGTTATAGATGTTTCGGTAATATGGAAATAATATAATGTCATCACATGGAATACTTTGAAACGCTTATTCTGCTCCATCGCTTGTTAATAACGCTTAGTATTATTGTAAAGAGACTTACGGCCGGTTTCAATATTCGATCTATCCATAGATTAAGAGATTCGAGATACGTGGTTGAAATATTTTGTATGGAGCATATGTCAAAACTGAATCCAGGATCTCCAAAAATTGGATAGATTGAATATTGAATTTAGCGGCTAGAGATCTGTATATTGAAAAGTCAATATGCTTACAGGTCGTTGGAGGAAAGCACTAGCATTTTAGGCCTTTTCTGTTGGCGCTCCGGCGATGGACCACAGATTTTAGGGGGCTCAAGAAATTAAGACCCCTTTGTACGGACAGCATTCATCGAACCCGACACTGAAATTGTCCAGATCTGCGGACTCACCCAGGTGTTCAAGCTGATAGCTATCGAAGTTTTGGATACGAACGGGTGCTGGTTGTAGCGTAGACTTCGTGAATCTTGACCGTTTGAGGCTTGTACTAATATTCAATGTGTCTCTTACCAGATGGCTAGAGACCACTTTAAACTAATTGCTCTCAGAGACATCATAGAATATTTGCCTCTCCGACGACATGATCAAGTCAATCTAATTTCTGGTAGAATCATTAGAATCATCTGAACTTATCTAGGTGCACTTGCAATATTCTCGCTTTTTAAAGAAGAAATTTAATGTATCGTATGTCGGTCTGCAGTGTACGTGTGTTAAGTGTTTCCTTGGCCAATTTTCATTAGTAGTGGTAGCTGGATCTCATGCAAATTCTCTATACCCCGCTATTCCTGACTTGGACCAGGAGCCGGTTTATGGTATGGCTCATTTTAAGGAGCTTTCGGGTCTTCTCACGATTCCCCTAAGGGAATTGGGGGTAAACTGATGCAGGTAGTACGCTTTCTCAGTGAGTTTGGCCGCCGCCTGCAACTGGACGGATCACGAGAGTGTGGTCCTTGCCACTGGTGTCGTACCGGGCATCTAGTCCGGGTGTGCTTCACGCTGCTAGCGAGACCTGACCCCACCAGCAGTATTCCCAAGAGCGATCGACGAGCCAGCGGCGGCTTGTTCAGTGGGGGCTTCGCTTACGTTGGCGAGATCGAGCTTGCCGGGGGAGGCTCCCGTCAAGCGCCCGCCCTGAGAAACTGGAGTCAGTCCGGTGTGGTAGGTCCAGTGGGCGTGTGGGAATGGGATGGAAGGACGCCAGCTCCCTCAGGTGGCGGAAGCATGATCCCTCAGCGTGGGCGAACATGTTGGCGCTCAGGCGACCAATGAATCCATCGAGGCTCTCCATGCATAGGTCGCTGGAGATGACGTTTTTCCTCAAGTAGCGAGGGGCGTCTACAACGACGAGTAGAGCGAGCGGCTGATGCGCACGCAACCGTTTGCGGAGGGTCGCCGCTACCAGCATGTACCACGCTCGGGAGGCCTAAGTGAGGCGGGTGCGGATGTATGCCTTATAGATGGCCAGCTTCGCACGGAGGGGAAGTCAAGACAGGGCGCAGGAGAGAGAGCTCGAGTGGTTCGCGCTTGGCCAACAACGTTCTTGACGTGTGGGGCCATCGTCAGACGACGGTCTATTTTCACGCCGAGGTATTTCACACGAGGGTCCAGTTGACGTGGTGTTCGAGCATGGTGAGAGGCGGGGACCGTCTCTATCCATTTTTGGGAGGTTTGCCGTAACCGCTTTTATACAAATCGTTTCACTATTATACAAATCGTTCCAGGAATTAACGCGATCTACTAACCATAATTAAATTATAATGGCTGTAATATTTGACACATGGATCCATGGGGATGCATTGCCATAGATATAGGAGCATCAGCGACAAATACAGCTAAAACCATTTATGGTACCAAAACCGTCGCGAACTAAACTAATGACTATACTCCAAAAGGATCAAAAAGTGAAAACATTTAAACCAAAATGTCCCTGTTGTGCCTATCCAGCGGCTTATGCTGCAAAATGCACGGTAGATTCACCTAGCACACTAACTATACGGCCAGTCTTAATGAATAGATCAAATTTAATATTAGGACCGGGACCGTATATGAATACTAAGCCAGACAAAAAGACATAGCGCATGATGTTGGTGATTTCTTTGCTTTAATCGATTTGGTTACTAGGGATACATATTTTACATAAGCTCCATACACAATAAGTCAAATATGTAGTACTCTACTAGCTAAATCCTTGAATAGATCGAATTGGGACCAGCCGTTAGTATCAATTTTAAAATTATGACAGAAAATACCATTATTTTACTATTATAAGACATATAAATGTTCGATATAAACAATTCACGCTATAGGCTGTAATTAACAATTAGTAAATCAACGAATAAATAGTATAAAATCAAAAATGGAGGTGTAAAAATATATTTCGATAAATACCCACGCTTCGGGTATTTACCCGGGTAAATACCCCGTTTTTTACCCAAAAAGATAAATTCCCGGGTATTTACCGGGTAGAATCCCATCTCTACCTTTGGGGAGGCCTATGTCCAGCAGTGGACTTCTCTAGGTTGACATGATGATGATGATGATGTTAAGTATCCAGCAGTGAAATATGACAGGCTGATGATTATATAGGTTTATAATTAAATGATTAAATTGTTGATATTACAATATTACCTGCATGTATGCATGTAATAATGTCGAATAATGTTGACTAATTCACATGGATGCGGCTTAAGATCGGTCTGTGTTGAGGGAGCTGTCTATTTTGTGGGTCTATGTCCAGGAGTTATAAAGGTCTTTATACTGATTAAGGGTCGTCTATAGGCTGAGGTAGATTGTGTGATATCAATACTTTAAGTTTGTTTTAAAATAGTAACTACATATAAACCACTAAGTACATCTTAGGCGGACATTCAAATGAACAAATTTCCTTCCCTTCCCTAAAACCTTATTTTTTTCATTCTCACCAAAAAGGTTTTAAACCATAATGCTGTCCACAACTAAAAATAATTCGAAAACCGTCATAAATCTAGGTGTTCATTCAAAAAAGTGTCATCCATTTAGAAATGTGTCATTTTACTTGAATTTTATTGACGAAAAATAATAATTTTACAAAGATTTTAAAACAAGTTGAGTACTTGTGCGATAGTATGGGTTGTTTTTACTCTAGGCGAAATGATGAGGTAAGTCGATGATGATGATGCATGAACCAGGTTTGATGATGATGATGTCATGACGTGAATGATTTCTGAAGTCAATACAGGCAAGCTATTTTGAAACGAAACGTATTTAGATAGCATGTCCAGCTTAACATTAGGTACAACTTCTTCGTTACAACATTACATTGAAAAGTAAATGAAATCCATGTTTTTGTAAAACTATTGTGTTGTAAATGTTCCACTAAGATGTTGTTGAGCTTTAGCAACTACAAAGATTCAATTAGTAAAACGAAAGATTTTACGCGCGATAAAACACAGTGAGCGTAAAAATATGAATAACTGGCGCTATTTTAAGATACACAATAGCTACGCAACTGGAGTTTTTAGAACACTTAGTAATACTTACCTACTGACAAATGATGTACCTATTTAGTCATAAGTTGTGTAAAGCGGAGAAATCGGAGAATTCACTAGACGGGTCCTTTGCCTGTAGCATCTTATTATTATCCACTCTTTTTGTTATTACGGTTGACTTAGATTTTTATCTACATCCATCCTTTAATTATAAATGCAACAAAAATAGGTAGGTACATACTTTATTGATTTCTTCAAAATTGGATCTGCAGTCCGCCTCAACTCTTGGCCGGTTTTATCAAAGAAGTCTCTTTGATCTCTTTGAAAAAATAAAGCTGCGTTCAAATGAATTTAGTCAAATTCATTTAAACGCAGCTTTATTTGCCGAGATACCTATCCTCTTGTTAAATAGGTAACTTCCCCCTTAATCGGGCAGAGCAATAAAACTAAAAATTTTATGTTTAAAGTGTGGGCCTGGTGTAATCTGAGATATCTCTTATCGGAAAATTAAATTGAACTCACTGAAACTGAAAAAAAAAACGGTTTTTCCGGGTGGGAAATTATTTCCCTTTGCCTGTTTAGAACCTGACCATGTGGGAAATTATTTCCCTTTGCCCTATTACGACCATAAATTTTAATATACTATTGAATTGCCCTGACTTCACTTTTTAATTTATGTTCAATGCTAAATAAATATGGAAAGCGTTACTAGTTGACTCCATCCACATTTAGTTACCTTAAGGATTAGTGTGCAAATGAAAATAGATAAAAGAATTTAAAAAATATAGTATTTAATTATAGTTAGCCATATGAAATAACTTAAAACATTCTTGGGGACATAATGCAACTTTGCATGTACAGCACAGGATGTTAGTACGCTTTTCGTTATTTTTAGTACCTACTGCAAAATCTGCATCTTTTGTAAGTGGACCCTTTTTCTGGAAGATGCACGCCTACATTTTGCAATCGAATTTCGTCCGGCACACCAAAATTACCTCCTTTCTTATTTTTAAAAATGATTATTTCGTGCTTAGTGTCGCTGTAATTATTAATCAGTCCTCGAGCCAGCCGCAGCCTGTAATCTTTATGGGAATCATTTTTAACAATATGATTAGTTGTGTATGTTATATATGAATTAATAATTGCAGCATCAAATAGGAAAAAAAATAGCCTCATCCAATATTTCCTACTTTTACGGTCTATGGGATAAGACGATCTAAAATGATCAAAATGATCAACACCTCCCATGCATAGAGTATAGTCGGCTATTGCTTTTGGGCACAAGACGTCTTTTTTCGTGCCATCTTTTTGCGTTCTTTTTACGTAAACAACATCTTTTGGATTATGTGCAGTGGTCAACACAGAAACATCTCGGGTATCTACCCATTTAATCGCAGAAACCGGTGACGCAGTAAGTGCCGCAAATTGATGCTTCTCTAAACGCATTTTTTTTGGCTGGGTCTTTTTAATGATGTCGGGTAGCTCCTTCCGGTTACTACGCACTGTTCCCACAGCATACACATGCCTCATGTATAGGTCATCCAATAAGTTCACACTCGTAAAAAAGTTGTCGAACGCTAATAACGTGTTCCTTGGCACGTTTTCACTTAATTTCCAGACAACATTGTACCCTAGACCCTCGTTTTCCATACTGTCTCCCTTTCCAGTATAGACCTCGAATTGATAGAGGTATCCAGATTGAGAGTCACATCTAGCCCACACCTTAAATCCGCGTTTAATGGGCTTTTTCGGCATATATTGTTTTATAGAACTTCGCCCTTTAAATTTTACCATACTTTCATCTATGGACTGAATGCTTGAGTTAAGAGTCTGTTTTTGAAAAATGTCATTAAGTTCATCTATAAATGGTCGTAGTTTATATAACTTATCAAAGTTTGGCGAGTTTCTGGGTGGTTCAAAGGTATTATCATTTAAGTGTAAATTTTCAATGATCTTCTTAAATCTTTTTAGAGTAAATACTCGTGATATTTCGGAGTTTTTGTAAAAGGGATCAGTCGACCAGTAATATTCCATATTAGGTAATGGATTAAGCCCCATCATAACTAATATACCTAAATAAGCACTTATATCTTCACATGTTACGTCAGTCCAGTTTCTACTTGATTTTTGACTTGCATATTTATTCGTCTGTTCTGCAATTTTATCTATAAGATAAGGCGGAAAGAAGTTGTGAAATACTTCGATGGGTTGTGTTTTGTGAGTATAAATAGACTGGGGTATAATCTTCTTATTGAAATCTGGAATATGATGAATTTCGTCTGCAACTATCCATTCACGTGGATTAGTGTTAAGTCTTTCTATTCTTTCTATTCTTATATTAGGTCTGTTAGAGGTATTAGGTTGTTGATCATGCAAAATAAGCCCCGGTGGTGCGGTTTGCAAAGGCAAAGCTGGAATAGGCGCTGGTGAAGAAACTGGACTATCAAATATTTTATCTGGCAGCAAAGATGCCGCCATAGGCAGAGGTGCAGAAGCTAGACATGCTTGAGAAAAGGTAGTTTCTGTGGACGTTGAAGGCTCTTGCAAAATTTCTATAAGTGAAGAAGTAGGTAATTTGGTGCATTTAATGCTGTCATTTGATCCAGCGTTCTGTGGCATAGAATCTAATACTTCCTCACCAAATATTGCTTCTAAACGTCTTTCGACCAAATCTTCTGATTTTAAATGAGCATACGTTTCTGATGGACTTATAAGACAATCGCCATAAACATCATCATCGGATTCGTCTGCATCCGACAAATCATACGGATCATTCACAATTTTTTCGATGTCTTTATCATTTATTATTTTTTTTAAAGACATGATCTAAAACAATTAAAAGAACGATAAATAAAAGTAAATCAAAAATAAATGACTATCTTTTTAAATTATCTTAATCAACAAAAAATATGGACAAAAATAAATCCCGACATTTTATATATTATATAGACGTTATTCAGAATTCAAGAACGGACAAAGGGAACAATTTTCCCACTTAGAAGTAAATATTTTGATGAAATGAAATCACCACAAATATTGACTTTTTGTATAGAAATATATAACTACGTTATAATCAATTTATTAAGTTTGCCGATACCGAATGAAATATCTACTTACCAGATTTTTTTTTGAAGAAACTTTTCAAAACTTTGCTTCCACAACGGAAAAACGGCTTGTTTTTTTCAATATAGACTTTGACATTGATCTGACGTTGACAGTGACGTTTGTAACATTAGGGTGGTCATTAAAATAAATCACACTTCTACTTAAAATTATATTTTTATCTAAATTGAAGTTCTACAAGTTGCCATTTTAAAAATATTCCCTCATTTACCTGGGTTGGTGTGGTGGGAAAATAGTTCCCTTTGCCCGATTAAGGGTTAAAACAAACCTTCAATGTGGACTCCAAGTCTTGAAGTCCCTTGAAGTTCAAGGGCTTGGTCAGGCAATGCTATGTGTTATGTGTACCTTAGGATTCTAAACTTGTTAATGAGTAGGTCAATCATTTACCTGTTTGGTTAATTTTATGGGTTGCCACAATGGCATCTCAATGGACCAGAAGTTTTCAGGTGTTTCTGATTCGTAGAACAATGTCTTAACAACTAGCTCGAGCAAATACCTAGTATATAACTCGTAATAACTAGGAGTAAACAGAACCATTCGAAAAGTAGGAAAACTACTATGAAGCCTCACATATCATACGACCCTTCTCAAATCAGCAGGACATGGTATACGATATGACGCCGATCCGGCACCTTCCGGTGATCTTTGTGAACGGAGTGCCGGGCGCGGGCAACCAAACGGTGGCCCAGACCATCTCAAACATCACGGGCTACACGATGATCAGGCCCGGCGAGCTGGTGAGGGCCGAGGCAGAGAGGGACACGGCTAGGGGACGCCTTATTGCTGATAAGTTGAATGCGCAGGAGGATATATCTGAGGTAACGATATTTTGTTTTCTTGAATAGTACATTTTGCAGTGAGAGAGAATAGTAGGTAACGTCTTCACGTGACCTTTTTTTTTTTGTTTTTTTTTTTTTTTTTTTTTAATGGTAACTACACATGATTGTGATCACTTCTCCACGGTTAGTGTGTTAAGCGTTTGAACCGTGGCGTGGCACTACTTGCATTAATCTTTAGTAACTGCTACACCCTATAGTGGCAACTATTTGCCACGTACACCACTTGTACTTATGTACATGAAGTACCTACTCATTAATGACGTAGTGGTCCTCACCGCTTGACACTGCGCCTTGTGTTGTGGGTTCGATCCACAAATTGTTGTTTCGAGTCTGGGTGTGCATTGTGTCCGTTGCTTGTGTTGTAAAGTTACCTGCGGAGGACTGTACAGGAATTTTGTCACGGGGCGCGGACACAGGAATTCATAGAACGGGAATTGTCTTTAAAAAAATACTGTTACTGATATAAGTAGGTTGTCTTACATGGTTAATGTATTCAAGAAAGTGAATGTTAAATAATATGAATGTCAATGTGTTAAAAATATAGAGCATTTTGTTTAAATGACTATCTCAACTAAAATCGGTGTCTCTGTGTTAAGAATACAATGTCTTAAATATGTGTAATTTTCTTTTTAGTGTAGGTACGCTACAACATAGTGACGATAACATATCGGGCATTGTGTAGGTAGGACAAAGAAAAATCCTTTTGTATGTTTCGTTATTTATTCGTAAGTCGTACTATCTATCACATACCAGCATCAGTCGTATTTGAATCACCAGCCTAGGCCATTTCCAACGCCAGCACCAGCTCCGTAGTTCACACCATGACGGGCACCATAGCCGCCATAACCATGGGGGTACGCCTCACCAGTGGTCAGGCCACTGTAAACTTGGGCACCATGACCGCGAGCAAGACCATGGGCAACAGGGCTCGCGAGTCCGTGACCAGCGAAGGCACCTTGCTGGCCATAGGCACCGCCGTAAGCTCCACCATGGGCGCCGCTATAACCACCAGCCAAAGGTCCAGCGTAGGGACGAGGGATCTCATGGACGATGGAGTTGGAGTAGTGAGACACGGCGGGCACTCCCTGAGGGCCATTGGCGTGTGTGTTGGCGCCAGCATAACCGGCGTAGCCCTGGTTACCGGCTAGGCTGCCGACATGAGGATTGTAAGCGCCGGGGTGGGCGTATGCTCCAGGTTGGGCGTAAGCACCAGGTTGGGCGTAGGCCCCAGGTTGGGCGTAGGCACCAGAATGGCCGAGGGCACCAGAATGGGCATAGGCACCTGGGTGGGAGAGAGCACCGGGTTGAGCGTAGGCACCGGGATGGGCAAGACCACCAGCATGACCTAGACCGGCGTGAGCTCCAGACGCGTAGGCACCAGCAGCAGGTTCTTTGCGGACCACAGCGTTGAATCCAGTGGCGGGGTTAGCCGCGTACTCGACTATCCTCTTGGTTCCGTCGGACTCAATGAGCGAGTATTTGCCGACGACGCTATCTCCCTGGCGTCTCTCGTGTTGGTCCTTGACGTCGCCGGTGTTGGGGTCAGACACGCCGTACGAGAAACTTGAGGAGCCGCCGCTGCCGTAGGCCGAAGCCACCAGCAAGGATAATACGATGAACTGGAACAAGTGATTCATTATTAAAATGGTGTCAGGACAAGTAACATACGATAAAATACCTATAGTTATTTCATAATAAAAATGAGGATTCTGTATTGTGAGATGAGAAGCAGATTTGATACTTTCATGTATCCGTAAAATCTTCTACCTAATTGGTGAAAACATTCTATCAATTTCTGGGGCGGTAGCCCGAGACAGAAGAGTCTGTCTTGGTGCAGGGAAATATGGAGACCCAACTCCAATTGAACATAGGCCACGAAGATGAAAAATCGAAAGCAGTAATTATATAAAACTTATTTCAAGTTAGGTTTTAATATTGGTTGATTAATATTGTTATTTTTACCTTAGCTGCCATGTTGAACTGTGTATCTCTTCAGTTTTGACTTCTGAATGATTTAACCCCGTCGTTCTCAAATATTTATATTCACACGCAGTCTTCGCATTGTAGTTTTGGGGGCCATAGTTTGAAATCATTGCGTTCATATCTGTTCTAATCTTTGGAAAGAATCTTCTTCAGAGGTTAATTAGCGTCTGAAATACCAATTATGTAAATTAATCTCGCTTGTACCTAATGGTTATCTTGGCCTCGTTGATGATTTAACAACATGTTAAGATGTCGATTAGGCTTACACTTCTTAATTAGATGACGACTCTTGATATCATGCTTTGTATGGGAGTTTAATATGAAGATGTTTAAAATAAGTGTACCTGTTTAAAATAAGTGTTAATTGTCTGTAGTGAAATGATGTGTGATGTTTGCATGTATGGAGTGGTTGGTTTGCGCAGTCTCTTCGCTGTTTAACATTTCAGCTAGTGTTTTGGGTTCGATGTTGGTTCCACATGGGTTAAAACTTTGCATGATCCACAAATTGTTGTTTCCAGTCTTTGTGCTATTTTAGTCCATCTATACCTAATATAAAAATTAATCGCGGAATGTGGTGCTAAGCGCAAATCTCGAGAGCAGCTGAACCGATTTCGGTAAAATAAAATTCGGTAAGATAAAAAAAAGAAGAAGAATCGACTGTTAGGCGGTACGAAGTACCTACGCCTGCTCAGCTAGTTAATAATAACTGAAAGTTTTTCAAGTCCCCGCAAAACAGGAATAGGTACTTACTCTTAGTGTAGGATAGGAGTTGTTTTTTATAGGCAAGGAACATGACATGTCTACACGCATTGATTCTTATGACTCTCATTGATTCTGATGACTATTTCTTGATAATGTTTGTAGGTATTTTATTTTTGTTTGAATGTTTACCTAGTTAAAGCAGTATAACAAATATTACGAAACTGTTACAAAACTCATTTCAGGCACATAATGTTCCGTAAAGTAAAACACTTACTTACCTAGTAGTGATTGCATAATACCATAATTGTTCCGCTTTACATATTTATACTCACTTTTGTATGTTTATCTAATATGCCGTAATAATTATAAGAAAAATATCTAGAGTACCTACCTACTTACATATTATACAGAATGACTTTTAATTGCTCGTATTCCGTTCGCGCATCTGCGGTAGAAAATATAGTATTTGTACCCATACCGGGGTTTTATAAAAGATAAATAAATCATATCCTGGAAAATACACACAGTCATCTCATCCCAAGACAGAGCCCAGTACTTTGACAACCAGAAAACTAATAAATACATTTAAAATATAGGTATACTCTTATACTTCTAAATTCATATGTATATAACAGATCTTATTTACTTTCAGACACAGAAGAAACCATCGTGATCATTTGTGTGATTCTCTCAGCCGGGAATTGAACCCAAAACATGTGATTTCGTAGTCAGGATTACAAACTAAAACTTCGAATTCGGACATAAAATCATTTAGGAAACAACTTAGATTCGCCTATCCTGGGTCTAAAATTACTCAACAGCTGACTGAAGTTTCGTTTCCATTGCAGCAACTAACAGTGGACTTGATAAAGGAGTCGATGCTGCAGCAGCAAGACTCGAAGGGGTTCATCCTGGTGGGGTTCCCCAAGAACCCGCGGATGTCCAACATCTTCAACAAACAGGTCAAGTGGCCCGAGAAGATCGTGGCGCTCGAAGTCGATAATGAGGTAAGAATATTACATTTTACATCTAGTTATTCTGTACTAAATTCCAGGTGAGTCGTGAGGACTGGGGAGGGTCCGCTAAGAAGCTTAAGCATCTGTTGTGATGTAAAATATGCCTTGCTTAATTTACAGCTTTAATGTAACATATTTCGTGGACATTTTGGTTCTATGAAACCTACCTGTTCCGGTGAACAATAGACCAAAATTGTTTGTGTAACTGCCCCTTCGTTGCTATCTGTTCAAAGTGGTTCAGGACTATTTGCACTGTCACTATGAAAACAGTGGCGTTACTGAATGTGAGCGATTATAAGCTTGCTTAATGATATAATAATATGTGTCTTACAATACATATTGAACATACTGAAGGTATATATATGTACATATTGAAGTCACCGCTGACTGTAGTTTTCGGGAAATTGCCAGCTTTTTTGTATGTGGATTTGCTCAGGATTACAGGCACTCTCATTCCCTACATAGATAGGTACATAGGCCTCAGCTCATCATAAGAAGGGTTAATAGCTTTGTTTCCTCGTAGGTAGCAGCGACCAGGTTACAAAACAAACTATCAGAGCTCGGCAGACCGGAGTCTGAAATCAACGCGGCGCGGCAGATCGTCAGGGAGGCTGCGCACAAAGTCAAAAATGTTCACAAACGATTCGGAGGACATGTCATTACGGTAAATTGGTTATATTATTATTTAGGGTAAATTGTCAATCGGCGAATCTGTAAGTGTATTTTTGAATATATAGCATTTATATATGGCATAGCTATTGTTACGGTAGTCCTTGTAACGGGGTTCATTCACAAAAGGATCTCAGACATCCGTTGAAGCATGACGGCAAGGACCAAAGGTTCATCGCATATCAGTTCTAAAATTCTTATACCACGTAAGCGATCAGCGATCAACCAAATAAATGAAAAATCTCATAATTTTCTTCTCAGTTGGACAGCAGTGGCAACCCAAAGGCTTTAGCGACGACTCTCAAAGAAATCCTATCAGACACAATGGAGCAATGTCAAAAGAGGCCCGATTCACCAAGCCCCCGGCCTCCCACTGCAGTTTCAGCACCCGCCGTAGCACCCTTCTCTCTCCCACCCGTAGAAGCCCCCATAGAGGTAGATGGAGACAAGTGATATGTAGCAAAACTCCGTTAATTATTGATACTTGTTTTAAATTTTGCTATATTACAATGTTACTATTTTTATGACGTGGATGTTCCAATAGTGTTTTCTATATTGAAGTACTTGTATTATAATTAAATGTATTATGTTTAAAAAGTTTATTATTGGTTAAACTCGTTATCTACCTACATAATAATATGTTCTAGTTTAGGTTCTGACTTTAATCCGGTTAGTATAAGGGCCGGCTTAATATATACCTATAGCGAATTAGCGTAACGCAGCGCAGAGAATGCTCGCGGATACGCGCGTGTTCTCGCGCATTCGCAAATTCGCGCTTCGATTTTTAGATATTCGAACTACAGATAGATCTGTAGATTTTAGATTCGTTTTTGACATAAGCTCCATACAAAATATGTCAAACACGAATTTCGAATCTCAAAATCCATGTATGGATCGAATACCTATTGAAAATGGCCGTAAGTCGAAAGTCGAAATAGTTTGTCGGTGAAATTAGCTCTCCGCTGCGCTTCGCCATTTGGGGGCCGGCTTTTTTTTATGTCTTCTCGCCTGTATCCCCGAAAGGGTAGCCAGCTGTGTAATATTTGCCTTCTTATTTTAGGTCCCATGTAATAGGAGGCGAGCCTATTGTCCTTAGCAGGCACTTTAGCACATTGCCAGACTCCGCGCTGCTACTGGGAATTCGGCAAAACTCTTGCCCGACTCGAGAATCGAGCCCGAAACCTCCGACCACTAATGTACCCCCTTTTTTGAATTAATCAACATTCTATGTCGTTTTTTAGATGCTATGCTCAGATAAAGGATACAAGGTATATGATACAAAGGCAAGGTATGTCCTATATTACAAGTGTTAATTATACGAAGACTTCAAGTAAATACACGCGTTACTACGGTACGGCAGTGCACACCAAGACTATTGAAGTTGGCAGATTCACATCAAATAGATATGAGCATATCTATCTTTTAGTCGGTCAGCATCCCTATCATATAGTTATATTTTTTCCAGGTAGTAGAGCCTCGCTGATTTCAGCACGAATGGGCCGGCTCGACCGGGGAAGTACTACCCTCTCACAGAAAATCGACGTAAAGTAACAGTAACCAAACTGTTGCGTTTCGTTCGGTGAGTGAGAGTGCCGGAGGCCCATCCCCTATTCCTTCTCCTTCATCCCATTCCTCCTCCTGTCCCTTTGCCCAACCCCAAGGAGCGGCAACTCACTTGTGACTCCTGTGGTGTTGCTTGTGTCCATGGGCAGCGGCAATTGCTTACCATCAGGCGATCCGTCTGCTCGTTTGCCGTCTAATTTTATATAAAAAAAAAAAACATGACGACCGAGAACACGTAGGTATAAAATAATATCCGCCTGCGTGCGCAGTGCTTATAATGATAAAAACTATTCTAGGCAGTTAATTTTTAGACAAGATCTATCTAATAGGTAAGTGGGAACTAGGATGTGTAAGGATCCGATATAGATACATAACTTCACGCCTTTTATCCCCGAAGAGTAGGCAGAGGTGTATACACACCCACATTTCGCCAGTTATGTTTAGGTCCCAATGTAATAGGGGGCGAGCCTATTGCCATCTACCGGGCACATTATTAAGCTAGCGATAATTAACATTTTTAATATACACAACTTCGAAAAGTCGAGGTGTGTGCCCGGGGTACCTGGGGATCGAACCCGAGACCATCGTCTCGGCAGTCCGTTACGTACACCACTTGGCTATCGCCGCTTCAATATAGATACCTACGTAAAAGGTTTAGAGCGCTTTCAGATTAGCGTTTTATACGCGCGTATAAGCTCGTTTTTGGAAGAGCATATAGGCGCGTGTAGGCGCGCCTTTTGGCACACGCGCAACTCGTACGAGCGTTGACGCGCTTCTAAGCATAGACTAATATATTATACCTGGAAATAGACTGGCAACTTCGACATTTTAGGCGAGGCAAGCGCCACCTTTTTAACCTACAGGCCACTTTTTGCCGTCTGTTTTACAAAAAATGCCGCTAGAGGTCGTTTATGTTAGTCAAGTATTATAATTATAG
This sequence comes from Euclidia mi, assembly GCA_944739405.2. Classification (NCBI taxonomy): domain Eukaryota; kingdom Metazoa; phylum Arthropoda; class Insecta; order Lepidoptera; family Erebidae; genus Euclidia; species Euclidia mi. The sequence goes on along the minus strand of OX123196.2, from coordinate 59,326,695 downwards.
TCAAAATTATTTTGGAAATATAAATAAAACAATAGAGAATGCTTATAAGTGACGTTTATTTTCCAAAAATCACAATATTTACAGCAGTAAGATCACAGTAAGTTATGCTAAAATCACCAAATAAAAAAAATAATGATTGATATACCCATTTATTAATTTGTTTATTATTTTATTTATTTAACTTTTCTCATTTATTTAATTTGTTTTGTATTAGTCTAAGAGCCAGTGTTACGCAGACTCACGGTATAGTAGCAAAGTTCATATTTTAATGCTAGTTAAACTAATTCATCTGCCGTAGATCAAATGGGGTTCACTATTACCATAGAGGGTTCCTTTAGGCGTGCCTAGAAGTCAAAAAGCATGAAAATCGACTTTCAAAACGTGTTCACAGCATGTCTGCCGTTTTGATATTGTAAAATATATATCTTTTTAAAACTTAATGGCAGACACTTGTTCCGGTTCCTACTATATTTTATATAATATCATAGTTTCGAAAATTTCATACAATTTGTGTTATTTTAGCAAAGCTAAAAATTATATATGTTATTTATATTTGGTTCTCTTTCACGGGTATTATTCTAATTTGTTAGAACAATAATCGGCCCTTTGGCCCTTTGTACACATCTCATAGGTCTAACGCGCAGAGGCCCTTTGAGAGTTTTAATCTAGAATGTGATGGGACATCTACTGAGGAGCCTCCATAACTGCACTATTAAGTACAGTCACGGGTTAGCCGCAACAGGGACTATTGCTACTTTTATGGAAACTAATTGAAGGGGTAAGTGGACAAAGGTGTTATCTGACTAAACTGAAAAAATCGAGTTTGTAAGCTTTCTTTTCATCTTGTAGTACATTTTTTTGTTTATATCACAGGATGAATCTAACTCATGCGTCAGTCTCTTAAATCTTTAAAATTGCGCAACGGATTTTAATGTGTTTTTTTAATAGATAGAATGATTCAAGAGGAAGGTTTATATGTATCATACATACATAGGTAATATTGCATTGCACCCGTGCGAAGTCGGGGCAGGTCGCTAGTAATTTATAACTCTTAATTTCAATTAAAAAATATATTTAAAAACACTGTTCACATGTATTCATACTGATTCGCTGTCATTGCCAGTAAGAGTGAGAAAGTCAATATCCTGTATCTCCATTAGCATGACTGCGAAAGTATTATGTAGTCTGCCTGCATTTTAGAACCGATCTATCTGTCTGTTTTTTTTTATATACATGTATAATAATGATGTAAAAACATATATAAATTGCAGCTTTGCTAAAACACTAGTTATCTGCGAAATGAAGCGTGAGAAAATCAAAATCATGCAACTTCAATAGCAGGACTGAACCAACCCATGGGTCTGTTTTTGTAAATATATGTTGATTATAATAATAATATAAATAACGTGTATAATTTTTAGCTTTGCTAAAATAACGCAAATTTTATGAAACTTTTGAAACTATGATATTATATAATATAGTAGGAACTGGAACAAGTGCCTGCCAAATATATTTTTTTTTTCTATAAAAATATATATATATTTTAAGATATCAAAACGGCAGATATGTTGCGAACACGTTTCTAGGCACGCCTTAAGGAACCCTCTATGGGAATAGTGAACCCCCATTTGATCTACCGCAGATGAATTAGTATAACTAGCATTAATATGGAGTTTGCTACTGTACTCGTCTCTTTGATCCTCTGCTTTTCAAAAAAACATTACGAGCTGAGTTCTTAAACATATCATCACTGTCGTATACGGTGGTTTTGCCAGTGAGTAGGTGGCCAACCTCCTTGCACCAGTTGTAAATAAAAAAAATAATATTTTTATTAATTATGAATTCTTTCATTGTCTTACCATGTACTTCACATTTGAGAAAATTTAAATTTATATTTACACTAACCACAAATTTTATATATTCCATTTACTTTTCTTTAGTGGCACTGGTTTTTAATATGGTATAATATTATGTAATATTTTCAACTTGTGTAAAGAAGTCAAACAAACACCTAGTGGGATAGCAGAGCCATCTTTTATTTTCGAATTCTTATATATTTATGGAAACTTTGCAAATCTTCTGTTTCCGTGTCTAATTTGCATACTGCACAGCTCTTATAGACTGCTGTTTTGGCCTTTACTGCTATCCAATCACTACAATAACCAATTGCTGCGCATTTTTCGACGCTTTTTTGTCTTTATTATTTACTAGCTGTCCCGGCGAACTCCGTATCGCCTTTTTAATGTATTTACATTTGATATTAATTTTTAACTCTTTTTCAACTTATTCAGAACAAAGTTACCAAGAACATCAGTGTTTAATCTCTTAATTGCTAGGCAAAGTTGTTTTGCCATATAAATTATTTCTAGGGTAGAAAATCTAACTTATTGTAAGGAGATGAGAAGGTGGTATATGAGTGATATGGTTAGAACACTGATCTAGTGTAGTATATTATAATACTATTAAATACTATGGCTATTAAATAATTAAATCAAGTGCAAGTCTGACTCGCCCATGAAGGGTTCCGTAGGAGAGGTATCCACTGAACATAGCCATTATCTGCATCGAACATCAAATACCACTACCACTTTTTACCACCAATAATAACTTTTTTTATATTATTATATTTCCCATCCGCCATCTTTGATCACGAAATTGATGTTGTATTTGGATTCGCCATCCCTTAAAACATCGGAAAAGATACCCATATCGACTTTACAAAAAAATCCCGTCCGCCATCTTTGATTTCCTATCCGCCATCTTTGATCACGAAATGGATGTTGTATTTGGATTCACCATCCCTTAAATCATCAGAGACGATACCTATATTGATTTTTAAATTTTTTCCCTTCCGCCATATTTGATTTCCCATCCGCCATCTTGAATCAAGAAATAGATGTTGTATCTGGATTCCCCATACCTTTAAACATCAGAGACGATACCCATATTGATTTAAAAAAAAAAACCATCCACCATCTTTGATCACGAAATAGATGTTGTATTCGGATTCTCCATCCCTTAAAATATCGGAGACGATGCCCATATTGATTTTTTTTAATTTTTTCCCATCCGCCATCTTTGATTTCCCATCCACCATCTTGAATCACGAAACAGATATTGTATTTGCATTCCCCATCCCTTTTAACATCGCAGACGATACCGATATTGATTTTTTAAAACTTTCCCATCCGCCATCTTTGATTGCCCATCCGCCATCTTTGATCATGAAATAGATGTTGGATTTGTATTCCCCATCCCTTTATATATTGGAGACGATACTCATATCGACTTTAAAAAAAAATCCCGTCCGCCATCTTTGATTTCTTATCCACCATCTTTGATCACGAAATAGATGTTGTATTTGGATTCACCATCCCTTAAATCATCAGAGACGATACCCATATTGATTTTTTAAATTTTTCCCGTCAGCCATCTTTGATTTCCTATCCGTCATCTTGAATCACGAAATAGATGTTGTATTTGGATTCCCCATCCCTTTAAACATCGGAGACGATACCCATATTGATTTAAAAAAAATCCCATCCTCCATCTTTGATCACGAAATAGATGTTGTATTTGGATTCTCCATCCCTTTTAACATCGCAGACGATACCAATTTTGATTTTTTTAAATTTTCTCATCCGCCATCTTTGATTTTCCATCCGCCATCTTTGATCACGAAATAGATGTTGTATTTCGATTCCCCACCCCTTAAAATATCGAAGGCGATACCCATATTGATTTTTAAAATTTTCCCATCCGCCATCTTTGATTGCCCGTCCGCCATCTTGTTAATCAGTGTCCCGAAACTGCCGAAAACGATACCCATATAGATTGTATCCTATTCATTTAGCCTTTTTTGCCTTTGACCCAACCCTCCCCCTTCTCGTCTGACCATCTTATTATTTTTGTCCCCTATAAGTTGTGGCGTAATTTTATATAGCGTATAGCCTTTCGGAATAATTGGGCTATCATAGGCAATAACAATTTTTAAAATCCGCCTGCTAGTTCCTGAGATTACCCGACATTATCTTTTAGCCTTTTTAGCCTTTTGCCTGGCCCCAAAGGGTCGGAGCGTGATTTTATATAGCCTATAGCCTTCCGGAAAAACTGGGCTATCGTATACAAAAAGAATTTTTCAGATCCGACCGGTAGTTCCTGAGATTAGCGCGTTCAAACAAACAAACAAACAAACAAATAAACAAACAAACAAACAAACAAACTCTTCCGCTTTATTATATTAGTATAGATTAAAATATCGGTATCTAGATCCGGTATAGACACATGGTCAAAATATATATTTATTTGTCTCTCTTCTAACAATGGTGCCTCTCCCTCAGCAATAAAATCTTTAAACGATTCCAAAGCGAAGCCATCGTCTGCTTCGCAATTGGAACCAACCGCGTGAGATTAAATTATTTAAAATTAAGGTTTTATACGCTGCTACAAAATGAGAGGCACCTGGCATTATATTGCCGTGACCATGTGCACATATGGAAACGCAGAAATTTTCCAAAGCGCCTTGGTTGAAATTGCGCAGTAAAACTGAATTAATGCCCTTTCTTTGTAGAAAAAGGGTAATATTTTTAAAAGATTCTATTGTTTTAACCCAGCTCATTAATGAAGGCACAACTCCACCCCTTAGTAGAGTATCAAATTTCATGGATTTTAAAATAGGCATACTTTTGTTCCATAAATTTCTATGTGGTGATTTTGGCGTAACCGCTGTTCTGTGAATTTTTCCTCCAATTGTCTGGTGGTAACTGCCGTTGACGCTGTCGAATAATTCGTCGAAGAAGATGAGTATATCGGCAGTTTGTGTGCATTCTTTGGGCATGCAACCCGATTCTGCAACAAAACAAAATTACTTGATTGTAATATGTTTTATACATTCTTAATATTTCAGAGGCAACGATAGCCTAGTGGAGAGACCAACAGACTGCCACGCAGAGGTCTCGGGTATGAATCCATGACGCGCACCAATGACTTTTCAAAGTTATATGCGTATTAAACTCTTATTTGTCGCTTGCACCGTGCTTCGGAGGGCACGGTAAGCCGTCGGTCACGGCTGTCATTAAAAGATCTTTGACAGTCGTTACGGGGAAATAGTACCCTCCAATATCCTGACTCTGGTCTAAACCATAGAATATACCTTCGGGGTACAGATGTCAGATGGCAGTCACTCTGTGGAAAAGCTTATATTCTGTCAAATGGGAGCCTAGAATTGTTAAAATAGTCTATTTTGCATATACATTAAATTAAACTAAACAAAATCTCACATACCTGCCATAAAGCCCAAAGCTGCACCAACAGATTTGCTGAACACTTGTGTGCAGTGTTTCACTTTCATTTTGGGGATCAGATGCGGCACAACATGACAAGCAGTTAATTTTGGCATAATTTTAACTCCCTTATAGCCAGGTGAACATTCATAAAGAAGTTGTATGTGTTCCCATTTCGCAATGTTTTCTTTTCCCTTCATTGTAAATTTCAAATTCTTATTTAAGAGATTATTTCTTATACCTTTCATTAGGTGTGGGGGGGTCATACAATACAAATATTTTATTTTGCTGTTATAAAACAGCCACCAGTGTACTCTTTATCATTTCTCACCATTTGCATTCGAGTGTCTGCAATCAAGCTATTTATTGCCGCCGAATTTGTGGCGCCTTGGTCACAAACTGTTGTGACAACGTGTAGATTTGCTTCCGTTAATTTCTTCAGGACAGTTTTAATTTGATTTTTTAGCGACAATTTTTTTGTGGTGCCAGCTGAATAAGAAAACCACACTGGTTGCTTGTATTTTTTTACAACCCCCCTTATCATAAAGATCAGGACATGGTCACAAAAATTAGGTTGTCGTTCTTCTCCATCATTTACAAAACCTCCTATTTCATCCTTGGCTGCATTATATATACAAAAAGCACCAAAGGCCATTTCATCAAACACCAAGGTACAATATCTGTGTTTATCTGGCATCTTAGCCACTCTCTTTTTTAAATGATTAAAAATTCTTTCATTGCAGCCTGGTGAAAGGTTTATTGATTCCAACTGCTTTTTGTGAGATCGCCTTGAGGGTAACACTCACATTCTTCTAAGAATTCTGTAGGACTTGGGAGATGGCTTGTACAATGAAAGAGCCAATATCTTCTCGTCTAAGGAAAATCTTCGGCCTTGAGACTTCTTACCACCTTGGGTTATTTGCATCAGAAAGAAGGTTCTACCATTTGTCTTCGATAAATTCTTTGCAAATTTGATTTCTTTCTAGATATTTGATTTAGATTCTATTCATGCCAGTTTTCTTGCCAAGTTGCATATTGATTTTTTTATAGCCTTCTTCACCTCTGCTTGTTCAGCATGAGATATCTTGTATGAAGCTGAAAACAAAATAATTAACATTATTATTATAGTCTGTTTCTGCTGGAAATCTCTCTCTCGCAATTTGCTACATAGTGTTCTTACTATCATACAAATAGATTAATAATGATCAATCTACCCATATAATAAAAAAGAAAGTGTGGTTGTTTCTTTGTTTCTCACACTTTCATGTCTCAACTACTCAACTGTTTGTCATGAAATAGGTATTGCATATGTCGTCAAAGGCACAGATAACATTGATTAAGTACAATCAGCGACAAAGGTCGCTACACATTTACGAGATTTTAAATGGTTTTTATTGCCCAAATAATTACAATTATTTTCTAAATCTGACAGCATTCTAAAACTGAAAAGCTTTCTATACGAAGAAAACCTGATTTGATCGTAAATTATACCAACAGAATAAGAAGTAGACAGTTTTGATTCATAAACGGCCGGTTGGCGTAGCGGGAGTGTAAGCGACTGCTACGTCAAAGGTCGCGGGTTCTATTCCCGTTCAAGTCAAACAAACATTTGTGTGCATGAACATAGATTTTTGTCTTGGTCTGGGTGTTTATATGTATAATATGTAAGTATTTACAAAAAAAAGTATATATGTATGTTTATCCATTATCTAGTACCCATAGTACAAGCTGTGCTTAGTTTGGGACTAGATGGTGTTGTGTGAATGTGGTAGAATATTATTATTATTATAAAAATCTATCATAAATCTATGAATGTGTAGCAAGTCATGTCATTGACTGTACCTCTCATTCAAGAGTAAGTGAATAAACTACTCCACTGCAAGATTTGCTAATGTATCAATGATTCTTTATTATTCAGAATTCAGCATCACTAAACTTTTAAATATTAAGTATGTAACCAGTGACCGTGACCAGATTTGTGTTGGAGTGAGATTTAATTTTGATGCCTCCCTAGCTCTAAGCTTTCGAGCTAGCAAGCCCCATAGTCTGCCACAGCCTCCGCTCCATTCACCATATGGACAGACTGGCCCTGTTTATAACATTCTAATATATAAAATTATTATACCTGTTTTGCAATGCCTCTTTTGAAGTTAAGTTGATGGCTCGGACATTATTGTCTGTGACATCAATGCCTGAGATCTCGAAGGCATTGGGTTAACATCAAATCCTGCAGTTGCATCTAATAGATTTTCTCCTTGTGTTGAAGTTGCAGAAACAAGGTGTTGCTGACTAAATACAGTGGTGAGTTTATGAGGAGCTGTAAATAAAGAAGGAAGAACTATTAGCATATTTTAATCACTACTGTACTCTATGATGATTATTTGTGAAAATGTCTAATATTTATTTGATTCTTTCATAACAATAATAGTACATTGTGTAGCAGCATAGACAATAATGACACAATAATTACCTGGAAGATGCAGTTGTGGGACAGCCATTTTACTAAGACGGTTGCTCAGAAAAATAACATACTCAGGAAAGTGTCTATGACATAGGTGCTTTGCGATTTTTATATATGGTGTTATTATCCAGGCCAATTATTTCACCACCAATCCTTAAGACCCATGTTCTAAACCGCTCAGCATCATTTACTGGATCAGGGAAGCTGTGTAGATGTACATCTAGAACCAAAAATAAATTGCTGAAATACATCATAGATCTCAACTTAATCTAGCGACTAGTGAATGGCCCAATCCGGCTAGTACCTTTGACATATCAGACCAACACACTTTAAAAAAGATTTACAAAAACATTTCACAAGTCAAATAAATAAGTTGTTCATACAAAGGACAAGAAAAAGTTTGTCATCTTATGATTACTAAATAAATGGGCTTCTTTGGAGTGGGGCCTTCAGGTAAGAAGGGATTGTTACACAGGGGATAACAACACTAGCAGATATTATTACGAATACCAATAATGTTCATAAATTGTTATACTAGTCTTAATAACCCATAAAATATTAAAGTCTATGTCATTCTTAGAACCCATATTTATTTTTTAAGTTATGCTGGTATAATATATCATATCCTAGGCTATACTATAGCATACATTTTAATTTGTTTTAAAGTACTTCCAAGTTTGTATGTAAACTTGTGAGGATTAAGAGTATTTATGCCCCCCAGCTTATCATACGAATGCTTTATCCACGAACGAGTGAGTACAATTGGATAATATTTGGTATATTTATGCAGGTTGTTAAGGATTATTACATTGTTATTATGGTTTCAAAACTAACTTCAGTTTGTTCCTAATATATAAAAATAGCATCCAGAATCAGTTATTTCACTTTGCTTTTCAAAACTGACTTAAAGGTTTGTGCGAGTAGCTGCGAGAAATCATATAGCTTCACTTATAAACAGGTGTAGATAGAAGAGTTTGTTACATTACTTACCATCCTTATTGGTGATGGGGCACATAGGTACACAGCACTTGTTCCTAGACATTGTTTATACACTTTTATATGATATGGTCCAAACTCCAAAACAGGAGGGCCTAAACTTTACACGGAGAACAATTCTCGACGTATAAAACACTAAAGACGGTAATTGCTTGTTTTCTTAATATGCACGGAGGAACTGACGCTCAATTCAACGCGAATATCACTAAAAGCAATACAAATACACCAAAACACAAAAATATTTGCGCACAAGAATTTAAATAACCCGGCAGACGTTATTTTTGTGTAATGACAATTATGACAGCTCTGTGACATAACTGAATAGAATTGAACAGAGTAACAAATCCGACTTTCTACCATTTTGTACCTTATTATTAACAATAATATTAAAATAATTTGTAAAGTAAATATTTCTGACACGATTTACGCGATTCATGAAGTGTTAAATCTAAGTATAACTATTTCAAATCTTATATTCCTAAGTTATTGTCGCTAACATTAATATGTGCTATAAGTCGAAGGTGTCATTTAAATAAATAAAAACGACCAAATGGAAATGTTTATTTTTCATCAATAATGTATCGAAATCCGTGTACTCACGAACATTCACGAACGAATTTTGTTACGTGTGAACAATAAAGAGGGAGCTGGTTTCAATGATTTTACATGAATGTAGGCAAGATTCCGACGCATGCTTCTAAGCTCGTATAACCACGAGCCGTCAGAATCCATGTTGAAACTGACAAGACGTCGCTACCATTTCGAGCGAACACGCCCGTTTACGTGAATCTGGTTTTTTGAAGCGCGTAATGTAGCGCGCGTGTAAGCGCGTATGCTGAAACGACCGTATACGCGCAGAAAAATACGCTAATATGAAACCGCCCTTAACCCTAGAATACTAATCATCGCCTGAGAGGCCGCGTTCGGTTGATTTTTTAAGAATATTTTTAAATTGTGTCTATGTATCGCGGCGTGCGTTCGTGCCAATATAGTGCACCCCACAACACGGTGGAGAGTGGTCATGGGTTCAGCGGGGAATACTCAGGTATCGAGTTATTGCCCTCACGTTCGCCTGGGAGGCGATCATTAGTATTAACGGTAAGTATTTTACTAATGCCGTTTTTTAGTTTTTTGCAATTATCTCTTTATTTATTTGTAAGAATAAGTTTAATTTAACTGAGAATTGATCATTTTGGTTCATGGATGAATCTCGACGAGAACCAGGTAACAAACTATTTGGAAAACGAAGATTCGGACAGTGAAACTGAGGATTACGATTCAGACGACAGTGTGGCTGATCGTACTCTCTTACCCTCTTGCAAGCTTGAAGATGATCTCTAAATTATTGCTCCAAACTATCTTAATATACCTACTGGCACATCAAGCACAAGCACCGAGTTAGAAGCTGCTCTACAAACCCAATCTCGATCTCCAAACTGCTGTAATTGTGATAGAAAAATATAGACTGATTTTAATTTACTCTCAAGCCAAATATCTTATAATTAGAATGGTACTTTATATTTTATGTGATATAACACTTTAACAATACTTAACTTAGATACTTAATTCGAAGCTATATGTGTCTATTTATTTTTTATTATTATTTTTCAAAAGACTGTTCAAACAAGGGTAATGTTAGATTTAAGGTTGATTTCAAAACTGAAATTATAATTTTAAGGCAAATGTGCCATTAAATATAAGAAATGAGGTCTTTCTTCGTTATTTTGTTACATTTAATACAAATTTTTAGTCCGTGTGGTGACGGATTAAGAATACGGAATGTCACCACCCCATATCATCCCGTGGGTGTCGTAAGAGCCGACAGAGGGATCACATTATGCAGAGAACAGCGCTGTAAGAGAAGGAAAACTTGATACAAACCCTATACCAACCCGTTTGGCCAGCGTGGTATAGTAGGCCAATTCCTCCTTTCAAAGGAGAGGCCTAGTCCAGCAGTGGACTGTTAAAGGCTGATGACGACGACGACGACGACTACGACGACGACGACGACGATGAATACAATTTTTTATAGAAAAATCTTTCTAAAATCTTGTATGATTTATGAAGTAGCCTCCCGAGCGATCATTAGTATTAAACAGTAAAAAAATAAGATTAGTACTCTAGGGTTAAAATGATGACAATCCACTCTGTATCTGTACCCTCATTAGGGACATGCAGTATTTTAACTCTATTTATTTGCAGACTTTTGAACTTTGAACTTTTTTTTATTTCATATATTTTGCATGCCTAAAAGGTAAAATGTGACGAAACTATATTACCCATAACACCTGAATCTGTACCACATTTTCTGCAAATAAAATATATTTCATTTCATTTGATTAGACCATGCCAGCCCTATAGTAACATAAATATTAGGTACTAGGTAACCAATAATTGAACAATGTTCGGGTACTTTTAAATAACTTCTACATTCAAAGACAAATGGCAGCTCAGTCTTCCATGACCATGTTTCCTGAAAAGTAGTAGAATCGTCGGAATTTAATAAATAATGTAGGTACATAGTTTCAAGATCAATCGGTTTAAATTTTATCTCAGTAAAAGCAATCTATTGCGATAAAATCCGTAAACTGTACTTTAATTTAGATGTGTAACATTCGCGTATACCCAAGAAAATACCATTCATAAGTTCCTGCTACAACTGCGTCTTAACACGTTCACTACGCCATCATTTTCAAAGAACTTTCAGCTGGTGCTTTAGAGACCTAAATTATCTCGAAACTTACCTACCCTTTGGTGCGTTTGAGACCTAATCAGTCTCCGAAACACACAGTTTTGAAAATAATTTATATTATCTTTAAAAAAATTATGCGTAATGCATGCAATTGGTGTCAAAAAGGCTACTAAGAAAAGGCATACCCAAATGGTGTGCCTTTTCTGCCACACCATTTGGGTATGGCAGAAAAGGCATGAAAGTCGAATTAACGCAGTTGAGATGCGATCGCTGCGTAGTATTGTGTGAGGTGAGACTGATCGATAGAATTCTGAATGATACGAGAGAACAGTGGTCTGAAAGAAGATGTCGTGACTAGGATTGAGAAAGGAATGCTGAAGTGGTGTGGACACGTGGAGCGAATGAGTGAAGAAAGAATGACGAATCAGATTTATAAGGCAAATGTGTGTGGGCAAGTCGGTCGCGGCAGACCTCGTCGGACATTCCTCGATCAAATTGGGGACGTCCTAAAAACGGCAAGATCCGAAGTACCCGAAACCGGCGAGCATGTATGAAAAGAGTAATGAGTGTAGAGGAAGCGCGTGAGGTTTGTAAGGATAGAAGCAAGTGGCGTTCTGTTGTCTCTGCCTACCCCGACGGGAAAAAGGCGTGAGTATATGTATGTATGTATGCATGCAATGAATGTGCTTACCATGTTTTAATGAAAAAACACTTTGCATAATTAACAAAACTTTTTATAACGACAACTGAGACATTATTTATCTCATCGCTACTAACTACACATATTCAACTATCTTCGGTTGCAGTACGAGATACAATCGATATCATTTTTTTTTTGTATTTGTAGTTTATTCAAATTTCATATCTGCGTGTGAACCTAGCAAAATATAAAGCTACCTATCTTTCACCCACAAAAACTTTAAAATATATGTAATTTTTTTAAAGATAATATAAATTATTTTCAAAACTGTGTGTTTCGGAGACTGATTAGGTCTCAAACGCACCAAAGGGTAGGTAAGTTTCGAGATATTTTAGGTCTCTAAAGCACCAGCTGAAAGTTCTTTGAAAATGATGGCGTAGTGAACGTGTTAAGACGCAGTTGTAGCAGGAACTTATGAATGGTATTTTCTTGGGTTTACGCGAATGTTACAAATCTAAATTAAAGTACAGTTTACGGATTTTATCGCAATAGATTGCTTTTACTGAGATAAAATCTAAACCGATTGATCTAGAAACTATGTACCTACATTATTTATTAAATTCCGACGATTCTACTACTATTCAGGAAACATGGTCATGGAAGACTGAGCTGCCATTTGTCTTTGAATGTAGAAGTTATTTAAAAGTACCCGAACATTGTTCAATTATTGGTTATAGGTACTAGTACCTAATATTTATGTTACTATAGGGCTGGCATGGTCTAATCAAATGAAATGAAATATATTTTATTTGCAGAAAATGTGGTACACATTCAGGTGTTATGGGTAATATAGTTTCGTCACATTTTACCTTTTAGGCATGCAAAATATATGAAATAAAAAAAAGTTCAAAGTTCAAAAGTATGCAAATAAATAGAGTTAAAATACTGCATGTCCCTAATGAGGGTACAGATACAGAGTGGATTGTCATCATTTTAACCCTAGAGTACTAATCTTATTTTTTTACTGTTTAATACTAATGATCGCTCGGGAGGCTACTTCATAAATGATACAAGATTTTAGAAAGATTTTTCTATCTTACGACACCCACGGGATGATATGGGGTGGTGACATTCCGTATTCTTAATCCGTCACCACACGGACAAAAAATTTGTATTAAATGTAACAAAATAACGAAGAAAGACCTCATTTCTTATATTTAATGGCACATTTGCCTTAAAATTATAATTTCAGTTTTAAAATCAACCTTAAGGGCCGGAACATACCTGACGGAAGATCCGTCGCGTTTTATCGGTCGCGTAACGCCAATACATACAAATGTATAGAAAAACGTTCAACCATTCACACCTGACCGATAATCCGTTAGTACGTCGAGCGTACTAACGGATTATCCGTCGACGTCGCGCGCACCACGCACCACGTGAATTTTGACCTTTGAGTAAGGAATAAAAATGGAGAGGGCAAATAGTAGGTACATATAGAAAAATTACATTATTCACATAATATATTATTATATTTTATATTTGTATAGACTCACGGCTGTATCCCCGGAGGGGTAGGCAGAGGTGTAATATTACACCCACATTTCGCCATGATGTTTTTATACACATATATACGAAACCGACATAAAGCCACCAAACATAGTGTTGTTTCGTTTTGTCTTAGGGATATCTCTGTCAAAAAAAAGAGATAGCCATAGTTTACTGAATAAATTGATCATGACGATATTTTATTAGAAATGTCATTCGTGCCATTATCGCTATATTTTTCGCCAAGGTTTGTGGTACATCTGCTGTGAAATCGTTATCTATCGAACACAATAATTTTGTTTTTGTGCATAAATATGTCTAAAAGTCCGATATTGGCTCTCAGAGAATATTTTGTTACATGTTTCATACAAGAGTCGTCTTTCGCTTTGTCATGTTCGCCCACATTTGCATTATGGAATAAACTAATCTGGCAAAAGATTTAAACTAACAAAGGTAACTCACTACAAAAATGTATTATTCTCCTCTAAACAGCTCCATATCGATATCGATTACATTCTGGAGAACAATTTGCATTGCATTTGGGCAAAGCCATTTTATTTGCCCAACGTTTCGTAGGTGTGCACGCTAATTTCATAGGTGTGCACGCTAAATTCGTAGGTATTGGACATACCATATCCATGTCATTCCTAGATCGGTGATTTTAAGATCGTAAGATTCCAGGGCCGCCAGACCTTACTTATTTTTTCAGAAACGAAATGTGTAGAATAATGTAGTGTTAGTACTATGTGCTATGAGTGTACGCATATTTGCTAGCTTGGATCGAGGGCCAATTTTTGGGTATGAGGTGCTTAAGGTCCACGGGAACAATTTCCATACATACCTATAGAGAAAACATTTTGTGTCTTGCTCTGCAACTGTACCTAGTCTGTAACCCCTTCTATATCATTTGTATAAGTTTTGTGAAAAACCGTAACCAAATCGTATTATCGTCTTTTATTTTTGAACCTCCATACCTAAATAGGATATATATTCGAATAATGCTTGTTGGCTACTATAAAAAATCTTCGAAGTCCGACATATTTTTAATAGTCAAACTCGAATTGCAATAAAAATAACTACAGAACTTCAGTGACTACATATTAATAACATCAGGGAACACGAAAAATGGTTAGGTAAAAGAATATGACATTAAAATATTGAGCTGCCCTGAGTACGGCCCTGCACGAACAAACTTATATGTGTGCATAATAGCCACGCTTTCAGCGAATGTGTGCAGATACGCTCGACGCATTTTCCGTCAGATGTGTACCGATTCATTTGACGGAATAGACGCGACCGAAGATACGTTCGACGCATCTTCGGTCAGGTATGTTCCGCCCCTAAATCTAACATTACCCTTGTTTGAACAGTCTTTTGAAAAATAATAATAAAAAATAAATAGACACATATAGCTTCGAATTAAGTATCTAAGTTAAGTATTGTTAAAGTGTTATATCACATAAAATATAAAGTACCATTCTAATTATAAGATATTTGGCTTGAGAGTAAATTAAAATCAGTCTATATTTTTCTATCACAATTACAGCAGTTTGGAGATCGAGATTGGGTTTGTAGAGCAGCTTCTAACTCGGTGCTTGTGCTTGATGTGCCAGTAGGTATATTAAGATAGTTTGGAGCAATAATTTAGAGATCATCTTCAAGCTTGCAAGAGGGTAAGAGAGTACGATCAGCCACACTGTCGTCTGAATCGTAATCCTCAGTTTCACTGTCCGAATCTTCGTTTTCCAAATAGTTTGTTACCTGGTTCTCGTCGAGATTCATCTATGAACCAAAATGATCAATTCTCAGTTAAATTAAACTTATTCTTACAAATAAATAAAGAGATAATTGCAAAAAACTAAAAAACGGCATTAGTAAAATACTTACCGTTAATACTAATGATCGCCTCCCAGGCGAACGTGAGGGCAATAACTCTATACCTGAGTATTCCCCGCTGAACCCATGACCACTCTCCACCGTGTCGTGGGGTGCACTATATTGGCACGAACGCACGCCGCGATACATAGACACAATTTAAAAATATTCTTAAAAAATCAACCGAACGCGGCCTCCCAGGCGATGATTAGTATTCTAGGGTTAAACCTTTTACGTAGGTATCTATATTGAAGCGGCGATAGCCAAGTGGTGTACGTAACGGACTGCCGAGACGATGGTCTCGGGTTCGATCCCCAGGTACCCCGGGCACACACCTCGACTTTTCGAAGTTGTGTATATTAAAAATGTTAATTATCGCTAGCTTAATAATGTGCCCGGTAGATGGCAATAGGCTCGCCCCCTATTACATTGGGACCTAAACATAACTGGCGAAATGTGGGTGTGTATACACCTCTGCCTACTCTTCGGGGATAAAAGGCGTGAAGTTATGTTATGTATCTATATAGGATCCTTACACATCCTAGTTCCCACTTACCTATTAGATAGATCGTGTCTAAAAATGAACTGCCTAGAATAGTTTTTATCATTATAAGTGTCAAAAAGGCTACTATTCGGTAATAGATTATATTGAAGATAAAAATGCTTATGATTAACTTGTTCAGTCCCACGGGCTATTTCTTTCGTAAGATATTTAAGTCTTTTGTGAATGTGAGCTGTTGTGTCTTTATTGTGCTAGTCTACTTCAGTGCTTTTATATTATTTTTAAAATACCTAACCATATTAATTAACGACAACATTATGGACAAACTATCTCATATATGAAAAATGCAGTGTCATTTCTTACTAAGTTATTTAAATTGTATAAAACAGGAAGATGAAAAGAGTTTAATGAGTTTGTCTGAGCAAGAAATGCCTGATTCTTCTCACGAAGCTCTACTTTTTTAAACAGGCATTTTTTCAATGTCGATGTTAGGACAACACTAAAACGAGTCACGCAGCGCCCGCGCCGGCCACCCTCTCTTGCGTTTACGAGGCGATTCAACGAGTACCAACATATCTCCTAACGCAAGGAATGGAAATAATTACAGTACTGTGCGTTAGGGACCTAATCCATCCCTAATTTATTTTTTCATGTCCTTGACTTCAGCTTTAAGTAGGAAGCAAATATATATACATAAAGAACTTTACACGTTAGATCCTCCCGCAAGGAGTGAAATAACACGATTATATTCAACGCACAATAGGTACAAAAGTCCTGCAAGGGATCTGATAGATCTCGTAATGCAACGAACGTGTTAACGCGTCAATTAGCGCGTTAATTCAGGCGCTACGTAGACATCTACACAGGCAAACGTTTTAACGCGTTAAATTACTGATGGCCAGCGCACATTTTTAACGCGTCAAAAATCTGTCGCGTCAATGAATCTATATAAATAAAATGAATCACTGAAATGTTTGTACGCGCATAACTTCCAAACGAATGCGCCAAACTGGATAAATCTTTCTTTTATGTGTTCGTTATTGTTAGCAGGTTTGTATGAAAAGACACATGGCGGTACGAAGTTCGCCGGGTCAACTTGTTTGTAATTTAAGTTCAATTTCAATACTATGTAATCCAAAATCGTATGAGAGCACATCAATAAGGTATGGGTAAATCGATACCCCACCTAGATAAATTATTGTTATGATTCCGACGTCGATTACGACTAGATGTAATGAATCAGAAAACCTATGAATATGAAACCAAACATCAAGTCCAAGGAGATTACTTATGGCTTTTTATTTTCTTACCTCTTATATTGGTGCAGTTTCGAATATTCTTACAAGAGAATTAGTTACACGTACCAAAAGCTGGGAATCGAACTTATTTCTTTGTGCAATAACTCCTAAAGCGTGACTATAACATAATCCGATCACGAACCTTATATCTTAGCACAATATCTTAGGTTCTTGTCTTTTTTGTTTATAGTGTAGAGCACAACCTTTTTTAAGTACCTGTAGGTGTAGAGGGAAGAAAAGTTTGCATGTCATGCTACTGGCCCCAAATAAATTCTTTTTTTCCAAAATTCAAAAATTCAATCAAAGTGACAAGACAAGTGACAATGCACGTCGTTGTCAATTGTCACAAAAGCGCATCGATTTTCGAAACAAAAAATTGATAAAACGAATTCATTCCCAACATAGCAGTCTTTGACTAATGATCGCATAATTATTTTCTTTATTTCAACACCATTTTCAGATATTTCTGTGATGTCAATTGTAAAGTTTAATAATTGGCAGCTAATGTCAAAAGCGTGAAGTTTGGTGGCGGGAATTCCACTTTGTTGATTATTTGGTAAACTTCGCCACGCTGCCGCTGCCTAGATCCGTGATCAAAGTTATGAAGATCAAATTGCGTAAGTGCTATTGCGAGAAGCTTAGTATTGTTTTATTGTAAAGCTCACACGTTTTGTAACGTTTGTGCAAGAAAGTTGTTTCTAACTTTACTGACATAGCGTCATCACGTGACAATATTAGCTTTTATACCTACCTAATGTAATATAAAGATATAATTTTCTATGAAAAGCGTATTAAATTTATATTAAGTATATGTACATTTGTTTAACTAGTTCTTTAGAAGCATTTTGTAAGATGTATTTTGATTATTTGCTACGTTAATGCCAATAGATACACTTCATTTGAATTAACTTTTTGTTATCAATGGCCGAAGGCTCTTATCGTTGAAAACTAGAAAGATAGAGATAATTATAAATTCAGTAGAAACCATTCAAAATGTATTGAATTTTAGCAGAAGTTTTCTAACGACTTTTCACGTATTTATCGATGGTTTGTTGTAGGCTAGAAGTATGAATGCTGTAGGTTCAATCCACCAATAACCCAGAGACTTTCAACGTAGTATAGAGCCTTGCTGATTTCAGCATGAATGGGCCGACTCTACCGGGGAAGTAGGTACTACGCTCTCACCGAAAATCGACGTAAAGTAACAGTACTTAAAACTTTTGCGTTTCGTTCGGTGAGTGAGAGTGCCGGAGGCCCTATCCCGTATTCCTTCTCCCTCATCCCACTCCACATACTATCCCTTTTCCCATCCCCAAGGGGCGGCACTTGAGACTCATGTGATGTTGCTTGTGTGTGTGATGGGCGGCGGTAATTGCTTACCATCAGGCGATCCGTCTGCTAGTTTGCCGCCTATAACTATAAAAAAGAAAATGGATTCCACAAAATTGAGTTGGTGTCCAAATTCTTTTCAAGATAATTATGTTATTCAAATATTGTGTTTTTAAAGTTGTTTAGGCATCCTTTTATCAAATAAGTATTTGCGTTAGAAGAAAGTAAATAACATAACAATATATGTAAATAGATCTGGTGTTTGTCAGTGTGGTGACGGATTAAGTATACGAAATGTCACCACCCCATATCATCCCATGGTTGTCGTAAGAGCCGACAGAGGGAGCATATTATGCAGAGAACAGCACTGTAAGAGAAGGAAAACTTGATACAAACCCTATACCAACCCGTTTGGCCAGCGTGGTATAGTAGGCCAATTCCTCCTTTCAAAGGAGAGGCCTAGTCCAGCAGTGGACTTTTAAAGGCTGATGATGAGATCTGTTAATGCTAAACTTTCTGGTAAACTTCATGTTTTGATTATTCATATTTATATTATAATCTCTCTGTTAAAATGTTAATAACTATTGCGTTGCTGAAATGCTGACTGATAGAGAATGCATAGCCAAGCTTGGCATGATTTTTGATCGGGAAGGGAGGAGGGAGCACTCCGGCTCCAATATTTGATATTCCCTGGATTTGCCTACGAGACATACATATTAAATATTTTGACAAATGCACATCACAAATATGTATGTATCTCTAATAGCATCCATCCAAATCCTACCTAGTATCTAGGATACCTAGATTCAATATCGGGACCAGCCGTAACAGAGGATTTTAGGCAAATCTCCCTCTGATGTGGTTAAATCTAACGACAGGTCGCAGTCAGATACATTATAATAGTTTTTCATATTTTGAAAATACGTCTTTATTTGGAACTTGTCTCTGCAGCGCGTGATCGTTTCCCGTCGACGTCATCGACGGAGGACAACGAGAGCGGCACGGACTGGGACGCGGAGGCGCGGCACAATGCCATGGCGCACCCGCGGTACCCGCCGCCCGACCACCAGCTGTACATGACGCACCGCCGCGCCAACGAGCCGCCCACCAACTGGGAGGAGCCAAGGCATCCAGTTATGACGCACCCGAGACATCCCCCACCGCCACCGCATGCTCAGGTAAAGGATGCAGGCTTTTGGTTTATATGAAATTTCTTTGACCCTTTGTTTTGGCTATCTATGTGCATGTGTGAAATATCAGGGGGTAACCGAAAGACACTCTGCTATGACGCACCCGAGGCTTCCGCCGCTGCCGTCGCCGCATGCCCAGGTAAACAATTTTGTCGCAGAAAACTGACTTTCTTTATTTTGGCTATGTGTACACGTGTGAAATATTAAGCTAGAAGCTATCCCAGGAGATATACTGTTAAGCACCATAGACATCCTTATCGCCACCGCATGTCCTGTTTGTTGCATTGGAAGTGTTAATTAATTGCTTCATTTTGGCTATGTGTGTGTGTATGTGTGAAGTATTAGAAGATATCCGAAAGACTGCCTATTATGACGCATCCGAGGCCTCCACTACTGCTAGGTAAAGAACCTTAATTTTGTTGTATTGAAAAGATTTTATTATTTTTTAATTATGGCTTTGAGCGTGTGTAAAGTATTAGGAGCTATCCTAAAGATTTCCTGCTATGACGCACTCGTGACATCTATGGCCACCGCCGCATGCCCAGTTAAAGGATCCTGTTTTGTACATAGGAAACTTTGACAATTTTGAGAGGTATTAGGTACTAGCTAACCAATACTTCTAATCTTGCCTAATATGACTCTTCTGACGCATAAGCTTTTTTGTCGCATTGGCAACTTTTATTAAATGCTTAAAATATGGGTGCGTGTTTGGGTGAACTATAAGGAATACTAAATACTTCCGCAGTCGGGTGCGGTCGCGAGAGGAGAGGCGTGTCGGTGTTGCGTTGCCGCACGCCCTATCTCCCGCGACCAAATGTGGGCGCACCATCGTTGCGTAGCAGTGGGGCCGCAGAGGAAGAGGAGATGCGGTGTTGCGTTGCCGTCCTCCCTATCCTCTGCGGCCGCTGGGTGTTTTGGCGGCGGAGCCCAACACCTTCATCCGCGGCCAAGGGGGTTTCGTTCGGGGCCCGCCTGTCCATCTGGCGGGCCAATACCCGTCGGGGGGTAGCGAGGAATGCTTTGGTGAAACCCTACCCTCCGACACATGGGTACATCAGGAGCAAAAAAAAAAAGAAGGCTAGAACAGTAAACCAATCTTCGCATTAATTCTTCAAGTAATTTACAGACGGTGATTGTCGGTTCAGTACGGAAAAGGCGCGGCAACTTACCGAAGCATTCCGTGAAGATCTTGAAGCGATGGCTGTACGATCATCGCTACAACGCGTACCCTAGCGACGCTGAGAAATTAGCACTCAGCCAAGAAGCTAACCTTACTGTCTTGCAGGTAAAGCACTTCATCTATTACGTAAACTTTTGTCCAATGTTCACTTATGCTAAGCAAGTATGAAATCTGCTATTTTAGAAGTTTCACTCGCAAGTTCTTGAATTTACTTAAATATTGCTGGTATTCTGCTGTCGAATATTACTAAATGCTACTAGATTATACCTTGAGTAGCAAGCAATACGCGTCAAATCGAATTACTCAGAAGATATTTTGAGAATTTTTGAATAACCTGTTGTGACAAGCTGTTTTCGGTCTTAACAGATGTGCATTACCTACACATTTTTTATAAGCGTTCTCTTCACAAGCTTAGTCCCAGAATTTCATCCTAACTTACTTTAATGGAAATAAATTCTAATTAATCGCACTATTACCTGAATTTGCTGTAGCGCCTTTAGTCTGCAAAGTTAATGTCAATTCAAGTCACCCAAGAAGAAAACCTGGCTTTTGACCTAAGAGGCAGAATACAATGTCTATATAGAACGCATTCTGTGTATAAACGATAGAAAAGCATGTCTTCTCCCACACTAGGTCTGCAACTGGTTCATAAACGCCCGCCGGCGCATCCTCCCCGAGATGATTCGCCGCGAGGGTCACGACCCCCTCCATTACACCATCTCACGGCGCGGCAGGAAGCAGCCCGGCGCCATGGCGGGAGTTGGGCCCATGGTTGGTCTCGGTGCCGCGTCCACGTCTGGGCTAGGGGTCGCCCCGGATAGTGTTACTGTTACTGCGTGGGATGGCATTGTTGTTGAGGTTAGTTATGAATAATTTTTTGATGTACCTACGATGGTGGGGGGTATGATCACATGTCTTCTCGATCCTAAGTAATTTATTGCCCTCGCCAAAGAATTTTATTGCATCCATCTGGTAAATTAAAGCAGCTTCTTTTTCCTATGATTTTCATAGATCTCTGGGAAATACTGATCTGATCAGCGTAGTAATAATAAAAACATGTGCATTGCCAATATTTTTGCTTGAGGTTTATTTCCCACAGAGAATGCCATGTATTTTCTGGCGTCCTCAGTACCAGTGGTAATGACGATTTTATATCACCAGTCGTCATAAAGGAGTCATGTCCACAGAATGGCGCCGACAGTCGAGCTCACGAGTATGGTGACGGTCTGCTAGTCTACCGAAGCGACGGCGACGAGCTCGGTGACGGCGAAGAAGGCTACTCCAGCACCATCAGCGAAGAGGAGGTGAAGTACGACCCCTCGGTCTGGCAGTCCGTGATACGCTACGGTCCCGAGGACCACGACCTACAGCACCCCGCCACCAGAGAGTAAGTGTAAAGCGAGTCCGCCAAAGAAAAATTTTAATGTCGACACAAAAGATTAATCATCAACGCCCATTTTATATTTCAATTCAATGTTTCTAACTCATTGCATCCAGTTGGTGTCGTAAGAGGCGACTGAGGAAAAAACGCGATGCAAATAGTAACCTTGACAAAAACGGAAAACCGATATCAAACCTCATACCGCGACCCATCTAGCCATTGTGATATATAGCAGGCTAAATCCTCCTATTGTCTCACAGTAGAGTCAAGCAAATTAGTAGCTTAAGTCCAGCAGTATATCTGCGAAAGGGATGTCAGCCCCGAGAAGTCCATTGCTAGACATAGGCCTCCTCCAAGATTCTCTACACGTCTACGCTTCCAACCGATTTCCACGAAAGACTGTGACGGAAGAATTTTTTTATTACTTAATTTGGAGCGACATTGTCAACGTGTTGTTGTCTCCCTTTAGCAGCACAGCGTCAGTAGTAACAGTGACGACGACAGAAGACATGGGTGGGCAGCCTGCGGAGGCGGTGTCGAGCTCGGAGGAATGGCAGTCGCTGGCGCACCCGCAGCTGGCGCACCTGCCGCAGCTGCCGCACCCGCTGCGCCGCCGCGTGCAGGTGAGCCCGCCGCAGCCGCCGCCGCCCGTCGCCGTCGAGCTGGAGGTGGCCACTACCGATATGTGGTGCCACACCTAACCGCGGTAGTGAGTGAGACTCGTATACATGTTGTGTGGTCCACTAACTAGACGCGTAGGTACACAAGTGAAGGATACTCTGCACACGTTATGTGGTCCACTGCAGAATGCTTCGGAACTGTAATGATTATTTGGCAACAGTAGATTGTTCGGAATGTTATGTATCGTCAGGCCATTCCTGGCGCATCTGCTGCAGCAACTGCTTTTAGGTGAGCTCGCCGCTGCCACCGCCTCCCGTCGCCGTCGAGCTCAAGGTCGCCACCACTGATATGTGGTGCCACACCTTACTGGGAGCCTTGGACAGTGTCATCCCTAGCTAGCCGGGTTATGAAGAAGGGACACACGTTAGGTGGTCCCTCGCAGAATGTCCGAACTCGAAGTAGCCTCCACTTACTTGTGGTGTCACACACTAATAATGTGTTCACTTGAACGTGAAGCAGATAATGTGGTCCACCGTCCACCGCATAATGCGTTGAAACTGTAATACTATAGCTCAATAGATTCTTCAGAACGTCAAGTATCCCCTTAGTCTCCCAGAAATTGCCTGTGAACGCGCCTAAAATATATTTTCGCAATAGATCGTTTAAAATGGTCAATTTCTTAGTGAATTTCTCATCATAGCCCGAATATTTACGTGTTTCTAATCGGTGTAATAACCGTTTTCTGACCATCAGCGTATAAGTTCAAGAAGGTTCTAAATTATATCTCGGTAATCATACCCGGTTGACATAAGAAATTCAGAAGTTTTATATTTAGAAAACTATGAGATAAGATTACTACGATATAGACTATGATTTTGGTCAAAACCGAAGGTTATCGAAAATAGGAAAATAAGTGTATCAATTAGGAGATTCTAAAATCATTGTCACTACGTAACGCAAACTTGAGTAAATTCAAAATTATTGGTAACTATAATTCAACGAATAATCAATCTCATTCTGTATTTCATGTTCATATTTTTACTCTTGCTGTTCAATAAAAATTTCTATCACTTTTGGAGGCTGCATAACACTTTTAAAACCGCAGTCTCAAATTTTACTGTCATTATTAGAATATTTATTATTTAGTCAAAAACTGCATTAAATTGTTTTTTTTTATAATCCATAACATTTCCAAAATATTATTTTTATCTTTTAGATTTTTTTATTTATGTAAGAAATTAGTTTTCAGAGCAGCTCCGCTACGTCAATTTGGGACTAACAAGTGTGTGTACTATATCTAACTGTAGGCGAGGTCGGTGTTAAAACATATAGTTCTTTAAAATCAAGCCTTTCTTTCATATCGCTAAGAGAACTAGTATTTTTGTTTGTTTTTAGCTAGAGACGAGTTTCTGTTTGTTGTGTAAATAAATTTTATATTAAAATATAAAGGATTTTCATTATAGTTTGCGACTGTAGTCGAATGGGTGTCAACTGTTTTAATACCGGCATCACCTGACAGTTATTTTCAATCTGCTTAGTTGAATAGTTTATTTGTCTCTAAGTTCAAACTTTCAAATTCGATTTGAGTATTTGTTTCATCAAAAATATTTTCGTTTTCTTGATGAATATTGTTAGCATTTTTTGACATGGGGATCATAACTTCAGGTGGTGCCGCGAGGGACGGAGCGCGATCAGGACAAGTTCAAGTGCCTGTATCTCCTCGTGGAGACGGCCGTGGCTGTGCGCCAGAGAGAGAAGGAACAAGAGGAGGCTCTGCTCCCGCTCTAACCTTTACTTGAGAACACTTTTAGTTAAGATAAGAGAAAATATATTTGAATTTCTATTTTTATTAGCAGAATATTTTAATAATTGTCATAATGATTAACTTTTATAAAGACTAAAATGGCACTTAGGGGCCGTGCAGGCAAGAAGATAGGTCACCGATACACTAGCTCAGATATTGTGCTTCTCAGAAGACCGGCGCATGTATGGTCGACCTGATTTTCATAGGATCAAACTATTACCATTTGAAGTAGCCACTAAACATTATTAACCTTATTGCATTCTGCTTTGCTACTAGAATTGCTTTGTGTTTCTAACTATGCCTGCAGTAGATAAATGCATAGAGAGGTAGGTATCTCAGCTTGTGGTAATATCTCAATCCTCTTGATGTAATTGTAAAAACTTATATCCTCGTTTTACGACGAAAAATAACGAGGAAACTACATCTCAATATGAGCCCACCTTTTTTGTTCGTTCATCACATACCTACTAGGTAATTATCAACTTCCTAAAACTAGACCTGAATCTGAAAGCAAAAGCCTGCATTGATATCATTAATTTGCCATTCATTCCATTTGCCAAACCATTCCAATTTGCTACAAGCAGTATTGTATTATGAAACTTAAATTTTCATTTAAGTCTACTCCTCTAGGTGTTAAGCAAATTATTTACTACCTTTGTCGTGTATTTTCTATAGAATAAGATCGAATGTTTTGTTAACAATTAATCGTAAATAAAATTGATTCCTACGTTATGCGAGTGTATTTTACTTGGTGTATTTTACCCTTTAGCAACCGTAATAAATAATGATTTGAAAATTTCAGAAGTGCAGGTATTTATATGGAAAAGTATACCTGGCACCATATGCCACTACGAGATTTTTGTTGACATAAACATTTCCAAGCCTACTTGGTTGGGTGTAGTTGGGTGCCAGTAACGAGAAAACTAGGTGCAATCTATTAATCTTTAGTCATTATAGGTATATTAGAATAGTTATTATCAATGATAAGTCTCCTGGCTTTCCCCTCAATTGACTCCAAAACCTCCAGTGGGTGTATTTACACCCACTGGTGGTTCTGGGATGATTTCAGTTTTGCTGGTGTACTTACCAGCAAAACTGCAGAATCATCCCATCCCCAAGTGAGAGCAGTACTCCATGTAGTATCGGAGTTGTGCTTTCTAGTAGTACCTCAACTTATTGAGAATGCACAGATTTTGCCTGCAGGGTAGTCACTTGCATAATTAGGACATAATTTTATTTATAAAATTTATTTGAAAATGTCTTGTTGTCTCTTAGTTTAGATACTTTAACAGACTTAATCTTTTCATAAGACACAGTTTGGATTTACCAGGGGTCGTTCAACTAAGTAGAGTTACTCAAAAATATATTTGCAGCTTGAGAGAACTCGCAAGATGTTTTAGGATTTTTTTGCAACTTGTCAAAAGCTTTTGATTGCGTACATCATGATACTCTAATCAGGAAATTTTATCCTTACGGTATTAGGCACAAACATCTCGATCTCCTGGTTTCTTATTTGTATATTAGAATCCAGAAGGTTTAGAATTTTAGATTAATTATAAGATATCGCATGGTTCTTCCTTAATAATTGAGTGCCCCGCAGGGTTCAATCCTCGGACCACATTTTTTATTTATACATATTAACAACTTACCCTATTACGTATAATAATCCAAGATCCCAGGGCCCCCAGATGTTACTTATTTTCTCAGAAACTATGTATAGAATTTTAACACTTTCACTGTCCTAAGACAATTATCAATACAATTATTGCACGTCCAATAGTGCGTTATATACAATGCATGGACGTATGAACTTCAACCGCCGACCAATAGTGTTGTCCAAGTACGTCGAAACACGATCGATCGGTAACAAACATGGTGAAATCGTTGATCTCGTGTATATTTTTTGCGGACTGTTTCATTGATAAACCTCTACGAGGAAAACGAAAGAGATAATTATGTTCCATAATCTACACTAATATTATAAAGAGGAAAAATTTGTATTTTTGTTTGTTTGTAATGGATAAACTCAAAAACTACTGGACCGATTTTAAAAATCTTTTCACCATTAGAAAGCTACATTATCTGCGAGTAACATAAGCTATATTTTATTTTAGAAAAAAATAGGGGTCCGTAAGATATTTGGGTTTTTCGGGTACGCGAAATAGTACCCTCAGGACGCGGGTGAAACCGCGGGAAACGGCTAGTAGATACAAGTTATAATATTTTTTATTATTGGTCTTGGCTTCATTTTATCAGCCATGACTCGGATTGTATCAGGCGATGATTTAGTGCGTATTTTAGAAGATAGTGATTGTGAAGAAGGTGAAGTTAATTGTGTGGCACTTAGTGCAGTATATTTTATCGACTGTGGAGGTTACTTATTATGTCTTAAAAACAGTTTATTAGCGTAGACCCCCTAAAGAAATTAAAAAAAATATATTTAAGTTGAATTTTAGTAAGAAAAACCATTTTTATTTTTGTTTGATTAAAATATAACAAGTTTTACTTTTAATTTTTTTACATATTAGATATGGCAACCTAGGAAGCCAGATTACGTACTTGGCAGGTTGAAAGAATTACCTATCTGTTTTTTATTTGATTGATTTTTCAAGTTTCTCGTGAACAACACTGTTCTTGGTGGTTAAAGCTAAGCGTCCACTGATCGGCATCGTACGCATCGGATGCATCGCATTTTACGGATCGTTGTATTCTTTGTATAGAAAGTCATACAAGTGCGTCCACTGATCCGCATCGTACGGTTCGCACATCGGCAATGCCGACACGGATGCTCCGAGAGGCAACTTTTGCGATGCGTGCCGATGACGTCATACCGAATGTCGTGTATCTAGACATTTTGTTCTCTTTTTTTAGACGTGTTTGCATTTCCTTCTAACAAAGAAGCAATAACGACAAATTGTTCTTCTTCGCTTTCTTCCATCCTCACAAATACATGTTCGATCACCGGTACTTGCGTCGGCAATCCGATCGCTGCCGATACAGTGGACTCAGTATGAAAAAAAATGCGATGCGTACGATGCGTACGATGCCGATCAGTCGACGCTTAGCATAATAGTGTATTGTATGTATGTCATGCACGGACGTACGGAGCGAACTCATCAGTGTATTACATGTAATGCATGGACAGTGAAAGTGATATAGTGTTAGTATATGCTGTGTTCGCATACCTGCTAGCTTGGATCGACGGTCTATTTTTAGCTACGACGTGCTAAAATTAGACCGTTTCTCAATCTTGATTTTTATATACAGGGTGTCACAAGACCCATCACCAAGCCGAAGTCAACTCGTTGTGGACATCATGCCAAGTCATACTAACCAAAAATAATACCTGGAAAACGATTAAGGCATCTAAAGAACATATTGGCGGGGTAAATGCATCGATTTTATACCTAATTAGAAAAATCCATACTTTGTGCCTCAATATCTCCTGAACCAGTAATTTCCCAGGTATGGAGCCGAAGTAAAAAATGTTCGTAGTGATTGGTACAACATAGGATTTCAGTTTTCGTTAAGGGTCTTGTTACACCCTGTATACTCAGGGAAGTAATTCAATTTGAGGGTTTTTTTTTGTCCTGAAAATTATTTTCACATGTGGACATAGGAAGACTAAGAGAGACTCAATATCAGCTTAACTGGTCCAATGGAGACCAATTACCGAGCTTTGTTAGTGACTTTCTTCAGGGTGAATCAGGTATTCTCTTATCACTAAATTACAAGAAATTATAACTAATTTATTTTTAATTGCACGACTGCACTGGTTGGCGTACTGGTTTAAACGGCCGCCTCGCCGCTTGACACTGCGCTGAGTGTTGTGGGTTCGATTCCCACACGAGGCAACACTTTGTGTAATTCACAAATTGTTGTTTCGAGTCTGGTTATTCATTGTGTCCGTTAGTGGTATGTTTGTAAAGTCTCCCGCGACACAGGATTTAGTCCCAATGCGGTAGTTGTCTTTAAAAAAAAATGTTATTTAAATGTAACTTTTCAATGGACTAGTTAGGTAGTTTAGATTAATTGAATCCGTGATTTGTTACTGCAATCGATACAAAGTGGATTACGATAGATTTCGATTGTGTCCTGGGAAAAGACGTCTGTTTCTGAACTGGTAAGAGATTTTTTCTCTGTCCATGAACCGATTTTCTGTATTCATTATTACCTCTATACCTCTATAGATTTATATGTACTATGATTACCTTAGACTTTCATAGGTAGGTATATCACCTAACTCTTTGGTTGTACCTGTCATCAAAAATTGATAAATCCCCAAGAAATATAACCTAAGACACCTAGTCCAACCTCTCTGATAAATCCTAAATCCTTAATTATATAACCTCTCTGGATAAATCCATGAATAAATCCAAAGAAATATAACCTTATTAAGAATAAATCCAAAAGCATAGAGATATTGATAGAATGTCAAGATGTGAAGTGTGAAGGCATGTGAAGGATACTGAAAAATTGACAGTACACCAACAGTACTCAAGGAGATCAGTAATCAGTATCATATCTTCAATAACCAAAACCACAGAGTACCTTTTTATACCAAAACCAAATAAAACCCAAATTAAAATAGATGGAAAGTGTACGTGGATGTCCGAGTTGCGCTGAGTTTGAAGACGACAGATTGCCACCATGCCCGCTCGCTTGCATGTCGGAGAAATGTAAAGCCAAAAGAAAGGTTAGACCTGATTTGCTGATTAGTTTTCGAGTGGCAGGCTCTTACTGATTTCACCAAAGAATAAGTGTTAGCAACTACCTAGTACTATCTTTTCACAGAATGTTATCTTTATCACTTTATAGAATAATAAAGTCAGTGAGATGGTAAATGGTACTTACAACCTACGACCAAATAAAATATTTAGTGGAAGCTTACAACCATATACAACCCAGTCACGAGTCACTTGACGATATGAATATGACACTTATAAAAAGGATCGCCCAACAACTCTGTTTTTTCATTCGTACGTAGTAATTTCAAAAGATAGGCCAAGATGTAAGAATTATATACCTATTATGTTTCAAGAAATATTTTTTCGGGGCAATCGTGAGCTATTAATAGTATTATTGTAAATGTCCTTAGTAACAATAACAAAAGTTATCATAACGTTCTTATTGCCAATAGCCTCAACCACTATATTAAGAGGCTCGCATGAGACGGCTGAATGAAGTGCATTATTTTTTCTTTTCAAAGACAACTTCCGTCCTGTGGCGCGAGGGGGAAATTTAACCAACGGTCCAAATAAAACACGCAGACTCAAAACCACAATGTGTGGATCACACGTTCACTTCATCAATCAATCTTTACTTCTAGCCAGTGATTAACGTCCATCACAAGCCGGTCATATGGATCCTGGGAGGGCCCGGCTGTGGCAAGGGAACCCAGTGCAGCTTGATGGTGAAGAAGTATGGCTTCACGCATTTGTCTACTGGCGATCTGTTGCGTGCTGAGATCCGGGCCGGCAGTGAGAGAGCCAAGTGTCTTCAAAATATTGTGTCAAGAGGTACGTCTGCTTTTTAACCGTTAGCATCATATAGCCTTTATCAGTCCACTGCTGGACGTAGAACTATATACTATAACGAGACAATAGCAGGACTTAGCTAACTACCTATATACAACGGTTGCTCGAGTTTTTCGTCTTCCCAAAGATAAGTACTATTTACTTCGTGCATTTTTCTTAGTTGCCCCTTACCTCACCCATGGAATGAAATCGTGTAGTGAGTTAGTGACACTTTGTATTTTTAGTCAGTTACCACATGGATTAAGGATACAAAGTGTCAGTAAGAAATTAAAATTTCTGACCTCCTAAAAAGGGATGAAGAATGACGTGTCTTTGTATCTATGTGAGACACTGTAACTCGATTATGATGAGGTTATATTGGATGAGGGCAGACATTATCGAGATGGTTCAATGCTAGAATTAATGAAATGGAGAGCTTTGTAACTTCATTTTTAACCACCTGTCTACGAATCAGATTACTATAAATCGTACTAATATTATGTCAATAAGATGTGTGACAAGTTTTCTTTATAGTATGATATTTTGCAGGTGGTCTCGTACCTAACGAAATAGTACTTAACATTGTCAGAGACGCAATGCTGGAGTTGGAATCAGTTTCCAAAGGTTTCATCATCGACGGATACCCTCGAGAAGAATTCCAGGGTCCTGCGTTTGAGAAAGCAGTATCGCCTGTTTCTGTAAGACTACTTTCACTAAACATATCTGTAGTATTTGCTGTCACAGCAAATATAACCACTAGACGAATCGATGTAACACTGGCTCACCACTACACACAGATCCGTGAGAGCACGTCCTTCGTGCACCGTGTCTATGACTGACTGTCCGTAGTGACAGTGACAGCCACAGGCTATACAGATATACTAGTAGTGACAGGTGCCAAGTGACGCTACTTCCTCTACTGGTGTACATGAGACAATGTATTGTATGTATTGCATAGATACAAACACTACATCTCTTCCTTTTTAACATTTTTTATTTATCATTATAATGTATGTATATTTCATTGGCAAATAATTATACGTCATTGCCTTATATTTCTTATACCTAGACCTTATACGAAATACACGCCAGGATGTGGAGTTGCGGAAACAGCCCAGGCTACCATACCATACATAGATGCTGTCCCCTTCTATTTGTTTTGGCCTTACCGCTCTTCTCTTGCGGTCTCCGTATTCTTTTCCTTTTTCAGTTTCGGTCTCATTATCCGTCTTGTCTCTTAATATAGATTTAATAGTCTTTTTTTATTTTAACATGTGTAGGTAATAGTACATAATGATATACACATTAGATCTTAATTACTAAATTGTTGTATCAACATGTTTGACCTTTGATAGGTGTACAAATGTGTAGGCATCTATATTTATAAAAAGACATCAGTGCCACAATCTATTAAAATTAAAAGTCAGTCTGCAATAATAAACTTAAAAAAAGAAAAATAATAAAAAGAAATATTATACAAATTACAATTAAATTATACATTAACATCATTAATAAAAAAATGAAATAATATTAACTTTTAAGATAGTTGGCTGCTTTACACACTCATAGAAATTTGTCATTCAAAAACTCACAAATATTGTAGTAGCATTTTTCGACCAGTTTGAGTTTTAATGTATTTTTGAATAGGTCTTTATTCAGCTGCCTAATGCTATCTGGAATTTTATTATAGATGACTGGACCCATACATACTACACTTTTGTGCAGCAGCGCTGTTTTTGCAGGATATATACGAAGTCTGTTCATATCGCGACGATTACGTTTTACGGTGTCTGCTAGTGTGGGAAACAAGTGTGGATTATTTTTTACAAATAGTGCCACTTCTAGTACATAAAGTGATGGCAACGTTAGGATTTTATGTTTTATAAATAATGGCTTGCAGCTTTCAGTACTCTGTATCCCGAACATAGCGCGTATACATCGTTTTTGCATTATAAATACCATATCTTTATTTGTTGAGTTGCCCCAAAATATTATGCCGTATCTAAGTATAGATTCAACTAGTCCATAATACGCTAGGAGCAGTGCATCTATGCTAATAGTGGGGGCAAGCTTATATAATGCATATGAAAGGCTGCTTATTTTCTTACATAGATTTTCGATTTGATCTTTCCAGTTTAGTTTGTTGTCTATAGTTAAACCAAGAAAATGGGCAGTACCGACTTCATTTACAGTGTAATTGTCATAAACTAAATTGATATTTAATGGATTTGAATGTCTTTGGCCAAAGTGCATTATATTTGTTTTGTTTATATTAATTAGTAAATTATTATTATTTAACCAATGTATTACCGATGTCAGTGAATTATCTATGTCAAGTTTATAATTATTAATGTCATTACATGCAATTGTCACCGTACTGTCATCAGCGAATAATGTCATTGGGTGTTTCCTTGCATATGGCAAGTCGTTAATATATTTAATAAATAATAAAGGTCCGAGAACACTCCCTTGTGGAACGCCATATGGTACATAGTGCTGTATTGAGGTGTATGTTTCTTGGACTTTCGTTTTTGGATTTAGTCTTGAAATTTCGGTAATCTGTTGGCAAATCGCCAACAGATTACCGAAATTTCAAGAAGAAGACAAATATGATTTAATTAAGTCTAAAACTTTACCCCTTATGCCAAACGCTTCTAATTTATTGGCTAGTATATTATGATCTACATAGTCAAACGCTTGTGACATGTCGCAGTATATAGCGCAAACGGGTGAAGTTTTGTCAACGTGAGATAGTACATTTTCTATGAAGTCATAAATGGCCATGTTTATGCTTGGTCCTATTTCGCCGAAAGCCTTTTTGTTCTTTGCATAGAAGCTGATTTTTTTCCAGGTATGCGTTAATTTCATTATATAGATACTTCTCAAAAATTCTTTTTATACGTCTTACTTATATATTTCAACATTGGGTTTTTATCCATGTTCATTCTCTTGAAAAATACTTCTGAAGTTTTTCTTGTTACCGTATGGGAGGGGTGGCGTTGTACTTCATTCAGTATTAAAAAAAAATGTATATCTTTCATACCCTGCTTTTCTCTAGAGTCGTTTTACTGTCTTTGGTTAGATGCTCTCTTCATTTGTGGCCACTATCGCACTGTGTTAAAATTTTAATATCACCATCATGACAAAACTTTCACCTCCTCGTCAACGAACCGCCGCGAATCAGACGAACAGCCATCAGTAGTGACCGATAGTGGGCAGCTCAGCCGACCGAAGACTTCTCTCAGAATGTTTATAATTTGCGAACTCGTTATAGTTCTCGTAATCTTGATTTCTTTACAGCGGTTGTAACTTCACTATACACACAACAAGAATAAATCGTTATTTGGCAATGGGCCCAATAGATCGCTCGCAATATCAAAGACTCTGTGCTAGAGAACTTGGTAAGCTAACTAGAGTGCATCCTTTACAATTCTTCATCGCCCATTCAACGTCCCCATCGATCCTAGGCCACCAGATCCCACGAGATCCCATGCACGAAGGCGACCACACTTGGATGCCTCTGATGCGCCGCCAGCAGAAGCTTTCTCCCGAGGCTCCTTTGAATGACTGTTTCTTTTCCTATCAGTAAAATGTTCTCATATAAATACAATTCATCCGTAAATATTCTGCATGATTTCCTGGACTCATCCCTCTAGTCACCATAAATTCCTTTCTTAGCATTAGTGATCTCCCGATCGCTTCCTGATTCCTTTATGAGCATTGAGGTTACACAGGGTTTCGCCAGCTCGACTATCTGGTGAACGTAAGTCTCTTCTGATGATGGGCTGGATTTGGCGATCTAATCTTTACATAATCTCGATAGTGGTCCGCGTTTCTTTTATATATTTTTTATTTTTTTTGTCGAAAAAACCGTCTTTCCACACGAGTACACGGGTTTTATCTGGACACAACGAAAGCCTCTTTTTCTGTCTGGCTATATTTTCTTTCACATTGAGTGTCCAATTTCCATATGCTATATTTCATATTCTTGGTCCTTTATGATCAACTTGCGATAATACCGCTCCTAGCCCTATAGGACTTGCGTCTTCTTTTACCGACGTCTTGTCTTTAATGTCGCAATATCCCAATGTGTCTATTTCCGACAGCATTATTTTTTCATTCATTCTCATTCATTCCGATCTTCTCTTCAGTATTCTTCTATATTTGCCCTATTGCCCAATTTACTAAAAGGCTCTGTAATTCCTCTCCAGTCCTTATCCAGTTCATTTTTTTCAACGGCCTGACTCCTTCCGGTATCAGTTCGTGACCCAAAAGTGCGTTGTCTGTACTTTATGAATACATTTCTTTTTATTTAATAAAACATTGTTTTATTTAAGGTGAGCTTGCAGTACTTTTTAAGATTTTTGAAGGTCTGAAAGTCCCATGAACTATGATATTTTTAATGAATAAAAATTAAAGTATAAAAGTTGAACATATCTTCTAGTAAATCTTAAAGATAGAAACACGATTTGGAATGATGGGCTTGATAAAAAAGATGTCAAACATCACAATTTTAAACGTGTACTGCTGAGAGATCCCATAATGAATTTATATGAAAGAATTATCAATAGAAACAGCTCTTTATTTTAAAATAAATGGTAAAAACAGATTTCGTAATTTTGTTATTATTTTTCTCCAAGAAAAAAATAGTCAAAATGTTGGCATTATATCGCTCGCCGGCCGGTCATCAGTACCCGCCTAGCCGTGATTGAGGGTGGACGTTCGTCGTTGCTCCGCAAATTCCCCCT
This sequence comes from Euclidia mi, assembly GCA_944739405.2. Taxonomy (NCBI): domain Eukaryota; kingdom Metazoa; phylum Arthropoda; class Insecta; order Lepidoptera; family Erebidae; genus Euclidia; species Euclidia mi. Next base: position 59,291,632 of record OX123196.2, on the reverse strand, counting down.
CCACCCCCGCATTTACGTTTTCGCAAAAGTACAAAGTAATTCGAATTCCAAACTCAATCATTCATTTCATTCAAAAAGTACAGTAGGTTTAGTTCATTGAAATGATAAATTATTTTGGGCTTAGCATGCATTTGTCAGAGGACGCAATTTTATTTCATAGATGCCAAGAGTCCAAGTTTTTAGGGTTGCAGCCCTTGTCCTGCTATCTTGAAAAGAGTGGAACAAATGAGTTTTCTAGCATATCTAGCAAGCTATTGGCCGCACAGAAAAAACTCAAAACATGATGAGTAGCAAATGAAATTACCTAAAACATTGGTAGCATTTAGCAAAGGGTGGTATTTAAACGCAAATCAAATAAAATACTTTTTTTATGAAATAATAATCCAAATTTCCATCAAAATTACTGATTGCACAGCAGAATACACAACTCAAAGTATTAGAAAACACACTACAATTTATTTACATAACATACGGCTGTTTATCTTAATGCAAAGCAATTTTATTAATGCACTGCTTATAATGACTAATATCCCTTATGGGTTGTATTTAACTGTTAGTCAAAAATACTAATTGTCAAAAATAATAATTGCACCGCTAAGCTAAGTTGACGGAGCCCTGCTTCGCAGGGCTCCTATTTTTGAGAGAAGGGTCACAAGAGAACCTAACATAACCTATTAAGTTTTCTGAGTGGATAAGTTTACTCGGATAGATATTTTGCTTTCACAGTGAGTATCTTCTACATGCGCACTAGTTAATTTGCTGTGCAGTTAGTATTTTTGATAAACATTTAGAATTTTTGTACTTAAATAAATTTATTTGTATCGCATTATGAGGATAAAAGTAATGTCATGCTGATGTATTTTTTTTTCTGCAGTAATAGTTTTGTTAAACATTCAGTTTCTTTGTAGTAGGTAAAGTAATTTATTTGATTTAAAAAAGCATATAAATGATGAAAATATATTGATATGTGATTATTTATTTGATGTGCAATTAATAATATCCCTTTAGCAAACTATGGACTAAACTGTTAAACTACGGCACTCTGTGAGCTTCTTACCTACGGCACTCTTTATTTATGGTTTTACGGCAAAATGTACCAGAACCAAAGTTGAAAAAAATTTAACTTGCAGCAAAAGTGCTTGAACAAGATCTTTGTGTGATTAATAGTTTACCAGATAAATAAGAAAAACCTTCCGCACGCGCACTCTTTTCAAGATGGTGGCCGAGGGACAAGAGGTACGACCACCATCCAAATTTGGATTAAGATTTAAACTAGCCCTTCCTACCCTACCCATCTGTAAAATAAAATTGCGTCCTCTGACAAATGCAAACCCAAATGTAACTTTTCAATGGACAAGTTTAATTTTTGGATTTCTTTTTACTCGATTTCTAAGCGACGCGTGGACTGATATGTGTTTTTTGTTTCTAATGAAAAAATATACATACTTAGAAAGTATACCTAGAAAAGGCATACTTAGAACCTTTTCTTTTTCGTTGGTCCCATAATCATCAATGCGCGTCTATAAATTGTTTACGTATTACGTATACGGCATTGGGCATTCCCAATTTAAAGAACTGTTATCTGCAATGAACATCCCCGTCTTTTCGGCACAGACATAGGCGCAGATACAAAATTAAGTTTATGAAAATTGGGCTGCTGCTGCAGCTGATGCCATGCAAGCTGCTATTGATAAGAAAAAATAAATAGCCATTTCTGAAAGAAACATTAGAAATGGATATCCAGCGATCGATGTATATGCAGACGTAGCATGGATTTTCTAACCTTTTCTGTAGCCGCTGCAATCATTGGTAGAAGATCAGGTCAAGTTTATAATAGGTGTAAAAAAAGAAACATTGTTTAGTTTGTAGTCGTGCTGAAAATATTGATTTATCACCGAAACAAACCGATGCTTTAAAAATTTCGAAGGTTTGTTCAGCTCAAGAGAAGGGGATTGTAACGTCACTGAATACGCATTGTATTGTGGTCATTTTTGTTTACATAACAACTAAAAAAATACTACCCTTGACGATTTGGCTGTACTGAATTGAATTACTCATAGTAATTATTTTGCGTTAACTACGCCCTTTATCGTAACACAGGTCAATTTCACTATAAAGATATTATAAATTTAAATTAAACGTAACGTAGTATGCTACACTGACATCTAAGCAGCGTATACCTTGTGCATTAAACTCAAAAATAGTCGCACTTTCCTTCCTTTTTTAAATATTATATTTGTTTCACTGACCTGTATTTATCCTCGTCGCCATTTGTAGTATTTGCTGTCACAGCAAATATAACCACTACACGAATCGATGTAACACTGGCTCACCACTACACACAGATCCGCGATAGCACGTCCTTCGTGCACCGTGTCTATCTACCGACTGACTGTCCGTAGTGACAGTGACAGCCACAGACTATACAGATATACTAGTAATGACAGATGCCAAGTGACGCTACTTCCTCTACTGGTGTACATGAGACAATGTATTGTATCTATTGCATAGATACAGACACTACAATATCATTCTTTACTTAAGCCCATACCTGTGCCCATACCGTGACCAGGCTTGCTGTTCGTAATAGATCGCCAAAGTTAACGTTTGCACAGGTCACCACTTGGATGGGTGCACGTTATAGTGTCAGTGCCAGTTCTTGCCGAAGATAGAAATCGTTAGGCCATTTCGGAGGCTATTGGGTGGTCTGTAAATTCCGACACCAGAGTTGGTCTCAGACTTACGCAAAACAAAACAGAAAATGATATGTTTCAGAGTGCGCCTGGGTGTTCACAAAACAATGGTGTAAAATTTCTTAGATGTCCAGCCTAGACCACATCACAGAGTTAAATTTTGTTTAGTAATATTTCGATGACTGCACGGTTGGCGTACTGGTTTAAGCGGCCACCTCACCGGTTGGCACTGCGCCGAGTGTTGTGGGTTCGATTTTAAAAATAATAATTCGGATAAGTTTTAGATAGTACAGCGATATGAGAAGAACCTGGCAGAAACTCATGGCACTCTTTCAATCTTCTTAATATGTAAAATCCTTGCGTTACTTACTGACTGACAGACACGCTACAGCCGAAACTATTGGGCGCAGGAAGTTGAAATTTGGCATGTATATTGCTTGAGGACCGCGGGGGCACCCCCGCGGTGCACACTAAGAAGGGATTTCCCGAAATTCCCACGGGATCGGCCAAAACGTTTAAAAAAAATTAAAAAAAATGCAGGCGTAGCTGCTGACGTCCTCTAGTTGCTGATATGTTTCACAAATATTCGATTAAATGTGCGTCCTTTGTACAGTTGATCCTGTACTTCAAGCTGAGTCCCGAGTCGATGCTGAAACGTCTGCAGTACCGGGCGGCCACAGCCACGGTGAGCCGCTGCGACGACGACGATGACGTCTTCAAGCATAGGATTGACACCTTTCTGTACCACAACGAGCGGATCCTCAGACAGTATGAGGACAGAGTACACACGGTAACTCTATCCTTATTGGATCATCAGCCAGTATGGGGACAGATCTCACACGGTAGTTAAATCCTTATTAGATTGACACCATCCTCTACCACAACCGACGGATCATCAGCCAGTATGGGGACAGCCTGCACACGGTAACTCTATGCTTATTGGATCTACACCTCCCCAGTATGGCGACAGACTAACTACACACGGTACTTATATATACATCAGACATTTAGAGGTGGTATCTTGGCGGCTCTGAAGTTAGCCTTTGCGAATTGCCGCGCATGTACACTCGTGTAGAAAACTGTTATTGCCAGAAATCGTATAATTTTATAAAGAACTAGCTTTTGCCCGCGGCTTCGCTCGCGTGTAACTATAAAAATAAAGCATACATTTTCACGGAAGTATGAAATATTATTTCTGGTTAGGAAAAGCATAATACATTGTTTTTTTTAATTTAAGATTGATTATTATTAAAAGGACCTTAGTGAATAACTGTTGTTTGTCTACAGAATTACTCCAGCACTTCTTTATATACGACGTTTGCAGTTCCTTTTGGGGCTAAAATAACTAAGCTACTCGCAGAGCTCACTCTGGAGCAAGCTACATAAAACTGTCCATGTGAGAAACAGTCTTCACTTAAATCAATGCCGGCCATTTTTAATGACTGGCCTTATTGATTGTCATGGCGAAGCAAACTTTAAGAGGGAACTGTATTCGTTTAAATTCGAAAGGATTTTCTGATGAAATCAATGGTATCCTTGGTATGAAAACTAATTTTCCTCGAGCGCATCCCGTAATAACTGTTGCTTTTATGATGTTTTTTTGTAGAGCTTTAATTTGTAATCTGCTGCCATTGCACAATTTAGGCGGATTGAGATTTCTCAATAGCGTCACTGGAGCTCCGATTTTAAGGCTAAGTTTATGGGATGGCAAACCAGAAGGATTTAGACTGTTGAGAAATTCTATAGGGTAATGGACGGCATCACCTGTTTCAATCACAGAATCAAAGGACTTGTATTCAACTTCTTGTTCTTGAAATGCTTTTGTCAAAAGGTTGTTAATTAAAGCTGCTCTATCATTTTTAGGTGTTAGGATAGCACGCTTGCATAGCCATTCAATGGGCTTTTTCTTTATGCTACTGATGTCGGGATATATTTAAGCTGTTAAAGATATGGAGGTAACTACTGTGGCCAAATTTAAAGGGATTCTAATTTTGCCTTCGAGTACCTAATGGATAATTTCCATCACCTATATCGAGTAGCACAAATAATAAGTTTTACTTTATCGTTATTTTACTTCTGCCCGTGTACCTCTAGGTACGACAGGTAAGGTTTGTCGAAAATCTCGGTGACGCCGCCCATTATGTTATTATTTCCTCTGATGTCTTTTAATGTTCTATTTAGAGCCTCAAACCCACCCTTATGCGCCATTGTGCATTCATCCCAAACTATTAACTTACATTCTTTTAAAACTTGCGCCATATTACTTTGTTTTGAAATATTACAAATAGGCGTCTCTTTTCGTGTCAAATTCAAAGGCAGTTTGAAGGCAGCGAGCTTTGGTGTAAACTTGTGCAAATAGAGGACTTCCTATATAAATATTGCCCCTATTTCACCCTCTTAGATTGGTTAAAGTTTGCAAAACTTATAGAATGCACGTATATTTATTTATAACCAGTAGTTAGTATATGAAATGGCATGCTTAACATTAAAAATGACGGACTGCGCATATAAACTTTCAACCCCTATTTCACCCTTTCCAAAGTAGATATTCAAAAACGCTAATAAGCAGAAGTTCGCACCCAAAATTCCATGCTTCTATCTTTGAAAATGACGGACCTCCCATACAAAATTTCAACCCTTATTTCTCACCCTTAGGGGGAAGATTTGCAAAATTTCTAAAATAAATTTATATTTATTTCTTACCAGAAACTTACATATGAAGTTTCACGTGCCTAACTTAAAAAATGACGGATTTCCATACAGCCGTTCATCCCTTATTTCACCCCTTTAGGGGTGGAATTTCCAAAAAATCTTCCCTAGTGAGTGCTTACGTCATAAAATGCATCAACTGTCAAAATTTCAAGTCTCTAGCCCCTGTGGTTTAGGCTCTGCGTTGATGAATCAGTCAGCCCAAGCAATTTTATATATTATATAGATGGATCTCACCTGTCAATAGTGGCAGATATTTGAATCGGAACATCCGTCACGTCTTGTAGGTAATTAATTCTAACTAGACGTCGATAGCGGCTTCGCCCGCGTAAATTATACATATAAAGTAATATAAACCTTTCTTTTGAATCATTATATGTATTAAAAAAACCGCATCAAAATCCGTTGCGTACTTTTTAAGATTTAAGCATACATAGGGACAGACAGACAGAAGACAGACTTTGTTTTGTACTATGTAGTGATAAAGTTTTAGCAAACAAAAAAAAATGTTAACAATGTATTTTTTTTTTATTTATTTACGCGCTACAACTAGCTTTACACCATGTATTTTAAATCAGTGTTCTTTCCAAAAAGTATGTACTCAGCCCATCATATTATAGACGCTACCTATCACATGTGTAGTTCTTCAGAGAAAATCCATGTCTATGGGAATATTTCTGTAACCAAGTAACAAAACGATCGGAAAACACTGACTTAAAATACGTGGTGTATAAAATTCTTCTTCTTTTTTTTTAACAACTCCCGCACTAGGAATAAATCCTGTCGCGGGAAATTTTACAAACATACAACCAGCAGACACAATGAAGACCCAGACTTGTAACAACAATTTATTGATCACACAAAGTGTTGTCTCGTGCGGGAATTGAATCGACAGCACTCGTCGCAGTGCCAATCGGCGAGGCGCCCGCTTAAACCTTACTATACTTAAACCTTACAATAAAGGTCAAAGAAATCTTTCTCGTGGCTCTACCTATTGCTTTGCGAACGAGGCAGTAAATGTAAATGTAGAAGCATTAAGGGCCGGAACATACCTGACGGAAGATCCGTCGCGTTTTATCGGTCGCGTAACGCCAATACATACAAATGTATAGAAAAACGTTCAACCATTCACACCTGACCGATAATCCGTTAGTACGTCGAGCGTACTAACGGATTATCCGTCGACGTCGCGCGCACCACTCACCACGTGAATTTTGACCTTTGAGTAAGGAATATAAATGGAGAGGGCAAATAGTAGGTACATATAGAAAAATTACATTATTCACATATATTATTTTATTTTATATTTTTATAGACTCACGGCTGTATCCCCGGAGGGGTAGGCAGAGGTGTAATATTACACCCACATTTCGCCATGATTTTTTTTATACACATACATATATACGAAACCGACATAAAGCCACCAAACATAGTGTTGTCTCGTTTTGTCTTAGGGATATCTCTGTCAGAAAAAAGAGATAGCCATAGTTTACTGAATAAATTAATCATGACGATATTTTATTAGAAATGTCATTCGTGCCACTATCGCTATATTTTTCGGCAAGGTTTGTGGTACATCTGCTGTGAAATCGTTGTCTATCGAACATAATAATTTTGTTTTTGTGCATAAATATGTCTAAAAATCCGATATTGGCTCTCAGAGAATATTTTGTTACATGTTTGTTTCATACAAGGGTCGTCTTTCGCGTTGCCATGTTGGCCCACATTTGCATTATGGAATAAACTAATCTGGTAAAAGATTTAAACTAACAAAGGTAACTTACTACAAAAATGTATTATTCTCCTCTAACCGGCTCCATATCGATATCGATTACATTCTGGAGAACAACCCAAATGGCAGCCATTTTATTTGCCCAACGTTTCGTAGGTGTGCACGCTAAATTCGTAGGTATTGGACATACCATATCCATGTCATTCCCAGATCGGTGATTTTAAGATCGTAAGATTCCAGGGCCGCCAGACCTTACTTATTTTTTCAGAAACGAAATGTGTAGAATAATGTAGTGTTAGTATGTGCTATGAGTGTACGCATATTTGCTAGCTTGGATCGAGGGCCAATTTTTGGGTATGAGGTGCTAAAGGTCCACGGGAACAATTTCCATACATACCTATAGAGAAAACATTTTGTGTCTGGCTCTGCAACTGTAGTCTGTAACCCCTTCTATATCATTTGTATAAGTTTTGTGAAAAACCGTAACTAAATCGTATTATCGTCCTATATTTTTGAACCTCCATACCTAAATAGGATATATATTCAAATAACGCTTGTTGGCTACTATAAAAAATCTTCGAAGTCCGACATATTTTTAATAGTCAAACTCGAATTGCAATATAAATAACTACAGAACTTCAGTGACTACATAACATCAGGGAACACGAAAAATGATTAGGTAAAAAAATATGACAGTAAAATATTGAGCTGCCCTGAGTACGGCCCTGCACGAACAAACTTATATGTGTGCATAATAGCCACGCTTTCAGCGAATGTGTGCAGATACGCTCGACGCATTTTCCGTCAGATGTGTACCGATTCATTTGACGGAATAGACGCGACCGAAGCACTATGGTTCGTCTAGAACAAGCTAGCTAGACAAAAACAACTCTTAAATTCCTGGAAGTTAATTACTATTACGAACTCATTACCCCTATACATTGAGGATTACACCTATTAATTATCAATACTACCCTCATTAAGAGCGTCATTAAGGTATGTTTATAAGATGTTGACTATTTAAAGGGCATTCATTTGCATTTTTACATCATATTTGATAGCATTGTTTATGTCACTAAAAGAAATTTGTGAAAGTGTTTTTGTGATGGATTGTATACGTAAGGGTAAGTAGTTATATTTTATTTCATTTTCAACATGGGAACTTCATTCTTTAGTCTTATAAAATGAAATGTTTGAATTTTCACCCACTTTTTTACTCATTTTTTCAAATTCATCGGTCAAATAATAACATGTCCCCACTTGTCCCCACCGTAGAACCTATCATATACGATTCTCATAAGTGTCTAGTAGTTATACGTAAAAAAATTCATTGCGATATATTTGCACAACTAATTTTTATTTATTTTTTTCTTTCAACAGTTTTTACCGTCTCAAGAATGGATTTTTTCGAAGAATGGCTGAAACACCCGAAGGAAACGCGGAATGAGGAGCTCTTTCGGTTTATATCTTTGAGATATAATTTTGATGGTGTTACGGAGCAGTCTCTGCGAGATATTAAAGTACTAATCTCAAGATATTCAACGAAATTTGCTGAAAAGTGGAGCAGCTGTGGAAGAAATCGAGAGCGATTCCTACAAAAGTATTCGACGTGGCTGGAGGGTCTTGACATATCTTTCGATGTGTCCGTTTATTTATCTCTGCCAACTACATCTGGAGGACCGGGACCCGGAAGACCTACTAAAGATTTTGAACATTCTAGTCTCAAAACGAAGAGACGACGTGTAGACGATCTATTACAGTCCAGAAGTGCTAGTGAATTAAATTACGCCGCTGAAGTGTCAGCTCGAATCTCGGGTCAGAGAAGTGTAGCACGTCAAATTAAAGATGTGACTAGTGATCCTTCAATAACCAAGACCACGAGTGAAGAAAGTGCCCCCAGGAGTTTAACAAGTGAGGAAGCTTTAGCGTACTACGTTGATAGTAAATCAAGTAGCCATAGCTATAAGCAGACTCGGAAGTGGAGTATTAAAGCTGGACATAAGGTGTTTCCGTCAATGTACAGTGTTAGAAAGGCTAAAATAGCCTGCTACCCGTCAGGTGAACAAATTACAGTCAATGAAACGCATGCTGAAATCAAAGTTCAGGCAATTCTTGATAAGACTGCCGAACGTTTAGTTTCAGCACAACAAGAAGTTGTTCATAGTCTGTTACCTTGCACGTTATTCACATTAATCAGTAAATGGGGTTGTGATGGAAGTTCCGGTCATAGTATGTACAAACAAAAATTCACTAATTGTGACGATAGTGACGAGTTTTTATTTGTATTTTCTTTCGTTCCTCTTCAATTGAAAGATGAAAGTGGTAATATTGTGTGGCAGAATCCTCGGCCCTGTTCTACAATGTATTGTCGGCCAATAAAGTTTATCTTTTCTAAGGAAACGAAAGATTTTACGATTTCGGAAACCAATAAGGTTTTAGAAGAGATAAACGCTTTATTGCCGACAACCTGCAAGGTGATGGAGACCGAAGTATCTGTCACACATGTTATGCTTTTAACAATGATTGACGGAAAAGTTTGCAATGCTCTGACCGAAACTTCTTCCTCACAAAAATGTTTTATTTGTGGGGCAACTCCAACAATGATGAATGATCTGTCAAAAGAGTTTGCTGCGGACAAAGATAATCTTGGTTTTGGTTTGTCTACGTTGCACGCTTGGATAAGGTGCTTTGAATGCTTGCTTCACATTAGCTATCGACTAAATATAAAAAAATGGCAGTTAAGAACAGCCGAAGACAAAGCTAGTGTGAAACAACGTTCAGATGACATTAAAAAACGATTTAAAAGCGAAATGGGCTTGATTGTAGTCAAACCAAAACCAGGGTTCGGTAACACTAATGACGGGAACACCGCGCGAAGATTTTTTGGAAATCCCGAGGCTAGTGCCGATATTACAGGGTTAGATGTTTCACTAATACAAAAATTTGGCATACTACTTCGCACTTTATCATCGGGATATGATATAAATATTGAAAAATTCGTTAACTTAGCTCAAGAAACTAGACAACTTTATGTAAATCTCTATTCATGGTATTACATGCCCGCTACTGTCCACAAAATACTTTTGCACAGTGGCGAAGTAATTAGATCGTCCCTTCTACCTATAGGCCAGCTTTCCGAGGAAGCACAGGAAGCTCGGAATAAGGACTGCAGAAGATTTCGTGAGCACAACACACGAAAGCGATCACGGGAGGCTACGAATAGAGATTTACTTAATATGTTATTGATAACATCTGACCCTGTAATAAACGGTTTACGAGAAGTTCCTCGGAAGAAAATAGGTACGCTTCCAACTGAAGTATTAGATTTAATTGTCCCACCTAGCTGTAAGGAACAAAATGTTAATATGATTTCTACTTTTCATAGTTCTGCCCCTCACGATCATGACTATTCAATGGATGATTCATCTGATGATAGTGATGATAATGAGTAATAGATTTAGTTCGATATTTTATGCATCTGTTATTAGATTTTATAGCGACGTCGAGGGATAAATCACTTTATAAAATGTTCAAAAAATATATTATACACATATGCCCGATAAATGTTTTTTTTTTCATGATACCAGCTCAAATGACAAACTGCCTTGAAAAAAGTACCAAAAACCTTATATCTTTGCTTATTAACCGCATCTAGACATAAAAATCAAATAAAATAATTTTGTCTAGCTAGCTTGTTCTAGACGAACCATAGTGCGAAGATACGTTCGACGGATCTTCGGTCAGATATGTTCCGCCCCTAAGTAATTTAATTTTAAAATTGACGTTCATAAGCGTCACCTTGTGACCTAGATGAATAAATGATTTTGACTTTGACTTTGACAAATAGTTGTCCACAATGAAAACTTTTTTCATCGTTTTTGCTCAAGACAGAGATAGTAACACGAATACTAAGGTGTGACATAGACACGATACATCGCACCGAAAACTTCAAAACTAAAATAGGTGTCCTATGTGTGTTTGACGCTCAATTTAATCGATTTTTATTGATATTGATTAAAATAATTGCAAAAAATATACGTGTATTCAATTACTTACATAATAAAGATTTTAAATGTGTTCCAACTCTTTTCATGTGATCGTTAATAGATAACTGATATAAGTAAAACAGGAGCCCAATTCTCCTAAATAAATATAGTTTCGATATCATGTCAGTGTCATAGTTACGTCACAAAAAGCGTATTCTTCTAAATTATCTGATAATTGAACGAAGTTGTAACGAGATCGTAAATTGAAACAAGTGTCAAAATCATAGAAAAAAGACTAGTAACAGAAGTACTAAGTCAGGGATTTAGTACGAGAAGCAGTGTCGCCTCTCACACACAAATACACTTTTACCACTACATAAAACATCACAGCGTGATTCGTTAAATATATAATAATAATAATAATAATATCTTTATTCATTAGACTACAGTGGTCCATTTGTTAGTAAAACTTAGTAATAACGGGTTAGTAACACAGTAACACAAAAAACACAAGTATCATAAAAAAGTATTATCTGAAAATTCACAAATAAAAAAAAAATACCTTATTATAAAATATATAAGAACAGGGGGTTCTTGTTCCTACGTGGGACCTAAAAATTCATGGCGAATTGTGGGTGTAATATTACACCTCTGCCTACCCTTTCGGGGATATAGGCGTGAGTCTATAAATAAATACTAAATAAAATATAAGAACTGGTTTACATTCTTATTCTAGTTTTTAGTGTTACCAAAAACAGAATTTGTGCAAAGTAATGCTTTCAAACACTTTTTGCATATAATTTATTAATTGAATTTGATAGGAAAGCATATAAAAATTCTCTTTGTTCATATTTTGTGACCGAAATGATTTAAACACTTAAATTTAGCTTTTTCTATTTAATAATATATAGTACATCAGTACATCACACATTCCGAACGCTGATATCATTATAAATAGTCTGTTTTGTGCAAATGACATGATATTTAGGCATGGGGCTAAACGAAATGCTTTTATCGATAGTGTATATAGGATTAATAATAAAAAAATTGATTGGAGTGTTTGTGTAATATGATTTAAGTTAGGTACGCACTACACAACAAAGAAGTTTATTTTATGAATCAATTCACCAATCTTCGGGGATACAGGCGTGAGTCTATAAATAAATTCACCAATTTACTGTGTTAAGAAAGTGTTAAAATCTTGTTAATCAAATATCCTAAGATATTTTAATAAAACTGTCTTCTGTTCGGTTAGCCTGTGGGCTATACGTTCATGCGTATAGGAGGAAGAGACCCCTTTTCGATAGATCGATCATTTTATAAATAGGGCTGCTGTAAACACAGTGATAAATAAAAAATAATCTAAAGATTTAACTTAATTATTATTCGTGGTCATTAACATTTCTTTTAAAATGAGCGGGTTCTTTTTAAATTATGGCAGTAGTAGTGGCGTCGTTCTGGCTGCATATTAGTAATTTACCGCTAAGAAAGGGAGTAGATCGTTTTACTCGCTCGTAAGCGTTCACCGACCTGTAAGATTTCAGAACATCCGTAATCATGGTGTTTAGAACTGTGCCGCAATATTGCATACTCAAAACCAAGAAACATAGTAATAACACTAATAACCCACGGGTCGCGGGTTAAAATCTAGTATAATTATAATTATCGCTTGTTACTTGCCATTTTTGCCTTTCTGGTGTACGATTCAGTAGACGGAATCGTTCCCGTGGTCTAAAAAGCACATACTCGTAGATTATGCCGCTACCTTAATAAAATTGCTGGAGGCACAATGTATACAGAGTGTTGATTTGCATAATTATGCAAAATAAATAGTAGGGGTGTATATGCTACTATAACTGAATACAAATATATAAAAGATAAGTCACTAAAAGTTGAAAAATTACTTTCGGCATAATACATTTTGAAAATTAGCTCGGTGTATTGACCGCCGCCGCCGCCCAGCTGATCGCCATTCCAGGTGTCTAGCACACACAATCATACGTACCTACAGACCCTACAGCGACGGCGCGATACAGTTTTATTCTGCGAGAGTCAACAGTTTATTCTGATTTACGGTTAGTTACTTAGACAAAGTAACATTAATTTATTGAAAATACGGTTTTATATCATCGGACACAAACGAATGTTTCCATTACTAAGATTATGGGTATGGCTTGGTCTCCTGCAGCTTACAACAGCACAAGCAGGTGTTCTTGCCTAAATTAAGCTATAAAATGCTTATATGAATGTCAACGAGCGACTGGCATGTGTCAAATTGTGCAATCTAAGATATGCAAGCATTATTCACATCACGGAAACGAGTATCTGTCGAACATGCTATATCTAATTCATATTATATTATCTATGGTCAAAATATGAATCAACGACGTTTTGATGGCGAGATTTTAGATTTTTATTTAGAACTTGTTTAAATATATAACTTGACATTGGCAGAAATTGCTGAAAATATCGGCAGATTGCCACAAAGAAAGAAGAAGAAGAACTGTTTATTTCAAATTATACGATAATGACATTAGGTTATCAGAATACCGCTTCTGAGTCCATTCAAAATTTAATATCAATGTCATATAAAAATAGGAGAATTGCCCCCCTGGTCTTTAAACCGAGAAAATAAATTTTATTAGATTTGTTTTTTACTAAAAACAAAATCTTCACTTCTTGGTTTTCTTGGTTTCATTGTATATCTTATGGTATTTTTGTCATTATAACAAAAATAAATGAATTCAAAATAGATTATAAAACTAATCGAATTCAATTTTTGTAGTACGAGTAAGTGCAAGTATTAATTTGTATTTACATAAGGTGCATCACTGGCCTAGACTACCGCCCCGCGCACCCTGCTTTGTGCCCCCGCGTAGTTCCTAAAAAGGATTACTGCGCAGCCTTATACGCGAATTTCAGAGCCGCCATCATATAACGGCTGAAGTGCACTTATAGGATCCACACATAATACATCCACATTTAACACAACAGGCGGATCATCAGCCAGTATGGGGACAGACTACACACTTTACTCTATAAGCCTGAGGACACACTTGCAGTTATAACCGTGCGGTCTTACAGTTTTCCCTCCAGTATCTTTTCATATAAATCAGCCGCAGAAAAAACCCGTCTTAGCTTGTATTGAAATCTTCATGCTACAAACTGACGTGGCCGCAACCGCGTGGTTGCAGTCGTAAGTGCGGCCTTGGTAAAGTACTACCTATATATTTTTTGTTATTTTATCTCATTATATTTTTCTAAGGTATCCTGTATATGGGTGAAACTTTAAAAATGTGTAGGTATGTCTATGTTATTATTATACATAGATGCAACTTTTTGCAACATTATGTTCCATTGGATATTTTAAAGAAAAGGTCACGCTTGGCTAGATCAGCTTTTGAGATGGTTAACCCTACTCATGGCTATGTTTACGTTAGGTACAAACGTTACTTACGGATTTATTTATGTTACAGATAAACGCAGAGTGCTCTGTTGAAGAGATATTCGCGGACGTGCAGCAGTACCTCGACCCGCTCATGGACCAAGCGATACACGCGTTCGCAGCGCACCAAGCCGCCATCGAGAAACACGCGGCCGCCCTCGCAGCTGCGCCTCCACAGAAACCTATGCCAGTTACACCCTCCGCCTTCGTCCTCAATAAGGTAGACAAAGCTACTTGAACTAGACAACACTTCAAGGACACAAAAGGAACTTCTACATGCCTACAGTTCACCACCGGTAGTTGTCACGAACCCGGAGACCTATGCTTTTTACTCCTTCAACCTTCGTCCTCCAAAAGACAGACAAATCTACCTGAGCTAGACAACACTTCAAGGACGGATTTCCACATGTCTATAGGTCATCACCATTTTTGTTGTTGGATAACTTACCTACTACTTTACAATATTTGCTATTTTAAGAGATAGTACTGATTAAAAACACAAAAAAATAGTATATTTTGTGTTTTATTTATTTTACAGAGTTCGTACCGAATTTTGATTTACGTGTGATACTGTATTCGTTATTTCACGACGTAGCTTTGATCAATTAGAAAGTAAACGAGATAATGACGAACTTGATATGCGGCCCAGTGTTTATAAAAGGGGACTGCGTACTGAACTGCTAGGATATGATCAGCTTGCAGTTGCCAAAATTAATGATTTTGTCATCTACAATCATTATCATCCTCAATGTGTTATCCCGGTTACATTCAAAACTCTTCGCCTTCGAGCACGGGGTCCGCTTACATCTGTCTAACCAGATTTGACTCCATAGAGTGACTGCTGACTGGACTCCACGAACCATAGGGAACTATGGTCTATGGTCCAGACTGGACTCCACGACCCATAGGGCTAACTATGGTCTATGGTCCAGACTGGTCTCCACGACCCATAGGGCTAACTATGGTCTATGGTCCAGACTGGACTCCACGACTCATAGGGCAAACTATGGTCTATGGTTTAGACCAATGTCAGTATGTTCAAGGATACCTCTTGATACCTACCGTATCCCACGGCCAAACTAAAAGACGGTCAAAGATCCTCATGACGGTTGAGATCGTCGACAACACTGAGGTACGGAGCAAACTACAATTAATAATTTAATAATCACATAGCTTCGAAAAGTCAGTGGTACTAGTCATCGGTGTACTATATCAGAGAGTAGTATCTCCAGTGGGCTCTCCGCTGCCTTTATTATATTACAACTCATATATAATATAAAAATTGGGCAAGTGCGAGTCGAACTCGCGCACGAAGGGTTCCGTACCATCTTCTATAAAAGAAAATCACGTTCGTTGTATGTATGCTTAAATACTTTTTAAGTTTCTACCTGTTTATTAAGATCAGATGTTTAGTAACAAATTGCTTAATAATTACGTTTGTTGTATGGGAGCCCCCCTTTATTATTTACTTTTTTTAATTTAATTATTTATTTTGAAAGGTAATATACAACTACATATTCTGTCAAAATTTAAAGCGTCTACCTGTTACAGTTAGTAATTTTGAGCAAAAAATACGAAAAGAAACACGTATTTTGTATGGGACCCCCCCTTAATATTTTTATTATTTTTATTTTTAGTATTTGTTGTTATAGCGGCAACCGAAATACATAATTTGTGAAAATTTCAGCTTTCTAGCTATCACGGTTTATGAGATACAGCCTGGAGACAGACAGACAGACGGACAGACAGACAGACAGCGGAGGCTTAGTAATAGGGTCCCGTTTTTTACCTTTTAGATGATTCTATTAAATGAATTGCTGAATGTGTTGCTAAGCGCAAATCTTGAGACCAGCTGAACCGACTTCACATATGGAGAGAAAAAAAAATATCTACTGTTAGGCGAAGTTCGCCGGGTCAACTAACTAGTTTCATTAAAGTAGTGTTAACAATATAAACACAGAAGATATAAAAAATATAAACAATTTAATCCATTGAAGGAAAATGTTTACAGAATGTATAGCCATCTTTAGTTTTCTTTAGATTTCTTCGAAGTCGCAGACGAAGGTGCGGTTGCAGGCGTTGATACAGGAGCGGGCTTGAGGCCAGCTTTCGGGGCGGGCTTGAGGCCAGCTTTCGGAGCGGGTTGGGCGGCGGCCTTCGCGGCTAAGGCCACGCTAGCCTTCTCCACTATCGGTTCCATGACTTTCATCACTTCAGCAAATATCTTTTCTTTATCACCGTCCGCGTTGATCTGCAATATTAAGTTGGTAGGAGAGATTTTGGTTGGTAGGTAGGGTAGTTGGAGAAAGTTCGAAGATTCTCTACCATGTGTCACAGTAAGGACTGTTTTTATTCGTCATAGATTGTGGCTATATATTAAATGTCAATACTCGTTGTTAATAATTCATATCAGCAGTAAACCTTGCTACACAGGTGATGCTGTAAAGGGAATGTGGGTGGGACGAGTCCCAAAAATAAAAGACCAGGCATTTTATCATTCGCCTATCCAAATTATAGCTAGCTGAAGTCGTTAAGAAGGCCCACTAATTCGTTTCAACTTTAACTGTGAAGAAGGTCTGTCTTTAAGAGGTGTTGGAATGCCGAACCAAAGCTAATTACAATCCACATTAAAAAGTATATCTTCTTAAGGACGCGTTTACGTAGGTATCAAAAAACCACATATTTCCGGTACATTTTACGACAATTTAAGATAATAACTAATAAAACTAATGATAACGATAAATTGATTACTTCTTTATCTACCTATAAATCAATCTGAAAATAAATAAAAAATATTTAATTATTACATACATACATACACAACGTCACGCCCTTTATCCCCGAAGGGGTAGGCAGAGGTGTATCCCACTTTTCGCCAGATATACTTTAGTCCCACGTAATAAGGGGCGAGCCTATTGCAGTATCGGGCACATTTCCAGACTCCGTGCTGCTACTGAGGATTTCGTGACAGAAAAACCCAATAACACTGCCCGGCCCATAATTATTATTAATGTAAAATCGATTCGAAACTGCCTCTAAATCAAAAATAGGCAAATACTGCTATTTTTGGGTACATTTTTCTCTCTATTTTTACATTTATTTAGATTTTCAAAGTAAGAACGAAGAAGTAGTCAACTCAAAAACAATCTGAAAATATTTTTGAAAATATTTCTACTTTTTCTAATATTTTTACAAAAAATCATCTTACATTTTTCTTCTATTTTGCCCGCATACGTGTGTCTTAATGTGTGGCAATAAGGGTCGTTTTATTTAGCCACTTTCTTGATTTATATATCGAAATTCTGCAATGAGATCTCAGTCTGCGCTTGAGCGCCGTCGGGAGTGGACTCTATGTCGCTTGTCGCTGCAGCCCGAAATCGAAAAAAGCAATATCGTCGGCTTAGAGAGAAAAACTGTCAAATCCACTTTTGACCGTTATTACGTTTTTTATACCATTCGAAAGAGTGAGTAAAAATACACAAGCTAAGAAGGACAGCTATTGTCAGTTTTGACTCTAAATTTACAAAAACGCGTGATGAGTAAAACTGCCAAATCCCAAGTGTCAAAAGTGTGCTGCTAACTCCGTTTTAACTACGTAGTATTTGTATACTCTTTGGTTTTAACTGCCATTTTGTATGGAGCTATCAATGACAGCGTGTTTGCTCGTACAAAATAATTATTTATCCAGTCTTATTAATGCAAACGGAAGGTTGAGGATTAAAATATTGCTAAGGTACGTGTTTTTATTATTATTTTACACATGTTTATTTAAAAAATGAGAAATATTAACATAAAGTTAACCTACAATATAGTGACAGGAGTTAGCAGTTTTTTTCATTTAGGAAATCACGGAAATAATTGACTTAGCAGCTATTTTGTGTTGTAATTATTTTTAAATCTTGCATTACATACATACATAGACTCACGCCTGTTTCCTGGAGGGGTAGGCAGAGACTACGGAACGCCATTTGCAACGATCCTGACATACCTCACTTGCTTCACTCACTCCCATCAAGTTTCTCATGCACGCTCTTCTGTTAAGGGTACTTCTGACTTGTCCTTTTTTCAGGATGTCTCCAATCTGGTCAGAGAACGTCCGCCTAGGTCTTCCCCTTTGTCCTGTCCCATTCACACTTGCCTTATATATCTTCTTTGTCAGTCTATCGTCATCCATCCTCTCCATGTGCCCAAACCATCTTAACATGCCTTTCTCGATGCTTGTCACTACATCTTCTTTTACCCCACACCAATCTCGTATCACACAATTCTTTACTCTGTCGGTCAAAGACACACCACACATACTTCTCAATGCTCTCATTTCTACAGCATTTATTCTACTTTCAAGTCTCTTCTGGCATACCCACCTTTCACTACCATACATAAGGGTAGGCACTAACACCCCTCTATGCACAGCCAAACGTGCCTTTTTGGACACGTTTTGTCTGTTCATAAACGCTTTCAGAGCTCCATTCACACTATTACCTGCATTAACTCTTCTTTCAATATCTTTTTAGTTCTTACCATCTCTTGTAAACAACGTACCTAAATAAACAAACTCATTCACTTGTTCCACTCGCTGTCCATCGATCAAAACATTACAAGCCGTAACGCATTCCTCCTTTTCAAAAACCATAACTTTCGTTTTACTTACATTCACTTTCATTCCTTTTCTCTCTAACGCACCATGCGTGATTGTTACCATCTCCTGCAGCTCCTCCGCTGAAGATGCACGTATTACCTGATCATCAGCATATAGGAGGCATTTGACGAGTAACCCATTCATCCTTAATCCGCAGTCACTATGTTTTAAATCTTGCAAACAACTGTCCATGAAGAGGTTAAACAGCCACGGCGACGCTACACACCCCAGTCTAACACCTTTCTCGATGGTAAACCAGTCAGTGTATGCCCCGTTTATCCTCACACAAGCTCTAGAATCCTCATAAAGGGATTTCAGAGCTCGAATGAGGCTGCTGTCCACCCCATTCATTGACAGCACCGACCACATTTCATTCCTCACCACTTTATCGTAAGCCTTTTCCAAATACACAAATGCGCAATAGACCTTTTGACCTTTAGCCATAAACTTTTCGGCTATGCTTCGCAAGGAAGACCTGATCCGTACATCCCAAACCCTTTCGGAATGCCGCTTGTACATCCTATATTTTCTTGTCGGTTACTTTCATAACTCTTTCAATCAGTACCTTTGCATACTATTTGCCAACAATGCAGAGAAGGCCTCTATAGTTTTTGCAGTCTTGTTGCGAGCCTTTTCCTTTATACAGAGGCACAACTACAGCTGTGGCCCAGTCATTAGGTACTCGACCGGTGCTCCAGTACAAGTTATATAACCGCTGCAACTGACCAACTATGATGCCCTGTCCAGCGTTCAGCATTTCGACTGTAATCCTATCATATCCTGCAGCCTTACCTACTTTCATACTTCCCAGTGTCTTCAGTGAAAGAACAGGACTTTGTTTAATACATACATACATACACACATAGATTCACGCCTGTTTCCCGGAGGGTACGCAGAGACTACGGAACGCCATTTGCAACGATCCTGACATACCTCTCTCGCTTCACTCACTCCCATCAAGTTTCTCATGCATGCTCTTCTGTTAAGGGTACTTCTGACTTGTCCTTTTTTCAGGATGTCTCCAATCTGGTCAGAGAACTTCCGTCTAGGTCTTCCCCTTTGTCCTGTCCCATTCACACTTGCCTTATATATCTTCTTTGTCAGTCTATCGTCATCCATCCTCTCCATGTGCCCAAACCATCTTAATATGCCTTTCTCAAAGCTATTGAGACTGAATAAATATGTTCCTAGTTTATAATAATATAAGTATTATTCAAAATAATTATGGTATTTAAATTACAATACCTTTGTTTAAAATAAGAGGGTAGTTTTTACTAAATATTAAGGATGAAAAACTGCTAAGTCCTTATTTAAAAATGTATCTGCATTACAAAATCCTGCTAAGTCACAAATGTGTTGATTAATGAATAAATACTGGAATTACTAACTTTTCTTTTATTTTAATATTTAAAGAATAAAAAAACCCATCATCTGTGTTAAAACCGTTTCATAAAATTGATTTGTTTTCTTTTAGGAATGTTTTTTGTCTCTCTTGTAAAGTTACCTATAAGGTCGATAGCAGGTAAACACTCTAAGCCGACGATATACGAATACAAAATATTCGCTAAAATCAATTTGATACTTCTCGTATTCTGTGCGAATTACGTACAAGTAAGTTTCTTATTACTTTTATATAAATGGACATTATTACTTTATTTTCTTCGTTATGTTGACTCAGGTTATATTTCGGTATTTAGATATTATTTTCTTTCTTGCGTTGAAATCTGGTAAGATTATCTGGACTGATGGTATACCATCCCGTTCAAGTGTTGCGACTGGAACTCATAAAAGAGTAGACCAAGTTATGCCAGGTTGGGGCTCATTTTATTTGTTTTGGTGAGACCCTACCACTGGTACCAGTGAAGTAACCTTCTAAGGTTATTCGATGAGTCTTGCTGGTACTCATATGTGAGTAAAGCTACGCATGCCGAGTTTGGGCTCATTTTGTTTGTACATAAGAGACCCTACCACTGGAACTTATGAAGTAACCTTCCAGGGTTATTCGATGACTCTTACTGGTAGGTACTCATATGTGAGTAGAGCTAGGCATGCCGAGTTTGGGCTCATTTTGTTTGTACATAAGAGACCCTACCACTATATATGTAATAATGTCCATTTATATAAAAATATAAGAAACTTATTTGGGCGTAATTCGCACAGAATACGAGAAGTATCAAATTGATTTTAGCGAATATTTTGTATGCGTATATTGCTTTTTTCGAAGTCTATCGGGTCTTACCGTCATTACATTCATACGACATCTACAATATAATAATAATATTCCAGGCCTATAACATAGATACATATCACAAAAAATTCTAGTCTCAAAGATATTTAGTTGAACTACATTTTCGCAAGTTACCGTACGTAGTACCATAGTGTAATAATTTTATTACACTATGGTAGTACGTACCGTTGCCGCCGTGTCGCTGTAGTGACGCGATTTTGTACCTACTAATTTTGTAAACGCGTCCTTAAGGCGAGCTTGCAGTACTTTTTAAGATTTTTGAACGTCTGAAAGTCCCATGAACTATGATATTTTTAATGAATAAAAAATTAAAGTATAAAAGTTGAACATTTCTTCTAGTAAATCGTAAAGATAGAAACACGATTTGGAATGATTGGCTCGATAAAAAAAAGTCAAAAATGGCACTAAATCACAATTTTAAACGTGTACTGCTTAGAGATTCCATAATGAATTTATATGAAAGTATTATCAATAGAAACAGCTCTTTATTTTAAAATAAATGGTTAAAACAGATTTCGTAATTTCGTTATTATTTTTCTCCAAGCAAAAAAAAAATGGTCAAAATGTTGGCATTATATCGCTCGCCGGCCGTTCATCAGTGCCCGCCTAGGCGTGATTGAAGGCGGACGTACGTCGTTGCTCCGCAAAATCCCCCTCCACCCCCGCATTTACGTTTTCGCAAAAGTACAAAGTAATTCGTATTCCAAACTCAATCGTTCAAACCATAGACATACTAGTAAGAAACCGTAGACAGGTTACTGACAAGGTAACCGGCGCTTACGAGTGGCACGCATCGCGAAAAGCGTACGCACACTAATATAAATATCTCAAAACGACACACTAAGAATTAGATAAGAAGTGTAAGAAGTGAGATAGCACATCTAATCGCAAGAGCGAAAAAGAGATAAACATATACTCTCTGTACCGACGCGCATTGTGACATCATGCTGACCGTTTCATAAAGAATATTGACTCAGATGCGACATGATCACTTTGTCTGTCTTGAGTTTCGGTTTTCAATTCGCTTCAAAGTAAAAAAAATGATTAATTGATTTAAGGTAGGGAAATAAAAAGTCGATGTGATTTATTTATAACATTTATTAAAAAAATACATTTTATTCTTCTCATTTCATTTAATGGAAACCTAAAACAGTACGTTAATATAAAAACTGTGCGCTGCGGACCCACAGCGTACCCCTGGCAATACCCCTGGGGGAATGGTGGGTCTTTTAAAGCTTAACCGTACTCCCAGATAATATTGTTGTGTAATAAGTTTATTAATTTCAGTTCGTTAATTTCTAGTTCTACTATTTTGTGGGATCATTCTCAGTAGCTCTATTGAACAGTTCTATGATAGAACTGAATAATTATATTATGCGAAAATATAATTATGCCAAACAAAAGTATGCTAAGTTATATTAGGTCTTAAAATTTTATGCAAATGGATAGGGAACCTGCCAGGGGTACGGTGGGTCCGCAGCGCACAGTTCTTATATTAACGTACTGATTTAGGGTTCCATTGAATGAAATGAGAAGAATAGAGTGTACTTTTTTAATAAATGTTATAAATAAATCACATCGACTTTTTATTTCCCTACCTTAAATCAATTAATCAAATTTACTTTGAGGCGAATTGAATTTGGTTCCCTATCCATTTGCATAAAATTTTAAGACTTAATATAACTAAGCATAATTTTGTTTGGCATAATTATATTTTCGCATAATATAATTACGCATAACAGCTTACGCATAATTTTTTAAGCATAATTTCTCTAACCGTAATAATGATTAAGCATAATATTCTAAAGCATAAGTTTTTTAAGCATAAAGTTCTAAAGCATAACTTTTTAAGCATAATATCCTAAAGCATAAAATCCTAAAGCATAAAATCCTTAAGCATAAAGGAGAATGCCGGTTTTTGTATGGAAGCCTGTACCGTTTGCTTTTTCATGAAATGAACATTTTTAGCGTTTTTGTTTTCGAATCCGCAGTGCTGAGATTTTCTCATAATAATATTTTTTTAAATCCGCCATAAATATTGCAAAGGAAGGAATTCGTCCTTGATTTCTAATTGTTTATAAAAATTTTAGTTTCGACCCAGAGGAACAAACCTCAACTCAACGGATAAAAACAAAATAATAACACAAACAAACACGAACGATGCGTAGGCGACGTTGTGTGGGGTTGACATTTGACACTTTTGACAGTTGCTCAAGTTATCAAATGTCACCCTGCAAGTGTTGCTATCTCGATTCAATTATATCTAAAATCGATATCACCTAAAACCAATCGATTAATAAATAAATAGCTCAACCAAAGACTGAAATCAAGTTAAGTAGCCAAATATGTATTCTATTGAATAAAATCACACAGAACACAGATTTTTAATTCACTATCATAGTGCCTTCTATTGAATCCAAAATCATTTAATCGTGTAAGCAATTGTTAATGTTGAGAATATAACACTCGATTTTTTGTCGCTCGGAATCGACTTTTTTTTGTGCTGGCAATGTATGCATTCGGAAGATGTTGATCTAAGTTCAACTTTTTTATAATATTTCGTAAACGCGGTTTTAATAATTATTCATAATTTAGTAATGGCAGTCAAAATGTGTGAAAGTATTTACGGTATATCATTTGTTTTAAAGCAATTGGTACAGGTTCCGGCATTCTACTTTATTTACGCATAATGATTACAATACAATACAAATTGGATATAATAACTTTGGCAATGTATCTTTGGCATATTTTTCGCTGTAGGAAGCATGAAGCAAGCAAGCATACATCATGCAAACAAGCATGCAGCAAACAAGCAAGCATGCAAGCAAGTATGCAGCATGCAAGCAAGTATGCACCATGCAAGCAAGCGTGCAGCATGCAAGCAAGCGTGCAGCATGCAAGCAAGCGTGCAGCATGCAAGCCAGCGTGCAGCATGCAAGCAAGCGTGCAGCATGCAAGCAAGTGTGCAGCATGCAAGCAAGCGTGCAGCATGCAAGCAAGCATACAGCATGCAGCATACAAGCAAGCATGCAGCATTCAAGCGAGCATGCAACATGCAGCAGGCAGGGCTTCTGTCACGGCTCCGGCGGTGCGGGCCTCCGGCGGCCCCACGCGTGCTAATCGTCGCAGCCGCCTGCTCCTCAGCCCGCGGGCCGCCTCGCCCCTACGCGCCTAGGGGATTTTAAATAACACTCTAGGGGTAGGACAAACAAGACTACGTGGAGTCGGTTTTGCAGCAATTCGGTTCTGTCACTAACTTTTGTTGCACAGCATATACATTTTTTACAAGTTAAATATATAATTATATAAATATTATGCTAAAAGTCATTATGCCTACTAACGTTATGCTAATAGTCATTATGCCTACTAACGTTATGCTAATAGTCATTAGGCCTACTTAGTCATTAGGCCTACTAACGTTATGCGAATCAAATTTATGCCAAAACAAATTAGTCTTTAAGATGATTATGCCAACATAAAATGTATGCCTAAAAAAAATATGCCGAAGTATTATTATGCCAAAACAAATTGTGCCCAAATCGCCGCAATCGCCCATATTTGTACTTCGGCATAACGATTTGGGCACAATTTGTTTTTAGGACACAATTTGTTTTTTGTTACTAGGAAAAAGAACATTATGCAGAAAGAAGGGATCCCCCCTGGCAATACCCCTGGGGGGTATGATGGGTCACTTAAAGCTTAACCGTACTCCTGGCTGAAATGCTCGTAGTGTTGTACCAACGTGCTACGTGGACATTAAACTGAACAGTGTTATCTCTCGTATGATAATGACTTACTACTTACGTTTTTGTATTTTTGACAAGCGAAGACAAGCGCTAGTACGATGATATAGTGCAACAAGGAGATAAATTAGAGAATTAAACGTTTAGGTATTACTGCTAATATAATGCTTTGTATATTATAGGTATAATCTGTGGTGCTGTTGAAGACCCGTCATCATCATCATCCTAGCGCTGTCGGATCATTCCCACTAGTTCTATTGAACAGTTCTATGATAGGACTATAACTTATAGTGAGACTTTTTTTCCCACTAGTTCTATTAGCACAACTTGATGAGAATAATAGAACTAATGGGAAAAAGTTATAGGAAATTTTCCACTAGTTCTATGTATGTTTTACAAGGGTAGTGTCACAACATCGCGCTCACATATCCGAATAAATATGTATGTATAAAAATGTGTTAAACGAATGAACGTCTACAAAACAAATGAACGTTAACAAAACAAATGAACGTCTACAAAACAAATGAACGTCTACAAAACAAATGACTACCAGAAAGTGATCAGCTATTGATAGTGCTGGCAAAAAACAGGTGCATGCGATTTTCGACCTTATTGACAATTCATGACAAACTTTTTTTTGTTTTTCTCGCTTTCTGGCATTATTACGTTAGTAAAATTATAAATTCTGACTAGATTTTTCAAGATTCTGCCTGTTTTTTGCAATCACTATCGATAACTGATCACTTTCTGTAAGTCATTTGTTTTGTAGACGTTCACTTGTTTTGTAGGCGTTCATTTGTTTTGTAGACGTTCATTTGTTTTACACCTTAAACAAATGAACATCTACAAAACATATTCATTCGGATATATGAGCGCGATGTCTTGACACTACGGATCATTCCCAGTAGTTCTATTGAATACCCTTGTAAAAACATACATAGAACTAGACTGGGACATTTGCTATTACTTATCCCGTTAGTTCTATTCTCCTCATCAAGTTGTGCTAATAGAATTAGGACAGTTCTATCATAGAACTGTTCAATAGAGCTACTGAGAATGATCCTACAAAATAGTAGAACTTGAAATTAACGAACTGAAATTAATAAACTTATTACACAACAATATTATTTGGGAGTACGGTTATGCTTTAAAAGACCCACCATACCCCCAGGGGTACTGCCAGGTGTACGGTGGGTCGGCAGCGAAAACTGTGCAGTACAAGCTACTTAGTTGTTTAATACCAACTATGGTTACTGTTTGAAAAAGGAGAAAAACAAGAACAAGTGAATGGACTTTGATCATCCGTCAATGTTTGTAACTTACGTATGATTTTGTATTTCTATAATAATAATCCCATAAAAACAATACTTGTCAAAAATACCAAGTCTCGCGACCGAAAAACGTTGTGAGATCCATGTAATACCAAGTCGGTTAATTAAAAATCTTTAATGTTTTAACTAAATATATTGACTCGGCCATCGCGAGGAAACAATATTATATCTCAAAAGTAATACATATATAAATTAGATTATTTAATGCGATTGCCAAGTCAATGTATTTATTTAAAACATTAAAGATTTTTAATTAACCGACTTGGTATTACATGGATCTCACAACGTTTTTCGGTCGCGAGACTTGGTATTTTTGACAAGTATTGTTTTTATGGGATCTCATTTCTTTTTGTACATAGTCTTACTTTTGTCCTTTCCAGTACCTTCTACTTCTTGTACACCAACAACGAATTTTCTTAATTAAAGCTCTAACTGCAAATGTAATTTTGTAATCCTTTATATTCATATAGGATTACAAAGTTATTTATGCAGTTGACGTATCTCGAAAACTAGACTGAAGTTGAAATATATTTTAGTTTTTCCTAGGTTCGTAAACTAAACACTAATTGTTTCCTAAATTTGAATCTTCTATGTTTGCTAGAAGTGCCTTAGACTTTTGATGATCGGTCAGTGAGTGACAAAATTAAGAATTTTGACTCGTTATAATTCTTAAACTACTGGTTGAAATTGAATGAAATTTGAAATACACCATCTTTATACAATGCCTGCATGGTTACTAAACAATCAGGCTTCTAGTTTTATCCACAACGACGTTATAGGGGGTCGAAAATGGCCTGAATTGCTTCGAGAAAAGGATGGTACGGCCGTGCCGCTTTTTTGCTCGACTTGGTGGGGGCACTGCCGTGCCCCCAGATACATTGTATTGATTCAGCCTAAAATCACTTTTATTACTTGACAAAAACACACATCAGTATTTTATTATTACGCATGTCCTATCTGGATACTTTGTTTTTTAGTCTTTGAACACGCACAATACTACTTCTCTTTTACACTCATGCCAATTTTTTTATTCACTTTATTGTTTTGTATTATCTCTTATCTTAATATATAAAATCCTTGCGTTACTGACTGACTGACAGACACGCTACAGCCGAAACTATTGGGCGCAGGAAGCTGAAATTTGGCATGTATGTTCCTTGGGGACCGTAGGGATGCACTAAGAAGGGATTTCCCGAAATTCCCACGGGATCCGCCAAAACGGGTAAATTAAAAAAATTGCAGGCGTAGCTGCTGGCGTCCTCTAGTTTATTACAAATTGTAAATAAAACGTTGTAATATTGTAATACTCATGAATGAGAAGTGATTCCATAACTTTTAGTCATTTTCCTACTATAGTTTGTGCAAAATCTCATTACACACGACGGCATTTTCAAATGTAACGTACACACACGCGAGTAAAAGAGCGAGCGCTTCCGAGCGCAGCGCGTACGCGACTAAAGCCAAATGAGACATTTAGCCTGTTTTTAATGTGCCACTGTTGAAGTTCGCATAACTCATCTACGGTTTTTTTACTACTATATCTATGGTTCAAACCTAATCCAGATACACTCGAACACAATTGACGCCACACGCACACACGAAACCCCCCCTCCCCTCTCCCCGCTCACTCGCTGACGCCACCCCCGTGTTTTTGTTTTTTGCGGGTGGTGAGGTCGAGCTACGCACTGTACTGCAACCTCGCCTTAAGGTGCGTCTAGGACTAAGTCTGGTGTCGTATTTAGTCCTTGATTTATAATATAAACCTACTTACCTATTTCTTAAAGTTAACATATTTACCGTCAAGCTAGAGATACAATAGAAAGTCATTTAAGAGACACGGCAAAGCTGTGAACATACCCTATGTATCTTATGACCGTATAGTTCGAGTACAGGCTGGTTGTATGCGAGGAAGGTCTCGATGCGCAGTTGGAACGCCTCCTCGTTGTCGTCGATACGTTGCACTTTGGCCGTGTTCGCACGACCCATCAAACGGGCCATCAGGTTCTCGGGAGACGTGTCGAAGAATATTATCGCCTATTGTACAAAATATATTGATTTATTTAGTTTCAATATACAGTATTATTGGCGAAGACATTCAGTTATAAGTTAAAAAAGATGCAATTGTTAAATTAATTTAATTCTATAAAAGCTGCCACCGCAACTACAACTTCGCACGTGGCGAGAAATTCTTTAAATTCTTTTTACCTCCTTAGAAGTCGCCAGAGTCACTTATGCTTTTCTGAACAAATATTTAACTAGCCTAGAAAACCTTTCATATTCCATTTATATTGGATCCTTAGTTCAGCTTGAAAGTGTAGAAAATAATGTTCAAATTGTCGACGGAACTAGTATAAATTGATCAATACCTATCTAAGATCTTTACCATTCATAAATACAATATTGTAGTATACGTTTGATACGTTTGTGTATCCAGAATACCAGTGACTTCACATGGGAATAGCTGACAATCAATGTAGAGTAGTGAAGCTACGTAGCGTAGAGGTATGTGAGTAGATATGTGAAGCTTAAGCTATCCATAGTTATCGTCGCTTTGATGACATTTAAGGTTCCACTTACAGATGCAGGTGCAATGGCCTTTTCAAAAGCAGTGCCTTGATTCCTCTCTCGCGGGTATCCATCAATGAGAAATCCTTTTGAAGTGGGTTCTAAAATCTTAATCGCCTTGTAAACAAGGTTCAAAACTATGTCGTTGGGCACTAGGCCCCCTGAAAATTAACCCAATGAAAGTAAATTGATGGGAAACGGGCAGCGATAACCTAGTAGAGATACCAACAGACTGCCATGCAAGGTTGGTACTTGGTACTCGGGTCCCGGTTGTCATGAAGATACCTATTTGGCAGTCGTTAAAGGGCGTCAGTATCAGTACCTTCTAAATAAACTGACACTAGTTTAAACCATGGCATATCGCTATCCCTTCGGATTGCGAAGGTCAGACAGGCAGACGCTCCGTGGAGAAGCTAATATTCAGCCAAATCCGATAAGACTAGTAAGCAGTAAGCGGACCCCGGGTTAAAACTAGGAAAACGCTAGGAGGATGATGATGAAGTAGATTGATGGGAAGTGGTTGGATGCGGGCGGCTCAATATCAGTCTGTGAGCTGTGGAGAGACAAGTAAGAGATCCGTAGAAGAGCGACCTTCACCGATCTGATAATTGGATGAAAACTATTTTATAGCAAATACTGCATCTTAAAAACATATCGCGAATGGGTCTGTACAAAAAATCCGGTCCAGACTAGGAGATGTAGAAAAAATATTGGCTTTGCATTTAACATTGCATTTACGCGTTTAATGAATAAAAGTACCGAATGTATGAACCCTAAAGGTTACGGTAAACATTGGGTTGTAAATTTTGCCTGGCGTATTTGTACTACACATGCTACACTGCGAACACGATGATATTGGGTTGCCTACGAAAAACCTGTTAGGCAAAGCGGTAATTATTTTTAGCCTGGCCCGGATTTTTTAGCAACCCATTCACGAGATATATTTGTTAACATGCAAAATTTGATATAAAATACCTTTCATCCAATTATCAGGTCGGTGAAGGTCACTCTTCTACGGATCTTAGACTAGGCCTATGTCCTGCAGTGAACATCTCTAGGTTGAAATGGTTAAGCAAAGTATACGGACTATATCAACATTTATCAATTCGTTAGCTTGTGGTGTAACGAAGCTGTGTAAAATTATAAAGTAACTTGTGTGCGATTCTTCTCGACATGTTTCTATACAAATCTCGAAATATTGACTAATTCTCATTTCCCTATTCCCTTTTCTTCTTTGCCTTCTATAAGAGAGTAGGCTGTTTTAATAAACGATTTAAACTGTCGCGATTTGTATATGTAACATTATATATACAATATACATAAGTCAGTCGAAACACAACAGACTTGTTTAAAGTTAATATCTTAGTTATCGCGATTAAAAGCAGCTAAATTGTTAGAGGAGCATGCTCAGTGAGCACAGTTATGCATGTGAGCTCCGGCAGGCAGCCACTTTTTTTGAGGCTACCGTCGAGTATTAGAAATTAAACACTACTCAATCTGTAGTCAAACTAGTCTGGCCTGACGGATGTTTTTAATACCGTGCTTTGGAGGGCACGTAAAGCTGTCGGTCCCGCTTCTTGTCTCAGGATAAGGATCGTTAGGCCATAGCGGCGGCATTAAGGCGGTCTGAAAACTCCGACACCAGAGTTGGCCACACACTCACACGAAAAACAAAACGAACAAATACCAATAAAGATATACCTCGCTTCATGATAGTTTCAAGACACTTGGCTTTTTCACCGTTCTTCGCCACCTCAGCACGCAGAAGATCACCAGTAGACAAGTGGCAGAAACCATATTTTTCTTTGATCATTTTGCACTGCGTGCCTTTACCACAGCCAGGACCACCCAGCACCCAGATGACGGGCTTATGATGGATGTTGACAACTGGCTGAAAGAGGGAATGAGAATGAAGAAATTATTCATGATAATTTGTTTTGTGATATAAAGTAAATTCACAGTGATTTTCTGATCCTTGCGTTACTGGGTGACAGACAAGCTGAAATTTGGCATGTATATTCCTTGGGGACCGTTGGAGTACACTAACAAGGTATGTTCCGGAATTACCAAGGGATCCGGTATTAACAGTTAAATTTAAAAAAAATGCCGTCTTAGCTGCGGGCATTCTCTAGTATATCATAATTTGTCAACTATAGATGGATATGATGATTTTTTTATTTATTTATTTACAGACAACTAAATTTTAAGACAACTCCCGCACTAGGACTAAATTCTGTGTCGCGGGGGACTTTACAAACATACATCTAACGGACACAATGAACACCCAAATTTGAAACAACAATTTATGAATCGCACAAAGTGTTGCCTCGTGTGGGGATCAAACCCACAACACTCGGCGCAGTGTCAAGCGGCGAGGAGGCCGGCCGCTTAAACCACTACACCAACCGTGCAGTCGAAAGTCGTAATTATTTCACATGAATATGGCGAGAGGGCGGGAGTGCCCCGTGGAATTGGTTAATTCGTCTAAATACCTCTTGGGCAACACAGCTGTGAATATACAATTTGATAAGCAATAAATGTTTTCCAACCTCTCTTTTGTATGCGTTACATTTTTTGGACATGCAAGCTAGAGGACAACCAGGTATCTTATCTATAACAGGCTCTTCGCAACTCGGACACAGCTTTTCTTCCATCGTTTTTTTTCTGCTGAGCTTTTCTTTGCTTTACTATTTTTCTAATTTTTTTTTCGTTTAGCGTTCGTGGTTCTGCAATGAACTGACAATTTCTCTGTGTTTATCTGTGGTGACAATGTCAAACAAATGTCAAAGATGAATAAAGAATAAAATCTTTTAAAAGAGGTTGTGATGCTAGTCAGAATGTAAAATCCTGTAGTAAAATCTTTACAAGTTATAAAGAGTATTTTGACGAAAGTTATTGATAGGTCTGATATAAATAAGAATACATACATACATACATATCGTCACGCCTTTTATCCGCGAAGGGGTAGGCAGAGGTGTATTTCTACACCCACTTTTCGCCAGATCTACTTTAGTCCCACGTAATAAGGGGCGAGCCTATTGCCGTACCGGGCACATTTCCAGACTCCGTGCTGCTACTGAGAATTTCGTGGCAGAAAAACCCAATAACACCGCCCGACCCAGGAATCGAACCCGGGACCTCCCGATCCCACGCGCACATTTATGACGCGAGACCAACGAGGCAGTCGTATAGGGTTTGATGTCGAGTTTTCCGTCTCTATGCAACGATGGTATTTGCATCGTGTTATCCCTTAGTCGCCTCTTACGACACCCACGGGAAGATAGGGGGTGGTGACACTTGTATTCTATGCCGTCAACCACACAATAAGAATAATAAGAATAATTACACGTAAATTTGGAAATAGCTTGAGTCCGTTTTTTGACAATCCCGTCCTGCCTTGCCCAGCCGTGGGACATAAAAGCACGCTAGTCGTCGCGTTCTAGTTGATAATTCCGTTAAAAAAGAAAATTAGCTGAATATGTTTGTCTTCTGGAGTTGATACTAAATCCACGGCTAATGAAACCATATCATCTAGAACTTTACATGACACCTATTTATTTTGCATTGTTTGGGCAACAGAACAGCAACCCATGCAACCATGGAGTTATTATCATAGATGATATACTATAACCAAACTATAACTAAAGTCCGTGCCACGAGAACATAGACTTTTTGTAAACAAAGAATTTTTACTAAGTGACTTAGCGATAGTTCTGTCAAAAACAAATAATTTCAAATCCAATGAGCGCAACGGTACATAGATACGTGTCATTGGAAACTAAAATGTCAATGGATCGGGGTTTTATCGATATTAAGCGCTGTCAACAGGATCTTTTAATGTCTTGAGGTACTGACGCCTAGAGTGTCAACATTTGGCGTTAGTTCATTGAAATGATACATTCTTGGGCTTAACATCTTTTTACCAGAGGACAAAATTAAATTTTTAGTTATCAAGAAGGGGTTGGTGTAAAGTTAAATACAAGTTTATAGGATCGCAACGCTCTTCCCGCTGCCGGCATCTCGAAAAAGCGCGTGCAGAATATCAGATGGCAGAAAATTATTTATACCTAAAAAAGAAATTGCGTTTTCAGACTACCGTAACGTTTAATGGTTTTTGTTTAAGTTCATTCTGACGATTTCATTCACAGACAACGTAAAATCTCTATGCCTAAAAATGTTTATGCAATGTATTAGCTAGTTATCTGTTATATTATTCATTGTTGGTCAATAATTTAATATTTTAGAATAGATATGCTACTTTGAGCAAAATTATTTATTGCGTATTGATTTAAAAAAAATCGTGTCAATAATAAAGTAACATGTATGTACTCTATAATTAACAAACATGGTACTCTACTTTTCATTAATTTACAGATTATTACGTGTAAAACAACAAAAAAATCGGCAAATTTATGAACATTCGACCATTTAAACACAAAATCTAATATTTTTATTTCAGTAAAATTTAACAATATAAATTTAAAAACATAGTGGCATAATTAGGCATTGAAAAACAAAAGACTGTTCAAAAGCATAAAATCTAAAACGCAACTGTTTGAAAAAAGGTTGTGAAGCCCTGAATGTTTGTTTACAAAAAGTCTATCTTCTCGTGGCACCAACTATAGAGACTTATTATTCTATAACTCCATGCATACAACCTATATAATCTCGGCATGCAACACAGAAGAATAACTGAAGCTCTTTGGCATGCAACCATCATGCAACAGATTCTTAAGACTTGACATCTGTCTCTTAGGATGTCACGACACAATACAACAAATCCTTTGTAAAAATGTAAAAGAATATTAAGCATCAGATATCGCCTACAAACTCTAAGAACTATGTAAATCACCCTGAAATAATAAATCAACATCAGTCGAAACATACCATATCTCTGAAGGTCTGGTGGTAACCAACATGCCTCGTGACGATCCAGGTTTACCCCACCCACTGCCATGTATGCTGCATCACGCACAGGTTAGAAAGCACTCTCATCATCGTCAGCCTGCCATTGCTGGATGCCTGCCTGCAGCCTGCCTTTCCAATGGCATGCTACTGAGCCCGATTTTCGGCTCTTCGTGTCCAGCCGCTGCCAGCCACTTTGCGTATATCGTCACTCCACCTAGCCAGAGGGCGGCCTACAAGGAAAGCACTCTCAGTCTATATAAATACTTTTATCAACAGACTCCTATGCAGTGTGAAGCGGTTGCAACCCCACGGCGCGCACCACTGGCGTTTCGTAGGTGCAAGTTATAGCTTAGTGTTGAGGCCGACCGACTGTTACGTGTGTATGCTCTAAGCGGATCCTTAGCTCTAAGACGATGATTTTTGGCCGCAACCGGCTTGTCAATAGAATTATGATAAGTGTGTACTTATCTCCTAGTTATTAATGTATGGGAGCCAAGCTATACGGAACGATCATCTCGGACTAGAGGTCTTACTGACTTTCTTCTCTCGTCAAAGATGCTTTAATACTTTACATGTCCTTTCGTTTCTGAGATACACGCACTTTTAACCATTTACAACGCCAAAACGACACCAAATTAAAAATGCAAAATACTAAATGCGAATTGTGGTAATAACACAGATCATTTTGCTTCTAGCCGAATATCGTAATTCAAGATCCCAAACCTATAATCTGGGTCCTTGGCGGGCCCGGAATTGGGAAGGGTGTCCAGAGTATATTGATGAACAAGAGATATGGCTTCACGCACATTTCCACTGGAGAAATGCTTCGAGCTGAAGTCAAGGGCGGATCTAATCGATCTACCTTCCTACAGAATACTATGACTAAAGGTTTGTTTACTGGGTGTTCATTGTGTTATGTTGTATGCTTAAGTAACAACACAGGATTTAGTCCTAGTAGGAGTAGTCTTTAAAAAGAAAAGTTCTTTTGAATAAAATGGCAACTGGGTTTAGACCATGTACACAAGAAGTTGTGTACACAACACACAGTAACAAGTAAGTGCTTGGCCAGAGTCGAAGCGCGGTTGCGGGAGCGGCGAAATTGCAGCGTCGCGCGCGTTGTCACCGGCCGCAGTGAGGTCCTTATGTCCTTAAGCTATAAGAGCGGTACGAAGGTCAAAGTGTCTGGCGTGACGAGTAGCCATGTGTACCATCATAGATATAAATGACTGTATGAATGGCGGAGTGGTTTCAGCGGCCGGACCGCCTTCCGGTTTTAACATTGCATGGGTGTTGAGTTTTCGATCCACACACGGGACAATACTATGTGATCCACAAACTTATTCGAAACTAGGTGTCCTTTGCTTGAATTTCTTTTTGTCACTCATCAAAAAGACTTGCAAATCGGTCAGATATCAGTAGGTATTTTAAAAACTTTGTGAACTTTATCGCATTAGTTTCATACTGTGTCTATACTTCGTCTATACTTCAAAGAGGGTCTTGCTGAGCATTGTATCGTTAGACCCGAAAGAAAAAATGCTCATAAATAATTGTGCCAAATATTATGTTTACCTATAATATTTTGTTCGTTGTTATTATTACAAAAGTACTAATAGCTACCCATATTATTATATTCGCAGGAAACTTACTACCAGACGAAATACAACTGAAACTCATCAGTGACGAAATGAAGAAGACTGAAGCTACTACAAACGGTTTCCTCATCGATGGTTACCCGCGTAACAGACAGCAGGGGCTCGACTTTGAACTCACCATCAGACCTGTCTCTGTATGTATGATATGCGGTGTTTCAAGCTTTTCTAGAGCAACGACTTCCTAAAATGATGGTTATCCTATAGGCATGAAGGGTGAAGGGTTAAATTGTCATACGTCCATCTCTTCAGACGAACCGGAGGTCCCGCGTTCGATTCCCAGGTCGGGCAAAAGTGTTACTGGGTTTTCCGAATTCTCAAAAGCAGCACGACGCCCTATTACGTGAGGCCTACAAATTCATATTTTGGCGAAATATGGGTGTAATATTACACCTTCGGAGATACAGGCGTGAGTCTATAAAAAGAAATATCTTCAGACGATTCCAGTCCTTGTTCAATACAACTTGAGCTCGTGTCAAAAAATCAATACAACTTATTCTATTTGTTTTACTTATAGGTAGTAATCAATCTCGAGACATGTCCCGAGACCATGTTGGCTCGCTTGAAGAACCGCATGGCGCATTCGACCGCGCTCCGCCTTGACGACAATTTGGACGCCTTTACGATTCGAATAGACTCCTTCTTAGAAAACAACCAAGGGATCCTCGACGAATACATGGATAAGTTGATCACGGTTTGTTACTTTTGAATTGCATAGGTAAAGCGTTCATTCCTTTCGAAGACTAAATAATATAAGTACCTAGATGTCAAATAATGACGAATGAAATATCTATGGCAAATGTGTGTGTGCTAGTCGGTCGTGGCAGATTTCGTAAGACATTGGTTGACCAAAATAGGGATGTCTTGAAAATGGAAAGGTCCAAAGCACCCGTAGCCGGCGAGCATGTATGAAAAGAGTAATGAATGTGCAGGGGTTTGTAAGGATAGAAGCAATGGCGTTCTGTTTCGCTGCTTACTGTTACGGGATAAAGGCGTAAGTAGTAGTATGTATAGTTAGTTGGACAGGTGTTTTCCTTAGCCACTGAATTGGGCCATTGTGTGTGAGCAGCGACACGGTTGTCGCCTGCTACTCATATCATGAAAGCTCCTTCCAGAATGCCATGAGTTGACCAGTGATGCGTATGGCTTCGCTCATGGTTCTGAGATTGTTCAGGAACCTCTTCCGTTGGTCGCTCACGCTGGTACAATTTAGAATCACATGAGCGGGTGTTTCTTCGGTCTCCATGCAGCCCCTGCATAGTGGGCTGTCCGTGACGCCGATATTGTAGAGGTGCTTGTTTAGTGGACAGTGGCCGGTTATTATGCCAGTCAGATGCTTGAGTGTTTTCCTGTTGGAATGCAGGAGTGTTTGCGAGAGTCGTTTGTTTAATTGGGGAAAGGCATCTTTGGATTGCCTACACTCTTTCAACTCTGCCCACTCTTTTTCATGTTGTTGTAGGGTTCTCTCGCGTAACCACGTTTTTAGTTGGTTGAACGGTATCGGAACAATTGGTTCGGGTCCCAGAGTTGTTATGTCCGATCCTTTCCTTGCCAGTTGGTCTGCTGCTTCATTGCCTGTGGAGTCACTGTGTCCTCGTATCCACTGGAGCGTGACCCGGTTCTTCGCTGCAGTTTTCTGCAGCTCTTGGTGGCACTCCATAATTAGGCCGCTGTTAAAGCAGTTGCCGCCGAGAGCTTGTAGTACTGAGGCACTGTCTGTGACGATGCGTATTGACAGGTCACTCACGTTTCTGGCCGCGATTGCCGCCGCCGCCCTTATAATCCCAACGCATTCAGCTTGGAAGATGGTGTTGAGTTTACCAAGCGATGTTGAGAGATTGATGTTTAAGTCATAGGAGAATGCTCCGGCACCCGTCCCATACTTCATTTTTGAGCCGTCTGTGTATACTGTAACTTCGTGTATACCAGAGCTATCCTTGTGCTCTTCTTGCAGTTGTATGCGGTATTTTTTGTCAAAGACAAAGGTTTTGGGTATGAGGTCACACGTTGCATCTAGCATCGGGATTTCGTTAGTTAATGTCCTTTTCAGGCGTGCATGGGTTATTCGATCATTCCTTCTCCAAAGCCCGATATTACCAAGCCGGATCGCGGTAAGACATTGATTGACCAAAATAGGGACGTCTTGAAAATGGAAAGGTCCAAAGCACCCGTAGCCGGCGAGCATGTATAAAAAGAGTACTGAATTTAGAGGGGTTTGTAAGGATAGAAGCAATGGCGTTCTGTTTCGCTGCTTACTGTTACGGGATAAAGGCGTAAGTATATTATGTATGCAAGTGATAATTATGACAAAATTGGTGCTACTTCTGTTTCATCCTTGACTTATCTCATTTATAATAAACTAGCTGTTGCTTGCAATTTCATAGTGCTTATTACAAAATTTCCGTCCAATTAAGGGGCATAATTTGATTAATGGTGAGGATAATGTCTAATCTAAGTACGTTTTTTCAATGTATGATTACTAAACCGAAAAATAAGCTGAGTTTAGTTAGAATGTTCTTAAAACGTGTTCTTGTTACAGATCAATGCGGAAGGTACAATCGAGGAGGTATTTACCGACGTAAAGTTAGCTCTTGACCCAATTATGAAGAGAGCCAACATTCCTATTTATGAGTCGAGCTAACAATCTGTGTTTTTGGTTTAGCGTTGGCCTACAGTTGTTAGAAATTAGAAGCGAATGTCACTTGCCTAAGGTCGAATTTAAGACCACCTTAATTACGAAAGCCTTCAGACCTCTGAGATAAAAATTGAGCCCATTTTGCATTCTATCCCTACTTATACATGTCAAATGAATCCGGACAGTTCAATATTTATCAATAACCTGTAAATATGAAACGCAATAAAACAGTTTCTTAAAAAATGTTTTGAGTCTCACCTTATTCTTTTCCTGCGAGATCGAATCAGGAATGAGCATATTCACAGGAGAACCAAAGTTGCCAACTTAGTTCTCCGAATAGTTAACCTGAGTTGTGGGCGGGGCCCATAGCCAGAAGAACCGATGGCCATTGGGGTAGGCAGGTTCTAGAGTGGCGGCCTCGCACCAGATTTCCAGATACCGGATAGTTAGACCAGGGATCGCAGGAAATGGTCGGATGGTGGTTTCTCAAGAATCGGTCTGTGCGGAGAGCCTTGGAAGAGACCTGTTTAGGCTGATATGATGATGATGTTAGAATTTTCGACAAGATTAAACAGCTCTTGCGTCCCCCGAAAATTTTCGTTTGGTATTCTCTTTATTATGTATATTTTGGTATATCTACTGCCCCTTTTATTTTAGCGTCGGACGTTGGCGTCACCAATTTATGAATGAAATAAAACCCTCAAAAAATAAAAACGTATTTAATAGTTGATCTCATTAATATTATCTTTGATTGAGTATGTACAGTTGGTGGTGGTGTATAAAAGTTGTGCGTTCAGTTGGCAGCTGCGACCGCGCTCTTAGCCGTCACGGGGTCCAGGATCTTCTGTACCTCCGCGAAGATCACGTCTACGCCTTGCTCTGCGTTTATCTGAAAAATAATAAGATGTATAATTAACTCTTCCCATACACTAAGATCATGACATTACGTCAAGACTTTTACGTAGACATCTTGGAGCCCAGGATCCAGTTACCTGTCTAACCATATTTTATAGAATATTAGGTTTTCCACAGAGCGATTGCCGTCTGTCCTCCGCAAACCAAAGGGATACCAATATTCCATGGCTTGGACCAATAAGAACTTTCTTAATTTTACTTGCTTTTTGTGTGTCTGTGGTGTGGGAGTTTATAGACCTCTGGAAAGCCTCCGATATGGCATAATAATTTTTTTCCTAAGGTAAGAATTTAGATGTATGGCTTTACGTGCCTTCTGAAGTATGGCAGCGGTCTGTTTGTGATGCCACTACCATCAGAGCACTACCGTGCTTTAGAAGCCGAAAGCCATTCAAAACTTTTCGTCTTGGATTTAAACGGGATAACACTAAAACGTAGCGGCAAATATACAAATAAATGCTAACAGTTAGTTTTCCTGTTTCTTATGTTTATAAAGTTACACGATACTTGATGACTTTCTGCGGTGGAAATTGTCTTCTAATAAAAAAATGTGTGAAGCTTACCCTGCAGAGTTTGTCGGGGTACTGGTCGAGCACGAGCTGGTTGTTGTCGAGGAAGGTCTTGAGCCGCAGCTTGATGGTGTCCTCGTTGTCGTCGGCGCGGCCCGAGCTCAGCGCGCGGCCCAGCAACCGCTTCGTCAGCGTCTCACTCGACGCCTCGAAGTAGATTATCACCTGGAATACACCGAGTCACAATTAGTAGGAAATGGTTTGGTTGGGGACTTCTCTCTAATAATGGAAGCCCAAAATAAAAGTGCTGAATAATAGAGAAGAAGTCAGAACGTATTTTCTTTGTTAAAGAATTTCAGGACAAAACTAAGCTGTGGGTCAGACAAAAGAAAGCTAAAGTCAATTCAATAATCTCATGAATTTGGCAAGTATTTCTTTTACAGCAAATTAATCATGGGTACTATTGGGCCCATAATTAGCATAGGAGCGTGCAGCCTTATTCCATTAGCCACTTTCTTAATCCATCATCAGATCAGGTGTTCCAACATTATCAGGAGTAAATCCTGTATCACGGGGACATTATAAACTTTCATTAAGCAGACAAAGAACTCACAGTTAAGCCTTGTATTCATTAGGCAACATTTGTTGATAAACTGTTTATGACGTGTTTATCATCAAGTTTACCGTAAACCATGGAAGAATAACTAAATATCCAATCTCTTTGCCGTAAACACTGTTTCTGAAACATGGCCGTCCACACTTGTCAGTTGTTGCTAGGATGTCGCCCGAGGAGGTAGTGATGCTCGGTGTTTGTATACTTACTTACATAATAATTCATAACAGTGCTACTAAAAGAAAATAAGAAAAGGTGGTGGCTTCGGAATTATCTCTTAAATAAAAAAATACGTACCTACTTCATGACCTTCGTGAATTTGATTGTACACAAGTACAAGTCTTTTAGATTTGGTATACAAGTACAAGTCTTTTTGATGACCTAAGCTTTTTCTTTTCACGAGAAAATTGTGAGCGTAGAGTATGCATCTTCGTTTCCACTTCTTTTTGCGACATATTCAATTCTGCAGCAATATCGGTCCAAGCATATTTTTTTTAATTTACCTTTATAATCTCTATTTGAAGAGTCTCAGGGTTGAGCTACACCTATCAGCACCTCATCGCACTTTTCTATGCTTCTATCCCTTTCT
Source organism: Euclidia mi (assembly GCA_944739405.2). Classification (NCBI taxonomy): domain Eukaryota; kingdom Metazoa; phylum Arthropoda; class Insecta; order Lepidoptera; family Erebidae; genus Euclidia; species Euclidia mi. The sequence continues at coordinate 59,250,726 of OX123196.2, read as the reverse complement.
GTAACTTAGGACCGTCATTTACTAGAGCGAGAAAGAGAGAGGGAACACGATCGCCTTTTCGATTCCGCGGCGTGCTGAAGCGTTTCATCTCCCTTTCTCGCTCTAGTAAATGACGGTCCTAAGTGACAGAAAAGGATAGAAGCATAGAAAAGGGCGATGCGGTGCTGATAGGTGTAGTTCAACCCTCAAAGTACATGATGCTGTTGATAAAGCTCTATGAGCATCGAAACTTGGTTGTTGGACCACACTACTTCCATGTTAATAAACTCGTGCAACACACGTCCACAACTGTTGACTTTTGCTTATAAACAAAATGTTTCGGCTTGTTCTCCGTTTGTTTGGGGAACACGGCAACATGTTTCAGAAACAATGTTTCATCACATTTGTTTATGAAATGTTTATAAACTGTATCCAGAGATGATGCAGCACTGCTTATAAACTGTTTATAAACAGTGTTTATCAACAAATATTGCCTAATGAATACAAGGCTTTACAAAACAACAATATGGAACACTAAGTGTGGGGACCGAAACCCTAACCCTGGACGAAAGGTAAGCAGTGACGTAGCTGCTTAAATTACTACGCTATTCATGCAGCCATCGTGTAAATCAAGATGCTAAATCTTAGATACAACTACTCGGGTACTCACAGTAACAGGTCCAATGGAGTTCTCAAACTCGATGCCCTGCGACTTCTCCCGCGGGTACCCGTCGATGAGGAACCCGTTGGAGTCAGCGGCACGCGCCACCATGGCCTCCCTCAGGAGGTCCAGTACTACCTTGTTGGGGACCAGCTGACCTGTGGTCAAAGGGTTCATCTGTTAGATAAGTTCTGTATTTAGGTGTGTGCCTGTGCCAGAGACGTTTAATATAAAATAATATTCTACCTCATACACACAGCACCCTCTACTATCTATATCCCAAACTAAGCAGAGCTTGTACTATGGGTGCTAGATAATGCAGAGATAATGGATAAACATACATACATATATCCTTTTTTGGTCAATACGTACATGATACACATAGAAACAACCAGAGCAAGACAAACATCCATGTTGACGCACACAAATGTTTGATATAGACTCACGCCTGTATCCCCGAAGGGGTAGGCACAGGTGTAATATTACACCCACATTTCGCCATGAATTTTTAGGTCCCACGTAATAGGAGGCAAGCCTATTGCCGTTACCGGGCACATCAGACTCCGTGCTGCGTTAGAATTCAGAAAAACCCAGTTACTCAGGAAAACCTTGTTTGACTTGAGCGGGAATCAAACTTTTGGATAATAAAGGTCGCGTATTAGTTGAAATTGATCCAAAATTTTATCTCAGGCCGTTTCTAATTCGTAGAAATTTTAACTTACTACGTTTATGAAGGAATATATGAGATTAAGTATATCTCACATAATTATACCTATTTGCATGATGCGGTCAAACATTCGTATTATAAAGCTATTTTATGAATATGTTAATTTAAACACTTAATTAACATGTAAATACATACAGGGTTAGATGATAAAGACAGTGAAGATTTCACCGTAAGTTATGGAAAAGAATATACCTATCGCCTATTTCACTCTTAACCCATTCGTATATTTATTTATTAATAGACTCACGCCTGTATCCCCGAAGGGGTAGGCAGAGGTGTAATTTTACATCCACATTTTGCCATGAATTTTTAGGTCCCACGTAATGGGGCGAGCCTATTGCCGTTACCGGGCACATCACCAGACTCCGTGCTGCTATTAAGAATTCAGAAAACGCAGTAACACTTTTGCCCGAAGACGCGGGAATCGAACCCGGGACCTCCGATCAGTAGACCACGGAGGCAGTCATTCGTATAGCGGCTCTTGGCTTAATAAGACAATTTTAATATCTACGAGAGAATGCCCGCAACTACGCCTACACATTTTATTTAATTCAACCGTTTCAGCTCGACCCCATGGGAATTTCGAGAACATCCTTCTTAGTGCACCAAGAACCATATATATGGTAAATAGATTCCTGTGCCTAGTAGTACCTAGTCGTTCGTAGTAGTTTTGGCTGTGCGTTGCCTGTCAGTCAGTAACGCCTGAATTTTATATATACTGATAGCAAGGAGGATGAAAACATACCTTTCTCCATAATAGCTGTGAGTTCCTTCGCCCTCTCGGAGCCGCTCTTGACCTCAGCGCGCAGCAGGTCGCCAGTGGACAGGTGAGTGAAGCCATACTTGGCGATGATCTTCTCACACTGGGTGCCCTTGCCTGAGCCGGGACCACCCAGGATCCACACGATGGGTTTGTTTGAGAAGTCTACTGGTGCCTGGAAAAGTAAAACATTGAGATTAAATTTAACCCGCCCAGTGCTGGCCGAACACACGGGTGGACAGGAACGCCTAGCGTTGGTCAGACAGACGGGTATTAGGTGATCGAGCGACGCTCTGGAGGCTATATACCCAAATGCCGCTCTAAGTCTGATTAAATAAAGAACATACTTAATTTCAACACTGTCGCAAACATTGCTACTGACGGGAGCCAATGGAGACAGTTTGTTCGTTTCAGATTCACATCCCACAATGACGATGACCTTCAGACATGAAGGAGCGATCAGAAAGAGAGATGCTTAGATTTATGATTAGTCCATTACACGTTTACTATTCTCTGCTCGGACTTTGCGGCCTTTTCGGTGGCAGCCTAGCGAACGATCCACAAGTTAGCGGTAACCAAGACTCAAAAGTAACTCGTGCAAAAAATTTTCGCAACCAACGGACATTTTTCTAGAAAAACCTGGTTTGAAATTGATTCTGAAAACGACAATTCTACAAAAATTACCTAGTGCCTACTACGAAACTACATAGTTGCCAATCAGTTGTACCTACTTTACAATTCTCAAGCGCCTGCAATTATTTTCATCGCACGATCAAGTTGTCCATTTCTCGCTTTTTGGATTTTGCTCAATATTTTAAGAGAAAAGTCTAATGGTCAGTTTCGAATAAGTTCATCTTAAATGAATTTGTCAGATTTTAAATGTATCTGGTAGTTAAGGCAAATCCAGACTTGGCCAGCGTGGTGGACTATGGCCTTGCCCTTCTCATAGTGAGAAGAGGCCCGTACCCAGCAGTGGGACAGTATAAAGGGCTCATGATGTAAGGCAAATCCAAAGGTATCCCAATAAATGGTAGTGCCTGTTAGTGCTTGGTAGTGGCCAAACCTTTGTCTAATATTTTTCTCACGAGCGATCGGGGTTTTCAAATAAAAAGTCTGCTCTTTAAGATATTAGTACACATACAGTTTCAAGGTTTTCAAATTAGTTTTTGTATCTTAATTTATTATGCATGTAGCTATTTCTTGTAATGTTCATTGATCGGGTGGTTGCCTTGATAGCATGAAGTACTTGTGAAGCCTTCGAGTACATCGGTTCCAATCGATAATAACAGTACATCAATCGCTTGACATGGAACAATAACGACTATTACTGACTATGCAAACGTTCGAGGCCTAATTTATGAAGTACCGATGTTGAATATTATTAAAAGTACCAGTTAAATAGCATAGGAGTACCTAAGCTTATAGGTATTGAGTATCTGGGAAACCTCAGAGAAAGAGATAATGGATTATCTTTGCGCACTGTCACCCATGCAATGATCCAAAGTGACCCATTCCTGGGACACAGTGGATTATTTCCTTTTTTTTAAGTCGTTGTATCTTGTAAGTTTATGTACTAAAAACCTTCAACCTTTTTCTTTATAGATTAGTTACTTATACTATGATTTAAGTTCAGAAATGAATAATACAGCCATAAACTTTCCAGTTACACTAATTGAAAAAAGAAAGTGATCTACTGTTACCCCTATAAGTTTTTCATACTGCCACAACTCCCGGTATATTCCGACTAGCATCCCGATCAGGGGCAAATTAGGACGTATCCCAAGACGCCTGAAAATCAGGTCTTCCCGCGAATAGCTGGGCGCCTGTCTTCTCTTGGTATAAGTATTACGAATCGCGCCTAGAATGTCTGGCAACGACCAGCCAGCCATTCTAGACTAGACTGAATTTAATCTAGAACTGCACTGTAATTTATACCCAGTTAGGAGGACAAACGTAGCTTCCAAGGTCCACTCACTGCAAGCCACGTCACCAAGTAAACAAATCAATAAAATAACTTTAAAATTCTCGATAGTGTCAATATGTAATATAGCGTACAAATGTTATTGGTCATTTATGCAGCTGCATTTAACGCTTGCCTTAGTTCAGCTTAGTTTCTGGAACTAAAAATGGCAATTGGGATTTATCTAATACTAATATATAAAGCTGAAGAGTTTGTTTGTTTGGCTGAACAACCTAATCTCAGGAACTACTGGTCCGATTTGAAATATTCTTTCAGTGTTAGGTAGCCCATTTATCGAGGAAGAGGATTAGGAATTGCATGGCATCACGCTATGAGTCAGGATAGTGGAGCAGGAGCCCTAAATAACGCGGGTGTAACCGCGGTCTCCTCTAGTCACTATATACAGAATGTTTGGTAAATCGACCATTTCCTTAAAGGAGGAACAAACTGAAATGTTTAAAGCTCGATATCTCAGAAACCGTTAATTTTGGCCCCTAGTTGACGGGGGATCAATTTGTTGCAAATGATCTCAAATATCACCTCCTTCAAGCAATAGATCGAATTACCAAATACCCTGTATATCTATCGTTATCCCAGTTGTATCTAAGACTCGCTTTGTAGCCCAGTGTTCGCTTTCTATTCATACTAAATTTAACCAAATCTCAGCTTTTCCTCTTTGACCTCTGCTAGTCAATGGGATAGCTATATTCCATAACGATTGTCAAAAATTTCATGACAGCCGGAAGCGACGGCTCAACGTGCTTTGCGGGACACAAGGCGAACCACAAACGAACACAATTAAACAATTAACAATTTGATAAGCATATTAGCTTCGAAAAGTCAGTGGTGCGCGCCGTGGATTTGACCCTGGTATGTTCTGCATGTCAGTCTGTTGGTATATCAAGCTATCATCGACATTGGGAGAGAGAGAGAGAGAGACCATTCATACAACCAAATTGAGGAGCTTCTTATTTACTAAAGTCGATAAAAAATCGTAAGTCCAAAACTATAAAAATATACTTAGAATAACTTACGTCTGTCCAAAGACTGAACCAAAATGTCACACGGATTGACCAGGCATTCTACAACTAACTATTAAGAAGTGGTGCCGGGATAGCAGATAAAATATATCGAGATTTAGATGGGACAGACGGTTTCGCAACTAATTTTATTATTAGAAGCCGAATTATTTATGTCCCACTGCTGAACAAAGGCCTCCTCTTCCATCTTCCACTTGTCGCGATCAGACACGAGCTCTTGTCAATCCTTCCTAAAGGTGTCCAATTCATCACGCCATCTCTTCTTAGGCCTTCCCCGTTGCCGTTTCCTGCTATTGGGCATCCACTAATATTGCTAGTAAATAATTAATTACAAAATATATCGGTAAAATTGACGTCTTTTGAGAATACTTTAATTCATTTGGACATTTGCATCCCGATCAGAAGCAAGACGGGACGTGTCCCCAGACTCCTGAAAATCAGGCCGTTCCGTGAAAATAGGGATGCCGTGCCTCTCTAGTTACATGTATCGAATCGAGGCTAGAGTGCCTGGCAACAACCCGCCAGCCACTCTAGACACTAAAAAAAAAATTTTAACTGAAGACGTTTGCAAGGAGCATTAAAGTAAATTTTTGTGACTGGGCAACAGTAGGTATATACAAAAGTAGAGCTAGGTTGTATGATCTATATGGTATGAAGAAATTCAATTTTAATCCTGAATTTATTCAATATGTTAGAAATGATTCAAAGGTTTTTAAGAGGACATGTGCTTTAGCCAAATCCTTATATTTAAGCAATAAAATCAAAGAATCCAAGAACAAAATTAAAACTACTTGGAGCATTATTAACAATGAGACTGGTCGAGCTAAATTGGTAGATAACAATTATGAATTGAAATTTAATGGTGAAATTATTACTAGGAAAACTGATGTTGCTCAGACATTTAACAATTTCTACATAAACATACCAGTGAACACAACCAGCTGTCTAGATTCATGTCCAAGCAAAGCAGAAATGTTGGTTAGGGGCAATGTGAATGAGTGTGATGTGCTTTTTAATTTTAAATATATTGACACCAATGACATACTGAAGGTATTCAAGACGCTCAATAATAAAAAATCTGTTGACTTATGGGGCATTTCTGTTAAACTTGTGCAACAAATTATTTCTAGCTTAGCTCCATATTTAGCTGCAATATTCAACAGATGCGTAGATACAGGAGTATTTCCTGATCTAATGAAACACAGTAAAGTTATACCATTATTCAAAAAGGGATCAAAGAGCGACCCTAGTAATTTTCGGCCAATTTCTATCTTGCCTGCTATTAGTAAAATTGTTGAAAAGATTATTTTGCATCAACTAGAGAGCCACTTTCACACAAATAATTTATTTCACAGTGAACAGTATGGCTTTACTAAGGGTCGCTCCACGGTTGATGCCGGTGTAACTTTGTTAAAGCATATTTTTAATGCTTGGGAAAACTCGAAGGATGCCATTGGTGTTTTTTGTGACCTATCAAAGGCCTTTGACTGTGTAGAACATAATACACTTTTACTTAAATTGAAACTTTATGGTATTAGAGATACCGCACTCAATCTTGTTGCCAGCTACCTTAATTATAGAATTCAGTATGTAGATGTTAATGGGAGTAGGTCTCTAGGTTTGCCAGCAGGCCATTCCTACTACGTTCCACAAGGCTCTATTCTCGGTCCATTTCTTTTTTTAATATATATTAATGATTTGCCGTTCTTTGTACAAAATTAATGTGATATTATTTTGTTTGCCGGCGATACGTCACTAATTTTTAAAGTTGATCGTAATTTAAGTAACTTTGATACCGTCAATAACACTCTTGCACAAGTATTAGATTGGTTTTCGACAAATAATTTGGTACTCAACTCAAGCAAAACCAAATGTGTTAAATTCTCTTTGCCTAATGTCAAAAGTGTTCCTACTAATATACTTTTAAATAAGGAAACAATTCAACTAGTCGAATCAACCGTATTCTTAGGTGTAACTTTAGATTGTAAGCTTCAGTGGGGCGCCCAAATATCCTGTCTCGCAGTAAAACTTAGTTCTGCAGCGTTTGCAGTTAGAAAAGTTAGGGAATTCACAGATATAGATACTGCTAGACTAGTTTACTTTAGTTATTTTCACAGCGTAAAGTCTTACGGAATAATGTTATGGGGTACAGCTGCTGATATACAGACTATTTTTATCATTCAAAAGAGGGCCATACGTGCAATTTATAAGTTAGGTGCTAGAGATTCTTTACGTGATAAATTTAAAGAAGTAGATATATTGACAGTTGCATCGCAATATATATATGCTAACTTAATGTACATTAAGAAAAACTTAATTCTATACCGCAAAAAAAAGTGACTTGCACAAAGTGAACACAAGGAATAAGCATAAACTGGTGGGAACTAACTACTGTCTACATAAAGTTCAGAACTCATTTGCGGGGATTGGTATACGATTTTTCAACAAATTGCCTCTTGAAATAATGAATTTACCCATGCACAAATACAAACGGACAATTAGGAACTTTCTTTTACAAAGGGGTTATTACACTATTAAGGAATTTTTAAATGATAAGACACCAAGTGGGGATAGGCTTAGGCTTGTTTAACTCACGATTATTTGTTTTACATGTTAAGTGGAGGTGCCTCGTGAACACATGATTTTTGCAGGATTTGGATATTTTTATGATTTGTTGAATGTAGTTTAACATTATTTATCCCTGATCATAATATATCATTGTTCACTTGTCACCTTCACAAAATTCTTTCTACATTTGCATTCCTTCACGCGTTCCACTAACTTATGTGAATAATAACGATCTGGAAAATGGAGGTAATTGGCGGTCATGGTCAGTATACCAATAGATTGTTTCTTACTGCTGGTTCGTATACCGTTGTCGTCATGCTCACTAAAATGTCATTTCTTGTGGTGGCGTCGTGTGTCGGGTCATCCCTGTGCCTCTAATATGGCGAGAGGGATGATGGCTGGCACATGTGTCATACTCGTGAACGGGTGCTACTTGCGATGACTGGTCGATGACGGTCTTGCGGGCTGGTATTAGATTTTAATATTTAACTGCATCATTTCCATCATGGTTCTGATCACTTTCGCGGATTGCCTGCATTATTAGTTATATATAATGTAAGTGGATGCTCCTGTTTCACCATGTCTATTCTGAGGAGGCTAACCAAAACTATTATGCTTGAGTATTATTATGTAGGTACAGTAAATATATACAAGTGATATAGAAGGTGTAACAGTTGCAGCACCTTACAAAATGTAAATTGTGTATAATGCAAAACCTGGCGATGAAAAAGAGTGACCGTGAGTTTTATTGCCCGTTCTTTCTCATGGTTCTACCTATTGCTTTGCGAAAGTGGCAGTAAATGTAAATGTAGAAGCATACAGTAATAATGTTTTAAATTTGAGTATAAGTAATTATTTTATAAATTTATTATTTTGACGTTCATAAGCGTCACATTGTGACCCAAATGAATAAAGGATTTTGAATTACAAAATATATCGGTAAATTGTACATTTGGACATTTGCATCCCGATCAGAAGCAAGACGGGACGTGTCCCCAGACTCCTGAAAATCAGGCCGTCCCGCGAAAATAGGGATACCGTGCCTCTCTAGTTACATGTATCGAATCGAGGCTAGAGTGCCTGGCAACGACCAGCCAGCCACTCTAGACTAGACTGAATTTAATATAGAACTCTACTGTAATTTATACCTAGTCAGAAGGACAAGCGTAGCTTCCAAGGTCCACTCACTGCAAGCCACGTCACCAAGTAAGTAAAATCAATGAAATGACTTTAAAATTCTCGATAATGTTAGTACGAGTGGCTAATGCAATTGCTGCGATTCTTAAACTCTGAATCATTATTATCGCTGTATATAAACTGTCCTACTGCTGGGCACAAGGCCCTTCTGACTACATGAAATGCTAGGCCCTAGTCTTATGTCTTAGAATTAATGTAATTAATAATTTAATATTACTTACTACAACTAAACACTTAGAAACACTTAGACTTAGAACAATTAGAACCCCAAACCATGGGTAGCAATATGTTGATTTCCTTATGGTGTATGAATACCTACATTCCAATAGTATCTATTCAAATACTTGAAAATATATGAGTAATACTCAATATTAACTATGTAATTGATATCGAATCTACGTATATGTTACAAATAGTAGGAATTATGAATAGCCTAAACAAGTGTACAGTAAATATAAAAATATAATCGTTTATACAAACTACAGTTACCTACTACTTTCTATGTATATTTTTACTACTAACAAAATACAAAAATAATGTTTGTAGGTAGGGTCAGGTGTTCAACAATGAAACACTAAAAATTAAAAGTCTCATAAAACTTTTGTTTTTACAGATAGAAGTCTGTTTTTTTACAGGTACCTATGTAGGCAATTTAATTGGGTATAGAATGCCATTTATGGTTTTTTAAATTGATGAGTAATAAATCAGCAAAAAAATGAATTCAAATAAATTGGAAATGTTTCATTGTGTCCACAGTAGTGTACACAATGAAACACCTCAAATTCAACAATGAAACATAATAATTAATAGTGTGTTCAACAATGAAACACTAAGAATTCAATATCTCGTACACCTTTAGTTTTTACAGATACACGTTTAATTTTTTGAAGGTACATAGGCAACTTTATTGGGTAGGTATCGGATGTCATTTATGTTTTTTTAATTAATGTGTAATCAACCAGCAAAAGAATAAAAGCAAACATATTGGAAATGTTTCATTGTGTCCGTTCTGGGGATAACAATGAAACACTACAAATTCAACAATGAGACAATAATTTAAGTGTTTGATTCATATTTTTGAAATGTATGGAGTAGGTCAATAATAAAAAATGCTCGAGTTCAATAAAAATATTTGTACTTTAATCAGACTCTTTAGGTTACCTATAACTAGTTAAGATAACGCCTTACAAACATACATACACATAAACTTACACGATAAAATCACAACCACAGCTAAGTATAATAATTTGCAGAGATTACTTTAAATTAAGATGATTCTGTGCAATAGAATAGCTCGAAGCATATTTTCTCCTAAATGATCGCCTTTCTTCCTTTTGAGATTTAGTACGCGCAATCTTAAATGAGAAATAAACATCAAATGATAAGATTAATTTCTAGCCTCAAAAATTATTAATTTGCTAGGAAACTAGATTTTGTTTGGTATATTATAGTATACAATTAAACAAGATAGTACACAATAAGTCCGTGTGGTGACGGATTAAGAATACGGAATGTGACCACCTCATATCATCCCATGGGTGTCGTAAGAGCTGACAGAGGGAGCATATTATGCAGAGAACAGCAATGTAAGAGAAGGAAAACTTGATACAAACCCTATACCAACCCGTTTGGCCAGCGTGGTATAGTAGGCCAATTCCTCCTTTCAAAGGAGAGGCCTAGTCCAGCAGTGAACTGTTAAAGGCTGATGATGTGTACACAATAAAACAGTGTTTCATTGTGTCCTTTGTGCAACTGTTTCATTGTTGACTACATAGGGTTTATAATAATACCCTCAAAAAAAAAATCATTAAATTGTAACACTTTTAAGCATATGATCTATTCCACTTAGTCTCTGATATATTTTTAATGCTAGGTAATCATGAAAAATATGAATTTATGAACCATATTTGAATGAAAAATCTTAAAAGAATGACCAAAATATTAACATTTTTGTAAAAAAAATAAAAAATGCTCCACAGACACGTCTTCTCCTACGTGGCGCCGACGCGAACTGGGATGCGGCGGGGTATTCTCGAGAGGGTCCTTACGCGATATAATGCACGATCTAGCAACGTAGCATTTTAGAAATATTGCAATGTTTTATTGTGTACCACTGTTTCATTGTTGAACATCTGACCCTACCTCATATTAGATTTTTAGCATCTATCTCCTCATACTTTATTCATAAACATTATTATTTCTTACAGTTTCTGTCTTCCTTCGTTTACGTGTGCTAATAAGTCCGAATCTGACATCTAGAAAGAAGAAAGAGAAAGAAAAAACATTTATTAGACACACAAATAGAAACACAGTTTGACAGTTAAAGAACAAAAGTAAATACAACAAGAAAAGATTAAACACATACAGAAAAAAAAAAACAAAAAAAAAGTGCATTGTGTTCAAAAGGTCTCAGCTCAGCCTGTGCTACGGATAACCGTAGCGCTGTTTTTCATCCGAAACTTAAGGGCTAGTCACGGACGATTATCAGAGTAAGTAGGTACAGTAAATACTATTAAAGATAGGCTAGAGAAATATAAGATAACAGTAGTGTACTTAAAGAGATAATTATATAGCAACATATATTATTATATGTTGTGCATAGGGTTCCCACCAAGAACTTAGGGTCCCAAGCCAACCTCACCTGCAAGTGGTGCACCTGCCGATCAACGGACGAGGCTCTGGCAAACAAAATGTCCCAATAAGCGGCAATAGGCTCGCCACCTATTACGTGGGATCAAAACACTGGCGAAAAGTTGGCGTTTAATATGACTCTACCTACCCCTTCGGGGAAACAGACGTGAGTCTATGTATGTATGTATGTATATTATTATAGTAAATAAAATAGACATAATAAGCAATGTATAGAATATATGGAATATACAAATAAGAATATAGGGAAATCACCTGTTACGTGCTGGATTTTTGTTTAGATAGGAACCATTTCTTTATGTGACTTCTAAAACTACCTACATAATTATACAAATACATACAAAATCCGTTTAAGTCCGTGTGGTGACGGATTAAAAATACGGATTGTCACCACCCCATATCATCCCATGGGTGTCGTAAGAGCCAACAGAGGGAGCATATTATGCAGAGAACAGCACTGTAAGAGAAGGAAACTTGATACAAACCCTATACCAACACGTTTGGCCAGCGTGGTATAGTAGGCCAATTCCTCCTTTCAAAAGAGAGGCCTAGTCCAGCAGTGGACTGTTAAAGGCTGATGATGATGACATAAAAAAACAAAATTTTTATTTTGGTTCATATTGATGAGTTCTGTCTGAAAAATATTCTTATTATTAGTTTTTTTCTACGACTACAATCATCATCCTCCTTGCGATATCCCAGTTCCATGCCGCGGTCTGCTTACTAGTCCAACCAGATTTGACTGAATATTATCTTTTCCACAGGATCATGACGATTGCAACTGACCCGATACATCGAATACTCGAAATAAAGATAGGTGTTACCTATGGCAAACGACGTGGTTCATATACCAAAAGACAAACTAAATTTGAACCTTATTGAAAATCGTAATAACGCTACTAAAACGTCTGACGTTTTATTCATCTCATTTTCCCTAAGTGGTCGCTGTGGTCTATGATGTCAGCCAGCTCTCATTTGGTCAGAGTAGTAATCTATGAGCGAAATTCTCTCTTACTGTATACTGGTTTAGTTTATAAATTATTATCATCATCATCATCATCATCATCAGCCTTTAACAGTCCACTGCTGGACTAGTCCTCTCCTTTGAAAGGAGGAATTGACCTACTATACCACGCCGGCCAAACGTGCCGGTACAGGGTTTGTATCAAGTTTTCCTTCTCTTACAGTGCTGTTCTTTGTATAATATGCTCCCTCTGTCGGCTCTTACGACACCTATGGGATGATATGGGGTGATGAAATTCCGTATCTATTCTTAATCCGTCACCAAACGGAAAATATAGCAAGTCTAAAATAATCTTTCGGCATACCAGAATAATTATTATTGTAATCCGATCCAACTATGTATACGTACTATACGTCATTAGAAACAAATCTACGACCTCTTGATTAATAGATTAATTGCCTTGAAGCATCGGTTAAAGTGATGGAGCCGTTGAGCTTCTATCATCCTAACGAAATTTGTCATCCTAACGAAACAGCCAAAACTATTGGGTACTAGAAGCTGAAATTTGGCATGAATGTTCCTACTGCTGGGCACATTTTAGGAAAACCTTTCTTAGTGTATCCCGGTTCCCAAGAAACATATGTGCCAAGTTCCGGCTTCCTGCGCCTAATAGTTTTGGCTGTAGCTTATCTGTTAGCCAGTCAGTAAGTAAAGTAAGAATTATTATGTATTATGTGATTGAAGTTTTAGTTAAACTGATTACTACTGAAAATACCACAATTCTTTTAATACAATGACACGACTAACAATGTCATTCATCTTAAAGTGTGTACTGAATTTCAGACATCTTGAAATAAACAACCTCGACGCGTAATTCAAGATATATTATTAAATTTGATTTAGTTGCCAAAAGCAATTATGGTTTGTTATTGTAACATTGTTCATGAATTGGTATGCCATTAGCAAGTTTATTTTATATTTTATAATAAGACGAAGGATAAAGGGACACTTTATAAAAGTATTAGACAATTATTAACGCTATCTATCGTATAATTGCCAGAATATATACTTAGTCAGGCCATAAATAATGTTACAATAAAAACAAAATTACATTTGAATTTGGAATCTGTCACTTTTATAAGATTGTTTATTGTGTTTTCTCGTTTTGGCGCTAATACATTGTACAATATTTTGCGATATTAAAATGGAGTGGAGTGATAAAGAGAACCGAATCGCTGTGATTGCATTACACAAAGTAGGTAGGTATGGAGCTAAAAGCAATTTTTAAGACTCTCCATACAATTGGTATTAGTCAAATGTTTGTGTACCGGGCTAGAGACCTCCTCTCTTTGTGACAGAAAAAGACCTGGCCGTCCACGTAGTGTTCGTACGAAAAAGGTGGTCAAAGCGGAAAGAATTCGAAGAAATCCTGTCCGAAAGCAAAAGATTTTATCTCGGGAGATGAAGATAGCACCTAGAACCATGTCGCCTATTTTAAAAGATGACAAGAGACGCACATGACCAGTGCGTCTCTTGTCATCTTTTAAAATAGGCGACATGGTTCTAGGTGCTATCTTCTTAACTGATAATTTTAAAAAGAATAGGGTGGTAAAATCGAAACAACTACTGAGCCAAAATAAAATGCCATTTCATTTCATTTGAAGCGGTACGCAAAGGGAAGTCACAGAAAAATGTTGTTTACGGATGAATTGTTTTTTACAATTGAGCAACATTTTAACAAACAAAATGACCGTATTTATGCTCAAAGCTCTAAGGAAGCTTCCCAATTAGTCGACAGAGTGCAACGTGGGCATTATCCGACTTCAGTGATGGTTTGGTAGGGTGTTAGCTATGAAGGAGTGACTAGCCATACTTTTGTACGGCTCCTTCTAAACGCCATGATAATTTGAAGTCCCTAAACAAACCTTACGATTGGCAGTGAAGAATTGTCCCATGGAAAGAGTGCGTGCTTCTATTGATAACTAGCTGGCCTCAAGGTTTAAAGGACTGTATTGCAGCCAATGGAGACCACTTCGAATAAGCTTTTTATATTTTAAATTGTTCTATATTATATTAAACTAACACACTACAAAAGTAGGTAATAAATGTTATTTGCAATTAAAAAAATATTTTTTTCTTAGTTACAATATTTATGGCAAGACTAGGTATAATGTCTAATCGCAAGACAGAGACAGACTTGAGTAAAAGTATGTGGGGACACAACCTCTCCATTCCGTCGGATAACGCGGGCTCATTTCGACAAAGGAACTCTCTTATTGATCATATATACATATATATGAAGCTACAAAGCGTTTGTTAATGCACTAGCTTTAAGTTTGTAATATTGAGGCAATCTCGCCGCTTTACTCTGTGCTGAGTGTCGTGGGTTCGATCGCCACACGGGAAATAAATTTTTGAGATCTTCTAATTGTTGTTTCGAGTCTGGTTATTTTTTTAATACTTGTAAATCGCTCGCTAGATCATTTATTCCGAGGGCGTCAGTTGCCTTATGAAACACGAAAAAAAAGTTAGTATACACTCAACAAGCAACAAAGTTGACTTTTTACAAATCTATAAAGTACCTATAAATAATTCTGTAGGTAAAGACATGCCAAGAAAAATAAAATTGTATTACGAAACTCTCCGGTGTTGTTTAAGTAAGATTATTTTGAGAACTCTGTCGTACATTGAATGGATTTCAAATCTATGACGTCAAACGACGAAAATTTATGGGAGCTCGGTTTAATGGTAATTTCAAAAGTTTTATTGTACGCAAGTAGAGACGTGAGTTATAGCGCTCTTCACTTTTAGTTTACATCAGCATAAACGGCAAGTATACCACCATCATTATCAATCGTCCTATCGTTATCGCGGTTGCATCCAACACTTAGCTTGTGGGGAAAGCTAATATTTTGTCAAAAAGATCTAGGTTTGCCTAAAAAACACACAGAGCTATTAGCTTATGAAACTATTCCGACGCGTCCTATCTTTAGGCAGTAGCGAAATATTTATATATTTCGATAGCGAAAACCGTAATTGGTCACAGCTATTTTACTACTATTATCTATCAAGTAATTTAAAAAATAAACTTATCGGTAGGATCCATATATGAGACCTCATTCAAGTTTTACATATTAATAGAGCTTTCAATATGAATAATCAAAATCACTTTAATCTACTCTATACCGTCGGGCATTAGTACAGAATATACAAAATCCGAGGTCGGGAGAGCTTTCCTAATCCATTCATACAAAAGCGAGGCGTCATTATCTGAAGAGCGCTCTTATCTGGTATAAGATAATCTTGGTAAAAATGGTTGAAGTGTTTTAGTATCTAAATTTAGAGTTGAGAGCTTTCAAGAAATGAGAGAAAATTGCGATTTATAGTAGTGATTAGACATTTTTATTGGTTGCGTGTTGTGGGCGCGAAGTTATTCTAAGTGTTATGGATTGCATTCTTATTACAGACACATGACAGACGTGCCCTGAGTGACATATCAGCATTGCCTAGAATAGAAATACGACATTTTGACTATGGGTTTCTTTTCCGACATAAAGCCACTAAATGTCGTTTTTTTTTGTTTGTATTTATATAAACCTTACAGTCGGAGTCGAATGTGAGTCGCACATTTCGAAGCTGCCACTATGAAAATCAGCCTTTAGGAAAAAATATAGCCAGATGGATGACTCAAATATCTAACAAGATAACTCTGAAATACATCATCTGAAAATACATTTCATATATTCACGAGTTGCTACACGATTACATTTTCCAAACAATGAATCGTTAAACATGCAATTTATATTGTTTATGTGGCTTCAGAAAACATTGACGTCTCGTCCATACTAATTATTATTATTGTCGCCACTGAAGTGAGCGACTAGTCTAAGCGGGTCTATTTTCGACCAGTCATGACATTGATCGTGTCGAAACGGAGAAAACGAATTGACAGCGTCTTGTGACCAAAGCCATGGTAATTAACGATGACAGATTTTAACGCTAAAATTCTTTAACAATCTCTGATGCTACGAGTAGATGCTATGATTATTTTCACTGTTGAAATTAAACTACAGTTTACGGATTTTATCGCGTTGTATTGGTTTCACTAAGTTATTACATTTGAAACTAAAGATCTAGAAACTATATTTTTAATTTATAACTAGCCGACGTTTCGAATTCTTTACAGAATTCATGTTCACGGCAGACTGAGGTGATATTTGTCTTTTTCTTGAATGTATAAGTTATCTCAAAGTACCCGAACATTTTTCAACTACTGGTGTTACTATTTATGCAGAATGAGCTCACAGTGTCCTTAGGTCTTCTGGTTACTTTGTCCTTCTTGGGTTTCATTAGCCTTATGACAGGGTCCCAAGCTGGAGGAACATTCCAACCATCTTCCCTATTGAAATTAGGGTGTTTTTTTAATTTCAATAGCCTCTCGTATCATTCTTGGAAGAAAACGATGTTCTTTTGCGAGTATCTGTGGTTGATCAAATCGCAGGTAGTGGTTGGGTCCTTGTTCCACATGTTCACAGACAGCAGAGTCTGCTGTCTGTGAACATGTGGAACAAGGACCCAACCCCATGTGAGCAAAGTAGTAGTTTAATTTCAATGTGTAACATTCGCGTAAACCCAAGAAGATACTATATTTTCACTGTGTTGATAATTTTCGCAGATTCTGTACTCTTAGTGGTAGGATATCAAACTATATCTCCTTAGTGGGTGTACAATTTCATATATTTTCTATCTTTAGTATTTTAGACTCGGTGGAAACAGTCGGGGTTAAGAAGTTAGACAAGTGATTTTATATATTGGTGTATTAATAAGAGAATGATGTTTATTTGAGTTTATATAATCGTATGTCCAAGCTTAAGGGTTTGCATTCAAGGTTATCCCTACGGCGATAGTATGATTAATGATAAAAAAAACATCAGCCCATTATTACTTTCAAAGTTTCGCTATTTGCATACAGAACTTATGATATTTATGCAACAGGTCTTTAGCAACGTTATGATTTAAAAGGAACAGGTATACCTATCCAACTTTATCGGTGTGGGTAAAACTCAAATCGATGTTCGATTAATTATCTACGGTATGTAGACAAGTATCTAATTCTTGCAAAATTTTGTAATTGTTCAATTTTGTAGTTCTCGTCCGTCGACACAATCAAAAGTGGTTGAAGCTCTCGTCTCTAGTTTGTGTCGTCTTTCCTCTATCGGATCGTCACCGCAATGACGTACATACAAAATGTCCTTTCCCATGCGTGATTACATATTCTGAACATGACAATCTGTAGGACGGTTTCAAATGACTCGTAATTATGAACAGTTTGTAATTTCGGGGCCTTGAGATTATATTGTACGCCTAGTAAGTAGTAACTATTTAAAATTACTTATTATGTCTGCTGGCATAGGTTTGACAAAAAGAATAAATAAGGAGGAAGTCAGTCTAAATATCTTATTGATTATATACTTTTCGATTGCCGAGGCTTCATCAAATATTTTTTCTTCATCTTATGAAGAGGGTATATAGGTATATACCCTCTTTATAAGATGAAGAAAAAAATATTTTAATCGGTGTATTCGGAGAGGCTATATCCAGCAGTGGACTATGACACGCTGATGATGATGATGAATGGGTATATCTACGTAAGTACTTTTTGTTCCTGTTATATTTGCCATCAAATAAACGTAGGTGTCGTCTTATAGGCGACGTCAGTCACTTAGAATTTGATGGAAAACTCTTGATGTTTACTGAAATTAATTAGCGACTTACTTCCTCGAGATAGTTATTTGTTACATACAAGGTATTCTGCATACTTTTCGTTGTAAGTATACAAAAATAATTAATTTTTAGACTGACCTCTTGATGTACTGGCAAGTGATGCAGACTAGTATGCCAGGTATTATACAATTTTTTGTAGGTTTTAAAGAAGCAGTAAAACTACTGATACTGTTAATATAATAAAATCCTCGATATACTTACAAACCATACCATTACTAGTTCTCGGTTACCGCGGTTTCAATGTTTTTGAAGTCTCTACCACTTTAAATATCTTATACTAATATATAAAGCTGAAGAGTTTGTTTGGTTGAATGCGCTAATCTCAGGAACTACTGGACCGATTTGAAAAATTCGTTCAGTGTTAGATAGCCCATTTATCGAGGAAAGCTATAGGCTATATAACATCGCGCTATGGGTGACGGGAGCAGAGCAGTAGCCTTAAATAACGCGGGTGTTACCGCGGGCATCCTCTAGTAAGAAGATAAAATAGTAAACTAAATCTCATGTAAGAAACTGATATACTTACAAGAGATATCTCCATGTAATTTTTAATTCCGTTTTTCTGTACATGAACTATTAGTAGTAACAGTAAGTTTCGATATTATCTTCACTAACTTATTTTTGTTTAGTAGATAACGGTTAGAAATATAATATAAACATGACATAGTATTTATGATTCATTTTAATTCAGACATGATATTTTTTTTTTTTACATGATTCGAGTGTAACTCATACATGTTTCATAATAAGTTAATAAAGCCCAGATCCAGTACGTTGCTTAAGTTTAAAGAATAATGACGAAAAAAGGCCAACAGAAAATATACGCGTCAACATGATTACAAAATTCGGCACGACATGTAAACACTTAAATACACTTACACTCGTTAAAAATCCACTCCACTCTGGCAGTCTGACAAAAACTGATTTATTATTTTATTTGCAATGAGCCATCTCGTTTATTTTTCTGATTTGGAATAAAAGCATGTATTACTATAGTCGTATTTTTAATTAGACGAAGCTAACTGACAGTAGCTAATGTCACTTTGTAAAATAATGTTGTCATATTTAAAGTAATAGTGATGCGTTTAGTTCTCGTTCAATCAGATGAACGAATATTGAGTGTGAATAGTTAATCATTTCAAACTATAAAAGAATATTATTTCTATATTACAATAAAAGTGCTCTGATATAAGTTACTAGTAGTTATGTAAGTAGTATAAATTGTTATATTTTATACATCTACAGGATATAAAAAGACCCTTAACGAGAACTGAAATCCCATGTTGTACCAATCACTACGAACATTTTTTACTTCGGCACCATACCTGGGAAATTACTGGTTCAGGGGATATTGAGGCTCAAAGTTAGTATGGAATTTTTCTAATTAAGTACAAAATCGATGCATTTACCCCGCCAAGATGTTCGCTAGATGCCCTATGACCCCATGGATAGGTAGATATTTCGAGCATTGAATGCGCGCGCTTTAAATTGCGGTTTATAAAATGTGAAAACTTAAAAAAAATCGTTTCCCAGGTATTATTTTTGGTTAGTATGACTTGGCATGATGTCCACAACGAGTAAACTTCGGCTTGGTGATGGGTCTTGTGACACCTGTATACTTTCAACTACATGATGTATTGAAAATAGAACAGTCTTACAGGTTTCCTCGCAATGTTTTCCTTAATGTTTAAAACACTCGGTATTCAGTATAGGTAAATACTATAGGAACATAGTCTTCGAAAACTCGAACACCGTACCAGATATCGGCCGTTCGGCACACTAACTATTCACTAGACAATCGATGCAATTTCATTCATTCAAGAGATTTTTCAATCATTCACATAGTCACAACACTATTTTTATTTCATCATAAACTGACAACACAGTAAACGTCAGTTGACTTCGTCTAATAAAAAATACGACTATAGATTTATTACTTATGATCTTTCTCTATCGGCTTCAATCTCAATGTAGGACGTGTTGTTTCTATACAGGGTGTCACAAGACCCATCACTAAGCCGAAGTCTACTCGTTTTGGACATCATGCCAAGTCATTTAAGCAAAAATAAAACCTGGAAAACAACTTTCTTTTTAAGTATTCACTTTTTTCAAGCCGCTATAAAAAATTCGCGTGTGCAATTTGCGAAATACCTACTAATCCATAGGTGCATAGGACATCTGTAGAACAGGTTGGCGGGGTAAATGCATCGATTTTGTACCTAATTACATAAAATCCATACTAACTTTTAGCCTCAATATCTCCTGAACCAGTAATTTCCCAGGTATGATGCCGAAGCAAAAAATGTTCGTAATGATTGGAACAATATGGGGTTTCAGTTTTCGTTAAGGGTCTTTTTACACCCTGTATGTATACTTGATCTGAGATTAGGTAAACACATTTCCCCATCATCACTGTCCAAGCGTTATCACAGTTGCAATCCATGACTTTGCCTTGAAGCCTGAGGTCCGCTTTCTAGCCTGCAGATTTGACGGAATATCAGTTTTTCCGCAGAGCGACTCTGCCTGACCTCCACAACCGAAAGGGATAACGACTTTCCATAAGGTAAACCGGTAAACCGGTATCCGGTGTCCGTGTGGTGACGGATTAAGAATACGTAATGTCACCACCCCATATCATCCCATGGGTGTCGTAAGAGCCGACAGAGGGAGCATATTATCCAGAGAACAGCACTGTAAGAGAAGGAAAACTTGATACAAACCCTATACCAACCCGTTTGGCCAGCGTGGTATAGTAGGCCAATTCCTCCTTTCAAAGGAGAGGCCAAGTCCAGCAGTGGACTGTTAAAGGCTGATGATGATGATGATGATGAAACCGGTAAACATGTATGAAACATGTTTGCTGTTAAAAATGTAGATCAAACAGTTGTCTTCACGTAAATCAGTTTACATTAAAGTTGAGTAGTTGATAAAATAACGCCTAATCACGTAATTTGTGAGAGATGAGAGACCGATAAGAAGCCGTTGTACTGAAGTGTAAATAAATATGTGCACAGTCATGCTGAGTACTCGGAGTTTTGCAGACGATTTAGCGGTACAGCCTTGTGGATTCTTTCATGAATGAACGAAGGTCGTAGTATCGTATTATCGTCTTCATTTAGGTGACACGATTATTTGTGAAACGTTACCAAGCAATTTACTCAAAATTTTACTCATAATAAAAAAGAAAGAAATTAATTACCGAGGAAAAAAATACATTATCAAATTACCTACAGGCGCCTCTAATATTTTAATTTAATCATAGTTTTAGTACTCATAATTATTTTATTCTAAAATTGATTTAATAGTGTAAAATATAAAGAACTAGGTATTTATTGCCTTAAATAAAATTTTACTAAATTAGTATCAAAACGGCTACAGGCAAAAATATTTTTTTTCGCCGTCTCATTTTTATTAGTTGGGCGTCGAACCTAGGCTTGGAACAGAGATGCGTCTAACAACTTGTGTCGACATACCAGTTTCAACTTGACACCATCTTAGAAACTGCACAATGTGTTTTCCGTGTGGGATTCAACCCACGACACTCAATGCAATACTAAACAACAAGGCGACCGCTTAAACTACCACGCCATCTTTTCAGTCTAATATGTATGCGAATAGAAAATAAGTCATCCAATACCTGAATCTTCGACTCTCTGAAGTGGAATCGCTTCACGTCCAACCAAAACGCGAGCGCCACCACGATCACAAAACGATATCTCGACTTCACAAAACCAAGATCACTGAACGATTCTTTCATTCCAAAAGCACGAAGATATATACCCTTGATACAGAACTTTTAGATATAATATGTTTATCACGAACGGTCTATAAATCTGAACAAACTGATGGCGAATTTACTATTCAAACACTTAAACAATAAGATTTTCACGTCTGAATTGATTCACAAATTTAATACGATGCACTGATTTTCTGGCACTGAATCCACTGAAACTAGACAATTACTGTCGTAACATATCTGAAACTATCTAAAACCATACGATTTCCCGCCACAATGATCTGTATCTTCCACTATTTCGTCCGTAGCCTCCAATTTTACGTCTCTATAATGTCGTACTATTTTGTTTCTTTAAACTCTAAATAAACATTGGGTGTTTTGCCAAAATCTCGCCGACGACGGCTTCAAGTCGGGAGCGGTGTTCAACACTGGATTATTTTGGATAGTCCAAACCAGTCTTAGTATGTATAAGACCGATTCAACACCCACATGAAGAGCAACTTTGACGTAAGTCCATTCATGAAAAATTGGCGAGAAACAGGTTGAAGCTGTATAAACGAAGAAAGTCGTAAAGATTTTATGCCTTTAAAATTTAAAAGGTTGAAGTATGTAGTAAATTTAGAAATAAATAAAATAAATAAACTGATCTTCCATGACTTTGTTTTGGAACACATTGGGACTGTAAGGCAAGAACCAAAGCATATAATTATGTTGTAAAACCGTACAAACTTATTAATTACAAAAGACCTGAAAAAGAAGCTAACAAATACATTGATAACATCTTTAGTTGCCAAATTCAGACGTAATCTTACTACCAGAAATTTACTAGATTCGTCATCATGCTGTTTTTAAAACTTTATTTGTTGGAATCATCGAATCGCTGAAACATTTTTTTTTTCTTTCATCATCATCATTCTGTCAGCCTAGAGACGTCCACTGCTGGACATAGGCCTCCTCCAAGATTCCCCATACAGACCGAGTTTGAGCCTCTCGAATCCAACCGCTTTCAGCGATCTTAACCAGATCGTCAGTCCACCTTGTGGACCCCTGCTGCGTCGTCCGGTTTGTTTTTTCGATTTTTATTTCACTTTCTTTCATCGTGCCATCACTGATATTTGGGTAACAGCGATTATACACGTGCGCACGGGGGATCAAAATGAATAGATAGGTAACCTTGGTGTCTAAATATCGCTAGAGAAAGTTACATAACATGCCTCTATGAAAACAAATCGCTTAGTCGATATCATAGCTGCGAGAAATGTCAGCTGCCGACATTTTTGATGGTCAGAAACATTACTGTATTACTATTTATTTATGTGTTTGTTCCAAAGGGGACCGTAGCCGTAAAGATAGGTGAGACGAGGTCACTGACGAATATAGAATGTCCCTGTCAATGTCCAACTCAATGAGGAAACGTAATGTCACTAAATATTTATATACCACGAGGAAAAATAATATAGTCATTTGTCTCTTTATTTTTGTGTGTCACCACCCTTGAAAAATATTATCTCTAACTGTAGTAATAGATATAATTAACTAGCTGTTCAATGGTTGCACTCAAGCTATCCAAGCTTTCGTAACAATAGTGCGACCGGTATGCGCCGAACGCCGCGCCCCGCGCCGTTCAGTTAGCAAAATCCGTTCTAATCGAACTTCACTTATCTTTAAACTAGCTTCATGCTTACAGCTTTATATATTCAGCAATTGCCATGCCATTATAATACAGCTGTAATAGCAGACTTGAGCTTCAGTAGTGGATGGATATGAAATATAAATTTTTCAGGAATTTGGCAGAATATTTTTTAATAATAATTTAAATCTCTGTAGGAGACAGAGTAGTTCACTGTTCATATGGAATATGACAATGGAATGTACAAAATTGCTATGCCGTGATGGAGCTGTAATAGGAGGACCTTCTACAGCTCTAATTTTGTTTATCCATTAAAATTTCATGAGTAAACCACTCAGCCGTATACAATGCAATTTGTCAAAAAAAAGTGGAACCTCTAGCAAGGACATTGGTAACTTTTTCGTGAGTTTAAAATGAACTAAGTTCACTCGTGTGATGTCGCGAGTTTGGAGGAAACTAGAGAAGGCCACACAACACTATCCACAAAAGATAAAGCATCAGGTTCCCCTAGTGTGTCTATATAAAATTCTTGCGTTACTGACTGACTGACAGACAATGCACAGCCAAAACTATTGGGCGCAGGATATTGAAATTTGGCATGCATGTTCCCTGGGGACCTTTAGGTTCGCTCTGAAATTCCAACGATATTAGGAAGGGAGTTCTCTAGTCTATTATATACTCGAACGTCCGTAGTGTAAGTACGGTAACGGCTTTCTAATAATGGTCTAGTTTGTAAACATTACAGATATCGTAGCTTCGCTTGCCAAAAATCTTAGCAACTGCATTGGATCCGCATAGGCTGCATAATCGCCGACACCCGACCTCTCGCACGAACAAAGTCAAGAATACGTTGGCCTCGGAGATGTTTTGATAGACTGCCAAATTGATTATCTGTGCTCGTTACAGTGGAAACTGCTCACGTTATGTAGCACTAGCTTTTACCCACGGCACCGCCCGCGTGTCGATTATCGTGACAAAAGGCCTATGAACTATTCCGATTTATATCCTAAAAAATTCAACTTTTTCTTCTTAAGCGATTACGGAATTTACAAACATACAACCAATGGACACATTGAACGCCCAGACTTGACAGAACAATTTATGGATCGCACAACGTGTTGTCTGATGTGGAGATCGAAACAACAACACTTGGCGTAGCGTCAAGTGGCGAGGAGGCTGCATCACCCTACTACAAATCGTGCGTAGTGGTTTAAGCAGCCGACCGATTATTACCTACTGAAAAGTCAGTCAGGGCCCTAACTATGCGCCCGGTGCAAGCTTCTGTAACTGCGCCCTTAGAAAGTGGTTTTTTGTTTGCCTAATGCGACAGCTACCTATATCAATTTACAGTTTTATCCAGGACCTGTGTCTGGACAACATTGGTACAGCCCTAGTTACGGCATTGCTAAAATGATCATCGAAATCCATCCAGTAGCTTTTAAGAGAAAACATTATCTTTATTTTCTCACAACCTTTCGCGTTTATATTAGGATAGGATGGAGTCGTTTATTTATTATGCAAGTTTAGAAAACCGTTTACTTTCCAATGTGTGTATCAGTGCAAATATTAAGTTCTGTTTAATTTCTGCTATGATCGTGATAGAAAATGCTGCGCCTGATTAGTGTCTTTTGCCATGGATTTAATTTTAGACTGCACGGTTGGCGTAGTGGTTTAAGCGGCCGCCTCGCCGCTTGACACTGCGCCGAGTGTTGTGGGTTCGATCCCCACACGAGACAACACTTTGTGTGATCCATAAATTGTTGTTTCGAGTCTGGGTGTACATTATGTCCGTTGGTTGTATGTTTGTAAAGTCCCCCGCGACAAAGGATTTAATCCTCGTGCGGGAGTTGTCTTAAAAAAAAAAGTAAAAAAAATGCCACTCAGTATAAATCTTTATGTGATAAGCACGATTTTTTGTTCTGTCTTGGTCCCTAATATTTATGCTATACGGTATTACTTTGGTATCTAAGTGTTACGGTAGTAACAATTTATCGTCAATCAGTCTACCATTTTTCACGGATTATCAAGTCACTAATTGAGTTTCCATAATGTAATACCATGACGGGACCTCGGTCTGTTGATTTCTGTTCTGGTCTGATTGTAAACACGCAGTAGTGGATCGATCATGTTGCATGAGAATTCATACAAAAACTTATAATTTCAATACTGCTTAGCGTGGCAAGATCGTGTCTAAAAATTGCAAAAAGTTTAAATTTTAGTATTCTTAAGGCAGATCAAAGATTTGAGCATTGGAGTCCATGGCTCTATTCGTATCTGCTTTTCCAAAGAGTGGCTGTCGCCTGACTTCTGTAACCCAAAGGGATTACACATACATACCTACATACGTATCATGTCGTTGATCGAGCTATCCCACTCACGTTACAATTTTTTTTTGTGTGGCCTCGTCCAACGCTTTGCCATCTCTCTTCAAAGCAGCGGTTACTATTTGTATGATCTGGGTGACCATCTATCGTGTCTCCAAAAAGTATGTATTCATCATCAGCCCTATATATTGTCCCACTGCTGGTCACGGGCCTCTTCTCACTATGAGAAGGGTAAGGCCATAATCCACCACGCTGGCCAAGTGCGGGTTGGCAGACTTCACATGTCTTTCGGAACATTATGGAGAACTCTCAGACATGCAGGTTTCCTCACGATGTTTTCCTTCACCGATAAGCAAGCGATAATTAACAATTTAAGATACAAGAACAATTTAAGAAGTAGGTATATAATTTTAGTTAATGATGTGATGAATTGATGATTCATGCTGTTCAAAGAAGTCATTTTTATGTATGAGCTATCGGTAATTCAATGCAATCAAATATTGCTCCCTGTTTCCCGAGTCTGGTAATTTCAAGTAATTTCAGGTCTGTGTGTCGAGATCACAGACCTGAAATTAGGCTACGCTAGTCGGGATTCCGGATACCATAGGACTTGTTCCGTTACTTGTTGAATTGATGTTATTAATTAAAAGTACCTAAGTAAATATACATCTATATTTACATAAAGTGATTATGCACAATTTATTATTTTACTTCTGTGATCTTAATATGTTGTTCTTTTGTTAAAAAGTTGTTGTTGTTATTTTGTTTTCCAAGTAGGTGCTCTTCTGTATAATTAATATCTATACCTAGGTATTTATCGAATGTGATCGTGATCAGCCCTCCGGCTAGGTTGAGTGACGATATACGCAAAGTGGCTGGCAGCGGCTGGACACGAAGAGCCGAAAATCAGTGTCACGGAGAGGCATTTATCCAGCAATGGACTACGGCAGGCTGATGATGGTGATGATCGTGATCTTGGATTTATTTCGTTTAGTATTTAAACAATAATTATTTATAATTTTCTGTAAGGCAGCGTTAGCCGAGTGGAGATACCAACAGACTGACATGCAGAAGGTATCGGATTCGAATTCACGGCGCGCACCAATGACTTTTCGGAGTTATGTGCGTATTGAATTACTAATTATCGCTTGTCCCGTGCCTCGGAGAGCACGTTATGCCGTCGGTCCCGGTTGTCATGAAGATCTTTGACAGTCGTTACAGGGCGTCAGTACCTTCTAAATAAACTGACACTAGTCTAAACCATGGAATATTGCTATCCCTTCGGGTTGCAGAGGTCAGGCAGGCAGTCGCTCTGTGGAAAAGCTAATATTCAGCCAAATCCGGTTAGACTAGAAAGCGGACCCCAGATTGAAACTGGGATAACGCTCAGAGGATGATGATGATGATTTATAATTTTCTGTACAGTAACGAGCTGCATATTTTAATTGATAAACATATTTATTATTATCACTGATTATCAGAGATATGCTACTTATACATTATGATGTTGTAATATTATTATTAACAACGCCACTCTCGCTTAATACACTCGTTTGATAAGATAATACGATTAATTAGCAGTCATACGGAACTGCAGCAATAACACAGCATTCATATTATATACTTATGTATAAATACTATATTGAATATAATATACAGACGCTTGTCTAGGTATTAGAGAGTCTTTTAATCTTTAATGCATGGACAAAGATTTATGAACATCTTACCGGGTCCAAAGGTATTTTCAAAACAACCAGGTACCCATTGAAACATACATTCAAATTGTTTTGGAGCATTTTGGTGACAAATAAACGTACATAATAATGTATATTCAGTGTCTTACCTACGTGTTATGTACGGGAAAGAATCTATAGACACGAGAACTTGGACTATATATTCCCTTAAGAGCTGTCGAATCTGTAGATTTTGTGAAATATGTAGAGTCAGCGAATGTAAAGTTAGGCGCTTGGCTCTACTGAAACATAATAAGGTTTGACAGTGCGTGCAACATTTTACATGAAAACGTTTTTCATACATGTGTGAACGAAATACGTTTTCTCTTTGAATAACAGTGAAGTTCCAGTCAGCATGCTCAATTACTTATGTCTCTTTCTATAGAATGAAAAATTTTATAAATCGTGTCATGAATCCAGTTTTACTTCAATATTTGTGATGTGTTCACTGGAACACACACAAAATCACAAATCGGGTATTCTTACCCACTTTGCCCACTACAACATTTTGTGTTCGTATTTGGTGCATTGCTGGCAAGCTGACCAGTTAATAACTGCGCTACCAGCGCAATCAATAAAGAAAGTCTACGACTTCTTATCGCAATCGTTGCTGATAACAAGTTTTATTGTCTTACTCACCGTCAGACAGAGTTGTTAAGTATAATATCGTATTCAGCTATATCTACTCATTAAAAAATTAAATTATTAATGATCGCTTGCAATTATTAATGTAACGGTGAAGGAAAAGGCAAACAAAATGCTACGCAGAGTTTCTGGTTAAATACTACGACATTTCGAAGTTATGTGCGTATTAATTAAACATATGATTGTTGCACCGTTGCTTGCTCAACGGTCTCTAATGACTTCTGCTTAGTGTATTCTCCTTAGACATAAAGATCACATGAACTTCGTGATATCTTCAAAGAACCAATAGCATTTAGCTTTACCTGGTAACCAAACATCAACTTGAATAAATAAATGTCACAGGACTGATGGGACGTCCATAAACATTGGTAAACAGTAGCCAATATGCGATATGAAAACCAACAATTTCCCTTTATTGCCTGCAAATATAATATCGTAGCAAGGTTCGGGGACGGTTAGCGCTGAACATTTATTTAACCTACTTACTAAGTTTACGCCGTCATGCTAATTTCTGCATTGAAAATACTGCATAATAGTTACATAAAACTAGCTTTTAACCGCGGTTGCGGACCTGGATTAAAGGTCAAAATTAACAAATAACTAAATATAGAAATCCCAAATATGTACATTCCCTTCTAAAAATTTGACAGTCCCATAGTAACTTTCACCCTTCAAGTTTTATTTTAAGAATTAAAGGTAGCCTATGGTGCATAGGGTTCCCACCAAGAACTTAGGGTCCCAAGCCAACCTCACCTGCAAGTGGTGCACCTGCCGATCAACGGACGAGGCTCTGGCAAATAAAATGTCCCAATAAGCGGCAATAGGCTCGCCACCTATTACGTGGGATCAAAACACTGGCGAAAAGTGGGCGTTTAATATGCCTCTGCCTACCCCTTCGGGGAAACAGGCGTGAGTCTATGTATGTATGTAGGTAGCCTAAGTCCGTTTCCAATGTCTATTGCCAAATTCATTATATTCTGTTAAGCTGTTATGAGCGTAAATGGAGCATAATTATACACTTACAGCATAATAACATAACATAACATAACATATCTTCACGCCTTTTATCCCCGAAGGGGTAGGCAGAGGTGTATTACACACCCACACTTCGCCAGATATGTTTCGGTCCCAATGT
This sequence comes from Euclidia mi, assembly GCA_944739405.2. Taxonomy (NCBI): domain Eukaryota; kingdom Metazoa; phylum Arthropoda; class Insecta; order Lepidoptera; family Erebidae; genus Euclidia; species Euclidia mi. The sequence goes on along the minus strand of OX123196.2, from coordinate 59,221,234 downwards.
AATAGGGGGCGAGCCTATTGCCATCTACCGGGCACATTATTAAGCGAGCGATAATTAACATTTTTAATACACACATAACTTCGAAAAGTCAGAGGTGTGTGCCCGAGGTACCTGGGGATCGAACCCGAGACCTTCGTCTCGGCAGTCCGTTACGTACACCACTGGGCTACCGCCGCCCAATTACAGCATAATCTTATACATTTTATAGAAATATAGATATATTTCTAGATATAGAGATATTTATTCATAGCGATACAACTACCTGTAAACTAACCGATCAAACAGATCTATTAGATTAGATGAACAAATCTTCTACATATAAATATTTTCAAACTTTCGCGATTTGCACACAGTAATATTTACGTAACAGGTCGGCATAGCGTAAATATGTACAATATAAAGAATTGTAAGACTCGTGATTCACCCTGTTACTATAACAAATGTAACCGAGCCGACACGCCGGGAAAATGGAAAATAACTTCACATTTTCTTTTAAGAACTTACTGTCTGATAATGCGATACGTTACATAAATAGTTAATACATAAAATAATGCCTACTAGATTCTGTTTATAAGTGCAACGTCTTTCTAATTTAAAATGCCCTTCAAACATTCACGGAATCAAAAAGAAACATTTCCTCATTCTTTTAATCACGTTGGTTCTGAAAACAAGCTATTTTTCTATCGCATAATAGTGTTTATATAACTTCTACTTATTCTTATAAACTAGCATTCCGATGTACTATTTTTATATACGCAACACGCATCTCACTTGATAATGAACTCCTTTCTATTCTATTATTGTTCAACCGGTGACGTAACAAACTCACTGAAAGTAACTGAAAAATGCTTAGCTACGTCCTTTTCCTGCTCTATAATTACTATATCTCACTCTACACTAACCAATTCACACATATAATCACTGGCAATGACCTCGTAATACACAATTATGAAATAATTGATGTAACTCACCATTTTAATTCAAAAGCGGCGCGTAACCCAATTGATTTATAAATAAATAGAGTGGCACGTTCGCACACTGCGAGCTATGCGGACCAACTGCGGTTCCGAGTTCGGTCAAGGCCACGGAAACTGTGACAAACAGCCAATAATCGACCTCCGTAGACACTGACAGCGCGGGAAAATTCAGCCGCACATCAATGGCGGGAATACGCCGACATGCCGCCATAACCTAAAAATGGCGGTACTGAAAAACTTCAATTTTAATTATTTTTACAGTTTTGTTCGACTCTATCAGCTGTCGGTACCACGTAGTATCAGTTAGGAGACTCACTAGCGCTACTGTGTCGATCAATAATATGTAAAATTACAGAGCTTACAGAGCTAGTGAACTCGAAACAACTATCATACTAGGTATGTAATAAAATTGTAAGTTTGCTAGACACAGTCAAGTGCATAGTCGAGAACTGTAGGTACATAAGGAGGTCGAGTTCAGTACCAAAGTTGACCACCAGTTATGTCATTAAAATGTACTGATCACGTACTGAAAATTTAACTGTTAGACTCAGCCGAAATAATAGGGTACGTAGTATATATTTTATAACATTTTAAAACAGATTCATACAGAAAACCAGCACAGACCAGCGCGACAGCATGGTATAGCGATGTATATATACCTATGGAATGTTAACCTATAACCAGCGCAGCGCATATATACGCATCGGCTTTTGTGAACTACTTTTTTAAATGAAAGGCCATCTTTATAAAAAGTGCTCATTTATTATTTCTTGTAAATAATCTCTACAGACACATAAAAGTGTTCCGTTCACTATAGATATTATGACACTTAAATAATAAATATAAATAATTAAAATTATTATATTAGGTACAAATTGAATTTCAACGCATAAATACAACGAATAAAAATTTTCAATTACTAAGGATTGAATGAGTTTCGTCATTCGTCGTGAAATATAAATTTCATAATGCAGGTACATTAGCTATGTTCTTTTCTGTATTTATTGGTTTAAATGAACTCGAGGTACGATTGATACGTAAATTTAGGTCCTAAAAATAATACTTGAGTCTATAAATTTTAGAAATTGTGAAGCTAGGAGAAAAATTAAGGTAGCGGGACAAAAAGGGAAACAGAGGCCAAGGAAAAGATGGATGAATTGTGTGAGAACGGATATGGAAGAGAAGTACGGACGCACACACACTCCACCGAGCCCCAAGTGAAAAACGAATGGTGAGGTAAAGTTCGCAATAATAATAAGAGATCCGTAGAAGAGCGACCTTAACCGATCTGATTAATGGATGATAAGTATTTTATATCAAATTTTGCATGTTAAAAATATATTGCAAATTGGTTGCTAAAAAAAATCTGGTCCAGACTAAGAAAACCCTTTCCAACCACTTTGCCTGACAAGTTTTTCGCAGCCAACCCTATATTATCGTGTTCGCAGTGAAGTAGCGCTCATTTTTATATAAGTACTTATTATTTATTATACAATTGATAAATATAACTAGTATCAACTTAGCTGTCGAAGTTTTCGTTTTTATACAGACCTGCCAAATAAATACGCCAGAAAAATTACAACCCAATGTTTATGTACGTACCCTTTAGGGTTCATATATTCGGTTAGTAATAAATTTACTTTTAAAACTCGTGCGCGTATGTTAAATGAAAAGCCAAATACATTTTTTTTTCTTCCCTTCCTAGTCTGGACCGGATTTTCTTTTTTGCCAAATTATTCGCGATATATTTTTAACATGCAGATATATAATACTTTTCGTCCATTAACCAGATCGGTGAAGCTCGCTCTTTTATGGATCTTAGAAGGTTTTGACCACGAGAGAAAAATAACTAACGTACCTCCTTGCAACAGATAGAATCAATTGTTTCTTAAAAATATTTTAACATTTAAGTAGAAGCGTCTACTACAATAGAAATCAACTAATACCACTTACATATATAAAACTTTATAATCACAATAATTTAAAAAGTGATACACATTTTAAATACCATTTAAAATTAATTAAATATGTTTCATATAAAATTTGTGCAAATTATTATTATATTTATTAGTGAAAATATTATCTATCTACATTACATCTAAACTAAGATCATGTTCTAGTTGACTATATCTAAGTTGGCCCCGATTAGTGATACTATCTAACTACGTGACTTAGTAAACTAATTAACATAACTAATTATACTATTTTGTAGTGAGTGAGTGTTGCACGTTAATTTTTTGAGTAACATATTTAAAGTTGAGTACCTATCGGGCGTTTTATGCCATTGATTTCATGGGGCTAAAATAAGGATACTTTAAAGAAAGTGCAGCTTTGGTATATTCAATGAATACGAACAAAAATTATGAACGTTAGACCGTCACGTATGGTACGTCTTTGTAAATTACAGTGTGTCAAGTTTCATTAATATTTGTTACTTTTTTTTTACATAAACTGTTTACAATACTGTTCGATATGTACGCATTTTAATAGTAAATCGATTTATTTAATTAATTAAAGATGAGACCAAACTAATGTAATTCTATGAGTCGTAAGTCGCGCATTTTAGTACGATCAACTGAAATTCGATTAAGCTGCCAGGCGGACGGACTTCATTTCAGGGGGTCTAGTACGAGTTACAAACGATTGTCACGGTGACGATAGCCTAGTTGACGGGAACAATTTCCATATATTTTCTAAAATTCTGCCTAAATGCCTCTATTGGAGAGTAGCGATCGATAGAGTCCGCTAGGGGGCGCATTTAGGAAATGTATGAAAATTGTTTCCGTCGACTAGTCTATCGACACCGTGTAAAACTCGTACTAGACCCTCTGTTCAAACTTAACATTATAAACGGTCAAGTACGTTGCGTGCGCAATCTGCAACTAATGATCACTTGTCCCTCTGCCTCCCTCGCCAGAGCACAACTCGGTTGAAATAATGCATGTGAATCGGCAGACAATTATTTGGCATCGCTGTATGAAACAAACAGGACTTAAGAATGAAACCGGATACTAGGAAAATGCCCTGAAAATACGTGACTCATAACTTACAAAATTACGTCCTTTTAACCGGCTCTACCAGTAGTTTTACTATTGGACCATTTTTGCAATTTTGGTTGAAACATCCCATAACGAGTAGGTAGGTACCTAGTTAAAACATAACATTACATTTTAGTCTGCATAGAATTAGATACTGAAGAATTAGATAGAAAGCGTCGTTTTTCATTTACCAGTATCTGACGTGCTTATTAGTTTTGCTTTGAAAGATAAACACAAATGTCAAATGCTGAGGCTCAACAAAACATATCTGCTTTCCCTTTAGTGCTGTATAAAAAGACTTAGACTTAATAACTTAGTGACTAGTGTTATTTAATAAGGTATGGTACCTTACAATATTTAGCTACAGTATGTTTTAAATATTTCTAAAAATACCTACGCTTGTCTTAAGCTAAGGCACTTCTTACATATCGTATGTGCGTATTTCTTACTCAATAAGTATTATAAAATATATTCTGTGTGGCGATTACTTTAGACATGTGATGATTGACTTAGTTGGATTAATCGACTAAAGAAGAGAGACTTAGTTTGAACTTAGAAACCAAAATCAGCTTTTTAGACTCAACAGATTTGACAGAACATAACAACGGCCGTCTGACCTTCGCAACTACAAAATAGCGATTTTCTATGGGTTACAGAAGTTTCGAGACGTAGAATGACACTCCGTAATGGCAAATTTGGTTTGTACATCGATAATTTCAATGCCTTCAGAGAAAGTATGTTTAGTAATTTATTCAATTTTACTAAACGGGTCTTACTTGCGATAATTAACTAATTTCAAAATATAAAACTACCCCTGCTTTTCTACGACGTTTTGACCGACTTGTTACGGTCGTGGCCACCGAGGAACTAATATCAGCTCAGCGCAATACTTGTGAAGCGCGGCTTTCGGCAACTACCCTCATTTATTTAGTCGATTAATCCAAACTATATCCAATCACATAGTTAAATATTGTTAATTTGTTTTCTTACGCATACATAGTTCACTTATACAGTTCTAATTGTTTCCCAGTTTTCAATTTGATATATTATACATTTTATATCTACACTATTATCTACAATTATTCGGCACGTTTCGTTTGCTCTCACAGAGTCAATCATATTGATATTATATACCAATGAATAAGAATAAAGACCTACTTGTACTGCAATGTTCACTTATTATAAACTAGGTTAATTTACTAGATGGCGCCAGTTGTACCGAAAACATGTTTAGATCACAGAATCGAAAGATCTCCCGGTGGGTCTAGTCAATTTGGGCACTGAAGAATCGCAATCGAATTGTTCATCGATCGCAAATATTTTTTCATATCCAGCATTGCGCAAGTTTGGGATAGGGCTCCTGGTTTATCTATTCATAAATTTAAGTAAAATACTTATAGCTATTTTTTCGAGAATATCTTAAATGACTACATTATTGATTTACTTGTATTTAATTCCTCAGTATTTTTATTTAATTACTTGGAACTGATTTTACTTTGGTAAAAGTGGCGCTATCTAGTAAAGCTTAAACGTTAACACAATTTCTAGTAATAATATCATGTTTTTATTTTATTACGGTGTTGTCTTTAAACTAGATAATTATATTTATAGTTATATATAATTTACCAGCCATTATTTGGCGTTTGCTTATAATGTACGTTTATTCGACAGTGTATGTAATGAATGATATGTGGTTCTTTGAATGAATTCGATCCTTTCTCAAACATATGGTTTACTGCCATGAAAGATAATTTTTATTTTTACATATTACATTAACTGACTATATGGAGATATAAATGCAAAGTAGTAAGTATTTTCCAAATTTCGTATTTTCACGTCCTATCTTATTTAATCTGTTCCACCAAAATCTAAATGATTCCAACGATGGAGTTGTTTGAATTTGAAGTAAGAAGTTAGTATGTAAGACTTCTTTAGCCACGTTTTAATTTTTGCATTACGCGACATACGCAGTAAACAAAATACAAATCTGCAGTCACAATTGCCAAAATAGCACGCAAATAATTCATCGTTATTACTAACCTGCTTTCGGAGTGAGTTTATAACAAGAATTAGCAGCCATGTCATAGCTTTCTTTTTAAACCACAACGACTATTATTATCTGAATGAACAATTCCAAGTCATAAAATCATTCGCTGAAACCAATCTGTTTGTTGAAAAGAACGAATTGGTGAATGAATATCTTGCCAACATTAGCTCATTGCGTCCATGAATCTCTTTAATAAAGCTCCACGTCGTTAGCAACTACTAATTAATTTAACAGATGATTTTTCCAATCTGCCATATTGAACAAATGAACAAATAAGTGATCGTTCGGTCATTAAAATTTGTTTATACACGTCATCTGGGCAAATGACGTCAGCTCAATGAACTTAGTACGAGTTTATCAATATTGTGTTTTGTCGATTTACTCGTCATTATGCTCGCTTCGAGTTGTAAAACAATCTCTCCTTAAGGTGAGTCATTCAGTGCCTCAGACGCATCGTATCGAGATGAAACGTAAGCTAGTTAACTCGTATTAATCTTGACAACGAGTCCATTTGCAAGAGTTCTTTGAACACAGTAGCGGATCCAAGGCAGGACACTGGACCACGAGCCCGAGCCCAAAATCATCTATTTTATTCCAAAGTGAAATGACTTCCCTGTGTTTCCTTTAATAAAACCTTCCTGCTTTAGGTACAAGACCCTTTTCTCCAAGCCAAATAAAATCTTGAATCCGCCACTGTTAGAACTGTTTGGATCATTCCCAAATCCCGACATGTAAATTTTGAATGAATTTAAAAGATTCATTTCAGAATCCCAACTGACACATTTAATGACTTTAAAATATAATGAGTGAATGAATGGATGAATGAGTGTGTGAGTAAACTATTTAAAGACTTTAAACGATTTTTAATGCATTAATGAATGAATGATTGAGTGAGTGTATGACTGAATGAGTGAGTGAACTAGATGTGTGTGTTCATGGTGATCTCCCCGGAGCCGTGCTCGTAGAGCGCGCGCACGTCGTCGTGCGTCAGCTGCGACACGGTCGGGATCTTTGACACGCTGCTCACTAGCGGCTTCACCTGCGATTGGACGAACGAATACTTTAGGCAGGTATAAAGAACGGAGGGTATAGTAGCTATCAGACGTATCTAACACTACCTACCACATAAAAAAAGTAGGGTAGACCGAGGCGAATCGGATCACTTTTTATTTGAGGACATAAAAATCATACTAACGTGTAATATATGTAACTTTAATTGCCAAAACGGTAATTAGTAGTTATTTGGCTACGTATTAAACATTTCGAAACTCAAATTACTTATAAATTGTGCAAAATTTTAATCAAAAGGTAGAAAGAGAGAAATATCCGAATCGCCCCAATTATCGGGGCGAATGGGATCATACATAAAATTAAGGATTTTTCAGCATTATAGGCTTTTGTATCACAAGGAATGTTAAAATAATTAATAATCAGAACAATATTATTAACTAAAACATATATCACATCGATACGGGCCTTATTTCCCACTCTGATCAGCACTTTTTTCATAGCACCATTCTTCACATGATGGTGGATGAATGATTTTTTTAATCAGTTAATACAAAGCCAATCTTTGTGCTTCGCACGTGAACCTTTGATTTTTATTCAAGGTGTTCTTTTATTATTATTCTTCTTCATATTTTGTTTGGTATTCAGACAGTTTCTCTTATTTTCACGGCCTTTCAGCAGTTTTTAGTTTCTTCTTAGCATCTCTTTCGTAAAGATTAATCTTACACTGGGGTGGGTCAAATGCAATACTGGTTTTATTGTCTACCACGTATCTTAATGACATCACTGGAGAGAGAAACTATTCTTTGTAAATTCATATATGGTAATTTTTAAATCTCAGCACCAACCTAAGAATAATTCTTGGGCCAGTAGGTACTTTGTTTGGCGCTATAATTTTTATTTGGGGACCATTCTTCTGCTTTTTATCTTAATTGTTTGTCTTTTATATGTGTGATCCATCTATAATTCAATAAAAATACTTGACGATTGTCTAATGTAAAATAAATCATTTTAAATAAGTGATCCAATTCGCCCCCGATGAAGCGATCCGAATCACCCCATATTGAAGACTTTTGCAATTAATATTTTACATATTAACCTATAATACTATGCTTAAAAACTAAAATGTTTTCTAAAATAGACCTATTCCCAAGCCGTTTAAGCTATGAAATTCATAGATTTAACACAAGTTCTTAGATGTACACTAAGAAATAGTAAGCATGTATTTTAGATGAGCGCGAAAATTTTAACGCACACAAAAAGCGACTCACTGGCGAGCGGCGCTGACGCTGATGTACTAGTCGTATCGAAACGAAACCGATGGCAGGAGGTGCAGGATAGAAATGGCTCGTGAACCGCCAACAACTTGCGTTCCGTATCAACGCTTTATTAAAATTATTCACAAATTTCTTATTCTGATCCGATTCACCCACTGATCCGATTCGCCTCGGTCTACCCTATACAGAATGCAGATACGCAGCTGCTCTATCAGCTGTATCAGTTGCTCACCCCTCCTCGCCCCCCTTCGTCCTCGGTCTACAGAATTCCCGAACGTGTGTAAAAAAGTCGGAATTTCCTTCCCTTCGTTTGGGCTTCAAAGAAATTTTAATACAGGGCCCGTCTTAGTTGCGCTACGCTGCTGATACTAGTCACAGTTCATTGTTTTTTCTATTACATTAAATATTTTTAGATGAGGTTTGTTTTGCAATACGCTGTGATGCATTACTGTTGTCAATGGCCTGTAGTAGGCGGGGTAGCCCTAAGTAGTTTCTTATCCATATATTTGATCTGAAATCGGAACTTCTATATTCGTTATAATAACGATTTGCCACAAGTCAATTGCCACCAAACGAAAACATTTTTTCTCATTCGTTAACCATGTCTTCGCTTCCTAAAAAAGTAGTTAGACCTTTACCTTGTTGGCGGACATGCCAATGAATCCGTTGCCAACGCTGCCATTGTGCAGGTTCCCGTTTGGCACGCTGCCATTCGCATGGCCGTTGGCCAGCCCGCCACCCATCCGAGACACGGCCGCGGCTAAGTGGTGCATGCTGGTCACTTCTGGAAACACGCAAATGTTATGAGAGAGGTAATTAAGCAGATTTATTTTTATTTATATAAGTAGGATATAGCTACTGTCTGCATGCATGGCTCGTACGGCAGAAGACCTTCGACAAAATATTGACAAAGAACTTATATAGGAACTACTTAAATAAGAATTTGAGTTTCAATTGTCATTAACTCTCGTTCATAATTGTCTTTCAGGATATTTATAGTAAAGCACTGTGATCACAAAGAACATTGGCCAAATCGTACCTAAGCGTGTACACATAATTATGTTATATACATGAAAAAAATCGTAATTTTCTAAGTTATATAAACAGTTAAAATATCTCATAAAAAGACAAGAAATAATGATAGGTATTAATTTTTTTATCATCGTACATTTTGTTGCAATCAGACTGTACCTTATTAACGTTTCATTTCATATAAATTATTTTATCGATTAGGTATACTTAAATACATTATTTTTATTTTTAATAGTTAAGTAGCGGTAAAATATTTCACTTAATAAGTAAATATCACAATAACTGAAAATGTGCTTGTATTATGTGTATGTATAAAATTCTTGCGTTACTGACTGACTGACAGACAAGCTACAGCTAAAACTATTGGGCGCAAGAAGCTGAAATTTGGCATGTATGTTCCTTGGGGACCGTAGGGGTGCACTAAGAAAGGATTTCCCGAAAATCCCGCGGGATCGGGAAGAAATCGATAAAATTAAAAAAATGCGAGCGTAGCTGCGGGCGTCCTCTAGTTCATTTTATAAAATAGAAAACTTAACAAAAGTAAAAATTGCATCAACATTTTGCTAATAAGCGTATAACGAAACGTGGTTATTGATTGACGATTCCTTGATATCGAATTATCGATTGACACTTGAGAGTTGCGATTCACTGCGTTTGTTGTGAGGTTGTGTATCTAAAATCGCATAAAGTAACGTATCTATATTTTATGCAAGTTTAGATCTTTACTACTTATATAAAAACAAGACCCTACCTAATCCCATCATATTTGGTTACAGTAGGTGAATTATTTGCAAAAAAGACATCAGTAGGTAGTATGTAATGTCTTTGATATCAGGTAGGTACATATGGGCGCAAATTTATATAGAATGATTATATTGATACAAAAATGTTAATAATATTTAAGATTGATATTTAAATAACTATTTGTGAACACAGAACTGAGAACTTCACTACTTTACAATATTAGACACTGTATTGGCTGCTTAACCGTTTTATAAAGGTTGGGTATTTAATTTATCGCTTAATTATTAAGATAACTCCAGAAACTTCCAAAGTAAAATCAATTAGTATTAAATAACATGATTCTGACACTTATTATTATGTTTTCGGTAATAAATAACATGCGATTATATTTACATCCTGTTGATAGCGCCATCTGTTGACAATGTTGTAAAGCAGCGTTTGGTTAATTAAATAAATTTGTTATTCGTGTAAAATAAATCATTTGGTGTTGTGCAAAATTCATTACAATATTAATGTCGAATTTTGATTAGTTTATAAGTAATTAATTGTATAGTAATTTCAATTATATGTTGTAAAGGAAGTGAGTTGTTAAACGTTAAGTGTAGGTAGACGGTTATTGTATGAAAAGGACTGTAGATCACATTTTATTTTAGTTCTGTGCTAGTAATCGTCTGAAAATAAACCAAGTAATATTACGTGAGTGTTTTTATTATGGAGTCTGGACACCATAACCCTGGCGTATCGCCGACAGCAGCGGTGGGATAAACGCCCCCTAAGAGACATCGGGATCTACGGTTGGCGCGAGAGTGATGGGTCTCTTGGCTTGGCCGCCATTACCAATGATGACCTGAAGACTGATGCGACAAGCGCTTGGGAGCCGTGTTTGGCCCTAGTCAACCCTGATCGGAGACCACACGGTGTGTCGGAGTTATGGCGAGCAAGTCTACACTTCACGTGAGGCCACGTGCGAGCAAGAGCGACAGAGCGACTACGACGGGGTGCACGCACCGGGGTGTGCTGTGGCGTGAACGCTGTTCTGCTCCGAGTGCTACCAGAGGTTGCAGATGCGGGTTGTTGATGCACTGACCACAGGTATTTATCCAGAACTGATTTGATTAGAGTTTTTGAGAAACATCCTAATTTTGTAAATTATGGTGCTTACACGATTACCTACTGTCCCCGTAAGGATTACCAGATAAAAATTATACAGTCAAAATTACGAACGTTACACCCCAAATAGAACTTATAGGTAACTGTTGTTTATCCACGTTTGGTACATAGCAGTGCTACCGTGCTTATAGTCATGTTATGCCTTAGGCTGGGGCTCTTGTCTCATGTCTGTTTATTAATCGTTAGGCCATGTCGGAAACTTTCTGTAAAACTTATCTACGCAAGAAAGAGAAAATAAGTAGCTTTGTTGTTATGTGGTTCTACTAATGTAATTATTAGTAAAGAACGGTATAACTGCCCTTTTCAAATTGAAGGTCTGATATAGATGCATTGTATAAATTACCTGATTTGCTTTCAGTTTAAATAAGCTAATTGGTGTGCTGAAGATGCATTCAATTGGTAGTCAATAGGTTATCTCAATAGTAAAACATTAAAGGAATCAAAACATTATTTATAGCCCTTGGTTACACATTACATAAGGCTAACTAACTGCATTGCTTATGGCTAGTGCTCACGGCGCGATTATATGAAGCCTCTCTTGATAAATGACTATCCACAACAAAAATAATTATTTGCATAGCACCAGTAGTTTCACAGATAAGTGCATTCAACAAAACAAACTTCAGTTTTATTATATTAGTACAGATATATATTCAGAAGGTAGATATAAAAATAAATTTGTGATACACATTTTTAAAGCTAATATTTGTAAAGTTACAAAATAGGTTTTATTATATATCTGTGGTCTCTGTAGGTGCCTACATGATTTCATTTTAACATTATGTTGAATTTGTTACTGTCAACTTGCAGCTCAAGTTAGGGTTATATATAATAAGACAAGGGAACCCGACATATCTTAATATTTGTCGCTTAATTTTATACCTGTATAGAGTGATTTGTTCCGACCATGATACGTCTTTGCTTAACCCAAACTACTGAAGCTAGAGACATGAGATCTGGACGGTGGATTTCTTTGTGGACGTGTGCTCTCACTTGGGTTCTATAGTGGTCCGCCTCTAAACATTTTCAGTTGAAAGTCTTGAGGCAGGTGACCGCTGATCTTTTATAAATGCCGGGCCTTATTGTTATACTTGGTAAATGGCAATTTGTTTTGTTTGTGGGTTCATTTGCAAAGTTGGTTGCATCTATATTCGGGATGACAAACAGTGATAAACCAATAAAATTTGGTGCCAACCTTATTACTTAGCTCTTGTGGGATGCAAGACAGTTCGGAGTATGGTTGTTAGGATAATGATAGGTGGGTTTGGGGAACATGATGTGAAAATCCATATTATCTCTTTTCCCATTTAGCAGTATTTATTCTTGGCAAATAAAAGTAGTTGTGTGGACTGCTCATGCTTTATTTTTAAGTCAGTTGTGATTGGTCAGTTTAAGTTTATTTATTCGGATAAACAATTATTAATTGTGTATGAATTGATAAGAATTACATAGGCACCACATGTTAACAGTTTAAGATAAATATTAACATTATTTGGAAAATTCCCTTAAATATAAAGTCAAATAAAATTCAAGTTGAATTACATAATGAAGGAGGGGACGAATGATAAATGGAAACATTCATTTCAGAAAGAAAGGTCTTTTTGAATTAAATATAAAATACCGATATCTGAGTGTCTTTATTGGCTTTTATGGTTTATTGTAGTAAATTTCTTAACTGAGTGGAATCGTTTTTACAAATAAGACTGCACTACTCTTGCTTTGTAATATTGGTAGCTTGTAAATTTCTCTTTTATGGCTCAGTTGGCAAACAGTTCAACAATTTCACAGCTTGCACTATGCCTAAAAATATTAAATATTGGATTAAACATGTTCTTACATGAGTAATAATTATAGCACTAGTATTTTCGAAATTCTTGGATCTTCATGGTTTGAAATCATTTCATATTTATCACCAACAGTCCGACTGTTCACGGCTGAACATAGGCCTCTCTTTGTTCTTGCCATCTTGTTTTCCTGTTTGATGAGGATAAAACTTATTTTGAATATACTAAGTTTTAACTGTTTTATCAGAACTGCAAAATATGGGTATCCTGATAACTTTATATTTGATTATCTAAAATGGCACTGTCAGACAGAACCTGAGAAAATTCAGATTGTCTTTTGTATTTTACCTTATGCGTAAAATTTGGGCTCCAACACTGTTGTAGCTAAGATAACTATAGGTTGAACATGCCTGATATATAGATATAGCTTAATAGACCGGACCACTTTGTAAGAGTAGAATTTTATTTCATCTACAGTTACGAAGGTTCATGGAACTAATATTTGGGTGGGAAATGTTGCCCACCACCTGTCTTTTGAGTGTTGCAGGTTGATGATGATATCCTAGCAGATGACCTGACCTTAGTGTGAAGAGAGGATGGACGAGCGGTCCTTTACTGATTGGTATGTATGGATGACTGTGGCCCGCCCTTTTGACGTCAGTGGTTTTGTGTGTGGGCTACGCGCACACATGCCGCATGAGTGTTGTACTGAGCTGGAGTCAAGCATTGTTTGCTAACCTTTGTTGCTCATCAACAACTGTATGAGCAGCTTGACCGTATGGGCGGAGGATTCGTCAGATACCGATTTACGTGGGGGGTCCTCTACCTCCTCCACTGTCGTTCTTGGACCTATTTAATTGCATTGTATTGATATAACTGATCATGACGAACGATGATGATTATTTTATGTATATGCATTGATGTGTTTATGAGACAAATTTTGCATTTATGTGTTTGAGTGAAATTTTATTTTTCCTATCCAACATCCTTCCCAAAACGCTGGCTGGCCACCATGCGTATCCTTGATCCTGGTCTTGTTGGCTAGATCTCGTAATGAGTGATGCCTTATGTGTTGGCTAGATCTCGGAATGAGTGATGCCTTATGAGTTGGCTAGATCTCGGAATGAGTGATGCCTTATGGGTTGGCTAGATCTCGTAATGAGTGATGCCTTATGTGTTGGCTAGATCTCGTAATGAGTGATGCCTTATGTGTTGGCTAGATCTCGGAATGAGTGATGCCTTATGGGTTGGCTAGATCTCGTAATGAGTGATGCCTTATGGGTTGGCTAGATCTCGGAATGAGTGATGCCTTATGGGTTGGCTAGATCTCGGAATGAGTGATGCCTTATGGGTTGGCTAGATCTCGGAATGAGTGATGCCTTATGGGTTGGCTAGATCTCGTAATGAGTGATGCCTTATGTGTTGGCTAGATCTCGGAATGAGTGATGCCTTGTGTGCGCTGGATCCCGTAATCGGTGATGCCACGAGTTGGCTTAGCCATGGGTGAAGCATTGTTTGTTAGATCCCGTGATGGGTGACGCATGTCACAAGCTAAGATCCTATGACTAGGTGAAGCCTTGTAAATAACTTTTAGTTAATTCTGTATGATAAACGCTTATTTATGTTACTTTTATATCCATTCTTTTTGTTATGCTGTTTATTCTGTAACCGTTAAATAAACAGCAGCGCAGGGGACGCGCTGGAGTCAGTATGGCCGTATGGGCGCAAATTTATATAGAATGATTATATTGATACAAAAATGTTAATAATATTTAAGATTGATATTTAAATAACTATTTGTGAACACAGAACTGAGAACTTCACTACATTACAATATTAGACACTGTATTGGCTGCTTAACCGTTTTATAAAGGTTGGGTATTTAATTTATCGCTTAATTATTAAGATAACTCCAGAAACTTCCAAAGTAAAATCAATTAGTATTAAATAACATGATTCTGACACTTATTATTATTGTTTTCGGTAATAAATAACAATCCTGTTGATAGCGCCATCTGTTGACAATGTTGTAAAGCAGCGTTTGGTTAATTAAATAAATTTGTTATTCGTGTAAAATAAATCATTTGGTGTTGTGCAAAATTCATTACAATATTAATGTCGAATTTTGATTAGTTTATAAGTAATTAATTGTATAGTAATTTCAATTATATGTTGTAAAGGAAGTGAGTTGTTAAACGTTAAGTGTAGGTAGACGGTTATTGTATAAAAAGGACTGTAGATCACATTTTATTTTAGTTCTGTGCTAGTAATCGTCTGAAAATAAACCAAGTAATATTACGTGAGTGTTTTTATTATGGAGTCTGGACACCATAACCCTGGCGTATCGCCGACATACACGTTCTATGGTTGTTATTGCATTTTAGTGATAAAATACATTAAGAGTTATATTTATTCACATACTAAATACCTAAAAACATTATTAAATCATTTTGATGAGCTTAAAGCTGTTGAAACCTATTTGGTAACTTATTTGTAGATTCTAACCTTCAAAGTATTTTTATAAATATTAAATTATTCTGGCTTCTTACGTGCCATTTTCTGACGGAATAGTGTTTAATACATAAATACAAACAAATCGCACTATAGTTTGTTAATGTACATGGAATAAAAAGTTCAGGTACAGCTCCTATAGATATTTGGCCATTGTTCTTTACTGACCAGTAAATACTAAAGATGGCCAAATACCAGATACTTGAAACAAAAGTAGGTACGTGGTACAAATATTCCAAAAGACTAATTAAACCTAATGTTCAGGAGTACTTAGTGTTCGTGTAGTTGTGTTTCGTATAATTCTTTAACAATGGTCGGCACTGGGTGACAACCAAAAAGTGTGACGAGTGAATTGCGGGCACAGTCGCTGGCAGAAACTAAAGTGGTATATGAAATAGTATTTACCATTGCTAGACGCAGGCTGTTCCTGAGGTTTCGGAATGGCGGCCAGAGCTTCAGCCTTCTCCATTTCTTCGAGTAGCACTCGCGAGAACTCGTTCTGCACGTCCGGAGAGTCGGTGTCACCGTCCACCTGTCAACGTATTAGTAATGAATATAAAGGGATTTCAATCACGGACAACATTTCTGTTTTCTGTGTCGTCATAAAATATCCTAACAGTGATGGGTAGATAGGATTATGGATCATTTTTTTACATCTACGAATGCATGTCACACTTCTGGCTGTGTAAAAAATATACAAGTAAATTTTAGATAGTACGTTCCTGGTATTTCCAGCTAAAGATATATCAAATACCTAGTTGGTAAGCGACCACAGATCCTCAACACTACAAAGTCAGTTTTATAGGTATTGCTTGCCACTCTTTCCGTTCACATCACTATGAGGCAACCAGTATTGCTATTTCTCCTCCTTAAACCATTTTACACGTGCTAGGCTTCCTAAATATCAATTGGGATGCCAAGGGCATTACATACAAAAACTGCTAGCAAGAGAATTTATGATCCATAGCATATGCATGCCTCCAGGCAATAACTCGTTTACCCATAATTGTACTATAACTTACAATGACCAGCCGATGGTCCTGATCCAGTGTCTTGAGCATGGGCAGCGAAAGCTCCCGGAACACCTCGAGTCTTCTGCGGAAGGCGGCCACCGAGTCGTCGCGCCGGCCGCGGCCCAGCTGCAGCTTGGAGCAGTCCAACAGCACCATGCGAGGGGATATGTGGAACTGGAATGAGGAAATTTTTAGTACGGTTTTTAAGAGAATGTATGTAAGAACTAGTATTTTTTATCGCGCTTACCGACACCTAGGCGGACGAAGCCACCGGTGAAGTCTAGTTTACTGTAAAATTTACGTTCAGCTGAAAATTCCCTCAAATTGCTAGGCGGGAGTATTTTAATTGCATTTAAGCGGAAATATGAGATGAGCCACCAGATCCAACATAAGCAGTAAAAAGACCACCCTATAGCCTATGTCACTCTTCAGACTCCTAACTATCACCACATCCTAAAACACCAACATAGCTCTACTGCGACGCAAAAAATGGACAAATAAGCTCACCATCGTATTTTAATATCAGTATAGAAAAATTATAATGATTGACTAAACCAGGCCATAATAAATTACCTCAGTCTGGAATTGTTCCATCTGCTCCAAGTCTCTTGGATACCCGTCCAGCACGAGTCCATTCCCGGTCCTGCTGGCATCGGACACGGCGGCGCGCACCAGCTTGGTCACCAGCTCTTTAGGAGCCAGCTCGCCGCCGCTGATCGCCATCCGGGCCAGCGCGCCGTCTGATGCTGGACGGCCGCCAGCGTCTGCCAGGGAGCGGAGACGTTGGCCCAGGCTGTAAATTAGATAATTATATCTTTATGTAAAAAAGGAAATATATTGTAGACTTGATACATATTAATTTCTTTAAAAGTATGTGTCGAAGGAAAATATGAACAAACTACGATAAAAGTAGGTACTGTTAAGTACCTAGATAAGTAGAAAGTTTTAATACTATACCTTTAAAATAAAATACGATAAAAAAGTTTGATTCATAATCCGCTAATTTTGAAGATACCGCTAGGAAACTCCAGGTAGTATTAGGACGTAGTCGTACCTGAAGTGCGTCCATCCCTGCCTCTGTGCGACGGCTCGCTGACACAGCGCGACCTTGTTGCTGCCGGGGCCGCCCACCACCCACAGCATCGGCGCCACTGTCGTCTCGCCGCGCACTCTGATCACTTCAGCCTGACAATCAAAGGCAATATTACCGCAAAATAGTGACACTAGGTGCAGCACTAGCGCGAATTGTTAATACTAGATAGTAGAGCCACGGTCTAATAAACTGTGGTAGAATCTTGCTGATTTCAACATGAATGGGGGAAGTACTATCCTATCTCAAATGCAAAGAATAATCCTAATTCTATATCTGCACTAAATGAAGATTGTATTATTTTGTCATTCCTAGAATTTAAGGTTAACTTCAAAACGGGGTAGTAGGTTGATATCTAAATTATTGAAACTGGTATACGATACTAAGACTATCATGACATCTATGTAGTATTTTATTAATATTTTGTTAAGACTTATCTACATAATACAGTGGCGAATTCAGGCCCTTGTTTGGGCTGGGGCTTATTTTTATTTTGGGGAGGAAAGTTTTATGCAGGAAGTCATTTGTCTTTGGTAAAAAACATATGCTTTTGGAGAGCGTTTAAGCTCCCTCCTCTAGATCCGCACCTGACATAATACGTTCAGTTGTGTTTCATTAAGTCTTCACCGCCTCGCTGCGCCAAATTATGTGCCATCGATCCAACGAGAGACAGAAGTTTATAATAAAATTATGATCCATAAATTATACTTTTTATTTTGTAAAATCCTAGGCGATACGAGATCTAATACTAGGCGCAGCATTCTCTTTTACATTATTATTTACACTACACTCTTCAACCACGCACCAAATTAGAGTTTTACTACCAATATGTGTAATGATGGGTGAAAATTTGGCACACCGCTGATTAGGTCAAGGCACCGCTGTCCTGACCTCTTGCTATTGAAGGCGTGAAGCAGACGGTTTACGTATAGTCATTCTCCTTAAGTGTCTTTTGGCAACATCGTATTCAGGTATAATGTAAGTATCTATGGTGCAAAGGTAGCTAATTCAAACATTGACCGTGTTTTATTTTAAATGTTTTCTTTTTCAAGTAGCAAACGCAAATAACGGTTGATTTACTCCTTTTTACCCGCAATTATTTGTTTATGTTACTTCAAAAGTCTATACGGTCTTAGCTATGGAATAACGCTATGCTATATATCTGTCATGTCTAGTTAGACTACTAAGCGGATCATCATCATCGCCCTAGTGTTATCCCGGTTGCATCCAAGACTTACACGCCTTGGAGCCACATGTCCGCTTACTAGTCTCGCCAGATATGACAGAATATTCGTCTGATATCCGTAACCCAAAGGGATAGCGATATTCCATGGTTTAGGCCAGTATCAGTTTATTTTAGGCTACTGACTCCCCGTAACGACTGTCAAAGATCTTCATGACAGCCGGGCCCGACGGTTTAACGTGCTCACCGAGGCGCGGGGCAAGCGATAATTAACAAATCAATACGCACATAACTCCGAAAAGTGGTGCGGGCCGTGGATTCGAACCCGATACCCTCTGCATGGCAGCCAATTGGTATCTCCACCAGGCTATCGCTGCCTCAAAGAGACTACTAAGCTGATCTCGGATTTTAATACGTGAAACCAGGATATTATTAAAACGATAATGATGACTTTAAAAGTTCATAATTTGAAATCCGTTAGCGAATTTATTGGTTAACATGTAATTAAAGTGATATCAGCCCCTCGTTGGGCGCCAGTTTTGTTTTTCCTGATATGAGCTGATATGCAAAAATGTATTTCTTTACCAGTTGTAAGTAAAATAAAAGTAAATAAAAACTAATTCATATATGGCATAGTAATAATAATGAACACAAACCTTCGGCGACACGACTCTTTCCCTCACAGTTTCCACTTGCACGGGCAGGACTGGCGGCAGTATGTTCACACTATCTCTTCTCTCTTCTACCGGCTCCCTCTCCCTCTCTCTCTCCTGTGGAGGCGCCGGCTCCACCCCCACAATCTCGCCAGGTATACCGCCAGCTCCCACCCCCACGCCACTGACGCCGTTCATCGTGGACTGGTCTTCGGTGGTGCCCAGGATCTGGAGTACTGCGGCGCGGAAGTCTTTGTATACTTCATCGGGATTGCGTTCACCGTTAACCTGTAAATGGAAACAGTAGATATGTAAGCAATCAAGCAATGATTCCATACGAAGAATTCGCGAAGCGATAGGTATCTCTGGGAAGCGGCTGACAACTTGAAATCAAACTCTATCATGTGTAGCCAGCGTAGGTCAAATCCTCCTATTGAGTCACAATTTTATTATGAGGCAAATAAGAAGAGAATTATGTCCAGCCGTACTGCAAAAGGTTGTATGTTGTTGTATCTCTTGATAAGGTAGCGAAAAAGAAGTTTGATTGGGAGATTTCTTCGGATAATTTTAATGATATCTGTAATTGATACTTCGCTGCGCTATTTTTTCGGTCAAAATCCGAATTCCGTAACACTACAGCATACTCCCTTAATACAGCTTGTGTAAATCATGAAGCAACGTAAGGACCGATAGAGAGAATGTCTCTTTTATTTTATGAAATATATATATATAAAATATATATAAAATCAAATAATCATGTGATTGAGATCCGTTACATAAATAATAGCACATCACAAAACCAATCCTAGCTGAGGCATTCTGTATCGTCCTATAGACTACCTACTCTACTACCAAAATTCAGTATCGTCATTTGTAGCGATGCCGAGTAGAGAGCCCAACAGATTGCCAAGCCGAAGGTTTCGGGTTCAAACCCACTTTGTGCAATGTGTGCACCGCTCAATTTCAATACTGGTGAATGCTAAATTGTTTATGATCGCTTGCTAAGCTGTGAAGGAACTGAATGAAACGCAAGAGAAGTGTTCCAACGAGCACTTGGCCAAAGTGGTGAACTATGGCTTTACCCTTCTTATAATAAGAAGTAATCTGTGCCCAACACTGAAACAGATTCAGTAGCCTGTTAGTAAGTTAGACAGCCACTAAGTTATTAGCAAAACACTGGTTTTTAAGACAGTTAAAAACCTCATTAGCTTCGTTACCTACTTTAAAACACTACAATCAATAAATTATAACTTAAAATAACCGTGTCAGATAAGTAGTCCGCTGTCCAATAGTGGACAATTTAAACTATTAAGTTACAGTTTATTGGGGACAATTATTGGAACAGTGGAGAACGCCCATCATCACGTACGGGGCGGTGTCATGCATCATATATGTGGCCCAGAAGGCATTGCTGGAAATATGGGGAAATTAGGACATGTTCGTTTATGAATTGAATAGTGTAAAATAGAGGAAAGTGAAGACTCTATCCATAGTTCCACACTAATATTATAAATGCTACCTAAGGTAGGTATAGAGGGAAAAGGCTAATATTCAGTCAGGTGCGATACGTGAAACAGAAAATGCAACAACGAATACCACGTCACCGTATTCTCACTACCACGAAGTACTTAAGATCGAATGCACGTTACAACGAATATCGTAACGCCGGCCGTAGTCATCCGATCTCGAATAACGAAATCTCGAATTCATCAAATCGAATTACTTGACAACGAATGCACGTTACCACAAAATAGTTATCACCGAAGGCACGTAACCTCGAATAACGAAACCACTAACGATGAGATATCAACAATCTATAGTATACTAATATCTCATCGTATCGTTGTCAAGTAATTCGATTTGATGAATTCGAGATTTAGTTATTCGAGATCGGATGACTACGGCGCGGCGTTACGATATTCGTTTTAACGTACATTCGATCTCAAGTTCTTCGTATTCTTTACTAGTCTCTGGTGACAGTGAGAATACGGTGACGTGGTATTCGTTGTCACATTTTCGGTTTCACGTATCGCACCCATGATGGAATAAGTTCCTTGTCGACGAACGACACAATTAGAATGCGATTCATTAGAGACCGAACACAGACTTTACAAAAATTTTAAACTGTTGCGTTTCGTCCGGTGAGTGAGAGTGCCGGAGGCCCTATCCCCTATTCCTTCTCCCTCATCTCTCTCCTCATCCTATCCCTTTTCCCAACCCCAAGGGGCGGCAACGCACTTGTGACTCCTATGGTGTTGCTTGTGTCCATGGGCGGCGGTAATTGCTTACCATAAGGCGATCCGTCTGCTCGTTTTCTATGGATGCATGGTCACCTGACTCTCAAGCGTTATAGCATAAAAAGAGTTATCATCATCAGCCTTGGTTATAAATGTCAGTCGTGCGCACCGCGACTTTGAACACGAGACCCTCTGCGTAGCAGTCCGCTAGACTCTCCACTAGACTTACCTATGCAGTAAAAAAGAGTAACTATATTGACTGCCTCCGTGGTCCAGTGGGTAGCGTATGCGACTGCTGATCGGAGTGCCCGGGATCGATTCCCGGGTCGGGCAAAAGTGTTACTGGGTTTTTCCGAATACTCAGTAGCAGCCCGAAGTCTGGTGATGTGCCCGGTAACAGCAATAGGCTCGCTCCCTATTACGTGGGACCTAAAAATTCATGGCGAAATGTGGGTGTAATATTTACACTTCTGCCTACCCCTTCGGAGATACAGGCGTGAGACTATAAATATTTTGAAGGCAACTTCATACATTTTCCCCCTATAATTAACTACAAAGTTTCTAGGAAACTATTATTTTATGTAGCATACACTGTATAACAAACGAGTCATATTTAGGTCGGTCAGGTGTCTCACACAAAAAATTCATAACCACCTCGAGGAAACGAAGTTATACACCTTTGTCTTTTTTAATTATTTACGTGAGAGTACCTCTGTTGTGTTTATGGGACATTACATGATGACATAGCTACGGTTAGAGTTTTTCAGTATTAATTAGAAGAATAGGTTAATGACGAATTTCAATTTAAAAGTGTTATTGAAAAGGCGTGTTATTTTTTGGAAAGTCATGTCAACTTAAAACTTTTTATACGCTGCAAAATTATTAGGTATTCGTATATTGTCATTAACCACCATCATCATCATCATCCACAGCCCGACTGTGTCTACTACTGAACATAGACCTTTCTTTATTCTTGCCATGTCCCTCGATCTCGTGGTAATCTAGTCCAGGTTCGGCCCGCAATTGCAACGATATCGTCGGCCCATCTTGCTAAGTGCGGGCGACACTTCTTTTCCCCATCCGTGGCTGCCATTCTGTTACGGCCTTACTCCACCTGTTATCACCCCGGCTAGCCAGATTAAC
This sequence comes from Euclidia mi, assembly GCA_944739405.2. NCBI lineage: Eukaryota > Metazoa > Arthropoda > Insecta > Lepidoptera > Erebidae > Euclidia > Euclidia mi. The sequence continues at coordinate 59,198,327 of OX123196.2, read as the reverse complement.
CACCAGCCTTGTTTATAATCTGTCCTACTGCTGGGCACTGGTATCTTCTTACTATGACAAGGGTATTGGCCATAGTCCACCACGTTGACCAAATGCGGTCCACTTCGCATATCTTTCAAAATCGTTCATTTCAAAAACCATTATGGAGAACTCCTAGACATGCAAATTCCTCACAATGCTTCGCCGTCGTCGTTTAGCAAGCGATAATAATTAGTGATTTAATATGTACAATCAAACAAGTCGGCGCTGGAATAGTTTGAAAAATATTCCCATGGGTCGCTCATAGAGTCGAGGCACACTAGAAACTGGTTTTGTATCGGAGTGTCAACGTGCGTGTAAAGTAGCACTGGTAGCGAAGATGTCTTGCTGAGTGATTTTTGCCCTTATTCTAGTGGGAAGTTGTTCGACTGTACATAACATCGAAGTCATTGCTAGTACTGGGTTTGAACGCTATTAACTCCAGACAGTCTGCGTATCACTTTTTAAGTACTTTTAAATTCCGTTAGATAATAATAACATTTGCCGTGTAAGTAAGCCTGCGCATCATTAGCGCTCCTAATAACAACGACCGTGCATACATTACAAAGGATCGATACATTTTCGTTGCCACATGCCACATCCTTAGTGCTTTTAAATCACTGACTATTAAAAAATAAGTTTATTTTGATCGATAGTTTTAAGTGCGTGGAGATCTTTATCTAGATCTATGAGTGCGATATCTTCATAAAAGTCATCATTTTGTAGAAAGAGACGGAGCTAATAATTTTAATGCTTTTCTTTTTGCAAAAGCCTCAGATGAAGTAAAAAAAATATATACATTTATTTGTGTAGGGAATGAAGGGTTGGCATACCGTATCAGCTCATGTATGTGGTCTTCCTTTTTGTTTCACTCAGATTATAGAGCGTGCTACATTTACCTTTTTTTACGTTATATTATTTAACAATTCTAGATGGAGAGAAGTGTGCTTTGATGTAACGTTCTGGACCTGATCTATATGTTTGCTCTTACGATGGAAACCCTATTGAGGGCCATTACCTACGCCATTTATTGGGGTTGTTGGAGTCGGAATGTAAGACACTTAACAAACGGGGTGTCTACTCACTAAAATCACCAGTCGTAGTGTAGCGGTAGGATTACGCAAAACTTAGCATGCTTTGCCGCAATCCTGCAGCACCGCTAGAGTTGGCTGACTGATTGGTGTTAACAGGCCCCGTGATTTTATTTGTCTCTTTGAGAGGCATATGTGGACAAGGCGTCGATACCACAAAAATATACCTACCACCGTCACATAAGACTATATATTATATATAAATAGAAAATCCATAAAACGTTGCAAATAGAAAAGTGAAATTCATTGTAAAAACATTCAGCCCCGCCTCTCACTATAAACGACTATTTAACCTGCAATCATCGATGGCGTATGAAATTTTCATCGGGTGCCGTCAAAGACACTCGACGGCTCGCACGACATCCCTCATTACATATTCATACACTACAACTGTATTTCGTAAAACAAGTCGACGTAGTTCGTGTGTTATGACTCACAAAATATGGTGTTTCTACAGCGGAGTTTTGATACGACGCAAAAAAGGTATGTTGACTTGGAGTGTAAATAAAGTACAAAGATACTGAATTAATTACATCCTAGCACTTTACATGGTTATAGCAATATTGTCACTTAGGGCATAACATACCGTCATAGTAGGTGTACTCTTGATAACGAACAGGTGGAGCCAATAGCTTACCCAGGATTGATTAAGAGAATTACGTTACAATGTGTATTAAGTACTTTATGAAGAACTCTGAATTACATCTCTGCCTACCCCTACCCTTCTGGGATACAGGCGGAAGTCTATAAAAAAAATATATATATATAAAATGAAGAACTCTCAGTTACGCAGGATTCGACAGAATGTTTTCCTTTACCGCTTGGATAAACTAATACGCACATAACTTCGGCACGTCAGTGGTGCGCGCTGTGACTGACTCTGCGTAGCAGTATGCGTAACTGTTTGCGTAGATCTCTCTCAACTACGCTACGCTATCGCTGCTTAAAATATTTCACAAGTATACATATTATAAATTAAAGTCCTTTTTTAGTCATGTCTGTCGATAAAATTAACGCGGCTGAAGTTGCAGGCGTAGACTTTTTAGATTTAAAAATTACAGTATCTAGATGCTCTACAAGTAAACTACAATAGCTCGTCCTCTTTTATTCAGTTGTCTATCCAGTAATTTAATTATTGTCCTACTTTCAATACCATACATAATTCATTCAGGTTTTCTTTTATTACCTTCTAATTATAATGTTCTTATAATTGTGGACTAATTAAATATATTATTATTGATATTTTGTAGTTATACTAACGGTTATAATTTTACACAGCTACTAAATATATGCATGTGTTTGTACTTACGCAGAAGCTTTTTAATATTGAATCGAGTCACAATGGTTTGTCAGAAAGTTTTATTTCTACAGCTTATATTACTTAAAAGTTTTAACTTATCCTATTGATGTTGGTATGAAATTTTCCTAAAAAGAATTAAAAAGAATATACCTACCTATTTCTTAAATAACAGAAGGTAATTTGAAAAATAAATAACTACACATATCTTAATCATTTCTTGATAACTCATAAAATCGATGGAGGCACAACGATTAAACGTAGGTACATAAATGATATATGAAGGGACAATTACAGATGGTTCTTTGTATGCACCCTACCATAGCCTAGCTATAATTATTGGCTACTGCTACACCTGTCAAAATGACGCCGCAACACATTTAATTTAATACACAAATATTGAAACGTTTATTAAACTTCTTTGAAAAATTACTTACGTAAATATTTTTTGGTAACCAAAACCAATTTGCTGGTATTTATTTTAATTATTTGATTTGATTTGTGAAGTGTTAAAGCAATTTACTGACTTTTCTGTTAAACATTTCTAGCATCATTAAGTGAAAATTTGTAGAATATTCCCCATAAGCAATATTAATGTATTACCTATAATGGTATGTAGTCTTAAATATTCAAATTTGTTGAACCAAAATGGCAGCGATAATCTAGTGGCGATACCAGACTGCTATTTAGAGAGTATCGGATTGAAACCCACGTATAATTATGTGCGTATTCAAATGTTACGCTGTCGGTCGCAGCTGTGCATGATCAATATAAACGAAGACAAAACGGAAATAGTAGAATAAGATAAGGCAGTTATTCGTTACATGTTTTGGTTGTAGTAGAACGTCCCCAGACCCGAAGGACATCACTAAGCTAATGAAAAAAAATACACAAGCCAAAGTCAAAGACAGCCTCCGTGGTCCAGTGGATAGCGTATGCGACTGCTGATCGGAGATCCTGGGTTCGATTCCCGCGTCGGACAAAACTGTTACTGGGTTTTTCCGAATTCTCAGTAGCAGCACGGAGTCTGGTGATGTTCCCGGTAACGGCAAAAGGCTCGCCCCCTGTTACGTGGGACCTAAAAATTCATGGCGAAATGTGGGTGTAGTATTACACCTCTGCCTACCCCTTCGGGTATACGGGCGTGAATCTATAAATATAAATGAAATAAACACAAGCCAATTAATAAGCTGATTGTTTTTAAAATACCGCATTTTACAAAGTTTTGCTTACGTGGTGGTCGGGCTATCGTGACAAGAGGTGGCCCAAGGGCCATGTGCTACTCTGATACATACATAACTAGACTTTGCCCGCGGCACAGCCCGCGTGCATCATACACCTAAACCTTTCTTATGAATCACACTATACAGGGTGTAAAAAAACCCTTAACGAAAACTGAAATCCCATGTTGTACCAATCACTACGAACATTTTTACTTAGGCACCATACCTGGGAAATTACTGGTTCAGGAGATATTGAGGCTCAAAGTTAGTATGGCATTTTTCTAATTTGGTACAAAATCGATGCATTTACGCCGCCAATATGTTCTTTAGATGCCCTATGACCCCATGGATAAGTAGGTATTTCGAGCATTGCACGCGCGCGCTTTTAATGTATGATGCCGAAGCAAAAAATGTTCGTAATGATTGGTACAATGTGGGGTTTCAGTTTTCGTTAAGGGTATTTTACACCCTGTATATGTATTGGTGAAAACCATACAAACATCCGTTCTTTAGTTTTTTAGTTTATCGCGTACATGCAGACATACATACAGGGTGTAAGGGACGGTGTACCGAAAACCGATACCAGTGATTCAGGACATGATACTGAGGCCATTGGCGGTCGAAGTTTCGGGAAAATTTTCATGAATTTTCCGATTATTCTTTTGCATTTTTTGCCATATAATGTAATGAAATAGTAACTATAGTCGACCCGCATTAATATTTTTGATAAATTCTAAGAATTAAACATGTACCTACATGGTGCGTTTACTCTGAGGTGACATCGGCCGCGGTAAGCGCACCAGTACATCGTAATCACTGCCGTTACCACCCGCCGCTCTAGGGCCGTAACAGCTGATAGTGCGAGTTTACGTGTTGCTATTTACATAGCAATTTTTTGGAAAATTGTCGAGTTCTTAGATTTTTTTCGGAAAATTTGACGATCAAGGGTGACAGTATAATATACTGAATCACTGGTATTAGTTTTCGGTACATCGTCCCTTACACCCAGTATATGACACAGCGGAAATATAGGATAAACAAATGTTTTTGAATTTCATTTTGAGAGAAGACCAGTAAGTACTTACATTATTTTAAGCCGTTCACTTATAACCCAGTAAGCTACATTAGTCCGTCGGTTACATCATTAATCTATAATACTATTAATCATCTTAATTCGTCCGTGTTACCCTCGACACCATTAAATAGTCAATAGAATTATATTAAACTTATTAAGTACTTGTATTGTGTTCCTGCATGTTTTTTATTTGGTTTGTTGACAGCGTGTTCAATCCTGTCCGGTTTGCGCCTAAGATAGCGTAGTCTTAGGTTCAATGCCTAAATTATTGGCAAATAGGAAATAATATGGCAGATGTGAGAGACTGCAAACAATAATACAAACTTAGGTATACTTAATCGCTGTTTTACAAGTAATTGAAAATAGTAGTTTGTTTACGACTATTGCTTGTAGCGTTATCAGCGCCGCTCTGCGTAATGGTTAGTTAAATTAATTTTAATATCAAACAAGAGGATGCCCGCAGCTACGACCACACATATTTGTTTAATGGCAACGTAGTAGAGCCACGGTAATAATATCTAACAGTATTGTAACTCCATAGAAACGCTCAAAACTCGAGTTATACCTACGCGCCTCGAGCATTTTTCGGTAGTAGAGCCTTGCTGATTTCAGCATGAATGGGCCGGCTCGACCGGGGAAGTACTGACCGCTCACAGAAAATCGACGTAAAGTATCAGTACCTAAGCTGTTGCGTTTCGTTCGGTGAGTGAGAGTGCCGGAGGCCCTATACCCTATTCCTTATCTCTTATCCCACTCCTCCCTCATCCTATCCCTTTTTCCAACCCCAAGGCGGCAAGTGGCAACGCACTTGTGACTCCTGTGGTGTTGCTTGTGTCCATGGGCGACGCTAATTGCTTACCATCAGGCGATCCGTCTGATTATTATAAAAAAATGTAACCGTTTCTGCCCGCTTCCGTGGGAATTACAGAAAATCCCTTCTTAGTATAAGATCGCTACGGTCCCCAAGGAATATACATGCCAAATTTCTGCTTCATACACCCAATAGTTATGGCTGTAGCTTGTCTATTAGTCAGTCAGTAGCACAAGAATTTTGTATATGCAGATAAAAGTAAAATTTGAATAACAATAGAAAAGATTATCTAAATACATATTAGTCTGTCTTTTAGTATGAAACAATGTGTATTAAAAAATAGCATTTCACAGCGTAGGCAGCATGCGTTCAATCGGGGGCGGATCCAAGGGAAGAGAGGATTCTAGTGGGCTCAACCCCTACAAAAGCATATGTTTTCTTCCATCCTATCCTATATCCTTCCTTCACCAGGTTCAAGGCACCCTCCTTCTCTAAAAGAAAATCATAGTGCCACAATTGCGTTCAATGTAAGGGCCATTGAACGCAATAGTGGAACCATGATTTTCTACCCTAAAACATCTACTAGTATCCTAATATGCCGTTCATAGTTGATACTTTGAAGGACATTAAACAAGACACAAAAGATTTTTATTGTTATAATGTCTATAAGCGTTTACTGTCGGAAGTTTTAGCCAAGCACACAACGAGCTTGCCGCTATCGACGGCAAACTAAAGCATACACAGCACTCGCGGCTCACCAGTATATTTACTTATATTAATTTATTAATTTTACATATATTCTTCCGTCTTCTGTGACGCCTACCTAACCATGAAATATTTTTCTAGTGTTCCGGAATAACATCCTAGTAACGGGTAAAAGGGTCATTTGGTACACCAACCGCAGGCAACGGTAGCTGGAGAACGTCATGTCATACCCCTATGACATGACGATCTCCGGCCACAGTGGCCTTCTGAGCGGGCAGTGCTTAACCACGAATAAACGGCCTCTTCCTCCTCCTCATTTCATCGATTTAATGAAAATGAAATAATGTAGCGCGCCCTTGCCTAATCATCGTCAATGAATTAAATCAGGTATAACAGAAGCCCTGAGAAGATTTTATTCCACTTTTGTCCTTACCAGAATATCAAGAAAATAAAAATTATTTTCAAAATGTTGATCATAGTCTCGAAAATATTAAGTCATATCAACATCCTAATCTTCATTTTAATCATTGTGGCAGTTACGTAATGCCTAATCTAAATACTATATTAGTCTATCTATTAGTATGAAGCAATGTGTATTAAAAAAAAGGATATTGCTTTACATAGTAGGCGGCATGCGTTCAATCGAGGGCGGATCCAAGGGAAGAGAGGATTGTAGAGGGCTCAAGCCCCCTCAAAGCATATGTTTTCTTCTATCCTGTTCCATATCCTTCCTTCACCAGGTTAAGGGCACCCTCCTTCTACAAAAGAAAATTATAATGCCACAATTGCGTTCAATGTAAGGGCCATTGAACGCAAAAGTGGAACCATGATTTTCTACACTGAAACATCTACTAGTATCATAGTATGCCGTTCATAGTTGATACTTTGAAGGACAGTTAATAAGACACAAAAGATTTTTATTGTTATAATGTCTATAAGCGTTTACTGTCGCAAGTTTTAGCCAAGCACACAACGAGCTTGGCGTTATCGACGGCAAACAAAAGCATACACAGCACTCGCGGCTTACCAGTATATTTACTTAGGTATATTAATTTAATCATTTTACATTTATTCTTCCGTCTTCTGTGACGCCTACCTAACCATTAAATATTTTTTTCTGGTGTTCCGGAAGAACATCCTAGTTACGGGTAAAAGGGTCATTTGGTACATCAACCGCAGACAACGGTAGCCGGAGAACGTCATGTCATAGGCGATCTCCGGCCACAGTGGCCTTCTGAGCGGGCAGTGCTTAACCACGAGTAAACGGCCTCTTCCTCCTCCTCATTTCATCGATTTAATGAAAATGAAATAAGTTGGCGCGCCCTTGCCTAATCATCGTCAAAGAATTAAATCAGGCATAACAGAAGCCCTGAGATGAATTTATTCCACTTTTGTCCTTACCAGAAAGGCAAGAAAATAAAAAATCACTGCAAAATTCTGATCATGACCGGAAATTATAGTCATCAATATCCTAATGGTCATTTTAATCATTGTGGCAGTTACGTAATGCCTATCTTATAACTGTTATAGCATTTAGGTTATAACCGTTTCGTAATAAAGTTTATGTCCGTATTCATTCAAGCCTAATAGTAATTAAGTAAATAATAGTAACATAAATAAATAGAATGTTTATCTTGGTTAGATAATCTGTTGAAGGGTTGAAGGGCCGAAGCTACAGGTAGTGTAACATTCAGTTGAAGATTACTATCGAACACAATGCCCTTACGTAAACAGTTAACGCGGTCAAGGGTTAACATGACCGTGGTGTTTCCACTTGATACAAGGACTGACGCTCAGTTTTGGAGTTATTACTTTAGTACTAAAATAGGTATTCTCCTTACGATGTCAGATTAAAAAAATAAATTGATACCTCGCCATTCCATATGATGGATGTACGTAAGAGGCGATCAAGTAAACAATACGAAGCCAATAGTACCTAGTACCTTTGGGAAGAGGCAGCAAATTCGACACTAATCACATACCGTCAGGTCAACGTGGTATTGTAGGGATAATCCTCCTATGGACTTACAATGCTTTTGTGCGCAATTTAGCAGATGCTTATGGCAAACAGTCGATCATAAAAGGCTGTATGAAGATCAAATTCTGTGTTAAATTATATTTTCTACCCCATTCCTAGCCCCACCTTCTTCCCTGTCAGTGTATCATCTGTGTGGCCAGGCTTAGCAGCAGTGCCTATAGCAGACACTAGTGAAGTTTTGATACTCGTGAAACCCCGGGGAAAGTTATACTGTTTTGGAATCTGTAACAAATTTAACCAGAAGCTCATATGAGGACTTCGAAAATAATTAAGAAGAAGAAGCCAAGACCAGACCAACCCGACAGTCAACCATAATGAGGACAGATAAGATGATAGGGAATGTAAACAAACTGTCAGTGATTCATAATATTTTGTCATTGAAATCATCTACAAAATCAATAGATGTCGTTTACCCCTCGACACGCGTCATAGGCGTAAAACTTTCGATCCAAATGTTTTCGATGTATGTAAATTATATATTCATCACAAAACAATATCAGCTTTCGATTTTACTACGTGCGAGAGAAAAGGACAGAACATTTAAGCGATCATTCGTGACAACTGATACCTGATGTTTACTTTTTTTTGTTATTGGCTTTGTTTTAGACATGTGTTGATTAAGGAATACCTGCAGTCTGTATCCTGTGCCGCTGATATCAAAACACAGAATATAGATTTTTCGAATTGCCGTTGCTATTATGGATAAGACTGACTCTTATGGTGTTTGTTGGTATAGACGACATGTAATAACAACAATGCCAATCTCTTCTTTCCAAACAAAACGAAGCAATAATCTCTAAATAATGGATATCTATTTTAAAACTGAACATAGTTAAAACTTATGTAACAAAACAAATCAAACCAAATAAAAATAAAGCATATTAAAACCGGCTTTAACTTTTTCCATTCAGCCAGTAAGACTCTACTTTTCAAAACATGACGTCAATTTCCACTACGCCATGACGCTCAAACCACATTTCAAATAATAAACCGAATAGCAAAGAGCATGCCTGAGAAACTCCATGGGAGTGAACGGGACAAGAGAGATATGTCAGGATTGTTGGAAATGGCGTTCCGTAGTCTCTGCCTACCCCTATGTATGTATGTATGTAAATATTTTGTCTGAAGGCAACAGACATAGGTTAAAAATCCTGACCATCGGAAGATAGTGACATTGTACGTTGACCGTCGCACGATCGATAACGGGCGACTCGTGTTTTATTCACGACCATCGATTGTCAATGTCCCAAGTAATGATTCTAATGATGCCGACGTATTTTTATGGTCGACAAAACTTTCGGTTTTGCTAAGTGGGCTTATGAACCTTTTGGTACGTCTTTGGGGAGGGGATTTATGAGAGCAGTGGTTTACTCGGCTCGTCAGACATTGCCTATGATGATGATTTGTTTATCTGTGCGATGCGAAACATAAACATTCTAACAAATGCAATGCAAGCTATAGGGCCAAGATTACTAGAAGATAGAGTCATCTCTTTTTTTGATATGGTAGAATTGCCTCAATATTTCCAGAGTCACTTTGGCCTAGAAATAAGCGCAAGTGTCACTAATTTTCTAACCCTGAAGTAAAGTTCAACCAAGCTCTTTACAACTGATATAAATCACATCACAATTGTATTTGAAAACTCGGTTTAAGAATATTATAAACTGTATAGATTCGAGGCAAGCTGATGCCAGCATATGCATGGAAGCCAGAACTCTTCTTAATATATAAAATCCTTGCGTTACTGACTGACTGACAGACATGCTACAGCCGAAACCACTGAGCGCAATTAGATGACATTTAGCATGTATGTTCCTTGAGGTGTGTAGGGGCACACTAAGAGGGGATTTTTGGAAATTCCATCCCTAAGGGGGTAAAACTGGTTGTCAGAATTTGTATGAAACTTTTTATTCCCTCAATGGATTAACTTCAAACTTTGTAGTTGATTGAATCAGGCGTTTCTTGGCGGAACTCCATTGTAACCTAATGGAAGGAAAGAGGAACCCACCACGCACCCTCGAATTGACCACCCCAACTATTGCAATAGAAAAAGGTTGACAATATCGAACTCCTCTAAAAGGATAAGGGATATAGGAATGGTATGGGTTCCAGGAAGATACCTGACTTGCAGTATCCCGCTGTATGCGCCGACTATTCTTCGACACGTGTTTCGCCTCTGCACGAGGCATCCTCAGGAACGATGGGCAACAACTGAGCGCTTTCCAACCGTGGGCATGTCTTATAAACGATTGTACTTTCTAATCCCCTCCCTCCGTTGCTCGACTGATGTGAGTCATTATAACGGTGTGCGAATATATTCAGCAATGGGGACCCGTTAAAGTTGGTTTGATCGTTCAGTAATGTATGCTTGTCCCGCTTTAAAATCTCTAATTGTTCCAATACGCACATTCTAATACCCTTTTGACAAGTGTGTATGACGTCAAATGAATGTCCGCTATTTAAGGTATGACCCGATTCAAGTAAATGTTCGGCAAAATGAGACTTTTCCGGCTGGTTGTTTCTAAACGCCGCTAAATGTTCTTTATGTCTCAGCTCAAAACTTCGACCCGTCTGTCCTATGTACTTATTTTGGCATTGGTCGCATGTTAAGCAGTAAATACCGGACTTTTTGTTCTTGCATACTTTATCTTTACCATTGCAAAGAAATTTTAACGTTTTGTATGGTTTATAGGCTGATCTGATACCGTTCCTCCTCAGTATACGCGCCATACGGTCAGTTATGCTTCCAAAATAGGTAAGAACAGCGGTTTTATTTATAGGTTCTTTTATAGAGGGATATAAAAGTGACTTGGCCATTCTAAGTTGTTTTCCTCTAATCATCTTGTCAATTAGGCGTTTACTATACCCGTTGGATTGAGCTATATATTCAAACTTTGTATAGTAACTTACGCATACTACATCAAAACATAAATGGATTGCTGGCTAAAAGTGATATAATAACGGAATTTATAGACACTCTTTTGAACAGTAGCAAGTATGTACATATCCTATGTTTTACAGAACACAATATGACGATGAGTGATGTTGATCTTCTGAACATTCCAAACTACACTTTAGCTACCTCCTTCACTAGACAAAAACGGAACGGTGGGTCCTGTATATTAATACACAATCAGATTAGGTATAAAGAGATAGATTTAGTGAAAGTCGTAAATGTCTGCAATGTCTTTGAATGCTGTGCAGCTGAGCTAACCGATCATAAAATAACAATAGTATGCATATATAGAGTTCCAGGATCATATAAAATGGAAATATTCTTTGACAATTTAAACTATATATTAGGACAAATTTGTTATAAAAATAAACATAAAATTATAATTTGCGGCGACTTTAACATTGATATGTTACAAAAAACCAAATATTCCTCCTTATTTAAATGTCTCTTAAAAGAGTTTAACCTTACGATCGAAATAGATAAACCCACTAGGCCGAGTAGCGGTACTTGCTAGATAATATATTTCACAATATACGGGGCTTTAATAGTGAGATACTTGAATTGGGGGTATCCGATCATCTAGCGCAATTGATGCAATTTCCAGTTCAACAAACGTGTGCGTTGAAATACTATTACGTTAAAAAACGCGATTATAACAAGGAGAACATGAATTTGTTTAAGCAATGCATAGTCAGCTTAAGCTTTTCAGACGTTTTTGGAACAAATAACCCTAATGAAAAGTTTAATGCGTTTTTTGATTCATTTAAACTGTTTTATGATCTATGTTTCCCCATAGTAAGATGCAAAATATCGACAACTCATAAACCAAAATGGATCACACCAGGCATTAAAGTTTGCAGCAAAAAGAGACGATCTCTGCTATGGCAGTATAGGTTAAATCCAAACAAAGACACAAAAGCAGCTTTAGCAAAATTTAGCGCCAGGTACCACCGTGTTATTAAACAGACACAAAAAGCACAAAACAGCTGCTTTATAGAATCCAGCACCAACAAGTCTAAAGCGACTTGGAAAGTTATAAACAATCTGAAAAGTAACGTTCCAAAAACGCATATTAACGGTATTGAGTTAAATAACAAATGCATCACAAACCCTCAAAGTATTGCGCAAAACTTTAATGATTATTTCATAGACTTAGTTCAACCTAACGCAAACTGTCAGGCTTATAATAATACGAATGTTTTAGAATCACACAAATCGATGTTCATGGAACCAATAGGCCCAAAAGAAATGGTAAGTATAATAAATAACCTCAAAAATACGAACAGTACAGGGTATGATGATATTAAAACAAGCGTGATCAAATCAGTGGGTCCTATAGTGGCACCAGTAGTAAGTGACATAATAAATAGTAGTATAGAAAATGGGGATTTTCCAGAGGCTCTGAAAATATCAATAATTAAGCCATTACACAAAAAAGGGGATAAAACAAAAATGTGTAATTATAGACCGGTGGCATTAATTCCGATATTTTCAAAAATTCTCGAGAAGGTAATTTATAATAGACTTAACAATTATTTTGAAAAAAGCAACATATTTTGTAACGAACAAATGGGGTTCAGACAAAATAAAACAATTAATATGGCAGTGTACCATTTTCTTAGAAAAATCCACCTTAACATGGACAACAAAAAACCAGTTGCTGCAATGTACATGGACATGACTCGAGCTTTTGATTACGTCGACCATAAAATATTATTAAGAAAACTCTACAGTTATGGCATTAGAGGTTATGTTCTCGAGCTTATACGATCGTATTTGGAAGGCAGAAAACAGTTTACTCAAATCAGCCAAGTAAATATCAAGTTAAAAACTGAAACTGTATACTCCTCAAGTACGAGAGAAATTTCGTATGGTGTGCCACAAGGGTCGGTGCTAGGTCCATTACTTTTTATCTGCTACATTAACGATTTCCCTAAAGTAACCAGTCATCAGATGTGCTTATTTGCAGATGATAGCACAATTGTTTTCGACGAGGGTAATTTTAAAGAAATACAAGACGACATAAATACAAACCTAGTTTCACTTATAGAATGGTTAAATGGCAATAACCTTAAAATTAATTTAACTAAAACTAAGATAATGGACTTCAAACTCCGACAAAGAAAACCAACACGGTACCAAATCCAATACAAAGGAGACGCAGTACTGGAAACAAATACGACAAAGTTTTTAGGACTGCACATCGATAGTGATATGACATGGAAAACCCAAATTGACAGTGTTTGTTTAAGGCTTTATCGATTTTCTTACGCTCTATACATGCTAGGTAAAATTGCAAATAAAAATGCTCTCCTTACAGCATACCACGGATATGTAGCCTCCACATTAAGGTATGGACTAATATTCTGGGGCAATGCTACTAATATATCCGCCGTATTATTGGAACATAAAAGATGCGTCCGAGCCATCTGCAAACTAAAACAAACGGATACCTGTAAACCACACTTCAGGGACTTAAAGATTTTGACAGTACCGTCGCTGTATGTCTATGAGGTTTTGATGTTCGTAAGAACCAATATTCACTTGTTTGGACATGTAGAAAGTCAACGTCGCTCAGATAACTTAAAAACATTATTCACCAGAACTACTTTCGCATACAAAAGTGCTATGGCACCAAAGCTGTATAATAAACTACCTTGTCATATTAAAAACAGTAAGAATATTTATGAATACAAAAACAAACTATTTAAGCTACTCAATGACAAAGTATATTATTCAGTTAAGGAGTATCTGGATGACCAATTTTTATAATTTTTATTATTTTCACATTGTTATTATAACTTACTTAATTTATTTTATATTATGAAATCGATTGACATTCTGTATTTTTATTTTATTCTGTTGTGACATTTTCTCTATTTTATTGACATTTTTTAAATTACTTTTTCAATTTATTTGAACTAATTTTGTATGCCTATCGGCGGAACATGGACTGTACAATCGACATATGTATATTGAAAACACCTGTAATGACCTGTGTTCACAAAATAAATAATTTGAATTTGAATTTGAATATACCTATTGGTTCCTCAAATGAAGTTAGTGAACACTAAGAAAGTCTTTTTGGAAATTCTTACCCTAAGTGAATGAAAAGGGGAGTCATAATTTGCATAGAACTTTTTATGCCTTCAAGGGATTAACTTCATACTTTGTTTATTAAATTGGATCCGCAAATGACGTTAGCGAACACAAATACATTTTATTTTGGAAATTTTCTCCTAAGAGGGTGGAAAAGGGATTCAGAGTTTGTATAAAAACTTTAATTTTTCAATGGAATCACTTCAATCTGTGTAAATAAAATCTTTTCGTTACTGACTGACTGACAGTCACATTACAGAACGAACTTACTGGGCGCAAGAAGGTTAAATTTAGCGTGTATGTTCCTTGAGGAGGGTAGGGGTGTTTGTACAAAATATTATATCTAATCGTAATTTACGCGTGCGAAGCAGCGGGCAAAAGCTAGTAAATAAATACCAAGTGAATAGACGTTTAAAGTTCAGTTTGATTGTCAATGTTGACGACACGTCTCGTCTTTGGGAAGATTCATATATCTTCTAACTTAGAGCTTTTGGCTATCTTCGTGCAACTTTGCACTGACGGTTAATCAGCTAGATTGCCAAAACGTAGCAGGAATCCAAACTATTGGCGATACTAAGATTCTAACTAGCGACACTAGCGGCGAATTTGGAAGTTGTCCGCGTACGACACTTTTGACAGCTCAATACAATTACCACTATAACCTCGAAGCAAAGTTGTATTGAAAGCTGCCAAAAGTGTCGTACCCGGACAACTTCCAAATTCGCCGCTAGAGGCGCGCGAATAATCTTTACATCGCCAATACGTTTGCTAAATTTTAGCAATAACTGTACCTTTTCGAGGATTACCTATAGCTATAATTATAAGCACATAAAACACCATCACGCCATCAACTTATAAGAACATAGTAACAATGATAACTATAATAATTATGTCCCACATAACGACAATTGCTCGGCTACTCATTAGAAGAAGTTGGTGAAGTGCTGTCAACACATGCAAGTCGTTTGTCATTAACTTATACGCTTCAATATCTATTTTCTATTCTTTATCTATGGCTCAAATTACGAGTTTTAAGTAGGTAGTCATTTAAAAGTTTCTCATACATACGTGAACGTGAGCGTTTTTATTTTTAACCAACTTCAAGAATGAGAAGGTTTTCAATTAAGCTGTATTTTTTCTATGTATGGCCTTAGAACATTTTCCTGGGTTACCGATTACCTAATTATTTTTTTAGTTTTATTGCTACCCGTGTCGTCCCATTTAAATGTTTATATTTTTAGGACGCTTTTTAAGTCGTTTTTTTGCAAATGAGTATTAACTGATATGTTGCTAAAATAAGTTTACAGTCTACCAGTTAAGGAGTCATTATATCTTAATTGCATAGTAAGACTGCAAGCATTATTTTATACTTTTCAACAAACTTCAAAATAATAGGTTCTCAATTCAGGTGGATATTATTTAAGTTGGTACCTCAAAACTCTCTCATTTACTAACCGATTCAGAAAATCCAAAGCTTATAAGGCTTTCTCGAATGTTTTGTAACACAAACATCGACGTTTTTACCACAAAATCCATGCTCATATCGCAAACAAACAAAAGATTGCGCGATTATATATAAATAGAGGCTGGATAGGTCGAATGACGTTATATGCAAAGTGGCTAACAGCGGCTTGGCGCCTGGTCACGAAGATCCAAAAATTGGACTCAGTGGTGTGTCATTAGAGAGGTCTATATCTAGCCCTGGTGAAAACTATGGCAGACTGATGATCTATCTATATCTATATATCTCTATAGACTCACGCCTGTATCCCCGAAGGGGTAGGCAGAGGTGTAATATTACACCCACATTTCGCCATGAATTTTTAAATCCCACATAATAGGGGGCGAGCCTATTGTCGTACCGGGCACATTACCAGACTCCGTGCTGCTACTGAGAATTTCCTAACGGAAAAACCCAATTACACTTTACCCGGCCCAGGAATCGAACCCGAGACCTCCCAATCCCAGGCGCACATTTATGCCGCGAGACCAACGAGATGATGATGATATGAATTTAAACTTTCGTTCACGGATATTATTTTTAAATCGTTTTTCAGGAAACGAGTAGATATGTACCAGGTAAGTATGTTTCGAGATTCAACAGTGCCGAAATGTCTGATACTCGAACCGCAGGGACGTGATAGAATACGTTGTTTGATAGTAAACGTTGTTTATGCATCCCGAAAGACAATTTGAAACAATGGTGGGTTGGCCTAGAACCTTTTGTTGGCCCATGTTCGAAAATCACAAAGAACAGAGAGACTTATAGAAGTCCAAGTAACACTGCCCAGAAGTGGTACACATTCACATGCAATCAACACACACATTTTTCAAGCAAAACAATATTAAAAGCTTATCGCAAATAACACAAGTATAAACGTCGCAATAGCCTGAATAAACCTGTAATTTTGTCATTATTGATGCAAGACGGACTTGTATAATAACCTATCATTTGTCCGTAATGCCTAACTGCCTAATATGTAGGTATACGCCTAAACCCCCATGTTCAAGGAAATATGTATCATTTGTTTGTAAAAACGTTTTGTATTAAGGTGCCTTTAGTATTGTATGTCCTTCGTATTTTTATGGGCTATTGGCAGTTGTTATTGAAAGGTGGGAATGAAATATAAATTCTTTGCCGTGTGTACGCAATTTGTGGCCTAGACCAGAAGTTAATTGTTTGTTATATTTACCAAATAAATGTTTGATAGCCCAGTAAGCAGCGATAGCCCAGTGGAGATTCCAAAACACTGCCACGCAGAGGGTATCGTGTACAAATCCACGACGCGTAGGTACCAGTGACTTTTCGGAGTTATATGCGTATTAAATTGTTAACTAGACGTCGCCAGTGGCTTCGCCCGCGTCAATTATACATATAAACTGTCCTCTTGAATCATTCTCTCCATTAAAAAAAACATTTAAATCCGTTGCGTTGTTTTTAAGATTTAAGCATACATAGGGACAGACAGATAGAAGACAGACTTTGTTTTATACTATGTAGTGATGATAGCTTGCTCCGCGCCTCGGAGAGCACGTTAAGCCGTCGATTCCGGCTGTCATGAAGATCTTTGACAATAAAATTGGTAAAGGTAAATAATCTATGTATAAACGAACGCTATTCTAAACCATTGAATATTGCTATCCCTATGGGTTACGGAGGTATTGAGTCAAATCCGTTTAGACTAGTCAGCGAGTTGCACCTTGGATAACGCTACGAGGATCGTGTACAAATAAATGCTTGGCATAAACTAGGTGAAAATATGATCTAGCTCAAATTTGGCAAGTAATAACCCGGTGAGTTCGCTGTATATTATGGCTGTATAATATGCAGTGATATGTTACCGGCTGTAACGGGAGTCGGCGGACACCGCTGTGGTTTTACGGTCAATTTCAATACCCGGTCTGTCCATGAATGTGGCTTCAAGAGATACATGTTAGCCATAAGCTCGTAATAAGACTGATAAGATCGAACATTGGAATGGAACCCGCTGTTAGTGAGTACGCCCCGAACGCTTCTGGGGAACGTTTCAAAAACCTCCTGCTTGCCACAAACTCAAATAATAGAAATAAAAAAAAACAAAAATAGATCACGTTTTGACATTTAAGATGTTATACAGACCAATGACATTAATACAATCATTCTTGCATTAATTCTTACGTTCTTAAAATCGTATAAAAATCAAAAAGAGACTTGTGGCCCATGAGGGGATCGAACCCGCGACCTTCGCGTTATTAGCACGACGCTCTAACCAACTGAGCTAATGGGCCGGTGCGTTATATGTCGAAATAGCAAAATAATTGCCAAAGAGCACATTATATAAATAGAAAGGTATGCAACACTTTCACAATAAAGACGTCATAATATGTTGCTGTGTTCATAATGAATTATCTGGGTCAAGCAGATGTATAGAAGGAAGATTATCTCGCTTGTTTATCTTTGAGTCAGCTTCATATTATACAATGTTAATTTATCTGTTGTTATTTTTATTGGTGTATCTTCATTAACAATATATAATCTGTACAAACATCTGTAATATCTCTACATAATAAATTTATTGTAAAATTAAATCCCATTTGCGTTCTGTTGGTCTGTATGACCGCGATAAACTCAAAAACTACGGACCGGATTTTTACGGTTTTCACCATAATAGATAACGTGATTACTGTGGGATCACTTCCTGTGGGATGTGCTGGGTTTGAAGTCTAGTGTATGTAGGTATATCTATTTAAGAATGGTTAGGTACATTATCAGTTCTCTGATTGCCTATACCTACAGGCTCGCCCCAGGGGCGTCGCCAGCCGATTGCCTGGGGGGCGGGCAAAGTTGCCAGCTGATGGCCTAGAGGCGAGGAGGGGGCAAGTTGATATGGAAAATGAGAAAAGTACTGAAAATGTATGAATTGTAGGGTTTTTTTAGTCTCTTGGGGGGGGGAGCTGCCCCCTCCGCCACCCTTGGCGACGCCCTTGGGCTCGTCCTAGTTTGGGTTTGGATGGTATGGATTCTCTCAGGATATTTATTTATTCAACTACATTCTACCTGCGGCTTAGTCTGCGTCATGGTCGGTCATAGCGACAAAAGTAGCACATTTTTAGCTTGAAATAAAGACAAACCAACACATTTTTACCTACATATACATATAGGTACCTAATTTTAGTTTGGATGGCTACTATAATAAAAATAGGTCAAGTTCTGATAAGATATCGATGCTATCTCTAGATAATGTCTGCTTTAGATATTCATGTAATTCCTTTAAACCATCGCATTACTGCTGTTCTTTTAAGTCTTCGTATTTATTTATTACTAGCTTTAACTTTAAACACCTATTCAAATATATATAAATATTTTTCTTTAGTGGGTACCTACGTTAAAAAGGAACCATAACGTCCAAATTTCATGGTCCTAGCTACCGTAGTTTTAGCAAAGAGCTCAGATATTTACATAGAGGCGTATTTCCTATGGGCGCTCTGAAGATAAACTTTCTGTGACCCAAATTGCCGCTTGGCGGCGTGGCAGTCGCGCTGTGACAGATGTCTCTACAAGAGCAAGAGAGACGAACGTTCTTCCTGTGTATCTTAACTACGAGAGCAAGAGAGACGTAGAACGACGCCAGCGCCGCCAACGACGCCAACTACGAGCTAAACGAAATCCTTAAGAACTGCGCTACTATGTAAATCTGTATTCATTGATTTTAGGCTCTGTGATTATAATACGGCAGTCAGTAGGTACAAGTGATTTTAAATAAATGATGACTCCATCCGCCTAACGCCAGATTATGCAACCTAATTAAATTTTTAAATTTTTTGTTATCAGTTTCATCTCAACTGGAAGACGTCCACTGCTGCATAGGCCGAACCTAAGGCTTTTTATCGATATTGAGTCAAAACCTGCATGTCTGAGAGTGCGACATAATGTTCTCAAAAAGCATCTCTAGTTTGCCAACCCGCACTGGGCCAGTGCAGCGTGGTGGACTCTGGCTTAACCCTTCTCATAAAGAGAAGCGGTCTATACCCAGCAGTAAGGTAAATAAAAAGGCTGCTGATGATCACTTTTAACGAAGGGTCCATGAGTGTGTGTGTATTATGTTATTACATTCAGACCGCGTAGATAGACGACCGGTTGACGCCGCGGGAGTGTAAGCGACTGCTACGCCGAAGGTCGCGGGTTCGATTCCCGCTCAAGTCAAACGTTTGTGTGCGTGAATATGGATGTTTGTCTTGGTCTGGGTGTTTCTATGTATAATATGTATGTAATTATGTATTTACAAAAAAGTATATATGTATGTTTATCCATTATCTAGTTTATTACTAGTACCTATAGTACAAGCTTCTGCTTAGTTTGGGACTAGATGCTGTTGTGTGAATGTGGTGGAATATTATTATATTATTATTATTAGATAACGTTTACCGCGATCTACACTATTGTAAAATCGAGCATGCTTGTGGTACCTAATTATAGCAAATATTTCAGACCTAGATACAAAACTAGATACGATGCCAAAGATTATATTTAGCAAACACGTATTGGATAAAACACGTGGATTTTAGTCAACTGCATCACTGCAACATAATTCTATAGATCAACTTAGACATCAAACTTGCTACATATTATATTCAAACTGTGGGAGACAGAGCAGTGGTGTTCCTCCAGCTAGAGAGAGGATCTTCTGATCAGGTTAAGTCATTGTGCCTAATAGCCAGCAAATTGTAAAGATCTTGAATAAATACTTTATATAGTAGGTAATAGAAATAATTTGTACACTACAGGCGACTATTAATATGAACGACTGACTCACGGCTATGAGCATGTTGGTTTGGTCGAAGTAGTCGGCGACAGGCATGACGTTGCGGTAGAAGTTGTTGAGCTCCATGCGCGCGAGGCTCAGCACTACGTGCCCTAGCCTTGCTCCGTACTCGATCTGTCTCTCCAGCACACGCTGTCGCCAGCTCACCAGCACCACGCCGTTGATTGTCTGGATCTATGGACAATAAAGAAATTATGAATATACCTGCCCCTTTTCTACGTACTATAAAGACGTAAAAGAGTACGGGCAGACGCAGTTCTTTGCCTATAGTTTTCACATATTCTGATTCATTTAACACCTATCCGAATAGCATACGAGTAGTAATAGTCCTACACCTGCTGCGGATAATCCATGACTGTACTCAATAGTGCGTTTATGGAGGCGCCTTGGTAGGTGTCCCATCAAATTCTAGATTAAAACTCTCAAAGGGCCTCTGCACGTTAAACATATGTCTTCATGTACGCCTGCCAAAGAGCTGTGTATTGCCATAATATCATATGTTAGGGAAATACGCGAGGTAGACAGAGTGTAAAGATAATTTCGAAGATCTTCTCGACAGTCCGGATGAGGCACGAGGCTAGCGATAATTAACAATTTAATACGTATATGACTTCGAAAAGTGAATGGAGCGCGCCGTGGTCTTAAACCCGGTACCTCTGCTGAACAGTGTGTTGGTATCTCTACTAGGCTATCGCTGCTCTCAATTATAATATACCCGACGGCGCGTTACCAGCGCCACTTTATTATTTAAGGTCTGAACGGGAATTACAGATGTCATGAAACGTCATCACGTCATTAGTCTCTAAACGAATCGAGAGTGCTACCGACCTGTTGTGACGTATTGCGGTGCAATTGCGGGGGGCGCTTGGACTTGTCTGGCTGGCGAAGGGCATTCAGTCGAGTCGCCTGGTTGACAGTACATCATGAATCTGTCCTCGGTTCGTTAATAGACTTGCAAGTGAAAGTGTTAGACTATAATTGTTAAGATAGTGCCTTTTGTGTTTTAAAGTAGTCAGTGTATTTTAGTTAGTATAACCCAGCCGCGCCCACTTAGTAGGAATTGAAGTGTTTATATCGGCCAACAATCTAGCTACCCGCCTACATACCTATGTGTATAGATATGTTTTGTCAATATTGCTATTTGTTCGAGCCTACAGGTATGGTGTGGGCGGTCTCACTAAAACTGCCGCAGGGTAGTTTTAGTTAGAAGGTTCCGAACATCTTTTGGCCCAGCTTAAGATCATAAAGGACCGGAGGTTGCGGTCCGCAATAGGACCTCTAATCAGAACAAAAACGAAAAAGTGCAATTGTACCCGACCTTAAAATCCAAGCTAGGACTTACATTCGTGTGCCAATATAACTGCAAAAGTGCAAACAAACATTGTAGTCATTATTAACGTTCATAGCGAGACTTGGCTTGCCGTTCGTAACAGATCGGCAAAGTTAAGCAACGCTTGTACAGGTCACCACATAGATGGGTGACCGTGTGTGGCATTTACATCTGAGCGCTACCGTGCTTGGGAGGGCACGTAAAGCTGTCGGTCCCGGTTCTTGTCTAAGGATAAGGATCGTTAGCTCATTAGGCCATGTCGGAGCGGAGGCCTTCGGGCGGTCTGAAAACTCCGACACCAGAGTTGGCCACACACTCACGCGAAAATCAAAACAAAAGCATGTCATTATTTTACCTATAGACTCACGCCTGTATCCTCGAAGGAGTAGGGAGAGGTGTAATAGGTATTACACCCACATTTCGCCATGAATTCTTAGGTCCCACGTAATAGGGGGCGAGTCTATTGCCGTTACCGGGCACATCACCAGACTCCGTGCTGCTACTGAGAATTCGGAAAAACCCAGTAACACTTTTGCCCGACCCGGGAATCGAACCCGGGGCCTCCGATCAGCAGTCACTTCCGTTATCCACTGGACCTCGGAGGCAGTCCATTATTTTACCTTTATTTCCAAATAACTACGCGATATACACCCGTTACATAAATATAAATGAATACAGTCAGTAGTTTAGACATGAGTAGAGAAGGAAATAGGTGGTAGTAGGTACTTGGAGAGTACAATGCAGACTTTTCATGATGTCACCGTAATTCCACTATTACTCGCTTTCTAGCTAATTGTATTTTTAATTTGTTTACTTGAACCTTCATTCATGTGTTTGTACAAACGTAATGCCAGTTTTTTTATTATTCTACCTCTGGATGATATAGGGGTAAAACTAAGTCTCACTCTATTAATTATTTTTTTGATTAATTTGCCTACTTACTTATATTTTCATATCTTTTAAAGATAGATATTATAATTAAACTAATTTAATAACTGACTGCCTCCGTGGTCCAGTGGATAGCGTATGCGACTGCTGATCGGAGGTCCTGGGTTCGATTCCCGGGTCGGACAAAAGTGTTACTTACTGGGTTTTTCCGAATTCTCAGTAGCAGCACGGAGTCTGGTGATGTGCCCGGTATATAACGGCAATAGGCTCACCCCCTATTACGTGGGACTTGAAAAATTCATGGCGAAACGTTACACCTCTGCCTACTCTCACGGGGATATAGGCGTGAGCCTATAAAAAAAAAATAATGCTTATAAGTTTTGTTGGTTCATTTGGACGCAGTAATACTCATTGTACTACCACCGTGCTACGTCCACAATGATAAGTATAAAATCGGCGGAAACACGTAACACGTAATTAATAAAAAAAAATAGAGATGAAATACTTGCGATATGATATTTCAGAATGGGTTAAACCAGCCGTGGCTCTGGAATGACAAATTTCCATGTGTTATAGGCTCCCCCCCCCCGCGGGAACTCCACCTTGTCGTGGTGGGGGGGCTCAGTAACCGTGGCTTGGAACCACGCGGTGAAGCTAAGAGGGATCCAGGAGGGGACGCTCCGCGTGGGCTTGACGGGGCCTGCGCAGGATGCGTCCAACGGTGCGGGTGCGGGGGACAGTTCTGTCTGTCCCTCGCAGTCGGGCGCGGTCGCGGGAGGAGAGGCGTGTCGGTGTTGCGTTGCCGCGCGCCCTATCTCCCGCGACCAAATGGGGGCGCACCATTCGATGCGTCACGGTGGGGCCGCAGAGGAAGAGGAGATGCGGTGTTGCGTTGCCGTCCTCCCTATCCTCTGCGGCCGCTGAGTGTTTTGGCGGCGGAGCCCAACACCTTAATCCGCCGCCAAGGGGGTTTTGTTCGGGGCCCGCCTGACCATCTGGCGGGCCAATACTCGTCGGGGGGTAGCGACGAATGCTTATGCGAATCCCTACCCTCCGACACACGGGTACATGAGGAACACGGGTTGGTTTTTAGTCAGTAAGAGTCTGACAGTCCCCTTCGCCCTTCCCCCCCAGGGCGGAGGGACTCCATGAGGATTTTCCAACCCGGCACCAAAAAAAAAAAAAAAAAAAATGTGTTATAGGCTCCCTTGCACCAAGCTTAGGAGCTGAACTAAATAAAAAGAACGATAAGCTAGAAGGATCGGCAGATGAAACCGTGGAGTACAACTACATAGTATAGAAACTATCTATCGCTACAATTATTGACATAAACTGTTCTTGGAATTTAGCACAAAAGTTACTTGCAAATAACTAGGCAATTCGTCAGAAAGCTATTGATAGCAAACACCGTGAAACGAACAACAGCGAGCTTCTTTTGAAAGAAATTATCAAGAACTTTTAAAAATAAGTTTGATATCATGTAGCCCATAGGTGTAATTATACATATGACCTTAGGCTTCGCATATAATTAATTACAAATAATTACACTTCTATTCTATTAAGAATAGGTAGCTATTATAAAGACGATCGATTCTTTCAAATGTCAAAGACGTTACCTGTAAGTTACCTGTTAAACTTTATAATCTCTAGACTAAATAGTCTTAGAAATCCAATTTAAATAGATATCGACATTGGATTTCTAAATATTTGAAATATGAATGGTGAATGAAACCAGCAAGAGGAAACCCGCCTGAGAGTTATAAGTTATAAATTTAGTTTTCTGTAAAAGACATCTGCCGTGAATTCTGCCAACCTTAACTACCTGGCCAGCGTGGTGAACAGTGGCTTAACCCTTCTTAAAGAAGAGCCTCGTACTCAGCAGTGGTAAAGAGTATAGAAAGGGCTAATATTAGATAAGTTTGATGCAAAATAAAGTAAATCTTTGTGTACGTATCAGATTTTTAACTCTCTTGATCGCACCAGACTTCTTGCCTGGATGAGTAAAATAAGCAGGTATAAATGTCAACGACAATAAAAGCATTTTTATAAATCGCCATTATCATTCTAGAGTTGTCTCGGTTGGGAGGATCTTCGGTTTGGAGCGGACAGTTTGCTCTTTAACCTGGTTGGCTTTACGTTATTGAATTTTAACCTTTACTGAGGAGTAAGAACCGCCTGACCGGCGCAACCCAAAGAAATATCATGACACGCCAGAGGTTTTTTTTTTATCAAGTAATAGGCGGCAAACGCGCAGACGGATTACCTGATGGTAAGCAATAACCGCCGCCCATGGACACAAGCAACACCACAGGAGTCACGAGTGCGTTGCCGTCCCTTGGGATTAGGAAAAGGGATAGGATGAGGAGTGGGATGAGGGAGAAGGAATAGGGGATAGGGCCTCCGGAACTCTCACTCACCAAACGAAACGCAACAGCTTAGGTACTGTTACTTTACGTCGATTTTCTGTGAGAGGGTAGTACTTCCCCGGTCGAGCTGGCCCATTCATGCTGAAATCAGCAAGGCTCTACTACCTGTAAAATGCGTTATGCTGTAAAGCTAGAACGATGATGGTAACTTGTCATAGGTATCATGGAAGGACTCAAAAGCTTTGAAGGGGATGGCTTTGCCTTGGATTTGCTTTTGATGATAGTATCAAAGTAATACGTATAGGTAGAAACGTAACCTTGCCCATCAAAAGCGTGATTAACCGTCCGTTATCAAACAGATCGTGCGGCTTACGTCCGGAGTGTCCACGACATGTACGTGTTATCACGCGCCGTGATTCACGCGCTACACGCCACGTGTAAGCCATGACAAATATTATATTATATTGAATCGATAATACCTACCTACATTTTTTAGAGAACAGCTGTGTTTCACACGGTCTAAATATTGGTTTTGAGTAGAGATGGGCCGAGTACTCGTTTGATACTCGGTACTCGGCGTACTCGGCGGGTTTTTTGATACTCGTACTCGGCCGAATAACTCGGTTTGTATGCCGAGTATACTTTGTTTAAGAAAAGCAATATATTAAGGTAGAAATAATTAAAACAACAGTGTTAATTAAAATGTAGTTATTACTAATTTAAGAAGTCTGACAATCTCAATTAATAAAATCAATATTATCTGCTGAAAAGGGTTTGCTGTATTTTCATTGTATTCGATTGCGACGATTACGTTGATGCTACTGGCTCACGATTTTGATATATTTCCCGCAAAGTTTCAGTTTCCAAATCTTTTAACTCCTCTGTGTGTTTTATTTTAATTTTGTTAACATTGCCGTCGTAGAAGCTTTTCGTCCAACACCACTACGTGAAATTACAGAATTGCATAAAGTACATTTCACTTTGCTGTATCTTCTACAATCTCGGTATAAAACGCCCAAATTCGGGATCTTTTACGTGAAGTCATTATGTCAACAATCACTGATCAGGTACTACACACAGTCAATCGTTAATTAACAAACTTTTTCAATGATTTATCTATAATGACGCGCAACGTGAAGTATTTGTTTGAAAACTATCAAGCGACTGGTAGTTGAAGGTTGCGGACGGGCGGGGTGAGGGGTGTATTAACACGAACCTGTTTGTACTTGTTTACGCGCGCGAAATGAGAATTTGATTGAACCGAGTTACTCGGCCGAGTACTCGGTTGAAAAAAAATTGAGCCGAGTAAAACTTGTTACTCGTTACTCGGCAAAAGTGTAACTCGGCGCATCTCTAGTTTTGAGCTTTTCTTTGAAGTTTTCAAGTGTATATATAATTTTCTGTGGTCTCTCAGTTTCTTATCAATTTAAATATATCAATCGCTGTATGCCCGTAGCTAAGCCCGCTTATTATTTTTATAAGAGAAATTTAACATTTCTACATCCGTGACTGGCAGCAACTGGACACCAAGAGCCGAATAATCTGCAGTGGACTATGGCAGGCTGATCAAGTGTCCAGCCTGATGATCATCAGCCGATGATGATGATAAGTGTCGTGGTAAATTCGGATACTTGAAATCAATTAATAATTTAATACGCACATAACTCCGAAAAGTCATTAGTGCGTGCCCTGGATTCGAACCCGGACCTTCTGCGTAGCAATCTGTCGGTCTTTCCACTAGACTATCGATGCTATTCAAGAATAAATACTTTTAAACTTTCGTTTATTTTACACATATTACCTAATATTTAGGTAAGGGTCACTACTGCATAATTTAAAAAAAAAGGGTGTAATTTTATTATTGTTTTGCCGACACCTTTTCAAGTAAATTTGCCCACGTGACTACATTTACAGCAGCTGGTGTAACCCACGCTAGCATGTCGGGAAAATACAAGTTGTTTCACCTTTATTTTCAAATAATTACGCGATTACTACCCGTTACGTGAATATTAGTAAGCTAGCAAGTATGCCTGCTAAAGGGGCGCAAATAGTAAAGATTCCAGTTTAAATGTATGCATAAGTACTATCTTCAGACTCCTCAGAGGCGTCACTATAATGTAGCAAAATTACCATAATGGTAGAAGTCCGTTGACTGGTGGCAGCCGCATGATATTAGCTCACAACAGTTAGTGAGGAATCCGTCCAGCTTCACAAACGTAACGAGAAATCTATAAGGGCCTTGGATTTGCTACGGGCCGTCAATGGTGACCGACTAATTGACCTGTCAAACTCTCCCTCAGTCCGCGCCATAACACTGTCCCTTTTGACGAAACAGTAATATTATTTCCAGTTAAAATAAGGCATTGACCGGAACCAAAAGGTCGCAGGTTCACCGATGCACCGCTTTTGTGTGCACCCACGCTTTGCGGAAACGATCATAATAATAGCTGAACGGGCTGACAATGTGATTTTTATATGAAGTGATTACGTAAATAGCGTCATTCTTTAAGATTTCAGGCAGACAAGTTGGAGAAACCAAAGGAGAATGACCAAAACTGGGCTATTTTGTGGCACGTTTGCTTCTAAACGATTCATATACGGAAAATATTCTTTTATTTTATAATTTTATATAATATATTCATTTTATGTTAAAGCGTAATGGGGATTTTTAGTTCTAAAATAAAAGTATCTGCGTTGTTCCGGTCGTGACATCACCATTTCATATTCAAAACTCATTTTGCATATTTGGGCAAATGCTTACAGTTTCTTCAAACTCCTTTTAATAGGGAAAAATTACATTCATAGTGAAAACCATGTGAAAACAGGGTGACATAATAAAAGTTCTAATAAGCAAAATAACATCAAAATCTTATGATATTTTGAAAAATGTATTGTGGTGAAATATTTTCTATAAATAATATGATTATCCTTTTTGCAACAACCTACGAACAACCTACGAAATAATGTTTTGTACTTATCGAAAATGTGGGAACATATTTTTATTATACTGGCGTCTATAATGTCTTACGTCAGTTATTTTGAGATGAAAACAGTCAAATTGCTTTTTCACCTATGCTAATATCTCTTTATTGGGAAATAATTAATTTACTGTCTGTGTACAAGTTTATTTCGTGTAATCAAGACTCGTGGGTTGACTAAAGTATGAGACAGTCTTTATTGGTAACATTAGTATGTCGTCTGGACTTAGAACAACTAGCCGCGGTGAGGATTACGGTTATGTTAACTCTTCCTTTGCGGTACCTCGGCACGTCGTTCTTTGGACAAGCTATCTGAATCGGCGCTCAATATTTGGATAGCGCCAGTCTGTGTAAGTGTTGTTTACTTCTCTTCTCAATTCCTACAATTCTCTCGTGCTCTCCTCATCGAATATTCTAACCACTTTGTTTGTTTCAGGAATTGAACGGAGTCTTATGTTTAGAATGCTACACATTTATTGAAGCTGTTGTAACTTCTGAGGTCATACCTGCACCACATTATGGTAGGTATACGATATACAAGCTCCTGTTTCATTTTAAGGTGATTTATTTGAAGAAGATTTATAATGACAAATAAAATGAAGAATAATTATTAAAACTGTGTTTCATTTATCTATAAGCATAAAACAGTGTAATTTTAACGCCAACTTTGTAATAAGGTCCAATGGAATGAGCTTATGATAAGCTGCTTATCTTTTGCGAACTAGCCTCACTGAAATTCTCATTAATTGTAGGTACCACATGGTATTGAGAATTCTCAGTAAGAAATATATCAGACTGAAAAAACCGCAAACTAATATAATGTACAAGCGTTTGTTTCGTAGCTCCACTTCTTTTTACAACTATTTTCTATATTGTACCTATAATATACATAGAGGCTTCTAATAAATGCCGGTAATATGATTAAATCATATCATCATCGTCCTAGCGTTATGTCGGTTGCATCCAAGACTTCAACGCCTAGGAGCCCTGGGTCCGCTTACTAGTCTAACCAGATATGACAGAATATATGATTTATTATTATTACATTAGTGTTATTGATACGCTGTCGCATAAACTAAAACGTTTTATGGTGAAATTATGATTTTAAAGTAAAATGTGTTGTGTTATCTTTGCACATTGTACATTGTTTTAACGTAATAAAGTGTTCGATTGGTGATTATGTGTGGATATTCGATAAATTTGGCTGTTGGGCAAACCGGGCCTTGCGCAGGATAAGGGTTAAGTCGCGGTGGGCACGCGGCAGACGCTCTGTGGATAAGCTAATAATTTGGTTAGACTAAAAAGTGAACCACAAACAGGCGAAAGTCTTGGATGCAACTGGGATAACGCTAGGGCAAAGACGACTCCAGCACCAAGAATAAATCCCTTATCGCAAATAACTGTCTTCACGTATTAAAATAGTTAGTAACTATAAACATTACTAAGCTTTTCAGGGGCAAACAACCCTAAACTTCAACGAATAACACGATGGTTAATCGTCAATGAATCACCCCTCCACATAAATAGCGAAATTTCCTTTCATTCCACCCCTCATTCGCTACGCCACGAGTCTTTGACCTTTCCTTCTAATAGCCTATATTATAGCAGTACTTCAATAAGTTACAATCAAACGGGTATAATTCTTGCGCCGTGGCACCGTAGGGATTCGTTTAACTCTTCCATTATTGCATGGAGACCTTTAGTTGCGTCATGCACACCTTGCAACTGAAGAGCCTTCATGTGTCACTATCTTGAAGACAGCATGACTGCTGCACAGTGCACACATTTGTCAGGACTATTTTGACTGTATGGCATTGCATATTGCCATCGACATACTAGTATAAGACCGCATATTGCTATAAATGTTGCTTCGCCCAGAAGAAATAGTTGTTCTTATCGTAAAGATTCAGCCTTTCAGAATCACTTAGAACTAGAACAGCTGGCTACTTGCTATTAACTTGCGATCATTTCTATCCAATTCAAAATTCTATCAGCTTCATGCCCTAAGCCTTTCATTTTTGACGGTAATTGTACATTCCGAAACTTCACTACGATACGCCTCGAGCGAACAATTCGTTCACAAAACCTTTGCTTCAACTCAGAAAGTATTGGAACCAACCGAAAAATTAAAAATACTACCTATGTGCCTACGTGAGTCTGGCCATAAAAAAAGTAAACAAAATGGCTACCGAAACAATTACGGCGACAAATGACAACACGTACATATGTAAGTACATGACCATTTTATAAATTGTTATGTGTTGCCCTTGACACAAATATCAATTTTTCTCCAAACTGTCTTCATCGATCAACCCTGTCCACGCTGTCAAGGTGACGAAGGATTTACTAAACCTATTTAAACTGATTATTTGGTTAAATAGGTACTGACTTCTATAAGGCCGAATCCGTGCGGCCGGCGTCCGTTTGGTGTGCGCTCGGCGTTCACTTTGTACCTACACATGACGCCAAGTCAAGCTTAAACTTGCAATACAATTTTGACACTTATTTCTTACAGCACAAGAACTGTACAAAGGTCAAAGTGTCTAGGTTGACGAGTAGCCGTGTGTTCTACGGTACTACAGAGTGAGCGCCGAGCGTACGCTGGGTTCACGTCCGATCTGGGATCAGAACAAAAGCTAGAGCAACGTCTTTTAAGCGATGTCCTTTTGGATCGGTACATCATCATCATCTTATCGTTATCGCTCAAGCTGCATGCAACACAATAAAACAACAAGCCTGAGAACCCGGAGGTCGCTTTCTAGTCTAACTAGGTTCCACCGAATCATAGACTAATGATTGGTCTCGCATAGCGAAGCGATACCAATCATTTGTCTAAGCACCGAATATTAGCTTTTCGACAGAGCAACTGTCGTCTGTTGTCAAAAGGATACCCATATTCTAAAGTTTAGGCTAGTATCAGAATATTGTAGGGTCAGGATCACACACAGTCCCGGGTGGGGATCGAAACCACAACACGCGGCGCAGTATCAAGCGGCGAGGTGACCGTACGCTAACCGTCTAGTTGAGTGGCAAGGGAGTGGCGTTTAATTATAAAATAACTGCTGAACTATTAAATCGGTTAAAATATCATATAGTAGGTACATACCTAACTTATGCCCGTGGGGTCGGTTCATAGAAATCCTCAAAAGGGTTATCCAGATGGATAACCCTTGTGCCTCTCTAACAAACGTGAAATTTTGTGAGGATGGATATCTATCCATTCTCACAACATTTCACATTTGTAATAGTAGTTAGATTCACAACAACTTGTATTTATTTTTATACGATAATTATTCGCCTTGTGCATCGTGCACTAGTTTCAATTTCTAGTATTTTGCGGTGAAATAAATATAAGTACTTTCTTACATTTAACTTTATTTATCTTACCTTATCAGAATACTCAGCAACGTCCCTCATGGAGCGCGGGTAGCCGGACACGAGGTAGGTCTTGGCAGTCGGCGCCATCTTCATCTCCAGCATCAGCACCTCCGTCACCGTCTTGCTCGAGAGCGTGCCGAAGTCTTGCATGTCTGGACAATAATACATACATTACATTCATATCTTATACTAATATATAAAGCTGAAGAGTTTGTTTGTTTTTTGTTTGGTTGAACGCGCTAATCTCAGGAGCTACTGGTCCGATTTGAAAAATTCTTTCAGTGTTAGATAGCCCATTTATCGAGGAAGGCTATAGGCTATATAACATCGCTATGAGCGACGGGAGCGGAGCAGTATCCTTAAATAACGCGGGTGTAACCGCGGGCATCCTCTAGTCATCACCTAAGCGTCGTCCCGGTAAAGATCCAAGACCGTCCGGAGAGACCGCCTTGGAGTCCGGGGGCCACAGTTCGTAGACTCAAAGGTATCCGTATATTATAGTATTATCTTGAATTTACGAGAATGCTACACATTGAAAGCAAACTAAGATTTACGAATTCTATCTTGACATATTGGTTACTGACATTACATTTGAACTGAATGATCCAGCAACTATAGTATTTATTACTATCCGATGTTTCGATTACTTTACAGAAATCGTGGTCACGGAAGACTGAGGTGATGACTAGGTGATATTTGTCTTTGTCTTAAATGTAGAACTTCTACATTTTGTCATGCATGTGTGAACTCATGTAATAAAATACGGTTGATGCTTAATCAGTGAGGTGAGGGGGTGCAAGAACTTCAGCTGTAGTCTACCCGCACTCATCAAGATAGGTGGTTAGATCGTAGTCTCCCCGTGGTGTCGGGAGTGAGAACGATCGGCAAGACACAAATAGTTGTCAATATATTGTAATGCTGGTTATATACTTCAAGGATTTGAATCGCTTATCAAGGTTACAGTGACGAAGGACAAGGACATCCGTGTAACTGTTTCGAGGGTCAATACTCACACGCGTGTTTTTAGGTCAAACTTTGTGGGCACTGACACAAAGACACTTCGACACTGACCAGTGGCAAGGGTTTGAATACGTATCATCCACATGTCAACTGTTTGTAAAAGTATCTGTAAATCATTCTTCTTCATGTACATTGTTCCAAAACCGCGGGATATCCAAAAAACTTTTAACCGCTATTTTAGTAGCTTAGGCTCTTATGAGTCATCATCATATCAGCCGAAATACGTTCACTGCTGGACATAGGCCTCCCCAAGGCTCTCCACACAGACCGATCCTGAGCCACCCGCATCCATCCGCTGCTCGCAACCCCAACAAAATCGTCCGTCCACCTTGCGGGACGCCTACCTCTGCTACCACGTCCTGTGCGTGGCCGCCAGTCCAGAACCTTTCTGCTCTAACGGCCATCGCTTCTTCTGGCTATGTGCCCTGCCCACTGCCACTTCAGCCTGACTATTCGGAGAGCTATGTCGGTGATTTTGGTTCGCCTACAGATCTCCTCATTTCTGATTCGATCTCGCAGGGAAACTCCGAGCATAGCTCTCTCCATCGCCCTCTGAGTGACCCTGAGCTTCCGGATAAGGCCCATAGTTAGCGACCACGGACCACGTCTCGGCTCCGTAGATCATCAATGGCAACACACACTGGTCAAAGACTTTCGTCTTGAGACACTGCGGGATATCGGACGTAAAGATATGCAGTAACTTCTTCGAACGCCGCCTTAGGAATAAATTATAAATAAACGTCTTACTTAGTGTTTGTCTACGTTATAAGAGGATTCTGCTGTCCAGCAGAGTGCTGTATATGTTTCTAGCTGCAGTAGTTTGGACCATTTGGACTATGGAGTTTATACTAGCATCTACAATCAACAATCTTCTTTGTAATCCGTCCCACTGCTGGCCTTAGTCCACCACAAGTGTCCACCACAAGCTTAGTGCAGGTCGGCAGATTTCACATGTTTTTAGGTCGCCTCACGATATTTTCCTTCATCATTCAGTATGCGATAATAATTATCAATTGAAAGGGGCTTAACTTCGAGAGCTCAGTGGTGCGTGCCGTGGTTTTGAACCTGATACCTTCAATCGCAGTCTGTTGGTATCTCCACTAGGCTATCGCTGCCTCGGTTATTTATATCAGAGTCCATAAAATCCTCAAAACTGAGCATTTTGCTCACATTACATGGTACTTATGGCAAAATCATACAAGACTGACATAT
Source organism: Euclidia mi (assembly GCA_944739405.2). Taxonomy (NCBI): domain Eukaryota; kingdom Metazoa; phylum Arthropoda; class Insecta; order Lepidoptera; family Erebidae; genus Euclidia; species Euclidia mi. The sequence goes on along the minus strand of OX123196.2, from coordinate 59,164,540 downwards.
ACAGTAATAACACAACTATCGAACCCTACATATTTCTAAGAATACCTATTCCTATGAATAATTAAACTCTATCCCTTACGAATAAATAGTAAGTAAAAATACATCGCGATATCAATACATTTTCAACCTTAACAAAGGGTAATACAGCTTATTTCTCTTTGTTATTATTGAAATAAGTTTGTAACTGAACATTTTTAAGTCATGCTGTTTGAATATGACTGTTATTACGAAGGATTACGGTTGAAATTGAAATGTATTGTTATGTTGAATTTTGTGAACCTTGAGACGGCTGAAACACTTGTGGGTTCCCATAGAGGTGACGGTGATGACGACACTTTGAATCATCATACATTGTTAAATCATGTTGTGGGCATGATTCAGTAGAACTTCATGGCCAAGACCGTGTGTAGGTGCAAGCAGAGGAACATCTTGGAATGGTTTGTTCTTAATTTGTATGTGGTAAGGGGTAAGTCTTTTATCGACTACCTCCTATTTCAGTAGGCACGTGCTATTTTTATGACGTCGAGTTTTAACAATTTCAAAATGGTGACATCCTAAAAATATAGAAAGTCATTTCGAAATAGAAACTGGAAGTGTTTGACCTTCCTCAAGAGCTGACGCCGACTGCCCCGGTATCCTGACATACCACTTTGATCCCACCTGGAGATCTGCCTACTATAATATTCAAGATTTCCACATGGAAACTAAAAATGAAAAATACTGATATCTGTATGCAAATATATATTTTTTATGGTAATGGCGGCAAACGAGCAGATGGATCGCCTGATAGTAAGCAGTTACCGCCGCCCATGGACACAAGCAACACCACAGGAGTAACAAGTGTGTTGCTGCCCCTTGGGGTTGGGAAAAGGGATAGGATGAGGAGTGGAATGAGAGGAATAGCGGATAGGGCCTCCGGCACTCTCACTCACCGAACGAGACGCAACAGTTTAGGTACTGTTACTTTACGTCGATTTTCTGTGAGAGGGTAGGTAGTACTACTTCTCCGGTCCAGCCAGCCCATTCATGCTGAAATCAGCAAGGCTCTACTACCTTCTATAAATATGATAATAAGTACATCGTGTCTTAATCACTTTTAGGTATTAAATGTTTAAAGGTAGGAATACCTAATTACGTATCTCCTTCTGTATTCCCCGAAGTTTCAACCAGCATTCATAGGTCTTAGACGAGTTGAGAAAATGTATGTAGGTACTGTAGGCCCCTCGGAGGGTTGCGACGAATGCTTCGGCGATACCCGACCCTGCGACACACGGGTACATGAGAAAGTCGAGGTGGTTTTTAGTGGTAACACCACATACTCCGGGTCTCATTTCCCCAAGAGTCGGAGATCCGAAAGGATTTTCCACCTCGTAAAACAAAACAACAAAAAAAGGTACTCGTAGATACCTAGGTACTAACTAATATTTGTACATTATTTAGACATTTACTTATGTATGTATTATTAATTCTTTTTGGCGCATCGTAGGCTGCGATTTTTACTGTGAGTACAATTACCTACTACTTTTTGATTGTAATTAAATGCTTCCTTTTCAATTACTAGGTGGTCTGCGCTTTTCATTGACGGTAATTTTAATGCCTTGCTTTATTAATTGCTGTTCCGTGCTTTTGGCAGTTAAGTAAAGTTGTTCTAACAAGTTTGTTGCATGCTTATTGTAATGTAAGCTAATTTAATTTATATGTAAAATATGAAAATTTTGCAAAAAAATTAATGTAATATAACCATTAATTTCATTTTATTTTAAGGTTACATAATATATTGTTAACGTGTCCCTTTTCATTTAGTAAGTTTTAAGCTATGGAAATTATCTTCTATCTTTTCATAATTAAAGTTATTAGGCCATGGTTTTTCATGACGACCAATTTCCGGTTATCTTAAATTATAAAAATTAATTAGGTACTAGAAAATGAAACAGGGCTGACAAGACTATTCGCCATTTATTAATACCTACTGTGAATCTTAGAGAATCTCGCTCATACTGTAACGCTATCATGATCACCATCTCAGCCAAGAGACTGTCTATGTCACATACATACATATGTGTATGTCCAGCAGTGGACGTTGGACATGGACACATGAAGTTTCGACATGAGCAGTTATTACCGCGACTGATTTTAATGAAAACCACGCGTTTGTATTCGCATTTGCGGCCTTGGTAAATTGACCATCTTGTAAAGTTTGGTGAAACGGGTAATATCGGCGGATACCGGCAAGGCAGTATTTTTGTGTAGTCAACTATAACATATCTAGCCTTGACCGATTAAAACAAGCTGCACTACAGCATACTATTCGTATATCGTGTTAAAATGTACTAAGTACACTTAAAATGGTATGTGGCGTCCACCAATGTCAGCCTTTATTGCATTCTTTTACAATTTATTGTAAAAAATAATACAGCCGACACCGGTACTCTGCAATGAGGGAAGTCGCGATGGTTGTACTTTTATAGTGAGAACTCCTTAAGTAAGGTGTTGGATCTACAAACGCTTAGCGAGAAGCAAGCTTGAAAATGTTAGTAGATACATATGTGTGAGAGCAAGAGTGCACTAAAAGCTGCAGCTTTCATACAGCTTTTGCGAAGAAGATGACTGAGGCTCTCTGATGCGTGAGTCTGAGAGAGAGAGGAGGCAGTTGGAGCCTGCTCACTGAAACCACTGCGATACCAGTCTGATAAAGCATGTTATGACATCAAGATTCGGCCCAGCAAAGCGGACTCGTAAATATTTGGCTAAAGACGCACCTGGCTTCTTCCAGGGAGTAACATACATACCTACATATATTGCGCTGCTGCAACCTAATAATGAACTAGGTACTTTTTCGGAAACTTTTAAACTAACTAGAAAATGTTACGTAAATACAAGTAAAAACACTTTTTTTCTAAATGCATTGGTTCGACAAGCGAACCGCAATCTAATACGCTTGTTTTCATCGAAAAATTGCATATTTCCGTGGAGCTAGTTAAGTAGCGCATGCATTATTGAGTCGGCCTCGAACTTGAACCCTTGGGCAGACAATCGGCGTGCCATCGCTGTTTGTACAATGTCGCATGTTTGAACTAAATGTTTGCCTTCTGGCCCGTATTGTTTTAATGTCTTTTTCTGCTAATGTATGTAATTATATCGCCAGCTAGGCGATGCGGGTATGCTAGTTTTAATTAGGTAATTCTGTTTAAATATTTTATAAGCATTATGAAACGTCGAAACCAAATCTAATCGTTTCACGACAAGAAGAACTCAGAAGCATTTTTTTGCATCCAGTGATTATCTCTATACCCAGTTATAATGACATATGGCTCTGGCAGCCTGCAGGTTGAATCCGATAGTGAATCATCATCCTATGACGGATTGGATGCTTAAAATCCTATAAGACAGAGATACGCGTATGGCGTAGTAGTTAAAGCGGTCTCCCCTTTTTAAACGGTTTTACTTAGCTTGACCTGTTTGTTTGTTTGGGTCAAATTTAGTAATTGGAATTTAACCCCCTTCCTGATGACAGATTGATCTGATATTTGATACACACTCTTAATCTTGGTGACAATACAACATAATATATTCCTTATGATTGTAAATCCAAGATGGCCGCCGATACAAAATGGCGGATCACATATTACTTCACAGCTACCTCAATATGGTATCAAATTAAAGGGCTTGATTGGTAGAATGCAACTCACTATGAAAAATTCAAGATGGCCGCCGATACAAAATGGCGGATCACATATTTCTTCACAACAACCTCAATATGGATACCGAATGAAAGGGCTTGATTGGTAGAATAGAGCTCACTATGAAATAACAACAAAACTAAAAACTTGAAAATAAAATAAAATAAAAACATTTTTTATGCTAAACGGTTTTATTACAATAAAAAAAGGTTATGTACTAAAAGCTAAAAAATAATTCTGTAAGTCCTAGCTACCAGATCGCACCAATCTTCTCATGAATCTGGGGTATTGATCAGATAAATATAAAATCGTTGGGCGCGTGAAATTTCTATCATCATGTTTACTCTGGTTACGGTACCCCCAACGATTTTATATTTATCTGATCAATACCCCAGATTCATGAGAAGATTGGTGCGATCTGGTAGCTAGGACTTACAGAATTATTTTTTAGCTTTTAGTACATAACCTTTTTTTATTGTAATAAAACCGTTTACTTAACATAAAAAATGTTTTTATTTTATTTTATAGTAACAGGCGGCAAACAAGCAGACGGATCGCTTGATGGTAAGCAATTACCGCCGCCCACAGACACAAGCAACACCACAGGAGTCACAAGTGTGTTGCTGCCCGTTGGGGTTGGGAAACGGGATAGGATGAGGAGTGGCATGAGAGAGAAAGAATGGGGATAGGGCCTCCGGCACTCCCACTCACCAAACGAAACGCAACAGTTTAGGTACCTATTGTTACTTTACGTCGATTTTCTGTGAGAGGGTAGTACTTCCTCGTTCGAGCCGGCCCATTCATGCTGAAATCAGCAAGGCTCTACTACCTGTGAAAAGCCTTTCAGCACTGCACCGAGTATTGTGGGTTCAGCCGTCACACGATCAACTCTTTGTGTGATCTAAAAATAGTTGTTTCATGTCTAGATATACCTTGTATCCGTTGTTTGAAGGTTTGTAAAGTACCCGTGACACAGGATTTGTTTCTGGTGTAATGTTGTATTCTCGGAAGAAAAGCCGAAAGAAGGCAATTGCCTCGATAATACATAGGACACGAAAGTTCACTCGAAAATCATTTATTATGAGAAGCGTGTGATGAAACGGCAGGGCACAGTTCGTTTATATTATAATAAATACGACGAATATTGTTAACCTTTCTCGTTAAACTGGTTAAGTATATAGCGCAAATATACTTATTTATAACCGTGACGAGGTCCTTCGTGAGTTGACACATCAATCCTAGCGCTACATTAAGGTCGTTGCAGCAGAGTGCATGTTTACAAGGTTATTATAATATCATTATTATATTAAAAACGTTGCAGGCAGCAACAGTCCAGAAGAGATACTAATAGACTGCTATACAGAGGGTATCGGGTTCGAATTTACGGCGCGCACTAAATACTTTTTTGAGTTATGTGCGTATTGAATTGAAATATCGTTCGGAGAGCACATTAAGCCGTCGGTCTCGGCTGCCATGAAGAACAGTCGTTACACATTTTCGGTTCAGTCGTTTGACATGTGAGTCTACATAAACTGACACGAGTTAAAATCAAGGAATAAGCCAATAAAATATTTTTGGAAGGGTCGAGTCTGATTTGTTCAACAATGTTTACCTATTAACTTTCTGCATACAGTTTTTGCGGGCAAAATTTTGGAATCTTAAACCCTATATCACACGAACTCCACACATGAAGCCGTTTAGTTTTTAGAATGTACCAAAGAAACCACAAACGCCTACGAACTAAACCATCTATCTTGCAGTTAATAACAATAGCTCTACGAAATATGTCTACGAGATAGCTCATTTGCTACATTCAGCTACAACTACTTTAAGAAAATCCGGCATGTTTACATATTGTGTAGTAAGAGGTCAGGAACTAGACCATTTATTTTGTCTTGTCAACAGTAAACCCGTATTTTGCGAGTATAATAGGCAAATTATGATCAGTATTTATACATAATATATTCTGTTTCGTCAGTGCCATGCCTGTATTTAAATACGGCCAGCTTAAAACCAATGCCAGACGATAGTGGTCTGACACATGTGGTGTCAGACATAGTTTACACCACAGAACAACTCTCTTAACTTACTGTTCTGTGGTTTACACCTATTTGCTGCAATCGTGAGACCCAATTTGCTTAACTGTTAGTTTGTTAGTTAAGTGTTGTGTAGAAAGTTATTAAATAGTATGTAGGTGCCCTATTTTATTATCATATCTGTTAGTTACAATTAAAAAACATTTTCTATAAATCGCGTCAACTATTTGCAGTCCAATTTGACATACCTAATTCCTGTAGTGCACACGAAAAGCAAGATTTCTGTCACGCTTGTCTGTATCAAGAATTGCAACTCTTCAACTGTTGGACATTGTTCACTAATATCATCCGTGAAAGATACATGTCGGATTCTCTAAGCGTGTAAATCTAATAGATAAAGTGTAAGCTACTCTAGTGAGGTGCAGACCAGGGCGTGCAGTACCGTTCCCGATGGCGGACTGCTGCAGCAGGTCCGTCATGATGATGTGCACCACGCTGTGCCGCTCCTGATAGATAAAGCGTAAACTACTCTAGTGAGGTGCAGAACAGGGCGTGCAGAACCGTTCCCGATGGCGTACTGCTGCAGCAGGTTCATCATGTTGATGTGCACCACGCCGCGCCGCTCCTGATAGATAAAGTGTAAGCTACTCTAGTGAGGTGCAGACCAGGGCGTGCAGTACCGTTCCCGATGGCGTACTGCTGCAGCAGGTTCGTCATGTTGATGTGAACCACGCCGCGCCGCTCCTGATAGATAAAGTGTAAGCTACTCTAGTGAGGTGCAGACCAGGGCGTGCAGTAGGTACCGTTCCCGATGGCGTACTGCTGCAGCAGGTTCGTCATGTTGATGTGAACCACACCGCGCCGCTCCTGATAGATAAAGTGTAAGCTACTCTAGTGAGGTGCAGACCAGGGCGTGCAGTAGGTACCGTTCCCGATGGCGTACTGCTGCAGCAGGTTCGTCATGTTGATGTGAACCACACCGCGCCGCTCCTGATAGATAAAGTGTAAGCTACTCTAGTGAGGTGCAGACCAGGGCGTGCAGTAGGTACCGTTCCCGATGGCGTACTGCTGCAGCAGGTTCGTCATGTTGATGTGAACCACACCGCGCCGCTCCTGATAGATAAAGTGTAAGCTACTCTAGTGAGGTGCAGACCAGGGCGTGCAGTAGGTACCGTTCCCGATGGCGTACTGCTGCAGCAGGTTCGTCATGTTGATGTGAACCACACCGCGCCGCTCCTGATAGATAAAGTGTAAGCTACTCTAGTGAGGTGCAGACCAGGGCGTGCAGTAGGTACCGTTCCCGATGGCGTACTGCTGCAGCAGGTCCGTCATCTTGATGTGAACCACGTCGCGCCGCTCCTGATAGATAAAGTGTAAGCTACTCTAGTGAGGTGCAGACCAGGGCGTGCAGTACCGTTCCCGATGGCGTACTGCTGCAGCAGGTCCGTCATGTTGATGTGCACCACGCCGCGCCGCTCCTGCATCAGGTTGTCGCAGTGGGTCACCTTCCCGCTGCCAGGACCTCCTGAACAACCAAAGAGATGGATTTAGACTGGTACTTTAATTTTTAGGGTTCCGTACCTCAAGGTAAAAAAAGGAACCCTTATAAGATCACTTTCTTGTCCGTCTGTCTGTCTGTCTGTCTGTCTGTCTGTCTGTCTGTCTGTCTGTCTGTCTGTCCGTGTGTCACCACCGATTTTCTCAGGAACGGGTGGACCTAGCAAATTGAAATTTATACCAGATACTGAGGTCTATGGTTGCTATTAGGTGTATGAAAATCAGGGTCCTGGGTTAACCCAATAAAAATATATGGTCAAAATTAGATTTTTGCGAAAACTTGTAAGTACCAAAATTAACCTTAATTTTCAACTTTTTTCCTTTACTTGTGCTGTAAGACCTTGGTTTTGACCAAAATTGACAATTCTAGGTCAACCGTAAGTACCCTATAGGTTTTGGGTCGAAAACCTATATGGTAGTTCCCGTTGAACTAGAATCACGAAATTTGGCCAAAAGCAGGGTCTTACAGCACAAATAAAGGAAAAATTACAAAAAAAAAAAGGTGGAAAATTTAAGGGTGTCCCCATACATACATAGTAGACTCCATTTAAGATAGTCGTCTTAGTTGTATGGGCGCTCATACAGATTTAGAGGACAAGCGTAATTCAACCTCAAATAAGGTAAAATGCGTACGAAACCCTCGGTGCGCGAGTCAGACTCGCACTTGCCCGAATTTTTTTTGTTGTAAATAAATCTATTGCGCTATGAATGAAACCTGTGGGAATGTATAAAAAGATTAGTCCTGACTGACGTGTCATTGACTTATACTAGTTTAGGTTCAAGCTACAAAGTTTTAGCACGAGCTATAATGACGTTTTTTGTAGCTTTCCAAAGATAACTCTCTAACTAAGAATGAATCCCGTGTCTTAGGGATATCGCAAACATTCAAACTACTCAAAGACCCAGCCAGCTCACGGGGAAGACAGTTTCCTATGCTTGCTAGGTACCAAATCTTGCGACATGGAGGTTTGAAGGGCTTTCTGGCCTAGTCTAACTCAGTACCTACTTCTTCTTGTAGTGCCCATTGCTTAGGTGACTTGTCATTACGTAATGGATCGACAGATGGGTATTCGCTTATTGCGACATTTTCATCTGGGAGCTACCCTGCTTTGGAAGGGACGTTAAAATTACCAGTCCCAGTTCTTGGCCTAAGCCATGTCGGCTGCCTTCAGGCAGCTTATCAACTCCGACAATAGAGTTAGCCACACGCTCATACGATAAGAAGACTGTCTTTTATTATATTAGCCAAATGGTGTCCACTGCTAGACATAGGCCACCCCAAGGCTCTCCACATGGACCGACAATGAGCCACCCACATCCATCTACTAGCCTACTAATACATGACTGTACTTCATCATCATCATCAGCCAGCCGTAGTCCACTGCTGGTTATAGGCCTCTCTAATGGCACGCCACTAAGCCCGATTTTCAGCTTGGTGTCCAGCCGCTGCCAGCCACTTCGCGTATACCGTCATTCCACCTAGCCGGAGGGCGTCCTACACTACGTTTGCCAAGGCGCGGTCTCCACTCTAGAACACGACTACTCCAACGGTTATCGGTTCTTCGACAAATGTGACCGGACCACTGCCACTTCAGCTTGCTAATTCTTTGAGCTATGTCGATTACCTTAGTTATCTGTCGGATAAAACTGTACGTACCGAGCACGAATATAACAGGTACACTTGGCGGCTCGAACTTGACATGGCTGGAGTTCTGCATGGGGAAGGCGGAGGCCGATGGCGTGGCGCGGCCGGCCCACGCACTCTCGCCGCGGCTCTCGGCACCGCCGCCGCGACCCATACCGCCCTCGTCACGGGACTCCAGCTCGACATTTTTTTGTTCTAGAGGAGCAAGATAAATACTTATTTATAAAGGCTATTCTACTTTTGGTTATTCCTAACTAGCATAAAATTGTAGAGGAACTAGAGACTTCTAAACTTTGTGCACTGCCTGCGCCACGCGCTACACCGCCGTACCGTATTCGTCACGGGACTCCATTTTTCGTTCTTGAGGAGGAAAATAAATACTTATTTATAAAGACAACTACCGATTTCATTGATCCTTATTAGACTTAAATTATGTAGCACGGACTTGCTGACTCAGTTAGCACAGCTTGCGCCGCGCTGCATGTGTTACGGGACTCCAACTCGACATTTTTTTGTTCTAAAGAGACAAAAATGTTTGAAAAGACAACTACCGCTGTGATTAATCCTAATTTAATGTAAAATGTGTTGCATGGGCTTTGTACGCATTCAAACAAAGGCTTCGTCAAACTGAACGCGTACTTAGCGCTAGCCTGACGCAGTGCTACGCCTCGGACTGTGTTCACCGGCGTTGCGTACGTACTGCCTACGCCTACGCCGGGGCTCTGTTTGACGAAGCCTTAACTAAGCTCTGAGCACCGACTCCACCATGCCACATTTGTCATGGGACTCCAGCGCGACATTTTTTTTGTTCTAGAGGAGTTAAATATGTACATACCACTGATATTAGGAAATACTTGTAACCTCGTTGGTACATACTGAGTTATAAAGACTACTCCGCTTTATTATTTCTAACCAGTATAAAGTTGTAGAGACACTAGAGACTTGTAAATTCTGTGACGTTACTCCAGATCGACATTTTTTTTGTTCTAAAAACAAAAATGTTTATAAAGACAACTACCGCTTTGTAAGCCTTGCGTTACTGACTGTCAGACAGAACAGCTACAGCCAAATCTATTTGGCGCAGGAAATGGCACCCCCGTGGGATCTCCACCTTGTCGTGGTGGGGGGCTCAGTAACCGTGCCTTGAACACCCACGTTGAAGCTAAGAGAGATCCCGGGAGTGGACGCCCCGCGTGGGCCTGGAGGGGCCTGCGCAGGACGCATCCAAAGGTGCGGGTGCATGGGACAGCTCTGTCTGTCCCACAAAAAATATATACAGAGTGTTACAAGACCCATCGGTCTTGTAACAGCCTGTATATATTTTTTTAAAGGCAACTCCCGCACTAGGAAGAAATTCCTGTGTCGCGGGGGACATTACAAACATTCAATCAACGGACACAAAGAACACCCAGACTCGAGACAACAATTTTATTTGTGGACCACACAAAGTATTGTCTTGTGTGGGAATCGAACCCACAACACGCGGTGCAGTACCAAGCGGCGAGGCGATCGCTTAAATCACTACGCTAACCATGCTGTCGTAACAAGTCGAAAAGTAGTAAACATATCTTTAGTGTCTTTGTTCATGGGGCTCTGACTCTAAGTGCTAAGACGTCCAGAAAACTTGGAGAAAACCGAATAGTGTACCGTGATCTATGAATACTTGTCGTGTACATAAACATTCGTCACTCTAAGAGCGACAAAAAGTTTTAAGAAACTAAACAGCTTCTTAAAACCTTCTCTAATTATTCAAATATTTAATGCTCTATTTTTTAGGACTTTGAGTAAATCCTGCGTCACAGTAGTCTTTACAAACGTTCCATCAACGGATATGAAGACCTATATGAGGATTATGAGGCAAGGCCAAATGCCATTCGAGTGGCCGAGTTTTGGGCAAAATCTATTTAATGTGTTGCCATCGACCTGATAAGTAAGTGGGTAATGGATAGAAAGTAGGGTAGACCGAGGCGAATCGGATCAGTGCACTGATGGAACGTTTGTCAGTGGGCGAATCGAATCAAAATAAGAAATTTGAGAATATTTTTTATAAAGCGTTAACTCGGAACGCAAGCTACTAGCGGCTCACGAGCCACTTCCACCCCGCACTAGCTGCCGTCGGTAGCGTTTCGATTCGACCAGCACATCAGCGTTAGCAGCGCTCGCCAGTGAGTCGCTTTTTGTGTGCGTTACAATTTTGGCGCTCATCTAAAGTACATGCTTAATATTTCTTGGCGTAAATTTAAGAATTTGGGTTAAAACTTAAACAACAGCTTGGGAATAGGTCTATTTTAGAGAACATTTTATTTTTAAAGCACAGTATCATAGCAGGTATATAATATGTGAAATATTTATTTCAAAAGTCTTCAATATGGGGTGATTCGGATCGCGTCATCGGGGCCGAATTGGATCACTTATTTAAAATTATTTATTTTACATTTGTGAATAACTAAGCATTTTTATTCAATCATAGGTGGTTCGCACATATTATAAAGACAAACAATAAAGAGAACAAGCAGGAGAATGGTCCCCAAAATAAAATGATATCCCCAAACAATGTACTGGTCTAAGAATTAATCTTAGGTCGGGCTGCTGAGATTTAAAAATTACCATACTCAAATTTACAAAGAATATTTGCTCTCCCCAGGGATGTCATATAGACACGAGGTAGACAATAAAACCAATATTGCATTTGAGCCCATCTCAGTGTAAGATTAATCTTTACGAAATACATGCTAAGAAGAAACCTAAAACTGCGAAAAAACTGTGACAAACTGAATGATACCAAAGGAAATATGAAGAAAAAGAAATATAAAAGAACACCTTGAATAAAATCAAAAGTTCATATGCAAAGCAAAAATATTAACTTTTGTATTTACTGATAAAAATAAATCATTCGTTCACCATCGTGTGAAGAATAGTGCCCCAAAAAAGTGCTGAACAGGGTGGAAAAGAAGGCCCGTATTCATGTGATTTATGTTTTAGTTATTAATATTGTTCTGATTATTTATTATTTAACTATTGCTTTTGATACAAAAGCTAATAATGTTGAAGAAACCTTAATTTTATTTTATTTATGAGCCTAATTGCCCTGATAATTGGGGTGATTGGGATATTTCTCTCTTTTTAACTTTTGATTAATATTTTGCACAATATTATATATAATGTAATTTAAGTTTGGAAATGTTAAATGCGTAGCTAAATAATTATTACTAATTACCGTTTTGGCAATCAAAGTTACATATTTACACACATACTTTAGTATGATATTTATGTCCTCCAATAAAAAGTGATCCGATTCGCCTCGGTCTACCCTACACCCAGACTCGATACAATTAAAATGGATCACACAAAATGTTGTATTGAGTGCTTTGGGGATCAAACCGCATCTTTCGGCGCAGCTCTACAAGCGAGGTGACCGCATAAACCACGTCAAACGTTTAGGCCGCCCTCACATTGGGCGTCAGCGTCAATGCAGCGGCACCTTGGCGTCTACGTCGCGTCAGCCTAGCGTTCTTCAAAAGACGAAAGCCTTCTTTGAGAAGATTCTTACTTGGCACAGTAGCACTAGACTAAACCCTTGGAATACTAACTGTTAAACCTTGGAATATCGCTATCTTTTCGGATTGTAGCGATTAGACTACAGTTGATTTGTATTAAAGCTAATATTCTGTTAAATTTGCTTACACTGGGAAGCGAACCACAATTTCCAAGGTCTTGACTGTAACAGTCGAGGGTAGTGGAGGGTGTTGTGTGTATGTGGTAAAATAATATTTATTTTACTTAAAAAGTTTATCAGAGCAACTGGCACCTTTTATGGAACTGGTGGGTTGGGTTTCGAAACGAGTCGCCTGAATTTGAAGGTATTGGTGGTGTAGGGGGCATAAGGGAGTTAGTTTTAATCCTTAAAAGTAATTTTGGCTGCCGGAGTTGCGTCTAAATATTTTTAAACAATTTCCAAAAATTCTTAAATACTGCGGCAATTATGCAAAACGGAACGAAGTTTTTATACTTTAGTACAGTTTTACAAATGTCATTTTTAGGTTTTATGTGAAAAACGTGTAACGAAACGCAAACCCGCCATCTTGGAATTATGATATTGACAGCTAATGTCAAATTTGTGCCTCATTGCCTTAGACTATATATATTAGTCATTGCTTTCGAGTGCCTAGGGTTAGGTGCGACTGTAATAAGTAACTAAATAGGTTATGTTAGGTTCTCTTTTGACCCTTAACCCGAAAATAGGAGCCCTGCGAAGCAGGGCTCCGTCAACCTTAGTTTATTAAACTAGTGAAAATGGTGAGGGGGGGTTCCGAGACCTCCCCCCTCCCAATCACTCACAAACCCTAAAAACGGCGACGTATTTCGAAACCTTTACTGAACTGGTGGCTTCCACATTGCCACTATTAGCTCATCTCTGTTACAAGATTTTACCCGTACCTAATAAGTACTTCATACCTACTCACAGTGGCATAGCTAGCTTGGGTGGCACCCGGGGCGGATTTTAGTGGTGTCACCCCATCGCGGGTGTATTGCGGCTCATTGCCCTCTCCAAAGCATCTGAGTCCTCCCATGGCTTTTGAATGATTATCTTCATAAATCCTACGACAACCAGGATCAAGCCAGCGATCCAGGGGCCGACCCTAGACAGCGCCTGTGAGCGAAATCTATGAAGCGCCTTTTTTGTTCTCCTGTTTCGACAATATTTTTTTAGGTATTAAACTGTCGACTGAAAATATTTCCTCATTAAGTAAAATGAATCCGCTTGCGATTCGCAATCACGACTAATAAAAAACCGGCCAAGTGCGTGTCGGGCCACGCGCAATGTAGGGTTCCGTAGATGCCCATAATGGCCATTATTGACAATAACTTCTGTTTCAAATGGGACTAAAAACGGGCATCTTTAAGATTAAGCCAGCGCTCCCAATGTAAACTCACAGAAATAGGTATTTATAAGTTGACCGACGATTTCTCGTATACTAGTGATGTCTACTTAGCCGTGATAGTTTTCCTTTTAAATTCGTTATATGTACTACATCTGTGATTTTTTTCACTTCTTTCAAATTAATAGTTTAGCCGGCGGAGGGGGGGGGGACACTTGAGTCTAACAATTTTTTTCACTTCAAAGCTTGATATTTGACAAACCAATCACTTGATCGAAAAATGATTTGAGCAAACTAATAATATTTTTTTAAAACCTATCCAATGATACCCCACACAATGGGGTACAAACCAAAAAAAAAATCAACCCCACTATAAATGTAGGGGAGATACCCTTAAAAAAAATATTTTCTTAAATTTTATTCTACTGTTTTTTTGCAATATCGTAAGTCTATATTCATGTCAAATATCAGCTTTCTAGCACCAGGCGTCTTTGAGCTAGGCTGCGGACGGACAGACGGACGGACATGACGAAACTATAAGGGTTCCTTGTGGACTACGGAATCCTAAAAAGATGCCCAATTGTTAAAGAAAAGAAACATAGTTAATTCATCATCATTCTAAATCCTTTTTTAGTCAGATTTGATCCAGCTCGATGTGATGTGACAAGCGTTGTGTATGGGTTCAGTCACAATTTTTTTATTTTTGCGAGTGAGAAAGTTTTTTTGCCTTCCTCCGGTTAACAAAACAAAAACATTTGAAAATGTGGGTGTAAGGTTCACCCTAAAATGCCAAATATCGGTGACGGGCAGCAACGACACTGATTCGAAAGCTACGCCTGACATATTCTGGGAGTATGTGAAGTTTGCAGCGAGGCGTAGAATACCATTACCCTAGATTCTAGCCATCCTATGTACTTAGAGAGGGACACCAGCTCTCCCAAGGCGGAGCCGGATTCTTGGTACATAAAATCTTCTCTGGCAACGATATAGCAGTTTCCAGTCGGCAAGAGTATTAACTTAAAAATAGTCCAAGTATGTGCACCTACTTTGATATACTCGAATGATGAAGTGGAGGAAATTTATTTTGACATTTCTAGAGTCTTACATAACACCCAAAAGGCCCACTTCAATGTTGTCATGGAGAACTACAACGCCAAAGTGGGAGTGCATATCTACCATTTGTAGTGGGATCGCATGGATTTGGTAGGAGAAGTAGACCACATCTGATGGAAATTCGTCACTTCTAGGTCCGAAATTCTTGAAGTTCAGAGCATTTACAGTGATGTCTACATGTCGGCAGCGTGCTGTACACATCTCTACTCGGAGGATCCCCAAACTACCTTAACGGAACTTCACGGACGAGTTACCAGAAGTCAGCCAAAAGCTTGAACGTGGAAAATCTCCTGTAGAAGTCGAAACAATGGCCAGCTCTAATGTATATTTAAATCTAGCTTCTTCTTGTGGAGTGGCGGACAAAACCCTTTTTAAGTGCTATCGACACGTCACTCTCTTCAGCAACGTATATAATTAAGCTTTTTTCCAGTGTCATCAGTCACCACCAACCGTTTCGCGTCTCGCTTGACGAGTTTTAGACATCCAAATAGTCCGGTTCCCGAGGTTGAGGTGGCACCAAAGATGGCATTCACATTACGGCAGATTATACATGAGACAGAAGAGTATAATCATCCCCTGTGCTTATAGCATTGATGGACTATGAAAAAGCTTTGACTTTATTGCAACCTAGTCTATTCTGGAGTCCGTGTAACGGTACCGTTTGCTCAGAGGTAGGTATGTCGAATTTCTGCGTCGGGCAAAACTTGCAGTTGGGTAGAGACAATTTCGAGAAGACTCGCAAAAGGATACAGCTTAACTGGGCAGCGTATAGGAAATCACGCCGCTTTTCGTCACGCTTACCGCAAAGACTTAAGACAAAGTGTGTTCTACCCGTGACTTACAGAACGTGGACACTGAAGGTAGGTAAGACTGGTTCACCAATTTGAGCTCGCTTAACAAGCTATGGAGAGGGCTACGCTCGGAGTTTCTCTGAAGAATCGAATTCGAAATGAAGTCATCTGAGATATGAAAGTAGTCGACCCTAAAATCAAAATAAAACAGAATAAAACGAAGAAATTATCTCATTAGATATCAGTGGACTGTGAAAGGATGATAATGATGATACATTATATTTATATTCTTTAACAATTGATGATTTTTGTACAAAATGGTATAGATTAAGAAAGTCAGCTATCTTAAATATAGTAGGTATGTACAAATTTTAATTGTGCTTAATTTTTGCAGTATTTCCCAACTGGTAGCGAACTTCACGTAAATAGCCAAGGTACTATACGTATATAAAACTGGAGAACATAATTATTTCAGACAAATAAAATAAAATAGAATGTCAAAATATAACTACAAAAAGCGCTTCATAATTACGCATACAGGCGCCGTCTTGAATCGGCGCGGCTCTGATACCCTACACTTATTATAATGAAATGAAGTCCCCTTTTCATTCTGTCTGTAT
Source organism: Euclidia mi (assembly GCA_944739405.2). Classification (NCBI taxonomy): domain Eukaryota; kingdom Metazoa; phylum Arthropoda; class Insecta; order Lepidoptera; family Erebidae; genus Euclidia; species Euclidia mi. The sequence continues at coordinate 59,148,218 of OX123196.2, read as the reverse complement.
GAACTAGATAAACTCAAAAACAACATCGGATTTTTCAACATTCGCTTTTCACCATTAAATAATTAGTGTGATTCCTGAGGAACGTTATGGTGTAGGTAAGTATAATTCACGCGGACGGGACGAAGGCTTATATTTACTAGATACTAGAGGCTACTACAGCTACCTACGCCAAGCCATATTATTTTAACTGAACCGTTTCCCCCCAGTCGCGCGATCCCGTGAGAATTTCTTGAAATCCGTTCTTAGTGCACCCCTACTGTCCTCAAGGGACGTGCAAAATTTCAGCTTCTTATCCCAAATAGTTTTGGCTGTGCGTTGTCTGTCAGTCAGCCAGTAACGCATTTTTTTCTATATCCATCTGTAACATTAGACATCTGAGTGTGTATGTTAAAATTAATTGTTCAATTAGTTTTATACGCTCATAAAAATCGTCTGAATCGAGACAAGAAAATGCTGGATGTCTAGTGCGAGTTTCGATTGAGTTGAGAGTTGTTATTCGATGGGAACAATTACTAAATATTTCATAACCAAGTATGCGCTTCTTGGCGGGATCGACTGCCCGCTACTAACCACTACGGGTACTTTTAAAATAAAGGGTGACAAAACTCCAATGACCAAGACGAAGTCTACTTGTTTTGCACATCATGCCAAGTCATACTAAGCAAATAGTACCAGGGAAACGAAAAATTTTTAGGCTTAAAAAATTATAAGTCGCAATGTAAAATGCGCGTGTGTTGCACGTGCGCAATGCTCGAGCTACCTATCCATGGGTTCAAAGGACATGTATAGAACAAATTGACGCGAGAAATGCGTACTATGCATGATATTGTACTTTTTAACTTAATTAGAACTAACGTATGGTTACTTTGAGCGTGAATTTCTCCTGAAGCAGTACGTAATTTCCCAGGTATGATGTCAAGGTAAAAAATGTCCGTAATTGAGTGGTAGGTAAGTGCAATATGGGATTTTAATTTTGGGTCTTTTTACATCGTGTATGTATGGCAGTTGCACCTGTCGAGGAACGACGCAAGACTCGATTAAACTCGCGTTAGACTTTTTAGTTGCGAACGAAATGAGCTGTAGGTAGGCAGGTACTACCTACCTTCTAAGTTTAATGAACTAAAGAAACTATTACATCTACTGACTTTTCTGTGGTAACACAATATGAAATTGAATATGTAGGTATTAGATATGTTAATAAATTAATATCACGCAACATATAGGACAATGATCATGATCCATTGTACTTACTAAAATAGACATAAATTAATAATCTACCGAAAGCCTGTCTTATATTTTTTCACGGTCGTGTTTGTGTTGAACCTATGATCAATAAATAGCAATTTGGGATTATCGGCTAAAGACAACATACCTACTATAACATAACTATTCACTTTGAAAAGTTATCAAAATTAAAAGTAAATGAAATGAAATGAATCTTTTTTTTTATTGGGCCCCATCGTATAATAATTATCGATGATTTTGCCAATGTCAAGGTGGAAGCAGAGTTAAGATAGATATAGTATTTTTAAGTAAGAACAGCCTATTGATCGGTCGAAGTAGCGCAGTGGTTTCTCTTTGAAGGCTGACTTTCTAGAAAACAAACAACACAAACGTTAGTAAGCAAATTTGGGGGTGTTAGGGGTTAGTAGTTGAAGTGGTTAGGTAGACACTGGGTGAAAATGGAAGAGATGAGCATTCTAGATTTTAATTTTATTTAGGGTAATAAATTTCTACAGAACTTTGATAAGGGGAGTGTGAGCCAGAGATAAAAGAAAAGCTATGTTTATGGGTCTAGGAATAGAATTAGGGAGAAGATCGTAGAGGGGAACTGATAATTTTGGGCAAGAAAAGAACATGTGTTCTAGGGTACCCTCGTCTAGGCCGCATTCACATAAAGAGCTATCCCTAACCCGAATCTTGGCCAAATATATTGGGGAGCAAACAAATCCTAAGCGCAAACGGATGATGATAGAAGTAGCCAGTTTATTGATATTTTTATTTTTAATAAACCAGGGTTTGGAAGGAATAGTGGGTTGAATTAAACCATAAAATTTGCCCTTGATCAGCTTGGAAGCCTGCCACAAGTCATTCCAAGATCGAACCAACGAAGGCTGAGCCTGGGAGCGTAGATCGCGAGAAAAACAAAAATTGTATTTGGGGCAACCCGTTTGGGCTGCAGCGTGAGCACAGGAGTCTGCAATTTCATTACCTGTGATGCCTGTGTGGCCAGGTATCCACGCAAGAGCTACCTCAATGCCAGCTGAGTGACACCTATACAAAGCTGCTCGAATTTGGAGAGTGATTTCGAAGTTATAGGATTTAAGGGGATTTTTCAAAAGTTCAGACAAACAACTGTGGGAATCGGAGAGGATTAGTGCCTTATTGAGTTTGTGAGACTCAACATACAGGATTGCTTCTAATAAGGCAATAGACTCGCCTCTAAAATAGAGTTTTCTTGAGTTTTCTCTCCCTAAATTCCAAATTGTCCTTAGTTATAAACTAAGGACAATTTGGAATTTAGGGAGCCAAACAGAAGAACCTACAGAACTATCGTTAGATATTTTAGATGCATCAGTGTATAGTGTCACCCAATCGGACCAGTCATTGGTCAACATTTTCGTTAGTTTGAAATTAGCGTAACTACAATCCTTGCCAATACCGAAATCAAGGTAAATTCTTGGTTTGAAGGTTAGTGCTGGGAATTCTGTGAGGAAGACCGGGTTAAGAGGTGATTGTTTAATTGCCGATGAGGTTTGGAATTTTCTAAAAGAAATAATGAGACGAGGAGGGTGTTTATGTGTCCAGTAAGAGGAAGACGTTATCAGAGCGGCCAATGAATGCAGAATGGGGATAAGAGGGTGAGAATTAGATTGGAGAGTATTTATTAGGTATCTGATAGGTATTACTGACGTCGGAGTTGTAGGGGCGGGTCCAGACACTCGACCTGAAGAGCATTGATCGGAGAACACCTCATAGCACCCGTTATGATCCGCAGGCACTTAGACTGGACCTATTTTAGCTTGGACAATGCAATTTTATTACATGGTTCAAGTAGAAAACTCGCGTAATCAAAATGACTGCGAACCACAGTGTTGTACCTATAGGAGTTTTTGGCAAAAAGGGTGGGAACCCCATCGAACCCCAGATAGGGCCCGCATGACGTTAACACCCTGTTCACCTTTCCGCTCAATGTACTTCAGGTGATGAATACCTACCCGAAAGTTTGGAGTCCAGGATGACACCCAGGAATTTGACTTGATCGTCAACAGGAATAGGCTCGTCACCTACAGAAAGTTGTATGTTGGGGAAACTGCGTTTACGGGAGAAGACAACAGCGCTGCATTTAGGGACCGAGAGGGAGGGGTTGTGGTCGAGGAGCCAATCATTAAGGTAATACAGCGCGGAATTAAGTCGGGATGAGGCTTGTGAGAAAGAATGGGAGGCAGTATACAGTACAATGTCATCTGCATATTGAAGGATTTTGCAAAAGGAGGTAACAGTGAGGTCTAGGTCGCGGGTATATAGGTTATACAAGATTGGGCTAAGCACTGATCCTTGTGGGAGACCTTTCCAAACGAGGCGAGGTGGGAGAAGGGTACCTTGATGGCGAGTGGAGATAGTACGAGACATTAGGAGATTGCATATGATGTCGACCAGTCTCACGAGGAGACTCAGCTGTTGCATTTTTTGCCTGAGTCGCGGAATCTAAACATTGTCATATGCTGACGCAATGTCTAAAAATACTCTTATTAAATGTTCGTTCTTGGAGAAAGCAAGGCGGATTTCAGAGGTAAAGATACTCAGGCTGTCCAGAGTACCTTTACCCTGCCTGAAGGCAAACTGTGAATGCGGTAATAACCCCCTATTCTCCAGGATCCATTCAAGGCGGTTTTTAATGAGGAGTTCCATGATCTTAGCGAGGACCGAGGAAAGAGCAATAGGTCGGTAAGAAGAGGAGTCTTTTGGGTCTTTGCCGGGTTTAAGGATTGGAATTATAATTTGGGATTTCCAGGTAGGAGGGACTTCATTTGCGAGAAATATGGCGTTAAGGATGTTGAGGAATAAGGTCTTACAGGTATTGGACGATTTGCAAATAAAGGAGTAAGGGATACCGTCAACGCCAGGAAAGGAGTCTCGGAGATGGTCAAGGGCACATGTAAGCTCAGAGAAGGATAAAGGATCGTTCATGGGGTCAGAAGGAGTCGAAGTAGAAAGGTTAGGGGTAGGGAGGCAGTCCAACTCGGGGGCGTAAGGTGGGGCTAATTTACAGTGGAAGTCGTGGATAAAGGAGTTAGGGTCGTTTGTTGTGATCGTTGGATCTTGAATGCTATAACGATATGTTTTGATCCTTTTCCAAACGAGGGATATTGGGCAGCAGGGATTTAGGGATTCACAGAAATTTCGCCATCCCTGAGACTTTTTTTAGAAAGGAGTCTTGAAGTGCAGGCAGCAATTTTTCTGTAGGAAATGAAGTCAGAGAGGTTGAGGGAGGAAGTAAACTTTTTCTCCGCCTCCCTGCGGGAGCGAACACTTGCAGAGCATTCGGCATCCTACCAGGGAGGCGATGAAACTAGTCTATGAGAAGATTTTTAGAGGGATGGAGGAGTCAGTGGCGGATAGTAGGACTGAGGTAAACCGGTCATACAGGGAGAGAAGATTGGAAGGGTTAACAGAGGGGAAGGAACCAATTTCGGTGTCTAGTAGAGCAGCAAAATGGTCCCAGTTAGCTTCAGCGAGACGGTATTTAAGTAAGGGTTGGAATTTAGGGGCAGAAGGCGTAGGGCAAGTAGATTGGATATGGGAAATGAGGATTGGGAAGTGGTCACTACCAAAAGCGTTCGGCAATACTGACCAGGAGAGAAGTGGGACTAAGGAAGGTGAGGCGAGTGAAAGATCAGGTACGCTAACATTTTGGATAGGAGAAATTCTGCGGGTAGCGGATCCGTCGTTTAGCACACAAAGATCAATGCTGGCGAGGAGGTCGAGTAAGGGAGAAGAGGAAGGGTCGTTACAATGGGATGTCGGCAATTAAAATCACCTAACACTACAATGGGAGCAGGCAAGGAGGAGAGGATGGAGGTAAGATTAGAAATAATGATAGGAGTTGGGATGAGGTATATAAACAGACACAAAGGAAATGTTAGCTGCTCTAACAACAACAACATGTAGGCCTGGGTCATGGACGGGTAAGGGGATTTGTAAAAATGCAATACATCTATTGATCAACAGGGCGCAACCCGCCCATCCATCCTGTCTGTCATCACGGAGGCATGAAAAACCCGGTACCCTGAAATGGGAGCCAGGCTTAAGCCAAGTCTTCGAGACCGCAAAGACGGCGGGCTTGTAACGGTTAATCAAGTAAGTAGATAATATCGTGCTTATTACGCCTAATGCTTCAACAATTCCATTGAAGGACTTGGAGACCCATTAGGCATATTGTTTCGGGGTATGATGGACAGGTAATTGTTCAATAAGAACAGAGACATTGTAGGTACGGTATAGAGTCTGAGAATTTTGAGAGCATATTGATCAGGGAGCATAGCAATAGCTCGAGTAAGTTATCATTGGGAGTAGGAGGAGTATTTTGAATGTGGGTAGCAAAAGCACACCCATTGGGTTGTGAAGAGGATGGGGTCGAAATTATAGCCTGGTGAGCCTGGGTGTCATAGGACTTGCCAAGCTCGGGTGTAGGTCGACGGGAAAGAAAGACAGTTTTCTTGTAGGAAGTTGTGGGTGGGGCTATAGGAGAAGCGGTAGGAGGAATAGACAGATTTTGGGACTGAGAAAATAGAGGAAGGGATTGAGGTCAAGCGGCAACATCAGCATATGAACGCTTGGCAAGTGGGAGCCTTACCGAAGCTTCCATGTAACTAACGTTCTCCTCGGACATAATTGTTTTTATTGACTTTTGTCGGGAGTGTTCTGGGCACCTGTTATCAATTGCAGTGTGCTTGCCTCCATGGCAGAGAAAGCAGGACATCTCAGTTTCGGGCACTGAACAGCTATCGCCAGAGTGGGGTTGGGAGCATTTATAACAGCGCGGTTGTGATCTGCACTGGTTGGCAATATGGCCAAACCGGCAACATTTCCGACACTGTATAGTGGGGAGTTGGTATGTGGAAACTGGGAGGGAAGCGTTGTAGCAAAATACTTTTTTCGGGAAGGGTTTGCCCTAAGAAAGTAAGTACAAGAGAGTTTGAGGGAATCCAGGAAATTTTATCATCTTTTTTGGAATTGAGATTGAGTCGCCTAGCTCTGATAACTTGGCCACAGTTAATAGGGGTATTAATGTTCTCTATTAACTGTTGAAGGGACCATTCAGTCGGGATATCTCGGAACACCCATACGGCAGACTTGGAATCTAGGGATGTGCGCTAAGTACTTGTTAGTCCCCAGTTGGCTTAGGTCCAAAAATTTATTGGCGTTCTTTCTCTGCTGAATTAAATTCTATTGAGATTTTATTATGGCCAAGATTTTTGATACCGCCTTCTTTTATGCCTGAAATGTCGTTAGAGTGAAGGAATTGGGCGAATTTAAGAATTTTAAAAGAATATCCAGAGGACGGATCTGGCTCCGTTTTAGACACATAAATCGAGACCGGACCCTTATCCGACTCTGAGTATTTCACTTTTGCGTCCGTTTCAAAACCGGGTTTCGAATAAACCGGTTGGTTCGATTCCGCCGGGGTACGGGATTTCTTCACATCGGGGATTATAGAGGGAACAGTTTCGCTGGATCTTTTCTTGGCCTTATCCGGAGGCAGGCCTCCGCCTCCATCAGGGGGTTCCTCCACGTCTATGAACAAAAGGTAAGGGAGGACTAACCTATAGAACTCACCTATAAAAACGACGGTTAGTAATTAACTACCACACCAAAACAGCACGACAAACACACACTCAGCCAGAAATAAAAACAATCCGCGTGTTGGTTAAAAAGATAACCTAAAAACGTGTTTTCGAGTCACTCTTCAACCACCAAGTCCCAAATGAATCTTTATTACCGTGTAAACTTTTTTAAAGTAGGTACCCAGATAACAACAAACTTGCAGCAAATTTAAATCAAACTTCCTAGTTTCACTGTGACAAACTTGCATCAAACTTGCATGAAGTTTGTTTTCCAAAGGATTTGAATGACGACGAGCACAGGTTGGTGGTCCGACAACAGCTGGTCGTCGAGCACCTCCTGCTGTATCTAGGAGGTCGACCGACCACCAACCTGAGCTCGTCGTCATCTAAATCCTTTGAAAAACCAGCTTCATGCAAGTGTGTCACTGTGAAACTAGCAAGTTTGATTTAAACTTGCTGCAAGTTTGGCAAGTTTACATTGTTATCTGGGTAGGTACTTGCGAAAAGTCTTTTTTTTTTCATTTTATTCAGAATTTATATTGTCTTTAATTAGAGCAGCTCAATCCCAAACATTTTATCGCCTATATAATCAGAAATTTTATGATATGCTTTTAAACAGAGTTTAGTTTGACAATAATTTTAAATTTATTTATATTTTTTATTAAATTTCTTATATTAAGAGGGAGCTTGTTATAAAAGCGTATACATACACTGCCCCATAGAACAGCTACTTATTTTGTGGAGGCGGGTGCTATGAACTACAAGATTATTCTTATGTCTAGTAAGTATTTACGGTGTGTACCTGGATCACTTTTTTTACTAAATTTGTAAATATTCTTGTGGCAATATAACAGATTATCCTATTTATGTTGCGATATAACAGTTAGTTAGTTAACATAGTGTAGGACGCCCTCTGGTTAGGTGGAGTGACGATATAGGTACGCAAAGTGGCTGGCAGCGGCTCGACACGAAGAGCAAAAAATCGGGCTCAGTGGCGTGCCATTGGAGAGGCCTATATCCAGCAGTGGACTACGGCAGGCTTGATGCTCGGCTTGATGATGATGATGGTGATAACAGTTAGAATGCTTATCTCACGGAACTTTTCTCTTAGAGAAACTCGAGGACCGAGGTTGTAAAACTTGTAAATTCCCCTTATTGCTCTTTTCTGCAGAACGAATATTGTGTTCAGGTCTGGAGCATTCCCCCAGAGAATAATACCATAATATACGACATAATATTATAAAAGTAACTGAAATAAACCATTCTAGCTGTATCTATGTACCTACTTATATCTGTCTTAACTGCATAAGCTGCAGAACTAAGTTTGCCCAAAAGTCATTCTACATGCGAACCCTACTGAAGTTTGTTATCAAGCATAGTACCTAGAAACATGGCTAACCTGACGGGCTCAATTCTGAATTTCTTAAGTTGTAGGTAGGTAGGTACTTTGGTTTCCATCTGCTTAACATTGGGCATTGAGAATTTTAAGAGTTTTGTTTTCTTATCATTAAGTATATGTATATATTATTTACATTAAACCCATTATGTTTACTTATGTTTTGTTTACTTCGTTAAAATTACTCTATTGCCGTTTAATATTAAAAATTAAAGAAGAATCATCCGTGAACAACACAATGTCATGATTGTTCTTTACGTAATAGGGTAAATCGTTAATACGCATACCGGCACAATTAGGGGAACACAAAAGAAAGGTCGATTTCTTTAATTAATATAGTTTCTATAATTTTTTGCAGTTATAATTTAAATACATTGTCTTATAATATCTTAAATTAAGGCAAAAGAAGCTACGTATTGGCGAGTTTTTAGAAAATACACTGGAATTGCGAAAATTTGCAAAATAAAACATTTTTACCGTGAGATTTTAAATTTATTTTTTACTTTTATTTACACAAAATTATTGAAATTAATATCGAGTATTGGCTCCGCGGGCTCTTAGTAGAGCTTGTATACGATTTCCCATGCTCTGAATAAGGCTGTCGATCATTTCTTGGTGTAAATTGTCCCACTCTTCCACCAAAGCCAGTTTCAGCTCTTCCACATTCCTGGGAGCTGGATTTCGCTGTGGAACTCTTCTTTCCAGAATGTCCCAAGCATGTTCTATTGAGTTTATGTCCGGTGATCGCGCTGGCCAGTCTATTTGATTGATACCAACCTCACGGAGGTAGCTATTCGCTATACTCGCAGTGTGAGGGCGTGCATTATCATGCATAAAAATTAAATTTTGGCTTATAAATGGGGCAAAAGGCAGAACATGTGGTTCTAAGACCTCTGTTACGTAAATGGATCTCTCACTGCGCACCGAGTGAGAGATCCATTTTCAATGAGCTCTAACTCTGTGCGGGCTCCTAAACATATGCCTCCCCATACCATTACTGCCCCTCCACCATATGACACCGTTTCCGTGAAGTTAGTCTGGTTGTATCGTTCACTTCGATACCTCCACATCCTTTCCCTCCCATCCACAAAATTGACACAAAAGCGGCTCTCATCGGTGAATAAAACACGACTCCACTCACTTGTCCAATCTCGGTGCTCACGGGCGAACGCTAATCTTGCTACACGATGAGCTACCTCAAGTTTCGGTGCTTTTGCTGGAACGTAAGACCTTAATCCAACTTCATTAAGATGTCTTCTAACCGTTCGTTCACTAACATTTACGTTACGGACCTCAGCCAGTTGATTTCGGGTCTGAACAGCGGTTTGTCGACGATTTCTCAAAGATTGCATGGTGATAAATCGGTCGTCAACGGCACTTGTAGCCCGATTTCTGCCCTGACCTTGACGGCGCACGTAAGATCCCGTCTCCCTATAGCGGCGAACAATGCGGTGAATCACTCAAGTCGATACACCTAAGGCTCGGCTTACCGAGCGGTAAGTAGGTATGCCCTTCTCTGATCATGGTGACAGCCCTAGCCGCTGAAGTTGCTGGCAAATCACTCATTTTGTATCAAGAATGTGTACACAGTTCAAAAATAAACAGTGGAATGACCCACAGTCACTTTACATCGAACCCAAGAAAGATCTTATCAGAAGCAATTATAACATTATGTGTCAGCAAATTCTTAAAGTGTCATAAAATCTGTCAACACACTTTTAAATCACAAATTTGCACTTAAGATAGCTTCCAGAGAGGGTATTAACATATAAATAATAACAACTTGTCAAGATACCCGAAAGATTCGATAAACATCGACCTTTCTTTTGTGTTCCCCTAATTGTGCCGGTGTGTGTATAAATCAAAAATAGAAATGGTCCGAGGATGGAACCTGCGGGTCACCCATTTTTAGAACCTGGCGATGTCTTATCATTTATCTGGACCTTCTGGATTCTGTTGCCCAAATAAGAAACCAGTAGATCGAGAGCTTTGTTCCGAATGCCGTAATGATAAAATTTCCTGATCAGAGTATCGTAATGTATCTACACAATCTAAGGCATTTGACAAGTCGCAAAAAACTACTAAAGCATTTTTTTTTATGGTAATAGGCGGCACACGAGCAGACGGATTGCCTGATGGGAAGCAATTACCGCCGCCCATGGTCACAAGCAACACCACAGGAGTCACAGTTGGGAAAAGGGATAGGATGAGAAGTGGGATGAGGGAGAAGGAATAGGGGATAGGGCCTCCGGCACTCTCACTCACCGAACGAAACGCAACAGTTTAGGTACTGTTACTTTACGTCGATTTTCTGTGAGAGGGTAGTACTTCCCCGGTCGAGCCGGCCCATTCATGCTGAAATCAGCAAGGCTCTACTACCTCGAAAAAAAATAAAAAAATAATCCTAAAGCATCTTGCGACTTCTCCCAATCTGCAAATATATTTTTACATACATACATAGACTCACACCTGTTTCCCGGAGGGGTAGGCCGAGACTACGGAACGCCATTTGCAACGATCATGACATATCTCTCTTGCTTCATTCACTCCCATCAAATTCTTCATGCATGCTCTTCTGTTTAGGGTACCTACTACTAACCCTTCCTGTTTTAAGGAGGTCTCCGATCTGGTCAGAGAACTAAAATATACTTTTGAGTAACTCAACTCCTGAGTCAGTAGTCGAACGACCCCTCGTAAAGTCCGTACTATTTCTTGTGACGAAGATTGCCTATTAAAATATCTAAGCACCTAAGAATTACATTTTTCGAAAATTTTGGTAATTGTTGGCAATACAGAAATAGCTCGAAAATTAGAAGAGTCTGATGTTTCACCAGATTTAAATAAAGGCGACTTTACTATATTTCATCAAATCAGGAAATATTCCAGAAGCGACGCAACCATTGAACACCGTTGCAAGATGTGGAGCAATTATGGTAATAATAGATGAAATAGTTTTCACTGATTGACATATTCAAAGTTTTGAATTGATAAACACTGCACGACATTCTGGCACGCAGTCCTTAAGAAGCTTTTCAGCAGACATTAAGGGCCAACGGTCATTCGCCTACAGCATTTTTAACGAGTAGGTAAACGATTTCCAAATCAATATGTAGTATGCTAGAAGCTTATCGCACATAACTAGGTAGGTACTTTTTAAATGCCGGTTATGTAAAATTGTATAACATATAAAAGGTACCTAAGTATATATTTTAAACTGTCTACTAGCATCATATTATTGCTCGACGCTGGATTGTAACTCGGCATCTATAGTTTAAGAGCATGATAAATCGTGGGCACTGACTGTCACGAAGTCTATAGGTAAGTACAGGTACAGTACTAGGTGTATTAGTCTGAAGGCTCACCGATCAATTTCGCAAAAAAAAAAGACCCAAAGTCTTCACCAACCTTAATTTTGACCAGTTTTATTATTGCTTGATCAAAACATGCTTCTTCTTCTCTACTTTTATCCCAAAGTCAATATTAAGAGCACCTTCATATAAGATAAGCATCAGCTAGGTCGATTTATTTGCATTGCTTTTACAATATCTGAACACAAGTTGTGCGAGACTCGTGGCTATCGTTTAGATGGGGACGTTAGCTCACCGAAAGAGTTAGGTTACTTACTAAGTGCTTACTTATTGAGCCGTCGTAAAGATTATACAACGAAAGTGAAATTTAAAATATAATAGAATACTTACTTGATGGTTTAAAACAAGATTTAGTTTTCTTAGGCTTCATTTTTCGCTTAACTTTTTCCAGATCTAGTTCGATTAATACGCAGCGTATGCGGGTGACGTGAAGTATTTTTATTTCCATGTATTAATGGATTTATAACACAATAGACAATAAATCCAGCTTTTATTGTAACTTATATAGGTAATTTCTTAGATAAGAATTTAACCGAATATTGCGTATTAGAATTTAGTTTGTCCATAGATAAATTATTTATCTCGTGATTTGGTTGGTATAACTTTATTACTTAACAATTTGCATTTCTTCGAAGGAAAGGAATCATCTTTAAAAAAAGAAGGAACTTTTAGATTCAATCGGTTTCTACACCTGCACTTAGGTGTCTTAAAAACAAAACAGTTTTTGTTTCATAAGATGTCTCCTGTGCTTCGGTACAAATATTGCAACAGGACAATAATTTTACCGTGGAGCAAACGACTATTCAATCCCCTGGCTAATTAAAACTGTGAAACCTAGAGCTACCTACTATGCCAAAGAGCGGAGAATGGGTAGATACTGCTTTAAACTATTGACACTTCATAGTCGTTTAATTACACAAGAGTTGCAGACTTTGAATACCTGTTACAAAAGTTCCTGTAATGAACGAAACATCCAAAAATATTATCTGTCTGATCTTCTCGGTCCTTTCACCATTGAATTATTGATATTAGTAGGTATAACGAGAATACAACACACCAATAAGAAAATATAATCTCTTGAACTCCTTAAACTGATATTTGTATATTGCTGTCTTTTACGGACACACAATGACAGAAAAGGAAATGTAATATTTTTGAGACGTAAATCCGAATTTCGGCGTTGACGCGTAGTTTTATGTGACACGTTGATCGGTAAATATTCCCTGTAGTCCAAATATGTATTTTAATTACCTACCGGATTAATGTAATCAAGACCTGTCACCTAAATTGTCATCGCTTTCTACTATAATCAAAATAAGTAAAAAAGCAATTGACTAAAGTAATTTAGGTCTTACATAACAGGATCACAAGCATGGCTTTTTTAGACTTAGTTATATATTTTTTAATATAATTAATTTCATATATAAGTATTATTTTTGTCCGCCGGCACTTGAAATTTTGGATTTCGTCACACTTTTTTTGGTTCCCGAAATTATACAACACTTATTAATCTTTAGATACCAAGTAATATTCACAATTTTAATGGAATCAAAACTATTTTACGTGTTTGATACGTCACTACCGCGACACCGATTACGTTAAGACAAACACACTGACAGTTAACTTCTAAAACAAAACTATTATCCAATGGAAAATTCTAGGACACAGCCATATAAGACATCAATAAAATCAAAATCTGTTCGGATCTACGATTAAAATAATATTAAGCGTCCAATAGAATGTAATTTTCCAATGGGCGGTCCGTCAATGATGTTATTGGCGCCCAAACATGGGGCCGACGTGCTGTCGTAAACACACTCAATAAATAATGACAACGTTATCTAAATTACAGAAACATACGTTACCTTTATTACGGAAATTACAATTTGTATTATTTTATTGTTAATAAACAAAAGTGTTGATGAAATCAGTAATTAAATTCAATGGACTAATGGCGCACGATGTGGGACCAACGAATATACCTGTAGCTAACTTAATACTTATAATGTAATATTGGTAACCACGAACAAGTATGTAGCTTATCATAAAATGTAATTACCAGTGTCTAAACAGATGCCCATATTCCATGAAGATGCGAATTAAATTTAAAGTCTTTCCACCAACAAACTTGCCGACACAGGGTCCGTTGTAAAAAAATATATCTAATGTTTTTGATTGGCACTTGATAAATAAAATATACATCCAAAACACGCGTGAAGTTCCGCTGTCTGCTGGCCACGGGCAATCACACGCGGCAATTAATAGTTTATCGATTGAAGGACGCGACCTTCACATACGAATCTCAAAACGAAACTAAACATAAAACTGTTAAAATTGAAAATTATCTCATTTTACAAAACTTTTAACTGATCGACTTCGTCTTAGTTATTCGGAAGTTGTGCCTTCGTGATAGCATTTCTGCGAGCGGTTTGAATCTTAATGGCATCGCGGGCCAACCGCTTCGTCGCAGCGCTCACACACGACTGAAGAAACTCCTAACCGCGTGCGAACCCCTAACAAAACACTTGCCGTCTCTTTTCGACGCTCTGTATCGCGCGACGTAGAGGAAGAGAGCATGACCAATTGAATAATTAAAACTGCGTCGCCTTCAATGAAATGAGTAATTACAGTATAAAATGCAAGAGCTGTTGCTCTTGCAAGTGGCTCTGACGATGTTTGCTGACTAAGAAATGATTCGATTAGGGTCATGACGATATTTCAGAGCGACAGCCCCAAGGCGATCATATTTTATTCACTGCCGTTACATTTACGATAATTGTCACGTAGAAAACTTTACAATTCTATGAAGTATCATGAAAAGTATGTACCAATTATTGGGTACGGTCGGTAAATATTCCATGTCCTACAAGTTTGTATGGTAATTACCTTATTAAATGTTTATTTCGTATGAATCATTGGTGGCTTGTCGAGGGTCGAAAACTTCTTTGTATTCCGATGATGTGTCATGTGTCAGCTGTTTCACTTTCAAAAACAAACATTCGTCATACTTACCTAGGACACAAAAAAACAACAAATATTTTTTACCAACATTGTTTTATTTCGTTTAACACCTTTGCACGGTAACCTAGTGAGTGCAAGAGATTCGGAACATTATGTAGGTAAAATAACAGATTCAATAATCACATTTCTCTATAAATTATATAAATATCAACCTTAAAATAAAATAGTTAAGGTTTAAAATTATGATTTTCTGAAATTAAGTACAATTTTGTACAATAATTAACATGTAGTGAACACTGAACAGATATTTTTATAACTAGGTACTGTTACATAAAGGTCTGCGCACTTAAGTAACATCCAATTTACAATTTAGCGTGGTATGCAGGTACCTTTATACGTACTTATGTGACGTTATATGGAAATAATATTTATCCAATAACTAAATAATAATTTTATATTAAATCAACAACTAAGTACCGGTGCTGCAATATATTACAATAATATATATTGTGTGCAGGGTTGCCAGCCTTTCCATTAATTACAATTAGTATAGCTGATCACGTGTATTATATTTAATAGTTTGCTTCTAGATTATCGTATGTATTTATTATTTTCTCTAAACGATTAAAGTGATGATGATGATCTGCCAAAAACTGTATATGTGATGTCTTTTTCTCTTTGCCAAAACCAATGAATTTTAGTTTGTTAACTACCTATAAGCTGGAAAACCTGTACCAATAGGTTGAAATATTTATTATTAGACCATAATTTTGTTAGAATATTTAATTGTAAAATATCGATAAACTCTATGTTATATTAAGTGCTCATTACGTTCGTTTCAAAATATAACAAAATGAAGCACACGTTACAGTGTTGCAAATCCAAATACTTTAAAAGAAAAACGCATCAATGGCTGATTTAATATGACTGTTGGTACTTTCCAAGCATCAGGCTACACAAATGCATCAGAAAGAAGTATCTACTTATTACGGTAAGTTAGTACACACACACAGTGATATGTTTGTGTTACCATGGCAAGTAGGGTCTTCCTTTTCATGCATACGAGTATGTGTGCGTGAACGCTAATATTTACTAAAAGACGTTGGCTTCACTTTTAATAAAAGCCTTGTTCCACCTTGTTTATTTCATCTACGATTATAAGAAAACGATAATCGATATTTTACAATATTCCTACATTTTAGTATGCCCAGCTATTTCTTAAAATTTACTTTTTAAAATAGATAAACAAAGAAAACATCTTACCAGAAGTTTCTATACATACAGTCTATATATAACATATTATATTATATTAAATAAGGGATTATGTACATCGCAAGATTAGCTAACTAATATAAGACGAATGGAAGAACATGTTCACTTATACAAATCTAATTAAATGCGTTATATACATTTTAATAGTCATTATGTGAGTATACAGCTTTATTACAATATTGTCTAAGTTGACTAAGTCCTTAAGTAAAATATTTCGTCTATTTTAACCATTTTTTTACAAGACAAACTTAATAGAATATAATAATAAAATAAAAAATATATCACAAGCACAGATTTTAGTGGTTCTGAACGTCCTGGTGAATAATAATGATACTTATATAAAAATAATATAAAATCTATGCCATTGAAATACAAAAATTAATAATAAAAAGCAAAACTAAAAAAATAGCAAAAATTCGAGAGTAATATTATAAACGCACATCTTAAAATAATAAAAGCATAAAAATTGTATTTCGTAGCCAATGAAATTAAAAATTTTAATTATATTTTATTTATATTACGGATATAAAATAGGACATGAAGTATTTGTAGCTATCTGATTATAAGCAAAATTACGTAGGTATACTACAATAATATGTTATTACATAACAGTGGTGTAGGACGCGGCACGAATTTTAAGCGCTTGGAACTGTCATGAACGATTTTATTATAGAAAAATAAGTGCACAGATAACAATTGGTGTGATGTTCCATGATTTACGCCTTTTTCAGCCAAATCCATCGATATAATTATATAGAATATTGAAAAGGGGCTTTAGGCAGATCACCTAAATTCGGGTTCGCGTGCATGGTAAAAAAAACCTGCGTGCTTATTATCTTCGCATATAGTAGATATAGGGCTCAAAATCTGTGCCGCAACGTTTACCATGGCACGAATGTAAAATAATTGTCCGACTATAGGACAGTAAGTATTATTGAGTATAGATGTACCTAAAACGTAGACTAAGAAATGCAGATAAGAGTTATTAGGGTTCCTTTTGAGGTTTTTTTTATGAACCGAAGTAACTAGACAGATTAAAAATTTTCACAAAATGCGTATTTATATTATTACAACAAATTTTGTTATGTCTCATTCAATGGTATGGAACCCATCGTGTGCAATTCGACTCACACTTGACTGTTGTATTTTCGTCACTTTTATTTTTTTATACCGAGGATTTTTTTACGATTGGAACACTAAAGATATCAGAATTACGTTACCGAATACGACGTTTCGTTAAAGTTAACCGTTCCCGTATTACGGTCATCGGATTTGTCATTGAATAGGTCTTCGAGTGATTTTTTAATTGTGTTTGTACACAAAAATAACGTCAGACAGACATACAAGCGAGTATTCCATTTGCTTTAGTATACTATGTACCTACTGACCGTACAAAGACGCAAAGATCGTTTTAAATTTTCGAAGTTACAACAACAACTCCAGTGACAAAGTAAAATATACTCTAAGCATATAATAATACAGCATATTATTATACTTACAAGATTGGTCCATACATGACGTCACCCAAACTGCAACTTTAAACAAAAATATTTATAACAAATAAAACTAGTTGTAAAAAACATTAAAAAAAAAATAATAGCATCGTATCGAGTCAACAAGTCGTTGGATGGACTTTAAAATATCACAATTTTAATTAAGTAGGTAAGTATAAGAAACTTAAGAACTGATTTCATCGTTGCAAAAATAAAATAAAGGAGCTTAGGATGTAGACTCATGCCTGTATCCTAGAAGGGCAGGCAGAAGTATAATAATTATTAAACCCAAATTTCGCTATATTATAAACTTAACGCAATATGGGGCGAGCCTATCGCCCTTATTGGCCACATTGCCAAACTCCGTGCTGCTACGGAGAATTCGGAAAAACTCAGTAACACATGGTCATTACATTTTAGTTTAAGTAATAATTTAAAGCATTTTTCAATAAACTCTGTCATATTTCATACTTTTGTAGTAATTCAAGACTTCATTTTGTCATATCAGCATATACGTAGTGATGATAAAATGAGTTCTTAAGTTTTACATTAAATTGGTGCGAAATAAAAGTTAAAATATAATTTATAATATTTAAAAAGTTGCCAAATAGACTACAACCAAGTCTAATACTTTTTAGATCAATCCAAATTGCTAATACACAATGCATTAAAAAAACTGAGGCTGTGCTGTAACACTTTTACCATAGAATCAATACTGCTTACGGGAATATCCCAATACCAATATGCCACTCTGAAAATCAAACCCATCCCAGATAACAATGCAAACTTGCCAAACTTGCAGCAAGTTTAAATCAAACTTGCTAGTTTCACTGTGACAAACTTGCATGAAGTTGGTTTTTCAAAGGATTTGGATGACGACGAGCACAGGTTGGTGGTCGGTCGACCTCCTAGATACAGCAGGAGGTGCTCGACGACCAGCTGTTGTCGGACCACCAACCTGTGCCTTGTACCTGTGCAACCTTTGCAAAAGCAAACTTCATGCAAGTTTGATGCAAATTTGTCACAGTGAAACTAGCAAGTTTGATTTAAACTTGCTGCAAGTTTGTTGCTATCTGGGATACCACAAGCATTGGTCTAACATTTTACGACACTGAGCAATCGGAATTATTCTTTTTTTACTTAGCCTATTATAGTGTCCCACTGCTGAGCAAAGGCCGCTCCCATAGATTCCTACCAACCTTTGCATATCTAATCGGATAACCATATTATAAAATTATATTTTAACTTGTGTCATGAACATTATACAAAATATTTATTGTGATTAAATTAACAGGTAACTTATAGTTTAAGTAATTACACAGTTTATAATTTGTTAACATAATATAAGCGGCAATAAACAACATGTTTTTTATTAGGTGCCTACATACACGGTTACAAGCGTCAGTTTTTTACACTTCATATAATCAGATATATTTTTTATCAAATGTTTTGTACCTATTTAATAAAAGAAGAACAGAAAAATTAATGAAAGACAGAAGAATGAATGTCAGTGGGTGTTAAAACATATACAGGTAGTAGAGCCTTGCTGATTTCAGAGTGAATGGGCCGGCTCGACCGTGGAAGTACTACCCTCTCACAGAAAATCAACGCAAGGTAACAGTACCTAAACTGTTGCGTTTCGTTCGGTGAGTGAGAGTTCCGGAGGCCCTATCCGCGATTCCTTCTCCCTCATCCCACTCCTCATCCTATCCCTTTCCCAATCCCAAGGGGCGGCAAGGCACTTGTGACTCCTGTGGTGTTGCTTGTGTCCACAGGTGGCGTTAATAGCTTACCATCAGGCGATCCGTCTGCTCGTTTGCCGCCTATTACTATACAAAATAAAATAAAACAAAAACGAGTGGAAGTACTTCTATACCTATTTCAGCTGTAATATCGAACAAATGGCGTTTATCACTCTCACGTTAAATATGACCATATAGAGCCACATATATCTATCTTCAAATAACCTCAGATATTTAGATTTAAATGCAATATTATTCAATGAGCCATGTAGGGCTAGTTAAATAATATCGCATTTCCTCATTATTTTTATGTAACTTGTGATGTATGTATGAGCTTTACAAATACCTAATGACAGTGACTGCCATAACAGGCTGTCAACAGTTAACCGTGTGCGTAGGCACTAACAGATAATTGAAAATCATTTCATTCGGCAATTCAATAAATAAGATAATTTATTACATAATGGCAAATATGTCAATCGATTTTTAATTATAATATGTCTTTTGAAATCATACACATAACATACAAGTCGATAAATTACAAGATCATGTTGTTTCCAAAACCTTTACACATACCAATTTAAAAAATGGCCGTATTACTTCTTAAGACGGAAATCGAATAAGATACTTCTAAAAATGACACTACGCCACTATTTCACAAAAAAAATATTTTTGGAAGCAACACGTTCTTGTCAAAGCGTTTGAGATGAGCAAATCTACAAGGTTATTCAAAACTAAACCTTAATTTCGTTAATATAAAACACTAAATCCTAATTCTATTTAAGTTTTAAGGCCTAACGCGTCTAATACTAGTTTTTCGTTACCTAATTGATTAGAAGGCCTAATTTTAAGTACTATATATACTATATATTATTTGTTTTCTAAGCACGTCGAGGCTAACTAAGGGCGTGGTTGCTCTTGGGGCATTTCCTTGAGAATTTTTATGGTAAGCAACCATTTCAGGGTTACCAGTGATGTTTACAAGTGTTGCCATTGAAAATTAGAGAAGTGTAAAGAAAAGTTGGTATAAGCAATCACTTTAATAAGTTACTGAAATTGAAATATTAAATATTAGAAATAGGGTTGGTTTTAAGAATGGTTTTCAAATACTTTACAGGTTATGAACTTTAAAGATATTACAAATATCGCAAAAATGTTATAATAACGAATATATTTTGGCAAACAAATGCTAATAGAAAGCAAGAAAATTAGAAAAAGAAACCGGCATTAAAGTAATGTTTAATTTTGACTGCTCATTGAAAATGGCCCAGTACGGCGCTTTTAAGACGGACATTAAATTGTGAATAAATTAGTCATAATCTTGAACAAACTAATAGTTCTAAGGAGTTGATAAGATATTTTTGTGAGTCACAGACTTGTTTGCGTATTACGGCAATAGAAATATGTGATCTAAAAAAACCGGTCATATTAAAATAATTATGTCGTAAAGCCACGCCCAAATAGCCATAAAAATCTAATTTACCTAGTTCCCTGTTCACTCATATAGTATTAAACCAATATCTTTACAAATTATAATATATTTCGTGGAATGGTCAGTGTTAATATAATTTAATTACTAAGTACCTGTTTCACCAATATCAAATAAAGTGCAAAATTATATATTCTGTCTCTTTCTTTCCATGGCAATTAGAATGAGAGGTAAAATTAATATTGGTGAAGCAGATCCTAAAAACGTAAGAACATAACGCTATGTTAATTTCACTAAACAACTCTATATAACAAATAAAATATATAAATAAACAAAATCTATAAAAAATATAGACTCACAATTATTCAAGAGTTCTGTGAATAATAACATTGTCGCGTAATTCAAAATAATCAGGCTGGTACTATCATATTTAATAAGACACTTCGGCAATTTCGGCAGCACTCGGTTTTAAGTAGAGTTCGAGAATGACCATTCTAAATATGAAAATGAGATATCCGAGCTTATCCGAAGATTGCCGAAGAGCATTACTAGAGCAATAATTCTTTAAATTTCTGTATAAAAACAACAACAGTAAAACTTCATTTAGGCCGTATTTTTTCGTAAAAATATATTTGCGCGACGTTATTTGCCTCTCTGGCTAGGAGTTTTCTTTTGACAAAATTAAACTGTTCTACCGCAAACTCGTAAAGTTCATTTTCCATTTTCCACACCGTTGACTGTTGGATTTTTTCTACTGTTTCGCTACTTGGCTCTATTTTAGAACTGGTCTGTCTTAGATGGGACTTGTTGCTGTTGAGGTAGTACTCTGTGGCTCCCCTGAAGAACCGGGGTAGTGTAGCCTCTAGAACTGTTATGAAGTCGAGCATTTGTTCCGTTACACCCACTAGGAGATAGTGGTTGACTAGATTGTGTTTTGCTTGCTCCAAGGCCCATTGGTTACCAGGTTTCCTAAAATTGTACGACAAAGTTAAATTTAAAAATATATAAAGTGGATAACACACTGCAGAACAAGGATAAAGTATAATTTAAATAGATACACAAAATATTGCATTACTGTGGTTAGCAAACTTTTACATAAATGAGGCTAGGGCTAACCAATGGACTATAAGTCCAGATTTAATATGACCAAATAATAACAACTGCAATAGTAAATTCAACCACGGCAATCCTCGTTGATGCGTATTTATAATGTCCTCGCAATGAAGGCCTAATAATACCAATGCTTGGCAAAATTATTACACAAGAGCGGCGCGACCGCGCGACTTATCTAAAAATCTGGTATAGGTTCGATAATAATAGTTTATTTGCCACAAAACCGAACAAACAAATAGTGTGAGATAAGAGATTGCGAATTCAATAAAACTATTTATTATACTTTGGCATGTGCGTATTAATCACGCTGACAAGGAAAAATAAACAAAAATATTTTGTATGGTATCAGCTATAGGCATTGATTTAATTAATAATAAAAAATCTGGCACATTTCAAAATCTGTATGTTATCGAAAAAACTATTAATGATGTATGGTATCAGCTATAGGCATTGATTTAATTAATAATAAAAAATCTGGCACATTTCAAAATCTGTATGTTATCGAAAAAACTATTAATGATGGATAGCTAACATTTATTAGTAGTAGGCTAGTAATTTTTTTTGTGACTGACCAACTGAAATATTGAAATGTAGTAGATATGATTTCAGGGTTTCAAGATACCCCAAGTCTGCAAGACTCTCGCCTTAGAGGCACAGAGATTTCACAGAATATTAGCGTGACCTCGAGCCCTTCGAGCAGCCTGCCCTGCACACTACCGGAGGGAACAGCGTGGGAGACTGCAGCAGTGCAGCCCTTAGTGTTCAGGCCAGTGTCGTGTTGTTGGTCGGTCATACTCGTGCAAGGGAAGTGAGACAATACTCGGCAAATAAACGCATAAGACACTCTTCTGCGTTTTAATACCAGAACCCGTTACACTCTGCAACCCAAAGCAATAGGTACTCTTAGGCTTAAAGCAGAGCCAGCATGTTCAAGGCTACTGACTTCCAATGACAACTGTCAAAGATCTTCATGACATGGAATGATGACTTAACATGCTCGGAGGGGCATGGGGCAAGCGATTATTAACCATTTAGGATCCTTAATTTATTTGTAAGACTTTTATCGCTCCAAAAAGTTCCTGCATTACAGAAGAATTCACAAACAAGATTGTATGCTCGTAGACTCGTCTTGTCTATATTCATTGGACAATAAACAAATATATTCTTACCAGCACTCGGCAGCATGTCCACAAAAGAAGGGCACTTGCAGCCACATATTGTTGGGATCACAGTCAGGCTGGGACCGATCCACACATTCATCAAATGTCTGAAAAAACATAATTTTATTATATTATCTGTGTACAATAAAATGCTGAGAAATAGAGTCAACATTTTTTTTATGTGTAGCAGTTAACATTAATGACTAAATACTGGGGGGATTTACATGCACAGTGTACCAAATAAATGTCAAAAAATATGTTAATGGTATTCAAAAAGCAGTTTACCATCTCAAATTTTATGTCATGTATCACAAATTTAGCAAGTCTATAATGTATAAGAGGCCTTTATATTTTTTTGATTAATTAGTGAAATGAATTGAATCTAAATATGAGAGCAATATTTACCATTTTATCACCATGTTTTTTCCGCACCAAATGTGGTCTATAATTATCACCGTTTCTTAGAAAATAGTAATATGATACTAGTCTATCGAGAGGTTTCCTTATTAAGTTAATGAATATTGGCTTTGATGTGGCGCCCAACCTGGAAAATAAATATAAAACCAATTTTATTATAATGCAAATATACCATAACCTTTTTCTATTAATGATAATATGAATTGACTATTTCTCTTAATTAGTTAATATCTTTTGACCCGATGAACATAGTTCTATCAAACTACTTAAATGACAATCTCCATACGAAATTACTCTTTTAAACATACAACTAATGGACACAATGAACACCCAGACTCGAAACAACAATTTATGAATCACACAAAGTGTTGTCTCGTGTGGGGATCGAACCCACAACACTCGCAGTGTCAAGCGGCGAGGCGCCCGCTTAAACACTCATTTCTGTTTTTGATTTCCTTTGAGTATTTACCTACTCCAGTATTGAAATGAGCAACAGAAGAAAAGTATTACTCAATTCAATCCAGCCATTTTTGTAAGACTAAGGCATATCTCTTGTTTTTTTATAATTTAGAATGAGTTTTAGATTCATTTGCAAAAATTACTTTTATAGGGTGGATCCCATGGTTTTGCAAATAAAAATATCTACTCATATTATGCACACCTATGAAAAAGCAAATTTTAAAAGTATGATTGGTTTGTCATATAAAAGATAATAAGTACTGTTGATATTGGATGACATTTGAAATTAATGAGATCCCATACAAATGCAAACTTTGACAATGTCTTTGGCTATAACCAATTTTTTTATTAAAAAACAATAAATAATGAGAATAGAGCAACAGTTAGTATCTAGGAACATTATTATTATATTGACCTTAAATCAAGTTCACACATAAAGAATAAATAAAGCAAAGAATCTAAATTGTATCTTTTTTTGCCTTTGCAATTTATATGGATGCACATGACTGAATTTTAATGAGCTTCTAAGAAATAGGTCATAATAAATTATGCATGGCGTTGGTTTATGCAAACAAATAAATGTTTATAAAATATGTTAAAGACAAATAGTATTGCATCATCACAAGAATCTAAAATAATAAGAACTGTATAATTTATACAGTATGGGTCCGGGTTCAAATCCACAGCACGCACCAATGACTTTCCAGAGTTATGTGCATATTAAATGATTAATTATTGCTTGCTAAACCGTGAAGGAAAACATTGTGAGGAAACCTGCATGTCTGAGAGTTCTCCATAATGTTCTCGAAAGACATGTGAAGTCTGCCAACCCCCACTAGGCCAGCGTGATGGACTATGGCCTTACCCTTCTCATAGTGAGAAGAGGTCCGTGCCCAGCAGTGGGACAGTTTATATTCAGGGCTGATGATGATTATTTATATTACTAGAAAATGCCTGCACATTTTTATTAAATTAATCTGTTTCTTCTGATCCTCTGGGAATTTCGGGCAATCCCTTAGTACTTCTAGTCTGTCAGGCAGTCAGTAATGCAAGAATTTTACATATTGAGAATTAATAATTCCAGAATGAAACAAGAATTTGTGTTGTCAAATGTTGCTTGAGTATTGAAGTTTACATTAACTACAATTTATTGTGAGCATTGCCAATTGTAGGACAATTAGTGATATGCTGTGTAGCTAGTAGGAACTGTCTGTATTTGGTTTTATTATTTCAATTGTGACACCCAAAAATGTCTTCATACTAATAACTCTACAATAATTATGTTAACAAGCTTATAATGAGCATACATATATAATACAGTCATATAAAGTATAAACCACAGTGTAAATAATAGCTAAACAAATATTTTCCTCATTAACTATGGGCCACAAGGTTACATAGAGATAGCATAAACCATTATAACATATAATAAACTTACCTATCAAAGTTCAAAAAGGCCATATGTCCATGATATAAGGCCGGCTTCACGTCATACCATTTAGTCACATTCTGAGCAAACTTGTACTGATTGCTCAAAGACATGATATGTCTATTGGCAGTTATATTGATATGTAACACTTTAAAGTTATTCTTCCTACACAAATCGTACGCTACTCCCACAAAACTCGTGGATCCCGTCTTCGGGACCCTATTGTATATCACTACCGTGTCATCGTCATTTTTTTCGAAACTTTTCGGGAAAAACTGGCGAGATTCCGAGTGAGTTTGTACAAGTCTGAATTCTGCAAAACAAACATATTTCTAACTGAGAAACACCATAAAACACACAAGAAACATATCACAGGCAACTGCCTTACCTAATTTTCGATAATTTTCTTCTAAACGGGCTATCTCCGATTGAAAATAAAGCACAATAACAACAATAACGCACAGACAAGAAAACAGACATAGTTTGTTTATGTTAAACATATCTGAATGCGGCCGGTCCGTGCAACTTCACGCTGAAATCAGCACTGGCGTAATTAACTCGCGTACATTATAAATAAACATTATTTGGGACACATAGAAATGAAAAATAGTTCATCGGACGACAAACGCCATGTAATAACTTTCCGCTACTACATTAGAAATCTACTGCATTGTCAACATTCCTTTCGTATGTCTCTTTCTAAACTCCGTGTTAGACAAGGATGACGTATGCAATAAAGGCTATTTTTTATCTATAGCACGAGATGGAACTCAGGTAGATCTTGTCAAAACTGTCATGTTGCATTTACGAAGATAGGTAGTTAAATTATTTGATTAGTACTTAGACTATTTATGGATTAGTATCACAGAAATTGATCATTTCTGTGATTTATACTTTATTACATTACATACATACATAGACTCACGCCTGTTTGCCGGAGGGGTAGGCAGAGACTACAGAACGCCATTTGCAACGATCCTGACATATCTCTCTTGCTTTATTCACTCCCATCAGATTCCTCATGCATGCTCTTCTGTTCAGGGTACTTCTCACCTGTCCTGTTTTTAGGATGTCTCCAATCTGGTCAGAGAACGTCCGCCTAGGTCTTCCCCTGCGTCCAGTCTTCTGTGATTACATTTTGAAATATTAACGTGCTGGAACATGCAAATTGAAAGTTCAAGCACTGAATACAGATTTACATAGAAGCGCAATTCTTAAAGATTTCATGTGCCGATTCCAAGTGGCGACTGTCGCCAGTGTAGTTCGTAGTTGGCGCCGTTGGCGGCGCTGGCGTCGTTCTCCGTCTCTCTTGCTCTCGTAGTTCAGATACACAGGAGGAACGTTCGTCTCTCTTGCACTCGTAGAGACAGCTATCACAGCGCGACTGCCACGCCGCCAAGCCGCAATTTGGGTCACAGAAAGTTTGTCTACAGAGCGCCCATAAGAAATGCGCCTCTATGTAAATATCTGAACTCTTTGGTTCAAGTGATGCTCCTATCACATCACCGAAAGGCGCGCAAAGGGTGCGAGGTTAGCCGCCGCAGGTCTCAACTCGATACGAACGGTGTTCAGCGCACTGCGGGCTTAGTAGGAGGCAAGCCACCACACGTCTCAACTCGTCTCGATTCGAACGGTTTTAGTGCATTGGAGGCTTAATACGAGGTTAGCCACCACTCGTCTTAAGTCAATACGAACTGTGTTTAGTGCACTGTGGGCTTATTCCAATTTTAATCACCACTCGTATCATACTACGTTAGATCAGGGTTCAGCGCACTGCGCGCTTAGTACGAATTTAACCACCACACGTATGTACCTACTTATCACCTGCATTATAATGGGGTTCAGCGCTTTGTAGGCTTAGTACTTACGAATTTAACCACCGCACGTAGGTATCACCTCCATTAAAACTGTGTTCAGCGCACGGTGGGTTTAGTACGAGGTTAGCCACCGCATGTCTCAACTCGAATAGAACGGCGTTCAGCACACTGACTGGCTCGCATCGTGCTCTTCGACGGTATGACGTTCAAGGAAGCCAATCAGAGTAGCATTTGTTATTCAAGGCAAAGGATGTGACATAGCTGTGACCTGTGTGTGTAAGTATAACCTTGGAAAATGAGCTGAATAAACTAGTTTGCCATCAGTTAGGCCGCTAAAAATCTTCTTTTCAAAAATTAAGGTTAGGCATAATTATGTTTCTTATATATTCGTAACATGACTCGAATACTAAATACGATACATTTTTTTATGGTAATAGGCGGCAAACGAGCAGACAGATCGCCTGATGGTAAGCAATTACCGCCGCCCATGGACACAAGCAACACCACAGGAATTACAGTGCGTGGCCGCCCCTTGAGGGTGGGAAAAGGGATGGGATGAGGAGTGGGATGAGGGAGAAGGAATAGGGGATAGGGCCTCCGGCACTCTCACTCACCGAACGAAACGCAACAGTTTAGGTACTGTTACTTTACGTCGATTTTCTGTGAGAGGGTAGTACTTCCCCGGTCGAGCCGACCTATTCATGCTGAAACCAGCAAGGCTCTTCTACCTGTAATCTTGAAATTTGTCCGATGACTTAGGTACAAAAGTTACAAAACCACAATCAGGTGGCTCAAGAAGGAATGACGCAGCTGACGTACTTGCCAGAAAAAGGGCCTACGAGAACCTTAGAGGTGGTGGGACCCGAGCCCATTATTCCCCTTCCTTCTGGTTTTATCGCAACCTGGTAAGAAACAGAACCAGGACCCAGCACAACCAGTCCTGGATTTGTATTGAAACATGCAGGCAGGCCAAGGAGGCTCTTCCCGCAGCAGACGGTAAGATAGCCAAACAAGTCATCCGGCTGTCCAAACAACAACTGCGGACAGTCATCACGGATCCTTTAATAAGCACCCATTTACTATAGGTATCACCGACAGTCCGCTGTTCAGAGCGTATGTGGCAGCAAACGAGATGGCAGCCCACCTGCTCCTCAACTGCCCTGAGGTCGCATAGTATAGGCAGCAGTACCCGACCCGACACAGCACCCTGAGGGATGCAGTGGGCCACATCAAGAGTCTGCTGGCCTTCATCGAAGAGCTGGGTGGCTCGAGTGACAACACCATTCCCACCCGGACGCAAAATACACGCCAAGACGTGGATTTGCCGAAACAGTCCGTGCTACCAAGTACCCCAATCAAGTGATTGTGGTATGTAACGCCAATTTTTCTATTGTGATATGGACGTGTTATGTTGCATTCTCTGTTATGGATATGTTCCTGTTGGAAAACATCCTCAATGAATGCACTATAAAGATATGGACACGACATTCCCAAGTTCTTTAATAGGACACCTAGACAGAAGTTGTAGTTATGATTATGACCACAAACGAATCAAAGATGTATCTAGGTACCTATATGCTGGTATTGGCACCTATCTATTCCTAGAGTTCTAAAATAATAATAAATGAAGCAAACATAGACAGCATGCAAAATTTGTCGCTCTATCTACACCTAATACTGTCCATAGTGTCCATGTCTCTTAGCATCTCTTTATTGGTAAATGGGCTATAATTGTACTGTACACTTAGTTAGTGGCTATAAAATTGTTAGCAACACAATTGTGTAGCGTGACTTGGTTGTAGCATAGTTCCGTACTACGTAGGTACACGACAATAAAGTGATACCTACTTGACAAAACAATCAATACGACACAGTGAGCAAAACTAATGATGTATGAGACCGTGGCTAGTGATAGGTTACTATGTAGTTAGGTATCTAACTAGGTATCTACTACTTTACTTATCTGTTCTACTGTGTATCGTATCTGTACCTCTTATAGTATTGTGGAAGAAAGAAGGATGTGTAGTGTTCCTTGCTATAGATTAGATGCTTTTTCTTTCTTTCCTTTTTTGGAAAACTTGTTTTTTTTATAAAAAATGGTATTTTAGGTAATCTTATGTCGCTTGGAACTTTACAAACATACGATCTAAGGACTCAATGAAAACCCAGACTCTAATAAACAATGTATAGATCACAGAAACCTTTGTCTCGTGTGGGGATAGATCTCAAGCGGAAAAGCCTGCGCCAACCGTGCAGATATCAGCTGCTATGAGTTTGTACCTATATACCTATAATAATTGCGTAGCTACTTACTAGATTTTTCAATAGCGCGATTCAGGATTCCTATTTGTGTCGATGTCGGTGTCCGTTAGGTGTTGCTAGAACCCTTGATCGTCTTCGCCATTTTGCAATAGATGGCCTCAGTTGTATGTAGCTATCAAACTGCTAAGGCCTTATTATAAAACATGGCCCAAAATATATAAATCGAGGATTAGACCTGTGGTCCAGACCCTGCCTTACCTGTGTAAAAAAATCGGGCAAGTGCGAGTCTGACTCGCGCACCGAGGGTTCCGTACGCATTTTACCTTATTTGAGCTTGGTGCTAATTACGCTAGTCTTCTAAATCTGAGGGTCTAGTACCAGTTTACACTCAATCGTCACGGTGGACGATAGCCTAGACGACGGGAACAATTTCCATACATTTTCTAAATGCGCCCCCTAGCGGTCTCTATCGATCGCTTCTCTCCATTAGGGGCGCTTTAACAAGTACGAAAATTAACCTTAATTTTCAACTTTTTTAAATTTTCAGAATTATTCCTTTATTTGTGCTGTAGGACCCTGCTTTTGGCCAAATTTCGTGATTCTAGTTCAACGGGAACTACCATATAGGTTTTCGACCCAAAACCTATAGGGTATTTACGGTTGACCTAGAATTGTCAATTTTTGTCAAAACCAAGGTCTTACAGCACAAGTAAAGGAAAAATTCCGAAAATTAAAAAAAGTAGAAAATTAAGGTTAATTTTGATGCTTACAAGCTTTCGCAAAAATCTAATTTTGACCATATCTTTTTATCGGGTCGACCCAGGACCCTGATTTTTACACACCTAATAGGAACCATAGACCTCAGTATCTGGTATAAATTTCAATTTGCTAGGTCCACCCGTTCCTGAGAAAATCGGTGGTGACACACGGACAGACAGACAGACAGACAGACAGACAGACAGACAGACAGACAGACAGACGGACAAGAAAGTGATCTTATAAGGGTTCCCTTTTTTACCTTGTGAGGTACGGAACCCTAAAAATCGGGCAAGTGCGAGTCTGACTCGCGCACCGAGGGTTCCGTACGCATTTTACCTTATTTGAGGTTGGTGCTAATTACGCTAGTCTTCTAAATCTGAGGGTCTAGTACCAGTTTGCACTCAATCGTCACGGTGGACGATAGCCTAGACGACAGGAACAATTTCCATACATTTTCTAAATGCGCCCCCTAGCGGTCTCTATCGATCGCTTCTCTCCATTAGGGTCGCTTTAACAAGTACGAAAATTAACCTTAATTTTCAACTTTTTAAGATTTTCAGAATTTTTCCTTTATTTGTGCTGTAGGACCCTGCATTTGGCCAAATTTCGTGATTCTAGTTCAACGGGAACTACCATATAAGTTTTCGACCCAAAACCTATAGGGTACTTACGGTTGACCTAGAATTGTTAATTTTTGTCAAAACCAAGGTCTTACAGCACAAGTAAAGGAAAAATTCCGAAAATTAAAAAAAGTTGAAAATTAAGGTTAATTTTGGTGCTTACAAGTTTTCGCAAAAACCTAATTTTGACCATATCTTTTTATCGGGTCGACCCAGGACCCTGATTTTTACACACCTAATAGGAACTATAGACGTCAGTATCTGGTATAAATTTCACCACCACCCGTTCTTGAGAAAATCGGTGGTGACACACGGACATACAGACAGACAGACAGACAGACAGACAGACAGACAGACGGACAAGAAAGTGATCTTATAAGGGTTCCTTTTTTACCTTGTGAGGTACGGAACCCTAAAAATACGTAGATACATAGGGTCTAGAATTGTTACCTCTAGCAAAGAGCTCAGATATTTACTTAGGTACATAGAGGCACATTTCTTATGGGCGCTCTGTAGATAAACTTTCTGTGACCCAAATTGCCGCTTGGCGCCGTGGC
Organism: Euclidia mi; assembly: GCA_944739405.2. NCBI lineage: Eukaryota > Metazoa > Arthropoda > Insecta > Lepidoptera > Erebidae > Euclidia > Euclidia mi. The sequence goes on along the minus strand of OX123196.2, from coordinate 59,117,116 downwards.
AGTCGCGCTGTGACAGCTGTCTCTACGACTGCAAGAGAGACGAACGTTCCTCCTGTGTATCTTAACTACGAGAGCAGGAGAGACGGAGAACGACGCCCGCTCCGCCAACTACGAACTACACTGGGGACAGTCGCCACTTGGAATCGGCTCACGAAATCCATAAGAAATGCGCTTCTATGTAAATCTTTATTCAGTGCCTCTAGGCTCTAAAACCTAAAACCAATTACTACAAATAAAATGTCTAATGACGACTCCGTAGCGGAAGTGTAACCGGGCGAGCGATTGCCGCCCATGACAAAGACATTAATAAATTTTTACAAAACTGAATTAAAGTAAAATGAAATTAAGTATGTACGAGTCTGAATGGATTAGAATAGAATAGACATAGATAAGATTTGATTACAGAAAGATTATTTTTAGCGTAGCAACTAGCGTCTACTTTTAGACTTTTGAGGCCAGATGTCTAGAATCATTTGGCCTATAACTATAGTATTTTCGCTGTATGATGAAATGCATGACAGTTCTCATTTTACATATTACGCATACTACTTTCAACTTATGAAAATAAATTGGCAAAAAAACAAATATTTAAAATAATGTCTATTAAAAATTACAAAGTAAATTGATACTAGTATGTCTCTCTCTATTTTTATAATTATTATTAACGGTAAATAAATAATTTAAATATAATAAAATATAATCCTCAAAATGTCAGATGCATGAAACGAACCCTCTGTCAGTAGAGATTGACACCATTGAATCGACATGAAATCGATTAATAGGAGCGCCCATCTTGTGATCGAATACGTCAGTACGAGCGCCTTGTATGCGGTTTGTGATTCTGCCTGTTTGGCGTGTTATTTTTTATTTTTTTGTTTTGCCAAAAACAACAAAAAATATATTTTTAAACTCTCAAAGCCGTGAGTTAGTGCTTCGTTTGACGACATTCTTTGAACGAGAGCGTGCAAACGGGGGCCTGGCAATACCGATCGACACTGTTGTGTACAGAGTTGCGGCAGCTCTGGACATCGGCAAGCAAGGCTTCAGTTACTCGAATAACCAAAGAAAAATTTGAAGAAACTAGTTTTGAAGACAAGAAGCTGTCCACTCCGAAGAAACGTGAGCGTAAAGCTTCAATAACTGACGTAGATAGTTCCGATGTGTTGGCAATACGAAATCCATATATTGATAAAATTAATCAGTCGTAGAAATAACATAATCGACAATATTTACAGACTTGGGATAAGTAAGATTCAGATATGAGGTTTTATTTCGAGTGACAGTGACGAATAATAAAAAAATAAATTTTAAAATTTATGCGCTTTATTTGTGAATGTATTTGCCAAAACACTTTTAATATGAATTTATTTCGAAGATGTAAAATCGGTAACTACGGACGATTGCATGTCGTTTGCCAATTAATTCGATATTTATAAATAATCGCTTAAATTTCCTTAGGTTACATCACTATAATTGTCAGTCATGAACTGTCATGCAATTCATTACACAGCGAAAATACTATAGGTAAGCAGTAGGTACAGAATCTTCATAGAGCGACCGGCGACTCTGTCTGACCGCTTATATCTTTTATTTCGTTTAAAATGTAGGCCAAAACATTGCGCAAACTACACAATGGCACAGAGGCAAGGCAGAACACATACAAAACACAAAAGTGACCTAACGCAGGAAATACAGACAGTAATTCAAGGTGATTCCTTTATAATAATATATCAGTGTCCAATGGTCGATCGCCCTACGCACCCGGGTGCGCGCGAAAAATAGCACTGACATTAGTTAAATTAGTTTTCCCGCCAAATGTGGGTCACCGAACCGTCGCGTTCCATTTTAGTCGTTTAGAAATAATTATGTTCCTAATAACATAATGTTACTCGTATTTGTTTCTTATTTATTTTGGTGAATGATGTGATGTCTCAGCTGTGGTAATTTATTGATTTATAGTATTTTCGCTGTATGATGAAATGCATGACAGTTCTTATTTTACATATTACGCATACTACTTTCAACTTATGAAAATAAATTGGCAAAAAAAACAAATATTTAAAATAATGTCTATTAAAAATTACAAAGTAAATTGATAGTAGTATGTCTCTCTCTATTTTTATAATTATTATTAACGGTAAATAAATAATTTAAATATAATAAAATATAATCCTCAAAATTTCAGATGCATGAAACGAACTCTCTGTCAGTAGAGATTGACACCATTGAATCGACATGAAATCGATTAATAGGAGCGCCCATCTTGTGATCGAATACGTCACGAGCGCCTTGTATGCGGTTTGTGATTCTGCCTGTTTGGCGTGTTATTTTTTATTTTTTTGTTTTGCCAAAAACAACAAAAAAGATTGTTTTAAACTTTCAAAGCCGTGAGTTAGTGCTTCGTTTGAGGACCTTCTTTGAACGAGAGCGTGCAAACGGGGGCCCGGTAATACCGATCGACACTGTTGTGTACAGAGTACATCGTAAAGTAAAGCTCTGGACATCGGCAAGCAAGGCTTCAGTTACTCGAATAACCAAAGAAAAATTTGAAGAAACTAGTTTTGAAGACAAGAAGCTGTCCACTCCGAAGAAACGTGAGCGTAAAGCTTCAATACCTGACGTAGATAGTTCCGATGTGTTGGCAATACGAAATCCATACATTCATAAAATTAATCAGTCGTAGAAATAACATAATCGACAATATTTACAGACTTGGGATAAGTAAGGTTCAGATATGAGGTTTTATTTCGAGTGACAGTGACGAATAATAAAAACATAAATTTTAAAATTGATGCGTTTTATTTGTGAATGTATTTGCCAAAACACTTTTAATATGAATTTATTTCGAAGATGTAAAATCGGTAACTACGGACGATTGCATGTCGTTTGCCAATTAATTCGATATTTATAAATAATCGCTTCAATTTCCTTAGGTTACATCACTATAATTGTCAGTCATGAACTGTCATGCATATCATTACACAGCGAAAATACTATAGTTGTGTTATTTAATGTGTTTTGGTTTCTAGTTAGACTATGTAGCTATACTCCGTATACTAGCAGATTTGGGATTTAATTTATTACCTATCTGTCGTAAATAGTTAATCAACTATGTGCCGATACAACAGAAGTAAACATTGGTCTCTTTCTGAGGATATAAAAATATAATAAAAATGTTAAAACTTTAACTATTCCAGTAGGGGAGAGGGGGGTAGCCCCGGCCATTTTTTTGTTTTCGATATTATGACTTTATTTATTAAGAAAGATATAAATAAAACTATAAAAAATAATCAACGTTATATTTGTTTAAGATAAAAATCAAAAACTTAAACAACAACATAATAACTCTGTAATTAAAGCCACTTGAAATATCAATCAAATTTTGGTATCTCTTAAAAGTCGCGGGTAGCTCCGGCCACCTACGTATTTAAAGATTAATCCCTTTTTTGGCGACACATACATCACAGTAATAATGCAAATGAGATGGATTTATATCCACACATGCTTCGTGAGCCCAGTCCTCACATATTTTGCATTGGATCCAGTCCTCATCGAATATTTCACCGCAAATAATGCATTCCGTCTCCTGATGTTGCGAATCTGGCTGAGATAAAAACTTCTTAACTTTTACTCCCGTTTTCATGTTCATCTTGACCTTTGCCGCAGCTTTGGTGTCTTTGGCCTTCTCCATTAATTCCTTTTTATAAGGCGAAGACGTCAAAATTTCACTTTTTTGTGTTCTTCTTCTCCGGGCTGTCAGTCGTTTTTTTGAGGCATCCGGAAGAGGTGACAAATCCTGAAGCACAACATCAACCCTTGCACTTGGTGCTGCTTCTTGTAAAGCTGCTAACGGCGCAGCTGAAACGCTAGCTGTTGGTTCGACATTCGTCGTTGGTGTTGCTTGCGGAAGCTCGATGATAGCTGACGATGCTTGAATGGCTTGCATTGCTTTTTTCATATTCTCTTCACTCCGGTCTCCGCGAATTGTAGTCCTATTTCTAATTTAGGCATTTTACCATTGCAACAAATTAATATTAGGTGTTAGATTTAAATTTATGGGGAATAATAGGGTCAGCTCCTGTGGCCGGAGATACCCCCAATAGCGATGGCTGGGGTTACCCGACACAACTTTCATCAAAAAAAAAAACTTACTAAAAAGCATATTATTACACATTCAGATAAAATTAAATTTATGAAATAGAAATGTATTGAAATATGTAAAAAATATAATATAAATGATTACCTACGTTTATCCAATAAATATAGCCTCCGAAACAATTGATATCCCGCGCAACCAGTCCGCCAAAAACAAAATACACTCAATTTGCGTCCGAGCGCCGCGGTCAGGTGACTTCAAATGTCAGTATCTGTCAAATGGCGAATAAACACACACAGACATAACACGTACGTGTGGGTAACATCACGCGATTCACTAGTATTAGCGGTGGCCGAGGCTACCTGCCGGCCGGGGCTACCCCCTGCTCCCCTACTTAACTACTCAATAATCCTAACTATCTAATATTAGCAATGCGAGAGTATGGCAAATATGAGTTATTATTTATTGCGCCAATATTCATACTACTGCACCTATGGCGTAGTGTTTTAAGCGGCCGCCTCACCTACGCCGAGCGTTGTGGGTTCGATTTCGACAGGGCACAATATTTTGTGTGATGTGTAACTTGTTTTTTTGTATTCTCAGTTTCTTCCTGATGCCGTGGGTATTTAAGGAAATTTATTCTTAGTGCACACCTACCGTCCCCAAGGAACAAAGTACATGCCAAATTTTAGCCCCTGCGTCCAAAAAAATACGCTGTAGGTATGTTGTCGGTCAGTCAGTCGTAATTAGGTACCTAACGCAAGAGTTTTACATAATTATACAGATTAGCATGAATGAATCTTCATCATCATCATCATCAGCCGAAAGACGTCCACTGCTGGACATAGGCCTCCCCCAAGGCTCTCCACATAGACCGATCCTGAGCCACCGGCATCCATCCGCTACCTGAATGAATCTATTTTAAATATAAACATGAATCGACACCTGAGGACAATAAACTTTCGTTCTAGTAATAATCGTTTCCATAGCCCACCACACACTAACACAGTACCTAATACCACAATACTACACAAGCACCCGCGCCCCATTTCTCTAATAAGTTTAACTTAATTATAGAACGGAAACCCGACTGCTACGGCCTACTTCGGCCACGAAACTAGACCTTAGTCTATGTCTAATAAGGTTCTAGGAAAAAGGTTGTTTAGCACTCGTACAATTACTCCGTTTATTGGTTCCCTTTCCGGTCATAATTGGATATGAATTGAGTTCGCACGTGCCGAATAAACGCTAACAACGATTAATTCTATGTTTAAATGATTCTCGTATTACGTTTCGATTTTGAATGTGTGTTGTTTGATCGGTTTCAATCTTCTGTGTGCTGTTTTTGAACCAAATGTGCAAGTAATGTTGCCCGTTGTGCCATAATGTCAAGCTTAAGCTTGTTAAGGTAGGTTTCGTCCGTTTCGTCTACTCTTTGTGCTAAATAGAAGTGAACACGATTTCTGTTAGAAATTGCTTTCACATTTGAAGTCTATAGTGAAATGTTTGGAAGAACGACTCCAGTTCAAAGATCTTAACCATAGCGCAATATTTTATTTACCTATTTACCGTCCAAAAACGAGTAGATAGGAATCATAACAATCAGTATCTATTGATTAGGTACCTATTGCTACACTTACAAACATACATAGTCTCACGCCTATATCCCCGAAGAGGTAGGCAGACTATATTGATACACCTACTTTTAGCTAGATTTATTTTAGTCCCACGTAATAGAGTGCGAGCCTATTGCCGTACTGGGCACATTACCAGACTCCGTGCTGCTACTGAGAATTTCCAAACGGAAAAACCCAATCACACTTTGCCCGACCCGGGGATCGAACCCAACCAACGAGGCAGTCTTGCTATACTTAGTATTTACTTTTGAAATACCTTAAATTAAAACATAGAGTACTGACGCAGAGCGGCTTTTAAGGTACGCTTGTATCCTTCACAAAAAATATGAGAAGATTTGTATGGGATGCTGGCTCTTAATTCTATGATGTTCTGAATTCTAGAAAGATAAGAGATAACAATATTACTCAAAAGGGTATCTCTGTCACACGTTATTGTTCATTATTATTCAAGGGCCTGTGTGGATAGCGTACCTATGTGTCTGCTGATTTCGGGATCGATTCCCGGGCGGGGCAAAAGTGTTACCGAGTTTTTCGAATCTCAGTAAATGCTCGGAATTTAGTAATGTGCCTGGTAGTAGCAATAAGCTCGCCCCAAATTACGTAGGACCTAAAAATTCCTAACACGGCGACATGTGTGTGTAATATTCCTTCTGCCTACCCCTTCGGGGATAAAGGCGTGAGTCTATAATTTGAGTCTTTATTTGATAAATAATCTACAATACTCGCCATCACTATATTGAATGCTCCATTCAAAAACATGAACCATAAAAATCAATCAAACTAGAAAGGAAATGAGAAATGGCGGGGGTGGTTGAACAGAAATAGATGGTCGTCATCCCTCGTTGTAGGAAATTGGACAGGGCATGCATCACGCGTCACTGGAGTTATTACTTACAATACTTACTAGTTATGAAGGGAAACCAAGTGGATATATCACTGTATAAATAGATTTATAAATAAGCTTAGTATCTACAAACATTGATAATTATGTTTCAAACATTCTCTTGGGCTCACCGCCGCGTCTTTGACGTGCAAAAATTTTAATTGTCAGGCATGGTCTTGTGCTTTAAAAAAGATTCCGAAATGTTTCTTGATTATTTCAATTAGAGGGCTCTATGGCATTTTCCAACCTATCTCTATTTTAACGCAACTCCCGCACATGCATAACTATTTCAAGATTTTAACGCCATTCACGAAATGCGATAAGTGAATTTCTTTTTCTTTGTAGTAATTGAACCCATATACGGTGTCGTGAAGAGGTGACCAGATTAACCAGATGGCTATCGGTACAGTCAAATAAATTAACTTAAGCAAGGCTAACCTTCGCCTAATTTTATTCCACTCTGCAGGTATCGAACCCGTCTTACAATCACATAGCTACAGAGCCAAATACATAAGCTGGACCGCCATGCAAGCCTTGTGCATCAAAATCTCCAAAACAAAACTTGTCAAAAACAATGTTTACAACGTACGCTGCTAAATCTGGTGCCTTTATAGTCATATGAAGGAAATGCCTAATCTCTTGAGCTCGAAATTCTAATATGTTCATCAAATGTCCTACACAATCCCATTGTCATATGTTATTGGTAGTACATTAACGATTTTGTTGGCGACAATGTCACAACAATGGAATAAAAGAAGAAAACGTACGCAAACGCAATTATATCATACAATATCTTGCGTTTGTTTTCGAACGAAAGTCAGTCGAACTCGGTGCGGCGTTGTGCACGCACGTCTATTTTTAAAACGCCCTTCGGAATACGCTTTCGAAATATAGATCAAGTTTACAATTATAAAAAATATTACTGCTTTTATTTGAAAATTAATTTTGCTACGGAAAATTATTTTGAAATGGAAGTGGATAGAATTTTGTACATTTTCGGCAGCTTCAGCAGAAAGAAGCAGGATAAACGCAAGTCTTTGGAGCAGCTATCGTTGAGTGCTGGAAGCAGTCCACTGCATGGGAAGGCCTCTTCTCGTCCTTTGAGTCAGAATCTGAACATCGCTCCAAGAACTTCAGCTTATAATGATAGTAAGAAGAGCAAGGTGAAGGAATGGGACTGCGGGATTTGTAAAAAGGAGCTTGTGGAGCCGCGACTTCTGAGCTGTCTTCACAACTTCTGTACGAGGTGCCTGCAAGGTCTACAGCAGGAAGGTGAGGCGGAGATATGGAGCGAAGTGGACGGTGAGTAATATCTACCTTAACATAATTTAATTATAATAATTTGTAGGTGTTTGGGTACAGTTTTCTAGAATTATTGAATAGGCTGCATTGCGATTCAGGATTTCCCTTAACTAATATTTTTTCTGACTGTATCATATTTTTCTCAATGATCATGATGATGATAGTCTTATCACTTGCCCGGTTGTGATGAAGTAAGGCACTTGCGTTAAAGGTTGAGGTACGCTAGTATCATACTTTTTCTGGCAAACATGCGATAGGTTAGAAACAAAACTTTATACTTACCTAAAGATTTTTAAAGAACATGATTCTGAGCATTTTTAATAGCGTTCATCTGTTTATGAAATTTTAAAATCTCCATTTGCAAATAAAACGTGATCGTAAAAAATGGCAAGTTAGAAATGATTCATGATACGCATCATATAAACATACGCCTGTATCTACGAAGCGTATCATAATAGTTCTATCTCTTCCGTAGAAGTATCATACAAGTTTATTTAACGGGTTTATACAGGGTGGCGCAAAAACTAGAATTCGTTTTTTAAATATATATATTTGTGCCATGAAATTTAGTTGCATTATGATTTAAATATGATGTCTATTAAATGTTGACCTCCAGAGTTGAAGCACATTTGAGCCCTATTTATGACCTTTGCCATAACTAGCTGTAACACTTCCTGCGATAGGTATGTTTCTTATTTCTTGGTGTATTCTTTTAAATCTGCGAGAGTCTGTGGTTTATTCACATACACCCAAGATTTCAAATAACCCCAAAGAAAGAAGTCTGGACGCCACACCATACAGTTAGGTACTTTTAGTGGATGTAAAGGTGTTTGTTGAATAATTTGTGAATTTTCAGTGCTCCAGAAGCGAGTATTCTGACATACCCCGAGAGAAGGAAATGCGCTTCGTCACTCATAATCAATTTTGAAGAAAAAATATTCTCTTCAAGGTTGAGGTTTATGACGCGATTATTCCACGTTCTTGGGAGGTAAAGCGGTCCATGATTATTTTTAGTGAGTTTTACATTTGATTACTACAAAATTTTCAATATTAGAAAAACAGGAGATGTCATAAAAAATATATAAGGAATTTCTATTGGGTCATTACTTTTGTGCCATCCATCATCATCATTTATGCTATAAACACCTCTGTTTTTTCGACATTTTGACCGACTTAGGTACATCGGTCGTAGTCGCGGACAGACAAAAGACATCCGGAAAGGTGAAAATGTTTTAGGTACCGAAGGGTATGTAGAAATCTATTAAAGTCATGTATCGATGCTGTACTTTAAAAAAGCCATCCAGCAGGGAATAATCACATTACTATCTATACTTCCATACTTACTATGAAATAGATTAAAGCTGAAGAGTTTGTCTAATTCGACGCGCTAATCTCAGGATATAGAGCCTATAGATATATTATATATGTTAATGTTTGGTAATTATGTTTGAATAGCCCATTTATCCTCGATAAATGGGCTATACAAAAATAATTATTCAAATCGAAGCAGTAGCGATTTGAATAATTATTTGTGAGCTCCGCTAATTTACCATATTGCTTGACTCTATGTTTTTCTAAGAGTCTGTTATAGGAAATCAGGCTGTCCTGGAAATCGTAGCTACGACGTAGATACATCGTAGACAACCTTAAACGAAAACAACATAATGAACGAAAATATCAAAAAATAACACAGGGAAAGTTTATAACTAATTGTGTATCACAATATTCACAAATTGTCTTCATGGCTCGTCTGACACATTTATGTGTATGCCCTGTTTTTTTATTTTGTTTTATTGTCCATGGTGGTGGACTGACGTGGATGAAGCAAGTTTAGCAGTTTATACGTGTCTTTTCTGTAATTTCTTTTAAATTTGTATTTATACCCAATCAGAAAAATTGCGACATAATAAACTTTTGTAAAAAGTGTTTGCCTCACGGATTGAGTTTGGTCTCGTTTCGCACTTTTCGGGAAGTACAATTTTTCGTGCTTTTTATGTTTTTATGGGGTTTTCATATGTTAATTCGCTGAAGCCTATATATACATGTATACCTAATAGATACATTTGAGTACCTACATAAATTGCGCCACGAACTAGCAGGTAATAAAAAAGTTAACCAAGATTAGGAAATTTTATTTCCATGTTCGGTTTCTCAAATCCAACAACACGCCTAGCGTAGAAGTTGAAGCGGCTTCCACGGCGTTTGACTGCATCGGCTGTGGCGGATTCCAATCCACTTGGTGTTAGCTAAGTATAAAATATTAATATTATGATACTTAAATAATTTAATAGGCATAGCAGTTACATACAAATAATTATGGAGATTTACGAGTCTTCGAACATTTGATGTTTAAAAAAATCAACTCATATCAAGGGATATTAAAATACACTAGTTCGAAACAACAATTTGTGGATGACAAAGTATTTTATTTGTCATCCACAAATTGTTGTTTCGAACTAGTGTATTTTAATATCCCTTGATATGAGTTGATTTTTTTAAACATCAAATGTTCGAAGACTCGTAAATCTCCATAATTATTTGTATGTAACTGCTATGCCTCAATTAAATTATTTAAGTATCATAATATTAATATTTTATACTTAGCTAACACCAATCGTAGCCTATGTAGCAGCACAATATTACACAGATATTATTTTTAACCACATCATTAAACCCACGTTAACAGTAGCACTATTAAATCCAAATCATTATTTTGAGGACGTCTGTTCCATCAAAGTCCATTTTGAAAGAAATCTTTTGCAATAAAATTCCAGTTTAAAAACTTTGGTTGCAGTGATTTTGAGGGGTCATTTTAAATTGGAGTAGTTGTTTACTTTAATAAAACAAGATTTTAATGTTCCTTCTGGTCAACGGGAAAGTATCAGTCGTCTGAAGGAGCTATCAAACCGCTGTTAATGGTCTATTAATAAGATCGATGGTATTGGTTTTGCTTTTAAAATGCCTGGTAGGATTTTTATTAAGTTGGAGCGAAGAGCCTTTCATAGAGAGTTTGATATCTTTGCTGGCTAGCTATGCCTTGGCATCGGCTTCAGTGGAAATATATAATCAATTTTCATATAGTTAATAGACACAAGGATGTTGCCATCTGAGACCACGGTGGGGAGATTTTACCCGCGGCTGCGCGCCAATGTGGATTGATTATGAGGACAAAAGTTAGCCCATATGCTTTTCTGATGCTTAAGCTAGGTATAGATATCGGATACTGTAAAGATTGATCAAAATCCATTCAACAGATTTGCGTAAAAGTGTAACAAGCGTCATCCATCCTGAATCTTTTCACGTACATGTGTTTTGTTTGGAACGCTCATATTGTTTCAAAAATTGGCCAAGTGCGAGTCGGACTCGTCCACGAAGGGTTCCAGTACGGATCATCTATAAAAGAAAATCACATTTGTTGTATGTTTCTACCTGTTTATTGAGATCGAGTAAAAAATACTTAAAACTTACGTTTGTTGTAGGGAGCCCCCTTTATCCAGGTACTTTATTTTTTTTAAATCTTTTTTTGAAAGGTGATATACAACTATATATATTCTGTGAAAATTTTAAGCGTCTATCTGTTACCGTTAGTAATATTGAGCAAAAAATACGAAAAAACACGTTTAGTGTATGGGACACCCCCTTAATATTTTCTTATTTTTAGTACCTATTTGTTGTTATAGCGGCAACGAAAATACATAATTTGTGAAAATTTCAGCTTTCTAGCTATAATCACGTTTTATCAGACACAGGTGGCGACAGACAGACGGACAGACGCACAGACAGACAGACAGCGGAGGCTTAGTCATTGGGTCCCGTTTTTACGTTTTAGGTACGGAACCCTAAAAATCGTTGATATTTCGAGTCTGTATATTTTTCGTACGTTTTGTTTACGTATACCTCCCACGTTTCAGGGAATACCCTCGTACGGAGCTGCGTTTATTATTCTAGTTGACTTTTACAAATAGATAGAACAATATTTTGTTCCTCTGATACTGCATTAACAATTATTTATTAATCAGTTATATTAATATTAATGATTTCATTCTAAATACGATGTGGATCTTTGGCAGTTGTTATAGGGGACATTTTGCCTTAAATAGTTTTTCCTGACACAAGTCTGACCCGTACTGCTATCTATAGATTTTGGAGGTGAAAAGCTAATATTCTGACAAATCTGATTAGACAAGTCATCAAGGTGAAGGATTTGTATCATTACCAGGCCAATGTTTTGGTGATGATGATCAAGTTCATTTAGCTTATTTTAGAGAACTTTATTTATTTATCTATTAAAGCTTTATATACACAACGTATACAGGCGGACTTAATGCCATGGGCATTATCTCCCAGTCTACCTTAGAGTGGTGCAGAGAGAAAAGAAGTAGGTGTTATATAAAGAAAATGAATTTGAAATAACACAAATAGGTAATAAAAACTAAAGATACATTCACATTAAAACATATATAGGTAGGTACATAATTTACATATAATATAAACATACATAATATAGATGTATTATAGAACTACATACATTCATACACATATAAGAATATATAAATATATATACATACATATGGTATATATTATATACATATTTAACCAATATGAAATTATGATACATTCGCTGACTCAGCCAGTAGAAGTTCCTTCACCTTGAACTTGAAAGTATTCTTAGTCTTGGCCATCCTGATTTCAAGAGGGAGGGCAAAGAAGAATAGATTGGACAGTAAAAGAGGAATGAAGAAAATTAGAGTTATGAGAGGGTACAGTGAGGAGAAGATTATTAGATGAACGGAGGTTTCGTTCATGGTTAGAGCATAAATATTGAAAGGAGGAAGATAAATACTGGGGAGAAGTTGAAGATGTAAGAATAGTATAGAGGGTAGTGAGAGCACGCAAACTACGGAGCTGACGTATGGGAAGCCACTTTAATTGGGAACGATAAGTAGACACATGGTCATACTTGCGAAGATTGAAAATGAATCGAATGCAGTTATTTAGAAGACGGTCGAGTTTATCAAGGAGATCTGCATTCAGGTCAAAGTAACATACATCACCATAGTCGATGAGGGGGAAAATTAAAGTCTGCACAAGCATTGTCTTTGTCTCAGGTGGTAGAATGTTCCGGAGGCGGTAAAGAGCGCGCAGGGTACCGGTGACCTTTTGACTCACCTGGGTTACCTGGACTTGCCAATTCAGCGTCGCATCTATGTGTAGCCCAAGGTTTTTGACCGCAGGACTCAAATCGATGGTGATCCCATTAAAGACTATAGACGGCAGGGACGATAACTCTAGTTGTTTTAAAATCCATTGACTACCCACAATGATAGCTTGGATCTTCCTAGGATTTACAGTTAGCCCAAACTTCTGACACCAGGACAATATAGCTGTCAAGTCGTTGTTAATTTTGTCGATCGCCTCATTGACGTGTTCCACACTTACTTGGGAGTAAATCTGCAAGTCATCGGCATACAAATGGTAAGCGCACTGAAGATTTCGAGTTAAGAGATTTATAAAAATAGAAAATAAAAGGGGAGAAAGAATGCCGCCTTGAGGAACGCCCGAAGTAGTATCACACCATCTCGACGATAACTCGTCGACATGGATCGACTGCTGGCGACCTCGAAGATAATTTGAAAACCAATCCAAAGCTCCAACCGAGACCTTGAGGTGGGAGAGGATAGATAATAGGATATCGTGATTGACGGTATTGAAGGCATTTGAAAAGTCAATTAACACCAGGACAGTGATTTTGGTGTTTTCCATGCCCTCACGAATATCGCCAGTCACTTTGAGGAGGGCAGAGGTTGTGCTATGACCAGGCCTGAAACCTGATTGCAGAGGACTCAACAATTTGTTGTGTTGGATAAAATTTGATAGTTGCTTGTGCGCACAGGCCTCAAGCACTTTGGAAATAAAGGGTAGGATAGAAATAGGACGAAAGTGTTCAGGGAGGGTGGGACTTTGGGTTTTGGGCAAAGGTATTATATATGCCTTGCGCCACAAGGAGGGAAAGGTACCAGAGACTAGGGAAAAATTAATGATGTGATCTAGGATCGTCGTAATCATACGACGGCTAATATTGTCACATCCCACAGCATTAGATTTTATGGATAGGATGACCTTTTTGATATCGTCTGGAGACTCTGGAGAAAAGCAAAAAGAATCAATGTTGGGTTGAGGTAACCCCGCTAAATAATTAACAGTATGACTCACGACTTGGTGATCCAGCGAAGCAGTAGTGGTGAAATATCCCCCCCGCGGGATCTCCACCTTGTCGTGGTGGAGGGGCTTAGTAACCGTGGATTGGTCACCCGCGGTGAAGCTAAGAGGGATCCAGGAGGGGACGCTCCGCGTGGGCTTGACGGAGGCCTGCGCAGGATGCGTCCAAAGGGGCGGGTGCGAGGGACAGTTCTTCTGTCCCTTGCAGTCGGGTGCGGTCGCGGGAGGAGAGGCGTGTCGGTGTTGCGTTGCCGCGCGCCCTATCTCCCGCGACCAAATGGGGGCGCACCATCGTTGCGTTGCGGTGGGGCCGCAGAGGAAGAGGAGATGCGGTGTTGCGTTGCCGTCCTCCCTATCCTCTGCGGCCGCTGAGAGTTTTGGCGGCGGAGCCCAACACCTTCATCCGCCGCCAAGGGGGTTTTCAGGGTGTGTTGGGGGTTTTTTCTACTGTCACCCAGGGTGGAGGGACTCCATGAGGATTTTCCAAACCGACACAAAAAAAAAAAAAGGTGAAATATCGGTTGATATCATCCAAGTCATGAGTCCCATGAACATCAAAATGCCGCTGTTTGCCAATGCCTAGTGTTCCAAGGAACTTCCAGGTACTAGCAGGCGATGTGCAAGAGATATTATTAAGAATATGTCGGCGTTTAGCATTGCGCACCATCTGATTGCACCGATTTCTTGCAGACTTAAAACGCACCCAATTTTCTTCACATCGGTCCCTTTTGTAGTTCCTGAACGCTCGGTCCCTACGTCGCATTGCCATCCGAACACCCGCTGTAATCCAGGGTGCTGGTGGACGCTTCAGTTTCACCCGTTTCACGAGGGCATGGTCGTCGTAAAGTTCACAGACTGCTGCGTTGAAAATATCCACTTTTTCGTCCACCGTGGAGGCGGATACCAAGCTGTCCCAATTTAACTTTGAAGCGTCTTGCTTCAGTTTATCCACATCCATACGACCAAAACAACGCATGTGCAGAACTTTGGGTGGGGATTTGGGGGGTTTCAGACGGTAAGACAGGAAAATAAGGTCATGACGGGAGAATCCAGGTGCAGGAAGTTGGCCATAGGATGTGACTAAGGAAGGAGAGGAAGTAAGCATTAAGTCAAGCCAGGTGTCCTCCCCGCTATCGTTGTGGTGAGTGGCTTGTAACGGTATTACGTGGAGGCTGGCAGACTGAACGATGTCGAGTAGCTTACGGGAACGACAGGAATGCCGGGAAAGGAGATCGGTGTTGAAATCACCCATGACAATGATGAGATTCCAGAATCGGCTCGAGACTGGAGAAATAGTCGGCACAAGGGGGATAATAGACGACGCCAAGAACAGCTCTCGCGCCCTTGGCGTCAATCTCAATAAACTTTACACGAAGTTCCCTCTGTAGTAGCTGTTGATATTATTATTTATAATTTATTTATTCGATAAAAGTTAGGTATCATGGTGTAGCAATGCTTTAATATCAATAAATCTCAATATCATTGTGAGTCAGAAGATTCGCCCTACGTACTAAATAACGCTGGCCCGAGGGCGACATTAGGGTTGCCAACTGTTTTTACAAGAAAAATAGTATATTCAGGTCTATGAAGAATATTTAACAGTATTTTAGAAAAATGAACAGTATTTTATTTATTTATAGTGTTAAATACATATTTTTAGAGCTTCTCGCATAACTTATTAATTTACAATCTTTTTTAAAACTTCATACGCCTAACCACAATTATAACTGAAATCAAAATAAATGAGGAGCAAATTTTTTGTTAAATGAATACTTAGATGCTGAATTTCTATCCTCCCGCCACTTAGCAGTCATTACTG
Source organism: Euclidia mi (assembly GCA_944739405.2). Classification (NCBI taxonomy): domain Eukaryota; kingdom Metazoa; phylum Arthropoda; class Insecta; order Lepidoptera; family Erebidae; genus Euclidia; species Euclidia mi. The sequence goes on along the minus strand of OX123196.2, from coordinate 59,101,160 downwards.
AAAAATCTCTTTCAGCTAATGCTGAGGTGGCGGGAACGGAAAGTAGATATGAGACAATTTTACTTATGTTTTTAAATTCTTCTGAAAACAGTATTTTGTATACTTTATTTTTGTTCAACAGTAAAAAGTATAATTTAGTGGAAAACAGTATAATACTGTTCAAAGCACTATAGTTGGCAACCCTAGGCGACACCCACGGAATGAAATGATCATTATTACAGGAAAAAATATTTAAGTATATTTTAATTACTACCTACTCTGGTTTTGCCTTTCAGGCATGGTTAAATGGATTAAATTTACCCACCAACAAACAAAGGATTGCCCTTCATCACAATATGTAGCGCAACCTTATATGCTTTGCAATAATTCATAATAAATTCATAATGAATACTCATCTCAATGAATCCATGCTTCACTTCAAGCATTGGATTGGGCAGTTCCCAGGTCCAATGGTGAATAGTCATTGTATTCCACACAATGCTCGTATGTAGACTCATGTACAATACGTCCAGCGAGGCTCGAAGGCCCCGTTGTGAAGCCACACACAACGACGTCCGACCTAGCATGTAATCCTATCACGAATCGATTGGACACTCTGCTGGTTAGTTTTTAATGTAATTGTGTAAGGTACTTGGGAGTATTGAGATCTTCGAGGTGTTGGCAGGTTTATTTTAAATTAGTCTTTAGTAGTGACCCGTCCCGGCTTGGCATAGAAATAATAATTTTTTAAATTATTTAGGTACCTCAATCTTCCTCATAAATCTCTCAAACTGCTTGAAAATCTGTTTAGTGGCTTTCGAGTTTATCGTGGTTAGATACACAGACAGCCGGCCAGGAGGCGTAGAATTATTCTTATCCCGTTGCAGACAAAGTTGTATCTTCCAGCTGTATTATAATGGGTGAAACCATCCAAAAATGTAGAATTTTTGGCCAGTATGATCTAAGCATTCCGTTGGAAGTTGCTAGTAATTTCGACCATAACTTAAAATAACTAATAATAATTGGAGCATTATACAGAAGTAATACTTAATTACTTCTGCGTAATGCTCCTATTATTATTAGTTAACGCGGTAGACTACCTGTTCTAGGGTATGCCACCATTGTGATGGTAAGTTCTATTCGCGATAGTAAGTTCTATGTCATACACATCAGAGTCTTTGGGTCCACTAGCGTCTTAAGGTACGCTAATTAATCAATATTCGCCAAACATTAGTGCCCGTTTCCAGGCAGAAAATATACTTACAATCTCATTCGTCAAACAGTTTACTAAACGAACAACTACGTGTTAAACAGCTGATAAAAGCAGCAACACATCGTTGTATCATTCATGTATTGTCATGGATACAAACAGGAACTTAGCTAATGTGTTTCTATATATAGGGATGCCACCCGGCGCGGTGCGCGGTACGCACTGACAGGACTCACTAACATACGTTCTATTAACTACTACAAAAGTTATATTAGATTACTTTTACTTCCTCGGCCTGGCTATTTTGTATGTGATAATTAAAATAGGGAGGGTTGTTTGGCGGTCGTGATCAGCTGATGTCCTTGAATTGTAGAGTCCTAAAAATAAAACTAGTGCCCTTGCGTTATGAAAAATCTTTCTCGGAATCTTTTTAGGATGTAAGGTGGATTTATGCAAGAGGCTTTCTTGATTTGACGTCAGACGAAAAGCTTTCTTAGAAGACTGGCATCGAAAGTATATTTCAACAGGATTGTCATTTACAGGTGTCTCAAAAGAGCGGCCTATGCTTATGAGGATTTGGCCTAGGGTTTGCTGTAAAATTTTCCATTTCTTCCCAAAGCTTATATTATTTAATCGATTTTAAACTTTCGCGATTTGTATACATCATACAATTTTATTTAAACGGGTCTTATTCGCGATATTTAATTAATTTAAGGTATAAATACCTATGTTTTACCGACGTTTCGGCCGTCTTACAACAGCCTTGTTTTTTATGTTTATTTTTATCCGGATAAAAATAAAAATAAAAAACAAGTGTGGGTAGCTGCCGAAACCCGCGCTTCACAAGGACGACGCTGAGATGACATCAGTCCTGCCGTGACCAAGGCTGTTGTAAGACGGCCGAAACGTCGGTAAAACATAGGTATTTATACCTTAAATTAATTAAATATCGCGTATAAGACCCGTTTAAATAATGTATGACTTATGTAATTTGCTTAGCGTATTTTCTTTAGTTACCTCTTACGACAGCTCTGCGTAGCTTGCTGGCTTAAATGGTGAGTGGTGACACTTAGTATTCTTATATCTACCTACCCTCACTACAGGGACAAACGTGTTCTTAAAAAGTCAAGTTTTCATACCTATCTTTGATTCTAATACTCACCTCTTCATGACTCCCATCCCTTTATTCTGGCGATCTTCATACGAGTTGCAACACAAACGTCTCAAGTCTAATTACAGCCGCACATGAGATCACATCGGTTTAAAGACACGTTGCGAATTAAACTTCAAGGTGTAAATATATCTACTGTTTGCACGAAAATTATATTTGAATACTGTTCATTCCAATACTGGGTATATTACCAGATTTTGTTTGCAAGGCTTTGTACTTAGTTATTCTCCTATTTTTATATGACATTGATATTATATTTTGAATAGACTCATAAGCGGTATTCTGTTAACCTAATGTTATTATCGTTTAGTTTGAAATAAACAGTTCGTCGTTGACTCATATTTTGACACTTGTTTCAATTTACGATCTCGTTACAACTTCGTTCAACTATCAGATAGAGGTCTGTATCACCTGTGTGGCTGCGGGACAGCTTATATGCAGGGCTGATAATGATATTGATGAGGTAACCTCAGCTTGACAGTCTGTCACTATATCCAATATGCTGTCACTGCCTCTTTTTTTTTATAAAAATAATAAAGAACAATGGCAAGTTCCTATACAACACTTTATTTGAAATCAATTCGAAGCGTCTATGTATGAAAAAATGTTTAAAACAATGTGGTTCTATTACTTAAACATAATCATCAAGAGTTTTTATTTGAGGAGGCCGTAAAAAAAAGATATGAACATTGTTTATATTTTAAGGTTATGTTAATAGAAAACAACTTTGTAACTACACAAATGTAAGTTCCATCACAAAATAGGGATGTAGACTATGTAGGATTTATGTAATCCTTTATCTTTCACAATTTTATTGAGTATTAGAGCCCCACCTCATTATGAGGCCATGGTGACGTCGCCAGCTACCGTACACTTTATATTGAAATGTATGGTATCTAACTCACTTGGCCACGGTTTGGCAGCCATAGGTACATTTCAATATAAACTGTTTGGATACGCAGCCGGCGACGTCGCCATGGCGTACAAGTGAGGCAGGGCTCTTGAGATTAGACGTCATGGCATGATGTTAGATCTCTCTAATAAATAGGTACAAGTCACTTGCTTTTATAAAGAACTAGCTTTTGCCCGCGTGGAAGTCGAAAATTATCCCACAGGAACTCAATACCAGGATAAAAAGTATACTATATCCTATTCCAGGTTATGGTCTATCTGTGCGCCTAGTTTCATTCTAATCGGTTCAGTAGTTTTTTCGTGCGTAACAAACAGACAAACAAATAAACATCGCATTTATAATATTAGTAAGGATAAGGATATGGGATCTCTCTTAGTGCGCCACCAACAGGCAGGACAAACCTTATCTGAAGGTGACAGCTGCAAATGAAATAAAGGAATGTTTTTGTAATCAAATACTTACTCCATAATTGATAAAAAACAGAGAATATGTTTTAGATTGCTGTAAAAGAGACACCAATAGACTTATAAAACTCTTTAGTAATAAAACACTGCAAAAGGATTTATTATTTAATAAATACTTATTAAAGATGAATGGACCTGACGTGGTTCTATTTTCATTTGGATAATATTTATCATGTTCTGTTGTAGTTCGGTCGGGCTATCTTTTAATATTTTGTCACTTTGCCTTCGTATTAATGAACATCCACACAGAAGGCACACATTTCTATGGCCTCGTGGACACGGTCCAGCTTGTTCACCTTCATTAGCATCTTGCTGCAAACCCTGATTTACTCAATCCATAGCGAGTTCCCAACATGTTTCACAAACATAATCATCAGTAATCTAAAAATTAAGAAAAGCAATTATTACTACAGGCAAAGAAAACGCATCACACTACATCTAGATAGACTAATGTTACCGAATTATGTAATATTTTAAACTGCTTTGAAAATTCACTGAATCTTACTAACGCTAAATTGGTAAGTAAGTATAATAATGTTTCAAAACTTACGATTTGTGGATAAACCCAGTTGCAGAGCAAAGTACAAACTCTTGTTTTCTGATCTAAGATGCGATATCGCCGGAGAGTTTTGACGCAAATGTTACAATTCACGCACAATATGCGTGTAGGCCTGCTACTTCGCATCATAACAAAATCTTAAGGCACAATCGAAGTCCGTGTAGAAAAAGCTATAGGTCCAGATGTTTTGAGCGCAGATAGCCCGTAAGAAAGCACAAGTCGTCGTATGGGGCAGCGAATCAAGTCCAGGGGGTAAGCAAGAATAAAAAATAAAGATAATTCAACAAAAAAACTGCGAAAATAACGAGAACACTACCAAACAAGCTTTTCGGAAAGAAAAGAACGTTGACAATGTCACAGACTATAGTTGGTGCCACGAGAAGATAGAGTTTTTGCAAACACACAATCAGGGTTTCACAACCTTTGTTTCTAACAGTTGTTTTTGAGATTTTATGCCTTAGTGATCTTTTATGCTTTTTGAACAGTAGTTTTTTTGTTTCAATGCTCAATAAAGGTGAACGCAGATTTGGCCGCACCGCACGCGCCGCAGTATTCGCATTCGAATTCTTTGTATGAAGTTCTATGCAACCTCGCATACCCACCCGCGTCGCAGTCGCCGCAGTCCCTGAAACGACCGAACTCCCCAAGCCGCAGCTGATGACGTCACCAACGCCGACCCGCACGCAGCGGACGCTGCGGCTAGCGCGGATGACACCCACTGAATGAAAGAAATCAAGTGCGATGCGTGCGGCGACGGGAACGACTGCAGTGACTGCGGTGCGGATAGATGTGCGAGGCCATTAACAAAAAGCGATGACTGCGGGGACTGCGGAGACTGCGGTGCGGCCAAGTCTGCGTTCACCTTTATGCTACTAAGTATTCGAATTTATATTTTATTATCTATGACTTCTTGTCGTGACCAATTTTTATCTAATTTTACAAAAATAAACATATTTTATTTTGTTTTATTTGAATTTGCCGACTTTTTTTAGTTTTCACACGTAAGTTATTCTGCAAGACAACAAAAGAGAGCCATGTATGTCAATAATAGAATACAAACATGGTACTCGATCGTATAGTCAATAGCTAAGCTATCGTAAAATATAAAAAAATACCACTAATGAATAATATTAGAGACAGCTAGTACATTACATTAAAATGTCTAGGCATAAAGATTTTACATTGTGTATTTTACAGTGAAAGAAAACGTCACAATGAACTTAAACAAAATCGTTATATAATAATTTACCATCTGCAATTCTGCACCCGCTTTTCCGAGATGCCGACCGTAGGACGAGCATTGCGACACCAAAAATATTCTTAACATCCAAAAAATATGTTTTATCCTTTGATAAATGCCTACGAATGAAAAAAAAAATGGATTAACGCAAAATGTTGACATTCCAAGCGTCTGACATATTCCAGTACCACAAAACACTGTTGGCAGCGCATATATCAATAAAAACCCGATCAATTGACATATTCCTTTGCAATGACACATATTTGTGTACTGTTGCGCTCATTGGATTTGACATTATTTGTTTTTGACAGTTCTGTCGCTAAGTTACTTATTAGAAATTCTTTGTTTCAAAAAGTCTATGATCTCGTGGCACGGCCATAGAGATATTAGACTAGAGTGGCAGAACAGTACCTAACTCAATACTGTGTCGTGTCCGTCGGTGCGAGAGAGAACACAACAATAAAGGCCCCCTGTATCTCTCTCTAACAATACATGCACAACATCAACATTACGCAGTGGCGTGCTACCTGTAACTATTATTTATATCAGTTTATCAGTAATCAATAGTTTAAAAATATATAAACATTTTTGTCACTTCAAACTATCTTCGTGTATCAATAAAAACAACTTTTAAACTATTGATTATTAATAAACTGATTTAAATAATAGTTACAGGTAGCACGCCACTGCGTAATGTTGATGTTGTGCATGTATTGTTAGAGAGAGATGCAGGGGGCCTCTAATGTTGCGTTCTCTCTCCCACCAGCGGACACGAATAGGCCCCACTCTGCCACTCTATTCTTAATATCTCTATGGGCACGGCAGAGAGGTTGGACTAGGTTTGTTATATTTCCTTGTGGCACGGTCTATAGGGATCATAGACAACGGCAAGGAGTAAGGATACCACAGAAGAATAACTAAAAAGGATACTGACAATGTAGACATTTTCACTTAGTGTTGTCATTAATTATCTTTCAATTGCCTACTGATACCTCTGATTAAATGATATCTCAGAGCAAGTAAAAAAATATATTTATTTATATCATAAATAAAATCTTCTTTTTATATAATATAATACACATAAAATATTTTTTTAACATTATCGTGAATTGTTTCTAGATGTAGGTTAAAAAGATTACTTACCTTTTTTCTATTAAACAAATACGATTGTTTTGTAAATGGTAACTCTGAAAATGACATTAAACAAGCACCGGAAATGAATGTATTCAATATTCAATAAATAGTTTATCAATTTAGATAATGTAACGTACGCTTTTATAGTTAAAACTAAAAACGTACAAAATACGAAATAATTATATTAATAAGTTTTTCATAAGTTACGTTTATAGACGCTTCTAACACTTCACAGGTATAATCCTGCCAATGTTCTTTTAAAAAAATAGTATATTTCCATAATTAAAACAGTCTTCTTAAAATGAACAGCTTTTGATGTCTCTATGCGTCAATCCACGATGACTTGGCGCGCTATTTAAAATTCGAACTTCAAAACTCAAGAGGATGTAATCAAATTATGAATGCAATTAGGCGGGTCCACACAGACCGAGCAGCCTCGCGCGGAAAATGCTTCGCGAGGCTGCTCGCTCTGTGTGGACCCACCTATTGAGTGTAATCCTCGCGCGTAATTTAGAATTATCAAACGCTTGAATCAAAGTCCGATTTGAAGTCCGATGATTCATGATCAGTCATGTCGGCCATTTTATAACCATAACAATACGAAACAGAACAGACATACGCCACACAAGAATAATAAACATTCAAAAGTTTATTTGTACGATCATTCAGGGAATTATCTTTTATAAGACTGTATATAAAATCTAAGTTGTGGTTTATATTATTTTGTTTAGATTTATAAGGTGTGCGGTTGATTGCGTTTCATTTGAAGCTTTTATGATTTTTAGGTTAGGTACCGATAGATATCTATTTAATATCTATATATAGATATACTGCTGTGTGGTTGACGGCATAGAATACAAGTGTCACCACCCCCTATTTTCCCGTGGGTGTCGTAAGAGGCGACTAAGGGATAACACGATGCAAATACCATCTTTGCGTAGAGACGGAAAACTCGACAGCAAACCCTATACGACTGCCTCGTTGGTCTCGCGGCATAAATGTGCGCGTGGGATCGGGAGGTTCCGGGTTCGATTCCTGGGTCGGGCAGTGTTATTGGGTTTTTCTGTCACGAAATTCTCAGTAGCAGCACGGAGTCTGGAAATGTGCCCGGTACGGCAATAGGCTCGCTCCTTATTACGTGGGACTAAAGTAGGTATATCTGGCGAAAAGTGGGTGTAGAAATACACCTCTGCCTACCCCTTCGAGGATAAAAGGCGTGACGATATGTATGTATATAGATATACGTGTATTAGCAATGGCCAAAGCCACCCTGTATCATGTATTGAAGTCAGCGCTATAGTATCATCTTCATGCTTCAAGTCTGACCCAGGTTGTATATATTTAGGAAGTGTGCGGATCTGAAGCTCCAAGAAAAACTGCCTGAGCCCGAGATCCGCTTACTGCTCTGACCTAGAACGCCTGTCATCTGACTGCCAAAACCTATAAAGAAAGGCTTTGCGCGTTGGCATAGCTTAGACCAGCGAGAGTACATTGAAGGGTACTAGCTAACTGATTCCACCCCTCCATACGACTGTTAAAGATCTCCTTGACAGCCGAGACTGAGCCGAGTATCTTACTACTAATTGTAAATAAGTTTAAATTGTAAGGATGGATGAATGTCAGGTTTTTTATTTTACCCAAAGCTACGGAACAGATTTTGATAGAACTTTACCGAACCTATAGCTTATACTTACATAAGACTAGGACATGGGTTCCCTTTGCCCCGATAACCGACCCCTAGGCGGGCAAAGCCACGAGGAAAAGCTAGTACAAAATATATATAAATCACTAGAGGATGCCTGCGGTTACACTCGCGTTATTTAAGGCTACTGCTCCGCTCCCGTCGCTCATAGCGCGATGATATAGCCTATAGCCTTCCTCGATAAATGGGCTATCTAAAACTGAAAGAATTTATCAAATCGGACCAGTAGTTCCTGAGATTAGCGCGTTCAACCAAACAAACAAACTCTTCAGCTTTATATATTAGACTAGAGGACGCCAGCAGCTACGCCTGCATTTTTTTAAAATTTACCCGTTTTGGCCGATCCGTGGGAATTTCGGGAAATCCCTTCTTAGTGCACCCCTACGGTCCCCAAGAAACATACAAGCCAAATTTCAGCTTCCTGCGCCCAATAGTTTCGGCTGTAGCGTGTCTGTCAGTCAGTAAGTAACGCAAGGATTGTATATATTAAGATAAGTATAAGATCCGGCTCTGGTAGAGCTTTGTGGCACGTTCACGTCTTGCACCCTGCTGATTATTGAACGCTGATTATTGGTCGCCACTTTCAAAATGAATTTCTACTTGCGATCTGGTGTACCTACCTACTCTAAAAATAACTCTATCAGCACTCATGGATCTGCTTATCATTTCAGTGAATCTATTTAGCTAATAACCAGTTCATCGACTCACCTAAACATTTACACACATTACTCTTTAATAACTAGCCATATATTATTAGCCAATGAATCATGCTACTCAATGTCAAACAAGAAAAGTCTGATCTTCCGGCAAAACGGTGCTCCACTGCCAAAAGCTTTCCCTGACTCATCACACGCGTAATGTTTACGTAATGGTTCACCGAAATAATATTATATGCTATATGTAGGTAACCAAACAAACGTGATTATTTACAGACAAGTTATTTATCTGAACATAATTAGGAGTATATACTTTTTTAGATTTTTTATATAGTAACTATTTTATTTTAAGATGAAAGTGGTCAGGACGTTATTCTATAAAAATGAAGGTGTGTTATTGCTCCATTACAGAGACTATTAGCTTGCCAGGCAATCATACCCCTGGTAATCCGTTGCCCCAAAGGTTGTTGCCGAGAACTTTTTGTATACCCGTAGGTATAGTATATTTGTATACCTGTATAGTATAATGTAGCTCTATATTATATATATTATGTGAAATTACTGATAACGCGACTGGGACTCTTCAATCGTTACTCGTCTTGGTTTTGCCGGAGCCAAAAAGATGTTACCAGTGCTTGTGGCTTCATTTTTTATTACAGTTAACACTAGTTATGTGTAGCTAAAGCTACAAATGCTCTGGTACTACTGCATCATTAGGAATTTTCAGAGCTACAAACATTACAAGCATTGGGAGAGTTCTCCAAAATGTTCTCGAAAGACATGTGAAGTCTGCCAGCCTGCACTTGGCAGGCGTGGTGGACTATATGGCCTTACCCTTCTCACAGTGGGAAAAGGCCCGTGCCCAGCAGTGGGACAGTTTATATACAGAGCAAATGGTGAGGTGATGATGTTGTGTATGTATGATCTAATTTACTAACTAAATCTAAGCTACAAGAGGCGGCGTACTACTACTACGTATCGGACTCGCGGGACGATGGTCTCGAGGTCGATCCCCAGGTACCCCGGGCACATACTTCTGACTTTTCGAAGTTATGTGTACATTAAAATGATTAATATTAGCTCGCGTAATCTAACCTATGTTATCACTTGTAAGCCACTGTGATTATGTTATTGTCAAGCCCAGAAAACAGCTTGGTGTTAAATGTTTTACCGTCAAAGTGTTTTATTATATATCCTTATGTATCATTGTTTGTTTGTTTGTTTTTCGTGTGAGTGTGTGGCCAACTCTGGTGTCGGAGTTTTCAGACCGCCCGAAGGCCTCCGACATGGCCTCACGATCATCATCCTAGACAAGAACCGGGACCGACAGCTTTATCATTGTCAGCAGGTTCAATTCAGCTGGACCCCGGAGGCTCCCGGTCGGGGTCTGGCGCCGGCTCAGCGGGGTCAGGCTACGAGAGCGACCTGCGACACTCGGGCTCCGAGGGCTCTTGGGAACAGAAACAACATAAATATGGCATTTTCTCTAGGAAGGTCAGTATTTCTTTTACACAGAATAGTTCTCGATTTGCATACCTACCTAATTAACCACAATAAATTTATACAAAACGAGGTCGGCAAATGTGCTACGCCTTCCTTTTAACGCCAGCACGTTTATTGCTAAACCAATTAATGAAAATAAGAAGCTATCCTTGCCTTTTTCTCCTAAACTCTTTGCCGTTTCTCTTCTGTTCCATCCTGTGGTTCCACTGCAGGTAAGCAATGTTGAATTTGCCATCTGTGATACTAAATGGCTTAGCAAGTCCTCAAGCCGCTTTTTGATGAACTACCAATTTAGCTAGTCTCCATAAACCTAGCATACAACACACCTTTCCTAAGTTTGTGACTACAGAAGTAACAATGATACGCCTGGTGGTCAAAGTGGGTGGCCAAACTAGGAACTTTGCCCTTCCAAAAGAAGAATTGACGAAGAAGCAAAGCTGACAATAAAAATAAAGAAATATTCTTCATTGGCTGTCGTGTTTCAGGTGTCCGGCAAAAGCGTCCAGTTCCTGCTCTGTCCGACCTGCGGGTACGAGACGCAGTTGCCCCTGGGCGGGATATCTGCCCTGCCCCTCAACTACGTGCTGCTCAGGAAGATGACGGCCGCGCAGGACAGTGAAAGCGTTAATGTGCTGTGTGATTTGTGCAGTAGCGATAATAAGGTATGTTGGCTATATTTCTGCGTCGTTCATCATACAATTGTACTTCTCTGATTAAAAATATAAACTTAATACATAAAAAAACATAATTCAAGGAATACCTTGATGAAAATGAGTAATTTGCTGATATGGGCATCAGCAAATAATCCATTTTCACCAATAGTTAGCATTAGGTACACTCATTTGCAGCCGACTATTCAGGCGTCGTTGAGTTGAATAGTCTTCAACAATGGATTTTCGTAAAACATGTTATATTTTGAGCCGTTAGCCCACATGTGGTACAATTGAGCCGTACACACGCCACTAACGTGAGATTCCGACTTATTACGATTAGCTTCGTTCGGCTACATTTAGCTTGAAGAATTTTTGTGTATTACTGTAAAAGGCGGTTACGTATAACCCTCAATGGTATGGTTACAGTTCATTTAAATTGATCTATGGAATGGCATTCAAAAATAAAATTAAAGCTTTTGTTTTGCTTACAAAGGAGCACATAGATATTTTTCAATCCAGTATCCTATAGAAATATTCAGAGTCATATCATAACTTGTAATATCGAAATCGTTGCACAAGTTTCTTTTTTATATTTATCAGATTTCTTTTTTATTTTACACGGTAGTAGAGCCCTGCTGCTTTCAGCATGAATGAGCCGGCTCGACCGTGGAAGTACCTACTACCCTCTCACAGAAAATCGACGTAAAGTAACAGTACCCAAACTGTTGCGTTTCGTTCGGTGAGTGAGAGTGCCGGAGGCCCTATCCCCTATTCCTTCTCCCTCATCCCACTCCTTATCCTATCCAACGCAACGCACTTGTGACTCCTGTGGTGTTGCTTGTGTCCAAGGGCGGCGGTAAAGGCTTACCATCAGGGGATCCGTCTGCTCGTTTGCCGCCTATTACCATAAAAAAACAAACCTCCGAAATGCCGCTTAGTGCAAGCAGTTTCACGTCAATCACGTCATATGATCATTAAGTAGCCTTGTTATAACCTGTCCCACTGCTGAGCACAGGCCTTGTCTCATTATTAGAAGAGTTAGGCTGTCCACAACGCTGGCGAAATGCGGGTTGAGAGACTTCACATGTTTATTGAGAACTTTAGGCAATGAATACAGATTTACACAGAAGCTCAGTTCTTAAGGATTTCGTGCCGATTCCAAGTGGGGACTGTCTCCAGTTTCGTTCGTAGCTGGCGCCGTTGCGCTGGCGGCGCTGACGTCGTTCTCCGTCTCTCTTGCAGGAGGAACTTTCGTCTCTCTTGCTCTCGTAGAGACAACTATTACTGCGCGACTGCCACGCCTCCAAGCGGCAATTTGGGTCACAGAAAGTGTGTCTTCAGAGCGCCCAAAGGAAATGTGCCTCTATGTAAATATCTGAGCTCTTTGCTTTAGATGTGGAGAACCCTCAAACATGCAGGTCTCCTCACGATATTTTCCTTAACTGTTAAGCAAGCTTTAAATTGTTTAATCCGCCTAAAACTTTGTTGGGCGCCGTTGGTTGGAGCCCGATACACTCTGCGTAGCAGACCTTTGGTCCACTACACTATTACTGCTTACGCGGATTCACGTTTGGGTAGATAACTAGATAGTAGGTAGTTTAGTAACGTTATATATATATATATTTACACTAGCTGTTTCCCGCGGTTTCACCCGCGTCTTGAGGGAACTACTTCTCGGACCCGGTTAGTTTATAGCCTAAGTTACTCCTTGGTACATCAGCTATCCGCCAGTGAACGTCCCATGAAAATTGGTCCAGCCGATCCAGAGATTTGCGAAAACAAACAGACAGACAGACAAAAATTGTAAAAAAAGACATTTCGGTATGTATTATGTACCGTGTATACCATATGCATTTAGTAAAAAGCGGTTATTTTAATATTACAAACAGACACTCCAATTTTATTTATATGAGTAGATTTCAACTTTTTTGTTTCACTTTTTAAGCGTGAGCTCATCTCCGTTTTAATTAAGTATTATGCGTAAAACAGAATCTCCAATCTAAATAATTTATCAAACTCTTGGTCTTTCGATGCCGTATTCAAATCCAAAATAGCCATCCGTATTGGTGTAGATGTCAGCTCAATATCCGACGCGAGATGTTGATTGAACGCAACTTCCGCGTGAGCCAGATGCTAAACGGCTTCATTGCATAGTTATTGATAATTCAGCCGCTCTGCTCAACCGAGCAACTAAGCTAATGGTTTTGCGATACTGAATGCACTGTAGGACCTAGATTGAACGTAATCTTGTCTTTTATAAGTTTAATTTGTTTGTAATAAAATGCAATTGTATGATTAAATCGTGGTCTATTTGAGGCGTGTTCCTGGATATCCTAAGTCTTGTAAATGCCTATACGAGTTGGTTTGGCTGTTTCGTCGTAGGTTCGATTCTCACACGAGACAACACTGTCTTAGTCGCAATTTGACATTTCGAGTTTGGGTGTTCTTTGTTTCCGTTGATTGAATGTTTGTAAAATAATCCGTAAGACAGGATTTGATGGATTACATGTATACAATTTGATTTTATTGGATCATAGAATTCATACGCAAAATTCTGTTGAGCAGATGTACTTTTATAGGCAACGACATTTACCTACTGGACTGTTCACCTCACTTCTTAAGTCTCTACCGCATCCTGCATGCTGTTTGAAGACGATAAATTCAAAAATATAGTTTTCTTTCTTGCAGGCAGAAAGCCGCTGTAACCAATGCTTGGTGAGCATATGCACGTCATGCGAGGAGGCGCACAGCAGACAGAAGACCACGGCCAGACACTCGCTGCACCCGCTGGACCCGCCCCCCGTGAAGTACTGCAGCCAGCATCCCAAGAACGACCTCAGTGTCTACTGCGCTACGTGCCAACAGGTACACTTTTTATTTATTAAGGCAAACATACAGTGTATGACATCTGATTAACCAACAAATGTAAAAATCTACTCACAATTTACATGTACTCACAAAGGTTTTCACAGATATAAGCCTAGGACCAACAAAATAACTCGTGACTTGCATAGTAGAGATTTTTCTGTGGTAGAAGTATCGTTCCTGTTGTTCAACTCTGTCAGCTGCGTGGGAGACCAGTTACGCTTAGTAGATTGACTACGAAAGCACACGTTCGTAGCAGTACAGGAGCAATGATCCGTTGACTACATTGTGGATTGTCACCATTTTCGTCCAGATTTAATATAGTACCTAATAATATTACTTTTATTTCCATCAACAATTCTTAAAAAAAAAAAACGTTGCGAAGGCCTTGTTTTAAGTATCGGAATAGGTACTAGTGTCAGAAGACCACACTCCTCTTTAACAAGTACTTATGTAATAAACATAGCTGCAGTGTTCGTAGACCCGATCCAGTCATCTAACTGGACTTAAAAATGTAGATGACTTTTAAATTTCACTATTTCACGCAGAGGTGTAGAACCGGTTACTTTCTGACTCCGAGCATACAGGGTGTAAAAGAACCTGAACAAAAACTGAATACCCAGATTGTACCATAGTATAGTATAGTCGCGGCGCCATACAGACCTCTCAGCACTTGGACATATCGCCAACCGATTTGGCACCGTTGCAAAGACTCCATAACAGACCAGGTTTCAATGGAGTCAAAGGCCTTCTCATAGTTCACAATCTTCTGTATAATCTGCCGCACTGTGTGGATGTAGTCTATGGTGTCGTATCCTCCTCGAAAACCGGCCTGTTCGGGCGGCTGAAACTCGTCGAGTCTACGCGCGAGACGGTTCGTGATGACCCTGGAAAACAGCTTATAGACGTGGCTCAAGAGCGAGAGTTCACGAGTCGATAGTTCTTCAAAAGAGTTTTGTCTCCCTTTTTGAAGAACAAAACTACAATGCTCTTGCTCCACGCCCTTGGAGTTCTCCCCGAGAACAGGACAGAATTAAATACGCGTTGGAGCTGCACAAGTTTAGGTTTCCCACCTGCCTTTAGCAGCTTCGTCGTAATTTCATCTTCCCCGGGTGCTTTTCCAATTTTAAGCTGCCTGAGGGCCACCACGATTTCGTCTTGGCTAACGTCCGGCAACTATTCCGTGAAGTGGCGGGTTAAAGTGGCTCTTGTATCTTCGGAGTCGGGTTGGGGACGGGACGCTTTCGAGGTGTAGAGGTTGCCGTAGAAGTTGTGAACGTCCGCAAAAATCTCGAGCCTGGAAGTGGCGACTTTCTCGTCTGACGTGGTCAGCTTCGTCAGATGACTTCGACCTAAATACTGGATAAAGACTTTCGACCCCCGATTTCGCTCGATCGCCTCTTGTATAGAGCGTGTATTCGAGCTTCTCTAAGAAGTTGACGAGCATCTGCCCCCCATGATTTCTCCTACCAAATTCGTGTGGTCTTCCTACCGACTAGCCGCAAGTATGTACTCCCACTTTGGTGTTGAAGTCCCCCATGACAACATTAAAGTGGGCCTTTTGGGTGTTATGTAAGGCCCCGGAAATGTCTTCGTACATTTCCTCTACTTCATCATCCGAATATGTCAAAGTCGGTGATGCACACATGGATAACTTTGAGAGTATATCTCTTGGTGAGTCTGATTACAAGGTATGCTACCCTTGTCGACACACTGGAGATTTCAAAAATGTTGTCAGTGAGGACCTTATGGACCAGGAACCCAACGCCACCTTGGGATGGCTGGCCTCCCTCCCTGAAGTACATAAGATGGCCTGAATCTAGGGTAAACGGTATCCTCCCCCTCTCCAGACCTCGCATAATCCCAAAACATGCCACTTTATGCACTTCAGTTCCTCTTGTGGTTGTGCCAGATGTTTGTCGAACCGTAGCGTGCATCCGTTACACGTATCCATAGTCAGTTGGTGTTGGTGGCCTACTGTAACCCGGGGATTCTTCGCACCCCCTGCCCTGCCGTTACCATGTCCGCCGCCTTGGCCAGGAATAGCCCGTAATCACCACGCTGGGCATGCGTTTTGGTGATCGCAGGGCGTAGCTTCTCGCACCGGTGACGCTGCTGCCCATCACCGATCTACTATATTTAGCTACGCCTATTTGCAACAGTTATATCGCGTTAGTCGGTCGCCAGAGCCTCGTTTGCTGGTCGGCAGGATGCACCACGGGCAGGTGAGGTTGGCTGGGAGCTCTAAGATGTTGTTGCGCTCCCATGCATCCCGGGTAATATTTGCTGTAACTTAAAAGAAAATCGTTTTCTAGGTGGTATGCCGCGACTGCTGCATAGTCTCCCACAGCGGGCACGCGCTCGCGAGCGCGGCGCGTGCTGCCGCCGAACGCGCACGTGTTCTTCGCGACGCGGCTGAGCGCGCCAAGATGACGCCCGAGAACGTGCAGAGAGCTGCTAGGAACCTCAGCGCGCAGGCCTACGAGACTGACGTGAGGACTCTTACTCTCTATCACTAAAGTTCATTCTTCCTTGACAGTTATAGTGAGGCGGCCGAACGTTTCAAGATGACGCCAGAGAACGTACAGCGAGTGGCTAGGAACCTCAGCGCAGGCCTACGAGACTGACGTGAGGACTCTAACTCTCTAGCAATAAGTTCATTCTTTCTTGACAACTTTGATAGGACGCTCGTGGGTTTGAACCTGAGTCTCTCTGCGCGGCATTGTATTATTTTCTTTACTAAATTATCGTCTAAAGCTATACTCACCTAATGCTATTGGTACTTATTTATTTGTATTGTTCGATATTCCCAGTGCCAGGCGGCGCAAGTAGAGAGCTCTGTGCGCGAGTGGGGCGCGCAGTACCGACGTGCGGTGGAGGCGCACACGCGCGCGCTGCACGCCGCCGCCGCGCGCGCCAGGGAGCTGCACCGTGCCGCGCTCGAGCGGAACACTAGAGCGCTAGACGAGCGAGCGAGGCAGGCGGAGGACGCGGTGCGGTTCGCTGAGGAGGTATGTACTACGTCACTAGTGTCACTAGCGGTGCTGTGTATATCAGTACTAGACGCTAGTAGAGAGCTCGGCGCGCGGTGGAGCTGCACCGTGCCGCGCTCGAGCGGAACACTAGAGCGCTAGACGAGCGAGCGAGGCAGGCGGAGGACGCGGTGCGGTTCGCTGAGGAGGTATGTACTACGTCACTAGTGTCACTAGCGGTGCTGTGTATATCAGTACTAGACGCTAGTAGAGAGCTCGGCGCGCGGTGGAGCTGCACCGTGCCGCGCTCGAGCGGAACACTAGAGCGCTAGACGAGCGAGCGAGGCAGGCGGAGGACGCGGTGCGGTTCGCTGAGGAGGTATGTACTACGTCACTAGTGTCACTAGCGGTGCTGTGTATATCAGTACTAGACGCTAGTAGAGAGCTCGGCGCGCGGTGGAGCTGCACCGTGCCGCGCTCGAGCGGAACACTAGAGCGCTAGACGAGCGAGCGAGGCAGGCGGAGGACGCGGTGCGGTTCGCTGAGGAGGTATGTACTACGTCACTAGTGTCACTAGCGGTGCTGTGTATATCAGTACTAGACGCTAGTAGAGAGCTCGGCGCGCGGTGGAGCTGCACCGTGCCGCGCTCGAGCGGAACACTAGAGCGCTAGACGAGCGAGCGAGGCAGGCGGAGGACGCGGTGCGGTTCGCTGAGGAGGTATGTACTACGTCACTAGTGTCACTAGCGGTGCTGTGTATATCAGTACTAGACGCTAGTAGAGAGCTCGGCGCGCGGTGGAGCTGCACCGTGCCGCGCTCGAGCGGAACACTAGAGCGCTAGACGAGCGAGCGAGGCAGGCGGAGGACGCGGTGCGGTTCGCTGAGGAGGTATGTACTACGTCACTAGTGTCACTAGCGGTGCTGTGTATATCAGTACTAGACGCTAGTAGAGAGCTCGGCGCGCGGTGGAGCTGCACCGTGCCGCGCTCGAGCGGAACACTAGAGCGCTAGACGAGCGAGCGAGGCAGGCGGAGGACGCGGTGCGGTTCGCTGAGGAGGTATGTACTACGTCACTAGTGTCACTAGCGGTGCTGTGTATATCAGTACTAGACGCTAGTAGAGAGCTCGGCGCGCGGTGGAGCTGCACCGTGCCGCGCTCGAGCGGAACACTAGAGCGCTAGACGAGCGAGCGAGGCAGGCGGAGGACGCGGTGCGGTTCGCTGAGGAGGTATGTACTACGTCACTAGTGTCACTAGCGGTGCTGTGTATATCAGTACTAGACGCTAGTAGAGAGCTCGGCGCGCGGTGGAGCTGCACCGTGCCGCGCTCGAGCGGAACACTAGAGCGCTAGACGAGCGAGCGAGGCAGGCGGAGGACGCGGTGCGGTTCGCTGAGGAGGTATGTACTACGTCACTAGTGTCACTAGCGGTGCTGTGTATATCAGTACTAGACGCTAGTAGAGAGCTCGGCGCGCGGTGGAGCTGCACCGTGCCGCGCTCGAGCGGAACACTAGAGCGCTAGACGAGCGAGCGAGGCAGGCGGAGGACGCGGTGCGGTTCGCTGAGGAGGTATGTACTACGTCACTAGTGTCACTAGCGGTGCTGTGTATATCAGTACTAGACGCTAGTAGAGAGCTCGGCGCGCGGTGGAGCTGCACCGTGCCGCGCTCGAGCGGAACACTAGAGCGCTAGACGAGCGAGCGAGGCAGGCGGAGGACGCGGTGCGGTTCGCTGAGGAGGTATGTACTACGTCACTAGTGTCACTAGCGGTGCTGTGTATATCAGTACTAGACGCTAGTAGAGAGCTCGGCGCGCGGTGGAGCTGCACCGTGCCGCGCTCGAGCGGAACACTAGAGCGCTAGACGAGCGAGCGAGGCAGGCGGAGGACGCGGTGCGGTTCGCTGAGGAGGTATGTACTACGTCACTAGTGTCACTAGCGGTGCTGTGTATATCAGTACTAGACGCTAGTAGAGAGCTCGGCGCGCGGTGGAGCTGCACCGTGCCGCGCTCGAGCGGAACACTAGAGCGCTAGACGAGCGAGCGAGGCAGGCGGAGGACGCGGTGCGGTTCGCTGAGGAGGTATGTACTACGTCACTAGTGTCACTAGCGGTGCTGTGTATATCAGTACTAGACGCTAGTAGAGAGCTCGGCGCGCGGTGGAGCTGCACCGTGCCGCGCTCGAGCGGAACACTAGAGCGCTAGACGAGCGAGCGAGGCAGGCGGAGGACGCGGTGCGGTTCGCTGAGGAGGTATGTACTACGTCACTAGTGTCACTAGCGGTGCTGTGTATATCAGTACTAGACGCTAGTAGAGAGCTCGGCGCGCGGTGGAGCTGCACCGTGCCGCGCTCGAGCGGAACACTAGAGCGCTAGACGAGCGAGCGAGGCAGGCGGAGGACGCGGTGCGGTTCGCTGAGGAGGTATGTACTACGTCACTAGTGTCACTAGCGGTGCTGTGTATATCAGTACTAGACGCTAGTAGAGAGCTCGGCGCGCGGTGGAGCTGCACCGTGCCGCGCTCGAGCGGAACACTAGAGCGCTAGACGAGCGAGCGAGGCAGGCGGAGGACGCGGTGCGGTTCGCTGAGGAGGTATGTACTACGTCACTAGTGTCACTAGCGGTGCTGTGTATATCAGTACTAGACGCTAGTAGAGAGCTCGGCGCGCGGTGGAGCTGCACCGTGCCGCGCTCGAGCGGAACACTAGAGCGCTAGACGAGCGAGCGAGGCAGGCGGAGGACGCGGTGCGGTTCGCTGAGGAGGTATGTACTACGTCACTAGTGTCACTAGCGGTGCTGTGTATATCAGTACTAGACGCTAGTAGAGAGCTCGGCGCGCGGTGGAGCTGCACCGTGCCGCGCTCGAGCGGAACACTAGAGCGCTAGACGAGCGAGCGAGGCAGGCGGAGGACGCGGTGCGGTTCGCTGAGGAGGTATGTACTACGTCACTAGTGTCACTAGCGGTGCTGTGTATATCAGTACTAGACGCTAGTAGAGAGCTCGGCGCGCGGTGGAGCTGCACCGTGCCGCGCTCGAG
This sequence comes from Euclidia mi, assembly GCA_944739405.2. NCBI lineage: Eukaryota > Metazoa > Arthropoda > Insecta > Lepidoptera > Erebidae > Euclidia > Euclidia mi. The sequence goes on along the minus strand of OX123196.2, from coordinate 59,081,106 downwards.
CGGAACACTAGAGCGCTAGACGAGCGAGCGAGGCAGGCGGAGGACGCGGTGCGGTTCGCTGAGGAGGTATGTACTACGTCACTAGTGTCACTAGCGGTGCTGTGTATATCAGTACTAGACGCTAGTAGAGAGCTCGGCGCGCGGTGGAGCTGCACCGTGCCGCGCTCGAGCGGAACACTAGAGCGCTAGACGAGCGAGCGAGGCAGGCGGAGGACGCGGTGCGGTTCGCTGAGGAGGTATGTACTACGTCACTAGTGTCACTAGCGGTGCTGTGTATATCAGTACTAGACGCTAGTAGAGAGCTCGGCGCGCGGTGGAGCTGCACCGTGCCGCGCTCGAGCGGAACACTAGAGCGCTAGACGAGCGAGCGAGGCAGGCGGAGGACGCGGTGCGGTTCGCTGAGGAGGTATGTACTACGTCACTAGTGTCACTAGCGGTGCTGTGTATATCAGTACTAGACGCTAGTAGAGAGCTCGGCGCGCGGTGGAGCTGCACCGTGCCGCGCTCGAGCGGAACACTAGAGCGCTAGACGAGCGAGCGAGGCAGGCGGAGGACGCGGTGCGGTTCGCTGAGGAGGTATGTACTACGTCACTAGTGTCACTAGCGGTGCTGTGTATATCAGTACTAGACGCTAGTAGAGAGCTCGGCGCGCGGTGGAGCTGCACCGTGCCGCGCTCGAGCGGAACACTAGAGCGCTAGACGAGCGAGCGAGGCAGGCGGAGGACGCGGTGCGGTTCGCTGAGGAGGTACATAATACCTTAGGCTCTATATATACCATGTTCTTGGAGTTCATAGCCCACCCGAAAGCCGCCAACATGACTTAACAACAAATTAAGGTCACTGGTTCGTATCCGGCTCGAAGGACAATGTAGGCAGGTTCTAGATGTCCTAAATAGTTTTGACCAAAGTAATAATCGATGGACCAAAGTAAGTAAGTATATGAATTAAAATAAATGATAGAGCTCAGGACATGAATCGTAGAATATAAATCGGAATATCAACTCTACGTGCTCTGTAAACCACGGTACAATCACAAATGGTCATCCATCTAATTGGTAACCGCTGTAAATGTTTCTTAACCACGCCGATCAAACGACCACACAGCCAGGCAAAGCTCGCTATGTGCGCTACGTATACATTCATATGTCGGTATGTTCAGAGCACTGCACTGAGGTTAATGATACGTGTATATGATAACGAGAGATGCCCTAAATTAAACGCCAGTTCTACCATCGTCCGGTAAGTTCCAGATAAATGAATAGTCAGGTAGCATCATAAAAAATTAGTCCAAATTCCAATTTATCATGCAGATATTTCCTGCCCAGAGGTAGTAAAGCTGGGCCTAAGAGTAATTCTTCTCCTTCCAGCTCCTGGCAGAAGGCAAAGAAGACGAACTACTCTCCCTAAGCGGACCAGTTCTCCGGCGCCTTGAACGAGTCACAGAGCTGGAGCCTTTGAGCGAAGCTCCTAAGCTAGAGTTGCGTTTCAACCCCCGGGCGCCCTCCACGCATGACCCCACGATATTCGGCAGACTACTCGCGCAAGCCACCGACCCGGAGATGTGTGTGTTGAGTACTGAGGGTTGGTGACAAAAAAAAAATTGAAATTGAAAATCATTTTTATTTGTCGATATGTTCTTCATCATACACTGCTGAATGTAGGCCACTCCCTATTTGAGTCACAATAAACTGTGAGTCAAGAGAAGGATTTAGCCTACCGTTATTCCGCCTATTCCTCCGTGTTGGCAAGATTTTTTATATCTCCTCAATGTAATACCATTTGAGTTTAACTTTAAATTAGGTACCTCGAGTGAGCAAGCGATATATGTATATTATATGCTTTTCAGAGGGCACAACAATTATAATGAAGAAAGCGTTGATGATATTACCTTCCTAGAGCAAATTTAACATAAAAGTTTACCTGTTTGTCTATGATTCACCCAAAAGTTACCATATAGTCCGTTCACAGTTATTTTACCTCTAGCTGTTAGATTGGCCAACCTGGGCGTTGTGTTGCTATATTTGGTATATAATACTCCCATTTTAAATATACATTATTGCTAAAAATGTACTTATTTTTTTATTGCCTAAGCGATCGTATTAAATATTTGGAAGTAATGTTTGTGACAAAACCTCTTGATATTGGCATGGCTATATGCATGTACATTTATTTTCTTACGAAATAACTAATTTCCTATGAAGATAAGTAGTTATAATAAAAATGTTTTCTATTTAATATATAAAGGTAAACAAATCATAATTAGTTAATTACGCCAACGTGAGGTTCTAATTATCAAATACAAAAACTGCAAATTTAATTTTCATATTTATTTTGAATAAGAATGATGTGGGTGTAATATTACACCTTTGCCTACCCCTACATGGAAACAGGCGTGAGTCTATAAGAATGACCCATGTGGACTGCAAATGTTATGATGATTCGTAACTGCTGTCATATTCTGTATCAGACTCAGAATTTAATTCTATTATGAACCTGTCCATTTCAGCATCCGTAGACCCATCTGTTTCACGAAGCTTGTCTTCAACGTGGCGCTCATGTTTGCATTGTTTTTGTCAGTCTTCTACAGTGATAGATTGAAAAGCTTCTTCAGCTAAATTCACAATGTTGGTTGCCTCTTATCCTAAATTCTTGCTTGTGACTTGCCTTTTAATGAGACTCTACATAAGTTCAATTGCGTTTAGCTCGCAGTGGTATGGCGGTAATCTAACCACTTTGCGGCCATGAGCTTCAAGCATTTGAATTTTTGAAGCATTTCCACTAATATTGGGTAAAATGTTATGATTTTACATTCCTGTCATCACAGAGTTCAATTCCAACATAAAGAAAATAATCACCGACATCTGTCAGAGGTAAAATAACTGTGAACGGACTGTAGTGATTGGTTGTTCTGAGATTCCCGTCTGATACGTAGTCAAGGAACTTATACCTGTAACTGGAAGCAGGGTCGGCTTGTCTATGCGAAGCTATATCCAGCCGATGACAGTTCTTCATAGCGTTTGTGATTTTTGCCGCGAAAGGAGCAAAAACTTTCCCAACGTTTTTTCTTTCAAAATTTTGAAGTTTTAGTTTGTATTGAGTGTTTTACAGTGATTGTTGAGTGTTTTTTCAACTGAAATCACATTGTAAAATAGCTGTTTTGGGCCGTTCGCGTGTATTCGGTGAGTCTGCACAATTTTTATATGTCGGATTCTGAGGCGCAAATCGCCGCTCCGGATGGAGGGCGAAGTGCCAGGAGCTCGAGCTCCAGTCAGAGCAGTTCTTCCTCTTCTTCGGAAGAAGAGGAAGGATTCGCATCACCTCTACCGAATAAACGACCAAAAAGGTCAAAACGGCACGGGTCAAAACATGTCGGAACGTGTTCGGACCCACGAATGGACACATTAATTAATCAAGTTAGCTTTCTTTCCGATTGCATGACACAAATACCACATTTGATTTCGACAATGAACTGTTCTAACAACAGTGTTAATTCGCCTGAAGCTTCTCAATCACAATTTTTAATCAGACCTGAAACAGAGTTAGCACCTATATCTTTAGGCAATATACAAATCAACTTTGATGAAAATAAGATAATACCCACTGCTGATCCAGTTAAGTTAGCTGAGATAAGTAACCTACAAAAATTCAATTCTCCAGCATGGAAGGGCATTAGGTATAAAAAGGATCTACAAAGCCATATAGCTTCTCCAGGTTTTATTGGGCTAAAATTAAATGAAGAGCTCTGTCATCTGAATAGAGGAATAGATTATTTGGCTAATACAGAGAATTTGTTAGCAGGTTTGTCCAATGCCGTCTTAGATCAAAGACAACTTTTATAGTCTGGTCTACAATCCATAGTGGATTGGGCGTCTCATAATAAATCTGAGCTCAGTGCTACCACACTTTGTGATAAACTAATGGAAACATTTGGTCCAACTTCAAAATCTTATAAGAATACTGAATCCACCATGCAAATTATCTGTGGCAAACGCGCTGAATGCATAGAAATAAGGCGTGAACGCATTTTAAAGGAAGTAGGCAACAATAACCTTAAAATAGCTTTGCAAAATAATCCACCTAGCTCTGAACATTTGTTTAATCGAGAAGCTCTTATACCACTAGTTGATTCTCTAGGTGGTTCTCAAGTGTGGCTCAACACACCTAGTTACATGAAAGAAAAGAAACCTAATACAAGTTTTAACAATAGTAATAAAACATCTCATAAGAAAATCTTTAAACATTCTCTTAAAAATAACCCACATAAAACAGACAAGAAAAATAAGCGCAGTTTTAAAAAACAGCCCTTTCGTCACTCAGGTGGCTCTCAGGACAATTTCTCCAATAATAAACAACAACAGTGACAACCACAGCAGTGCCTTCCGGGGTGGGCAGCTGAAAGACCATGTACAGACATGGCAAAAATTGGGAGCGAGCCCACTAATTTTAAAATTAATAGCTCAGGGCCGTATACCCTTCAAACAGAAACCCCCGTTACATTACCCATATCAGAAAGTGCTAAAAAAATTTGCAACCAAAGAATCAACCAAAATGACTTGCATGATAAACGACTTACTAGACAAAGGTATTCTAGAGAAGCCGCATCGTATAACACCAGGTTTCCATACCAAAATGTTTTTAGTGAAAAAGCCGGATGGGGGCTCACGCCCCATTTTCAACTTAAAGCGTTTGAATCTTTACGTTACTACACGCCATTTTCAGTTAATTTTCCGTACCGATGTCATCCATTTCCTTCAAGACAAGGATTGGATGACAAAAATAGATCTCCACCAGGCCTACTTTCACCTGAACATAAAGGAGACTCACAGACGTTTCTTGCGGATAATATATCGCAAAGAAATATTACAGTTAACAGCCCTACCCTTTGGCCTCTCTTCGGCCCCTCAAACATTCGCTACTGTGACCAACTGGATTGCGGAAATCCTTCGGAGACAAGGAATTCGAGTCATAGTGTACTTGGACGATTTTCTCTTAGCAAATCAAAACAGATCTCTGCTTATAGATCAAACAAACAAGGCCCTGGAAATTCTGACAAATCTAGGATGGCAAGTGAATTACCAAAAATCACTTGTCATCCCAACCCAAGAGCTGGAGTATCTGGGAATAACCTGGAACACAAAATCAAATATGATGTCTCTCCCTATAAAAAAGGTAAAAAATATAAAAGCACTGCTTTCCAAACTTCTAATGACAAAAATGACTTGTCTCCGAGAGGCACAGAGGCTGTTAGGAATGTTAAATTTTGCCAACCTGACGACCCTGAATGGCCGGCTTCACTGTCGCAGGTCACAAATCTTCCTAAGAAGATTTCAACCAACCAGTCCAAGGCAAAAACGGCTGTTACCTCCACTAGTAACCGCAGAGTTACAGTGGTGGCTAAAAAATATAGACATGAGCACAAAGCCTATGCACAGGCCAAAGGTGACTCATTTTCTCACCACAGACGCGGCGGACGCGGGCTGGGGAGCACACCTGAACAATATGTTATTGTCAGGCAAATGGAGTGCCCAACAACAGAGATGGCACTCCAACCTGAAGGAGATGTTTGCAGTGTATGCAGCCTTATTGCAACAAGGTGCATATGAAAAGACGGCCATGTATTAATACAATCCGACAACAAAACTCTGATTGCTTATATACGGAACGAGGGCGGGACCCGTTCCCTGCCACTTTTAAGTCTGACAAACAAACTTCTCCTTCTCACCGAGCAGCTCAATGTAACGCTGTCGGCATCATACCTCCCGGGGAGGTTGAACGGGATTGCAGACCGCCTCTCAAGAGGAAAGGCTGTACCCGAGTGGCAGCTCCTGCCACAGGCCAGACAGGCCATTTTCGAAAAGTGGGGAACACCCAATATAGACCTGTTTGCTTCAAAAAACACTGCAATAGTTCCACAATACGTTGCCTGGGACTCCAAAGATGGGTCAGCAACCTTTTGCGACGCATTCAGTCGAAGCTGGAATTATCAGTTGGCTTGGGTGTTTCCTCCTCCCAACCTAATACCTCAAGTGCTGGCGCATTTGAACAATGCCATGGGCACATACATCCTGATAGCTCCTCTTTGGGAGCAATGCTTCTGGCTAGCAGACCTTCAGGCGAGAGCCCTGACAGAGCCATTACAAATACAGGACCTGAGAACAAACCTAGTGGATCGAACAACAGGCATGTGCCCCCCTCAAGTGGACAAGTTGTCCCTCCAGGCTTGGAAAATTGGGGGTGGGCTGATGAGGTCAAAGGTTGGAGGACAAATGAATTAGAATTATTGTGTAGCAGTTGGCGCACAAACACAATTAATACTTATAAAGCTCCAATTAAAAGGTGGCTTGCTTTTTGCCACGCTCATAACATTGACAACAAAAACCCAGATGGCAAAGATGTTGCCAGATTTTTTGCCGATCTTTATTTAAAATACAAATTTGCATATAGTACAATTCTATTACATAAATCCGCAATTTCAACATACTGTGCATTTAGAGTTGAAACACTTTCCAAAAATTTTTTTATACAGCAAATACTGAAAGCAATTGCATTGACCAAGCCACAGGACAGTAAAGCTCCCATTTGGGACACCAAATTGTTATTTGATTGGCTAAATACAGTCCCCTACAATAATTCCCTTTTTCAGTTGTCTAGAAGGACTGCTATTATTTTACTTTTAGCATCAGGCCGCAGAATACATGACCTCACCCTTTTAGATATAGCGTCAGAAAACTTAATAGAAGAGGAAGATCAGATAATTTTGTGGCCTAAATTTGGTTCCAAAACTGATTCATGTAAAAATAGGCAATCAGGCTGGTTACTGTCCAAACATCCAAATGAAAACTTATGTCCTATAAGACATTTAAAGAAATTAATTGAAAGTTCACAAACCAGGCGTATAAATACTGGGTTGACCAGTCTTTTTATTTCACTCAAGGGTGATGTCAAACCAGCCACTAGATCTATTATAGGTGGCTGGGTGAGATCGATATTTAAAGAGGTCAAAATTGAGGCCCCTCCAGGCAGTGTCAGAGCAGCTGTGGCATCTAAAAGCTGGTGGCAGAACATCCCTATTGAAGAAATATTAAGTAGAGGAAATTGGAAGAGTGACAAGACCTTTAGAAAATATTACTGCAAAGAAATTATTAGGGAAGACAGTAATAACTCAGAAGATTTATTTCGTGCTAATTTTGCCTGTGTATGATTTTTAATATTAAATTAATTATCTAATAGTTAAGAATAGTTAATTATATTATAAATGATAATTGGTTGATTATAACAGTATTGCTTGATTATAACAACATTGGTTGATTATAATACTTTTATTAGTCATGTTAAAATTTTGTTTTGAAACTTATTTAGGCTGCATAGATTGTTGTTTAAGGCACATAATTATATCTTCTTGTGTTGTCTTATCTTAATAGTGAATTTTTGATTGTTCATTTTCTAGGATTATTCACTGCAATAAATAGTGTGATTTATAAATTCTTGCATGATTTATAATACCTGCATTATTTTTCACATAGCGTTTTAGTACCATCACCAGCAGATAACAAACAAGTCTTCATTATAATTGTTGTGCCCTCTGAAAAGCATATAATAGAACTGTTTTACACAAAATAAAACAGTTATTATGTGCTGTAAGAGGGCACAACAATACAGCAAGGTCCTTGCTGGTGAAGACACTATGAAGAACTGTCATCGGCTGGATCTAGCTTCGCATAGACAAGCCGATCCTGCTTCCAGTTATGGTAACTTTTGGGTGAATCATAGACAAACAGGTAAACTTTTATGTTAAATTTGCTCTAGGAAGGTAATATCATCAACGCTTTCTTCATTATAATTGTTGTGCCCTCTTACAGCACATAATAACTGTTTTATTTTGTGTAAAACAGTTCTATTACTTCACTCTCAACCTTTGGAACAGTTCTCTTATATTTTTCAAGGGAACCGCGTGACCCATCCGTTGAGATCTTTGCTAAGATTGGTTTTTATTTTACCTAAACTATCGATATTCTCAGGTCTTCAAGATTTGCGAGTGGATGTGGAGCATGAAGTAACGTTAGAACTACGAGATAGCAGTGGAGAAAAGATTTGGTGCGGTAGTGAACAGGTAATATTTCCCCAGTAGAAAGTAGACTAAGTTACTGGTTTCTATGCTAAATTATAAAAAAGGTCATAATCATCATCATATCAGCCGACAGACGTCCACTGCTGGACATAAGCCATCTCTAGACTGTCCACGCAGATCTATCTATCTATCAGATTACCGACATGCAAAAATCAAAGTGACGTGTTTGCCGTAGCCAACGTGATCATGAGCGGTCTGAATTGGGAGACGTTGCCTATCAAAATGTCTATTATCTACCACCAACACTGATATAACAATCTAACTGTCCAAAAATTTACTCATTACTTGGTCAAAGCTACCAGTGACGTGTAGTTGAAGAGGAAAAGTATGGAAGCCACCTAGTCTGAAATATGGAGGAGACTGCTAACAGAGGGGGTGTTCTTCTATGCCAGGTAAAAATTACAGTTTAGTTTGACAAATATTGTGAAGTAGACCTTTCAAATTTGCCACTCCGTTTTGGCCACAGTCAGTGCTGCCTACAAAAAGGTGCCCTCTACCCAAATTACACGTTACCGATAACTGCATTGAAATTTCAGTCAGGACAAGTGATTTTATATACCTAATATAAATGATTTGGTAGAAATAATTTACTTACTTACTAGTGACAAATTAATTTTTCTCAGATAAGACATACTTTGTTCGCATGGACATGAACAAAATCCTTTTTATTCCCCAGGTGGCTGGATATTTCCGTCGGCGGGACTCGAGCGCGCGCCCAAGTTCAGCGCGAGTGTGTGCTCGCTCAGACGGACTGTACACTCTGGCAATCACACCCAGGTCACCCGGCGCCTATTTACTCGCTGTCACTGTAAATAATAAGCCGATAAAGGTAAGATTCTTAATTCAAACTCAAACTGAAATATGTTTATTTCCATAAAAATGTTTAAATTTTTTGGACACGTCAGTAAGTCATACAAATAAAAAAATAAAAAAGTAACTTTAAATGCATATTAACATAGTTAAGCATTGAAAAAAATGCCTGTTCAGAAAGTAGAGCCTCGTGAGAAGAATCAGGCAAGAAACTCCGGGCCACTCTTTTCTACGTCTTGATTGATCTTTTGATCTTCTCGAATTGTATTTTGATCTTCTTTAAAGATTTGTTTTGTAGGAAATCTCGTACTCGGCCTTTTTAATCTTTTCTGTTTCGTCTTTTTACTTCAAGATAGGCAATGGACTAATGTGATTTACTGAGCGTTATACCTGTAAAGCTAGGGCAGCTCGGCATTTTTGAGCCAAAGCTAAAGTGGTGTTATGATTCGGTAGTTCAATAGAAATAGTCACATATTAGTAGGTATCTGCTTATGAAAGGTTAAATAGTTGCGGTTTTGTCATGAGCAGACCCAATTTCAGTCTGGAAAAATTCCAAGGGTTGAGACCTCATAAAGGTATCATTGCTTTGCCATTTCCGAAATCGCATTTAGTTCGTAGGGTAGACTGGGTACGGTTGTAACAATTTTGCGTTCATCGTTCCTACAAGTCGCATTAATAGTACTAACAACTTATTAAACGTTTTAAATAAAAGAGTAAACATTTGTCTACAAATAGACATAACACTTAGAGGCCTAGAGGCAGTAGTTTGCAGACAATTACAACTTACTTAAATATGGGCTACTGTTACAATTGACCCCCATACCAGGGGCGGTTGTAACAGCGAGGGGGGTCAATTGTAACATACTCAAATAATACACAACGCAAGCATTTCAATCACGTTTATTGCTTATAAACCACAATCAAGTACTTATATATTACTTAAAATCAATATGGCATCCTTTTAGGCACATTTTAAGCTGTCTTTTAATCAGTGTATAACTATTTCATTTTTAAGGTAACATCGTACATTAATCTGTTGACCGAGTCAGGCATTTGGCAAGCTGTTGTTCTCGTCTATGCTGTAAAGACTTTGTTATGAGCTGTATACCCTATTCTTATATTTTCCACCTCAGCTTCGGTCGCTGCATCTCTCTTTCTTATGTAACGTATCAGGGAGACATATTTAATACCATAGGTATCTGCCACTTGTGTCAAAGAAGTACCAGTTTTAACGTCATCGTAAGTTTCCCTTTAGCGAAATATCTCGCTATCGCCTGCTTGCGTCTTTCATAAGCGTTTTCTAGGCATCTGCAATGAAAAATACATATATAACTAATGTTACAACCGTACCCACAAAAAGTGTTACAATTGTCCCCACCCTACCCTTCCACTAATAAAACGATCTCATCAGTGACAAAAATAACCTACACAAAAAATAAATACAGTATTCGTACGTCTAAAGTCTAATAATCACCCATAAAAACAGACAAAACTTAGAAAACTTTATTAACAACACAATTTATGAAAGAAATCGATCAAAAATACTTACTTTTGGTTGACAAAACATAATAGGCCATTCTGCAAACGTCTACAGCGCGGGGACAGAGCCGCAGCTCAGGCAATCATGTCCGTACACGTAAGCCACGTGTCTTTCCCCTTATACCCATCCCCGTACGGTGAATAGTTCCGCGAATATTTGACTTGTTACAACCGGTCCCTGTTACAACCGTACCCAGTCTACCCTACTTTTCTGTGCAAACGAACTGCCCACCGATGACAAATTCAAATACATAACTCACTAAAGTATGAAGCTGTAAGCAGTATCTGGTCCAGGATTTTGTACTAGCCAGGCTTATTTTGGCTTAGGGAACCTTCTCTAAGCCAATATAAGCCTGGCCAAAACCCCGGTCTTCATCCTGGTAGAGGTAAACTAAGGTTTAAAGCAGAGTTAAACCATAAAGCCATTTGTCTTTAGAAGAAGCAGATGATTTTGAGAGAGCTCCTTGGATCTGCCCCTAGCCGTACCTATACTTAGGACTACTTAGCGTCGTGTATAACCCCGTTTTGCGCCCCCCCCCCAGGGCAGTCCGTTCGGTTGCTGCGCGCGCGCGGGTCTGGCGCACTGGGGCGCGTACCACTGCTGCGCGTTCTGCTCGTCGGGCGGCAGGAAGGACGCCGTGTGCGGCTGCGGGGCACAAATGCCGCACGGGTACAAAGGTAACAAACACATCAAAGGCCCAAGATTTGCCACCCAGGGTGATGTTGACCCGCTCGCATTTAAATATATTACCAGGGGGCAGTAAACAAAAAAGTAAGCAAGTGGCATTCGCTTCTAATATCTACTTTCGCTAGCGCTTAGTTGCCATAGTAATATAAGCAAATCATGCTTCGTCGAGCACGTGACATATCGAAAGCCTATGTCAGGATCTAATCGGATGCCATTTGGTTATAGGGCTTGCACTCATCATGATCATCAGTCCATCTTGCTTACTTCTGTTTACTTATTTAAACTCAACTGTCCTAATATTTCTAAATCCTCTACAATTTTATATGTACATCCAAAGGTCTCCTGCAGAATATTGCTTACAAGAGATACGGCCGTCATTTTTCATTCTCCGTTTTGGAATTTATGTTTGAGGCTTGTTAAATTCCTTTGATGTTAGTACAATAAGTAGCAGGAGTAGGTATCCCGGAAGGTGGTCCGACGATTTTTGGCTTGGAGCCGGGTGGCTCAAGATCGATCTATGTGGATTCCATAATATAGACCCATCTCTCGGCTCTATTGCCTCCCCAATAGTTTCATGACAATAATTGTGAAGAGACCCTTCGGAAAGTCCTATGTCCAGCATATTCCCAGCAGCACTTCATGGTCCTACTTGCCTTGCGGCGTACGGACCGAATCACAGGAGAAGCGGGCTTTTCCCGTGCGCTTATTCTTGACTCCCTTTTTTTTTTTTTTTGTATCGTGTTGGAAAATCCTCATGGAGTCCCTCCGCCCCGGGGGGGAAGGACGAAGGGGACTGTCAGACTCTTACTGACTAAAAACCAACCCGTGCTCCTCATGTACCCATGTGTCGGAGGGTAGGGTTTCACCAAAGCATTCCTCGCTACCCCCCGACGGGTATTGGCCCGCCAGATGGTCAGGCGGGCCCCGAACGAAACCCCCTTGGCGGCGGATGAAGGTGTTGGGCTCCGCCGCCAAAACACCCAGCAGCCGCAGAGGATAGGGAGGACGGCAACGCAACACCGCATCTCCTCTTCCTCTGCGGCCCCACCGCGACGCAACGATGGTGCGCCCCCATTTGGTCGCGGGAGATAGGGCGCGGGGCAACACAACACCCACACGCCTCTCCTCCCGCGACCGCACCCGACTGCGAGGGACAGACAGAACTGTCCCCCGCACCCGCACTATGGGACGCATCCTACGCAGGCCTCTACCAAGCCCACGTGGAGCGTCCCCTCCCGGGATCCCGCTTAGTTTCACCGTGGGTGGCTTCTAACCCACGGTTACTGAGCCCCCCCACCACGACAAGGTGGAGATCCCACGGGGGGTATTCTTGACTCCCTACAATTTTTCTATGTCCTGAGCCATACTTTACCCAAAGGGGTTGGCTTCTGTACGTACCTATCTACTGGCCGTGGATATTTTTTAATTATTTTAAAAGTAGGTACAATAAGCAGCAGCTAGCTGTCGCAAGGGTATCGGGTGACTCAAAATGGGTGTATGTGGACACCACTCTATAGCCTCCCCAAGAGTTTCATGACAATGATAAGTGTGGAGAGACACCTGGGGGCGAACTAAGTCACGCCGGACGTTTATAGTTTATTCGGATATGATAAAATATAAGTTAATATGATTCACACAGATCGATCTTCCGCCTCTATAGCCTCCCTAAGGGTTTCTTGACAATTATTGTGAGTGACCACCGCCTGATGGTCCTACCTGCCTTTCTTGACAAATCTTGCCACCGACTGACGGCACGGCATGCCGCGTCATACCGAGGCGTCCAATTGACTGGAATTTAGTATCAATAGCACTTCTTGCTGAAGATGAAGAACGACAAATACAAACTGATATGTCGAAGAGAAAACAATTCTGGATACATTTTTTATGAGAACAAGATTTACTAAAAGTGAATTCAGGAACTTATTTACCTACGATTACCTACGCCTCGGTATGACGCGGCATGCCGCGACGTGCCGCGGCGGGCTGCGGTACGATTATATCGATACAAAGTAATATGAATCTTAAACTCATTGAACATACATACATACATACATAGACTCACGCCTGTTTCCCGGAGGGGTAGGCAGAGACTACGGAACGCCATTTGCAACGATCCTGACATACCTCACTTGCTTCACTCACTCCCATCAAGTTTCTCATGCATGCTCTTCTGTTAAGGGTACTTCTGACTTGTCCTTTTTTCAGGATGTCTCCAATCTGGTCAGAGAACGTCCGCCTAGGTCTTCCCCTTTGTCCTGTTCCATTCACACTTGCCTTATATATCTTCTTTGTCAGTCTATCGTCTCACTCATTGAAATAAGAATAAAAATTACTTGATCAGTAATAAAATCCTTTGCCATGCCGTGCCATGCCGTGCCATGCCGCGACGTCAGTGCGCGCCGCCCTTAATGTCCCGAGCCATACTCTCCCCAAAGGGGTTGGCTTCTGTACGTGTCCACTGGCCGTGGATACCTTAAGGCTGATTTTTGAAGTACTAAATAAGATCATGTATGTGTGCAGGTTGTGGTCACGGGCACGCGGGCTGGCCGGGCACACGTCACTGGTCGTGCTGCGGCGCCACTCGGCGGGACGCAGCCTGCGCGCGGCCCCGACCCTCACACGCGCCTCGCCCGCACACGCAACTCTACCAGTTCTCACTGTAACGCAATATACGTGCTGCATATACTACATGCTGTTTTATTCACCCTTCTATCATTGTCCCAGCATTGCCAGTTGCATTCAAGACTTCTCACCTTGGAGTCAGGGGTCCGCTTACTAGTTTAACCAGATTTGATAGAATATCAGCTTTACTATCCTTTCTATCGAAGGCGTATAAGGCAGGGGCCAGGTGGACCGGGCCCAATTCGATATGACATGGTCTAGTGCACATGAATTTTGGTTTACCGATTCGAAATTCTAGGCTGGACACCTAAGAAACCTTACACCATCTATACTATAATAAAACTGTAAAGGTGAAAAAGTCTGTACAGTAAAGATATTTTGGCGAAAATTAGCTAAACAATCTTGGAAAATGCTAAAAAGCAATACTTGATATTTTTTAGAATTTATGTCTGTCTGTCTTTCCCTATATTGCTAAAGATCTCTAAAATGGCGAAATTTATTTCAATAAAACTTACACTCATGTACAAAGGATACTCAAACCTACAAAATAGTATATGTTACATCACAATCGGTTGAGTGGTTTTCGGTGTACAACTTAACCTCTTCTTTGTACGTAGTCCCAAACAAAACAGGGATCATCCAAAACTGGTTTTATATGTGGTGCCATCTATGATCATTATAAGTTTGTTAAGTAAAAGTATAGTTAGTCTAAATAGGTACCTTCAAAGTGTCTTATGGCTATTTACCGACCGATAGATATCACTATTTTCAAATAATTTTCTAGCAAAATAAATGTTTTTTTGCAAAAAAGACAATAATTATGTGTCGGGTATCTTTCTGTTATTAAAAAAATAATAGAGTATAATATTCGGCACTTTCATAAACAAAAAGTCTCTGTGTCAAAATTTATAACAATGTCCACTTAATTTAATCGGTCAATCTCATTTATTTAAAATTATTATGTTTATATAATAGTAAAAATATTTTTATACTTAATCATTTCATTATTATTAATTTTAAATGATAAATACAATGCCTATAGATCCTTTTTTCAACAAATTGTCGATTAGTCCATATTATTTTCTATCTCGGTCGGTTTGTATATGTAAACATAGATGGCGTTGAATAATGATATAATAATAAAAGACATTTATTTCAGACATTAATCCACAACACAATTTAAAATTACAAGCAACAACCATACTTATACAATTTACACAAGCCAAAGCAAAAAAAAAAAATATTTGTAGGACAAATAGAAACCACTTAGCTTGGGCCGCCCGGTGCACCCCGATAGCTTAAATCGCCGCCGCCGCGCGATAACATAAACAATTTTTTGTCGACTCGTATATAACACGAATCTGCTCTGAAGTGATTTTTTTCTTAAAGCTAATGATTTACTCTTTCAAGTGTTAGCAAATGTTTGTTGATATTTGGTTTCTAATTTATTATACTTAGTGTCGAACATTGACGAGCGTTGAAAACACGTTTATATTAACTTTTAACGGGTTTATATTAAAAAGTAAATCGGTGACATATGTATTTTATGACTTTTATCGACGTAATGGTGATATCTGCATGCGATAAATTAAAAAAATCACCACTTTTTAATAATTAAAATAATTTTATCAATGTTCAATTGGCGCGAAATTTTTGCCGACGGCGGGACCGCACGGGAACCATTGACGTTTTGTGTAATGGTTTATTTAATCTAAATAAACCATTACATTACTGTTGCAATGTTTTTTTAACTAGGAAATGTATTGAAGTAAGAAGCTATACAAAGAACAAGGCAAGTCACCGTAGAGTGAACAGGTACAAAACTAAAAACACCGCAATTGCTCACTCTAAAAAGTTGCATACATTATTAAGGCACATGCGCCTTATAAGGACCATTTTTTGCAATATTAATGTATTTAACAGAAATGAAATAATACACGAAAATAATCTTAATCACAAAAATATTTATTTATTTGTGAATAAAATGAACATACAAATCAACATGTTTGATAAATTTTTTTAAAGAAAACAAATGTTTTTTAAAACCTCTGAAGTGGGCTTGGTTCGGCGATACACCGAAACCGTAGGTAGGTTCTAGGCGACTTGGGAGGGAAATGGACTGTATACAGAGGATAGCGGTTCTTCGCCGCCTAGGAGATGGATACGGGGAGAGGTGATTGAGTGGGTATAGGATATTTCAAGGATGGAGGGCACTTACCTTGCAACCTTCTTCGTTTCCGAAGGGCAGTCTCCTGGTGGTTTCGTGATGCAGCTGCTTGTTTTCGCTTCACTTCACCGTCACTCCCACTTGCGAGCGGTTTATATATGCGGTAATAATCACATTATCCGTGTGGTGACGGATTAAGAATACGGATTGTCACCACCCCATATCATCCCATGGGTGTCGTAAGAGCCGACAGAGGGAGCATATTATGCAGAAAACAGCACTGTAAGAGAAGGAAAACTTGATACAAACCCTATACCAACCCGTTTGGCCAGCGTGGTATAGTAGGCCAATTCCTCCTTTCAAAGGAGAGGCCTAGTCCAGCAGTGGACTAATAAAGGCTGATGATGATGAATAATCACATACAGCGATGCGGCGCGATACGAACGAGACGGCGTTCTCAGCGAGCGGAATGTTCTGGACTGTCACTCGCGTCGACGATCGCGGCGACGAAATCAGGCGAAAGGCAGTGCCTCTTCCAGGGAGTGGGATAGAGCGGGACGGAAATATGGTATCACTCGCACTAGACGTGGAACGATTGATCTTGATGCGATTAGTTATAGATAGGAAGGTAGATGGCGCTACCAGGGCTTTTTTAGGAACATAGGCACTTATCATGGCCCGATATTTACCACGTAATTTATAAACACTATCAAAATAAAAAATATGTATTTATGTAAAACTTAACGTAATTTATAATAGTCTTAGGTAATCAGTGTATATTAACAGTATTTTTTATCACAAATTAGACGATGGGCCATCTTAGGCTTAGCAAAACTTAATCTACCTACAAAACAAAAATCTCTAAATTAACTCGATAAATAACATTTTTGTGCTCTTATTCTAATAATAACTTTAGGTAAAAACAAGAAAAATATAAAAAAAACGACGAAATATTTTCTCCAAAATTTCAGCGGGCCTTATTAGGAGTATAAAAAAACAGTAAATAGTAACATATAAGAACCCAAAGCTTAATAGGCTCTTAGTTGCATTCTGGACATAAGAATGCCTCAATGTCGTTCTTAGATAGCCCAACACATTCCTCATGGTACCACAAAAAACAACCAATGCATTGTCGCATATCAGCCACTCGATCAACTTTACAGGCTCGGCAATACCAGTTTTCAGCCTTATTGGCCTTTCTTCCTTTACCTCTATTTTCCACATTTATCTTATTTTCTGTTTCTTCGCTCCTTTGAGCTTTTCCATCTTCTTTATTATTTTTATTGCTATGCGTTTTAGTCTTTTTTGGCTTCAGTTTTTGTGTTCTTTTTCGCTTTTGTTTCTTTTCTTCAACAGCATTAAACAAATCCTTTGTTACTTTTTGACCAATATAATTAATTGCTTTCCGTCTTGGTTTGCTTTTAATTATTGTAAAGTTAGGCGTTGGTATGAGTTCGTGAAACGGAGATCTATTTTGAGTCTTCTTATTGTGTTGCTTTAAATCTGATAGTGGCATATTGTCAGAATTATCGGCATCATCGGAATGATGATCCTCCATTTGAGTGCGTCGTAGGTCTCCGTGAGCAGCTAGTTTATCAGATGGATTCAATTCTTTTTCTTCCAATTCTGATTCTGATGATGTATAAATCTTACAGTTCCTGGCAGGATATTAAAAGTAGTTTTGCAATTCGTTTATATTAATATTTTCATCGTCTGAACCTGATGTAGAAGAATTGATGACTGGTCTTCGAAGTACAATCTGACCTAATCCAGACGTGCTGGGAATCGGGGAATGATATAGTGAACCTCTATCAGATATATTCATGCATATGTTTGTTGTTGACGGTTGATCTTCAATACCTTCAGTAGCTAATTCAGAGGAGGAACTGTAATCAACCAATTTTCTACATGCGTATGTAGGGGATCGTGTCTGGCTGGAGAGTAGATGGAAGTAGAGGTTCTGGACAGTCAGATACATCAGCTATTAATGATGGCGACATGCCAAGACCTTCTTTACAATCGGTCTCAGACTCATTACTGTGGTGAACCCTTGAGTCTAAGGCTGCTGAAGTAGCTGCATTAGAAGTTGTCACATGCAGGGTAGGGCGCTCAGTGAGGATAGAAGGCGCAAAAGCTTCCTCAGGAATCGCATTAGGATTGAAAGGATGAAGCCCAGTAGCTCTAAACCCGTTTTTAATATTATCTTGAGTTACGCACTTAGGCCATACCTTAGAAAATATTTTATTAAACCTTGCCTTCGTGAGCTTGCGATCTTGATGACGATAGGCGTACAGCAATACTTCCTCATCCCAATGGTGCTCATATGATTTATTAACCGTTTTATCCAATGGTTGTAGCTCATGGGTGGTGTTTGATGGTAAGCAATATAATACGATGTCGTTCTCATCTGCTGCATCCACAATTCTGGCATCCAAATGCGAAGCAGCTCCATCAAAAATGAGCAAACATTTGCGGGTGATTTATAGTTGCCAAGATGATTAATAAAATCAATAAATAGTTCTGTAGTCATGCTACCTTTTGGTGCCATTCTGACCAACGTGCCATCAGGCAAATTGTCGTTAAATTCCGGCCTAAGTCGTTTTCCTTTAAATATTATCATAGGTGGCACTGAATTTCCTGAAGCATTGACACACATAGCAATCGTGACGTTTTCAGCATGTTCCTGTGCGATGAAATGGACTCTCTTGCTGCCCTTTAGTTAGTCGGCAGCCCTTTTCGTCTATATTATATAGACGTTCTGGGTGACGAGGAATATCTAAGTCGTCATACAATTTTTTGATCGCCGTAAAATGTTGATGCACAATGTACTTGTTCAACTTTTGTGCTCTTGCAGAGTTCATAAAGTGCGCCTTTCGAACCGAAATTTCAGGGTTTCGTCTCAAAAAATTTGTCAGCCATTTTCTACCTGCAATGCACCTGTTGTCATTGAACGAGTTTTGTATATCATGCGCTTTACAAAATAAGTAGGCTTGCTTTCTTACAATTTTGCGAGTCAATGGTACGCCCACTTGCGCCAGTCGTATTATTCGCCCTGCTAAGTCTTTTTATTGGGATTGTGTTAGTGTAGTTGCTCGACCAGTCATCTTTTCGTCACTGCAAGATTTTAGGTGATTTCTTAAAGTTCTTCTTGGGATATTAAAGTTAGCTGCTGCTTTTCGTTGTGACATACGGCAGTTTTTTACAGATTCAATAGCTGATTTAAGTTGTTCTTCAGTCCATTCACCACGTCGCTTCTTATTGACTGTATCCATTTCGTAGAATCTAAAAATAAATAAACCTATTTAAACGTTTTTAATTTTGTGCCGCGTCAACTGGTTAAATTAATCAAATAAATAATGGTTAAGAGGTATATCTTTAATAGAAACAGTAAATAAAAACCAGACAATAATTTTCAAAGCATGGGATACTTATTAATATATTTTTAATCACGCAACATCAAGCATCCCCCTTTTTTGAATTATTTTCTGCTTTGTAGTTAGTGTGTAAAGTACGTTTTACAGTTTATTAAAACTGTTGTTGATTTTTTTGACTAAAAACCACTCTTCCATGTAAGTATTTCTTATTCATTTATTATTGCATTGTCATCGATTCTTGTTAGTATACGAAGTTTCAAATCAATCGAACGTTTTGAAGATCGTACATAATTATGACGTTTAAATATTCCGTTACAAACAAACATACAAACCAAGCTAATATAAAGCGTGAAATAAAAATAACCACCTGATTTTCACTATAGGTTCCTAGGAACATTGACATTCTATAGACCAAAGATGGCCCGGGCCATCATTGGGATCCGTGTGGTGGGCCTTTATAGGGTACTTTACCCAGTAACGAAAAAACACAAATTAAAAATTAAATTAATAAACAATACGAGCAAAACTTACCTTTCTGGGAATGTCCATAAATCGAAGTACTGATCTTCTTTAAACAAATACGAAAGCAGCTTGTTTTTTTAAGAAAATAGTAAATAGTTTGTGATGATAAATTTATAAATCGTCAGCCATTTGTAACGCCTCTGACAAACTGTCAAACACTGCAAAGATGGCGACTCCCTAGCTTCGATATGAAGTTGCAGTTTTATCTATGATACTAAACGAACATGGGCGCGAAATTTGAACTCATCCAAACTTTAAAATATACAAAATATTGAAAGTGGGCTATCTTAAGGACCGGGCCATCTTTGGCGCAAGTACCTTATAGCAAAACCCAAGTGACAAAAGTCACTTGGGTTCACTCAACGGATCTTAAATCAAAGTGACAAAAGTCACTGAGGTTCATTCGAGCGATTATCAAAGGTCAGTGTGCAGACGTATCCAGTGGCGCCGTAGTGGAGAGTCCCACACTCCCACATATCCACGAACACGCTTAGCACGCCATTGTGGCTGGACCTGACACGATTTAACAGGGATGCGCATTGCTTTGGCATGAAAACCATCTGTGTGAGCTTCCGCAAACATGCTCGACGCGCTACAAAATCGCGGCAGCCCCAATAGCACTCTAAACGCGTTGTTATATTGGACACGTAAGGCGCTGTACGCTCTAACTATAGTTAACCCACAGGCTGCATGTGTACAAGGCTTGGCAATACGATTTAAAAAGTGTTACAGTTTTACTTTTACTGTATTACTGCAGTGTGCGAACCTGCGGGCCAACATATTACACCGGACAGCTAGCACCCTACGTGCCCTCTCTATGTCGTTACTATCTTTAAGGTCCTCAGAGACCCAGTGGCCCAGATACTTGAAATGAGCGACTTTATTATTAGTGCTACCAGCTAAACTAAGTGAAGGTACCTACTGTGGTGTAAGATTTTCCCCTCGCTTTAAATACTAATAATTCGATTTTCTTTGCATTGTATCTGAGCCCATGAGCCTCCGCGTAACACTCACACATTTTCAACAGCTTCCGTAGAGCTCCTATCGATGGACTCAGCAGTACCATGTCATCTGCGTAGCTTATGTTATTGACACAGACTCCGTCTATGTAGCACCTGACATTGGCACTGCTGAGTTCACCGATAAGTTTATTTATGTATAGGTTGAAGAGCTTAGGCGATGTCAGACCACCTTACCTGACTCCGCCGTGCAACCTGTACACATCCGAAAAAGAGCCTTCCCATCGTACCCTGTTCTTTTGGTTATTGTACTAATACTTAAAAATAGACTATACAACCACCGTTGAGCAAATGACGTCATTTTTTGAATGGCGGTGTTAAGGTTCTCCGAGGATTGATGAGGTACTCTTGGGATAAAGTCATGCTAATTAAATTCCAACATTTACGCGAACAAAGTCGCGGGCACAGCTAGTTGTTTTATAAAGATGCATGCCTACCCAAAAATATAACCATAGATACGCCAATGCCTTCATATGTCCCCCTATGGATTTACGGCAGTTTATACCCAGAAGCCCATGATACAATATGGGTTCATAGCACGTACAGGCCTATAGTTATGTAGAGTCAAGGAAAGTTGATGAAAGAATACGTCAAGAAAGCATTTTCAAATATATTTTTTTTATTTAGATACAGTACCTAATTGAGCTACACCAGTGAAGTCAGAAGTGCGTTGCTTTGGGAATTTTGGGATCCAGAAAAGAACAGGGGGAGGAGTGAGATAAGCCGGCGTATACTGTTATGTTATTTTACGTTCCGACCTAGTTCCTGGGTCCATTCCCGCTAAAATCAACAAGACTCTACTATGGATTCATTTGCGAACTTAACTTTCAAACCTTTGTAACTTAATTGCCTTAAAAGACAGTCTGTAAATTGTGAATTGATTCGTAAGACGTAAACATTTTAACTTCTGTACGCAGTTGCGATTATACCCAACAAAAAAGTCATTTTTGTACTTAGCGATATCGCTGATCGAATGCCACTTGTATGATATTCTCTTTTGTTGTCAAGGTGTTGAGCGGTTCGCATGCGACCCATTGGTGTGTAAACTTGGATTAGGCTCCTTATCTCAAACTAAGCAGAACTTGTTACTGCTGTTTGCACACGTAGTAACGGGTCCGATTTGAAAATGTGTTCGAAAGCCCATTTATCGAGGAAGGCTATCTATATATAACATTACGCTATGAGGCGAAGGTGCAAAACAGCCCTAAATAATGCGGGTAAACCGTCGGCTCAACTATAGGTATTTATAATTTCTTATATAGTAAGTTTAAGCTAGATTCATCAGGCAAAGGTATTCATGATCTTTGATCCACATCTCGTGCCAGAAGTGAACAAATAAAAAAAAACACCACTGTTAAAATCTGAATTACATTTTATTTTAAAATTATAAACATTAATTATTGCTTATTTCGATTCACATACAACATTGACACAGACTGGATTAAAAGGGTCCTCGGACATGATATATATTTTATACAAATTTGCTAAAAATTGTTCCCGCGTCAGTAAAAACTGACATTCGAAGTAAAAAGGAAACGAGAACTGAAAATGTACATACTGGCATTAGTTTTACATTCTTACGGGATATATACAACGTAAATACAGCGCCAACTCAAGCTAAACAGTTGCACTGCCATTTTTTATTGCCCGTTCTTTCTCGTGGTTCTATCTATTGCATTGCGAACGTAGCAGTAAATGTAGGTAAATGTAGAATCATCTAGTAATTAACTTTAATTTTTGACGTTCATAAGCGTCACTTTGTGGCCGCGTCGTACGTCATTTTGACTTTGACTTATAACTTATTTCCTACACCATAAGAAATAAGAACGGTACACAGGTTACAATGCCTAGTTTGACAAGTAGCCGTGTGTACATTTCTTTCGAGTAACCGATATTTCGACACTGTTGTAATACCAGTTCCTCGAAACAAAGGTATGTGGTAAATAATATCCCGTAAGAAAATGTGAAACTAATGTTCATGACCACGAAAGTTTAAATTCCTATGATGTACTAGCATGTATGATCTATTCTGTAGGTATATTATGGACGATATAATAAAATAATTTTATATTCATGATCAAAGAGAAATCAAATTAATATCCTGCGCAAAACATGGTGTTTCCGTTAAATTTACTTGATAATATATTCTCTTCCATACTTACGACATCGAGATATTATAAATTCAGCTACCTAAATGCACATCAATAGGAAAATCTATCATCTTACCGATGACTGCTTTTTACAAGGTAATATTGCATCATCATCATCCTCCTACCATTATCCCAGTTGCAACCCGGGATCCGCTTACTAGTCTTACCGGATTTGACTGAATATAAGCTTTTCCACAGAGCGACTGCCTGTCTGACCTCTGGGAAAGCGATATGCCACGGTTTAGACTAGTGTCATTTTATTCAGAGGTACTGACGCCCTATAACGACTGTCAAAGATCTTCATGACAGCCGGGACCAACGGCTTAACGTGCTCAGCTTGCCGAGGCAAGGGAAATGACAGTTGCATTAAAGATGCATTTAACATAAAGTATAAATAAGTAGGTATTTTATATAAAGGCTTAATTTGTTTACTGTATGTATTTGATTGAGGTTGTAAAATAAGTAGGTATATGAACAATCGAAACCTGCTATGTTTTGTCTTTGCTATAAGAAACTTTATTAATTTCAACATAATTATGACATAATTTCTTTAAATTCTGATTTTGGTATAGGTTCATGAATGTTTTTGAAAAATGCTCTTTATAAAAGTGTGGATAAGGTTTATATTTCGATAACATAAGATTTCAAAATGTAATTTGCTTTAATGGCCGAAGGTATTTTTGTGTTCATAGCATATTGTAATTGCTTGTATAAGAACATCTTATCTGATTTTTAATTATCACAGATCAACATATATCACATCTGCAAACTAAGATGTTTCAAGATATTTGATAATCGCCTTTTCTAAATAATTATATTGATAAAACTTATAAGACTAAACAAATCATACTTTCACACGATTATAGACTTTATCAGCTAGATTATTGGTCACAAATTGTATTGATGAGAAAGAATTCCATGCTGTTTCACCACCAGATCCGGAGAGGGGATAACCATTATCTTCCAGATTCAGAAATATTAATTAGGTAGGTATAACCAGCAAAGTATTTATTACATCAATGTTTCTATGTATGTTATTGCCAATAAATCTAACCCAGTTAATTATTTATCGCCTGACTGATAAATACCGGATAAATAAATTGGTTTAACTGGCCTTCATTCTGCTATATTTTGCACATTTATGTTTTTATCACTTAACCGACACAATCCTATATGTTCTTAATATACTGATAAATGAGGTGCTAAAATTAGAGAATAGTCTTGATCAAACTACTACTGTCATGCAATAAAGTAAAGTATTCGTAAAATCATAAGGCACAATTTCGTATGCATCTTAACCACAATATTTCTTAATAAAACCGAAGCTCAAAATATTGTTTTATGTAGTATTGCTATACAGTTAAAAATAACAATTTTACTACATTTAGACCGAAATTCGCTACCCCTGGATAGGTCTTATTTTCTAGACAATTACAAAATTGGAATATAGGTACTTAGATGTATTAACAAAAATACGTAGAACTTCCCTGCGTTCTTACTCATTTCTATTGGATTTAGAGTCACAACACTGATTTTCAGCATCAGTGTCAACTGTCGACTGTCACACTTAAACTCGGAAAATGCTGGTACCTAAACTACATGATATATTTACATTATATGCCCATAGCGGGTACTGGTGAATAATTTGTCTGCGACGGCGCGCAAGCCTGTCTTACACTCATCTCCCATGCGTCGAGGAGTTGACCCACAGAACAGTTCTTCGGTAACCTGATAGACAAACAATTTTTTGAATGCAATAAACATTAGGGTGGTTTTTGAGCAGTGTGTGGAGTATCATGTGTAGTGTGTGGTGAGCCGTGTGTTGTGTATCGTGTGTAGTGTGTGTTGAGCAGTGTGTGGAGTATCGTGATTAGTGTGTGGTGGGCAGTGTGTGGTGAGCAGTGTGTGGTGAGCAGTGTATCGTGAGCAGTGTGTGGTGAGCATTGTATCGTGAGCAGTGTGTGGTGTATCGTGTGTAGTGTGTGGTGCATCGTGTGTAGTGTGTGGAGTATTGTGTGTTGTGTGTGTTGAGCAGTGTGTGGAGTATCGTGATTAGTGTGTGGTGGGCAGTGTGTGGTGAGCAGTGTATCGTGAGCAGTGTGTGGTGTATCGTGTGTAGTGTGTGGTGCATCGTGTGTAGTGTGTGGAGTATTGTGTGTTGTGTGTGGTGAGCCGTCTGTGGTGTCTCGTCTGTAGTGTGTGAATTATCGTGTGTAGTGTGTGGTGAGCAGTGTTTACTGTATCGTGTGTAGTAAGCAGTGTATCGTGAGCAGTGTGTGGTGTATCGAGTGTAGTGTGTGGTGTATTGTGTGTAGTGTGTGGTGAGCAATATGTGGTGAGCAGTGTGTGGTGAGCAGTGTGTGGTGAGCAGTGTATCGTGAGCAGTGTGTGGTGAGCCGTGTGTGGTGTATCGTGTGTAGTGTGTGGAATATTGTGTGTAGTATGTGGTGAGCAGTGTATCGTGCGCAATGTGTGGTGAGCAGTGTATCGTGCGCAGTGTGTGGTGAGCAGTGTATCGTGAGCAGTGTGTGGTGTAACGTGTGTAGTGTGTGGTGTATCGTGTGTGGTGTGTAGTGTGTGCAGTAGGTACCTGGCACAACGCGCGTCCATGGCCTGCTCGAGCCTGGCGAGGAAGCTGTCGGGCGGCGGGCGCGCGCGCGGCTTGAGGCGCGTGGGCGCGCGGCGCGGGTAGTCGCGCGGCACGCTCACGTGCACGCCCGCCACACTCGGCAGTCGCGGCTCGTCCAGCGCCGCCACCAGCGTGATGGCGCCGCCGCCCCCTCCACCCGCTCCCACTGACATCTGCTCCAACGACACCTGTACACACACACAGTCATACACGTATTGAGCGAAATACACACCTGCACTAGACGGGCGGAGTAAGCAAGCGAGGAACGCCGCGAACTCAGCGAACCAGAATATAGAGCGCTGAGGGCTAAACTCGTTGACTGACTTGATATTACGTCGTCAGTCGGTTATGTCGCCAGCATAGCTATAACTACATCGCTAACATTATATATATATGAATAAAGATAAAACGATGCTCGCCCGCCCGCTGCCAGTGTGTCTCTCTATTTATTATCCTACCCACCTACACTTTTAGCTAGTGACGCGACAATGCGGCGATGCGATGACGACGCTTTCTGTGGCGGTAGTAATTGTGTTGGAATAATACATAGCGTGGATATCGTATTACAGCCACATGTCGCGTCGTGTTATTCTTAACTAGTCGTTAGCCTAGTCGAGTAGTGACAAACAGACTAACACGCTGAGAGGCCTGAGTTCAAACACACGGCGTCTACCACAGACTTTTCGAAAGCCAAATTGCATTTGGACTATTTTGGACAGCGTGTTAGATCCTGGATCATACCTTCTCTAATGAGTAATGAGAAGTGGCCTATACTTAGCATTGGGCATATAAACTCCATTGCAAAAAAAGGGCACCTTACAGTCATTGGCTGTTCTATTGATGGTATTAATATTTTTAGTATGTCATTAGCATAAATGACTAGAAATTTCTTTCTATAATATACAGAGCTGATGATGTTGACTGCCCCCGCAGACTGCGGCAAAAACGACGATCAAGAGATTTAGTTGATTTGTCAAAAGCCTTCAATACTATCACTCACGTCTGCCTCATAATAATCTTGCAGCCCATTCGTCTTTTTCTTAGACGCTACGATGATTCTCTTTTCATTGCCCAGAACTAAAAAATACTCCGCCAGGATAGATGTATACTAATTTGATCTAATTTTTTGAACATACATGGTACGTTAAATCTGGCGTACCTCAGGCTGTATACTGGCACCTTAGGTATTTTGAAGTTTTGAACATATTCAAAAGTTAGTTAACAAGGAGTAACGATGTAATTGGCGTACAATTAACGTA
Source organism: Euclidia mi (assembly GCA_944739405.2). NCBI lineage: Eukaryota > Metazoa > Arthropoda > Insecta > Lepidoptera > Erebidae > Euclidia > Euclidia mi. Next base: position 59,054,199 of record OX123196.2, on the reverse strand, counting down.
ATAAGGTTTTAAAGAGGTATTTTATATTCTTAATTACGTTCAATATTTTCCGATATCGATTTTGAGCATTCGAATTCCTCGTCAATGTGGTAGTTATCTATTAAGTCAACAAATGCAAATACATTTGTGCATTTATGGTAGTTTTCTATACAAAATCATGGCGTTCCATAGTCTCTGCCTACACCTCCAGGAAACAGGCTTGAGTATACTTTTGGTCTTTATAGAGCATTATCATTTTTAGGGTTCCATAGCCAAAAATGGCAAAATCGGTACCCATTTTATTCCGAAACTATTGAGGCTACAGATTTGAAAATTGCTATGTTTATGTATTCTGTGAATCGATTCACGATTTTTATACAAAAATAAAAAGAAATAGAAATTATGGAAGGCTCTCCTACTGCACCGACTTGAAAAAAAAATTTCTTCAGTCACACATTTGTGAGGTCTCTTTTTTATGTTAATAGGCGGCAAACGAGCAGACGGATTGCCTGATGGTAAGCAATTACCGCCGCCCATGGACACAAGCAACACCACAGGAGTCACAAGTGCGTTGCTGCCCCTTGGGGTTGGGAAAAGGGATAGGATGAGGAGTAGGATGAGGGAGAAGGAATAGGGGATAGGGCCTCCGGCACTCTCACTCACCGAACGAAACGCAACAGTTTAGGTACTGTTACTTTACATCGATTTTCTGTGAGAGGGTAGTACTTCCCCGGTCGAGCCGGCCCATTCATGCTGAAGTCAGCAAGGCTCTACTACCTTGAGATCTACCTCTAGATAGGTCTTTCAAAATGACGTTGAAGATTCTAAAACAAATGTTTATAAAAGTCAATCGTTTAAAAATAGACGCCACTAAAGTGTTAAAATGAGTGTCTCCTGACCACCATCTGACTTTTGAAGTAAGAGCGTAACAAATCTGAAAAAAAAATACTATAGTTCGTATTGAAGACTTCCAACGAAAATTGGTTCGAAATAAATGCGGTTCGAAAGTCAGCGGTTTTTGAGCACATTGTCAAAAACCATAAATATGACTTTGTTGTTTATATAAACACTACTGATAACAAAGTAATTTATGGTGACGAAAAAGTGATAGTGGTAATTGTTTGGGTGAAGATAATGGGTATGTTGTGGATCCCTCTACCTACAACGGAACCCTTCATGGGCGAGTGCGACCCGCTTGATATAATTATTATTAGGTTGGTATCTCGATTAAAGTAAATTTTAACCCGGTATAAAACATTTCAATAATCTATACACCGCTATTTTTTAATTAGTACAAAAAATTTAACACAGCACTAAGTATCTTTAACTGATCATATTCATGTAGTTAAAAAATAAAAACACTAAGTCCCAAAACTGTCTCAAAACTGTCCACAAAAATACGTGATAATTGGTAAATGCAATACTAATACTATGACCGACCCGAATACTACGAGTATCATAGTAAAATGAACCATTGATAAATTCCCCTAAAACGTCCTTTTGAACGTCTGAAAGTCTCATGAACTATGATATTTTTAATGAATAAAAATTAAAGTATAAAAGTTGAACATATCTTCTAGTAAATCGTAAAGATAGAAACACGATTTGGAATGATTGGCTCGATAAAAAAAATGTCAAACATGGCCCTAAATCACAATTTTAAACGTGTACTGCTTAGAGATTCCATAATTAATTTATATGAAAGTATTATCAATAGAAACAGCTCTTTATTTTAAAATAAATGGTATAAACAGATTTCGTAATTTCGTTATTCTGAAATAGATCTATGATAGAACTAGTGATACTTTTTTTCCCACTAGTTCTATTAGCACAACTTGATGAGAAGAATAGAACTAATATGAAACAGTTATAGGAAATTTCCCACTAGTTCTATTTATGTTTTACAAGGGTAGTGTCACAACATCGCGCTCACATATCCGAATAAATATGTACTATATATCTATTTGTTTATATTATATATATTATATATATATATAATATAAACAAATTAACGTCTACAAAACAAATGACTACCAGAAAGTGATCAGCTATCGATAGTGATTGCAAAAAACAGGTGCATGCGATTTTCGACCTTATTGACAATTCATGACAAACTTTATCTTTTTTTTCTCGCTTTCTGGCATTATTACGGTAAATAAATTATAAATTCTGACTAGGTTGAAAATCAAATGCACCTGTTTTCTGCAATCACTATCGATAGCAGATCACTTTCTGTAAGTCATTTGTTTTGTAGACGTTCATTTGTTTTGTAGGCGTTCATTTGTTTTGTAGACGTTCATTTGTTTTACACCTTAAACAAATGAACGTCTACAAAACATTTTCATTCAGATATATGAGCGCGATGTCGTGATACTACGGATTATTCCCAGTAGTTCTATTGAATATCCTTGTAAAAACATACATAGAACTAGACTGGCACATTTCCTATTACTTATCCCATTAGTTCTATTCTCCTTATCAAGTTGTGCTAATAGAATTAGGACAGTTCTATCATAGAACTGTTCAATGTACTGGGAATGATCCCACAAAATAGTAGAACTTGAAATTAACGAACTGAAATTAATAAACTTATTACACAACAATATTATCTGGGAGTAAGCTTTGACCCACCATACCCCCAGGGGTACTGCCAGGGGTACGGTGGGTCGGCAGCGAAAACTGTGCAGTACAATCTACTTAGTTGTTTAATACTAAAAGGAGAAAAACAAGAACAAGTGAATGGACTTTGATCATCCGTCAATATTTGTAACTTATGTATGATTTAGTATTTCTATAATAATAATATATTGTGTTGATTCAGCCTCAAACCACTTTTATTACTTGACAAAAACACACATCAGTATTTTATTATTACGAATGTCCCATCTGGATACTTTGTTTTTTTGTCTTTGAACACGCACAATACTGCTTCTCTTTTACACTCGCTAAATGACAATTTTTTTATTCACTCTATTATTTGTGATACTGAATTTATTATAAATTGAAAATAAAACGTTGTAATATTGTAATACTCATGAAAGTGAAGTGATTCCATAACTTTAAGTCATTTTCCTACTATAGTTTGTGCAAAATCTCATTACACACGACGGCATTTTCAAATGTAACGTACACACACGCGAGTAAAAGAGCGAGCGTTTCCGACCGCAGCGCGTACGCGACTAAAGCCAAATGAGACATTTAGCCTGTTTTTAATGTGCCACTTTTGAAGTCCGCATAACTCATCTACGGGTTTTTTTACGCTGCGCTGTGGCACACGCACACACGAAACCCCCCTTCCCCTTCCCCCCGCTCACTCGCTGACGCCACCGCCGTGTTTTTGTTTTTGCGGGGGGTGAGGTCGAGCTACGCACTGTACTGCAACCTCGCCTTAAGTGAGATTTTCTACAATAAACAAATGATAATAACTTTGCTCTTTATTGATATTATGAAATTCTTACGTCACATATATATGATAATAATATCTTCGCTAATCTGTCCTTAAAGTTTTTGTACTAATTAAAAAATAGCGGTGTATATTACCCTTTAGAAAGCGTATGCGCCTGCTGATCGAAAAATCCCGGTTTTGATCCCAGTTCGGGTAAAAGTGTAACTGGGTTTTTTCGAATTCTCAGTAGCAGTACGGAGTCTGGCAAAGTGCCCGGTAACGGTAATAGGCTCACTCCCTTGGCTTGTGGGACTCAAAATTTCAAAACATTGCGAAATGTGGCTATATTACCTATGCCTACCCCGGGGCGTAAATAAATAATATACAATAAAGACGAGTATCAAGGGATTTAGTTGATTTGTCGTAAGCCTTCGATACTGTCACTCATGTATTGCTCTTAACAATCTTGCACTCCATTTGTATTTAGGGACCATCTTAAGCGCATAGATGGTCATATTTCCATTGCCGTGAACTTAAGTTTTACTCCGCAAAGGTAAATACAAATTGTTCAAAATTAGTCTGGCGTACCTCAAGGCAGTATTCTGTCACCGTCAGGTATTTTGAATGAAAATTTTAGTCGGAGTGAAACTTTTAATAATCGAAATACCAGCATTAAAATCATAATTTCCAGCTATCATTCGTAGTCAGTAAGGTTTTACTGTATTTAAGATACTCAAAGTTATTAAAAGAGCTGCTTAGCGACTTTGTTAGAAGTGGCCAGCTGAGGTGTCAAAATTTGTAGAGCGCCCGTAGGACCTAAGCGAATGAATATGTTCTATTTACTTCAAAATGTAGAAACTGACGAAATTAAGAAACGTCTTAGAGAAAGGGACCTTATAGGAGAGGCCTTTGTCCAGCAGTGGTCTACTAACAAAAAAATATTGGGTTCATGCTGAGATCTTTTTTTTAATGACCCTGCTGGGATTAGACCACTTATTGGTGAAATTAAACTTACCTTAAACCGCGAGTCTAATCTAGCGATTTCACCCTGAAGAACGTCTGGAATTTCAGGCATGGGTTCTTCAATGGCTGGTATTTTTTGTGGCGGTGGAAGATTTCTGCAAATAATTAATACTTTGTTAAGCTTTTTGAAATAAAAAAAATAAAATATTTTATATGTAAGTAAATTGGTATTGGATATATGCAGCTTGCATCATTTTTAATTTTTAAACATTTTGTGGGTTTAAGTTTTATGCTTACTTGATTTCTGGTCCACTAAGCGCGTCCAACGTAGGTCCAAACGTGCGCTTGAGTGTATGGTTCGCGAGCGGAGACTGGAGGCAATTATTTACTACCTCTAGCAAGGGATTGAAGATTTGTTCCTGTAACAGAAAAATAGATATACTTAGAACCTCTGGTCCCTTAAAGTTTCACCAAAACCCGTTTAGAAAGTTTACGAAGAAGTGTAAGAAACATTCATACAGCAATTCTCACAAACATTCGCATTTATAACAGTAGTAAGGTAATATTTTATTTTTTACCTTCCCAGCGCTGGGCACAACGACCCCCTCGCTCCGCTTGAAGTCCAGTTTCTCCAGCACCACTTCACATTTGATGAGCGTCTCTAAGGGCATGCGCTTGTTCGGGTTCGACAGTATGTCTAGTAGATTCTTCATCTTTGTTAGTTTTTCCACATCTGTAATTAGTAAGTTGTTTGAATATATTGCGTAATTAGTAATAGTAGAGATAAGAGGTAGGAGCAACTATACTCCATTTGGTTAGGTATTTAACTAAAGGTAAACAATCTTGATGTGACTTTTTTTATCTAAAATCTGTTTAAAAATAAAATGCTGCTAAAGGTCAATGTAAATACAACAACAATGATTTCTGAATCAATTGAACCCTTGGTTTAAGCAGTAGTCTATTTGTTTAATATGAGGTAATTTAAAAAGTCACATCAAGATTGTTTACCTTTAGTTAAGTACCTAACCAAATCGAGTATAGTCTTTGTTTTTTTATTTACCTACTCACGCCGGTATCAACGAACGGGTAGGCAGAGGAGTAATATTGCAGATACATGTATATGAAGGTGAAGTATTAGGTCCACCGTTATAAGGGGCGGTTCTGAATATCAGAAAATCCTTTCTAAGTGTACTCCTACTGTCCTCAAGCAACATACATGCCAAATTGCCGCTGCTTGCGACAATAAGTTTTGGCCATGCGTTGTCTATCAGTCAGTTAGTAACGCAAGAATTTTTAATACAAGGCTACTTAAACAGAAGATATCAAATACTGGCTGCTCTTTGTACTTACTCTCTCCCTCACTGACCATCCGATGCACCATCCTTCTAAGCGGCTCAATGTACTTGGAGAGCTGTCGGACCTTCTCCCTGTAGGCGGCCTCTTCCCCCCCGGGGGAGGCCACACTAGCGCTCACGGGCGTGTTGAGGGACGATGACGGAGACGCCACCATGCTCATGCCTACACCTCTGGAAAATAAATGGGACATAAATTGGCAAAAAAATTGGTAGTGTGATTGAATGGTATTGATAAATCTTGGAGTAGATTTATATCAAGAGAATTATTACTTATAGATGAAATTACTAGAACGCTTTAAATAAAAGAAGGCTTTATAGTCCGAGAGCTGGCATCAATTTTGAGTAGCCAACTACCCAAAATTTATGCCAGCTCTCCTACTATTATATGCTTAACGAAATATGGAAGGATGTAACTTAAATAATTATGTGATCTGTGGTGTCGACGGGTTGTCACAGAATTACCGACCTTACCGTGAAGAAAAGAAGGCAAAATCTCTTTGTCTTCAATATATAGTGAGCTAGATACACCAGGGTCATAAGGCCACTGTATTACTTATCTTACTTTGAAGAATATAGGCAAGTTCTTTGGCTGGAGTACGTGATTGTTAGATGCAACGTCGAGAGCCTGTCTTCGTATTACCGACCTTGCTGTGGAATACGTGACGGTTAGAAGCACCGTTGAGATATTGTCACAGTATTATCGACCTTATTGTAAAGGACATAGGGTACAAACCTCTGCAGCTGGGTACATGATGGTTAGAAGAACCGTTAAGGGGCTGTCATCATATTATCCACCTTACTGTAAAGGACATAAGGTACAAACCTCTGTGGCTGGGGCACGTCGTGGTTAGATGCAACTTCGAGTGACAGTCTTCGTATTACCGCCCTTATTGTAAGCTACATAAGGTACAAACCTCTGTGGCTGGGGTACATGATGAGCTAGATGCGCCGGCGTAGATGGCGAGGGGCTGCCGACGCTGCCGCACGCGCCGAGCGTGCCCAGTGACGACATCGGTGACGTCATCTGACTGCCCATCACTCCTGCAGCAATATATCCACATGTTATTATAGCCGAAATTGGTGGTAGTTAAAACTCTTTAAGTCCATATTCAGTATTTAAATTCGAAATTATGTTTGTTCTTCTTTCCCCTCGTTTTCACCAAGAAACATGTCCAATACATGTTTTATACAAAACTTGTAGACAACATAATTATTTGTTTTATACATGTATTGGACATGTCTCAAACATTCTTTCGTTCACACTGTGTAGCCAACAAGTATCTATACAAGTATAAAACACATTTGCGTTTACACTGAACTCTGTTACAGTTTAAAACATGTCTTATACATTGATAGCGTTCTCACCTACAAAATACAGTCGTGTTTTGGACAAGTATTGTTTATTTTATTGCAATTTCTGTATTATACAAGTCTTAGACAAGTTTTAAACTTTATCCATGCTTGTTGGATAAAGTTTTTTTTTTACTGCACGGTTGGCGTATAGTGCATAGATTATACAGATATACGTATAGTGGTTTAAGCGGCCGCCTCATCGCTTGACATTGCGCTGAGCGTTGTGGGTTCGATTCCCACACGAGACAAAACTTTGTGTGATCTATAAATTGTGCCCGTATGTTGTATGTTTGTAAAGTCCCCCCGCGACACAAGATTTAGTCCTAATGAGGGAGTCGTATTTAAAAAAAAAAAATATAGTTTTCAACATACCGGACGAACCGCGCTTTTTACTTCGTGAAAACGAAATAAGAAGAAGAATGGAGTGGTCAAAAAAACAAACTTTAGAACTCATTGAGCTTTTGCATGTACAAGAATGTCTGAGGAATGTGAAAAATAAAATATATAAAGATCGTCAGAAGAAAAAAGACGCATTGGCAGCAATTGCTTCGCAAATGTACATTAATGTTTTTTATTTTTTATTTATAGACTCACGCCTGTATCCCTGAAGGGGTAGGCAGAGGTGTAATACTTATTACACCCACATTTCGCCATGAATTTTAAGTTCGCCACGTAATAAGGGGGGGGGGGGGGAGCCTATTGCCGTACCGTTACCAGACTCCGTGCTGCCACTGAGAATTCGGAAAAACCCAGTAGGTAATACTTTTGCCCGACCCGGGAATCGAACCCGGGGCCTCTATTTAGCAGTCACATACGCTATCGACTGGACCACGGAGGCAGTGTTAAAGATGTTGATAAAATATAACAAACCTCAAGAACCAGTTTAATAGGGAAGTAAATAAATTAAAAACGAAGTCAGGTTCTTTCTTTTAAAATAAAACTACTGCTTGAATTTGTCTCGAATTCTACAAGTTTAGCTACGACAAAAACATGAGATCATAAACATGCAGACAACTACAAGTTTTCAACCAACAAGTTTCATACAAGTTTTATATACATGTCTACAACAAGTTACATACAAGTTTTCTATACATGTCTACAACAAGTTGCATACAAGTTTTGTGTAAGGTACAACAAGTTTTATACATGTCTATAGTTTTGTATACGACATGTTTTATACATGTATATGAGAAAAGAAAACATTGTCAAAAACTTGTTAAATACATGTATTATACCTTGGTGAAAACGCGGGGTTTCACATCACGTCGCATAAATTATGTGTGTATTTATGTGTGTACTGGAGATAATTAGGAGGTTATTAGACATAGGCTACTTCTAACAGCGATAACCGATGCTATTGCCGGCATGCCTCGAGCAAAGCGAAGTTACTTATATTTGTGAAACGATTAATATCAGTTGAGTAATTGTAGCTGTGTCCTCGTTCATTCAGTCATTTTGTGACCAAGGCTGGTTTACTCCCTGGCGAAACGTCGGGACAAAAGGAATATAGTCCAGGTTTCTATATTTTCAAATGACTACGCGTGATTGAAGCGTATATAAACATTTCTACAGGTTTCCTTGCATCAGGAATTATGTTTCGCCTTTGCGAAGATCTTAGACGACTTATGGACGTACCTACGCATAGCGTAATAGTAAAGACTTTTTCGCTTCGCCTGACGTGTCGTTCAGTATGCATTAAGATATTGCTATAATGTGTGGTGGCGAGCTATAGGGTGGACGGTGGCAACATGGGCAGAAAGCCAGCCTATGACAGGAAAACGACCCTATTCGCAAGCACGTTTATCTCGACGACACGAAACTTTTGCCAAAATATCTACGCACTATTGCTTGAAATCGTGTAAGCAGGCGGGTCCATTGAGACAATAAATCTGCCAATGGCGCTCAGTGGCGTAGCTGAGCTCATAAAACTAATAAGTTGTGTGTGTTATGAAAGGTAACCTTTAAGCGGGGCGAGAAATAGCTGTTCTCTGGGCCGGCTGCGGACCGTCATGCCATTATTATTGATATGATATTGCTACAATGACTTTAACTATGAGTCTCCAAGAGTGCTGGAGATCAGGTGGCATCGAGCCAATAAAAAATCAAACAACAGGCTGGGACTCCACCAAAGCGGAGACGAGACGAGCAGAGAGTTGTTTTTTAAACAACCAAAAGTATTGTGTTATTATTGACACATATCTTCTCCGCTCAGCTTCAGTGGAGATCACTGTGCGGAGATTGTGAGCGGCGTGCAGTGAACGATGTCACCTTCCCCCTTCTCGCCCGCCAGCAACCCGCGCAGCACTTAGCGCCTGGCACGCGAGCTAAAAACATATCTTCTCGCACAGCACACATCTCTGCTTTGGTGGACTCCCGGCCTCAACCCGCTTGCGGGTACAAAAATGCGTCGGAGAAAATCGCTTGCAGTCATTTCAGTGACGAGCTTATTTCATCCAGAATACCAATTACTTTCGAAACGAAACCCATAAGATAATGTCAACAACTATGATTAAAAATAATAAACAAACTGTATTTAAAATTGTGTATTTCAAAAATATTTTCTTAAATATAATTCAGCATTGTGGCACATTCATATCTCTGAGCACAACATTCTATGTTGGTGAAATCACAAACATAATTCTTTTAATCATAATTAAGTATACATATTATGAATTTTGAGTCATAAGTATTTTTACTTATAAAGTTTTATCATAGACATGGAAAACAATATTTATAACAATAATTACTATAACACTAGTCTATCTAACACTAATATATACACTGTACAGTCTATTTCTGCAAACTGACGTTGACAAAATGTTAGTAGACTACTATAAAAATAATAAATATCACATATTTATGTTTCGTGTAGATTTTTTTGTTATAAGCTGATCTTTGAAACAAAATTTCAGAAATATATACGATTAAAAAAGGTTAAAACCATTTAAAAAAATGTTAATACTTTTCTCACAATTAACAAATTGTATGAGGCAGAAGCAGATTATTTTTAAGACCGTCATATCGTGTTATGCTCTTATTTTACTAACTTTAAATGCACATACCCTTTGTAGTGCTTTTTTAACAAATTTTTAGTAAATCGGCTACCTGATCAAATTACAATCTAGTGTAAAAATAATATAATAATTGATTACTTTAATAGTAGTCAACTACCCTACTAATCAATAATTAGTTCATCAGTCTAGCACCAAATTAGTGAATACGACAATTACTATCTTTCTTTCTTTTCCCTACATCATCAGCATCACATATAAAACTCTCAACATACCAAAATACACCTTAAGCTAAGAAAATAAACTCCAACAAACATACTATAAAAGATTTACAATAATATTATATTTAGATTAAAATATCACCAATATAACATAGGCACTTATATACAAAAAGCCTTATTTATACCATTGTGATGTACAAAACAACAAATAATCTTATTAAATAATATTACAGGCACTTCTTATATTTACAATATTTGAATAAAATTATTATTCAATATTTTCAATCATATCACAAGCAGGCTTACAATTTATTTATTATTTTATTAAGTTTAAATTGCATTGAAATACCATCATAATCCTCTTAGCGTTTTTACAACATGGAACATGGATCCTAAACTATAAAGCCTTTATTGGCAATTTGCAATAGAATTGAAATAACAATTAAATCAAATGCGAATCGGACTCGCTTTTGATTTAATTATTGTACCCATTATCTTCATCTAACCAAATATATCACTTTTCTTGCCAACAAAAATAACTTTTTTCCATAGTAAGTATTTGTATAAACTAAAAAGTTATATTTGCTGTTTTTGTATATGCGCTATATCACAAAAGCTGCTGACTATAGCTCGTTAAACCAATTTTACGTTGAATGTTTTTATTACGATCTACAGCATATATTTTTTTTACATTTGACACTCTCTTATTTTAAGTTACAGGTTGACGCCCATTTTACCATTTTGGAAGCGCACATCGTTCAATAGATGACTTTGAAAAATAATAGTTATAAGGATCCTCAATAATTTTTTTAAAGATGGCTTCCAAAAGTTTGAGGTTGGAAATACAGTTTCCCTAATATTTTGTAGAATCCTACACAATATTAGGGAAGCTGTATTACAATAATTATAAATAAAAATAACTATAATAGTTAAAGAACCACTTATTATAAGATACTGAAAAATCCTAGGTCAATATAAGTGGCATCGAAAGAATTTACACATGGCCTTAAAAAATATTTTGAAGATCATCCTTTGGCTTAATAGTGGCCTACAAGTTACGTCAAACATATATGGATATTTTCGCCGTTTGTTTCGCATGATCTACGAAACGGCTAGAGCGATTATGAGATCACTAAAGTTGGTGTTACAACAAGTAAAATAGAGCTTTTTAAATACAATCATTGCAAAAGACTTAACAATTATAATCACACAAACGAAAATTTGAGTGATATCAGAATCATCACACTCAAACAACTTAACAGTTTATCCGTCCCATGTATCATATATGATTCATAACAGTTGATTTTCTATTATGTCTCTGGCTAGATATTGTATAATAAAAATCAGCATCTTATAGCTCTTATTTCTCCTTGGCTATTTTTTATATCTGACTTTGTCTATCTTATACATCTATCTCACTTTCGCCTCATTAATATCTATACTAATATAATAAAACTAGTATTGTAGAGTTTGATTTTTGTTTGAAAGCGCTAATCTCCGGATTTAGTGGTTCGAATAGGAAAAATATTTTTATAGTCCATTTAAAGAGGAAGACTTGAGGCTATATAACATTACGCCTTGAGCTATGGGTGCGGAGCAGTAACGGCTGCAACCATGGGAAGAGGTAGTAACTTTCCTTTTTAGTTAGCCTATCAAAGTGTCCCACTGCTGGGCAAAAGCCTAAACTACATAAGTCATTTCTCTAATTTAACAGGGGAGTACAGTTTGATGTTGAATTCTACTTGTTTCCACATAGCGAGTAGTTTTTCATCCGGTACCGTTCTGATCAGTTCTTTGAATCTGTGCTGCATTATGTGTCGGGCGCGACGCATACGAGAAGCCTTTGTAGCTGAAACATAAAAAGAAAACAAATTAAATAAAATAAAAAATTTGTATCGGTATCTTTTTTATAAAGTGTGTATGATTAGGAAGACCAATCGATATTAAGCTATGCTGATTATTTATTTATTTAATTCTTTATTGTACACTATTGATTAGGTATATTGATTTATTTAAAAAAAACTTCTTTTGTTATAATTAAGGTGTGAACGATATGATTAAAAGTAAAACGTAAAACTATACAATAAAGGTAAAGGAAAACCTCCTAAAGTAGGGTTTTTAAAGTAGGGTACTAGGGAATCAGGAGAATTTCCACCTCACAAAGTGCCAAATATGGAGTAGGTAGGCATAAATATACTACCTACTTCGCGTATATGCCTTCTCTTACTGAATGAGATTGGGTGACTGGTGACACTTTGCGTTCTTTATCCGTTACCACACCTATAACTTTTGAAATCATCAGCTCTGTATATATATTGTCCCTTTGCTGGACAGGAGCCTTTTCTCACTACGAGAACCATATCCGTACAGCCGAGAATTTACCGACAGTAACTAAATGAAAGACGCGAGTTCAAACGGTCAAACCCACGACAGCGGGTACCGCGGGCTTTTCGGAGAAAAACTCGTTTAAAATTGTTAGATATCGTATCGATAAGTTCATATCTGGTTAGAGCAGTAAGCGGACCGGGCTCCAAGGCTTGTAATGCCCGGTTGGCCCAGTAGCATACAAAGCGCGATTCAAGTCGCGATTTACAGTCTTGGATGCAACCGGGACAACGCTAGGGCGATGATGATGAAAATTGTTAGATATCGCTTGCTCAACGCCGAAGTTAAACATTGTTTGGCATCCTGCATGTCTGGGTTTTCTCCATAATGTTCTTGAGGAACATGTCAAGTCAGCACTTGGCCAGCACAATGGACAATGGCCTAATTCTTCTCATAATGAGAAGACGCAAGTGGTCAGTACTGTGACAGACTATAAACAAGGCTGTTGATGATACGACCTTTCTATTTATATTTTAACTAGCTGTCGCAAGTGCATAGGCAACTCAGTTTCTGGATCATAACAACAACTTCTTCCACCAAGTTTGATTGTGAATTTAAAGTGATTGAAACCATCAATAAAAATATTCAAATCGCTTAAACCGTTTAGTGACTCACATACATACAGAAAAATATACATAATGTTGTGGTTAAGTCAAAGTCAAAATCGTTTATTCATCTAGGTCACAAGGTGACGCTTATGAACGTCAATTTTAAAATTAAATTACTTAATGCTTCTACATTTACTGCCTCGTCCGCAAAGCAATAGGTAGAACCACGAGAAAGAACGGTCAATAAAACTCGTGGCCACTCTTTTAAATCACCAATATTATGGTAAATATTTTTTATTTTTGTAAGGTTTGTTATTTATGTAACCATAGTGAGGGTCTTGGATCGAACCCGGGATGGGGCTTAGACGATATTATAGTCATACCAACTACATGCTTTCGCAACACAGTTCAAACATACATAATTTCAACACCAGTTTTACTCACAAATCATAGCATAATATTGATTGGTCTCCCTAAGTCGTACCAAGTGCGTAATTATATATACAAAAGTATAACAGAACCTAGCTCTATTGTCTATGCCGTGGTCTATCAGTCTATGGCTTCGGTTAGCCCAGTGGCATACAAAGCGCGATTCAAATCGCGATTTACAGTCTTAATACTCACAACATAAAGCATAATTTTCTTTTAGACTAGAATATATGCATTATATTGCGAGGCCGAAATTTTCTTTTTTTCATCAACCTACCAGAGACATCATAGACCACTTGCCTTAGACAATGAAGATGAGGATTCCAAAAAAAATATTTAAAAATACAAAAAGTTACTAAACTACATGAAATTTAATATCCACACTAATTATCAAAATATATATAAATACACACATACCTTCGGTTGATGTTTTGGCGTACACATTATAACATCAAAACACATTTAAACTATTTAAAAAAATGAAGGATACATATTTTATTAGCCTCGCTAATTATATTCTCATTATTTGCATTAATTGATCACGAGCATAATATAAAGGTTAAAAGGCGTGGATTCCCGCTGAATAAGGTAAACGTCAATAGATAAAAACTGTGATATGTGTCCCTTACAAGGAATTTAGTCTTTATCCCAAGGAATTAGACCACTAGCGTAAGATTTCTATTCGTTCTATCATGAAAATGAAACCAGGACCATCATTAACATTAATTTATATGTTTGTTTAGTAATCTCGCGTTGTAGGTAGCTCGTAAAAACTACCGCGGTGTCCTTAAAGCCTCGTTACGGCGGGGCCATGCGAATCGCAGTATGTGTGCTCTACTGCAACCTCTCTGGGATTTAAATACATAAATTCTTTCCAAAGCCTGTGTTTTCTTCCATTGCTTTTTTGACAAGGGTATGCAAAATTGACCAAACATTATTATTTAATGACCGAAATAAAGTTCTTTTCTTTTTGATTGCATAGGAAGACAAACGAGCAAGCGGGTAATCTGATGATAAGCGAGTAGTCTGTTTTAAGTCCACCTATATACTTGATTTAAATTGTAAAGTCTGTTTTCACTTACCCATAGGGCTAGGTCCACCCATATTAGGCGACGGGGCAGACGGCGAAGGGCTCTGCCGTAGGAACTGGTTAGGCGGCGGCGCCCTAGTAGGCGGGTAGGTATTGCCTAGCATGCCTACGTCCGGTTTGTTCTGAACCCGCTGCTGCATATGCAGCATGTTCAGACCCACGATTTGACTGTTGCCCATTGTACCCACTGGAAAGGAATAGAGTAGACTTTAGTACACAAATTATATTTAAAACTCGTTCAGTAGTTTCGCAGTAGGTATGTCGATTATAAACAAACGACCAAATTTTTATTCTTTATGATAATAGTGAAAGTACTTAACCATGTATATGAAACCTGCACCCGTGTTTAAGTAGGTACATTGAATGTATGAATTAACTTTGTGAATATTCACAAATAGGTACTCTTCAAAAATTTGGATAGCGCATTTGTTGCACTTATGTTCTAGTAATAGCTACTTGTCAAAGTGATGAACTAGATTTGAACTCACCCATTTGCCCTGGTCCCATTTGGCCTTGCATATTATTCGGCGCCATTTGACCACCCATCCCCACCTGGTTGCTCGGCATTTGCCCCATAGTGTTTGCCCCGCTCATAGGCACAGACATCGAATTCGGCATAGACATAGTCGGCATCATTTGGCCCTGCATGCCCCCAGCCAATTGATTCTGTAGTTGACTTCCCATGGGATTTCCCATATTACCCATTCCACCCACCATGCTGTTTCCCATTGGTTGCTGTTGCCCAACCATCCCCATTGCCCCTCCAATTTTATTTGACAACTGCATATTTATTTGGGGTCTTTGATTTAATGTTTGTAGTAAATTCGTAGCTGTCTGCGCTTGGGGACCTTGAGACACTATAGGCCCTTGTTGCCCCATTTGTCCCTGCATGCCTGCCATCCCAGGATTAGGGCCCATGACCCCTTGCTGCTGCATTTGGCCTTGTGGGCCCATGTTCATCATTTGATTCCTTGACCCTTGTGAGGCTAGATTCTGTAGAGCATTGATCGGGTCTTGGGTGATACCAGATTGACCGCTAGGTCCTTGTTGCTGTTGGCCCTGTGGTGCCTGAACTTGCTGATTTTGACCAGGCTGGGCCTGACTGGGTCCTTGCATGTTTGGTTGACCTTGGTTTTGTTTGGATTGTGCTGAAATTTAAAGTTCATTTCAATAAGTATATGAAAAATGTATGCAAATAGTGTTCAAATTATCTAAACACATTTTTGTTTATGTATGTAAGAGTATTTTTCCTGATCTATACTTATTCTAGGAATTATGACGTCACTGACATGCCAATATACGTAAATTACGCGCTGACTATGAGTAATAGAGATTTTGACCTTTCTATCTCCTAAATATTTCGTATATAGACTAAAAATACATATTGGATTGTGAAGCAAAATAAGTAAGAAGGTATTCATAATAATTTTGCGAGAAAGGTTTGAAACATGCATCAACTACCAATTTTATGTCCTTGTAAATTTTTCATTGTGGTAAGTATATTTTAACACATAATTCCATAAATTTTTAGATCGACAAATCATAAAGAAAAAATAATTCAATATTTGATTATAGTTGAATATCCTATTCCCACATTAATATTAATTATATCATTGCATATTTGCTCTTGGAGAGAAAAGCAGGGTAATTGAACATCCCCCTCGTGGGATCTCCACTTTGTCGTGGTGGTGGGGCTTAGTAACCGTGGCTTGGACACCCGCGCTGAATCTAAGAGAGATTCCGGGAGTGGATGCTCCGCGTGGGCTTGGAGGGGATCTGCGCAGGATGCGTTCCTCGCAGTCGGGCGCTGTCGCGGGAGGAGAGGCGTATCGGTGTTGCGTTGCCGCGCGCCCTGTCTCCCGCGACCAAATGGGGCCGCAGAGGAAGAGGAGATGCGGTGTTGTCAGGTTGCCGTCCTCCCTATCCTCTGCGGCCGCTGGGTGTCTTGGCGGCGGAGCCCAACACCTTCATCCGCCGCCAAGGAGGGGCTATCCGCCGGGGTGTCAGGGTAGAATGGCGTTGAAGTATGCGCTGTGGTTTTAGTGGGTATTACGGCCTTGCACTCCAGCCGTCGAGTCCCACATACGTGCGTAAATGCATTTCCACAGAGAAGAAAAAAAAAAGTGTAATTGAACACCATTTCGAAAGTTATTTAAGCCTCACATTAAATAAAGCTGAGCTTTCAGCCTTCAGTGGAGTCATGCTGAGAAGCTATCCTATTACTGGTAATTTTGCTTCTATTTTATTTGCCATACAAGCAAAAGCCTGGGTAATGGCCACACATTACATTAAAATTAGTCAATAGTGGAGTGAATGGTGCAATGCTTTAAGCTATCGCCTTGCCGTTTAACATGCACTGAGTTTTGTGGGTTCGATGCCTACATGCGATAATGTTTTGTAAGATCCACAAGTAGTTGTTTAAAGAAGAAGAAGAAAGAACAAACATTTATTTGTCACAGACACAGAAAAAAGTATAACTGTTTAGAAATGTAATATATTCCTAGTGCTCTAAAATGTATTTTAATCTACTTACACATTTCTCTAACATGCAGTATAAGCTTGGCGACCATGTTCATGTACTCCTCTCTCGTCTTGGCCTTCATGAACACGTGGTTCTCCATCTCACTGCTGTTGCGCGCCACTTGCACCCCTGATCGTTGTATCACCTCCTCACTGAAAACGATAAATACAAATTAAGCTTTCAGCTCATTGAAGCCATCCGCTATTCGGCCAGTACCGCCTCCACTCGGCGTCCACTCATTCCCTGTTCCCTAGTGCCCGCCGTTCGTAGACGCATCGGCCACGCCCGAACTACTCGCTGTTAACGAGCAGGCCACTTGCTGTTCGCGCCTGGGCGGCGTTTAAGGTGAGTTGATGTAATGAGTGTATGTTTTAAACACGAAGCGGATCATATCGGGTGTCGGATGGACCTCATAACAGTGACGTGAAGGACTCTTCTCAAAGATTAATTTGCTTCGTATAATTTCCTTATTGGCATGTAGCGATATCCACGGATTGAGATGAGGTAGCAGCCCATTATATTCTCACCACACGGTCTGTCGCTGATTATAATATTGTATGGTACAAAATGTGTAAAATTATATGATTACACTCTTGTGGTCAGAGTAAGTTTACGTGATATTTCTTTTAACTTTTATTATCTTGTAATTTGAATATTGACTAGGAGAAAAGCTTACTAATCTTATGAAATTAGTTTGATTCTGACAATACGTTATTAAAAAAAGTGCTATGATGACTACAATTTATTTTGGCATTAGGTAGATTATTCTCATATAAGATCTATTGTCTATTTAATGGAATGAATTACATGTATGTATCATTGTAATTGATTGAATACCATGCGGGTTTTCCGTTCAGCTAAAATCATGAGTCAGACATGTTTACTATGAAGTTAAAAATAATCTACTAGAGGTAGTTATAACTATGTATATCAGCTATTGCATGTGAATAAATCCAAATTTTTTTTTTTTAAAGATGTGTGTGCGACCAATCTCTTTAAAATATTCAGGAACTCATTGAAATAAAGAGTCAAAATTTTATCCACATTGGTTCCAT
Organism: Euclidia mi; assembly: GCA_944739405.2. Classification (NCBI taxonomy): domain Eukaryota; kingdom Metazoa; phylum Arthropoda; class Insecta; order Lepidoptera; family Erebidae; genus Euclidia; species Euclidia mi. The sequence goes on along the minus strand of OX123196.2, from coordinate 59,035,904 downwards.
GATACTACACATATATTATGAACTTGGGTGAAAAGATGCAATATTATTTAATTAGAGATAATTGTAGCAGCAAGTATTTTTATCAGATCATTCAATGACTATCTGTAAGTATATGAATGTATTATCATCATCCATGCTAATGTTCGAGTGTGTGTGAGAGCATGATAAACTGTAAAAATCTACTGAATGGAGTTTTGTATTTTTTCACCAATGAATAGTGAGATTCTTGAGTAAGATGGCAATGATGGATGATGAGGGCAATGCCTAATGTTGCATAAGGTATTGCAATCAAAACAAAAATGCTTAGCATATTTGCCAATTATTAAAAGACTGCACTAAAAATTGGATTCATCATCATCCTCCGTGTCATGTATTATCTCCGTTGCATCCCAGGCTTGTCACCGCAGGAGCCCAGGGTCCACATGTATGTGGACCTTAGACCCTGGAGATATTAGAGCTGTAAGTCCAATCAGATTTACTATACTATTCGTATTTCACAGAGCAACTGCCACCTGACCTCCTCAACCCATCACATTATGATGTGACAATTTATGCTTTTCCAACCTCCTTTTTGACTAGTGACACATTCTAATCTATCTTAAAGCGGTTAAAATCATCATTCACTTACAACTCTTTTTACATAAGGACAGGTATTTGAACCAAGTGTTATGCTTCCTTTGTCTTATAAGGAGGCTAAAGCAGAGATGACATGAGACATGCCATACAATAATTTCTTTAAGTTATTAGGTATGATTGCATTGCAAACCTAGTCATAGGTTATTTGTTAGTCTATGAAATAGACTAACAAATAACTGTTCTTCTTGATCATTCTAGTACATTTTGTTGGATGACTCATAATCCTGTTATATCCCATACATTAGATGTAACAATACCACATTAAAATAGCTATTGCAATGCTAAAGCTTGTACAAATAAGGAACAAGATAGTACAATTGACAGAATTCATTGTAAGTTATTGATAAAATGAAAATATGATGATTTTAGTAAGAATGTTTTTAGTGATCTATCTGCCAGTTTAGATATATTGTTAGCTAAACATGACTCAAGTCTGCATCAGGGTTCATAGGGTCGATTATCAGTAGCTAAATTAAGATGCAGAGGAGCAATAGGTACTGATAAGCCACATTTACAAATACCACTGGGTGGGTTATTTTTATGAACAAAATTAATCTTAGATCTAACAAATGGATGAATGCCTTGAGAATTATTAATTAGTTATTGCTTTGAATAAATTATTCTCATAAAACTTACATCTTCGACACCACACTTTGTCTGAATGCAGGAGTTCTCCAATTATCTTCTGAAGCCATTGTTGTTTTATTTAAAACTTATGACTAAAAATACACTTAGGAACTATGATATAAACATTGACACATAAACTTATTATATAACAATAAAATTGAAGCTAACAAGCAATAAACAATCACTTGATATTGCAACAAGAACCACAAGAAACTTGCAGAAAATAAAACTGAACGAGTGAAATTAATTAAACGTCAAGCCTGTCAACTTGTCAATGTTCAATTCATATTTCATAGAAGCCTGGCGCAAGTTCCTAAAAAGGCTCCAGTACACAATGGTCCATGATGGGCCACTGCAGGCCATCGCCGTTGTATACACACGCTTACACACCAAACTATGCTAAACCAGTATAAACTGATCGTTTAATGTGCGGAAAGATAACACAAAGCGAGACCATGATAAACTGGTTTTGTTTAACTTGATGTGTAGCCGTGTGTACACGGGGTACGGCGATGGCCTGCAGTGGCCCATCATGGACCATTGTGTACACGGGGTGATGGTATACAGTGGCGGGCAATTGTCAATCGTGGCGCGCAATCGGGATGTTGTCGGTTTTTTGGGCACACTTCAAAGGAATCGTGGCGTAGCGTGGCCTGTGGTGTTCACACAATGGCCGATTGTTTAGTTCGTCACCGACCGCAGACCGGGATAGTGCACTTTTTGTTTTATGTATATAGAAGGCAGTAAAAGAAACTGTATACCTATTGAATATATTTACAAAATAATAATACAGTTATGCTATGAATCAGTAATGGAGCAAAAATCTAAAAAAATAATTCTGCCTGTTTGTACACGCTAATCTCGAAAGTTACTGGACGGATTTGAATGAAACTTTTTTTTATTATATTGCTATTAGATCAGGCGATATATAGGCTAAAATTGGAAAGTGGAACATCTGATGCAGAACCACAACTGCCCAGCGTAACTATAAGACATAAAAATTGCGGTGTGGCAAAAAACATTTCACATGATGAGCATTTTTTGATAAGCGATTAAAATTTGAAGATCTCGAACATCTGATGTGGAACTTAACCCTAGATCACTAACCTTATTTTTGACACGTATTACTAACCTTCGTACTTTCGACTACGGTATTTAATAAAGGGGATAATGGGTTTTATTTGAATTAAACATGCATATTTTTTATTTTTATTATAAATTTATTATATTCTTCTTATTAATTAATAAATTTACATAATCCAAAACGGCATATTTATTAAAAAAAATCTGCCTTATAAATGAGATCGTAGGTTTTATGGCAAATTAACAATGGTAACATTTTAAAAGATTTTTTAAAGTATTATTTTAAAGTAAATGTAAAAAATAATTTTGAAATATTAGAAATAACGAATGAAATAAAGTAATGAAACAAAAATTTTGGTAAAAATCTATCAATTTATACATTTGTGACAAAAGTCAAGTATGACAAGGATTTTCTGTTGAAAGATCAATATTTATAACTAATTATTCGATCAATCAAAGGCCCTAGGAAGGACACAGGATAGTTTTTATCGCGATAACTTACATCCACGCGGGCGGAGCCACGGGTGACAGCTAATATATATATATTTTTATTTATTGTCTCACGCTGTATCCCCGAAGGGGTAGGCAGAGGTGTAAATATTACACCCACATTTCGTCATGAATTTTTAGGTCCTACGTAACAGAGGGCGAGCCTATTGCCGTTACCGGGCACATCACCAGACTCCGGGCTGCTACTGAGTATTCGGAAAAACCCAGTAACGCTTTTGCCCCATCCAGGAATCGAACCCGGGACCTCCGATCAGTAGTCACATACGCTATGCACTGGATCACGGAGGCAGTATATAATATGTATAAATATACTAGATGAGCAAGCGGTTACACCCGCGTTTTTTAAGTCTTTGTCCGCCCTCGTGGCTCATAGCGTGATGTTATATAGTATATTAGATAGCCTACCTCGATAAATGGGCTATCTAATAGAGAAAGATTTTTTTGAGATTAATCGCAAGATTAAGCTAAGAAACCGTGGCTGCAATTACTTCCACGTCCATCGCAACTGATTCGCCAGGCAGCAATGAGCCATGTGTCGTTGTGTGAACACCAAGTGATCGTGGCGATGGCCTGCAGTGGCCCATCATCGGCCACTGCAGACCATCGCCATTGCGTACGGTAATGGCGATGCATGTTCACACAATGGCGGGCGATGGCCTGCAGTGGCCCATCATGGACCATTGTGTACTGGGCCCTTAAGAAAAAACCGAATGTATGAAACGTGCTGTCTTTTTAATGGCTACTAACGTGAAGATAGCATCCTTCACTATGTACCCTTGGAACAGTATTCTTTCAAAGTTAGACGGGTTATACGTACATCACCGCCTTGGCTGACAATAGTGTGAATAGTGTCAAATGTCACAACTGTCACATTATTATCCAGATTGAACTTTGCCGCGTTATGTAGTTTGTTTATAAAACGTAAAAAACATACTGTAAAAGTGCTTTGTGTATACCAAATAAATGTGATTTTACGCTTCTAGTGTTAGTGTTACTATATTTATTTGATTAGCATTGAAAGAAGCGCAATGAAAACAAGCAAAATAACGTGCGAAATGTGGCATACAACAACATGCCGGTCAGGCAATGAAAAAAGGGTAGGTATTTATGGCAAAATGTCCCTAGATAAAGATCAATGAATATTTATAATGTTATATAATGTAATATATTTCAATGAAACATAAAAAATAAGGAAATATTCTAAAGTTTCATATCCTAGTACTTTGTAGGTAAACAATAGTGCTGCCTGTCAGTTATCGATAATCCGTTATTAGAAATCGGCACAAGGACTAAAAATTCTATTCTTTTTCTTTTTAGATGTAAAAATGGGTAGCTGCAACTGGAAACCAAGACTTGATTTATGTGCCCATTGAAAAATTACATCAGTTGAACTATGTGTGTGGCAAGCATTTTAAGCCGAAAGACTTAAAAAAAAGGGAACTCAAGTCAGAAAAACAGCTACCTATGCCTTGTATCTATAGACATTTCTTTAAATCTTATTACAGAAGAAATGTTCAAAACCTTTCCATTACATGTACATACATATATCTTTTAGTTCTGCGTATTTTTCTTCGCTAATCTAAAATAGATTTATAGAATAGGCTAATTTGTTTGAATAAACACATAAATATTAAATACATCTTTTATTTGTGTTGGAAAAGTATAATTCTAGTCGAAACATAATTATAATTATTTCTTACCGAATATTATCGATATCGATATTTCGTTAATCACTAGAGGGTACATCCCTATATTGACAAATATGACAATGCTGACAACATAAAAACGATGTCAATTAGTATCTTTATGTTGGTACGAGTTCTCCCTGCACGTTTCATACAAAGCTGAAAGTCTCGCATGATCTATGGCACATCCGCCTCTTCTTACGTAGTATTTGTATACTCTTTGATTCATAGAATAATAGTTATAAATATCATAGATATGTCCATAGATGAAGTAAAATTACGAGATACGTCATCCTCACAGAAGAATAACTATATTATCCAATCTCTTTGGTCATCCTGAACAAGCAATTGAAGCCATGTTTATTTACGTGTTAGCATAGAGATAATAAGAATAGAGTGGCAGATTGGGGCCTATTCGTGTCCGCCGGTGGGAGAGAGAACGCAACAGTTGAGGCCATAGAGATATAAAGGATAGAGTGGCAGAACAGTACGTAACTCAATAATTACTGTGTCGTCTCCGTCGCCGCGTCGGTGCGAGAGAGAACGCTACAGGTTAAAGGCCCTCTGCATCTCTCTCTAACAGTACATGCACAACATCAACATTGCGCAATGGCGTGCTACCTGTAACTATTATTTATATCAGTTTATCAGTAATCAATAGTTTGAGTGAAGAAAGTTGACTCTGAGAAAAGAGGTAGTAACTTTAAAATTTAAAAAATGTTTTTATTATATGATGTTTTTATTAAGGGGGATATATAAGTATTATACACGGTTAGAAAGTTTATTTAATTTACTTTTAGAGGAAATAAATATAATTCAAAGAAACATTTTAATTTCAAACATAAAAAAATAAAACAAAGAATAGGGTATTTTACCCCATGTGAAAAAAAATATAATAACGTATATTTAAGATAGTATTACCGGAAAACATACGGAATATATTAGTTACAGCTCATAAAATTAATAAATAGAATTTTAAAACCATTTTAAAGAATTCCGTTTTAGTATCTGTGATTTAATCACGCAAAACCAAAGAGTTTGGACGTTTAGACTAGAGAGAACATGCCCTATAAATTTCCTTATACCGAACGTGCAACATGTAATGTCAGTTGGTCTTAGTTGGTTAATCATAACGTCAAATTACGCGTCTCATTTAAAGAAGCATAGACTCTTTACATACTCATATCTTTGACTACATTCTCTAAATAGCCGTGCTGTGATCTGTCATCAGTGTAAAATTTGTTGGGCGTTTGTGTTTACATTTTTAATAACTTTTTTGCATTTAAATAGTAAGTAAGCTTATAATAATTAAATAGTGTACTCATTCATTAATACACATCGAGTATGTGATATCGGGATGTGGATGCCGCTATTCTCGGAACGGAAATAACAGGAGAAACTTTATCTTCTAGCAGTGAGTCGGAATTTTTCCAACAAATTTATTTACTTTTCTCGTATTAATGCTATAATGAGTGTTGAGTTTACACAATATCATAGTGTTGCAAATCAAAGGAACAGCTTGCATACGTATGTGTTATGAATTTAACTCACAAATTGTTATTTTGTACATTTATTGATTTAATAGCCTTAGTGATGGGATTTGACAGTGAAAGGAGATATCGATGTTTTTTCATTGAGGGATAAATACGGAAACTAACTATCGGACATGAATGTAAAACTGTCGCTGGAAGCGACAGCGGGTAGCCGCGGTTGCTAAGTTGGCAATAAACAAAGACGTCCAGCGGTCTAATTTTCTATCGCGCGTTTGATAGTAAGCGCAGTTTAATGTACATAATTTACTTAGATACCTACCTTAAAAGTAGCGTCTATTAACCTAAAGCCAAGTGTTCCAGTGTACGCGCGTGTGTAGGCTTACATTTTTGCATCTATAAAATAGTAGATGGATTAGGGATGTGAGTAGCATTTTTTATTATTAAGAAGGTGTTTTATTTATTACAGGTTGCCTATTAATGACGTCACAAGAAAACGTTGGATAAATGCCGTTGGACGGCCTAGTTTGATTTAGCAGAAGTACCACCGTATTTGTTCACGTCATTTTGAGAAAGACTGTTTTTAAAGACAGAAAGCACCTGGCGTCGTTTAAAACCGAAAGCTCTGCCTACATTACATTTATGCCCGGACATTGCACACCCGGTAGAATTATTTATCCAAAGCTAAACAAGAAGTGTGTAATTTTAGTTTGAACATATTAATAAAATATAATAATTACAACGATTTTAATTAATCTACCTACTTCTATATTATTTATCATATTAGTGCTATCCTGACTGATCAAAGACGTCTTGCCTTGTAGTCCGCTACATAATATTCTACCATAAAATATAATATTCTTTCACATTCACACAACATTATCTGGTCCCAAACTAAGCATATCTTGTACTGCGAGTACAAGACAATCGATAAACATGCATATATACTTTTCTGTAAATATATTACATATTATACATAGTACCATCCAGACCAAGACAAACATCCATATTCATGCACACAAATGTTTGACTTGAGCGGGAATCAAACCCGCAAGCTTCGGCGTGGCAGTCGGATTACCTACAACTCTAAAAAATCGAGCAGTGTCCAACGTTAGCGATAGCAAGCAACGTGATATGATGCGACGCAAACAAATTGCCAAAGCCTGCCGTGCCGCATTAGCCAATCTGGTATAATTCGTACAATACATAATCTAAGTGACAGTTTCTTAGCATCTCATCGCCACGCATCGCTCATTAGTTTATGAATACTTTTTGTCAATAGATTTTATGGCTAAAACGAACAATTAAACACGTGAATTATTTTAGTACTGTCTGTCTGGCAAGTCTTTGCAAAGCACTGTCCTGCGTCGACAGCAAAAACTACAATTTCAATATTTTAGTTGTTTACTTCTACGGCTTAAATATATCGACACATACTAAAGTTAGACATTTGACCAAAAATATTCATCGATAAATCATCACTGTTACGAACAACACTCGGTTTCCTAACTCTATGTTTTGTCTACTGTTTGCCTACCATGCGGCTGCTATAAGAGCGTGCTGCTAAACCTATCGACAGCTCTTTCTATCATACTGCATGTGCCATTAGAAAGAAGATATCAATCATAGCAACCGCTGTTGTTATTTAGTGTTACTTCTATGCCTTTGGTTATATTTCTTTGCGCAAAACGGCAGCCGCCATGACGAATGTCAATAACGTCAAATGACGTCATAAACTTAGTAGAATTTTAAACAACTAAACCACGTGACTGTCAAAAATGCAAGGATTATACGTTGTACGCAAGATGGCTTCCAACGTTTTTGTCTGATAAACCGCGAACATTTAAAATGTAAATTTAAAAGTTGTTTAAAAACTACTTATCAACTGAATATATTTTTTGTAATTTTTCTACTACTTTCTTAAAGTCATAGGATCATCTTGAGACACTTTTCAAAAAATGGTGTAATACCCTATTGATTGTTAATTGCCGCCAATTTCCGTACTTTATTTTTAAATACCTTTTTATGTTATATATCTGATTCAAACCTACATAAGTTTCTTACCAATTAAATTTCCAAGCAAAAGAACCATTTCCGATAAGAATCCGATAAGAATTACTCTTACTGAAATGTGCACAGTTGTTTACTTTTTCCCGCAAAAAATAACCTGAATATCCGCAAAATTTTTCGATAATCAATATCTCATGAATAATATGAGTATTATACATCATATGGTAGGTTTATTTATATACTCATAATAAAAAAATAACACAGAGTATAAATGTAGCCTTATCAACATACATATGTATTTACATTCAATAAAAAAGAAATGTCGTTTTTTCGATAATAGTTTGTAAAAATCTCTTAAATTCAAGTAATACACAATATTTATTACTTTTTTGCTGTAACTTCATAATTAATTAGTTTATTCACAATAAAAACATAAAAGTATCATATATAATTATAATATTTGCTTACAATGATGTTTTTAATCCATAATTACGCCCCGCGCGCAAAATGCAAATTCAGCGAAATAATAATTTTTGACGTGACAACGTCTTATAAATTGGTTTGCCGGGTGACACTTCAAGAAACTGCGTTACGCTCCGCTCACGTTATGCGCTCACAATGAGAGCGAGTGAGAGGCACGCGTCCCGCCTAAGAGCGAGAGAGACAGACATAAAAAGTGAAAGGCACGCGTCTTTCATCCTTCTTCCTACTATACGAATGAATATTCACATTAAAATTATTTTACCACTCAAAGTCGTTGTCACGTAAAACTTTCGCCCGTATACCGACTTTACAGGCAACCAATGTTTTTTTTTTCACATGCTAATATCTAAATAACTTTTCAAGCAAGTATTGATATGATTTTATATATTTGTTAAGATAATATCACCAGGTATAAAGCAAAGCAAAAGGAACCAAGGTGAAACTCGTATTGTTATCACGATACGCAATTGTTTCGACTAAGTCGTAATTGTTTACATAGCATCTGGTTCGACAACTCGCATAAAGTAAAAACTTCATTCAAACGTAGTGTATTTGGGATCTTATTAAAGAAGAATTCATTAAGTTGAACAAAAACATCACTTCAGCACCCTCACGATACAAATGAATAGACAATGAATGATTTATTGAGCTTGCCCGTCAAGTGCTCGCGGCGCGTTGAGCCGTAAGCAGTGGCGTAGGAAGGGGGGGGCGGTGGGGGCGGACCGCCCCGGGTGCCACCCTTTTTGGGGTGCCACCCATGTAAAAAAAGGGGTGACACCCAAAACTCAACTATGAACAATGTACAAAAACATAGGCAGTAGCTCAGCACTACGAGAGTTAGCACGGAATTTTTAGGTGTGTCGACTAAAAAAAAAAAAAAAAAAGGTCATCCGCCAGTTACCGCCCCGGGTGCCACCCAAGCTAGCTACGCCACTGGCCGTAAGCACTTGGGATTTTTTTAGGTACATACCTACGCGAAACGACGCAGCGGATAATAAAACTGTGTTATGCATGTATCAGGTCGGAGTAAGTTTAAATAATTTTGCAAAGATCACAAGTGGACAATGATTTGAACACATTAAAATAGTTAAATAAACAAATAATACTGTTCTAAATCTTATATTTAAAGAGCCTGCCCACCAATTTAGTAAATTAATTACTGGCAACATTCTCCAGTCGTTAAGGCGCACGCAAACTGTTCGGACGCGACTTACTGTCGCGACAGCAAGTCGCGACACATAGTGTGCACACCCTTTCGGACGCGGCTTTCTGTCGCGTCCGCGTCCGATACAACCATAGACACGCCATGCTGTCTATGCAATACACTAAGGCTAGGTAGGAGCATATTTTTCTTAATTCAGGGCACTAGCAGTTAGCACTATTAGATTATATTATTGGTAGATCTTGAAGTAAAGCAGAACTGTTGAATTGAAAGCGAATTTAATTTTTTTTTACTATATTCGGTATAAAATCAATATTAAGGGCGTACCATGGACAATATACGGATGACAGTAAACGTCCGCGGACGTTTACTGTCATTTTCCCAGATTGCTATCGGACGTCTGAACGCTCAAGGTCACGTCCGCGACAGACGTCCGATAGTGTGCACACTTGAATGGATTTTCCTTGTCCAGATACCCTTCTGTCGCGACTTACTGTCGCGACAGATAGTTTGTGCGGGCCTTTACTTTGGTTTTGTTTATGGTCTTAGCGGCAATAACCTCAAAATATTTTACAATGACATAACATATATTACAATAGTGCTGTAATCTAAATACTTACTGGTGAAACGATATTCTTTCAGTATTATTTTCACTTTTGAATTGTTTTTGCAGTTGAACTACCCACGACGACATATTTTTGGTAAACTTATTGTTTGTTTACTTGTGTACTGCGTTTGTGTGCGTGGCTAGTGTATTTACAGCAAAATTAACAAGAAATGATTGCCCCGCAATCGGTTTGCTGCTGTGTTTGGCTTCAATCGTAATGTAGGGCGTCCTCTGTCTGTTCTTTTTGTGCGTCTGCCGTCTGAGGATATGTCCCTGAAAAAAATATTAGTTGCCAAATGGAATATTCAGAAATTTCTCTGTTAATATTAACTCTCTGATACTATCTGGGAAGTTGAAGTGAAAGGAAAATAATACGATTTATGTACGATATTTTTTTCTAATTTAGTAGCGATGAACACTGACGTGGATGTCACAGAATACCTTTGATATGCCTTTGATGAATGTTATTTTATCTTTACTGGCAATACTGATACTTGTCATATATGTCAAATTTACAGATTTACGTGCTTGTGCTTGCTTTGTTTTGTTTGTGCTCGAGTTGCCTATAAAGAACTAGAAACGCGGTACCTAATATTGTTTTCATAATCGATTCTGCTAATAACTAAATATCAACAGAAGACCACGATGGCTGCATCTACAGTGCTAAGAGTAAAGCGACGATTAGAAGAGAATCCACAAGATGCACTTGTACTTATGTGTAAACGGAAGAAAATTGACAAAGAAGAGATATCTCCCTCGCTTTTTGTTTTCCGGGGAACCGTTGATACTCAGGTAATTGCTGATAATACATGAATAAAACTGAATATGAATCTTGCTGCCAGTAAATACCGCACCTAGTATAATAACACCTCTTAGCTATATTTTGGACAACAACACCATTATTTTGCTATTGCGGTGGAATATACAGTTGAATCTCAGTAGACTTAGCGTAGAATAACCTGAATAATAAATAAAATGTATATAAGCCCAATAATGCTGATCATACAAGTAAACTGATAATTATAATCATTCTGTTCAACTATTGACTGTAGATGTAGGGAAGGAAAGTAATGTAGCTTGTTACTCGTATTTGTACTGATTGTAGTTTCATGTTATTATTCATCTGATAACTTCTGATAGATTACTTAATGGTATTAAATACCATTCCAGTATTCATATTGGGGAGTTGGATGCAATTCCAGCATAGTATTAGAAACCGTATTATTGGACACCCATATGTTGTCAGACAGTCAGATACGGGCAGACAATCTCATAATAGACTTTCAAAGCAATTTCTGAAAGATATGTCTGCCTAAGAATTTTTAAGTAGTTATCTTGATCACTGTATCATTTTATATTTATTTTAGACTATATTGACAATATTGAAAAAACAAATTTATCAATGACTCTGAGTTTGTTTCGGCCTTTCTTTTCAAGAAATAATTTAGCTAGGAAAAGCTGGCATGATCTAGAATAGGATTTTGACTTGTATAAGTGTTGTAAACAGCCAAAAGCAGAAATAAATATGTCCTTATCATATCATAACAAAATAAACAATATTAATTTACAGGAAACCACATGCGTCAAAGAATTACTGCCAAAAAGGGACATAAAACTGCAAACAGTCCCAAATGTAGAAAACATCATCCAGAAAATGAGAAAGGAACGAAAAGAGGTTTCAGCTGACAGCAGATATGAAATCGTTAATTGCAGTAGAGGCATTAAAGACGATAGTAATGAAGAATGTGATGATTTATTAAATCTTATAGATCTGCAGAAGACCAGTGATAAAGATAGTGATGTCCAGTATGCGTATGACTTGTATACAAGTGCGAAACAAGATTTTGATCTTGCAATGGTTGATGAATTTGTTGGGTTAGTATTTTAGATATAAATATTTTGTTTAACCTCCCTAGATTTTATATTTACAACATAAGATTCTATGAAATCTATTATATCAACACTATACAAACTAACATTACTGACAGTTTTATCGGAGTTCAATATTTTGATTAGAAGTTAGTTTTTGCATTTTGTACATTAATTTAATACATAAAACTTTTTGAAATATAGTTTTCCAACTAAGATGGCCTTTTAATGGCACATTTAATAATTATATAGCTGTGTGGTTGACGGCATAGAATACAAGTGTCACCACCCCCTATTTTCTCGCGGGTGTCGTAATAGGCGACTAAGGGATAACACAATGCAAATACCATCTTTGCGTAGAGACGGAAAACTCGATATCAAACTCTATACGACTGCCTCGTTGGTCTCACGGCATAAATGTGCGCGTGGGATCGGGAGGTCCCGGGTTCGATTCCTGGGTCGGGCAGTGTTATTGGGTTTTTCTGTCACGGAATTCTCAGTAGCAGCACGGAGTCTGGAAATGTGCCCGGTACGGCAATGGGCTTGCCCCTTATTTCGTGGGACTAAAGTATATCTGGCGAAAAGTGGGTGTAGAAATACACCTCTGCCTACCTCTTCGGGGTTATAGGCGTGAGACTATGTATGTATGTATATAATTATGTGGTCAGTTATCCAACCTATACATAGTTTTAGATCATTGTAATTATAGTTTTATTTGTATTACAGAGTAGAAGCAGACCTAGTATTTGACTCATATCGAGATCCTCTGTGCCAATCAGACAATGAGGCTGATGAGAGTGATGACTCTAATGACGAGAACAACTGGAGGAACGAGTATCCAGAGTCAGAGCCCAGCAGTATAGACGAAGATGATATTGTCAGGGCGATGGAGAGGGTCGATATTGGTAAGTAATTATTGAGCATAACAAATTAAATAACCAATTAACAGTTGCTGGCTAATTCCAGCATGAATGGACCGACTTGACTGTAGAAGTAATCCACTTACTGATAATATCGACGTAAAGAATCTATAAGGGCGAGAATCACTCAGCAAGACATCGTCGCTTCCACTGTCACTCTACTCGCACATTGACACTTATATACAAAACCTGTTTCTAGTGTGCTTCGACTCTATGAGCGAGCCAAGGGTTTTTTTTAAACTGGTCCAGCGGCAACTTGTTTGATTGTACCTCAGGTGATCCGTCTCAATTTATAGGATGGTTTGCCACCTATAACATATAAAGAAATCAAAGAAAGGCTTCAAGTTCGTGAATATCGTCCGATGACCGACGAAACAGTCGCACGCAGTCACCGCAATAATATTACCCTGGCAATTTTTGCAAGCTTAGATTTTGTAATAAACATCCTCGGCTTACATCCTATCACTTCATCCCTCCTCTTTGGCAAAAAAAAATATTTGAAGTTTCTACTAACTATTCTATTTTTTTATCCACAGAAGACGACCTATCCAGCGACACAGGGGAAGACAAAATCTATGACGAACCCCAAGACATATTTAACGACGACGTCAAGCGATATGGAGAGGCTTATGCCAAGTACAAGGCAAGAGTCATGTCAGAAAACCCAGACTTGGACAATAGCAAGTCCCTAGTCCAATGCAGCAGGGTCCAAGAGGACCAAGGGTACAAAGACGATAGTGACGATGGGTTTTATTATGGAGAACATGAAGATACTGAACAATTTAAAGAACAATACAGAGATAATTCCTCTTCAGATGAATACAGCCCGGATTGAAATTGTTATCTAACTTTAGGTAAATAAATGTTTATATATTCTTATATAGAGTTTTTGTTAAGTATCCTTATTCTGAATGAAAATGAAATAGTGAGTCTTGTGCAAATTTCGGCCAGTAATTAAGAGACAGACAGTGCAGAAATAGTTTATTGCAGAGGGATTCAGCTTGATTAAGTTAACAAATCTGTTAGAAAAAAGCTGCTGCCAATATTTTTAACAAATCTAGTCATATTCTCGATAGTTAGCATCTACACCAGTCCATTTTCTTTTCTCTATTTAGAAAGGCAACTTCAACACTCCCAGATTCAGAACAACCATTTGTAGTGTAGATCACACAAAGGTTTGTTTCTTCTAGGATTGTAACCACGACATTCAATGTAGACAGCGCCACGCGCAGACTAATAAAATTGATCGATGACTAGCTGTTTCCCGCGGTTTCATCCGCGTCCTGAGTGGACTACTTCGCGTAGGTACAAGGTTAATTTATAGCCTAAGTTACTCTTTGGTACATCAGCTATCCGCCAGTGAAAGCCCTGTCAAAATCGGTCCAGCCGTTCCAGAGATTAGCGAGAACAAACAGACGGACAGACAAAAATGGTAAAAAATGTAATTTTGGTATATATGTACCATGTATTCATCCATATTAAGTAAAAAGCGGTTATCTTAATATTACAAACAGACAGTCCAATTTTATTTATGTGTATAGATTTCCATAGCCTAACAACTGCAAGAGATATTTTGGAGAGTTATTATTGTCATGTTATAGTAATAATCAGTGGGTTTAGTCCGAGTTTTGCACACGATTGTTACGACGTCTAGTCGACGGGTAAAATTTCATACATCTTTAACAGGGCCCCAAGGAGATAATAACTGTCAGTAAATGCCGCCAGATGGCGCATTTAGAAATTGTATGGAAGTTGTTCCAGTTGACAAGTCACCAGTCACCGTGACAATCGAGTGCATATTCCGACTAGACCCCTAGTAGTATCGCTGCGACACGTTGCTTGCCGCTGCTGTCTGCACTAGGATACGAATAAGGAACTAGAACTACAAATTATACTGTGTTTGTTATCGAAATCCTCAGACACGACTTGACTGATATTTATGGATTTTGTTGTGTGGGTACTTCGGGTAGGCCTTAGGTAGGTCTTCTTTTAGTTTAAAGAAAAACAACGTTATTCGGATCAGCTAGTATCATTAGAATATAATATTAAATAAACCTGTCGTACAAACTTACGTGCCTACTTCACCTCGCTGCATCTATTCGTCGTCATAGTTCTTGTTCCGTCCGCTAGATGGCGCCAGTGGTATCTGGTAATCTATTCTTGCAAAATGCATTTGATCGACTTGAGGTCCGTTCACTGTCGATAATATTAAGATGTCAAAGTTTCTATTCCAGCATTATTATGCGTAGAGTTTCAGTTTTGAGGATTGGACTGACGGTCTAGTCCGGCTTTTGATCGAGTTGTCATCTTCCCATCCATTGAGCATCATTTCTCGATTTCCTTAAGTACATTTTCTAAATATTATCTGTTAGGTATCTACTGACTGTTCTTACAGCTACAGCCATGCTATGGCATATCAGATGGCCTGGTATGAATTTAGCCTTGATGTATTACGATTATATTTTAAATTAGCTGTTTCCCGCGGTTTCACCCGCGTCCTGAGGGAACTACTTCGCGTACCCGGTTAGTTTATAGCCTAAGTTTCACCTTGGTACATCAGCTATCCGCCAGCGAAAGTCCCGTCAAAATCGGTCCAGCCGTTCCAGAGATTAGCGAGAACAAACAGACAGACAGACTGACAAACATTGTAAAAATGTCATTTCGGTATATTATTGTGTACCGTGTATACATCCATATGCATTTAGTGAAAAGCGGTTATTTTAATATTACAAACAGACACCCCAATTTTATTTATATGTATAGATCTTTTCTTTTCGTTTGAGTGTGTGGCCTATATTTCAAATAAAGATCATCCAAATCCTATTAGATTACTGGGGATCGAACCCAGGCTTTTGAAAATTCGTCAAGTCGTTAGTTAGGTTTAAAATATTATATTACTTGGGCATCTATGATAGCTTGTAAGGGTTGGTAGAAATAAAAAAGAATAATAATATGTGATAAATAATTTATTGTCTGGCGGTATTTTTACAATATCATTGTATGCCTACATCAGTTAAGTTTGTTTAATCGTATTATCACTTTAATTCAACTTCTTAATAATAATGTTGCATTAAACGTTGGTAGGTACTCAATGGATGACTTAAATGATCTGAGAATAGAAATTATGAACCTGGTTCACAAAAAGAAAATATGTGAAATTATGCCTCATAAAGATATATTTATTGCCCATATTAATTAAAATTACTCTACCGAATTGGAAGTATTTCTTTTACATGGCAATAATTTTAATTTCATTTGAAATTTTAATTCATGAGAATTACCGTGCAAAATTAAAGATTTAAACAACCTTTGAAAATTTTAATAGAAATTAATAAATCGATTTCGTTCTCTGGACGTAAAGGTACAATTTATTGTCAGAATACCGGCTATTGTCGCTAAAATCAGCTTATACATGATGTTCTGTTCTGCTAAGCCGAGCTTCGTGGTTATAAATATATAAAACCACAAAATATTTATGTCAATAAATAAATATTTATAGTTTTTTATAAGTAAAACAGTTGTAAATGGTTTTCCATTATAATGCAATTCGATAATTTAAGCCATCCGTTTAAATATGCGAAACAAATTAAATGATTTTTATTCGAGATGACTTCCCTACATTAAAACTATGTTTTTTACTGAGAACACAGTTATGGCACATAACATCAGATGCTGTGTTTTTTTACATAGAATGTCATGATTTTTACGTGTATGCTACTAATTGTGGACAGTCGTTGACAAAAGTGATTTACTGAATCCATTTGACTCAAAAGATGCTTCTTACGTATTATTTACTATTTTGCCAAGATTACGTTTTAAAATGCGGCTTTCGGATGCAAGTTCTATTTGACGACGTTAAGGTGCCTAGGAACGAAACTACAAACTGGTTAGGTGGTATCAATTTCATTATTTTTAGCATACAATATGGGCAATAGCAGCAGTCTCTATTCAGAAAAATAAAAAAGAACAAAAAATTAAAATAAATTACGAGGGATTCTTTTTAACCCGGTCGTCGCTGCAGTATCTTTAAATTACCTTGCTATGTATGCCTATATAATTATATATGGTATATCGTATACGTATAGATGTATTCCATATAGAGTAAATACGTATAGAAATCTATAGCAATCATATTTGTCACCAAAAGTCCACCTAATACGTTAAATGGAAGATCGGCAACATTTTTGTTTTGTACCTATATATTTTAATCGCAACACTGATTCGAGACTCATTCCTTTACAGACAGACAAACATAAAGTTACACAAATTACAATAATTATATTATACGTAGGGAACAAGTCTTGTATTCACTTATTTCTATGTCTATATTAATGAGATAACTATAAATGCAAATTACAATTATTCTAGCGATGCTTTGGCATTGACAAAACATGGTAGTTTATATATTTTTTTATTAACACTTACGTTTTGATACTTTTAGTTTGGAGAACGATAAATACTGTAGTTAGCCAGTTATACATTTTGTATGATTTTAAATATAAAAATAATAATTCGGAATACTTGTAAACAAACATTATTGTAGGCTATTAGAAATGTTACTTTGATTATGTACAAACGACAGGATTATTAATATGGTTGGTGTTATTTATATTGCAAAGGACGTCATATCATAAACAAAATATTTTTATGATATAATTATGCATGGTGGCAATAACAAATTTGTTATAAATATTCACTGAAGTTAGATTAATATTCAAATAAGTTTTAGTATAGTTCTAAACTGTTTATTTATACTTACATACATTTAGGATTGCAAACACCAACCATATTTTATATTTTGCAGAGTAATCTTTAAATGTTCGTAATAAAAATGAAACACTGGTAAATAAAATTGCATTAGAGTTCAGCACCTGCTTAGGGAGTAGATAAATTCGCCTAATCATTAATTAATATTAAACAAAAATTAACAACAAAATCGAACAATCACTTAAAAACGAATGGTAATAATATTTAGTAATATCTTTACATATATTTACAATTTTGGTAATATTTTTAACCGTATACTAATACAGAGACGAAGTTTAACTTTTAACTAGGAAATTTACAATAACAGAGTAACAAAATCTTATAATTATTGAGGGCTTGTATTTACATTAGCCAATATATAAACCGCTTAAACGTGCTGTCTTCGTATGTGTACATGCATACATGTATTAACGTGAATACATTCTGTTGTTTGTTTTCATTGACATAGAGATAAAGAATGCGCGATCTCTTCCCCAAATTGAATATTCTGTCTCTTTGCGTTCTATGATTATCAGTTTTCTAGTGAGAAACACCATCGCCAACTCATAACGGTATTACTTTCATACGTTTTGGCCATAACTATGACAGCTTGTAAGACATTGGTACTCACTCCATGTCGCTATGTCCATGCTTGTACTTTATATTACAATATATCTAACTATAACTCTATAGTACAATTGAACAATAATTGTATCGTGTGCACACAAACGAGTACAGCAGGTTTGAAAGGTTAAGTTTGCAAAAATATATTTATTTATCGTCAATTCATTTATATTATTATTTTATGTTGTCAATATTGTTTGACATAACGTAAATAAATATATTTTTGCTGTTACACACATTTATAATATTTAATCGAAAATTTCAAACATCGATTTGGCATTGATATGCAGTACAAGTGTATTTTTGTAATAATCATTAATTTATTGCACATTTAATTTAATTTCAAAACGAGAGAATACGTTCTTATTCTAAGTATAATTACAAGATATTCCTGTCAAGCAACTTAAGCATTAATGTTTTCGCTAGCGATATTCTCAAAATACACGTTCATCATGGCTTGCACGAGTTGCGCACACCTTAAATGGATTTCATTAAAAGTCGAACAAATATCCAAAGATTTTTAACGAGCAAGAAACGAACTCAGTTCTGTTTGTAACTGTACTCGAAGTTACTTTCTCCAATAACAGATGGCGCTACAAGTATGTTTCTTAAACTGACAAGTTTCGTGTCACACGAAATGCGAACTTATTGACATGTCTATCATTCCGATAGTCCTAGAGCAGTCAAATTCATAGCACAGGAGTATCAGTGACTCTAGCGGGAGTCGGTACGTTATTGTTAGCCGTAGCGTCTTGGTTGTTAGCAGTGCAATAGAACTGCTTATGTGCTTTGTAAGTGTTGACGTACTTGAACGATATATCGCAAGACTTGCAGTAGTTGGGGGTTTCTTCCATTTCTGGTTCTGGTTCCTTCTTGATGTCCACTACTGGGACTGGGGAGGTCTGTTCTTCCTCTGGTTCGTCGGTGGCGTGGACTAGACGCGCGTGTCTTACGACGTTTCCTCTGTATGTAGAGGTGTAAGCACAGCTGCTGCAGCGATGCACCCTCTCGCCGCCCACTGCTGGGCTAGGCGAAGTCGCTTCACGGCTATCTTCTTCCACAACGCACGCTATGTAGCTTTCCTCCTGAAATGTTTGAAGGTGGACATTAGCTTGTGTTATTTTGGTCGTACTTAAAAGTATACCTAATCTATCATGTTGTTTGTCATCATTAGTGTTATGATTCTCTAGGCTTGGTTAATTATTATTATTATTGCTACTAGAGGTTATGTCGAATAAATTAGTCAAATTGTTTTGGTTTACAAGATGTTGGTCTCGAGAATTTTACTTTAGTTGTAATTGCACGAATGTTTTATGTTTCGCTAAATAAATTTTACTTCCCTCGTAGCATGAGGTAGAACATCAAGCCCTTAATGTGACGAGGAATTTACCAAGTACACTTTGCCTGCCTCGAAAACCGATTTCGAGATTTTAAGAAACACCCGCAATCATAGTGGACGGGGGTCGAAAGAGTAGTCAAAGAAATAGCATGATCTAAGCAAAAATTAAATAAAATCGACACTGTACTCACCTGCAAATCAGCAGGCTTCTTATTATTGAAGTGCATGCGTATGTGCGTGCGCATGCCTCGCAGGGTGTTCCCTCTGTACCGGCAGATGGTGCAGCGGAACGCTTTGACCCCCGCGTGCGCCTCCATGTGGCGCTGGGCCGCTGCGGCCGTCGGGGACACCACGTCACAGCAGGGACACTTCCATCCTCCTTCCGACCCCGACGTGGGCCGGGGAGCTTCAGCCGGTGCACTCCGAGGCGACCTCGTCTCTCTCTTTGTGCAATAGAACGACTGATGCGTCGTCAGGTTATCCAGCGAGCTGAAGTGTATACCGCAAGCCAAGCAGATCAGCTGGCGGTACTGCGGCGGAGGCCCCGGCTCTGGCGGCGCTGGACTCGCCCGCTCCTCACCACCACCCGCCGAGCAGTAGTGGCGCTTATGTATGCGATAGTTCTCATACTTGCAAAACACGATATTGCATTCCTTGCATTTCGATACACCTTGCTTGACCAGTACCTGAGGAGACACAGCATTAACGGGCAGCTCGGAAGCGAGGCGTAGAGCCAGTGCTGGAGGTATGATCGCAGGCGGCACTACCGGGGCAAACTTCTCTTCTGGAGGCGACGGGACACTTGGAGGCTTTGGTGTTGGCCCTCTGGAGTTACGCCGCCTTCGTTTTGGTGAACTCTCAGCGCTGGGGGACGAAGATCGACGAGAAGGTGATGGCGTGCCTGGAGATCCAGGTAGCGATGGAGCGCATACGATCTGTTCGGGTGTCGTCGAACGTATTCTATTCTCTTTTTCATGCTCATCCGTTACTACAGACTCCGGCGATCGCCGCACACTAAGATCCAAAGGGGTAGCTCCATCTCTTGAAGGTTCTCGGGGCCGATTTGCAGATTTTAAAACTTCTGGTTCTTTCCCATCTGTGTTGATGTTGGTTAGAGCTCGACTAATCGGCTGGAATGTTCCATTTGGTAACAGAAAACAAGGTGTGTCTGGATCAGGTAATGTGGCGCCAGGGAGTGTGCTGGCACTTCGAAGCAATGAGTAAGGAACGATAAGAATCGGATTTGTAGGTAAAGCAAGGGCGTATTGATTCTGTGCAGGGGGCGTCGCTCCTGGTGATGGTGGCGAAGAGCCTGATGTGGCGGAGCCACCTCTGGCCGCCGCTAGTGCCTGCTTCACAACTTGCCGTGTGCTGCAGTAGTGTGCTTTATGAGCTCTGTACGTTTTGATAGAACTAAAACGAATGTCACAGTCTGCGCAATAACGATCCTGTACCGGCGGGCCCTCGGTCACTTCACCATTAGAAGCCGGCGTCGGCGCTGGGGTTCCACTGCTGACAGGGGACGAAGAGTGCATCCTCATGTGTCGGTTCAAACTAACTTTCTTATCAGCGCTATAATTGCAGTAGGTGCAGGTGTATTGCTTACTCGCAGGTCTAGGCGTCTTTGCATCGCTGCTTGACTCGTCTACGGCCGGGTCGGCTGGCGTTTCCGTACCATCTACAGGTTTCGGTCTTCTATTCGAACAATAATGTTCTTGATGTGCTTGCAATGTGCTAAGAGATGAATAGCGAATGCCGCAAGGCTTGCACATGTAGCCCGGCGGAGTGGGTAGAAATCCTGGAAAAGCGGCTGCAGTCAGCGCTAGGTAATCCGGCGCCTGCGGAGCAGGGGGTGGCGGTGGTGACGGTGAAGGTGGCTCATGCTTGAGCGGCGCTGCCTGGGGTGCTAACGCGGGGTCCGTTGCGAGGCTGGGGTTGAGACGCAGGCGAGGCGGGGACGCGGCGGGCGACCCCCCTGACGCAGGCGTTGCACCCCCGCTGGACGCGGCCCGCTCGCCCCCTGAGCTCGGCGTACGAGGTTCTCCCGGCATCGCTTCGCTCTCGTTTCCCCATTCCTCGTCCTCACCTGAAAACAAACAAAACAATCGAGTTAGTCATTATTGACGGTGCACCTAAAAGCAAAACATTCGAGCAAAAAGAATAGCTTGCCATATCGGCTCCTATTAGTGTTGTTAATAGGTGTGCGATGGCGAGTTGGCAGCGACGTCCCGCGATAGTCGTCACTCGTCACGTTTCGTCCCGTATCTGTCGACGTCAGTCAGATGGAGGGCTCGCGAGTCGAGGCATACATTAGCGCTCCTAATTGAGACGTGGCCGCGCTATGTAAATGTCGCCGCGTGGGTGGGGCGCGAGCACCGGCCACTCCGCTTAACAAATGCGAGAAATGTGGACGAGATTAAGTTCGCGCACCCGGGACGGTTGATCCGTCATTACCGCCGATGCTCGTCCATCAATATCGTGAGCGGGCCCGCGGCAAACAGAACAAAAACTTAACGGGCCCCGTTGTAATTGGATCTGATTTCCAGAAAACGTTCGCTCACCTTCCTTTTTGAGCGACAAAGATCTCTACCGAGCGAGGAATTAACCTATCTTTCGCGCAGCGATCTCGACTCAAAACGCCAATTAATGAGAGGCTCAACTTCATTCTCCTGGCCCTGTGAAGATCATTATATGGGCACGACAGCGAGATGGACGCGACGATTGGTGCGGCCGCGCACCGACCGCCATCTCGCGGTAACGAACACTGCTCGGATCGGATTGCGTTCGGGTCACGCTATCCTAGTGTGCGCGCGTTGCGATTGGTCATTACGATTGGTCGGTGACGCGCGATTGGCCGACTAATGCTCTCTTTATCTGGCAGCTTAATGTTAGCGTCATACTGAACGCGAGCTTATCGCGGTTCGTTAGTCGCGCTCCAGCTTCTGTTTTTCGCTAAATAAGTTATAAGCTTGTGATTGTTGGCTCGGCGAAAGGTTGTCCGGACAATCAGATAGATGGCGTGACTTGGTGTCGTTTAAGCAGTGCTCGCGAAACTGAACGTCGATTCGTTAAATGATATAAATCTGTGCCCTTTGTCTTTATAAACATGTCATTGCGTTCGTACAAGAGAGAAACATGCGACTCATGTATTCGTTCAAAGCCAGCCCGCATAGTTTTGACTAGACTTCACAATGAGCTAGATTAGGTGCACCTACCCTTTGACTAAGTTACCTCACGATTTGCAGGTGAACAATGCAGGTTGGCTTACATGTGCCGGGTAAATTATAACAGAGCAATTGAAATTAAACGTTAAATGTCGAGTAAAACAAGGCGGACAAGCGTCATACACGTGCCTACATACGTAGGGAGAAAAACAAAGCGGCCATCTTGTTGAGGAGTTATCGGGGCTGAGATCAGGGTCCAATTAAAATAGTCGTGCATCGGTCGCGTCACAATCTCGCTGATATAAATCTGTGATTGTGACGCCCATGAGCGATCACCTAGGACCCGAGCCGCGCTACCGCTACCACGAATCCCGATCCTTCATGATATCTCGAACGATAATTCGCCATATCTCGAGATAGTAATATAAATAAACATGGCCACGTTTGTTTGTTTACTAATATAATAATAATCTAGAAGAGATCGCTGAAGGCGATAACATCGCCATTTGTATTGTTTGTGTTGTAAACTAAGTTTTAAATAAAATAACATTGTAATTGCGTTATGAGTGTTTGTATTTGAATGAGGTCGCATATGATTTGCGACCTTTGCTTCCAGTCGCTATTTAATCTCAATAAGGAAAAGTTCATCGTTGACGATGTTTAAAGTTATTTTGTTTCCTAGTGAAAGAAACAACCGAAATGAGTAGGTAACTATAGGTTAATTGCCTCTGACATTAGGTACTACATAATATGCTTATTTTGTTAAAGGTATTTTTGATAATTTTATTCAAAACTAGCAGTCGTGCGCTGCTTTGCCTGCTTTCAACCTTTATTTTACAGCCTAATGGGTGGAATAACCACGTAGGTACTTACAGCTCAAGCGCGTTTCAGCTTGGAAAGAAAGCATCCATGGTCACCCTGTATCAATCCTGACTAAGTTCTCCATTTTACTACACTATTATCTTCAATTCGTGAAACCAAACCAAATAATAAAATCGCAACAATGAAATAATCCCTTTCAAAACCAATGGTAGTGGTCGCGTAAAACTCGAGACCGAGATACACCTTGAACTGAGTCGATCGTCTGATAATGCGTCTGATAAAAACTTATTCATTGAATATTAATGTGCCTAAGTATTATTATAATCTCCACATCGAAACCTTTTCCTTGGCATATTTTGAGGTGTGAACTTTTCACGTTACTGCTAAGAGATGGCGCTGGTTGACTGCCAACGAATTTTATCTTTTAAATTATTGAGATTTTTATTTGAGTGGCGTAAGATATTTTAGCAAACAATATGTTGGTTTTCCAATGAGAGACACTAAAAACTATCAGTGTCTTTATAGGAATGGAAACTTTAACGGTTTGATTAAGGAACGAGTTATAAATTAAGTAAGCTAAAAAGACGTCCATGACAGTTAAATATGTATTACTACTTGTTTAATGATAAGTCTATTTTGTTTAAAAAATCTAAAGCTACTGATCAATCAATCACAGATAGACTACTTATATGCCAGTTTGAAACTTTACATCAAAATCTTAGTTACGCATTTATCTGTTTATCAATCTGAACATTCATTATCTAATATTATTTTTTGTAAAACATGTCATCTTAACGTCACACAATAACGAGCGCCATTACCAATGTTGCCAGGACAAAAATAAAAAAGCTACTAAAATGTCTGGACAAAGAGTTGAGTGACAAAGTCAGACAAGATTATCGGTATAAACATCTTGATTTATTTCTGTTTGTTGTACGCAATAGTGTGTTCATCTATCATACGTGTGGACCGTACGATAATATCATAGGTGTTTAATAGTTACAGCGGGAATGATTCCGAATGAGGTTGATGTAACTGGTTTCGCGATTTAGATAAAATATTCTGTGTGTCTATTGTAATGGAAAGTTTTTTGTACACATCTGGACTTGTATCTGTGATTAATAATCTGTGTTATATACTGGCAGTGAATGAAATAGATTTAAGTATCAAATACCATGCACGGATTAATACTGAGATGTGAATTTAAATCTCTGTCATTGTTTATTTAAAATCAATCTTCAATCTTGATGTCTAAGTATTTAAGCTTTTCTTGGCATTGTTACTAGCTCTATACTATACTATACTGTGTGTTATTAATGGTGATATGAAATTAAACACGATACGATACTATACAACTCCTGGTGTTGCTTATTTCTCGATATTATTTGCGAAATTGTTATTGTAGAAATCATCTTCCACTTTGAAAGAGGAAGAAAGCACCTTGAGTAGGATTTATAGGACATGTGCACACATGTCATTGAGTTCTCGTAGGTACGTAGTAGGTACGAATTCTATGTCAAGCACAGTCATAATAAGAATGAGCTTTTTTACCTACAGTACGCTTCATACTAGTTTTTAAAACAGTTGGATTTTAGAAACATTTTGTGCTTGTTCGTTAGACATCCAAAAGGCGTCGTTTTAAAACTCCGTGAATATATGATAATTCTTTTTTTTTTTTTATGACCAAAACAAGTATAATTTTAGTCACAATTTTAGATGGTTAGTTTCGCGAACCAGTGCAACGAACCGTTGCTACTAAAAGATAGTATTTAATTAAGTAGTGCAATGTTGTTCCCTACTTCAGATCTCGATATCTAGCCCCATTCTGCTTCATTACTTCATAAAACCTATGAGCACTGTCGAAGAAACTATCGAATCAAAATCCCAACGACTCAGTGCCACGCTATTTTCACATAAAAATATTCCCAAGTTCGTATCGGGGTGGCGATCTTCAGCAAGTGTCCGGCAGGATGAACGTCGTGCGTCACGATCGGACGCGCATTAACATATCGCCGGTTCGATTCCGCTATCGTTACGCTGTGCTGTGCTCACTGAGGGATACATGCCCGGTGGACAACGATGCAATGTGTGATTAATGATTGTATGTTTTCTTGAGTTTGTTTAGTGAGCTTTATAACGATTATAAGAAGTTTAGCTCAGCTTCTTGAACTTATTTGAGCAGATTACATAATTTTCATAAATCATTTTAATATTTTTGTAAGTATTGAAATTATGTTTAAAGTATATTTTTGTTTGATTCTGCAGTCTGTACCTACAAAGCGATTGAAAACACAATCACATTTTACATGTGACGGAAGTTGGAGCCAATTACTAATTAAATTAGTTTTTCTATCTTATTAATGTCTATTCGTATTTAAATGTTTATTCTTATTAATTGTATACTTTAGTTCTGTATTTAGTCATTTACTGTGATATAGTATAGGAACTGAAAAACATTCCAACGTCCCAATGGAGACATGGCAAAAAGCGTTAGTAAGTAAGCGTAGTACGTAGTAGATAAACATTTCCTTGTGTCTACGTCCCGCTTCATGACGAATAAATCTAGATGTCCACGCGGCCCCGATAACAGTAACGTACAGCCGCGATGTCGGTATGAGACCGCGATAAATGTTGCCACGCTTAGTTCGTTATCTGCTGTGTTGGGGGCGCAAAAAACATCATGTAGTGTGGTAGGAACGCTGATGCTTTCTTGAAGCTAAGATGAATAAAACTAATAATATAGTATGGTAATTACCCTTGTATTAAATAATATAAATAGCTTTTAAGCTTTATCAATGCGTTAAAACGCATTGATGATAATTTATTGAAGATTTAGAACGATCAGAAATTCAAAAGTTAGATACTAAAACACGTTTTGAATTGTTAAGAAAATTCAATATTGTGTAACAGTCATAGGTATTTCTTAATGGTAACTATAATTGGCATATATGTATAATTGAGGGCAAACAATCCTACGCTACAAGGTTGGTACATACCTACATAGTCCTTTGCAATATATGGGCTTGGGTCATTTCATGTTATAATATGCAAAAATAAAGTTGACCTTCAGAATAAACTTTAAGTAAATGATAGAACATTTAACTTGCACAACAACTTTCCATCAATAAGATGAATTTTGAAACAATTATGATGTTGAAAAACTCATAGTTTACTTCAGAAAAAGACTTATAAGTATTTTAATGTTGAAACTGAAAGAGCTTAAAAGGTTGTGCTTAAAAATGCATTGATAATTGCTTAGCATGACTAAACCATAACATATCTCTCATTTTTAGGTCTCCGCAGTAAACTACAAGGAACCCTTATTTCTCAGTTAGTTACTTAAAAACAAGCTGCCATAGCAATTCCCATTATAAACTACTAAGTTCGACCACTCCTTACCGCTACGCTACATCGCAACACGTGTAAACACAAATACTACTTACTATAAAAAACACAAGCACCTACTCGAGACCTTACGTATACAAAATTCATTACACACTTTAATTAACCCAGTTAACGTACTAACTAAATATCGTCAAAGCAACCCCTTGCAAACGAGTGGTGGTATCGTGTAGCGAATCTCAACCTCCGCGTATGATTGATGTAGGATTTAATATTCATGAGGTGTTGCCAGTATTACCACAATGTGACAGGTGTGGTAGAATTTGATGTGGTATTTGGTAGAGTGGGTACCTACGGTTGTTTTTAATTATATTATAGAATGAGGTCGGCATTAGGCTTAATGCGTTTAATATCTCAAGCTTAATTGATGTTCAATATTTATAGTACTAATTTAGCTATCTTTATAGTAAGTACTTTACGTCTTGTAAAATCAGTTGTATTAGGATCATTGTCCAAAAGTAACATAGGTACTTAATATGTTCTGAATTCTGATTTCAAACTTGACATGTTTGATATAATGTTTGTCCGGATAGAGGCAAATAAATCTTTATGTATGTCTTTTGATTATGCTTTAATTTACTTCATTATCTTTAACAGTCCACTGCTGGACTAGGCCTCTCCTTTGAAAGGACGAATTGACCTGCTATACCACGCTGGCCAAACGGGGTGGTACAGGGTTTGTATCAAGTTTTCCTTCTCTTACAGTGCTGTTCTCTGCATAATATGCTCCCTCTGTCGGCTCTTACAACACCCATGGGATGATATGGGGTGATGACATTACGTATTTTTAATCCACACGGACGATTAATTTACTTATACTGTTATATTATTTGCTTTTGCTTATTCACTACTTAGTAGAGAAATAGCTAGTTGTTATTTGCCGCATCCATAGTTCTTAGTATCCCCATTTAGAGCAGTGTGCGTATTTAAAAACATAGTTGAGTACGCACGATCGAACTCAGATAAGGAACTACGAGGAAATTAAACATTTCACGGATAATTACTTATTTTAATTTCACTATTATTTATCAAGAGCTTTCGACATTTTGTAACGGTTATCACAAATTGTTTGTTTTTCAGATTTGCGAGTACTTAATTAGCTGATTTACTAAGTATTAGCTCCTTAATTCGAATACGTTTTTAGGGATGGGACGAACAACTTACTAATTATTTAGACTACTTCGAATAATTACTAAAATATATAATTTGATGCCTAATATTAAGTTTATTTCTTGTAAAATAAATAAACATATTGATCTCATACTTACGAGTAGTCTTGGTCTTGACCGTTATATTAAACACGACTATCTTGTTAAAAATGTGTTTGATGCGGGATCTACTTTGATAAGGAGACGAACATTTAATATTGTGTTTGACTCGTAGACATAGTGAACTACTGTGGTGGACTATCTACTATCATCTTATAGTTATCGATCTTTTAGAACGGCTCTTTTCTTTAGTTTTTGTTAGCAAGATCATTAAACCCCACCAATTGTTATTCCGAGTCCGAGAGTTATCAGTAAATTTTATATGAATGTTTGTAGGGTCAGACTCTACAAACATCCGATTTCAATCAGTTTGAATTAAAATAGGTAAAATCTGACTAAGAATTAAATAATTAATAGGATATGAAAGCAGTTTGAGAAAGCTTTCGAAAATCGGCAAAAAATATACGAATGTTAAGACTACACGGAAAACATGTCTCATAAGACAGGTAGAAATCTTCCTTCACTTCCCTGTCGTAGACTTATAACACAGGTGTCGTTAAGTTGTCAACTGAGTCATAGTTGGGTCCTAATCAGAGAAGTATTGAATGCAGTGCCTCTAAAGTATTCTTAATCCTCCATAGAAGAAACAATATAAGTAAGTACAAAATGGTGGTTAGAGATCTTCCATGCTTCGAAAGCATTCTTATAGGTACCTAAGTGAGAGTTTATAAGCTGAGTAATAGGTAGGTATCTTAGGTTCCAACGAGGATTCACTCTTCTTCAAGATACGTGGGAAAGGTTATGACAGATTAAACTAAAGTGATGTGACTTACGCATTCAACTCGTGACTCAATCGAGCAATAACAGTTGCGAGCTCTTTAAAACACACCACCATCTTTCTTAGCAATTTTGCTGCAATATCTTTAAATTTCGTGCATGTAACCAATTTTAATATCCTAATATTGTATGTCCTCTCGACACGCGAGCTGCAGTCGTAGAAACGATGAAAAAAATGGTTGAACACAAAAAGTCTAATTCTGATAGGCGCGGGTCTATTACTGTGGCACGCCGTAACTCAGAAACAAGTAAACACGGCAGTCTCGACATTTGCATAACTATCGAGTTTTTAAATCTATGCAAAACGCGACGATACGCTGCACGGGCTCACGAGTCGACCCCCCTTCCCCTCCACCGCGCCTTCAGTAAAAACACATGCGATTTCATAATACGTCCCCCCATAACTCCACGTGTGCCACGGTTTGATTAATAACCCAGGATTACCGCTGCAGAGATTATAATATAATTTGAATACACACTTATTAACAACAATACCAGTAATACACCGCAAAATTGATGATAAAGTGATAATGTACATAAATAAACAGCTTAAAAGTTGCGTACACGCATCGCTGGAGGCGTCAAAAGTAGGCGGTACTTATGATGAATAACGTGACGGAATCCAACGTCCAATCGGATCGATCTCGATTTTAATTATACGAATCGAGAACATCGAGACGCCTATAGATCGAATATTAATATGTCGATTGCGCACGCGGTGATATCAACCGCCTGGCCTTTGATTCAGCCGTTCGAATTTCGAATGCGTAATTTGATTTGAGTCCGCGACATTCCGCGAAACAGATGTACAAGATAATGGTCTTCCGCAAAAGATTTAAGATAGTTATTGCCAACTGAGAAAAATAAAAGCACAATTTATAACTGCTAGCATCGAGTGATCTTGATTTTAGTTTATTTGCATTCCGTGTACGTGCCGTCTGCGTTTTGTTCATGAGAACGTAACGTATTACACAGGGCTACACGTCATAAAAGAAAACGAATTAAATTTAAACTAACAAAGCATTGTTAGAGTGTAACAGTCATGTCACACCGATCCATTTCCTTTATGTATTACACACAATCTCGATAGTCGATAGGATCTAGCAGTCGCAGCACGCCTACGACACGAAAATAATTAACTCGGTCCACCGTCAAACATCATGTTTAACATCGGCTACTCCCACACCAATTACTACCGACAATCGATCGACTCACAAAAACAGGCGCCCAACACTAGTCGGGACTGGTTTGAAAAAAGACCAAGGGGCGCGGTGCGAGCCGCGCGATGCCGCGTCGAGCGTCGCGCCGACAACGTGTTAACGAGCGTTTGATGGATCGCGTTACAATCTAATATCGATGTTCTTAACACTACTACAATTTTCATGAACCTATACACGGTTTTTACTTGGCTTTATTACCTGACACCCTTCATAACATACAACTGTGTATGGAAGCGCAACTGGACAATAACAGATCACAGATAAATCGAAAGAAATCAATTGAATTCATGAATAAATCGCATAAACTTGTCCCGCTCTGTTATCAACGCGACATTTTATTTTTTACAGCTGTTTCATAAATGCGAGAAAGCGACGCACGAGGACGCGGTGGTATTCTTTTTTAATAAATTCACGTTTAATCGGTATCCGGTATCTTTGAAATTGCTAGCGAGGACTCGAGAGATGGAATCGATACGAGCTTCACAATGTAAATTATATAATTAAAGAAAACTCGTGATTGCGATCGAATACTTATACGATGTTAATCGAATAACGTGACTTTTATCGTCGATCGCGTCAAATTACGGTTCAAATTGCCGTTTTAAAGTAATAAAGTGTGTCGTGGTGAGTGCAATGGGGTTAAGGGATAAAAATCGGTTTGTTTCTTGAAATAAAAAGTGTGCGGTGTCGTTTCGATCGCGGCGGGCGAGCGCGTTGGAGATTTGAAAATTAGCATTTTTGTCGAATAACTCTGCGGCGGTGTCTCGCTGAGCACCCGATACCAACGAGCTGGCCGAATCTCAGCTTTTTTATACATTTTAACACGATTGGACTTTAAAATATTTCTCTATTCTTTGGCAATCACTTGTTTTAGGAGCCAGGAATAGCGCATCCGAATAAGTATTGAGCTATATTTTTTTTTATTCCGGTAGTACTTTAAAGTGCAGTGTTCTGGTAAAAAAATATATAACAGTACCGTTCGCTCTTAATAAAAGTATCTTATGCAATTATATTGGAGAACAAGATTGCTTATCGGGTTTATTTTACCATAATAAAAATAAGTGAACCAGTAAGTATGGACTTGTTCTTTTCCTTGAAGCTTAACGAGCTTTTTAGTATGCTTTATAGCTGCTTAGGTACTTATTATACCTTGAGGCCCGACAGGGTCACCACTCAACCAATCAGCTCCTGGTTAATTTACGCGAACACCACGTGCGACATCGAGGACCTGGGACACCTAGTGGATTTAAGCCACTAAGCTTGACTCTGCCCGGGTATCCTACACTCTCTCTTGGAGCTCCAGGAACAAAGTACTAATTAAATAAAAATAATGATATTTAAACCTACATTGAAACTAGTAAACCGACTAAACTAATGAGGATAATTAATTATAGGTAAATCAAAGGTATTCCTGATTCACATTCCTGAACCACCTAATAGAAAATTTCCAATAACGAACACGTAAAAAAAGCAAAAACACTGCCTTAAAACCGTTGACCCTTTATCTTTTGTAGCAGCTCTCATTGGACGAGTAGAAATTTATGTCGCCGAGTAATCCGGACCCATTTGTATAGATAATTTTTATTATTGCCATCTCCCAGAGCCGACCGCGGCCGATAAATGCCGAACGAAAGAGTTCGTAATGACGATTTAAATAAGGAAGACGTATTCGTTTCGAACGATAACCGGGATCTGAATTGTAGAAAATTTGTAAGTGGTAAGTTTAAAGTAGGGTTGTGCTTAGTCATACTTTTAGTCGATCGATTTGTCATATAGCTACATTAATTTTAATACAAGTTATGTTTATAATAAGCGTGGACTTTATGATAAGATTTTTGCAGAATTGTAAACGTTTTGAAATCTAGCCTCGTCAGATTAAAAAGTCAATCGATTTCACTTTCAGTTTTGTTATTAAGTAGATATAACATATTATCATGTGAACTGGTAGTGAATCTTAAAGAGATAGATATCGAACCAGAGAGTTGACTACATAAGTAGGCTGTGTGTACGACAATGCAATAAAAAGTAATTATTATGTGTTTAAATTCCGTTACAATACTCACAAACCCTAGCAGACAACGAACTATGCGTGTAAACTATTTTTAACATGACCACAGCGAGTTTATCGGCTCCCGCTCTTATGTCCGCGTTATCTCGCCCAGTGCATTAGTCTTCGATAATACAACGATAAAAACAGATCGGACGGCGCCACGCTCGATACAGATTGTATTTAGTCGATTTAAAAGAAAAAAAGGATCGATTCGAACCCGATAAAGATGTTATGGCGTGTTTTCGTAGTCGAGTGACTTAATTGTGAATTCCTTTGCTATGTTTACGTGGGATAATAAATTTTGTGATTAAAAATGTTTTAAGTAGATGTTCCATTTTATGTTTGGGTCGTTTTAACTAGAGTACGGAGATAGGACATGTTAAGTGGGCTAGATGGAATGCTCACATGTATTACGGCATTAAAATAAAAGTTTTATGTTTAACTAATTTAACAATTAGTTCCATGTTAAATGTATTAACATCTCAGTTTTATGTATGTAAATGTTACTCTATAATGAGTTTTATATGCTATTATATTAATATTCATAATACCTTTAGATTAAATGATTAATGTTTTAAAAACATGTAATGGATTTAGTTTGTAAATTAGGTTTTGGAAATAAGATAAAGTTAATTAATTAATTTCACATCTTTTTATTATAGTGGCACTATCACCTATGAGAAATATGCGAGATATTTATAAACAGCTACCAAATGTTGACACCTCACGCATATGATATTTATTGTTTGATATATTAAATGGAATCCGTAATATAGAAACATGTTTTCTAAAACCTACTGATAAAAATTACTTATAAAATGCCATTAAAATTGTTGTTCACTAGCTCATATTTATGTTATATTAGTTTAGTGTCGTTATTGTCGTACATAAACAAGAAATTAACTCTTAAAATTAACTATTAAACTAATAGTAGAATGAAAAATAATCAAGGTGTAGGTAATCTTTAATAATCGTTTGTGTCTAAATCGGTCGATTTAATGTTCAACTATTAGGTCACTTCACTACCCTAACAAAATGGCGGTCTAATTTCCCTCCAAAATTAATAACCCGCATCGCTCGCGTCGTTTTTCATCAACCTCATTTTAGTGGGTTTATTATTTATCGTGTTTTCCTCAAAACATCATTTACATTGCTTTCATAACGCCGACGCACGTTGAAAGACTGAAAATTTTGTCTATTCGACAAAATAGTGCGATAACTGTGCTAATGACGCCATCACGGTCGCCATTTTACCACGGCCATTTTGAATTTGTAACGTTTTGTTTGTTGTGTTGTGTGTAATAGTGTGAAAAGGTTTAGGGTCCTAGATAATGGGTTTATGGACATCAGTTTTTGTTAAAGGTCGAACTACCCTCTGCATCTGCCCTTTTGGTTGAACTGTAAATTTGGTACGCCGGCATTTTCCTTTAGCTTTTAAATTGAATACAAAGTAGCACAATCGAAACATCGATACAGTTTATGATTTACAAGACAGTGGACATTAAAAAACAATGCTTATTCAACATTCGAAAAAATAAACAATGCGATCGCACGGGCTGAGGTTAAGCGCCGAAAGTTGAATACAATCCCTTGCACAGTGGGCCGAAAGCGATCCAGATCTGGCTATCGGGATCTCAGTTTGTTCTCACATCATTACCCGCGCCGACGGCTACAAATTTACATCCAACACAATGGCTATCCACCATCGAGACATCATTAAGGTGATGCCGATAGCGCCAGCCAGGCCACGGAACAAATGCCTTACACAGTGCCCGACGTGTCTTCAAAAATGAGCCTTATAAAAAGACCTGTAGAATTTAATTCAAAGCGGCTTGAAGTGGCGTTTACGCGGGAAACACCGCCCGGTCGTAATGATGGAACGTCATATAAGTTAGAATGGAGCGAGCGATTATGAGCACAAGAATGAACGCTTGTAGAGTCGAATTTAAATTGTTAGTGCGGGATTACAAGGCTGGAGGGACGGTTTAGGAAAGGATCAGTTTGAGCCGAAGCCTGGGGCTATCGCGGCCGCACAATGGAACTTATAATATGGGTGATTGCGGAAAAATTGATAATAAGAATTTTGTACGCAAATTGTGGATTTTGTTTAGCTTTTAATCTCGGTTTTTGGTACTTACGTACTTTCATATTTGCATAAACTTTAATATCTAATGTGACAGTTAAGCGAAGACAATATACCTTTATAAAAAACAAATTACTTTTTTTCAAAACGTACAATTTCAATATAAATACTGGTTGCATTACTATCGTATGTAAAAGATTCAATATCTGAGTTAGTACATATCAGGGTACGTTTGCATACAATACTCGGTTCGTTACGCGGGGCGATTGACGCGCGATCGACGCGATTTGTGTCGCCGTGTGACGCGGGCGACACTTTATCGCGTCATCTCGCCCGCCCTAATTTGCTTCGTGCTTTATTCAGCACCTGTTTAGTTATTGACTGTGTTTCGGTATTTATTTAACTATTGTTTGTGTTATTTTTAAACGGTTTTGTCTTTGAGGCTTTGGGTATATTTATTACTTAGTTCTTATGTTGTATTTTGTAGTATGTGAATAGATATTACAAAAAAACTATGACTTAGTTGAGGAATTATGGAAGACCAAAAGACTATTAATTACCTCCTGATACTAAACCGATATTTAAAGTATCTCAAGTAGCCTATCATATAAGATTCATCATAACAGAGAACCCTAAAAACACGTAACAAAATCTCCAATCAAGGCTTCCTTAAACACAATCCGTCACGCCAAATATACTTCGTTAATTTATATTCCCTATCAGATACAGCGATCGGCATATGTATTAAAACAATCCAAATAATTATACAAACAGTCCAAATCCTACGCTGATTAATATCATCGTATCGCGAAACAATAAAGAGATTGCGCTGACGAAAAACAAGGGGAACAATCGCCGAACATCGTATACGAATGCACAGAGATAAGTGAAACATGGCTACCGTACAAAAATAGCTGAGATAACGGCCGATGGCATCTGTAAACAATGGTAGAGGTATACACGCTCTCATTAGCCAGCCTCGACGAGTCGACGCGGGAAATTGTGCAATTCCACAGGAATCCGCCGTATCGATACACGATAGGCGATTTGTAATCGATCGATTCGCGATCGTGCATCACTAGGTACCTTCTGTTCGCTTTTTAAACGGTGGTATTTTATTAGCGTTATTTAATTAATTTTGAATTGTTTTATTTAATATTTTAGGTAATCAGCAGCTGCTGTCAACGTTTTGCATAGTGCTGGACTGAGTGTAGTTTCAAACTAATTTTCAACCCTTATTTCATCACGGGTGTAATAATAACAGTCCATCTTTGGTTGCTCTTCGGCTAATAAGGTGCATAATCGAGGATCGAAGAATTCGAAGATACTGGGCAAGTCTTCTGACAAAGGTGACTACCCCAGTTATACCATCACTGAAAAAAACTGTATGTCGCACATGCCCTGGCGCTTCCACCAGACAACCGCGAGCTTAGAGCTTAAGTTTAAACCTACTGCCCAAATTATTTTTTTCTAGTTTATGTACTAGATATTGTTTGCAGCTCCGCCGGCAAGAATTATACTTATACCTAAACCTTCACCAAGAACCACACTATATATTGGTGAAAACCATACAAAAATCCGTTTGGTAAGTGTTGAGCTTATTGCGTTCATACATACAGCCAGAACGCGGCGGCGATTTATAATTATGTATAGATTAGGCTTCTCTGATCAGTCAGGTCAAGGAAGAACAACTTCTTTTACTTAATCAAATGCATGTTGGCAATTGTTGTCAACTTGAATATAGACCGATTGGCTCATAAAATTATACAAATAATAATCTATAAAGGTTGCCTTTTTTCATAATATGCCGTTTCCGTTAGTAAGGTCAAGTTTCAGATTTCCAACACAGATCGATCTAATTTTTTCTTAGTAAATAATTAGATAATGTCTTCTTTTGCCTGCCCTGTTCCCATATTACTTGGGGTCGGCGCAGAATGTCTTTCGCTTCCATTCTCTCCTATCAGACGTCATCTGATTATTCACTCCTTTTTCATTCATGTCATCCTTCACACAATCCATCCATCTAGTACTACCATCTATATCTAGTATATCTAGTACTCTATTTCTTTGGTATTCCTCTTGCCTTATATCCTTCAACTCTTATATTCATCACCTTTCTAGTCACATGCTTTTCATCCCTCCTCATTACATGCCCATACCACGCTAGACGATTTCCTCTCAGCTTTTCTTGCACCGGTACAACTTTCAAACTTTCCCTAATATACTCATTCTTAATTTTATCCATTCTTGTAACTCCACACATTCATCTCAACATCCTCATCTCTGCCACATGTAATCTTCTTTCATCCGTCTTCTTCATGGCCCAGCATTCCGATCCATACAGTGCGACAGGTCTTATAACGGATTTGTATATTTTGCCCTTTAGTTTAAGGGGCATCCGTGGTTCGCAAGTTGTTCCTGTGACCTGTCGCCATTTGATCCAGCCTGAGTTGATCCGTTGCGTGACATCGCGGTTTATTTCACCGTCCCCTTGAATAAGTGACCCGATGTATCGGAAGTCGGAGCAGACTGATATGGGTTTTCCAGCAAGGTATATGGACACAGGACTGGAGAGACCGCCGTAGTCGCAAAACATGTACTCAGTTTTGCTTTTGCTCACTTTCAGGCCCACACTCTCCAGTCTTTGCCACCAATTTGTCAGTCTGCTCTGGATCTCAAGGCCACTCTCGGCAATTAACACAATGTCGTCGATGAATA
Organism: Euclidia mi; assembly: GCA_944739405.2. Taxonomy (NCBI): domain Eukaryota; kingdom Metazoa; phylum Arthropoda; class Insecta; order Lepidoptera; family Erebidae; genus Euclidia; species Euclidia mi. The sequence continues at coordinate 58,998,609 of OX123196.2, read as the reverse complement.
GCATACACCACGGAGCCTCTTCCTGTATGTCGAAGCCGTAAGGGCGTCCATTATTAGCAGGAAGAGGTAAGGGCTAAGAGCCGACTCCTGGTGCAAGATTACAGCCACATTGAAGTTGCTGGTATTGCCCGCTGTGGATCGGACATGGGTTGTACATCTACTATACATCGCACGGATCTACTGTACATACTACCCAGGCACTCCTTTCTTCTTAAGGGCTCACCACAAAACCTCACGCGGTACTCGGTCATATGCCTTTTCGAGATCCACATAAACCATATGCAAGTTTTTGTGTGCACTTCTGTACTTTTCGCATAGTTGGCAAATCGCGAAAATGGCATCTGTTGTACCTCGACCAGGCATAAAACCGAATTGGTTTTGTGAAATTACACTCTCTTCTCTCAATCTTCGTTCAATCACTTTCTCCCAAGCTTTCATACTATGTGAAATTAGCTTTATTCCTCTATAGTTATTACACTCCAGCACATCACCTCTGATTTTATAGATGGGCAACAGCGAACTGCTACACCATTCATCAGGTATGGCTTCTTTCACCAACAACTGATTGAAGAATAAAGCTAACCACTTCCATTCGTCTACCTGTAGTATATTCCATACTTCAACTCGTATTCCATCCGGCCCCGCAGCTTTTCCATTCTTCATTACATTTACTCCTACCCTCACTTCATCCACACTTACCTTTCTTATTAGCCCCTCAATCACAGGTATATTCTCAAGCACACCACTCCAATCATTTCTTCATTCATCAGTCTCGCAAAGTAATTCCTCCATCTATCCTTAATTTTGTCATCCGCGCAAAGTATCGTCCCATTTTCATCTTTTATGCACTTTATTTTACATACATCCCTTGCTTTCTTCGCTCTAGCTTTAGCTAGCCGGTATAGTTGTTATTGGCCCGCCGAGCTCTCTAAATTATTATATAAGCTCTCCTGGGCTGCTGCTTTTGCCAAAGCAACGGCTTTCTTAGCTTTCGTCTTTAGCTCATCATACTCTACGTTTCAGGCTGACATTCAATTCATCCACACATTGCTATTCATTGAATTTCATCTTCTTATCCTTCAAAATCTTTTGTACTTCTGTCGACCACCACCATGCATCTCTATCTAAGTATTAAAATATAATTAAATGATAATCAATGCTTAACTCTATTTCTTTATAATATACCGTTTAGTAGTCTGTGTTTAATTATTTAAATGTCGCTTAAGCAGGAAATGCGGGCACGCGTCGTATGCAAAAACTATTGCGCTGAATTTAATGAGGCTTTTGATATTGAATAGATTATTTCCTACGTAGATGAAAATATTTGCTTAAATGACTAGTTCTTTTTTTTATTTGGTATATTTTTTTTGTAAATATTCTAAGCTTAGGCCGAAGTTTTCAATTAAAACCGTTTTTGGAGTTTCTGAGAATTTTATTCGTTGAATTTTTATATACCGTAATTAATATCTCAGTGCCGTATCTATATCGATGTGAATTTTCGATATCGATCTATGTAGGAAATATTAACGGTAAATTAAATAAATAGGCATAAATATGCAAATATTATAACTATACTATTCTCAAATACAGTCTCTGTTTAAATGTCACAGGTAAAGAGCCGATTAATGATCTTGAGACTTGTTATACTTTGCTATTATTTTATTTTTAATCTGCATCTGTTCTCTTGTTTTATCTATTGTTCAAAGATGAGTGCTGCTTTCAGATTTTATTTTTGGATCAAGTTTGACAGGCCATGATAAACATGGTGGAATAACTATACCTTTCAAGTAGCAAGCACCTGTAAAATAGCAGACAAAAGACAAAGTGAAAAATCATTAAACTCCTAAAGGAACATATTTATTTATTTATTTTTAGTTTCTAATACAATTGACACAGGTGATTGACGATAAAGCATTTAAAATGGTACCAAAAGATTCTTTGACTTTGTTCTAGCAAAGTCTTATCCAGCCACTTATATGGCTGTAAGGCACCTAAACCTAAATCGTATTTCAAATCGATTAGAAAACTAAAAAGTCCACCTACTATAAATATCTTAGGCCATACATGGATAAATCTTCAAATGTTCGGACACCGTTTGAAGTTTCAATTGCGGTCAATGTAGCCTTATTTTAAGGGGTTAAGGTTTGAAATTGTATGTCTAGGTGGAGTGTATGCTGGTGTTTGTATGTCACCGATATTTCGCGGCGGCAATTAGAAGTATCTGTTGGAATTTGTGGCCAACTGGACAAGACCTTTACGATTTTTGTTCTCCGTTTCATAGAGGAACAGGAACCACGGCTGGTGGAACCCATGCCGAAAAATCAGGACAAAAAGAAGGTTTCTACACTTATTTTTAAATAATTAGTTATAGATATATAAAAAATGTTATGTGCAGATACAAATCGCGAAGTACAAAGATTTAAAAGTTATTAAGTTAAGATTCGTGGCATAGCGAAGCGCCACTAAATAGACAATGGTCAATACTGAACATTTCTGAATCCGTTGCGATTTAATATAAGCATTGTACTTTATGCTAAGCACAAATTTTTATGAGACGCTACAAAATCTTTTGCAAATTTGGTCAGTCCTAAATATTTTCTTCGGAGCATCGATCTACTTTGGCCGGGGTGTCATAATTGCCCCTCACTATCTAAATCCTCGAGTAGTTTTTGCTTCAGAAACAATTATTTCTTCAGCCATCTTGTGACTTTGATTTTATGCTCGATGATCTGACTCAAACTCAAACTCAAATATGTTTATTTCCATAAAAATGTTTAAATTTTTTGGACACGTCAGAAAGTCATACAAATAAAAAAAAATAAAAAGTAACTTTAAATGCATATTAACATAGTTGAGCATTGAAAAAAATGCCTGTTCAGAAAGTAGAGCCTCGTGAGAAGAATCAGGCAAGAAACTCCGGGCCACTCTTTTCTACGTCTTGATTCTATACAATTTAAAAACTTAGTAACTACATTGAATTTTTCATAAGTATATGAGCTGGTGTGTCTATAATGTTGTTGTCAATTAATAAGGCTTTTTTAATAATAATATAAAAGTACTTACTAGCATAATATAGACACAATAACTCACACTCACATGAAACTTAACACTAATCAAACATAAGTAGCCTGTGGGACCGAGCAAATTAATCCCAAGCATTTTTATCTTCAATATAATCTAGCACTGAATAGTACCCTTTTTGACAAAGTTTACGTTTTATAATCTTTTTGAATTTATTATAACTTAAATTTTGAATATTGCTTGGCACTTTATTGTAAAAGCGCACACATTGGCCTTGAAAAGATATTTTTATTTTCTCTAGCCGGGTAGCCGGCACTACTAGCTTACTCTTATTTCTAGTATTCAAATTGTGGATATCACTTTTCTTTGAGTATGAGGCCTTGTTTTGGAATAAATATATTAGGTTGGAATAAATGTACTGGCTTGCAACTGTTAAAATGTTTATTTCCTTGAATTTATTCCTTAACGAAGCCCCATAATCCAAATTATAAATTGCTCGAATAGCTCTTTTCTGCAGAACAAAGATGGTCTGAATGTCGGCAGCATTTCCCCACAGGAGAATACCGTATGACATTATACTATGAAAATAGCTATGATATACAAGCCTGGCAGTGTCAATGTCAGTTAACTGGCGAATTTTCCTGACTGCGTATGTTGCAGAGCTGAGTCTATTCGACAATTTACTAATATGTGGTCCCCATTGCAGCTTAGAATCTAGTGTAATGCCTAAAAATTTGGTGTTATCCACAAGATCCAACACATCATCCTTAACCTTTACTGAGGTGTTCACTTGTTTGAAGTTAGGCATCAAAAATCGAATACATTTAGTTTTTAGTCTATTTAAAAGTAGGTTGTTAACCTCAAACCAGCGAACCACCTTTGAGATAGCAATGTTTACATCGTCCATATCAATTTGCTGTCGTTTTAATTTAAATAAAAGTGAGGTATCATCAGCAAACAGTACTATCCCGTGCTTGTCATTGACGAGGTGTGGTAAGTCATTAATATAAACTAAAAATAAAAAAGGACCGAGGATTGAACCCTGTGGGACGCCCATTTTGACTACAGACCCATGCGAACGCGTCCCGTTGACATCAACTCTCTGAATCCTATTACTCAAATATGAAGTAAGAAGATGCAGAGCAGAACTACTTAAACCATAGTGATGTAATTTCCTGATCAATGTATCATGTTCTACACAATCAAAGGCCTTGGACAAATCACAGAAGACACCTAAAGCATCATGTGAATCCTCCCAGGCATCAAAGATATGTTTTACAAGCTCAACACCGGCATCGGTCGTGGAGCACCCCTTTGTAAAACCAAATTGTTCAGAGTGTAGAAGCTCGTTGTTATTAAAATAACTTTGCAGTTGGTCTAGTATCAATTTCTCGAAAATTTTGCTAAATGTGGGCAGCACAGAAATTGGCCTATAGTTGGTGGGGTCTGATGTGCTACCTGCTTTGTACAAAGGTATTACATTGCTATCTTTCATAAGATCAGGAAATACACCACAGTCAATACACTTATTAAATATTAAAGCTAATCTGTTAGCAGCTAAAGCAATAATGGACTTGGTAATAGTAACGGAATTTCCCCACAAGTCTGCAGTCTTCTTTAAATTTATAGTATTAAAAGCTTTTATAACATCATTTGAATTTATATACTGAAATGAGAAATTACTATAGGTTGTACTCATGTTTTCTTTTAAAAGAGATTCCGCTGCATTGGGTGATGAGTCCAAAGATCTAGTAGTAATAACGGGGATATCAGTAAAAAAACTTTCAAACGCCGATGCAACTTTTGAGTCTGATGTAATAGTGTCGTTATCAATGTTCAAACTAAGTTTTGAACTTTTACTTTTAACTTTCCCAGTCTCGCTGTTTATTATATTCCATGTCATTTTCATTTTATCGTCACTACTCCTAATCCTTGAACTCAGGTAAAGAGACTTAGCTTTCTTGCAAAGTTTCCGAAATATCCTAGCATAGTTTCTAACATAATCCTGAAATTGTTCACTTAAATTAAAGTTTCTCTCGTCATATAGCTCATACAATCTCTTTCTACTTTTGTGAAGCCCAGCTGTTGCCCATTCACAGAAGGTTGCATTACCTCCAACTGTAATCGTTCTAGGTGTGAAAACCGAATTAAAGTCTGTACAAAACGCTTTGAAAAAGCTATTATATAACAAATTAGGGTCACCTTCATCATCTAACAGTGACCAGCTAGTCATTAGTTTACTTTGAAACCTAGCAAAACGAGTTGCAGTTTTAGGTATTACAACTATATTTTGCCTAGAAACATTCTTACTGTTATCATTAAAGGAGATCTGCTGTCCACAATGGTCTGAGTCTAAATGTCTAATAATTTGCTTGTCTCTTACTATGATATCTGTAAATATATTATCTAGGCAAGTAGATGTAGAGGAAGTAACTCTTGTGGGCTCTAAGAATAAGTTCTTCAGATTATATGATAGAAACAGCGCTTTCGATTTTGTACTAAGACTACTATCCTCCAATAAATTTACATTAAAGTCACCACACACAACAACATTTTTATTTATTTTTGCAACTTTGTTTAATATCTCATCCATAATACGCTCGAAGCTATCATACAATGCTGAAGGAGGCCTGTATACACTTATTACAATAAATCTCCTCAGTTCCACACAGGCTACCTCAATAGTTCGCTCAACAGACAGACTTACAATATCATGACGCTCCTTAAATTTAAGTTGCTTATTAAGTAAAATCATCGAGCCACCATGTACTGCTTGCTGCCGGCTAAACGAGCTTCCTACTATATGATTACTGAAATTGAACATGAACTGATTGCTTTTTAGCCAATGTTCAGTGATGCAAAATATATCAACAGCATTACAGTTCATAAACAATTCCATTTCTAAATCTTTATTAATCATACTTCTAATATTTTGATGTACTAATTTAATCAGATTTTTGTTATTATTATGTTTAAGTGTATTAGTCAATGAGTTACGAGTAATCTTATTATAGCTAGAGGTGTTCTCTATTGTCTCAGAATTTAATTTAAATTATTATTATTATGAATGTCAATAATGGAATTGTCATGTACTCTAACAGTACTTGGGTCACTGTATAAATTAAATGCTAATAATTTAGCAAGTTGTCGTTTAAAAGAGCGAGAAAGATACATAGTATCTTTTGTTAAAATAAAATTACTTTTAATAAAAGTATTAGTGTCAAAGAATAAAATTTTGTCATTATGACGATATGTACTATCATATAATAATAGATTTAATTTACTTATCTGGTTGTTTTCTTTATCAGATAACGTCTTAGAATAAGGAAATGCACAGACTATAAAATTGCACCCCACTTTAGAACTTCTATCAGTCATTATATCCGATAAAGCTAGTATATCTTTCCTAGTAACTAGTAAGCTATCACCATACATAATAATAACCGTAGAATGTTTATTTAATTCTGCATGTTTTAACTTATTAACTAACGAAGACATTCTTTCTCCTGGATAACAAAAGTTTTGTAATGGACGGTTAGTGTAACTATCTATTAAGCTACCCAAACCCACTCCCAATTGGTCAGAAAACATCAATACAGTGTTATTACTATGAGTGTCAAGTGAACATATATGATTTGTTTGTAACAAGGCATCAGAACCGGAGTCATTGTATATTTTATGAGGTATCTGGATCACACTTGCCGTAAAGGTCATCTCAATCAGCCTATCGCTGTCCACTGCTGAACATAGGCTATTCCCAACACGCGCCACAGTACACGGTGGTCAGTCGTTCGCATCCAGTCTGCCCCAGCCACCTTTTTCAGGTCGTCGGTCTACCTAGCCGGGGGCCGCCCTACCTTACGCTTACCGAGTCGTGGTCTCCACTCTAGGACACGCTTGCTCCATTGGCCATCAGTCCTTCTACAGATATGGCCAGCCCACTGCCACTTGAGCTTACGGATTCTGTGAGCTACGTCGGTAATTTTGGTTCTTTGTCGGATAACTTCATTGCGGATATTATCCGTAAAGTTATATATCCTTTAAGAATTAATGAAAATGAACCTAGAGTTCATCAGAAAATTCCCACGGACCACGAGGAACCGGTCAAATTAACAAATAAAACCGTTTAATAAAAAATAGTTAGAATATAAAATGTTTAATAAGAATACAAAAGTATATTAGTAAACTAGTAGTGTCATTTTGTAGTAAATTCATATAAAACCGTTTAATTATGTTGTCAACTTTATTTTAAAAAGTCATTCATTATAAGCAATTTCCATGTAAAACAATAAAATTAACACTTCTATAGTCATTTACATCTTATGGCTTAAAGATAACTTTTAGATTTTTTATATTTTGTCATGTTAAATATGTTAAAGATGCACATTGGCGTGTCATATTAAATAAGCTTTAGTTTAAATATTTTCATATTAATTTTTACCAACTTATTTTAGATTTCCTTATAGCATATTGTTCTTAATAAATTATTAAGTAGTCGTAGAACTAGAATAAAATTATTAATATTATTATTCACTCAAATATCCATTTAGTAGTTTTACGCCTTTTCAAGCTGTACAGCTTGAATAAGCAAGTAACACAAAACTTACTATATACCTAGCTAGTTAAGTGTTGCAATAGCAGATACCTACGCGGGCGGAATCGCGGATGGAAACTAGTTGAACATATACATTTACATGATCCCAAGGTAATATTAAAAAACTTCATTCGTTGACTGATGGTATCATTACAGTCAGCACCGAGCTGTCTTCGGTCACCCATCGGTTTCGCGATCGCATTCAAGATACCATTGACAATAAACAGACGGCGCGAGATATTCGCCGACGATACACAATGTGTGGTCACCCATGCTTTTTACTTGATCGCCGATACTATTGTGTATGTCAGATCATTTCTTATTTATAGATTTGTTTTTTAAAAAAATATGTTTAATATGTAGACGTATTTTTGGTCAGCAGAGGGCTGCTTTTTTGGTGAAGTGATTTTGTCTGTGAAGAATACAAAATGTCACTAGCTCATTTCATTCCGTAGGTGGTATGAGGCGACTAAGGACAAGGCACGTAGCAAATAGTATCATTGTGAAAAGACGTAGAACTCTACAACCAATCTTATACCAACTCGTCTGGCCAGCCTGGTATGGTAGGCCAAATCCTGTAATTGAGATACGGTGCTATTGGGTAATGAGTAGCAAAATTAGCGGAGGACTAGGTACCTACGTTCAGCAGTGGACTCCGGAAAATAAAGGGTCTTGCTGACTCTTGCTTGGATGGTATTTATATTTTAAGTGGTTGGTGTGGTTAAGGTAAGGAATGCGATTCCTATGTGTTAAAAAAATTCGGCTACAAGTAGGTAATGTACTAATGCAAATTAATGTACCTACAGTTTTCAATCGCTTAATTACTTACTTGTAAGGTAAAGTCTCTGACCATAGCTGGTGTAACTCACGTCGAAACGTCGGAAAAAAAATTAAGTTTTGTTACATTTTTCTATACTCGACTAAAATACTAAACATTTACCTGATAACCCTAGTTTCATTACAAACCTATACATTTCGGTGAGTGCATTTTTATGCGCGGCCAAAGCTGAATGGACATATTGGTTTAATGCGATATTATTCTGTATGCCCAGTCTATTGGTGGGTGAATTTAAAACACATTTTGTCCTCGTTAGGACAGTCCACGGCTGCATTATGCGACTGTCGCTTAATATGCACGTTGCCTTACCGGGTGAAGTTTATCTCTTCTCTGTGGCCAGTTACTTGTGAAGAAAAATGGCGCTTTAAGTTTGACGTTTGTAATGTGTTGTGATATTGAATGGTTTTATCGCTTTTGTATTTTGTTTATTGGAACAATACAATTTATTTTGTTGAGCAGGGTTCTGGAATATTAATGAATGTTCTTATATATGTATGTACTTAGTAGTGAGGGCTATTTGCTAAATGAAATCGAAATGAATACTTGTAATAGCATCATTGAAACTGAATTTTTCTGTTAGTATTGCTTTAAAAATACCAAGATAACTTTTAACTTATCTATGAAAACGCCAAATTCTTCATTCACTCCCTAGGTTCCATAAAAAAATTAAATTGTATGTCATATTTGACGTAAAAAATAATACCAATCATCCCAAAAACACCACTGACCCAATTCAGCTAAACTTTAAACCTCGCGCACACGAGTAAACATCGTCAAAGTGTAGCCTGTGACATAACGATGTGACATTGTGACATTAGATGTGTGTCACAACTCAAATAGGAAGTGAAGCCAGATGGTTATCAACACGCGATGAGCCCCCTTGTCAATAAAACTACTGTGTTTTGTCAACACTCACTATTCGTGGCGTTTTGCTGCTTACGTGACATTTTTTTTGTCGTGTGTTATAGACCGAATGTTCGCGGATACTATTTTGAGAAGCTTTGTAATGATTATTGTCAATAATGTCGTTTGATACAGATCTTTCAGGAAAATTTTGTCGGGGCTATTTGCAGAAGTTCGTATACTTTTGTATTATATAATATCAATAATAAAATCTGCCCTAGGTATGTATACAATCCTACTGCTGGGAAGCGTCCAGGTCCCTTATCACTATGCGAAGATGAGTGCCACAATCCACCACGTTACCAGAGTCTGAGTTAGTACACTGTCTTTTAATTGCATTATTGAGAACTCTCAGTAATGCAGGTTTTCTCACTACGTTTTCCTTCATCTACTTAGACGACGCAAATATTCAACTGACCTGAATTAATATTTTCTTGGGTTTACGCGAATGTTACACATTGAAATTAAACTACAGTTTACGGATTTTATCGCGTTATATTACTTTCACTGGTTATTTGTTATTACATTTAAACCGAAAGATCTAGAAACTACATTTTTATTACTAGCCGACGTTTCGAATTCTTTACAGGATTCATGTTCACGGCAGACTGAGGTGATATTTGTCTTTGTCTTGAATTTAAAAGTTATCTCAAAGTACCCGAACATTTTTCAACTATTGGTGTTACTATCTACGCAGAATGTGCTCACTGTGTCTTGATGTCTTCTGGTGACTTTGTCCTTTTTGGGTTTCATTAGCCTGATAACAGGGTCCCAAGCTGGAGGTACATTCTAACCATCTTCCCTATTGAAATTAGGATGTTTTTTAATTTCAATAGCTTCACGTATCATTCTTGGAATAAAGCGGTGTTCTTTTGCGAGTATCTGTGGTTTATCAAATCGCAGGTAATGGTTGGTTCCTTGTTCTACATGTTCGCACACAGCAGACTTCGTCGAGCGTTTGTGTTTAATGTCAGCTATATGTTCCTTTAGTCGAATGCCTATGCTTCTCTTGGTTTGTCCAATGTATGAGAGCCCACACTCACAGTCTATCTTGTAAACCCCGGCCTCTTGTAAGGGTAACTGACTCTTGACAGATGGTAATAATTGGCTTATCTTCGTTGGCGGCTTGTAGAAAGTTTTGATTGAAGCTCGAAAACGGTGAATCTCACCACCATCCTAAACAGTTAGCTACCGTAGGAATGTCTTTGTTTCAGAGAGCCCGGGGGATCTGTGACAAGAAACACCTGGACGCCGAGCTTCAACATGTCAAGCAAGTTCTGCAAGACAACAAGCTACGACCACCGCGCCAACGTCACAGATCCCCGAAGAACAAGCCAGCCACAGTAGAGAGACAACCTGCTGTCCTCTCATACATCAAGGGCGTGACCGACAAGATTGGCTACATCTTGAAGCGAGCTTCAATCAAAACTTTCTACAAGCCGCCAACGAAGATAAGCCAATTATTACCATATATTATGTCAAGAGTCAGTTACCCTTACAAGAGGCCGGGGTTTACAAGATAGACTGTGAGTGTGGGCTCTCATACATTGGACAAACCAAGAGAAGCATAGGCATTCGACTAAAGGAACATATAGCTGACATTAAACACAAACGCTCGACGAAGTCTGCTGTGTGCGAACATGTAGAACAAGGAACCAACCATTACCTGCGATTTGATAAACCACAGATACTCGCAAAAGAACACCGCTTTATTCCAAGAATGATACGTGAAGCTATTGAAATTAAAAAACATCCTAATTTCAATAGGGAAGATGGTTGGAATGTACCTCCAGCTTGGGACCCTGTTATCAGGCTAATGAAACCCAAAAAGGACAAAGTCACCAGAAGACATTAAGACTGTAAATAATTCGAAACGTCGGCTAGTAATAAAAATGTAGTTTCTAGATCTTTCGGTTTAAATGTAATAACAAATAACCAGTGAAAGTAATATAACGCGATAAAATCCGTAAACTGTAGTTTAATTTCAATGACCTGAATTAATTTTACTGAATCAGACAGTCTTTTCTTGTGAGTGAAAAGAGTTAGATATGCGGCATTTTAATGAGGGTTTCTAGTGTGGTCATCATCAGCCTTTAACAGTCCCCTGCTGGACTAGGCCTCTCCTTTGAAAGAAGGAATTGACCTACCATACCACGCTGGCCAAACGGGTTGGTATAGGGTTTGTATCAAGTTTTCCTTCCCTTACAGTGCTGTTCTCTGCATAATATGCTCCCTCTGTCGGCTCTTACGACACCCATGGGATGATATGGAGTGGTAACATTCGTATTCATAATCCGTCACCACACGGACGTTCTAGTGTGGTAATTTTCTTAAAATACTTATAAATGATATCCATTGTAAATTACTTTATATAATTACTAGACTTCGCCAGAGTCACTGCCCGCGTGAATTATTCACCTAAACCTTTCTCAGGAGTCGTACTACCTACCTATGGTAAAAACCGTACAAGAATCTGAACGGTAGGTTTTGAGCTTATCGCGTTCATACAGACAGAAAGGATGGCCGAGAGCTTTCTTTTTATATCAGCTTTAAAGATGTAAAAATCGGACGTCATTGCTTAATGGGATACATGTACTGTACCCCAGATTCTTATCAATTTCCAAGTATTAATATGCAGGCACAGCTTACTCCATATTTAAACTAATGTTATATCGTGATATAACTAAAAACTATTCGCATATTAACATCTGAAACTCATTTAATAAGAACTGTTTGATGACAGAGAAATATTAGTTTTTGTGCCGTCTAAATCATAAGTGACAGCGAACATGAGTTGGTAAGCTAGATGGAGCGTTAGCGTTCAAGTATAACGACAATAACATCCAAGTTATGGGAAAAATGGCTAATTTGTAAGTAATAAATTAATGTGTTTAATCTTGTAATCATCATCATCAACGTATAGGTATAAAAAAATTGTTACTATAGTATACATTTTTTGTCTGTCAGTCGACAGACATGTTCCTAGGCGGTAAACTAATTTTTGAAAATTCTCTTTCTAAGGTGGTAAAAATAGGGTCAGTTTCTATGAATATTTTATCTAAGTAACATTCAAGCGGATAGTATTCGTAAAAGAAGTAGTAGATTTCCTATAGGTATACTTAATAAAATGTATTCAAATATGGTTCCACAATAATAAAGCTGTCAATCATCTAAGTACTCTGTCTCTTATAACTTGTGGCAAACGTAAGGGCCAACACTATCACTTTCAGGCAAGTTTGTACGGTACGCATCGCGTGCGATATCACGCTATCGCACGATCGCGTCCCGATCGCACGCGATTGTCAAACGCGTGTCACGCGTGATGCGTGACAATGCGTGCGTGTCAACGCACCTTATTCCGATGCTTTTTACATAGTTTATGTGAATATGTGATGATCACAGTTGAGTTGTCACATTCTTTTGTGATGGATATTTTTGAATGGGTGCGATCTTTCGCGCGATAAGCCAAAGCTCAAATATTACTGGAGTTTTCGAGAGTAAGCAAAGCAACTAAATTCTTCCGTACAAACTAAAAAGGCCTGGTTAGCATTGGTTATTTTATTGTATAACTACAATGGTCAGGCCCTGGTGGGCAGACATGAGCAAAGGGTGTAAAGACATTTTACCAACAATTAAAACTGTTATCCTCAAGAGCTTTTCGCAATCTATTGCCTTATTTCAGCCTGCGCTAATTTGCTTCACAATGAGTCAATAGGATTTGGCCTTTTATCCATGCTCGCCTGACGGTTTGGTACAGGATTTGATATCGAGTTTTCCGTCTCTTTACAAATATACTATTTGCTTCGTGTATTTTCCTCAGTAACTTCTTACGTTACCCACGGAATGAAACAGGTTAGGTATTATTAACATTTTGTATTTTCAAAATAAATCTGGCGAAAAGTGGGTGTAGCAATATACCTCTGCCTACCTCTTCGGGGAAACAGGCGTGAGACTATGTATGTATTTTCAATTCACTACAGGGATAAAATTTTATCCCAAGGTTTAAGGTATATTGTATCTAAATACAATATACCTAAAAACACTGTTAATCGTTTGTTTATGGTGCATTATTTACCATAGACCAAATTATTTGACACACATTTCACTCTACACCCAATGACATCGCATATTCGTCGAAACCTTCTCAATTTATTTAATTTATGGCTGAAGAGTGCTCATCCTGGGGACATGGTAATATGCTAATATAACGGAGTTGTTTATTATAAGCAGATAGGCAGCCGCACCCCGGCTCGCCTGGAAATATCGTGTCTCTACTGATATGAATGCATACTTAATTAACGTCCATGCCGCCATTTTGTTTACTAAAAATGTTTGTGATAATGATAACGGTAGCTTTTAAAAAAGTAGATAAGTTGGTAAGTTCTGTTGTTCTAATTTTTAGACTAATTGTTAAAAAGTATGAAAGTTTTTTGGTATTGTTTTCTTGGTGTTTTGGAGCCATCTGTGTTATTTTGTGTATCGGCAACATCGACTTTCCTGGTTGAAAGTTGATTCGATTTTTGTTAACGAAATGGGTTTTAATTATTTCAAACGGCACCTTAATCCTCTTTAAAAAAGTTCTTTGTATAAATAAATAAATTAGTAACATAAATAAATAAACAAATACTATGAATAACCTATTCATAAATCAAATTCAGACTGAAAATATATCTCTAAAGAAATAAATGACGTCTTTCACCACTTTTTCCAGTTAAATTCAACATTAGAACTAACTATGAGTTATCTGTCAAATTAATTTAACAGGAACTAATCAGACAGCAGTAAAAGTTGCCCTTAATACCATAAATAAATAAACAAAACCTATAAATAAAGATCACTTCTACATGCATTTAATTTCCCGAAGTAAGCTAAGCGAACGTCGGTAGGATCGCGGAGGCCAGTGATAGCAGAATCTATTAACTGTGACTGGACACAAGCCCAGACGTGGACAATGCCTAGATCTGTATCTGAGAGCCCACGCTAGCCTTTGTGCCTCACCCTCTGAGCCACTACGTACTAAATATTCTAGCGCCGAAGATGCACATGGATATGTTTGCTTCACATAGCCAGATTCGTTGTGCAAAACATATAGCACAAAATTTAAATAATGTTTGTGAGGTTAAAGTTTATAATATTATGACAGGAGTGCAGTAAGCAATTTTATTATAATGATGCATTAGAAATACATTCAATTCATTTAAGTAAACTTTCGTGAAGTAAGTTTAAAGTGACAATGTCGACCCATGGAAGAATAACTAAAGCAAATACAATCTCTTTGTGTCGACCACAATTATTCTCAGATGTCATTGGTAGGTACATGTTATAGAAGAAAATTAAAAAGATTTGTAGACACCTCAGTCTTTAACCTTCGCGCTCATTAATAAGCATAAATGTATAAGGTTTGATAGTTATGCCTATGCCTAGTACAAAAAACTACATATGTTTCAAAATAAAAAAACTTTATGAAAACAAAGCTATACTGTAGGTACGTGTCTGCTGATTCCTCTGGGATTTAGAAGCGTGATATAACGAGCTAAAACCGAAGCACTCAGGCCATTAGATACAAGTCTAGACCGCGCGCTATCTGCAACACGTGTTGAACCAGATGTTTGAGATACGTCGCTTTTAGAGCCCACTTAATACTATCATGGAAAAATATACCTACATAAATACTATATAGGAGAATTGTTCTTTGGTATGTTAATAGGCGAAAATGTGAATGATATCAGCCGCAAAAGTATTAGGTCATAGTCCACCACCCTATAATTAAGTGCTTGATGGAAGACTTCACGTTATTTAGGTAGACACATAGATTTCGAGTTATTGCTATTAATTGGAAGCATTAGCTGATAAGGTTTCATGGCCTATTACCTACTGCTTCACTTTTGAAAGATTCACAAATTGGCTCAATCAAAAGGAAGCCAGAAACCTTACGATCGTCTTCAATCTATGTAGACTAACATACATTCCCAATCAGAAATTGATACAGGAAATTATCCCCTACAAGCATAAACGCAATGGCATAGACACACTAACCCATAATTAGCATTATTAGCGAATAGCGACCATTCCATGTAACTTTAATCCGAAAACTGCACACTAATCTATTGAACAAAAAATATGAATCATGTATACCATAGCCAGTGTAGTCTCGTAAATTAAGACAGTGCAGATAGCTCGCATAAATCTGGTGTATCGGCCAATAGGCGATCGCTATCGGTCTGCCACCCGCTACCCCGTGTAGGGAGCTCTCGTTATCCGCAGACTGCACTAAGGATATTTGGTTATTTTGTGTGTGGATTTAGCCTTACTTTATGATTAAAGGGTATTGAAATTAAGCTGCTGGTGTGAATTTGATTGTTGCTTATTTTGACGACATAATCGGGAATGGGATATTTGTTATGGAGTACCTATATTACAGAATTTATATTAGGTACAGTCAGCATCACACATCAGATAGTGATATTAGTAAATAACCAGTTCTGTTTTCATCAAAGACCTTATATTGCCTTAGGTATTTTCTCCCATGTTACCTTAGAGAACAGCTCTGTTTTTTTTCAAAACGGTATCATTTAAATTAATTTATAAACAGAGAAGTAGCGAACTTCTCTCATTAAAACTGACGAACGTTTGCAGTCGAACTGAGAACCTTCTCTATTTATCAGGGATTAAAGCATAATCTAACAGTTTTCATTGGCATCATAAAACAATCCGAAAAGTCAGCGGTGCCGTGGGTTGGACCCAAGACCTTTCCACCAACGGTTCCACAAGCCGTTATCACCACTTATCATTCGCCTAAGAACAGCCCCGGTGGTCTAACAAACAACACAAGTGGGAGTATAGCCCTCCGTTTGATTCCTACAATCTCTACGCTGTTTTACAGTATTCATATTGCTAAGATTTCGATTCTAAATGGAACTATAAAGTATTGGAATCAAATATGAATACTTATGTTTTATCGTTCGCATAAAATAACAAATTGATTTTGTTGTGTTGAGTTCTTTAGGAGTTGGGGGTTGCCGATAGATTGGCTTAATGGAGCTGCAGTGTTTGAGGCTGTTGATTAATGTGCTAAGATTTTTGTTGACAAGCTAGTAAAATGATGTAAGTTATTTTGATGCCTTGGATTTGCTACTTCAGTCGGGCAGTGTTCTCAGTTTTTTTATGAGTCAGTAGTTAGGTAATAACATTGCAGAATTGGCGGACATAGAAATCGTCGGGTATCCGGCATCAATACCGAACTCTATTGCATGGTTCTTGAAAAAAAAAACATAAAATGCTGTTCATCCCTTGCAGTCACAACAACTAAATCCAAAATGATGTATAAAATGACTTTGTGCTGATAGGAAAAATCTTCAATTAGTTTTCCATTATTGTCTGACTTGAGAACATACCTAAGTCTATTTCATTTTAGTAGGTAACCCTTGGTCTTTTTTATTTTAGGCACCCTATGTCCACCAAAATAATTCTGGGCACTTAGCTCTACCAAGCTAAACAGTACCTCAGTAATATTTCACGAAACTTAACTGCAATAACGGAACGTGAGACCTCACAATCAACTAAACATTAGTTTAATCTCACGCTGGACCAAACCACTCAAGATACATCGTCTCTATTAATATTATCTAACAAACAATATTGGAATACAATTCGCTATAACTTCTACGTATCGAATATCTAAATCTGTGAATATGACAAAGCAACAAATTTCCACACTTCAATCTGCGCGTAGGCACAATCACGAACATCTACGAGAATAGCCGAGGAAGGCCGAAGGGGTCCGAAGAGAGCCGACCGCAGCCGACCTATCGCCGACTGTGTCGGGGCTATCTGTCGTCCGTGGGTGGGCGATCTATCTGAAATGCCAAGTTGAAGGGAATGTGAATTTGACGGTCAAATGGCCGGCATGATAAGTACACGGCACTGTTTATTTAAGGCTGGTAACACTAGGAAATGTTTAATGGTAGTATAGACTGTATAGATTTCGTGGTACTGCGAGAAAAGATGCAGAAAGCAATTTCTTTAGTACCCACTTAGTTATGGAACTTGCGTATAAAAGATGGTTTATAATTGCCGTTTTTTGTGTATGTAAGTCATTATCTAAATGCACATAGGATGATAGGTTTTATTTTGTGCTGACATCATATTAGTGTGAACGTAGGTACCTCAGGTTTTGGAAACGTGAGATGTTGCTGTATTTTTGTTTGTTGTCAGTCTCCTCTCATTCAAACATTCTGTTATCTCAAATTGCCATCATATTTTTGGCATTTACACCTCAATACCAAAACCAGACATATTTATATTCTAAAATATACTTCATTGTAACATACATTTTCCATTTGACAAAGACTCTGATAAAAAACCAAAAAGTTTTTCACGACAACGTTATCTCGGGCATCGGTGCTCTTAAGCAAATCTTTATACCATTTGCGTTTGCCATTAGCATTTAAATCTCAAGTTATCTTGCTCAATAAAAATGTGAGCCGGCCCGATATAAATAATAATAATATAGAACAACAATAATAATCAGTAATTAGGTAATAAATTCTTGAGACTGATATGAGATGAAGAAAAAGGCAACGTTTGATTTGTTTGTGCCGGCCGTTTTGACGTGTCCGTTGTTAGGGACGATACGGGATCTTCATGACCACTGTCCACAAACACGTAAGCAGGTCGAAATTTTGGGACAAAAAGAAGTAGGTTTTATACCTACCTAAATATTGTGTAACGGAACCCGTTGATAAATATTGAGTGACGAATTCACGATGTTAGATAAAGAGGCTTGAAAATGAATGCTCTTGTGAGAATCAGTGATAGGCGGTATTTTGTAATATGCAGCAATATGTACCAATAAATATGGTTGAGAAATGACTGCCACAAAACCTAGATATTTACTTTAAATATAAGCTTTTAGATAACAACAGTACTTAAATCCATCAACAAGCCTCAGATTCCGTGCCGCCTCATCCAACGGGCACTCGCCCCCAAAATCTCCAGATAAGAGCGCATTCAGTTTTATATTTACTGAGAGATAAGCCTGCGAATCGATTAGGCCACTCTAACAAACGATGTCTATCTGTCTGTCTGTTTGTAATGTAAAAATAGACGCCTCTTAGATTTGTTACACTACACAGTATCTTTACTTTGTGCTTCTATTAGTGTAAGATTACGCCGTGGTCTTTGAGTGTATGTTGTTTTTGTGTTTTCGTCTCATTATAAACGATTAAGCGCCTATTTTGGCCTGTGACGAAGGGTTTACAAATAAGTTTTCATGTTAGATGGTTACCCAAGTACCCATGGCTGACAAATTTCATTTTACTGTTTTTTTGGGTAAATTATCTGTGTCTGTTAACAACTATGAAAATAGTATTCCCTAAATGTACCTTGGCAATCAGTAATGCGATCAAATTACGGCCATACAATGGTAAAAAATTATATTAACTCGCTAGTCATATTCCCTTCCTTGTAAAGTATTTATTACCAAGAAGTATACCGGAGGAAAGTTTTAAATAACAATTTATTTTAGGTCCACGTATGTCACAGTGAGTGCATAGTTGCATACCTCAATACGTCTGCAGTGTCATTGGCAATGAACTAAAAGTTAAACTATGACCATTAGATTAGGTATCGAAACTGGAAAATTCTGACTGTCACTAACTTTAACACAAACTTATGCCATAAACCTTACACAGGTTTTTGAATTTTTATCAAAGTTTCAAATGTCATACTAAAAGAGAGTACTGTATTGCATAGATATAATATGACTTCATATTAGTAGTGTTATTTCTCGTCTAAGATATCAAAATATAGATAGATTGTCTAGCTTTCTTTTAACGATGATAGTCCCGCATCCCGGCTGGCGAGATAACGATATTACTATTTAATTAGATCCCGTATCGCGTCACAAGCGACGTTTTATGCAGCAATTTGCTGTCCAATCGACTTGACAGATTCTATTTATAATCTGTGGTCGTGTAAAAGGCGGGAATATTGCAGAATAGATTGTCTGTGGCCTTGATTTTATCTGTACTGGAGTTGTTTTAAGAGTTGTTAATTAAAACAATATTAATAACCTCTATATTGTGCATTCTGTTAAAGCTTTGTTACATGGTTACTTCATAAAGTCTAAATCTACAAGAGAAAAATGTGAAAGATAAGTATAGACGAAGATTGATAGCAAGATTTGAGAGGTTCGATGGCATAAATGATATGGATGAATTGTGGCAGTCCTTTAAAGAAGAGGTAGTATGTGTAGCGTCTGAAGTATGTGGTGTGATCAAGAGAAGGAAAATACGAAAGGTTAAGAATACATGGTGGGACAAGGATGTAAAATCAGCAGTGTCAGAGAAGAAGAAAGCTTGGTTAGATTGGTTGGCTGTCAGAGCAAATGAAAGAATGGGAAAAGCAACGAGGGCATAGATGAAGCAAGAAAGGAGTTTGTTGGGTCAAAAAGAATAGTGAAAGAAATGGTTAAAAGGAAAAAAGAGGAAAAGAAAGATGAGTTTGATAGCAGATTATCTGACGATTTCCGGAGAAACATTAAATTTTTCTGGAAATCCGTTCGTGCAGTTCGAGGAAGAAATCAATCCTCAGAATACACATCGATCAGAGACAAGAATGGAAGGATAGTGAATGGTGAATCGTGCGTGCTGAAGAGATGGAAAGAGTATTTTGAAGGGTTATTTGAAAGAACGGCGATAGAGACACCGATCGATGAAATGAATGGTAACGATAGCAATGATGAAAGCGTTATTGGCGTGGATGAGATCGTGAAGGCACTGGGAAGTATGAAAGTAGGTAAGGCTGCAGGATATGATTGGATTACAGTCGAAATGCTGATGGCTGGACAGGGCATCATAGTTGGTCAGTTGCAGCGGTTATATAACTTGTGCTGGAGCACCGGCCGAGTACGTAATGACTGGGCCACAGCTGTAGTTGTGCCTCTTTATAAAGGAAAAGGCTCGCAACAAGACTGCAAAAACTATAGAGGCATTAGCCTTCTCAGCATTGTTGGCAAATTGTATGCAAAGGTACTGATTGAAAGAGTTATGAAAGTAACCGACAAGAAAATATGGGATGTACACGCGGGATTCCAAAAGGATATGGGATGTACGGATCAGGTTTTTTCCTTGCGAAGCATAGCCGAAAAGTTTTTGGCCAAAGGTCAAAAGGTCTATTGCGCATTCGTGTATTTGGAAAAGGCTTACGATAAAGTGGTGAGGAATGAAATGTGGTCGGTGCTGTCAATGAATGGGGTGGACAGCAGCCTCATTCGAGCTCTGAAATCCCTTTATGAGTATTCTAGAGCTTGAGGATAAACGGGGCATACACTCACTGGTTTACCATCGAGAAAGGTGTTAGACAGGGATGTGTAGCGTCGCCGTGACTGTTTAACCTCATCATGGACAGTTGTTTGCAAGATTTAAAACATAGTGACTGCGGATTAAGGATGAATGGGTTACTCGTCAAATGCCTCCTTTATGCTGATGATCAGGTAATACTTGCATCTTCAGCGGAGGAGTTGCAGCAGATGGTAACAATCATGCATGATGCGTTAGAGAGGAAAGGAATGAAAGTGAATGTAAGTAAAACGAAAGTTATGGTTTTTGAAAAGGAGGAATGCGTTACGGCTTGTAATGTTTCGATCGATGGACAGCGAGTGGAACAAGTGCATGGGTTTGTTTACTTAGGTACGTTGTTTACAAGAGATGGTAAGAATGAAGAAGATATGGAAAGAAGAGTTAATGCAGGTAATAGTGTGAATGGAGCTCTGAAGGCGTTTATGAACAGTCAAAACGTGTCCAAAAAGGTGCGTTTGGCTGTGCATAGAGGGGTGTTAGTGCCTACCCTTATGTATGGTAGTGAAAGTTGGGTATGGCAGAAGAGACTTGAAAGTAGAATAAATGCTGTAGAAATGAGAGCACTGAGAAGTATGTGTGGTGTGTCTTTGACCGACAGAGTAAAGAATTATGTGATACGAGAGTGGTGTGGGGTAAAAGAAGATGTAGTGACAAGCATCGAGAAAGGCATGTTAAGATGGTTGAGGCACATGGAGAGGATGGATGACGAAAGACTGACAAAGAAGATATATAAGGCAAGTGTGAATGGGATAGGACGAAGGGGAAGACCTAGGCGGACGTTCTCTGACCAGATTGGAGACATCCTAAAAAAAGGACAGGTCAGAAGTACCCTAAACAGAAGAGCATGCATGAGAAACTTGATGGGAGTGAATGAAGCAAGAGAGGCATGTCAGGATCGTAGCAAATGGCGTTCCGTAGTCTCTGCCTACCCCTCCGGGAAACAGGCGTGAGTCTATGTATGTATGTATGTATGTTACTTCATAAAGTATGATACCTTTGTTTACTTTAAATTCCATAGATATTTTTGTTCATTTAACCTACTTGGTTTTTGTTTTGACGAACTATTGATACCTAATAATGTTTATCTAATGGGTCTCAATCGAAAAATTATTTAAAAATAATGGTAAACCACGTTCTGATGTTTCGATACAGGTTTCAGTAGCCTTGGTCACAGGATGACTGACAAAATATTATTCTATCTTCCATCAACTCTTAAACTCAGCAATGATATCAAGGTACTCATCTGCAGTGTATCTAAGTGTACAAAAATTCAATTGAATATGAAACTTTCTTGGCCATATAAGTCCAAATAATACTTTATAGTTTAAAATATATATGTCGACTTAAAATCGTATAATATTCCGCTGAAAGGTGTGCACTCAGAGATACGGAGTGGCCGGTCAATAAAAGTCTCACAATCCAGATAGATATCAAATATTAAATTCTATTACCTGTGACTCAAGAATAGTTTTCGTATGTAGCTACACGTTATTCATAGTTTCGTACAAAGCAATATTATAAATGTGATAATAGTTGTGTCTGTCTATTACGGTTTCACGGCTGAACCATTGATTTAAGCGGTACCACAGGGCCCATGTCTAAGGTAATTTGGAAACACTTTCTATCGACGATATCCAGCCATTAAATTTTATATTTATTAAAGCACAGAGTACAACCTATCTCAATTGCGAAATTTTGTTTTTGCCTTAAAAGATCGCAAGCATTCTTTTTAAGAACTTTTATTTATAATTTCACAATTTTTTATTGATTATATAATATATTATGTGCGAATGTAGTATTTCTCATGTCGAACCTGCTCATTAATTTTAAAATCATCAAGGATAAACTAGTATTTCTGCGTATTTCCAAGCTTAAGAAGGCATTAACTTGTCAGCAATAATCACTTTCAATTTATTAAATTACTGATATTAAGTCTTAACATATGAATATAGATTATTTCGAATTATAAAATAAATTCAAATACAATAAACAAATATCGATAAAATCTCTGATCCATATCGGTAATTTTATTCGAATCTAGTTTAGGCGTTAGAAATTTATAAATAACAGCATTAAGAAACTTAGGAGGAAAAAAAATCTTAAATGGAGCCTCAATTCAGCAAGCCTAATTTATAGAGCTTTTAATTAAAGTAATATAAGTCGATAATAAGATTTGCCGAGATAGAACGGTTATGGCGATATTATGCCGATTTATATAGCTATGTATATAAAGTGTGCCAATCGGTATGTATCTAATCTTTTAATGTATTATTTCGATTTATTTGCATGGCGAGTCATTTGCGTTTCCGTCAACGATTTGGTCGATAAGATACCCTGTTGGCATGATCTGATAGGTCAATGGCCTGTGTTATTAGATCATTAGACCACTAGGTACAAGGTTAGTGGAACCCTGGACTGAAGTCAAGGCGTACATATGTGAATTTGATTTGTTTTTTGACGTGTTTCCGCGCTTTCGTAGCTAACGGGAACTGACGTCATGTGTCCGGTCATTTACGTGGCAGGCTTCGATTTTTTTTAGATATACAGATGCGGTAAGGTTCGCGTAGGTATGTTAATTTTAGTGTCACATTATTTTTTATATTAACAGATATAATCCAAAAATTGCCGTGATTAGAATGTTTGACCATAAATCTCATGATGACCTTAAGAGATATGTAACAGATATTTTTGTCACATATACCTACACCGCACAGCAACACTCGGTAATATAAAAACAATCTAAGTTTCTGTTTCATTCACTCAGACTTAATTTTTTTAATAAAAAATATTTAGAGTTGAGTCAAGAGAAGCCTGGAGCTCGGGTCTAAATATTTTATCATAGTTTTGCAAAATCCAAAATTCGCCGCAAAGTAAGTCAAATATCTGTTTGTAACTTCGGTATGAGCATTATTGACAGAACACGTGGTTAGCAGTGTCTTTCAATAAATCTTATTGGTAAGTTTTTATATAGGTTCTTGAACCCTTAAAACGTCAAATGTATAAATTGTTTTTTTTGAGCTTCCTCAACTCATCTCATTCCAACATAATTGTCTTGATAGCCTTTCTAAACAGTCCACTGAAACGTGCCTAAACCCAGTGGATTCCAGTAAACCACAAGTGTAATATCTGAAGTCTGTAGTCAATCAGAGAACGGGCATCAATGGCAGGTTATCTTGCGGCCCAGTGGTGTCTATCTGCCTATACATCACGTTGGGCGGGACCGCGTTATCACGCCGCCACACGCTCGCGCGTTTATTTTCAACACAACTTGTGTGCAAATATAAGTGAGTTTTATGTGCATGGGGGTTTTAATTCTGTTGTTACATGGATGTATTGTAGGAGGTTTGTTTGGAAAGGATCATTTGAAGAGCTATTTGTATATTTGAAAATTTAAGAAGATTAAAAATGAATGCTGTAACTTTTTCAGGACTGATCAAATTTATACTTGGACTATGTACTCGTTTTTTTATAACAAGTTTAGCTAAGCCAATAACAAATAATGCGTTAGGAATAGGTCCATGTCCTTAGAAAAATGGATTAGGTATATTTGAAACCAATACACCGGACTAATACGAGCTATATTGATACCGCAATGTGTAGCTTCTAAGAACTTATTAAAGGTTTTCACAACTGCCAGCTTCCACACAACAGACGCGGCACTATCCTTAGAAACAAAAAAAACCGTGCAATAATCTTTATCGCAGTCTACGACGGAATCATCACAGCTCCGTACATTCCCAAAACCATGAACAAAGCATGTTGACTTAACCTGGGGCATTAAAAAGCTTCAGTTTAAACGTTGCTGTATAGTCGGTGGTATAAAACGGGACAAACTGGCGGGTGGTGGCGGCCGATAACGCCGGCCCGACGCGACACACACTTTTTATGGATATTGTACGATTTTAGAACTAAAAGTAAGAATATATAAACAGGATTTATTGACCAATACGCGGGACAGATGATATATCTTATGTACGCCATCTTGAAAAGTAAAGGCGGATTTTCAGTTCGAATTTAGGAAAATTCGAAAAAGGAAGAGTATTTTTTTATTGTCGATAGTGTTGATGTGCACTTGTTATGGATATTGTCCTTTTGAGATCTAGTTCAAACAGCTTATCAATTGGTGGTCTTTGCCTTCCAATTGACAGACGTCATTTATGTTTATGATCTCCATCTTGAAAACACATACGCTGACTTAGCGGCCAGTAAATAGTCGTAACTGAAAATATAAATGGCATGTATTTAATGCGGCGACTAACGGCCATTTCCAATATTCAAACTATAGATAGATCTGTAGATTTTAAATTCGTGTTTGACATATTTTGTATGGAGCTTATGTCAAAAACTGTCAAAGACGAATCTAAAATCTACAGATCTATCTAAAATTCGAGTATTGAATTCCGTAGTAAGTAAAGCGAATACAAGTGTCAAAAATAATTTGAGTGGGTACCATATTATATAATGGGTTGGCAGCTAATAAGGAGTATCGTAATAAGTAAAATGTAGCATATTAATATGTCAGTAATAAGCTTCGTTTTAATTTAAACTAGCAGCATTATTTTTTTGGAAACTGAATTAGTATCTAAGCGGAAACTTGATGATGAATAAAAGATAGAAAATGGACATTCATAAATAATACAAATTTCAATATTTGGCAAATGATTTTGTCTTAAATGAAGTGTTTCGTATAAGTACATAAGACGCTTGAGTCTTTTAAGCCAAGTTGACGAAGCCCTGCTTCGCAGGGCTCCTATTTTTGGGTACAGGGTCACAAGAAAACCTAACATAACCTACCTACTAACTTTATTAGTCGCCAAGTCATTATTTATAGCTCCTCGGCTATTATTTCAATTGACTTGTATAGTTTATAAGCTACCTAAACGTAGCTGCTAGTTTTAAGTTTTTATAACACCCTTGGTTTTGAATCTTATTTAATATAATAGTCGCGAAAATATTTAATCGCTAGCAACTTATTAGTAATATAAGTTGCTAGCGATTAAATATTAGTTGCAAATATATAGTCATCTTTTAACTTATTAGTCACTTGGAAAATAATAAGCTAATATAAATTACAATAAATACCTACATAACACGACACTAAATGTTTTTCAGCGTTACAAGTTATAATCAAATACTTCAAATACGTAGATTCTATTAATATCCGTAACTTAATATAATAATTTTATTATTAATACACTAAAGGCTACCTGAATTACAATCCCTTCATTATTATATTTGAATAAGTATTGCAAATTACTACTTCCTCAGTTAAAATAATTATATTATAAGTACTTGCAGCCCGGCAGTTCATTTGAATTATTTAATTAAATTTAAATAAATCAGAAATAAAAAGATCGTTATGATTCATAAAATCTAATCCATAATATCACTAAATAATGATTTGACACAAGGCACACGACAGCTATTACGTCAATTGGGATTATATGACGTTCGAAATGTCATTGAGTTATATTTCAAATGTAAATTTTAACAAAGGACGCTAAATAATATAGTCGAGCTCAAAGTTAGTTATTTTTTTTTAATTAGTCAAATATCGAACGTCATCTACTTCTTATTCAAAATTATTTGACATTGAATTGTCAAAAGTTATAATATTGTGACGTTCGAAATTTATAATATTTATTTAAATCAATCCATATGGATGGACATTTGAGTCTTACTGTGAGTCACTAGATTAGTCAAATTTCGAACGTCATTAACTTCCGTTATGCAAAACCAATAATACAATTTAAATTAAATATACAATTTAAATTAGGAATAACATCGATTTTTTGCAAATTTGGTATTCAAATTAAATATTAACAGTATAAATATGAATTTAATTAAATATTCTGTATGTTAAATATCAATATTTTGTAATATCTTATGAATCTTGTTTGAATTGGTAACCTGGGTACCAAGACAAGAGATTAGGTTTGCTTAGTAGTCACAGCAAAGTGGCCTTGAATTTTTGCTATGTATTTTATGTACAGCATTCAGGATTTTCGTCTCGGGGAGGGGGAGGAAGCTTTTCTGATATGGGAGGACTAGACCCTGATGTGAATAGGTTACATCGAGGTAAGTACTACAATGCTGGAGCTCCTTAAGTTTTTGTTAGTCGTCGAATGGTAGGAAGTAAAATTTAGACTGTAGAAAAAAGTATTTAATTCTTAACTGCTTACCCCTGCAAGGTTGACAGACACGAGATTAACATAACATTTTCTTTACTATCAAACAACTAGATTCTATAGATTTGGGTATGTCGTTACCCTATGTGAATCCAGGTAAATAGTTCATTACCTGAATATATGTGACAAAATTGATCCAAATCCATTCAGACGTTTCTGCGTAATTTAGGTGCAGACTAAATATCTAAACGAAGAAGATTCTATAGCTACAAGTTTAATATTAGCCCGATGCCTCTATCTGCAAGTAAAACAAACCTAAGTACAAACACCCATACCTATTGTTATTAAAAACAGTATAAGCACACACCCATTTTATCATTAAACGCATTTATAATTAGACTCATTTACAATGAGTGCCTATATCGCTATCTACAGATAGAACATTGACATTTTCTCATAAGATAAGTGTATAAGTGATATGTATTTAAATCATACGCGGATTTTTGTATTTCATGACTTGCGTTATCTTTAAAAGCACTCACTTTTATCAGGGTACCCGCTATCTCACATATAATGTGCCTATATCCCTCCTAAAGGTGAGTTGGGTGCTCGCGACAGACTCGCCAGTTTTGTGGTATATTTTTTGCGCTGGTATAAATTTTTGGGTAATTTATCTTTTGATTGGCAATACTTCGAATTGTTTGGTTTGTTTTGAGATGAGTTTATTCGACATTAAACCATCATCACCATCTATATCGGGATTTGTGTCAACAAAAGTCCTCATTATAGGCAATCAGTTTATCTTAACAAAAGGTAGCATATTGGTACTCTGATCTCTAGTTACTAAAAAATTTACTAGTAGATGTCTACAATGTGAAACAGTTGCAGCTCCTTACAAAAATAATAATAATAATATTCTAGCACATACACACATCACCATCTACTTAGTCCCAAACTAAGCAGAGCTTGTACTATGGATACTAGACAATGCATAAACATACATATATACTTTTTTTGTTGTAAATACATACATATTAGGTATACATAGAAACACCCAGACCAAGAAAAATATCCATGTTCGTCCACACAAATGTTTGACTTGAGCGGGACTCGAACCCGCGACCATCGGCGTAGCAGTCGCTTACACTCCCGCTGCGCCAACCGGTCGTCAAAACTGTACAACCATTATATTTGATTGAAAAGAGTGGACATGAGTTTTATTGGCCGTTCTTTCTCGTGGCTCTACCTATTGCATTGAAAACGTGGCAGTAAATGTAGAATCATTAAGAAATTAACTTAAATTTTGACGTTCATAAGCGTCACTTTGTGGCCTAGATGAATAAAAGATTTTGACTTTTAACATTTGATGCATATTGCTGGAAAGTTGCATCAAAATCAGTTCAGATGTTTTTGCGTGAAGAGTAGACAGACATCTATAATACTAGAATAGGATAAGGCGTATAATAAGTTATCATAACTTTGGGACAAATAAGGCCAAGACTCAACTGCAGACTATGTAGTCCATGTTTTATAACAAGGCCAAAAAAGTCGCAACATCCCTTCGGAGGTGTATGGACGCGGCACTAGCCATAATGGCGAAGTGATTCATTTGTCTCACAGCGATCCGAATGTTTTAAGTTTATCCGGAGATAACGCTGGATGGGGCCTCTAAATTAATGCCTGGCGTTACTCGCCTATCAAAATAGATAAAATATATGTCGCTATTAGGTGCAGGAATGTTGCCGCGGCCGTAATTAAGCTAGGTTTACAATAACAGTTTGGTTATCTGACGGGAATGGGAGTGGGCAATATGCAGTGGTTCGCGTTTGACGTGAGGCTTTTGGTATGATTTTCAGTTGCTGCAAACTGTTGGTAGTGTTGGTTGTTAACTCACCATTTTAGTACAGTGAAGCCTCGTATTCATTAGGGGACATTTGTCCCGCGACCTTGTCGCCCGACACGAATTCTACGTGTTGAGCGACGTCGCAGGGGACATCGCTCGACATCGCAGGCGACATCTACGTGTCGGGGAACAAGTCGCTTGTCGACGGTCCGATAGCGTCGACCTTGCGCGACTTCGTGTCCCTCGACAGTTTCCGACGGCATTTGACTTGTGAGGACGTGTGTTGCTATTTGTTCCGCGACTACCCGCGATTATAGCACACTTCGTTGGTCCACACTACCAACGAAACTGTGTTAACACTTAGGCGACATCTCGATCACAATGCCAGTATGTGGACGAGCGAAATGTCGGTCGACATTGTCGCGGGACAGTCGCACGTAAATGTCCTGCGACTGTTCGCGATAAGTCGCGCGACTTTGTCCCCTAGTGAATACATGGCTTGACAGAAGATAGTGGCTAACAATGTAAGTGATAGTGAAATTATATTTAACGCAAACAGTCTATAGTATCTTAGACATAACCACGTAATTCTGAACGCAGATATAGGTCTTCAAACAGGAGAGACAGGCAAATAATAAAATCGCTTCCTGAAGGTCTTCTATAGTAGTCTGCTGATTTTTCGCCTTAGTGCTGTACTCTGAAGCCATTTCTCTGCAGTTTGTATCCCATTCTTCACAGAGTCTGAACAAGAACTCCCTTGAAAATTCTTCTTCCAAAAAATCTCTTTTTGGTGTTAGGAGATAGATCGACTGCCCGCTTCACATAAAATCTTAAGTTTTTTACACAAATATAGTATGTGTTGATCTTACTATTCGGTGTAATGCAAGTAAAACCCTACAATAAACGCTATAACCAGACAAATAGAAGCCAAGCACCTCCATAATCGACAGCAGTAACAACAAAGCAAACAGTTCGCAACAATCGTTATCTCCCAGTCACGTACTAACATTTGCGGCGTACTAGACGTTCGCGCGACATTAGACACACAAACTAGCGTAACAGTTTAATTACAAGTGCATCTAAACCGTATTAGTTGCAATAGTGTAGGCGGATTGTGGTGCAAGCGATGAGCGGGAAGTACATGAGGATCGAAAGATGCGGTTAGCAGTGGTTAGCTATAGCGAAGTCCATGACCAGCGGTTATCATTAACCATCAGATAGGTCGTAAGTTTTGCAGCCAAAATACGGCAAAAGGAGACTAGCGCAAGAGGTTGCTGCAACAAGAGGATTCCCAAGAGGGATGCGATTCTCAGCTCAGACTTTCTTTGGTTGTCCGGTCAGAGGGAAGCCGAAATAGCTATTTGTTTGCGGAAGTGTCATTTCCAGGGACGAAAAGAACCTGCTAAGGCTGCGATTCATTGTAGAATGTAAGGCATACTTGCTAGTCACGATAATTATCCATTTGTGGATCACAAAAGTGTCATCTCGCGTGAGGATTGAACTCTGAGCGCTGCGTTACGAGTTTAATTTAATTATTCAGTTTCAGAAGTTTAATTTAATATTTTTATTAAAATTCGCCCGATGGTAAGCGATTACTGCCGCCTATGGACACCCGCAACTCCGGAGAAGACGCATCTGCGTTGCCAGCCTTTTAAAAAAGAGTACGCTCTTTACTTGAAACTTTGGAGTTCGGAATGGTCCGGAAATACCGCATACCAATAATTATGGTTAAGAAGGTCGTCTTATGACTGCCTCTGACAATGCAGTCGGCGTGGCTGCTTTATGGGCCTCAAAAATATAGGTGAGAAAAATAGAAGAAGGTCGTCTTGAAGCTATCCGCTACCGTCTATCCCTTAGAACATACCAAGTTAGAGCAACTTTTGGTGCTTCGTATTGGATCTTGCGAAGTTGGTCGTATCTGAAACGTATCGCGCTCGATGTCGCGGCCGCATAAACGGTACAACACTAGCTACCTCGTAATCGTGCCGTTATGGATATTA
Source organism: Euclidia mi (assembly GCA_944739405.2). Classification (NCBI taxonomy): domain Eukaryota; kingdom Metazoa; phylum Arthropoda; class Insecta; order Lepidoptera; family Erebidae; genus Euclidia; species Euclidia mi. The sequence goes on along the minus strand of OX123196.2, from coordinate 58,967,922 downwards.
CTAGCTCTCATTATGTGTTATTGTTTTATATCTAGACTAGATGAGACCGCGGTTACACCCGCGTTATTTAAGGCTACTGCTCCGCTCCCGTCGCTCATAGCGTGATGTTATATAGCCCATAATCTTCCTCGATAAATGGGCTATCCAACACTAAAAGAATTTTTCAATTTGGACCAGTAGTTCCTGAGATTAGTGCGTTCAACCAAACAAACAAACTCTTCAGCTTTATGTATTAGTATTGGAAGTATTAGATTAGATTAGATGTTACGTCTCAACTCAGATCACAAGAGTAAAAGAAAGATCTAGAAGTAAAGTATAACGAGATTTGAAAGAGAGCATTCTTCTTGTGCTTGTTCTCGGGTCGATGATACAGAGTGGAATGGCACCAGCCCAGTATGTGGCCACAGCAACTGCACTGTCGGTGTCTCGGCATAGATCGATTAAGAGAGCATTACTTTCACGGTAGACAGCGGCTTTGCTGTGTATACCCTTGACATTGATGAAGTTCATGAGGAACTGTTATATACCATCAGATGGACAGTTAGCTTGTTTGCCACCGGCAGCAATAAAATAAACTCGCGCGTACAGATTAAGTACAATATAGGATAGGTTATGCAACATTCATCACTATTGCCGCTGTCAGTGAGGGACGAAAATTCATGCTCTAAAAAGGCATGTGAAGTCTGCCGATTACCAACCCACACTTGGCCAACGTGGTGCACTATGGACGTATCCTTACCCGCAGAGCAGAGGAGTGGAGACAGGACAAATTGGCAGGTATGCATTAATATACAAGGCCGATGATCCTTAAATTCTTTTTTTTTATAACTCCCGCACTAGGACTAAATCCTGTGTCGCGGGGGACTTTACAAACATACAACTAACGGACACAAAGAACACCCAGACTCGAAACAACAATTTGTGGATCACACATAGTGTTGTCTCGTGTGGGGATGGAACCCACAACACTCGGCGCAGTACCAAGCGGCGAGGTGGCCGCTTAAACCACTACGCCAACCGTGCAGTCTTAGATCTTTTAGCGTTGTATTGATCGAGTTTAGTCATTATATACATAGGTAAATAGCACTTAACAGCATTCTTGGTTACACTACAACAAATGTAATGACGTAGGGAGTCAATTATTTAGCGTTTAACGTAAAAATATCAGCGCTTGTACACACAACACTCATACACGTAATTATTAGGCTCAGTTGAGGTTTAATTACCGATTCTCGTGTACGAAGGGAAAATGCAAATATATTACGTAATTACATAACTATGGGTGTTTTATTTTATATGTTAAGACGAGGTCTGCGATAGAAGTAATCGATGCATAGCAGAAAGATTTTCATTCGAGTACAAGAGCCTTAAGTCACCGACATAGCTCTCCGAATAGTCAGGCTGAAGTGGCAGTGGGCAGGGCCCATAGCCAGAAGAACCGATGGCCATTGGAGCAGAAAGGCTCTGAAGTGGCGGCCGCGCACAGGACGTCGTAGTAGAGGTAGGCCTCCCGCAAGGTGTCCCGCGGGCAGCGGATGGATGCGGGTGGCTCAGGATCGTTCTATGTGGAGAGCCTTGGGGGAGGCCTACGTCCAGCAGTGGACGTCTTTCGGCTGATATGATGACAAGAGCCTTACACTTGTAGTTAGTTAGTTAGAAGTTGTAGAGTTTAGACATTTTTCAAAAAGTATCGCTTTGTAGGCTCGCCGTATATGGTTAGTAATGCAAGGATCTTCACCCTTGCACGCTATTTTACAAGTAAAGTTTAATAATTGAACAGTGCTTTGCTCAAGATGTGAAATATAATTATACCTATTAAAGTCAGAAGGGACAAACGATGTGTTGTTTGCCATCGTTTCAGTACTTAAAATTGTTTTTGGTTACTTACGAAATACGTTTTACTCAGCGATCTTCTGAACACCACATGTTGGAACTTACCTGTAAAGATAAAAAGAAGTTATTAGAACACAAAAAATGTAATTGTCATTGTTACCAAGTTATATTAATGCTAATATCATAAAATATCTGAATATGGTACATTATTTTCAGATATATTATAAACTAGGTATATGGCAAAAAATGCAAAAGAAAATCGGAAAATTCATGAAAATTTTCCGGAAAATTCCACCGCCATGGGTCTCAGTATAATATACTGAATCACTGGTATCAGTTTTCGGTACACCGTCCCTTACACCCAGTATTAATTTCAAACTATCCTGATGCTTCTCTTTGTGCCGATGACTCGGCCGGCTTAGGTTCACCGCGAGAAGCCAGGATGACCCGTCAACAAATATATTGTATCTATTTTTATTTTATTTTTTTATAGACTCACGCCTGTATCCCTGAAGGGGTAGGCAGAGGCGTAATAGATATTACACCTACATTTCGTCATGAATTTTTAGGTCCCACGTAATAGTGGGCGAGCCTATTGCCGTTACCGGGCACATCACCAGACTCCGTGCTGCTACTGAGAATTCGGAAAAACCCAGTAACACTTTTGCCCGACCCGGGAATCGAATCAGGGACCTCCGATCAGCAGTCGCATATGCTATCCAGTGGACCACAGAGGCAGTCAGTCAGTATTTTATCAAAATTCAGAATAGTTATAAACGCAACAAAATAAAATATATAATGCTTTAAATAATTAACTTTCTTATAAAGATTCTTGTTAACCTTCATAACTTAGGACAACAGCTGAATCGAAAATTGGCATTCGAACATGAATTTCTTACTAATATTTTTTTATTGCACCTTAATCAACGGGTTACATTACAGCCTAATTAATGCCTAATTATGTCATAAATCATAACTCAGCCTAACGAATGCTACGAAGGTAAAGAACGCGTCAATTAATAATAAATAATTAAGATTTACATAACTCATAAAGTATACTCGGCCTGATATGTCATTAATATATTGGATTTGACTTATAAACGTCGTTTTTATACAGCAATTGAAATTTAATACTGCCATATATTTATGATGCGGTAGAGATTATAAATGACCATATATTTTTAATTTCTATTACATTTTACGATTGGTTGTTCCAGTTATGCTGTAAATTGGAAAGTTAAACTATTTGTTAATGACATGGCATTTAATTTATTGATACGTTTAATTAGTCAGAACTTAATTTTTATCTTAGCGTAATTACATGATGAGTAAGTGCTTAATAGAATGAGTGAGAAATGCCTTGTTAAGACTGGTAGTACGATAGTATCCAGTAGGTTTCTTAGCATTGTCTGTCTGCATCTAAGACTTTTTCGCCTTGGAGTCTGGGGAGCGCTTTCTAGTCTAACCATATTTAACAAAATGTGGCGTGTTCTAGAAGGGAGATCGTACCTTGGAAAACGTAGCGTAGGACGCCCTCCTGCTGGGTCCAGGGACAACATACTATACAAAGACTTGGATCGCAGCAGCTGGATATGAAGAGCGGATAATCGAGCTCATCGTACCAACGGATAGACACATCCAGCAGTAAAAAACAACAGGCTGATGATGATGTTGACAAATTAGAATAAGTTTTCGAGCACAGGTAGTAGAGCCTTGCTGATTTCAGCGTGAATGGGCCGGCTCGACCGGGGAAGTACTACCCACTTTCTCACAGAAAATCGACGTAAAGTAACAGTACTTAAACTGTTGCGTTTCGTTCGGTGAGTGAGAGTGCCGGAGGCCCTATCCCCTATTCCTTCTCCCTCATTCCACTCCTCATCCTATCCCTTTTCCCAACCCCAAGCGGCGGCAACGCACTTGTAACTCCTGTGGTGTTGCTTATGTCCATGGGCGGCGGTAATTGCTTAGAAAAAAAATCTACAAATAAATAAAAATTACCCTACTACAGACGAATTCGTTGTTTAAAGCCGAATTACTAATGCAGATGTACATCAAAAGTAGGTTTTTATAAAGCCCTATTCTTGTTACAACTTATTAAAATTGTTTTGCAAGGTATATTCTGTAATCAGACACAAGGCTCCATCACAGAGGCATCCCACAGATACTAAAAACGGCGGCCACGCCGCGTCATTCAAATAAAAACATTGACTCAAACTGCCTCCATTACGGCGGGCAAAAAGCGAAAATTACTGATCGAAATCTTAACACAGCCCAATGTATCATAGCTGAGTTTTATCTATAGCACACGGCTTATCCGGCACAATGTGGATGAAAAATGTTGAGAAGCTTAGAGTGTAGTTTAAAATTTTATACGTCCGAGATCTGGTCTATCGCGATGCAGTGCAGTTCCCTCGTAAAAGTTTTACTTTGTGCACGCCAGGGAGGGGACGTGCCGGGGTACTAGCCGTGACTCTGTGTTGCCAGAAATAATAAATGGAAAGTATAATTTATTCATTCAGTGGAATTAAATTATTACGATGAAAGTTCGGACTCTAATTTAGATACACATGTTCAGGTAGAAATTTATTTAGAAAATATGACGAATTTTAATATCTTTTAATTAATTATTGGCTTACAAAACCTTCTCTTCCTATAAAGTTAACAACTTAGAAGCACAAAAGACAAGGACAGGTTAGAAGTACCTTAAACATAGAGCATTCATGAGAAATTTAATGGGAGTGAAAGAAGCAAAAGAGATCTGTCAGGATCACTGCAAATGGCGTTCCGTAGTCTCTGCCTACCCCATCGGGAAACTGGCGTAAGTTTATGTATGTAGAAACACAAATAAATAAATAACATCATAAATAGTAACATTCCAATAAAAAATCAGCTGTACAAGCTCTACAATGAAGTCTTAATATGTAATTATGATATTAATAATAGCGTCAATAAAATGTAGGATAAATCCCGATATTTCCGGCGCCGTGGGCACAACACTATACGAGATACTAGGTTCTGATATATTCGAGCGCGATACCAACTTACGAACTCGGATGCTTCGGATTTCGCCGAATTGTTCCCAATTTTAAAGTAAATAACGTACTTTGATAGATAACGTAACTAGGTGTTTAGATAGTTCCCGGAGATTACGCGAAGTTTGCCGACATCACTATTTATTGTTTGAAGTTCAGTTATTCAGTTTTATTTCCTGTGGAATAGATAGAGAGGTGCGGTATTGCTATCTCGTAAATGTTTTATGTACATTATTTAATATTTGTCCGTGTGGTGACGGATTAAGAATACGGAATGTCACCACCCCATATCATCCCATGGGTGTCGTAAGAGCCAACAGAGGGAGCATATTATGCAGAGAACAGCACTGTAAGTAAAGGAAAATTTGATACAAGCCCTATACCAACCAAAGATATATAAAAACTATAGATTCCCACACACTGAAATGGCAAATTGAAATGAAGGCTATTGCCGCCATTCCGTTTAGTTACGCGCGAACCTGTGTTGTGATAGTACGCTCCATAACAATAATTTGTGTGTAAGAATTAAAAAAGCAACTAAAATTATCTCTCTCTAACAACAGGTGTCCCCTATAGTAGTATTTATTTACTTTCTCTTTCTTTATTCATACAAGATATTATTTAGTGTTTGTAGCCGTTTATAAGAGCCGCTTTGTGGGAGTATGGCGCGTCTAAACCTATTATAATACGTCATTGATACCAACCCGTTTGGCCAGCGTGGTATAGTAGGCCAATTCCTCCTTTCAAAGGAAAGGCGTAGTCCACCAGTGGACTGTTAAAGGCTGATGAACTGATGATGTATTTAATATTTTGAAATGAGGCAATGTAGAGTATAATTTAAAGTGCCTTAAGCTAAAATGTTTGTATGAAGAGTGAGATAAAAATTAAAGAAGCTACAAAGATATGGGTAACATAATTGTGGCATGGGGAAACTAGCTAAGTGTCGTATGCCTACATTAGAAAGAGGTGATGAGTGCATGCAAGAGTAGAAGTAAAAAAGTGTAGCTTTTCTAAATATCATCTTCGTCATTCCTTGTCTTAGGGTTATTCCTGTTGTACTTCAAGATTTTGACGCCTTGGCATCCTAAATTAATTTATTAGCGTTCCTAGATCTTTTCTAAACGTATATTTTTCGTTTATATACCTATATTTAAAGAAAGGGGCTTCCTAACACAGGCATTGCTATGCTTAAAAGGAGGACTCCAACAATCATGTAACCAGATTTAGATCTTGTGAATGAAATAAATAATTTTTATTTTATTTATTTATTATTATAAGGAAAACTTAAAACACATTAAAAATATTATAATTTCTAAAAAAATATAGGTAATACGTTATGTATCGATTTATCCAATAAACACGCATCGATCTCATCTGTGTAAAAGTTACGAGGACACAAGTTTTAATGTACTCAATAACACGAGAGCTATAAGTTTTAGTTTTATTTGCTCGTTAAATGAACGACCATCTCTATTAAGTGCAGACACTTATGTGAACGAGTCGTCTTAAAGGATAGTAGGTTAAATACAGGTACATGGAAATGAATAATTACATATATTATTGTTTAAGCTTTAATAATGCTGGTGGCGGTGACGGATTAAGAATACGGAATGTCACCACCCCATATCATCCCATGGGTGTCGTAAGAGCCGACAAAGTGAGCATATTATGCAGAGAACAGCACTGTAAGAGAAGGAAAACTTGATACAAACCCTATACCAACCCGTTTGGCCAGCGTGGTACAGTAGGCCAATTCCTCCTTTCAAAGGAGAGGCCTAGTCCAGCAGTGGACTGTTAAAGGCTGATGATGAATGCTGGTTAAATATAGGTGTATATAAGTAGTATTATAATATAGACATATGCTTGGAAGATATTTAAGGCCAGGCGAGGCAACCGCGTTGACTTTTATTATCTAGTGAGTATTAACTTCTACCAGGCTAGTTTTAATTTTTGCCTAAGACTAGTGCTAAATATTTGTCAAGCTTCTCTCTAAAATCTGCAGTAAAAGATGAAATGAATTGATATGCAATTACGAGCAATTTTAAAATATCTATATCTAGAACTTTGTTTGGTTTTATATTTGTCCTTGTCTAAGCAGATAGGGTTGAAATTATGAGTCGAATGTGTAAATTACAATTACAGCAAGTACCCATAGAATTGGAAAAACAAACATTTATTTATTAGACAGAAGAAAAGAGTTATTAGGTTATTTTCGATATAAAGATCCCTTTTTCCTTCTTAAACTAGAGACAAATATATCTCTTACTAGTATTAAAAAGATACACAAATTACATCTACGATTTAATAGCGACATTCAGATAATTTACAAGTACATTTCAGATCATGGCAGTGTTTCGCAAAGTGGGGATAGCGCCCCCTTGTAGGAGCTTGGGGGTCCACGTAAGGGGTCAATATTGGAGGGTTTTTATGAAGTGAAAGGAGAAGAAAATAAAACTGATATGACTCACTAAGCGTATGCATATCACTAAATACTCGTAATATAAAACATCATCCACGTTTGTCTGTGCACGGTAAACTAAAATGGATTTTCATGTGGTTTTCATCAATACGCAATGAGTGTATACCTAATTGTAAACGTCTCGTGAAGTTCACATATTGTTCTACCCATTATAAGTTGAAATGGGTGGCTATTTTAATTTAAAGAAATTAAGGGGAGCGCTAGAAAGTAATTGAATGAAGCAAGAGAGATATGTCAAGATCGTTGCAAATGGCGTTCCGTAGAGGTTTAAAGGGGACAGTAGACGTTATAAGTTTGAGAACCTCTGAGAGACACGATACTGTAACAAATGTATCACATTAATGGGTCTAGTATTAATATCTAGATATTATCTGTATCGCTATATCTAGCTGTTTTGAACGTCTGCGGAATTATAAGGCTGACTTTGAATAATCCTGGGGAACAATAAAGCTATACTTGTGATAAACCGTGATATCGCTTACTTGTTTTCATATGTTTGGTCTTCAAGTTAAAGAAAGAAAAATAAAAAAATAAATTAAAGATGGATGTCTTTTTAAACTAGAGTTTCAGCTTAATAATAGCATTTGATTGGCTGGTGTCTGCAACCCTAGTTCTTTGATCACTAAAATTCAAATATCTGTTATTTAGGGTATTATTTTCCTCCTTCGTTCTCTTCTTCCGTTTTGGCATATATATGCCAGACAAACAATCACTGCGACAAGCAGTGTTCAATGAATATATATGCAATCATATAAACGTCAATGATAGACATGGATAGTAAGGCAATTGACAGGTATGGTCTACGGTCAAGCTGTCGTAATATACTTTATGCCTTACTATTGCAAAGCATCTTAAAAAGTAGTCACAAAACCTTAAGTGAAAAAGATATGAGAACTTACGCCCACAACTTTCTGTCCCACTAAATATTCAAAAATACACTACAGTAACTAAAACGTTCAACGGCCCCAGCATCCTTAGAGCATCACAGATAAGAGAGAAAATTTAACATAGTCCCGATCGCGAACAAATTTACGAGGCCCAATGTTTGGCTATTTTACAAAGTTCGACCACTCGCCACAATGGCGGAGGATGTAACCTCTACTAACGGCGTCGTTACGCCCGCTAACGCCCGTTAACAGCCGTTAACGTACGTTATCAGCGATACAGGGCGGGCGGAAGATCACCTGAGGCTAACGCCCCGCCCGCCCTAATGCATCCGCACTTATTTATTCCCCAGTTAAGAGTCTGATATGTTTCCTGAGATTTTTATCTGTGTTACGGGGAAGTCCCGGCAATGTTGGTGTGTATTGTTTTTCTCTGTTTTAAATGTGTTGTAAATGTTTAGAGTGTGTTGTTCCGACGGGAAGCGTCTTCAATTAAATTTCATGAGCAACTGAGGCTGGGTAACGCTCGACGTGTGCCTTTTAATTTTTTTGAATTGGGTGCGATTTTTTTAAATGGTGGTGGTTTTTACTTTGATAGAGGTTTTGGTATTTGGTGTCTTTGTGGAGCAGAGTCACCCCCTGTTTGTTGGTCATGCTTGCGTTATTTAAGATTTTTCCGAATACATAAATAAGACTGGCCAGTTATGCTGCACCGTTGCACAGCCGTTCACAAAATGTTTGAGGATTTATTTTTTATATATAAAGACAAATCACGCATCTCGCATTAGAAATAAATCTGCGTCGGGAACTCTGTAATCATTCAATCAAGAGATTCGAGGAACAACTAAACTTAAAACAACAATTTCGTAATACACAAAACATACAAAATATATTCCATCGTCTACACTCCTATTTTTCAAGAACAAACGTTCATAATCTGATGTATTATAAATTAAAACTAGCAGTTTACTAGATCACAGGCTGTATCTCGCCCATTAGTAGCCGTACCTGAGTCGATATATATTCAATTACGTTGGGCGGGCGGCGATGCTATCTGGGCGGGCGGCGGTACACCTTTAATTTCGACCAAAGTAAGCCTTTGTAAGGCTTTGTGGTTGAATAATGTTGTTTTGTGGATTATACGTGATCTATAAGTAACAATAACTTTGTTTTTAACACTTGGAAATACATATGTCTGTTTCGTATGAGTGAAGAGTTTTGCACTCAAGTTTCGTGAATTACCTTTTAAGTTCTATATTATAACAAAGGATAGATTATTGTCATCAAACTGTTTATATATAACCTTTAGTTGAATATTTCATACAAAATTTACCTTCCGTTTGAGTCCAATCTTTTCTAAAGCCCTTTTAGTCTATCGTTTCAAATAATTTTCGACACTTAAATTTCAATTGCGTTTGAAATTAAAATATGAATTAAAAAACAAGGAAGAACCAATATAATACTGTAATTATTTGTTTTACCCTTATTTTTAATAATATTTTGGCAATGTAAGATGTTATTGTAGAAGTGGTAGGAGTGTTTATCTGCACTTACTTCAGAAAATGTCTTCTTTAAACTTTAATTTATGTTACAGTTCCAAATCACTTAATTTTTCGAAAACAGCCCCAACATTTCGTAAAGGTAACATCAGTAAAAAAAAAACACCCAATTAGTTAAAAAAAAAAAAAACAAATCCTTTTTAACGCCGCATTCATGTAGTTATAAGTCCAAACCTGTTACATTATGTTAATTATAATCTGTGGATGTAAAGGCATCCATTTATTAGTAGTTAATCAGCGATTAGCATAGACATTCAGTAATCAACACTTAGGTAATTGCGTTGAGTGTTGCGAGAGTTGTTGGTGCTATCAACAGGCTTGTTTGAACATATCCTTTTTTTACAGAAATGAGTTGTCTGTGGTGTCGAGATAGTTTCATTGGACTTATTAGTTTTTGATTTTATAGAGGCATCTTCCGTACTAGAAATATGTTCTTTATCGTGGGCGGTTTTACGATCGAAAAAGGTATGATGAATTCACAAATTGTTGTGGCTAGTGCATCGAACCTACAACATTCAGCGCATTGCTAAAAGTCTGCTTATCCCACTTCGCCAGCCTGCAGTCGAAACCGTGTAAAGCCGCCAAGAAATATGTCCCGAAACCCTTAGTTACCTAAATCTTAGGAGGAAAACACGTCTAGAGATCTGAAACTAATTAAATACTCAGTAGTTTTTTATCTTTGATAAACACTGTAACGAACAATAATACTAAATTAAAAAATTATAAGTGTCTAAAGTAAAACTTCAGCTTTCTCAAGTTTTATGTCAGTTTTCAAATAAAAACATTACTTTACTGGTCAAAAATATGTTAATAATTCCAAATAAGGACCGTACCATAGATTAATAGATTTTTTTAGTTTACGAAATCTGAATAAAGAACGTACCATAGATCGATGGCTTTTTATAATTTATTTATTATTTTGTTGTTAAGCCGTTCAGAGTTGAAGTTTGTCTTTATATCGCCGAGTCTTGGTCGTGATTTCTCCTTCGAGGACACGATTACAAAACTAATTTATTTTTTAATACGCTTATAAGATATTCAAAATATTTGTTTAGTATAAACGGATCAGATTTTAATACTTAATAGCTTAATTTTCATAAAAATACGGTTTAAGTTATCTCTTTAAATGTTAATTTAATTAAATGTACAATAAATATGTTTTGAAGTGTTTATATGTTGAGTTGTAAATGAAGTTTATTAATTATGTTTATTGTTTTTGATGGTTTTATAACGTATAAATTAGGGTATGGTGTCAAGTGTCGCCTCGCTCAGCGGGTTTCGTAAAATTATGTGTAAGGTGAATAGTTTATTAGTGATTTTAACAGATATAATTAGTTTAGAAATAGCTTATAGCGTTTTTGATAATGACTTGATAAAAAATCTTAGATCTGATATTAAAAACATAACCCGTCGTAGTCGGGTGATAAAAAATGTGTAGTGGTTTCTTCGTTAATAAAAAAAAATACCTACAAGTTTTTTATGGTTTTGTGTGTATTCTGTTGATCTGTGAATATGATAGACATCGAACTCACGAACGCAAAATGGAGAATTAAATACATACTTTACGATTTCCGCTGCACACCTCAAATTACTATGTTAAACAAATATTATTGTAAGTTTAATCAATAACTAAGACAACATATGTTTAATATTCAAATAACGGGTCTTTATCTTGTTATTATTTGAAAACCTTCTGTTTGTGCCGACGTTTCCGCATGGCTTGCACCAGCCGTGGACACGAGATGGCTAGACCCGTTACATGAGTAGTGGAATGTGTAAAAATTCAGAAAGTTTTTAATCTTGTAGTCAATTGTGAAATATTTTGTTACATTGTATGTTGTTAGACGAATCAGCATGTTACTTATATTGTGTGTAGTAAAACTTTAGTGTACAGTTATCAACGCGATGCAGACCGACTTTTTATTTATTGCAGACCCTTCCTTACTTCTTCGGTGTTATTTTATTTATTGACACAAAAATAAACCTTTAAACGTTTGAAATATTTTCAAATTCAATTTTAACTGTCCCACTGCTGGGCTCGAATCGCCTCGGTCTATGAAAAAAAAAGCTGGACTAAATCCAAGAATCTAATCAAGTGCGTGTCGAAAGACTTGCATGTGTTTCGAAAACATTACAGAGAATGCAAATTTCCTTTGGATTGTTTTCGTCAATAAATTTAACAACTACGTTAATAACTTCGAAAAGTAAGTAAGCGAGGGTTTGAGCCACAGGCCCTAGGCTATGTAGACGAAGCAGTGTGATAATTTTACGCCATTTCGATGGGTGACCGTTTGGTTTGGTTTTATAAATGTCAAGCAGATCATCGAACCCGTTGCTCCTCCCAATAAGAATCTCTGACACCGGGTTCAGCTGCACCCTAACACGAAAAGTAAAAGCCTACTTACTTGTCACGTGGATCGAAGAAACAGTTTGTAAGTCCTACAATTAAGTAGCTCGAAAGCCAACCAAACGATTGGTACGCTGCCACCCATCATAAAAACCGCCTGGCCGTTGTGTTCGCTATCAGCGCGATAAAAACCGGCAACTACCGGGGTGACGTGTGGCTCCGCTTGTACAAACGTCGTTACAGCCTTACTAAATAAATCGTTAGCGCCGCGTGAGCTAAGCGCGAGATACGGCACGTATTGCTACAGAGGTGTAGCTGCTGGATGTGGCGTAACAAAGAGGATAACACTTAGTACGTTTATACCTGAATCACTAACGGTCGGTCCTAATAATCTATCCACGGATTTGGAGATTAAAGATATAATTGAGAGCTTCTGTCTAATATCCGCAATAAGTAACTAACGCACTAAACGACTTTAAACTTTCTTCTCTTTGTTGAAGTTATTGATACAACAGATACGTAGTGTAAGTGCTCTTTCAAGCTTGGTTTCTTTACGGGATCTGTAGATGTACAATGGCCAAACTTGACGCTAGTACACCATAAAGGCGAAAATCGCTCAGCAAGACATGGTCGCGTCCAGTTCCCTAGTCAAACGAAATATTGGGGAGTGGTTTTGTATTAGTGTATGTGTGCATCGACTCTATGAGCGAGCCAAAGGAATTTTTTTAAACTGATCGATCACAAACTTGTTTTATTGTATATAATATAGTATTATGTATAACTCAAAGAACATGAGATATTGTAATGTGCTATATTAACGCAAAAACAGAACAGCTAGTTATTGTAGCCAGCTAGCTGTACCTGCTTTGATTACACAAGACGAAAGAAATTTGTGTGTCAATCCTGCTGTCGAACGTAAGTTTAAAGCATATTTAACAGAAATCAGTACATTTATATTAAAAACGACTAATGTATTCGAATTACGATCCAATATAATAATAAATTTCACACATAGTTTTGCGAAAGAATCTAAGAATTTCATAAGCCACATCCAGCAGTTTTACCTCGGTGTCGAACCTAAAACCGCCTCAGTTTACCAAACAAACTAAAACTCGGAATTATTAGTGTTTTTCGCATTGTAGATTGTCTAACGTTGTGTGTGTTCTGTTGACTAACGGTACTGTGGTGTGACACACTGATTTGTACACGTCGACTTTGAATTTGTTCACAATCGTTTTGATAAGCGTAAGTATATATTTTCGAAATAAATGGCGAAATAAATAGTTGCAAATGGCGTTCCGTAGTCTCTGCCTACCTCTCTGGGAAACAGGCGTGAGTCTACGTATGTACCTATTTTCGAAATGAATGACAGAACATGAACAGACAGACATGGTGAATTGTTAAGGGCTTTTTCTCATTTCGCTACGGAAGTTTTAAAAATTCTGTCATTGTCTAGCCGCCTAGAATGTCAGTTTATTGTGTACTAGAGGAAACCAGCAGCTACGAATGCAATTTATAAAATTTACGTCTTGGCCGATCCCGTGGAAATTTTGGGAAATCGCTTCTTAGTGCACCCCTACGGTCCCCATGCCGAATTTCAGCTTCCTGCGCCCAATAGTTTCGGCTGTAGCGTGTCTGTCAGTCAGTAAGTAACGCAAGGATTTTATATATTAAGATTTTGGAGGGGGTAGTAATTACAAGCCTGTTCTTTGAGTCAAACGTGTGCGTTAAGAACGCCGCCACTTAATAATATTATTTATTTATTAGGGAGGGACTGACTAACGGCAACACATTTTTATAAACTATTAGCAGTCGCCTCGGCTTTGCCTCACTCAGGGTAATTAAAAATTCTTCCTTAGTGGGTGCTTACGTTACCTATACCTATATGAATCCCGCAGTAGTTTTTATTATTTATTATTATTTGTTTAAAAAGACAACTCTTATTAGGACTTAATCCTGTGTCGCTGGGGACTTTATAAACATACAACTAACAAGGACAATGAACACCCAGACTCGAAACAACAATTTATGGATCACACAAAGTGTTGTCTCGTGTGGGAATCGAACCCACAACACTCGGCGCAGTGTCAAGCGGCGAGGCGGAAATCACTACGCCAACCGTGCAGTCTATTTGTTTATAGTTTCAGTAGTTTGGGCTGTACGATGATTTGTCAGTCAGGACTGTTCCGAAATTTAGTAACACACGACACACGTAGCAAATATACTTTTGTTTTTTCTTTTAATAATTAGTTAATGGTTAGTACGTACATTAGTATAACTGGGATACTATTTCTATGACTTTAAAATCACTTAGAACATAGCGACGTGTATGAAGGTTATAAGACAGCGCATTACATTGCTTCTTTTCTTATCTTCTTTATGTTAATTGTAATGTTGCGACCGCAATGTACCCGCGGGCATGCGATCGTGTGCCTTGCACTTGAGAAGATAACGCTCAGTAGCGGCTTGAGGATTATTGGGTAGTAAGTGAATAGTGATTATAAAAAACGTGTTTATGTATAACTAGCCGTTCCTGAGGGTACTACTTCGCGTACCCGAAAAACCCAAATATCTTATGGACCCCTATTTTTTCGAAAATAAAATATAGCCTATGTCACTCGCAGATAATGTAACTTTCTAACGGTGAAAGAATTTTTAAAATCGTGCCAGTAGTTTTTGAGTTTATCCATTACAAACAAATAAACAAACAAAAATACAAATTTTTCCTCTTTATAATATTGGTGTAGATATAGGTTTCTGTTACAGTATAATAAAAAAATATATTAAATTGCCTTTATACGTCAACAATCAATAGAAACCAGCTTCGACGTTTAATATCTTTTCAAATATTTTTGTGCCTTTGGAATCCCTCATCATGTCTGATTGTGTCATCATCATGTCAGCCTAGAGACGTCCACTGTTGGACATAGGCCTCCCAAGGTTCTCCACACCACCGCTTCCCGCGATCTTAACCAGATCCACCTTGCGGGAGGCCTACCTCTGCTGCGTCGTCCGGAACGTGGTCCAGAACCCTGCCTGCTATGTCCCCTGCCCATTGCCACTTCAGCCTAGCTATTCGGATAGCTATGTCGGTGACTTTGTTCTCCTGGTCTGATTATGTATAAACTAAAGATGGAGAAACAATGTCCTTGAAAATTCTGACACTGTGAGACGGCAGTCGCTATGTGGAAAAGCTGATATTCTATCAAATCTGTTTAGACTGGAAAACTAGTGCTTATAGCTACTGGGGCCCTAGCTCACGTTTAAAGTCTTGGATGTAACTAGAATAGTGCTAAGATGATTATGAGGCCTTAGCAACGTCACATTTCGAGTTATTTTTAATGCTTTCCTAGGTGTTCTATTTTCTTGAAACGTTAGAAATCGCTGCCTAAGTGAAACTTGTATCTCACATTTATCTATAGCGATACAGCAATGTAGATATATGTATACGAAATGTAGAAAAGCCTATTAAAACACATTAAAAAAACAAACTAGACTTGTTGTCACGTATTTAAACTTAATAACGATAATTGGCTAGAACTGCCTCTCACAGTATTGCGTAGGCGGAATTCTACCCCTAACATAACCTATAACTACCCTTATAAACTCTAAACGAAAACGAACAATAATTCAATAACCATAAGATTCAATTTCAGTCATACGTTTCTGGCTGATATGCCATTTCGAATCCATCTTCATGATTGTAAGTTAAAACTATTGTGATCTATTTTAAGTTCTATTTGCTGAGATTTTGGGTTGGTTTTTGCTTGTATGTGCTAGTAAAGTTTTGTTCTTACTGATAACATTATACTGTATACTAATTGAGATGTGTGCGGAGATGTTGCAATAAGTATTCCGAGTCGTTCAATAACTGATCTTATGATAATAATTAATTCATTATTCAAGTTATGAAATGTGATATGCGTTTTATTATTAGCACAGCTTTTGAAGACGACGCTGGGATTAATAACTGTGCCTCATTGGGTGTGCTGTAATTTAACCAACAGATACTGATTGAAATTGACACTGCGCCAAGAGTAACGGGTTCGATTCCCGAGACAACACTTTGTGTGATTCATAAATTGTTGTTTCGAATCTGGGTGTTCATCGTGTCCATTGGTTGTATGTTTGTAAAGTCTCCCGCGACGCAGGATTTTTTCTTAGTGCGGGAGTTGTCTTCTCAAAAGAGAAAGAGACAGAGAGCGTTCAGATTCCAAACTAAAATGTATATAGGTATGCTTTCACCCACTGTCCGCTCTAGGCCAGTGTGGTGGACTGTGGCCTTACAATGCTTGCATATCCCTCTACGCAGTCAAACCAGCATTACATGGGTCTATGTTGACCAGGGGCTAGTAAAAAGAGACATGGCAAGACATTCGTATACGTACCAACAGAAAAAGCCTTAATCAAGATATCCCTCTTCGACGTCAAGCCAGCATCTTTAGGCTCTACATGTATTGTTTAAGAGAAAGACATTGTGCGCCGAACCCCATGTAACAAGTAATATGGGAACAGGGCAGGCAAAAGAAGAGTGTTTATCAGGAACTGGTGATTGGCGGCACATTTCTGGCTGTACTAACGGCTGAATTCAAAATCGTGAGTACTGAAAATAATTGAACGCTGACCACCCCTTTGCAGTCTACTGTATACGCCATGATAATACCAGCGGCCTAATTAAAAATCGTCAGTACTGAAAGCAATCGAACCTGAACCCGAACTGAATTGAACCTGAACCCTTGCACAATTGTGTCTGTACTAACGGCTTAATTAAAAAACGGTACTGAAATTCATCGAACCCTGACCCTTTACAGTGTGCTGTCTCCGCCAT
Organism: Euclidia mi; assembly: GCA_944739405.2. Lineage (NCBI taxonomy): Eukaryota > Metazoa > Arthropoda > Insecta > Lepidoptera > Erebidae > Euclidia > Euclidia mi. The sequence continues at coordinate 58,950,960 of OX123196.2, read as the reverse complement.
GATATGTGGTGTGTGAGTAAAAAGTGTCAATAAACAGACGTAGTGAAGTTAGCAGGTCTGGTTGGAGGTGATAGCGATACGTCTGGGCGGGCGCGATAACCGCCCGCCCTGCGACGCAAGACACTGCATCTGTTAGACGCAGCCGTCCGCCCGCCCAGCACCACACGAACTGATTATGACGGACAGTCCTGATTGTGAAACTGATTGTGGAGGCTGATTTTGGTGCCATATCTTTCTTTAGTTTTGCAAAATGGAGTAAAGCCTGAATTCTCAAATTATTATTTAAGTTTAACTTTCAATAGTAAATCTCGGCACAGATAATATAATAAGACTAAGTATAGATCTCGGTAACAGTTAACCTGTGCAGCGTTTCAGAACGTTTCTATGTTGGGGTTGAAGTTCGATTGGGATATTTTTTTGAAATATCGTATCACCTATTAATCAAATTCACACCAATAAAATTAAATTTAAAATTATAACTACACGTTGCAATTCAATACTCACCAGGCCTTTCTCTAACATTTGTAAGCTAATTCTTTCATCAGTCTTATTCTCATTTGCTATACGTCAAAAAGTTGTTTCATTATTTTCACATTTATTTTTAAAAGTATTACGAGAATGACTCCTGTTAAATAAATATTAATATCAGTAGCTATATAAACGTATTAAAAATCGTATCAATAACTACGTAAGCTTTCTTAATCAATCTTTATAAAATTTGCAGCAAAAGTGGGAAATTCTTCAACAATTATGCACACATATTAAAGCATGGTATCCCTACTCGGGGCCGGGGCCGTCCAAGCTTGGTACGTACCGTTATCGCGCCCGAACACCCGCCGTATCGCCCAACATTGTATCTCCCGGGTTTTGTGCAACACTCTATGAATTTTGATAAAGATACGTCCCGCAACCTATGAGATTTACCATCTAGTAAAGCAATAATGTTGCCTTTTTGAATTAGTGTTTTCCCCTGTGCCGTAAGAACATGGTTCGTGTGCGATTATAATTTACTTTCAAATAAAATTGATTTAATCTAGTTGCTGCTTTTAAGTGACTATTTGTTTAAAAAAAAAAATTACATTTGGTGTTTTAATGGTCCCAAACTAGGCTAGGCCTGTATCTTAGGCACCATAAATTTGTGTCACAACATTCTAGAAAGATGAGAAAAATAGAAGATTTGACAATATTTTTGATCCAAAACATGTATTGGCGCATGTCGATCTAATAATCGATTTGTAGATGACGTCTGTCGTTACGACACGGACATGACCTTAGAATACTAACTTTTAATATTCTGAGGTCATGACACTCGCGGATAACGTCACTAGCAAACGTCAATGTCAACATTGACAGTGGCATTAATTATCATTTACGTCATGTATTCATTAGGTATCTTGGTATTTTTAAATTGTAAAATAATAATAAATAATAATATGTATAATATATACATAGTTTAATAACAAAAAACCAGTTCACAAGCTAGACAATAATTAAATTAATAATATCTTGATATATAAAATCCTTGCGTTACTTACTGACTGACAGACACGCTACAGCCAAAACTATTGGGCGCAGGAAGCTGAAATTTGGCATGTATGTTCCTTGGGGACCGTAGGGGTGCACTAAGAAGGGATTTCCCGAAATTCCCACGGGATCGGCCAATAGGAGAAAATTTTAAAAAAATTGCAATATCATCTACGTCACGCAGAAACGCTTGGTGAACCTTAAATCATAAATTGTTCAAATGAGGTGCATTTGTGCCCTATCCAACCCCTCAAAGCTTATCGAAAATATGACAACAAGTAGGTGTTACATAGACAGTGTAACCCTACACTAGCTATCGGGAGTGCAACAGAGTGATAAGGCCCCGCATACCGAGTCGCGCTGCGATTGTAATAGATAATATTGTACAAATCAAGAGTGAAGAATATTTAGAACAAAATATTGCCTTTTATATGGTGGTATATTATTTCGAAGGGGCTACGGTAGTCTGAACAATAAGAGCGAATGAAGTAAAAGTATTCAGAGTAAAAATCTTAACTATCACTTAAATTGATTTATTTGTGATTTTGAAACCTTCACGATTTTAATAGATACGTTATACAAATTTTATTCTTTAATTTCCTTTAAGTATAAGGTCATGTAAAATATACGAAAATGTCGGAGCTAAAGGTACAAGTTTAATTTTTAAATCCAATATCTAGTACATAATGTAGGTTTGTCATAAAACTATCTTCAAATTGATTCATCCTCTTAGTGTTATCCCAGCTTCAATCTGGGGTCCGCTTACTAGTCTAACCGGATTTGGCTGAATATTAGCTTTTCCACGGAGCGACTGCCTGTCTGACCTCCGCAACCCGAAGGGATAGCGATATTCTATGGTTTAGACTAGTGTCAGTTTCTTGAGAAGGTACTGACGCCCTGTAACGACTGCCAAAGATCTTCATGACAACCGGGACCGATGGCTTAACGTGGTCTCCGAGGCACGGGACAAGCGATAATTATCGTTAAATTGATTAATGAGTGAATAAAAAGAGTTGTTTAATTTTAAAGAGAATTTCTCTTATTTTTATCACATCAACTACGACTTTTCTTTAAATCCATCTACCGACGCACCCTTTCATCATCGCTCACACATACGCAAACATATTTCAATACTTATCTTTAAAGAACACACCCCCACTCAGTGTTAAACATATAAAACTCATATATTTCAAATTTATTGCTAAGTCTAGAATATTTTAAGTTTACTTTTGACGGTAACCCTGTGCTATCGGGAGTGCAACGGGGTGATAAGGACACCCCGGTCCCCGCGCCATCGCGTATAATCGAGATTCATACAGATATACTACGCGCCGTAAACGGATCACGGGTGAAAGAAATGGATATTGTTCGCGATTTTTCAAGTGTAACGGGCTGTTTAGGAGGTTGGTTATGTAGATTTGTATTTTACAAGCACATGAAATTAATTTATAAACTTGTTGTATACAAATGTAAAGGCGGCTTTAGTAATGTCTTAAGCATTTTCTGCTAGTGTACCTTAGGATGGTGAGTGATATTGATTTGAGATTAAAATTATAATGAATTACTAAGAGGGCTATCTACATTCTACACGGGCAATGGAGTGAACTTCTGGAGAAATATGTGATTTCGTTTGATTTTTATTATTTTATTTAAGAAATCGATTAGCAATTTAAATCTTCGAGATGGATAAATATTTTTTTATATTCATGGTATTTTTAGGATTGATTTGAAATTGGTCACTTTTGATATACAACTAAGAGTTCTTTTGGTGCCTGAATATTAAGAAGAAACACAACGGCCGTTTTTCCATACAAACGTAGTTTTCAGTGTGCTCCCTGGATAATGCCAGTAGAGCAATTATTTTTGTTCCAAAAGATGTATGGCCCCGATTGGCATGTCCCTATGTTTTCCTTTTTCTCATAAATTAAATATTAAAAAACATATGAACCTTCAAATACCTCGAAAATTGGCCAGATTTTCCGCTGTGTTCAAACATCCAAAAACAAATTTGGCTAGATTATTTAAAAAAAGGAAAACATAGAAACACGGCCAAAGCCTTTCTTTAATTTAATATGAAAAACCTAGTTAAATCGATGAAGTTTTGGATAAGGAATCAAGGGAATACGAAACGTTGATTTTGTGTACATTTAATAGGTATTTTTGGTCCAAGCTGCAGTTGTCTCTATCGCGCTCTGCGGGGGGAGGCTTGAGGCTGCGCGACAGCAATAGATTTTACAAATACCTATTTTTCAATTCTCTCGCCCGTAGTGTTTCCTCTTAAGAAATAATGCCGCTATACCTGAGCAGTTTTCTCTTCGAAAAACATGAATAAAAACAACAAGGACCGCCTATTGCTAGGCAATGAGCCTATTTACTATAGAAATGACGATTACCGTTGAACAAGGCTAAATAATACTTTACAAGGGGTATATATAACTCGCGCGTATGCGATCCTGTTACAGTCAATGTTTTGTCAACAAAAGACTGAAAGGTCATTTAATGTTCAATCAGAATCCAACTAGGTACTATTTAAATGCGAGAGTTAATGGGGTTGGATGGGTGTTTTTTACTCTTTCATTCAAAAAATATTAAAACAATTTAGATGAAACTAAGCAGTAATGTAGTTAATATATCGGCATAAGACATGGGCTACCTCTTGCCCCGATAACTGATATCCACGCGGCCAGGGACGCGGGAGGGAACTAATACGAAATACTAATCTTCGATGAAAGTCAAATCAATGTATTTTTACAAAGCTTTTCAAAATAATCATCCGTGTGGTGACGGATTAAAAATACGGAATGTCACCACTCCATATCATCCCGTGGGTGTCGTAAGAGCCGACAGAGGGACCATACTATGCAGAGAACAGCACTATAAGAGAAGGAAAACCTGAAACAAACCCCATACCAACCCGTTTGGCCAGCGTGGCATAGTAGGCCAATTCCTCCTTTCAAAGGAGAGGCCTAGTCGAGCAGTGGACTGTAAGGGGCTGAAGATGATGATGATTCATAACAATACTATGCACACAACACAATTGCAATAACTTCGGCATCGTAACAGCTTATTTAAATGTGGTTATTAATTTTATAACCTAAGTAGTGGACTGGCTTTACGAGAGGGGGGAGAAGGGGGTGAAGTAAAGTGCAAGAGCGTTCGGAAGTGGATATTAAATCGTTTTATTAGTCGTCGCCGTCGCGTGTAGGGAATCGAGTTATAAGAGATGAGCGATTTTGCAAATGAATTAAAATAGTGCTCATAGAGCATCTTGTTGTGGTTCGCAGTAGATCGGCAAAGTTAAGTTTACACAGGTCACTTGGATGGGTAACTATGCTTCGGAGGGCGTGTATAATACACGCCCTGCGAAGCATAAACATCAGGATGAGAGTCGGAGGCCTTCCGGCGGTCTTAAAACTCCACAGAGTTGGCCAAACCTTTGGAATGTAATTTCTTCTCTCAATAATCTGTTTACCATTTTCCTAAATTCTTGGTTTGCATTAATTCGGCATTCTGGTGTCGTAATTTTGCAATAATATTTCTAATAAATATTGAGCAAGAATAGACAAGTAAGTTTCGCTTAAGCAACTTAATAGCGATTCAATAATACAGTGCGTTATTAACGTAAACAAATGTAAAAACAATAAACCTTTTCATGCGTTAGACAAATAAACTGTTATAGACCATTTCCGCATTGTATTATTATGTTGTTGACATTTTATATTAATAACTTACTACATTAGATTACAGTGGCGAGAGCCCAGTGGTGTACGTAACGGACTGCCGAGACGATTCGTTCCCCAGTTACCCTCTGACTTTTCGAGGCACACACCTCTGACTTTTCGAATTTATGTGTGTGTATTAAAAATGTTAATTATTATCGCTCGCTTAACGATGTGCCCGGTAGATGGCAATAGGCTCGCCCTCTATTACATTGGTACCGAAACATAACTGGCGAAGTGTGGGTGTGTAATACACCTCTGCCTACCCCTTCTTCGGGGATAAAGTCGTGGAGTTATGTTATGTTACATTAGATTTATGGTAATGATTTACCAATGCATTGCTACGCAGAGTGGGGTCAACCTCATGACACGCACCATACATACATACATACCTACATATACTCACGCTTTTTTTCCGTCGGGGTAGGCAGAGACAACAGAACGCCACTTGCTCCTATCCTTACAAACCTCACGCGCTTCCTCTACACACATTACTCTTTGACACGCACCACTGACCTTTAAAAGTACATAATCATCATCATCATCAGCCTGCCGATTTTCGGCTTTTCTAGCCCTTGCTTTGCCCAGCCCCTGCCAGCCACGTTGCGTATGTCGTCACACCACGTAGCCGGTTATAAAGTACATAATGTGGCTAAACGGTGAAGGAAAACATCCTGGGAAACCTTCATGTATGAGAGTTCTACATAATGTCATCGATAGGCATGCGCAGTCTGCCAAACCGCACTTGGACAACCTATGGTAGGTTGTAGTAAGTAGAGGTCAGTATCAGCAGTGACACAGATTTAATACAGGGCTGATTTGCATTTTCAAGTTGGTTTTCGTTATGATGTCTTTTATCTGAAAGCTGCTTCATGAAACAGCCTTTTGCAGTCCGCAGCCGAACACATGCCTTTCCTTATTTGCGTTACAATAGATTTACTTACTTATTGACTTATTTGAGTCAACAGCATGTTTTGGCCTACTATACCACGCTAGCTAGACGGATTAGTTTTAAAGCTGCTAAATTGTAGGTATATTATATAAAATTCTTGCGTTACTAAGTGACTGCCTCGTTGGTCTCGCGGCATAAATGTGCGCGTGGGATTGGGAGTTCTCGGGTTCGATTCCCGGGTCGGGCAGTCTTATTGGGTTTTTCCGTTAGGAAATTCTCAGTAGCAGCACGGAGTCTGGTAATGGGCCCGGTACGGCAAAAGGCTCGCCCTCTATTACGTGGGACCTAAAAATTCATGGCAAAATGTGGGTGTAATATTACACCTCTGCCTACCCCTTCGGGGATACAGGCGTGAGTCTATAAATAAAAAAAAATAACTGTCTGAGAGACAGCGCACCGCAAAAATTCTAGGCGCAAGAAGTAGAAATTTGTATGTTATATTGTTATAATATGTTCTTTGCGGACCGTAGAGGAGAGACCGTAACGGGAGTAGATTTCTTGAAAGTCCACATCTAAGCGGGTAGAGCATCACAATTAAAAAAGTGCCACGTGGGTAGAGCAGTGGGAGAATTCTAGCGCTTGTATAAAGTGTTAGATCAACTGTCGCTCACCGCTTGTAACTTAGGCCACACGTCGAGTATGGTGTGAAATATCGGCGAGTGGAGGTCCCGTTATCGGGCGAGCGCACGCGGCGCTATCGAGCTCTGCTGATAACCGCCAGATCTGTGCGTGATGCATGTACCAGCACTTGGTAGCACTAGTACCGGCATGTTCTAGCACCGATATGTACTCAGTAGTACAAGAGCCATGGAAAGATTTGTTTACGCAAATTGCTTGACTACTTACAGCCACTGGTTGTAACTGAATGTGGTTTAGAAGGGACCGTGTAACCGACCGCCATACGCGAATTGCTTGACAGGTGCGTGTGAATGGACCGATGTAACTAGGGAATTGGTACCTATGTGTTTAAATGGGATATCTATAATGGAGTCTGATCAGAAGAACTGATCACCCCACAGAATGGGAAAAGAAGGGCTTTAGCAATCGGTCACAGCGAATTAACGTCAGGCGGAGTTGTTTTATTTTTTTTTTATGGCGCCAAACGAGCAGTCGGTTTGCCTGATGGTAAGCAATAACCGCCGCCCATGGACACAAGCAACCCCACAGGAGTCACAAGTGCGTTGCCGCCCCTTTGGGTTGGGAAAAAGGATAGGATAAGGAGTGGGATGAGGGAGAAGGAATAGGGGATAGGGCCTCCGGCACTCTCACTCACCGAACGAAACGCAACACTCGATTTCTGTGAGAGGGTAGTACTTCCCCGATCGAGCCGGCCCATTCATGCTGAAATCAGCAAGGCTTTACTACCTGTTTGTTGTGCAAGAAAAAGAGCTTTCTTTCTTTTACGTCAGAGTGTATGTAGAGCTCTGATGTACCTAAAAACTACACGCGGTCACTATCATTTTAAGATTTTAAGATCAAATTACATATTAGGGCCATATCTACGGAAGCAATATGACTAAGATTTCAAAAAAAAAATCTTCTTATGATCAAATAATGAACCGAACTGACCGAATCAGGTTTTATTTGTTTAAGGAAGATAACTGGAACTACATTTTTAACCTTCACACTGCAATTTGCGCACTTATTAACTTAACTACTTACTTAAACTGGTTTGCAATTCGTCCGGGTTTTAGATTAGATTAAAATTTAACCTTTAAGTTAATAATATAGTAATAAAAATATCTAAAATGCGGATGAGTTATAAAATGTTAATTTTTGACGCACAAAACTACTATAAGAACTTTGAAATACTTATTATATGCAGATAATTTATAATAATGACGTTATAATGTGTTTTTATTTGACTGCATTACTATTTTTATTAACTTTTAAGTACCTTATTATCTTAATATATAAAATCCTTGCGTTACTTACTGACTGACAGACACGCTACAGTCGAAACTATTGGGCGCAGGAAGCTGAAAGGACCATGGGCATAAATATATGAAACCTGGGCTCACCCACCAACAGAGATGAGATCACTTTGAATATACTTGTAAAGCACTAAATATAAACATATAAACTCATTTTTGCGAAGAATTCATGGGGTTATTCTGCTCTAAATATTTTCTCCTACCATAAATAAGCTATATTCCTGCAAATTAATGCTGTTATGGCATTGTAATTTTTGTTGTTTGACATCTTTAACTAGTTTTAATTCCAGGTGCAAAGAATACATAAAAAATAAAACAGCTGCTAACAGTTAAAAATATTTTTATTAACATTTCAATCCATATCAATAATAATATTGTTTAGTTGACCTGCCGGTGGATTAAATTGTATGTGCCGAGAGGATACACGAAAACTAGTGATGTGCCGGATCGTTCAAAATGTATACCCGCGGATACGGATCGGAATACGGGTATTTGGTGTCAAGATCCATGGAATCGGACACGGATCTTTATTTTCTTACTGAATCGATGTCGGTGCGCGCGACTTTGAAACGATAGTTGACGTCACGCACGCCCACCGAAACGGACAGCTCATGTTTCGACTTGTATTGAAATTATATTAAAAATACTCTGAATGGAATTTAATAGTTTATTAATTCTACCTAACCACCTATAGCATTCCATCCTGTCAATTGAAAATTAATAAGGCGAAAGATCCGTAAAACATCCGCGAGAAAAGTACCGAATACGGATACGGATCTTACTTCTTTCTCGGATATCCGCGGATACGGATATCCAGAAAATCACTAACGAAAACACACAGCTAACACAGTGAGAATCACGAGTCGACTGACTGAGAGCAGTGAGAACAGACGGGCGCCCGGGCAGGCGTCCGAGAGGTGTGAGAGGGATGGAGAGTGTTGAAAATCACACGAGCGTAAGCGCATCTATCGTTTACCATTATTAAAGTATGAATATATTGTTACTATAACAGTTTTATGACTAACAATTGTATTTTCTACAAAATCTATTTAAGTGCATATCTTTTTTCTGCAATGGAATTGAAGGTGGTGCCGGTAGTAACAATTTTAGTACGAACAAAATCCTTTACAATGGCATATGCCATAACTCTGTTGGACACTGAGCCCAATTTGACTCATGGTCCTTTGGCATGTATGTTCCTTGGGGACCGTAGGGGTGCACTAAGAAAGGATACCCCGAAATTCACACGGCATCGGCCGAAACGGGTAAATTAAAAAAAATTGCAGGCGTAGGTGCTGGCGTCCTCTAGTTTTTTATATTATTACTAGAATGCCCGTAGCTACGGCCATTTTAATTTGACCGTTGCTTTCCAATCTCATGAGAATTTTGAGAAATCCTTTCTTAGTGCACCCCTACGTTCCCAATAAGCAAACAGGCTACATTTCAGCTTCTTGCGCCTAGTATTTATGATTGTACGTTGTCTTTCACCCCGTCAGTAACGCTAGGTATATTATTATGTATACAGAAGCCATATTTATCATTGTTACGTTAAACTGTAGGTGGAAGTTGGTAAGAGATACGTATGTGCAGGGAGAGAAATAAAAATAATAGTTAATAAATATCATCGCGTGATATACTAATCCATAGCTAATATCCCTTTGGATTGCGGAGGTCAGACAGGCAGCATCTCTAGTGGAAAAGCTAATATTCAGTCAAAGCCGGTTCGACTAGAAAGCGCACCCGGGTTCTAACTGGAAAAATGCTAGGAGGATGATGATATTATAATCCATAAAGACAACAGCCTAATTGTCTTAATCGTTCAACTGAGTTACATCGATGCACTTCCCTAATTGACCTGCCGAGCATCGAACGTTGTACCTAATGAGACGTGGTATCTGCAGCCGCTTCGGTGCACAGAGCTATCGGTGGATTGTTCGCAATGTACACGGTTAACCGGCTTGCTTCCGATTCGGGATGTTACCTAAATGGGAGACTACAGGAGCCGAAACACTGTATGATTTAGATTTTATATGGGAACATACATACATACAAGGTGTCACAAGACCCATCACCAAGCCGAAGTACTCGTTGTGGACATCGTGCCAAGTACATACTAACCAAAAATAATACCTGAGAAACGACTTCTTTTTTAATTTTCACATTTTTTGAACTCGAAATATTTACTTATCCATGGGGTTATAGGGCATCTAAAGAACATATTGGCGGGGAGAATGCATCGATTTTTACCTAATTAGAAAAATTCCATACGAACTTTGAGCCTCAATATCTCCTGAACCATTAATTTCCCAGGTATGATGCCGGAGTAAAAAATGTTCATAGTGATTGGTACAACATGGGATTTCAGTTTTCGTTAAGTGTCTTTTTTACAACCTGTATATGTATACAAAGACTCAAGGCAGCGATAGCCTAGTGGAGATACCAACAGACTGCCATGCAGAGGGTATCGGGTTCGAATCCACGGCGCGCACCAATGACTTTTCGGAGTTATGTGCGTATTGAATTGTTAATTATCGCTCGTCCCGTGCCTCGGAGAGCACGTTAAGCCGTCGGTCCCGGTTGTCTTAACCATGGAATATCGTTATCCCTTCGGGTTGCGGAGGTCAGACAGGCAGTCGCTCTGTGGAAAAGCTAATATTCAGCCAAATCCGGTTAGACTAGAAAGCGGACCCCAGATTTAAACTGGGATAACGCTAGGAGAATGATGATATGTATAAGACTCATGCCTGGTTCCCGAAGGGGTAGGCAGAGAGTAGTCTCTGCCTACCCCTGGAATACCATGTGTAACGAATAACGATCCTGATATATCTCTCTTGCTTCATTCACTCTCATGAAATTTCATTATAGGGGAACTAGTGGGAGATATAGTTTAAAGTGTTTACGGAAAAAATATTGGCAAGGAGAAAACTATAGAAGAACCTTTACATCCAAATAGAGATTTTATTATAATACATATTAGTTACCAGAGTTGGCCACACTCAGAAACAATCTTTATTAATTGTTCTGTCCAATAGGTGATTAACACATCATGTTGTGTATCAAATTTCAATAAAACTTAATGTTATTTTTAACAAATTAGACAGAAGCACAGTAATATATAATATACATATTTCGGTTTTAAAACAAATAAATTCTACGGCATTAATAAATATAACATCGGCTAAAAAAGGTAGGTTTTGAGGTATTAGGAATGCTTCTTTTGTTCCTTGGGTTAAGATGGCAGTTGCATAGTTTGACACCTACAGCACGGTAATATCTACACTATTCATTTTGTTAATTATTGGTCTGTTTTTGTAGGAGAATTAGTGCAAACATGTGTAATAGAAAGTGAATTAAATTTTTATGTGACTGATACAGTTTCATTGAAAATCTTATACTTAGAGCATAAGTCACGCCTTGAATAAACCCCGACTATTCAATGTTACACTACGCGTAATAGGGTTATTGGGGCAAGTTTTTCGTTTTAATTAGATTTCCTTTAAAATACAAATCGTAACTAGTTAGATTTTATCAAAAATATCACGTGCTATACGTGCATATTTATTTATATATGGACATAATTCTTTTTAATGTACAATTAATATTAATATATATATTAGATTCCGTGGTATTATGCTTGTGTCGTTGAAGATAATAGATAACGTATATTTATAATGACAACTGTAAGGTGGGAATTTTAAATAATTGCAAATGTGACGTTCTTCTTCTTATCGATATACAAATCTGCGGCTGCCTCATCTAAATAGTCATTTTGCGAAAAAAGAATAGAAAATTGATCTATTAGGTACTATAATTATATGCGAAGTTTATTTTCAATTCTGTATATTTTTGACTCGTTGTATAGACCGCTTAGAATTTACGTCTATTTTAGATCTCATTATTATGATAAAATACTTTTATTTTTTATTACTAAAGCTTTATAGAAAGGTTTATATAGGTAGGTATATTTAAAAAAACATATCTACAATCATATCATATGTATGTATACGTTACGATGAACGTAAAGATTGCAACAGGCTACCCATATCGGGTTTCATTAAATAAAATATATCTACATATTCAAAGTATAATGTTCCGAATTCATAAATTATACATAAAATTATACGTAAACTTATGTAAATGATGTGTTGAATGCGCGATATTTCGTGAAATATGTTTTTCATTTTTTATATTGTTTATGGTTTAATGACAGTTAAATGAAAATGATGTGTTTGTTTTTGACAGACCGCTGCCCTGTAGAGGTCAAAAGAGATGCATATCAGACCTCTTTTGGTGACCCTTTGGCATCCGTTTACGTTAACTATTTATTAATAAGTTATAGATAACAAGGTGTGGTCATATCTCATTTCTAAAATAAATCAAATAATAAAAAGTATTTTGTAGGTTGGTTATTATATGTTAAAATTAATAATAAATACTAGTAAAGTGAATGCCATACCGTGCCATTTGGTTTGATTATTTAGCTACCGCCCCTCCAGAATTAACGACGATTTTTAGTATCTCTACATTATAGAGACCTAAAATAAATACATATTTTAAGTGTTCACTTTGTTGTAATCTGTTAAACTTACCTTACAAAACATACACAGGGTCGGTTACATATGAAAAAAATAAAATATTACAATATTGACATACACAAGGCACCACAGCACACACAGAGATATAAGGGCGTCCATTCACGACACAATAAACAGCTACCCACGACGCGACATTGTCGTGTCATTCCGCTAAATATCGCGCGCGTCCCGCGTGCAATCGCGCCGGAGGATCGCGCGACGCGCGGCCACCCCGCGCGGCGATAGTCAGATAAACGCCACACTGCACACCGACGAGAAACGAAAGCACTTCACTGCAAAACATACTGTCTCACTTTAAAAACACTGAATAGGCAGCTTTATTTAAAAAGTCCCTAAAAGTAACTTTTCGAAAATTTCGAATACAACACTGGCAACTTCCCTAAAAATTACATGTTCAGAATTTGAAAATAAATATTTACGCGGCAATAAAACTAAACGCAGCACAAAACGTTCTGAATTTAAATTTATCCTATAAAACAATATTGGCTACACAACACAACTGCACGGGAGTAAAAAATATTCTGAATTAAAGTTACTAAATATTACAAAAAATACTGGTTAGGTAATTTAAAGTAGAACCTGTTTCAACATCCTAGTTTTTTCGACGTAAATGTTCAGTGTTAACATTATTAACTGGTGACCTTTCGAAAATTAGCCATAAAATTGTCATTAATTTGACGCCTACGTTTAGAAATAAAATATGAAATTGGTTATTATAATTTGATTCATATTCATAAATTTCTTCCTGATAAACTAAAAAAATATGATAAACTACGCCAAACAGCGCTATAACTCATTCTAATTTTTAAATTCAAATATACGCCGAAGTAATCTGGATTTAACAGGTTTTATACACTTACTAGAGGATGCCCGCGGTTACACCCACGTTATTTAAGGCTTACTGCTTCGGTCCCGTCGCGCTTTGCGTGATGTTATATAGCCTATAGCCTTCCTCGATAAATGGGCTATCTAACACTGAAATAAATTTACAAATCAGACCAGTAGATCCTGAGATTAGCGCGTTCAACTAAACAAACAAACAAACTCTTTAGCTTTATAGATTAGTATAAGATTTTGTTTAAAAAACACGCGGTTCTTTGGACCAGATTGTGTCAAAATGTCAAGTTCCTAGGTAGGTACAACTTTCTAAGTTTTGCGATTACAACGAACGAGTTCTGAAAACAATTTTCACACTACAGTGTAACACACAGCCAATGCACATAAACTTCACCACTTTAAATTCAAAATCAACCTTATTGCTGTATCGTAAAGTGTATTTTCTTGTGGTTTCCGTCACTTACGTTTGGCAGAAGAAAGATTTGTCTGTTCGTAGAAGTAAGGCCTTACAGCACGACCTCCGTAGATAACAACTCTTGAATATTATACAGAATTTTGCTAAACGTGTTTGAAATTGAGTAATAAGTGAACTTTACAGATTTATTACCTACAAGCTGTTGTCCACATTGCTATATCGTTAGCTTCAGACAAAAATTCAACGCCTAATTTACCTCCTATGGGAAAGAGGCTGAACTTTAAGGAGATTTTCCAAAATTGCCATAGAATCAAACGATAAGATGAAACTTAACATGGAGGTCGTAGCTGCATACGTCCTCTAGTAGGGATATTAATGATTTGTTTGCAACCAAAGCATAGGGTCTACGGAGTCATGTCAATCTTAAAAAATATTTACATATTCCTCCGGTCCGTACAGTGTATCCGTAAGTGCTAAGTAAATTTAAAACACAAATTATTATTTTTGGATTTTTATATGGAGGGAGTAACAAACATCTCTCTTACCATCTTCAGAAATGTTTACGTTTCAATTTATGATAAAGTAAAACCACAGGCCGTGTAGTGTGAGCAAAATGTACAGGTTGATAGAGAGTTCCTGAAATTACTTTCTACACATAACACAGTTATAAACCCAAAAAAACAGAGTTCTCAACTCTGTTTTTTTTTATTTACTTAGTAAGCGGCAAACGATTAGACGGATCACTTAATGGTAAGCAATTACCGCCGCCTATGAACTCAAGCAACACCAGAGGAGCCACAAGTGCGGCGTTGCTAACTTTTGCGTTGGGAAAAAGAATAGGAGGAGGAAGAGTGGGATGAGGGAGAAGGAATAAGAGATGGGGCCTCCGTCTCTCTCTCTCACTGAACGGAACGCAACAGTACAGGTACTGTTACTTTACGTAGATTCGCTGTTCTTAATTTGAAATGTTCTAAAAAAATACTGTACAACATTCCACCAGTATTATATTATGTGTCAGCTGAATCATACGATTTTAAATACAGATAGAAATCTAAACGGTCTAGCTCAAATGCACAAGAAAAATAATGAAGAAATATTTAATTGTAAAGCTAGTGTTAAACATAGCAAAATAATTAAATATTAGGAATTATCTTTAGATTTATTGCAACAGCACAACATTATATAAGTATTTAATGATTAATTTAATGAATCTAGCGTCATTAGAGAAAAATCATTGTCGTCGATACAATAATAAAAAAAGAAAAAGCAACAAGAAATATCTATGAACAAACGAGATGATCAAATAAAACGCGAATATTTTAGTAATAAACTGTGAATACTAATTACTGAATGCAATATATTTAACGAATCTTAAGTGCTAATCTTTTTAGGAATTTAGACATTTATATTACATTTATTTTTATTATCAGATTATTAAAAACTGTGACGGCCTCCGTGGTCCAGTGGATAGCGTATGCGACTGCTGATCGGAGGTCCCTGGTTCGATTCCCGGGTCGGGCAAAAGTGTTACTGGGTTTTTCCGAATTCTCAGTAGCAGCACGGAGTCTCGTGAAGTAACGGCAATAGGCTCGCCCTCTATTATGTGGGGGCTAAAAATTCATGGCGAAATGTGGGTGTAATATTACTCCTACCCCTTCAGGCGTGAGTCTATAATGCATTTTTAGGCTTTATTTATTTTAGGCTATAATTTTTTTTGTCAAAAGACCGAGGACAGAATTTAAAAAAGAAATACTTTGTTACGAAGTAGGTACTGAGTTCGTCGAAACTAGCTGACACCCTGATGACTAGACATGGCATTCCCTTAAAAGCTGTCAATTAAGCAAGGAACTCAACCTTTCTAGGTTACAGGGAAATTGCCTCTTTTTAAATTCGGAAGATTTTAAAATAATGGGAAACAGTATACATAGCAACTCGTTATGCCTCATTCGCCAAAAATAAACAGTTTATTGGAAGGCATTGCGCTGGACGCGCTGGTTATAGAATACACAAACAAAATTTCGAAGAAATATATTATATTATGTCAATAATGGAACAAACTTCTTAGATCCTTAAAAAGCTAGCTAGGGTTGATATTATAAAAATAGTTTCCAAATGTTCTTATTTCAAAATTGCAACCGATATCAAGCGCAACAATTCAACCATTTTATTCCGATACCTATTGAAACAGATACGGTAGCAATGTACGGCGTTGATTACGCTTCAGTAAAGAGGTCGCGGTGTTAATGAGGGAAGATAGCGAGCAATGTACTAGGTGCAACACGATCTGATAGCGGCAACAGGTGTCTAATGGTACCGTATAGTCACGGGTATAGTGGTTGCGTTCAGTTGTATACAACAAGTGACGTCATTTGGTACATCAAAGAAATAAAGTAAAAAAAAAAGAGTAGTAATAATATGAGTTTCGGTTTCATTTTATTCGTGGCGACTAGAGCGAAAATCTAAAAAAAATCGAGATAAGTATAAAGCAATAATTGTTATTCTAACAAAATCCACCTATAGGTATGCCATGCATGCTTTATCGAGCATGGATACTCTTGATTTAAGCTAGCTTTGAATGAACAGCAGAATTATGTGGTTTTGCTCTATTTTAGCGATTTCTCAGTAGCATGGAGTCAGGAAAAGCCATGTAAATTCTTAATCTCTTCGTTATAAGTGGGAGACAAAGGTAGCTTTGATATAGAGAGAAATCTGTGAAAATGGTTTATTTTCCAACTCTTTCAATATACCTACTTAATATTTAAGACGACTATATTTCCAAGAGGGTTAAACACTTTGTGCTTTTACGAGTGTCACAGCATGTAGTCTTCAATGGTCACTTCTGTTGAAATTTACTATATACTTAATAGATACACTATACAGGTGATATAGTAGAAGGAGAGAAAAATGGTTTAGTCACAGAAAACATTGAATAGCGTGGTCAATATATGTAAAATATGTGTAAAATGTAGCTGTAATACATCTCTGGTGTATGTATATATAATAAAGTAATTGCCATCGCCTAATGCCGTAGTATATTGTATGAAACCCATGCACGGAAAATAAGATTGAATTCCTCGACATCCGTTCAGCATTTTAGATGTGGATGTGTGACAAATAAGCGGACATAATTACTGATTTAGATAGTGTTGGTAAAGGTTAGTAAGCCAATGGTTGTTTTAGAGTTGCCAGACAAGAAAATTGGCAGGAAAACGAAAATAAGTAGTAAATAGTTGGTCTTTAAGACTGGTAGGGAGATGGTTTTGTCAGGTTAGTTTTGAGACAAATTATTTCAGCGAAAGGTAAAATTAAAAACGCCTGTACATTTTAGGGTCCGTCGTAATTCCCGCTACACCGACTACAAAGGACTGAGTTTGGAGGTCGCGGGGACAGTTGGGAGACTGCCATGGAACCCGCAACGAATTTAATCAAAAGTATATTGAAGGAGTTTTCAACACCATGTACTTAAGTAATCTGATTCAAATAATTTAACTAAAAATATGCTTATCTAGTGCGAAAATATGACAGAAATACGTACCTACATACAGTGGCGGCGCTAGGCGTCGGCGACGTCGGCGACCGCCGACGGCCTCGCGCCTGAGGGGGCCTCGCAAAAAATGTTACAACTTAAGTACATACTTAATTTCGTTTCGCCAATTATCCTGCCTTAGGTAGCCGACACCGAACAATGCGGGAAAAAGCTAAGCAGATGATAATGACTTTAATTATTTCCGAACAAGTGCGAATTTTTGAATTGTCATTTATTTACCTACTCATACATTATTTTATAATTTGGCTCAATTAATTTTAACGGTTTTTTACTACTAAGTAAACGGGGCCTCGCCATAGATTTAGAAAAGGGCCTCGCGAACTTGATGTCGCCGACGTCCACATGTGGTCTAGCGCCGCCACTGCCTACATAAAGTACAATATGACACATGTCATACAGATAGCTAGGTTATATCACACGACAGTCGCGCCACAGTGGGACGACGATCGCGCGATAAGTTGACGAACGACCGAGATATGCGCACGCACACCGTCCTATTAACATAATATTATTTATTCAATCGCGGTATTGATTTCATAAGTTCCATTTCTTACTAAATGTTAATACGCTACAGGGCTACAGATGACTTTTGAAAATAATTGGTCTGATTTTGGAGATAGCAACTTGTACAATCAAGAAACAGCATACTTAGTACTTACTAAAATATATTTTATACTACATTTAGTTGTTATCCTCTTCTTGACTAACAGTGCTACTGTGAAGAAAATTACTGTATTAGTAGAGGCTGAAGTCCAGCAGTGGACTGGCAAAGGCTATAAAGGACAGAAGTTTTCTCAGATGGCATTGAGCTGGTCACGTTTGTCAGTTCTGACAATCGTTGACGTAAGTCATGTTATTGTTTAGTGGAGACTGGGCCGTCGCAATCGTATCATATAAAGTTCTCCAGCCAGGTGAGACGATATACGCGAAGTGGTTGGCAGCGGCTGGACACGAAGTGCGTAAATTCGAGCTCAGTGGCGTGCCGTCGGAGAGGCAGCAATGGACTACGGCTGATGATGACGATGAAGTCTTGCCGTGACTATACCTGGTGTAAGGCTTCCCGTGACTACATTCATTCATTTTCATTCATTTAATTTCATTTCAATTGGTGACAGTCCACCCAAATGTAGAACGGGGACAAAGATGTATTTTATACACATACAATAAATTGGTATTTATGCGATAAAGTTCCGTCAACAACTATCTTAAAATTCATACAAAACGCGACAGTTTAAAATTTTTAAGGAAAATTTAAAAAATTAAATTGAGTTCTTCTTTGTATAAATTTTGAAAGTGATCATCATCATCAGCCTTTAACAGTCCACTACTGGACTAGGCCTCTCCTTTGAAAGGAGGAATTGGCCTACTATACCACGCTGGCCAAACGGGTTGGTATAGGGTTTGTATCAAGTTTTCCTTCTCTTACAGTGCTGTTCTCTGCATAATATGCTCCCTCTGTCGGCTCTTACGATACCCATAGGATGATATGGGGTGGTGACATTCCGTATTCTTAATCCGTCACCACACGGACTAAAAGAAAGTGAAAGTGTTACTAAAAAGTAATGTCACACCCTGCATTAATCATACAATATTCAATCCGAATCTACCAAAAATATAATTTTAATTGCAAGCCAAGAGACAGTTTTCGAACTGTCCGAACAGGTTATGCAACTTCATCTTGTTACAGCAATGTAATCGTTTAATTAACAAATTTCTTCTTAATAAAATTTATTAATTTTTAATCATTGAAAAAATATTCAAACGTTTAAATTTATGATTTAAACCAACTAAAAGCATACGAAGGGCGCGCAAAGTCAACACACGTATCGAATTTTTAATGCTGGCCATTCTTATTAACCAACTGGCCACCCTATCAGAACAATGACGCGATAAACTGGCGGCAATATTTTAAAATCGATGTTTTTATGAATCGATAATTTGTTCGGTGCGTTTCGGCGCGACGTTTCGCGAGCCTATCGATTCTTATCTCGATGTCACAACGCTTTGTTTCGATTCGACCCCAACAAGGTCCATGTTTCGCTTGAAATGTGTTTCTTGCTAACGTACGAAACGATACTATCTCGACCACTACAGCAAACTTTCTTTTGCCGTTCTAAATTTCAATTGTCTTTCATTTTGAGCTTTATAGCTTTCAAATAGGGTTTGGTTAGTCATTTTGGGAGTATTTGTGTAAGTTTGCCGTCGTGTATCTGTCCTCTTCATATGCATGCCAAGCCGTCTGGCTTCAGGTGTGTCCGATGGTTAATATTTGATACTTTCTTGTTCGGGAGAGGTCCCGGGAATGCGGTCTGTTGTCATTATGCCCAATGGTGTAGCGTGTTCGTTACATTTTGAATTTTTTCTCCGAAAGAATTCATGTAGTGTTAATTGATGGTTTGACATTGAAACACGTTGGTTTTGTCTAAAGCCAGGTATAGTTATAAAACATATTATAATCTGAGATTTCTATTTTTATGTTTAGTGTGTCCTTGTTGATAAATAATAAATGTTACACAGATTACTCTCTATTATACTACGACTTTGACAACATGACTGATTTTTAAAACATGCAAGATCAAATCCATAATAGGATGAATATTAGTAAGGCAACATAAATCAATGCACTATTCATTAAGCCGTTTAAAACCATGCATACATAATATAACTAAACGAAGCAAATAAATTAGTGGCACATATTCAAGTTACACGTGATGAAAGAGCTATAACTTGAAATACTTAGATGTAGATTAAAGATACATTTATAAACAATGTGCCAACACTTGAAATCCGATCTTTACCCAAATTCTTTAAGATTATCGCTGTTGCAACACTAAGATATTTAAAAATAGAACTCAAGCGATATTTCCTGTAAAGAAAACGAAAGTCGGATAGTAATAAATAATGTGGTTTCTAGATCCTCGGTTTTAATTTAATATCTTTTAAACCAATATATCGCTATAACTCGTAAACCGTAGTTTGATTTCAATGTGTACCTAACATTCGCGTAAATCCAAAAAAATATTACTTATGAAATGACAAAATTAAAAATGAAACAATAAGGCGAGGCTTTTGAAGCCTCAATGACAGAACTTCTTAAAAAATACTTAAATAAAATGAACAAAATTTGGATATAATCATAATAAATATATCAGGTTTTGGATGAAGATTGGATGAAGGTGTCGAAATTTATAACGAATTTGACTAACAATATCAAGTTTAAAATTGTGATATAAATAATGATCAAACACACGACGATATATTTCAAAAAATTAAAAATAGCGTTGCTCACATTAAAATAACTTAGCTCATATATCAAATACATTAATATATAAAATTATATTTTGTGACAAATATTTCCCACGTGGTCGTTTTCTGCTGAATTATGAATACAAAGAAATCGTGTAGGCGTTTAGTAACCTTAATTTTAATAGTTCGTATCAAAGCCTTAATAAACGACGCCATAAAAAAGAACCGCATCCCAAAAAGAAATCGCTTGACAAAACCATAGACAATATATAAAATATTCTCGCGTTTTGTTCCTACTATTTCAATATTCTTTCGCGTGGGTGACTGCTGTCCGAATAAATAAACCGATATCTTTGCATCTCCGAGATACGCAAGATAAAATAGATTTCGAATAATTTATTTGAAACTAGATAGCAAATATTATACGGAGGG
Organism: Euclidia mi; assembly: GCA_944739405.2. NCBI lineage: Eukaryota > Metazoa > Arthropoda > Insecta > Lepidoptera > Erebidae > Euclidia > Euclidia mi. Next base: position 58,929,759 of record OX123196.2, on the reverse strand, counting down.
AATAAATAAAAATCGAGACGGATGGTTATCGGGTGGATGCCGAATTCGGGCGTTCTGTGCGGTCTTCCTTTCGCGATAAGCATAACTTGCCTTATGAGGAAACTCTGGCTGTTCCAATGTATGTTCTCAGGAAAGAATTATTGTTTTGCTTCTAAGTAATCTTCGATTGTACATAGAAATCGGGGAAGGGTTCCCGTTTTGGATGGCGATGTTGTATTGTGGAGAAATATGGCGTTGAAGTTTCAAGGATAAATGTAGTGTTAGTTTATAATGCTTGTAAAGGAAATTAATCCACGTGGCGCATGGCGCTACATAATTTTGACGATTGAAAACCTATGAAAAACCTATGGGTTATTAGTAATTTGACAAAATGTTACTTAAAAATTCAATTCCGCGTCTTTAACGTGTGACTAACATAGTCATAATCTTAATATATAAAATCCTTGCGTTACTGACTGACTGACAGACACGCTACAGCCGAAACTATTGGGCGCAGGAAGCTGAAATTTGGCATGTATGTTCCTTGGGGACCGTAGGGGTGCACTAAGAAGGGATTTCCCGAAATTCCTACGGGATCGGCCAAAACGGGGAAATTTAAAAAAATGCAGGCGTAGCTGCTGGCGTCCTCTAGTTATTTATATGACCACATATTCATCTTTGGTGATAATTTTTTTCAAATAAAGTTACAAAACTTTATTCCAGAACACTTCGAAGTTTAAATTATAAAGTACAATTAAATAGTTTCAAAGACAAGAATTTGGTAAGAGCCTTTTTTTATAAGCCGCGATCTTGAACACCGTCGATATGATACTGCCTATAGTTTAAAAACTTAATCCTTTGTCTATTTACGCCAACACAGTTTCGTCTTGGCATTCAATTGAGTCAATAAATAAAGTAGGATGGGGTAGATCATTCATACATGGTGTCCATACAGATTGTTGCGATAAAACTGCATGTATGTCGTTTAAAAAGGTTAATATGTCCGTGTGTGCGTATGTTTTTACAGCGGTGTGTGCGGGCGTATCGCGACAGGGATCTTAATTTACAATGGTGTACTTTATACAATGTGTACCTGGTGATGACAGATGTGAGACGTGATTGAAGTATGGTTTCTGAATATACACTTGTAAGGTATAATGTTGATGTGTGTTTGAACTTTGACAAATAAGATCAAATAGTGTTCGATTGTCGATATTTAGTTTGATGCTTTTGTTTTTTTTTATAGTGTGATAGATTATGTGGGCGATTCTGGTTGACTGGCGATTGATCGATAAGTTAGGTAATGTGGATATTGGCTCTGGTTATCCAAGGTGTCTTGGATCACAAGTGAGAGAGCGTCAGGTTTATTATGATACATAAATTAAAATTATTTTAGACTAAAGAGATTGTACGCCATAAAAATGAAGACAGGGCAGGTTAGTTTTCATGAAGTAAGTGCCCAGTCTGCACCAAATATTTTGCCGCCTTCCAGAAATTCAAAACATTATTTCGGGTATGCTGTAAAATTATCTTGGAAAACGTTATGTTGAGTATTTGTAAGCACTTGAAGTCTTATACCTATCTAGTCTCAGATTATACCGTGACCACGCAGACGTCTCGAATTTCCTAATTTATGGCTGAAGTCTGCTTAAAAATATATTACATAGTCCTAAAGACTTAGAACGAAAGGTGAACCGATGCAACGCAAGATACATACAAAACGTCACCTTTACCAAAGACCAGTACAGATAACAACATTTCCTTGTAAAAAAGAAATGCAAAAAATGGCCGCATGTCCCGCAGTTAACTAACGTTTAACAAAGATGAATGCCGCCGATATATCATTCGCGACACGGCGAGGTGCGCAAACTTTCAACGATAAACTTTTTAAAGACTCAACTTGCTAGCTTTATATCGTCCTGAAAAATTGTGTATCTGCCCCACCCTGGGGGCGAGAGATAAAAGTAAAAAAATCGCCCGAACCTTATTTGTTAAGCGAGATATTTGTCATGGGAGGCCAACTTTAGTAATTGCTCTCTGGGAACTTGATGGAATAGATGCCTTTTTTCCTAAATGTATTTGACAGTTTTATCACATATTTCACTATGTTTATCTTCGGATTTGTCTGCGTTTTCTTGTAATTTACAGATAATATTATAATTTTTTTTAACTTTCGTGTTTAAATAAAAAATAGCGCATTTTTTAATTCTCGCCTGAGTTACATCTAGACCAGTTAGTAACTGAATATAATGGATCAGTAGCTAGATATGCTTTGTAAATAAATGTAATGGCTTGCGCATCATTGACGTATATCAAATTGAAAATATATAATATATTATTATTATAACTAACATATTCACACAACTCCATCTAGACCCCACCAAATTAATACGAAATGTGACTAATGATACATTTCTTCGATAATGCATTACTTTGCAGTAAATTGTATTCATAGCGATATTTTACGTGTTGCCTTTCAAGCCGCATTTAGTATGGGAGATACCAAAACTCCACCGATTCCAAGTATCAGAGAAACAGTATATAAACAGGATTGATATTATCACCCAAAGGTTACCACAAAAACTCATCATATCTCCGCTCAAACCAGACGTTCATAAAGCGTTTCTTTTCGAGTTTTTTGTCAAGTTCCGTGGTACGTAGCACGGATAAATTGTCTCGCGATAACTCAGTAGCTAAACGAGGTTAATACATTAAACTGAGTTTAAGCACAGTTCAGGTTAAGTTGTGGTGCCTGCGGGCCGGTCGCTTGACGGAGCGATGTTGGAGCAAAGAAATCTGAGTTGACAGTTGAACAGCTTTTTTTGTTTTATGCATGGCGGACGTATTTTGTTACGTACCTACTGTTGTATTAAGTTTGCTATGGCTCGAAATTTTGACGGGTTTTTATAGTTTATGTAGAGGATGAAAAGACAATGATCCAGTATTTGTACTCCTGCGAAGTAAGGGTAATTTTTAATACCGTTTCTACGAGTAGGTAAGTAGTGCCGTAGTTTCTAGCCCTGTCTACATCACGCTTACGTATCGATTTGAAAAATGTTAAAGTGAGCTGGGATTTTCTTGTCTTTACAATTTTAATAAATGTTTTGCAATTTTCTTCTCTTTAGCCCCAGGTTTGTACCTGGGTAGGTATAAAGAAAAGAAAATAGATTTGACATTCATGTTTTACATTATCATTATTATATTTTTAGATAAATATATACATTTGAGTTCTATTTATTAATTTTTGAGGTATTCCGGCATATAATTTATCACTGTCTGCGACTCTGCGCGATGTGTTTCAGTCACATAAAACACATTTGATATTTTAAATTGCATAATAACATTTTATTATTACATTTATTAGCTAGATTTTGTATTGCCATATATAATTTATATTGTTTTAAGTCAGCGAAATATATTTTATTTTACCGACGTGCACTTTGTAAATTGGAAAAATATATACCTAACCTTTTTTAGATTTATTTTTAAGTAATAGTATAGTATAATAATATATATTGCCCGTGTGGTGACGGATTAAGAATACGCATTGTCACCATCCCATATCATCACATGAGTGTCGTAAGAGCCAACAGAGGGAGCATATATGCAGAGAACACCACTGTAAGAGAAGGAAAACTTGATACAAACCCTATACCAACCGTTTGGCCAGCGTGGTTTAGTAGGCCAATTCCTCCTTTCAAAGGAGAGGCCTAGTCCAGCAGTGGACTGTTAAAGGCTGATGATAACAAAAAAAACATTATAATAGTATAGTAAGATATAGGTACTATACTATTATATTTTTTTTGTTATACATATACTATATACTATATTTGGACGTTTATTGGTAAAAACGCAATTTATATCAAAATATATAGCGTTAAAAATAATACAAATAAACATAAACCATTCACAATTCCTCGATTTTCACACATTTTAATATTTGCGAAACGGATCTCAGTCGCGTCATAATTTAAAAAGAACTGTGAAATACTTTATATTTGCCCAAAACTATCTCCAAAAATTCAAATGGTATCCGAAGCCTTTCTTCAATAAATCACGGAGATACTAATTAAAACAAAGCGAAGAGAAACGGCAAAAAAAAATCGCAAACCGAAGAAATCCTTTCGGGTTGCTATCTAAAAATATGAAAATATATGTAAAGCCGAGCCAGTGATGGTGCGACAATAAATCGCAAGGCATTCGTATCGGCACGTCATTAGCGGAGCAAGTAATTGTTCAGATTTGTCTTGGCCGGACTGGGAAGCTTTATCTGCTTTGACAAGATGTGGGCTGGCGAGATTACCGCCTTTTTAAGGGGTAGGCTAAATGGTAGGGAATTTATGTTGTGCAGAGTGATAATGTGAGTTTTAAAGCTTAGTTATTGATGGTGTGTGTGTATAGTGGTCGTTTGCTGCCTAACTGTGTGTCAATAGTTGGGATTCGAAGTCCAGTCGGGGCAGGACGTTCTGTGACCCACACATTTTTGATTTGAAATAAAATTGTTATTTATGTCTTTAGCTTAAATGTTTAAAGTACCCCGCGATAAAGGATTCACTCATAACGCGGGAGATGTTTTTCTTACTCTTATCTTTGAGTAACCGACATAAACTATATCCTCGAAGGGGTAGGCCAAAGTGCAATATTACACCCACATTCCGCCTTAAGAATTTTAGGTCCCACGTAATAGGGGGCGAGCCTATTACCGTTACTGGGCACGTTGTCAGACTCCGTGCTGCTACGAGAATACGGAAAAACTCAGTAACACTTTCACCCGGGAATCGAACCCGGGACCTCCGAGATCAGCAGACGAACACGCTATCTACGGGACCACGGAAGCAGTTTAGTTGACGTGTCCGAAAAATATAAAATTATAATAAATATAAACGTTTTACGTTTTTATTTTCTGTTAGTACGTCTCTGCCTACCCTCCACGATTAAATCGAGTAATGAGTTAATAGGATAAACCTTAGTTAATAGTCCGAGGTGATCGGTTGATCCGGACAATGTGCGGAGTGGCCGATACCGCGCTATCGGCCGCGCGCTAATCTTGCGCATTAACTACTGTCTTGTGACCGGCGAAAGGATTTTACTCTTTGTTGAGGTGTTGATATGGATTAAGTGTCGTTAATTGTACTAAAAAGATATATAATAAACTATAGGGTAGAAGAGCATAATATTTTAATACTTAATTGTAACTGCAAAAAGTATGCAGTGGTAAAACAGAGGCAGTGAACTACGAACTAGTACTACGAGGGTCAAACTGAAAGTTCTTAGAACTGGCCACTTATAAACAATATAATAAAAAAAATATTCTAAAATTTGAAAATAGAACTCTTTGCCAATATTACTGAGTATATATTTCATTCATTTGTCATTTGTTTTACGATTTGGCGGCAAATTGAAAATTGTCTGTGTCACGTCAACATGAATTTAACACGAGAAAATTTTCGTGCAATGATTTTTTATGACTTTCGATGTCATTTAAGTCAACAAGAAAGTTATGATAGACTACGATTGGCCTTTCACGATGAAGCCCCATCTCGTGCGACTGTTTACAACTGGTTTAATGAGTTTAAACGTGGTCGCACTAATCTCACTGATGATGTACGTGAGGGACGGCCTTCTACGGCGACGACTGAAAATAACATCTGTGTTGTGCGGCGTATGATAGAGACTGACAAAAGAGTGACCTATCAGCAGATTCGGACAAGCTTAGGCATCGGTATGAGTCAAGTGCACAAAATCCTCCACGAACATTTAGCGGTCAGGAAGCTTTGCGCCCGGTGGATACCTCATAATTTGACTAAGGCTCAAAAACTCCATCGTGTGGATTGGTGCCGTAAAATGATTGAAAGATTTAACGGAGGTGACTCAAATGCTGTGTTCGACATACTAACAGGTGACGAAAGCTGGATTTACTGTTATGATCCTGAAACCAAAAGACAATCTGCTCAGTGGGTGTTTCCTTTCGAGGAGTTGCCAACTAAAGTGAAGAGAGATCGAAGTGCGGGAAAAAAAATGGTGGCCTCGTTCTTTGGAAGGATAGGTCATTTCGCAACAATTGTGTTAAAGGATCAAAAAACAGTTTCTGCAGAATGGTACACTACCAATTGTTTGCCACTTGTCTTGGAAAAAGTTCGAGAGAAACGACCTCGCAGTAGGATCCTCCTTCACCACGACAACGCCTCGTCGCACACCGCCAAGCGAACGATTGACTATTTGGCGACATCAAACGTTGAATTACTGGGTCACCCGCCGTATAGCCCCGACCTCGCGCCTTGTGATTTTTATTTATTTCCAAAAATTAAAGAAAAACTTAAAGGAAAGCGGTTTATGAATGCTGAAGAAGCGGTGGCTGCGTATCGCGATGCCATTGAAGAGACCCCTAAGGACGAGTGGGCAAAGTGCTTTTTCCAGTGGTTCCATCGCATGCAGCGGTGTATTGACGTCAATGGACAATATTTTGAAAAGATATAATAAAACTAATAACTGGCTAATGTAATCAGTTTTTGATTTTCTAAGAACTTTCAGTTTGACCCTCGTAACAAACTGCCATGCAGAGGGTATCTGGTTCTAATTTACGGACATGTGCACTAGTATATTTTTCAAGTTATATGCGTATTATACCTATTGTTAATTATCGCTTGCTCCGTGCCTCGGAGAGCACGTTAAGCCACCGCCGGTCCCGGCTTTCATAAACATCTTTAACAGTCGTAGTCGTTATAGGGAGTCGGTACCCTAGCTACTTTTCATTTGCGGATGTCTGGCAGTAGTCGCTTTGTTCAAAATCTAATATTTTGTCAGAACTGGTTGGGACCACGGCATTCGAGGTGGAAAGTCTTGCAGACTGCGGTGGTGCTAGGACGATGATTATATTACTGTTAAAAGAGTTCCACTTCCACTGTGTTTAAGATCTGATGGTAATAAACCTTCTCAGACTCGTTTCAAGAAGAAGATACCTAAAATAATATACAGATACAACAAGGACAAATTAAAAGTGTTCTTCAGGTAAATAAAACAACGATTTCTACTATCAATGAGATGGCAGAAAGACAGTGAACTTTGGAATGCAGGTGTTACGTAATTACTCCTGTGGCACGCATTTATTATTTCTTTAATAAAATAGACTAACAGATACATACATTAATTAAATATCACCTGACAACTGGCGAAGGAAGACATCAGGAAATGGATGTCTGGCAGTACTCTATAATGTTCTCGAAAGCCATGTAAATACTGCCAGTGCCCAATCCGCATTTGGCCAGCGTAGTGAACTACATGTCCTAATTCTTCTCTTGGTTGAAAGAGACCAGTACCTAACAGGAAGGTAGAGCTGATAATAACGGACTAAGCACTAATCCGCTTCATGTTAAGGAGTGTCTAACCCAGCAGAGCACTTCACAAAAATGTTATTTAATTAACCACCCAATTTTATATTCGTAAGCGCACACACCAAACGAATCAAAGCATTTTCGTCGTTAATCAAGTTCCCCCAAACGCTTGCCTAACACATACATATTCATACAAATAAAACACGTGTTAACGATGTGTTAATGTAGCACTCATACATCTTATTTGACATGCATTTAATACAAGACTCACTGCCGCAGTACCGCATGCCGCAGCCACGATTTATAGAAGACCACTAATGTCTCCTTGTATCTTGTGACATGATGTATGTATGACTTACCTGAAAAAGAAAATACATTTATGAGTTTTTAAATGTGTTTTTAATGTCAATTTGTGTGGGTTTGGATGGAATTTGGAGATCTGGGGCAATTTTAAAAGAAATGGAGGCTGTTTTTATGTGAGTTGTCTGTGTTTTGATTATGTATTTTAAAACATGGATCAAATATATGACAAGCTTTAGTGCACACTTATTCTATTTTATACCATCTATCAAAGAATGGAGATCCTTTATTAATTTCAACCAGATATTTGTTACAACAATGTTTGGAGATATATAGGTACTTTTAAATATGAGGTATCGATAAATGTGTTATTTTTTTAGACTACTAGCTGATTTACACTGCTATATTCATAAGTCTCTATATTACACTCCTGACGGTTTATAGGGCACAGCCTAATAAACATGTTAATTATTAACATTTTGCCATTAATTTGGCTCTCAATTTTTCGTAACTAACATTTGTCAACAGCGCCACGATTCTTTAAGGCGGCCACACCTTACATCTAACTTATTGTATACATTAACGCCTCCCACGCATAAGGTGGTAAGTCTGAAATAGTGATCTAAAAGCAGATAATGTAATATATTATGTTTACTTATAATTTGCATTAATTTAGATACAATTAATTAGATGTGATGATGAAATGCCTCATTTAGTGATATTTTTATAAATATTTAAACCTATTCGAATTTATTGTTATGTGTAAAAATTAGCAAGATGGGTTAAGGATTTAAATTAGGAAAGCATAAAAAATCATTTAAATTTGTAATTTACTATTCAACAATGACAACTTTTGCGAAATCCTTATTTCAAAAACCCCTATCTTTGTTAAACAGAAATTTAGTGTTGATGTTATATTTATTCAAAAGAAGATATTATTATTTAAATAAACACTTTAACAGCCGATAGAGTAAGGAAAATGTGATGTCACTTTTTAAATCACATTCTATCTATCCTCTTTCTAAATCTTTAGGGTAATGTTAACATAACTTTTTAGATGTAGGTATAGACAAGCAAACTAACGGGTGACACTGTCGTCAATAAGTTAAATCTGTGTGTTAACTGTTATAATTGGTACTATCGTATAGTTAACGTTAATAAATTAACTTTATAACTTAACGATTGCTTATAAACAACCTTGTGACGGTTAGATTTATTGTCACTTCAGTAACTTACACAAACCATCGAAATAAACTATAGACGTCATCGGGAATAAAAACGTCGAGTAAAATTTGTTGCGATAAATCGAATGAAAGTTTTTAAACTGACTAAAGTAACGCTCCTAAAAGACCAATTCCAATTCATACTATTATTGAATATAACTTTTTCCAGAAACTATAAAATAATCGAATAATCTTTGAAATTACAATCGAATAAAAGCAATTTATAAAATCGAATCCTAACTGTTGTAATTAATATTTTTAAATTTATCTTATAATCTATGCACGTGCGTGTTTTATTATTATGTGCTTAAATCCAGGATATTGATAATTCACAACAACTTCATATTGTCGAGAGAACGCACGCGTCTACACTTTGCGTTTCCTCTTCGCTAAAGATACAATCTAATAAAAAGACACGTTGGATGGTTATAATGTGCGTTAACTGATTAATTTGACGTTCTATTGAGTAAATACAAAATAATCTGCCAGTTCCTGCCAGGGCCCAATAATTATTAAAATAGCTTAAAAGCCTGTATATTGATGCAATCTATGTTAGTTTCCCATTTTTGCAGTTAGGCTACGAATTAATGTAGGAAATACTTTCGAGAGAAATCCATTTCTTGATTATCCAATTCATCCTATTTTTGTTGGTACGATGAATAAGAAATTTTTCCTTACGTCACGTCATTCACTACAATGTTTTAAAAATACTAATTAGTATCAGCTGATCACAGGTCGAACTTAATTTGCACCCTTATGCCACGTCTCCTACATAAATGTAGATATGTTCATATTATTATTTAATAATATAACGATATCATAGAAATTTGGCAGGTGCGGTGTAACTGTGAATATTTTATTATAAACAATGTCGTCTTTACTCATATAAATACATATCCAGTACAATTTATAAACAGAAACACGAAATCAATATTACGTATACTGAAAGATTACTTTATTTTATGTTACATTAACTCAAAAGTGACATAAGATATCGAATAGCTACTAAATTGCTCAAATTTAACATTCAATAGTAAAGTCATAAATATTATAACAAAGAAAAGCACCGTTAACTGACGAGATAGCATCTGTAACGGCAGCAATATTAACTTAAGGACAATTTCAATAAATACTTTAGACCGATCACAAAAATCTATACGAAAGCAAATAATTCAGTGCCGTTTATCGATTAGTAATAAATCGAGTCGGAGCCTTTAACGATGTTTAACGAGAGTAGATCGTATCGATAAAGCTATGTAGTATTTTTCGAATTTCTTATACGAAAATCTATTTTCCTAATCGATTAGTAAGTATTCGGGTGGGTCTAAATGTGATGTATTGACAGACATATTGTATTCCACGGTAGCTCGTTACAAATTCCAATCCAAGCAGTGGTATTCGATTATATACGATTTTTTTATTCGATTGAAATATGCAGATGGTTGAATGGGATATCAAGTATTTTATTATAATATTATTAATACATATTTTTGTTATTTATTGCTCGGTGTCACATTACCTAGCTACCGTGTGATGATTACACGTATAAATCATATATTATAATATATGTAGTGTTGATTAAGCAATTACCATCATAAGCGGCCATCAGCGGCATCTTAAATTTTTATAAATTATGGAATATTAAATTTACATGTTATTTGTCATCAAGATGTATGAAAAATTACTTTAGCTCCTTAACAATTTTAAACAAGTATATTATTCACTATAGAGTAAAATTATAAATGCGAAATTAATCATGTTTATTATGGAGTCATGTTTCAACGACATAGCAGATGTTTACTAAATGTTTTATAAGTTTTTTAAATTTTAAGTAGGACGCTCTACACAACACACAATCGTATTATGGTTATTTAAGACAAAGTAAATATAAAAAGAGAAATAACGTTGTACTTGAGTCCTTAAAAGTGCAACTACCGAATCGCTATATTTGCGGATATCTTAAGCCACCTGGGTGGTTTTCTGATGTTATCAAAACGCAGACGTAAGCTTTCACATTATTCTCATTACATTTAGAACCTTAGCCATTTAATAAAATAACTAAACATTTGTGAAATTATCATATACATTTGTGAAACAGTGTAAGAAAAGTCTGTTGCAGCGGAATCAAATGTTTTACTAAAAGTATTTGTAATGGTAGCATGAATTCGACGGCGGATTGTGGCCGGAATGTCTCCGCTTATTTGAACATATTGTTTTTAAATAGCTGAGATACTAGATCACCGTGTGTGGTATTTTACCGTGTGGTCCGTAGATACACATATTCTTTAGTTTATTACTTTTAATCTTCTTAAGGATGTCCAGCAGGCAACAGATAGAACAAAACTTTTTTTTGTAGCGAGTTGTTTTAATTGTTGTTTTGTATAATACTGTTTATAGACACTTCCATTGAGAGACAAGGGTCACTTCTATGTTTGAGAAAGGTTAGGTCATAGTTTACCACGCTGGCCAAGAGCGGGTTGGGTGTCATATGTCTTTAGAAAACATCATTGGAAACTCTGATATGCAGGTTGTATCGATATTTTCCTACAGCGTCTGGCAATATGTAATTAACTTAAGAAAGTGGTGGATACTATGGGTTTGAGCGCTAGACTCTGTGTAGCACTCTGTTGGTCTCTCCACTAGTCTATACAGTCTGAAATTGAATAAATGCGACAAAATGAAATGGGAGCTCCAGTTATAACATAGTAATTATAAACTGCTTTTTCTACAATTTAAATCGGTAAAAAAAAACGTGATTATCGTTTTAAAATGGTCCGTTGATGTTGTTATCTTCATTTAAGTACGAATTATCGATATTCCAGAAAAATAATTAATACGCAAAATAAATAAGAAAAATTAAAATATCAAAAAATCTCGTTCGACTCATCGCAGTGCTCAATAATCGTCGTGGAATACTCATGTTATTAAACGTTGCCGTTCATAGCGGTTATGTACCTAATTTTGCCTATTTTCTAGTGTAAATTAAAAAAATTCTTTGTTACTTTAATTACTTTACCGTTTTTCGTAAAACTGATAAAAGTTTACTAATTTTTCACTTGATATGTTCTAAATTTTCTTGACATCACGTAAGTATTATTGTATATTTAAATTTGTCGCATCTATTCAATTTCACCCTGTATAGCGTAGTAGTAATAGATACTAAATATATGAATGCATCTATGTTGCCAAAGCGTGAGATATTTTTTAAAACATTGCATGATCCACTGCTGTATCGATTTCAAGTGGTTTTTATATCCAATGAGCTTAATAAACTTAGAAGTTTTACTGGTTGTTAGGTCATTTTGCGTGGGTTGAATGAATGAAAATAATATTTATCACATAGTAAAAAGTTATAACAGGATTTCCACGGACAAGCAAAAAATGCACAACTTTTTTAAAAACGTACTGGATCTACATAACAGTAAATATACATAAAATCTAAGACATTCACTAAACTAATGAACACAACAAAAATGATAGCAAGGACTAACAATTCCGTTCGCAAAACAGCAATCACGATTGCCTCTGTAAACTTTACATAATGGGCATTCAAACTGACCTGCGGAATCATAAAATAAATACCAATAGGAATTTAGTTTTTTGACATTAAAGGCCCACAGAAACATAATTCCATAAGTTCAGCGTCTCACGGAGCAAAGTTATAGTGATATAATCACGTCATTCGATATTAAACCTCCATAGATGTTATCTGTACTAGTTCGTATGCTAATCAACACCGAGGTGTCAAATTAACAGCTATTTTTCTGTGAATATTATTAATCCTATACTTGATACGCCCCCATTTAAAAGAAAATCATTGAAAAATAAACCGTCGATTACAATCTTGATGTTACAAAATCATTCCGTGTGGCCAACACGCATTTGACGTAACCGATATGGGAAAATTCACAGTCGATATCCGTTGGTCAATAATCGATTAGGATAGTGGGTGTATCGATTTTTATTGAAATGTTTAGTGTTTCATAAATATAAAAGTAAATAGGTCCATCGGTACTAGTCCTTCTATCTTAATATTGAAAGTAGGATGTGTTCAAATATCAATAAATTTTATGTTTTTGTGAATTTCTATTTACAATTACAAAATACACTTAAAATAGTGTTGCTGCAAGAGTCACAGAAGGTTTCATTTATCGTAGTGATAGCTTCGATAACTATACTAGGTATTATCAAGAAAGAAGTTCCCAAATAACCACCACAGACTGATTGACAATTTACTCTTAACTTACGTAATTTCGGGATCAGAAATATTTTTTACCTATAATGATTAATTGTAAAATATTGTATATTATAAACACAGATTACTGAATTATATAATTCAATTCTGTGATTATAAATTGTAGATTATTTATTATTAACTAGAGGACACCAGCAGCTACGCCTGCATTTTTTTTTAACTTACCCGTTTTGGCCGATCCCGTGGGAATTTCGGGAAATGCCTTCTTAGTGCTCCCCTGCGGTCCCCAAGGAACATACATGCCAAATTTCAGCTTCCTGCGCCCAATAGTTTCGGCTGTAGCGTGTCTGTCAGTCAGTCAGTAACGCAAGGATTTTATATATTAAGATTATGTACTATTTAACATAAAGTGTCTAGTAATAAAACAATGTGTAGGTAATACAATTTTCTTATCACATCAGTAGGTAGCAGTAAAAGTCAATTGTGTGGAATGGTTACTGACTGTAGGTTATCGGTAATTAGGAACAACTAGCCTTAGATCATAAGATTACAGCTTAACAGCTGGTACCAGTTGGTTTAAAAAAATATAGTTATAAAATATATTACATACCAGAGGAAGCCCTCAGCAACGCCCGCTCATTTTTCTTGTCTTTTTCTTGTAAAAAAGACAACTCCCGCACTAGGAATAAATCCTGTGTCGCGGGGTACTTTACAAACATACAACTAACGGACACAATGAACACCCAGACTCGATACAACAATTTATGGATCACACAGAGTGTTGTCTCGTGTGGGAATCGACCCCACAACACTCGGCGCAGTGTCAAGCGGTGAGGCGGCCGCTTAAACGTACAACACAACGTACCACAAGTAGCCATTAACAATACTCCTCTGAAAAGAGTCACGCGGTTCAAATACCTGGGTCACTGGCTCACCGACAACTTGAGCGATGATATGGACATAGAGAGAGAACGCAGGGCGTTGGCTGTCCGATGTAATATGCTGATCCGCAGATTTGCACGGTGTAGCAAACATGTAAAACAGTAGTTACTGTCAGTCTCTCTACACCTGCAGTCTGTGAGTTAGTTATACGCAGAGGGCATACAACGCCCTGCGTGTTCAGTACAACAACGCGTTCAGGATGCTGATGGGGATACCACGTTTTAGTAGTGCTTCGGCAATGTTTGCTGAAGCGCGGATTGATGGTTTTCATGCCATCATACGCAAGCGGAGTGCCTCGATCCTGTGCAGAACTCGCGCCAGCTCCCATAGCATCCTGAACACATTGTGTAACAGATGGGACAATTCAATGTTACGTCATTGGGTCGAACTTCATTCATCGACGAATATACCCTTTATAATAAATACGTGGGTAGCATGGGGTTCGGCTGCTAACTTAGATTAAGTTTACTAACATTAGTTTATACATTTATTATTTTTATTCTTTTTGTTTTACTAACACGAATTTACTATATGGATTGTTTGTGATCTGAAATAAATCTTAAACCACTACGTCAACCGTGCAGTCACTATTTTAAATTTAACCGTTTATGCCGAGGGAATTTCGGGAGAACCCTCCAAAATACACCCATACCGTACCCAAGGTATACACAGGTCAAATTTCAGCTTCTTGCGCCCAGAAGTTTCAGCTGTTCGCTGTCTGTCAGTCAGTCAGTAACGCAAGAATTTTTAAATACTTACAGATTTCAAAATGTTTAATTAATAAACCTTTGCCCACAATTGTAGCTTGTGATTAATATAGGGGAGAGTCTAGGTGCTTAAAAATACACCCCTACATATCGATAGCTTACGAATATTAATTTATAAAAGCAACATTACGACGGACTCCGTGGTCCAGTGGATAGCGTATGCGACTGCCGATCGGAGGTTCCGGGTTCGATTCCCGGGTCGGGCAAAAGTGTTACTGGGTTTTGCCGAATTCTCAGTAGCAGCACGGAGTCTGGTGAAGTGCCCGGTAACGGTAATAGGCTCGCCCCCTATTACGTGGGACCTAACAGTTTATGGCGAAATGTGGGTGTAATATTACACCTCTGCCTACCCCTTCGGGTATACAGGCGTGAGTCTATGAAAAAACATTACCTTATTTCCCTGAGATAAACAATACGTATATTTAGGTAGATATGTAGGATTGCAATTTATGAAAAGAAAGCAATTCCGTTTAAATTAAATTTAACAAAAAACTAGTAATGTGCATTGATGTCTTTTATTATAGATCAAGATAAGTTTCATATAATTATACTTCATTATTATTGCACGGCTTGTGCAATTAAAGATAAATGTAATTCGTTTATAATAATTACAATTTTGATTACATTACATTTCTTATCATTTGATTACATGATATTGATTGTAAACTTTACGATACGCGTTACCTTTTATGTAATATTTATGATTGTAATATTACATAAACTCATCCCTGAAAATCTTGAAACAGTAGAAGTTTGAGGCAGTGGATGCCTAGTGAAGTTATTAATAGATTGGCGTGCATAGGATATTGGGTTCAAACCTACAGCTGCGCACCATGGGCCTACTAAATTCTTGTTCAAGCTATGGAATATTGCTACCACTTTTGATTGCGATTTGCGAGAAATGCACTGTGGGAAAAGTAATGTTCCGTTAAATCTAGTTAGATTTTAATTAACCAATTGTCCGTTTAATGTGCAGAATACTTCGTCTTATACGTAGCACAATTATATGTCTTGACGGGACGAACAAATTGTGACTTGGAAAATTGTAAGAGGATTTTCTGCGACTTTTGTGGTGTACAGTATTTTATAAGGCTTTTATCATAGATGCAAAAGTCCAACTTTAACTTACTAGATTTAACTGCATATTAGGTTTTATGCTGACCCTGGACTCAACCGGTATAACGCTAGGATGATGATAATAATTTACGCAAACAGGCATACAATGAATTACTTTCTTAAAATTTTTCAAGAGCCCATGATTGTGATTGTCCACTTAAGATAATTTTTTTGGTCCAAACTGATCTTACCAGCGTTAATTCGATTTAGGAGGATAACTGAAACCTCTCTTTAACGGTAATAACTTTATAATATAGTTATATCTCTCTGGGTTGCGGCAGTTAGACGAGGTAGTAGAGCCTTGCTGATTTCAGCATGAATGGGCCGGCTCGACCGGGGAAGTACTACCCTCTCACAGAAAATCGACGTAAAGTAACAGTACCTAAACTGTTGCGTTTCTTGTGACTCCTGTGGTGTTGCTTGTGTCCATCGGCGGCGGTAATTGCTTACCATCAGGCAATCCGTCTGCTCGTTTGCCGCCTATTACCATAAAAAAAAGACAGTCATCCATATTACTCTGATGATCGAAAGGAGATGAGTTTGTACTTAGTCAAGTGTTGCAAATTATTTCCTGACAAAACATTACTAGTTAGATTAAAAGCTATAGAGTAGCTTATTCCTCTATCGCTAACACATGGTAGTTATTGATTGAAAAACAAAACATCGCGTAACGCGTTGGTTATCGGTATCGAAAGGGGGCTGCAAGGAGGGGAGGGGGCATAGATAAGAAAGAAATCGACCTTATCGTTTGGTAGCACGCGAAAATCGTTGAAATGCACGCTGCGGGCGGTTGGCGCCAATGTTCGTGGCAATTGTTTGTGGATTAGTTAGTGTATGGTTATTGGAACCTTCTCAATAGGGATATTAATTTGGTTGCTTTATTTACTAAGTTAATGAGCAGACAACTCTCTGTTGAGGTGAGAAAAGAGTAAGATGTACACGAATCACTTCGGCAATGGATCAGCATGGCTGTTCATCATGTCATTTTAGGGCGAATGGTGTCGTTGCGGTAGTGTTAAATAAATGCTGTTTTGTGTTACGTGCAAAGTAATACTTTGGCTTGGGTTGACATAATGCCTATCCGAGGTGAAAAGTGTCCACCGACCATTGCTTGGCATTGGATTAGTTTTCTGTGTTGTATGCTTGATGCACATTCTGCCAATATACGTAATCATGAACCACATGCTGGAACCAAGCCACTTCTCATTATGAGACGGGTAAAGCCATAGTCAATTACACTGCAGGTTAACAGATTTCATATATCTTTTGAGAACATTATGGAGAACGCTTAGACATGCAGGTGCAGGTTTTCTCATGATGTTTTCATTCACCGTATAGAAAAAAAGAATTTAATATGCACTGCAGTCAAAAAGTCATTGGTGCGACCTTCTGAGTAGCAATCTCTTAGTCTCTTCCTTACGCTAGCTACCTTGCTGCATTGACTTTTGCTGTTTGTTGAAAAAGGTGAGAGAATGAATCTTAAGAATAGGTCAGGCTGTTATGGTACTGGTAAGACTGTCTTGCAAGGGGGTTTTTGTACAGACCATATAAGTAGACATAGAGCTATATAGCATATCCCTAGAGCAGGCAGTGATAGCCTAGTGGAGATACCAACGGACTACCATGCAGAGGGTATTGGGTTCGAATCCAAGGCGCGCACCAATGACTTTACGAAATTAAGTGCGTATTAAATTGTTAATTATAGCTTGCGCCGTGCCTCGGAGAGCACGTTTTAAAACGTCGGTCCTGGCTGTCATGAAGAACTTTGACAGTCGTTACTGGGAGTCAGTACCCTCAAATAAATTAAAACTGGTCAAAACCATGGAATATCGCTAACCCTTTGGGTTGCGGAGGTCAGACGGCAGTCGCTCTGTGGAAAAGTCGATATTCTGTCATATCTGGTCAAATCAGTAAGCGGACCACGGGCTCCAAGGCGTGTATGTCTTGGATGCCACCGGGATAACGCTAGAGAATGATAATGATAGCTATATCCCCATTGCAGAAAGGTATTGTTTGAATGAAAAATGTAGTACGCGCGTTGGTTGTATTATACTGGGAAATCCTTTAGAGCTTTTGAAGATGCTCTGTTTATAGTTTATAGTAATGGACATTACTGCTTAAACGCATCAATTACTTTACCACCTAAGATAAATCACACGAAATAAAGGGCGGGCCCAATGCCATCTACCGGTTTCTTGCGAAAGCTCTACCATGAAATCGGCCTAGCAAAAAAGCTTTGCCCAATTTCAAAGATACCCATTTAAATATCGAATAGCCATAAATAATTCATATAGCAGATACTATAAAAATGCCCTATTAATTATTCTAATTAAATATAAAGATAAAAATAATTAAACAACGCAGTATATATGTAAATAATCGTATTTAGAAATCTAACCTTTAAGTTTCTATCATAATTTGTACGTTGTATATGTAAATTTAATGTGGCCATTTTATTAACGTCACCTTGAGTTAGAGTGATAATGTTTATATAAATAAATAGGCCTGTCTTTCTCAGCTTTGATGTGTTATTAACTAGTACAAGTTTTATTTTATTAGTGTTTATGAGGTAACGCCCAAGTAATCGTATATCTTATGAAACTGTCAGAGTTTCATGATGGGATAGTCATTTTCCCATTATGAAACTCAGACTGTTTCATGATGGGAAAATGATTATCCCATAACTGCGGTTGGGGTAAACCTATGTCGATACGTAAGGGCCAGTAGGTAGAAGTTATTTCACTTTTATATTTTACTAGACCTCGCTCCGCCCGCCCGCGCCCGCGTTAAACCTGGAATAACAATATCCCCATGGGTGGAAACTATACAAAAATCCGTTGAGTAGTTCTTGAGTTTATTGCATTCATACAGATAGACAAGGAAAAAAGGGGACATCACTTTATAATGTGTAGATATACTTAGATAGCTTTCACGATGGACTCAAAGCTTGAAAAATATTTCATCCTACGACAACAGTTAGTATAACCATGCCGAAACATTACAGAAAATAGATGTAATTTCACCTATATTCATCAAATAATCTCGCGTTAGTTATATGTACAAATAGCGAAAGTTAATAAAGTAGTTAAAGAAACATAAGTCAGGGAGCTTTCTAGTTAGTTGCTTGATCTTTGATCGGCTTGATTTTCCCTTTAAACTAAATATGTAAATTAAAATCTCAAACATATGTTTATTTAATGTCCGACATATGTTTACAAATTCAAATTGACTAGCCTACATATTTTATTGGTTCAATCTAAAAGTATAATACAGAAACAAGCTGGGCAGTAAAATGCTTAGTCGAATAATACAGTAGGTAAAAATAGCACCTTCCGCTAGAAACTTGCGAACCACGGACCCAATAAATACTGGTACTTAGGTTATGAGTTCAAAATTTATTGTCTAAAGGTTTTGTTTTATTCATTAATTCATTAATGACAGCAACATTTCCCACACTATGGGCAAAGACCTCAGATATTTACATAGAGGCGCATTTCCTATGAGTGCTCTGAAGACAAACTTTCTGTGACCCAAATTGCCGCTTGGCAGCGTGGCAGTCGCGCTGTGACAGCAAGAGAGGGCAAGAGAGACGAACGTTCCTCCTGTGTATCTTAACTACGAGAGCAATAGAGTCGGAGAACGATCTCAGCGCCGCCAAGGCGCCAACTACGAACTATAAGGTCCTGGAGACAGGCTCCACCTGGAATCAGCACACGAAATCCTTAAGATCTGCGCTTCTATGTAAATCTGTATTCATTACTATGGGTCGCGACCCACTGGTGGCTCGCTAGCAAATCTTGAGTGAGTCCTGACGTATAAGGCGACAACTGACCGAAGTTCTCCTCCCCTTTACGCCTTTATCCTCCCTTTTATGCCCTCTTTTTGATCAAAAACAAGTAGGTATGTCTCAAAACTGTTTTTTTTTGTTGGTTCTGAGCTGAGACAACTTTTGGAACCACTGCATTACATCACTCATTTTTACGCAAATCTTATACAGCAGTAGTCTAATGGAGAGACCAACGGACTGCTAAGCAAGAAGTCTTGAAATCCATGGCGCGCCACACGGATTTTTCAAAAAGTGCGTATTGGTGAAGAAAACATCGTGAGAAATTGCATATCTGAGAGTTGTCCCACATGGATGAATCGAATGAATAGACTATTAACCTACCTATTGCCTAACCTTTCTCATAGTGAGGAGAGGCAGCCCAAGAGTATACCTAAATTTGGGCCAAAAGTAAACAGATTCAAATTATTCATCATTCAATAGAAAATTGCGATGTAGCGTTTATAAGAGTGGCTCTTAGTTTGATTGCTCGTTCCTGCTCAAGGTTCTACTGCCTTTTAACTGCGAAAGGATAGATGGATGTTAATTATTATTTTACGCAAGAACTACCGAACGTATTTTGATGAAACTTTACAGTAACATAGCTTATACATCAAAATGACATACAGGTTACTTTTGTCGCGATTTTGAAAACCCAAGCGGGCGGAGCCGCGTGTAAAACCTAGTGTATTTATGTTTCTTTTTAGTTCAAACATTTGTCATAATATTTGCGATTGCGTTGCGCGATAACGACCCGTACGCTCTTATCAGTAGCTACTGAAACAATTTTACACACAGATAAAATAAAACATTGTACGAAATCAATTGGCGATGTAACTGGCTCTGTTATCAGGACATGTAATTGCCTGCGACAGATGACAACGTCTATTTAAAAACATATAATACATATTTCCTAAGCCACACAAGTATATTAAAAAAAGTTACGATAAAAAAAAAGATCTTCTAATTGCCTTTTTACAGGATTCCCGCGAAATAAGAACTATTTCTGGTTGCTTCAGAAATTCCCCTCTGAGTCGTAATTTTTTGATATTCTTGCCTTGTGGTTCGTCATCGCTCGCGCCGTAGCGTTATTCCGGTTGCATCCAAAACTAATACCTTGAAGCCCGAGGTCCGCTTACTGGTCTAACCAGATATGACAGAATATCTACTTTTCCACAGAGCGAGTGCCGTTTGACCTCGGCAACCCAAAGGAATAGCGACATTCCACGGTTTAGACCAGTATCAGTTTATTTGAGGGTATCTACTGACTCCCCGTAATGACAGTCAAAGGTCTTCATGACAGACGGGACCGACAGTTGCACGTGCTCTCCGAGGCACGGGACACGTAATTTACAAATTAATACGCACTTAACTTCGAAAAGTCATTGGTGTGCGCCGTGGATTCGAACCGTATACCCTCTGCATGGTAGTGCGTTGGTATCTCCACTAGGCTATCGCTGCCTTCTTGCCTTATGTGGTTATTGTATAAAATTCAAAGAGGCGGTGAGTGACGTTTAAAACAATATTTTTATCAGCGCACATACAAATTAAATACAATTTAACATACGCTTTTACGTTATACCTAACGTAAAGGTTGGAGTTTGAGAGTTGGAGAAGTTGGAGTAGCTGAACTAATTTTGATGTAAAATGTTACAAAGCTTTACATATCCGTCTTAAGAATTCTTCAGAATCTAGCCTAGCAACACCTTTACTGCTAAACCTTATTTGTACGACTTAATTCAAAATTTTAGCAACAGGAAACATTAGAACAAAATTACAATCAGTGAGATACATAAACAATTTTATAATTAAGTAATATTTACAAAACATCACTAGAACAAGTTTTGTGACATTTAGTCTGTGGTAATGTATCTACATTAAAAAGGTGCTTACTATCTCCAAACTGTCAACTCATTAGCCAAATTAGTCATTAATAATCGACATCCGTCATAATTTTGAGATCACACTAAGAGACCACACTAAAATTAGTCTAAATTTATTTCTAACATAAAACTAAAGTAGGTACCTATATTTGAAATAAGTCACATTAGTTAAATGGATTGCAAACCTAATATCACATAAATTATATTTTTATTACTGTTTCGCTTCTATAAATTAATAATATATCTTAGTTTATGATATAATGATTATAAACTAGATTTGTGGAAGAAGCATTATCTAAAAATGTGTTGCTAGACGTAATATATTTATATCGTCAATCCCTACTAATATTATAAATTCGAAAGTGTGTATGTATGTATGTTCCGTTTTCACGCGAAAACGACTGAACCGATTTTGTTGAAATTTAATATAGAGATATATTGGACCATGGAGACGGACATAGGCTACCATAAGTTGCAAAAATTAAACTGGGAGGGATTGTAGGGAGGTTAGAAGTTTGTACGGAAGAAATTTTCCTCTTGGAAGTAAGAACGCATGCGCGAATAATTGAGTGATGCGCATGTGCTATCTGTCAGTACTGTCAAGTGTCACATCATACATATTGTCATATTGTGCGTGTAATACATTGTTCGGATATCTTAACTAATAATTATATACTACGCTCAACCGAAACGATTTTCTCTACCTACTAAAATTATAAATGCGAATGTATTTAAACATGGCTTTGACATTGTCATGGATACTGAGCGAGTCACTTTGTACCCTATAGAGCTTCTGGCTCTTTACAATAATCAGGAGTGTCTTCACACAACGAAAGACTGAAAGTAGATTTGTGTTACCCCGACTTTAACGCGCGCGAAGCGGCGGGCAAAAGCTAGTCTAATATATAAAATTCTCGTGTCACAGTTTTCGTTCCCATACTCCTCCGAAACGACTTGACCGATTTTGATGAAATTTTTTGTGCTTATCCGGTATCTATGAGAATCGGCCAACATCTATTTTTCAAAAAAAAAAAAAAATTTTGCAAAACAACGTTTGCCGGGTCAGCTAGTATAAATATAAAAATATGAAATTCTTACGTTATGTCAGACTTACACAGACAACACACAGCCACAGACAATATAACAGCCAAAACTACTGGACGCAAGACGTTGAAATTGGCCATGTACATAATGTTCCTCGAGGAGCATAGGGTTGCACTTAGAACGGATTTCCCGAAATTCCAACGGGATCTGGCAAAAACCGTTAAACTTAAAAACATATGTGCGTGCGTATTTGGCATCTTCATTATACAGAGCGTAAGTTAATATATAGCACTAAAAAGTGTCAAGCTCTTATTATTGCTGTGCACAGGATTTTTCTCATCATGAGAAGGCTAATCCTTCTCATGAGGAAGTCATAGGCTAATATGCTGGCCTCCGGAGTGAAGGACGTGTTGGTAGGCTACACATGTCGAAAACATTATGGAGAACTCTCAGACAGGCAGGGTTCGATGTTTTCCTTCACAAATTTAAAATTCAATCCGGAAATTACTTAGACCCAAGACCCTCTGCTTGGCAGTCCATTGATGTCTCCACTAGGCTATGTCAATTGAAAGCACTGCTTACACGACGTGTTTAACTCGTCTCTGCCTACACCACCAGATCCAAACAACCATGATATTATAAAAAACTAAACTAGCACAGTGTGCAACAACACATCTTATCTAAACAAATATGATTAAAATATTTTATTTGATATCCGACGATTATCTTTCAGATAACTGATAAGGACCGTCTCACCGCCCTTATGCTACTGATAGCTCTGAATAAATCTAAGAGATAGGTATTTACAATGTCCGTTGTTAATGATAAACTGATTCGTTCAGTTCGATTTCTGAGAAGTAGCGCAGTTTGTGGTTTACTAACGCGTAGAAAAATCGTGACGAATCGAAACGCACTTTGAAACGTGTTATAACTATTAAAATACTTGCTTTGTCCCCATGGAGATCGGTTTGCGAGACAAAAGGTAGCACATGTGCTATTGTTGATGTATAAGCTATATTACTGCGAAGTTTCATCAAAATCGGTTCAGTCGTTATTGCGTGAGAGAGGAACAAATAATCATAGATTTTACAAACAATAAATCAAAGGACACAAATAATTCACAGACATAAAAGAACATTAAATTTATTAAATAAAGTCTTGTGTCGTATAAGATCACAGCAACAAATTATTATAGATATTACGTATTATTAGAAAATAATTACGTACATTTTAAACCGTTGTGATTAATTTCATAATCGCTACTTGAATATTCAGTAACAGCCTTGATAAGATAAATTTTGACACTTTTAAAAACGCCTACAAACTGATAATATCTATCAGGAATCTTGCAAGTAAATCACATAAAATGTCTTTGTCTTGATAATAATTACATCGGTACTTTTATAAGTGATTAAATAATTTGATGGAAATTTAGAAAAGGTTACTGAAATATTCTACAAATTCCTTCGCTGCGAATTTATTTGCGTAATAGATGAACAAAAAGAGAATCCTGTGTCGCAGGGTACTTCACAAACACATAACCAACGGACACAAATAACAATCATACTCAAAATATTGATTTTAGATCACACGAAGTGTTTTCTCGGGTCGGGATGGTCCCTACAGAAATCAGTATACCTATTGTTAGGTGAAGAGGCCGTGTAAACCATTATGCCAATTGCCTTACGTCCAGTATAGAGTTTGGTCTAGTCTATTTAAAACTATAATTATATTTTTTATTAAAATTTAATAAACATAGCTTCACGACTGTTGACTGTACCGAATTGATGAACAACCCCCCATAATAAATTGTGTTGAGATGACTGAAAGAAAATTGGATTATCAAGTAAAATGTAGCCACATTGAACTTATAATCCAAGTCGTTACAAATGATCGTAGTCGATATGGGGTAATTATGGCAAAAATAAAGATTTGCTGAAAACAATAATTTATCATTTTTGACCGTGATATTTATATTTAAATCGGTGCACACAGTCTTAGAGTGCGATATCAACAACATATGTTCTTCTAAATATGTACATACGATTGGCAAATAACACACCGCATCACTAGCAAACCAAAACTTAAAAAACCGAAAATAAAAAAGAAACAAACCGTAAAAAATCCTTGTCGCCTAACGCACAATCACATTCACAATATTGACGGTATAATACTCCGACAATCAGCCACTCACTAACTACTTTCGTCGAAGCGCGACTCTTATCGGTAAAAAAACCGATAAAAACTTAATCGAGCGCGATTTTTACGATTCCCTTTTTTATCGCGCGACACGCCGGATTACATAGCTGATAGCGATCTGAATTATTGTTCGAACTGTGTAGATTTTTATCTTTACATACGCGATTGCTATGTAGAAATAATGTTTTTTTTGGCGCTAGAAATAGCGTTACGCGTCATGAATACCGTATTGAAATGTGCATTTTATAAAAATAATAGGTATAGCCTGAAGTGGTTTTTGTTAAGAATGTATTTATAATGTACCTATTCCTGCAGAATGTGAAAATTATAGAAATTATATGTATCTAATTTCACGGATGGCGTACTGGCCATATACACTTACACTATGTGTGTTTTACACATTCTTGTTTCGAGTCTAGGTGCACTTTGTATCCGTTGCCTGAATGTTTGTGAGGCACACCAATATATGATCAATTCGTAGTGCAGGAATTACCTTTCAAAAACAAATATTTCATTTGGGAACAATATGTTACTAAAGAAGGTAAGACAATATAAAGAATCATTTTCGGGACTTGCCTTGGGATTGCAACAATAGGGTATTTGACTAAAAAAATCTAATTAGTCCGTCAGTTAGATTATCGAAAAATATTGGACACGTATATTTTATTTAGTCACGTAAACAAAAAATGAAGACTACAAACTTCGCTGAAAACTCGTGTGACGTCACTTGCCAGTACACTTTTTACTGGCAAGTGACGTTACAAGCCCCCACTCTTAGACGTTTCTCCATCTTTGATGCGTTTTATCTGCGTAATTTTTTACTGATTTGATAAAACAAAAAATACGTATCCAATATTTTTCGATAATCTAACTGATGGACTAATTAGATTTTTTTAGTCAAATACCCTATTGCAACAGCAGTGACCATTGACGACAGCGCGACATTCGCGAGGTCACGGCAAAGTTAAGGGCGGTTTTAGACTAGCGTATTTTCTGCGCGTATCGTCGTTTCAGCATACGCGCTTACGCGCGCGCTACATTACGCGCTTCAAAAAACCGGACTCGCGTAGACGGGCATACTTCGGCGTATTCGCTCGAAACGGTAGTAAAATCTTGTCAGTGTCAACATGGATTCTGACGGCTCAGTGCGTCAACGCTCGTACGAGTTGTGCGTGTGCCAAAAAGCGCGCCTATACGCGCCTATATGCGCTTTAAAAAACGAGCTTATACGCGGTATAAAATTCTAATCTGAATCCGCCCTTAATTGACTTGAGAACCGCAACGACTTAAGAAGTACTTATATATTGAAGGAGTTGGATACTATATTTTACAACAATATATTTGTATAAGGTATCAAAACAGTGCCATTATCAGCGTATTTAATTGTTTAATACTGCTCTTCTATTTAGTGTCGCGTCGCAGTGCACGCCATGTTAGCTTATCGAAGTTTCGCGACTAGTCTTGTGTAGATACCGATATATTATCATAAACTGTGGCTGAGAAATACTTGCGAATTGTTTGTACTAAACTGAAGTTTGTGTTTTTCAAAACTAGGTTGATAAGTACCTAATAAACAAGATTACTGTTTTTCGGAAGTCATTTATTTCATTCGGTCGGCAAACTGTCCTTCTGTGGAACTCAGTTATCCGTTCAAGAAATTGCTCTGTTAAAAAGACGTGCATTTATTTTCACTCACCAAATTATCTGCTGAAAACAGATTATTTCTAAGCAGTCCCTGGACTCTCGTCGAAGGGGTAGAATTGCGACCAGGAAAGTACTAGGATGATGATGAACAAGAATTTAGAGAATCATGGAAAACTTTGCCGAAATAATCATCGCTTGTTAATCGATGAAAGAAAGCATCGTGAGTAAACCTGCATTTCATAGAATTCTCCATTATGTTCACGGCAGAAATGGTAAGTAAAGCTGCCTACCCGATCTAAGCTAGCGTAGTGTACTACCCTAACCTAACAGTTCTCATAGCGAGAAGAGGTCCAGCAGCAGAATAATTTATAATAAGGTCTGAAAATATAATTATCAGGTAGCAGATGGAATGATTAAATTCTAACGACTTATATTACATTTTAAACCAAAATTCCATAATCCTCTAAAAAACATCATATCAACAACTCAGTACCAATAGCATACACTCAAAACCATACAAATGAAACGTAAAATTCGTAGACAAAACAAACTACAAAGGCACCTGTAATCTCGCCAGTCGATTCGCAACATTAGTTTAAAAAATTACATGGCGATAGCTAGTATGGCACAGTGGTGCGAAGCTTATCTTGTGGACAAAAGAATTTTTGACGACTGAGCAAACATAATGTCGGTGGATCGCGATCGGAATCAGCTCGGACAGGTGACGCGTGACGATACAGAGGCGAACGTAGAAAAAAATACGTGTATTTACTCTAGAAAATTTTCGAAGATCGCTTTTGGTGTTCGTGTTTTGTGGTTAATTGGTGTATGTCTTTGGGTGGGTTTAATTGCCTATAGGATCCTTTTTAGTACAGAATGTTGGAAAGGTATAGACAAGTATACCTGTCTGAAATTATAAGGTATTAAAGCGAATGTTACCTACACAGTTATCTGCAAAATGAGGTAATAATAGCGATCTTCATCTACTAACAGTAAATGCAAAAACGTGTATCAGGTTTCACATCAAGACGAAAATACGCACACAGTCCATGATAGTCCGTAGATTTTTTGATCTTTGGAGAAAGAGTTAAAGTTAGGTACTACGAGGAAATCATATTTTTTTAGACATATTTTTAACATAATATATTATCTTAATATATAAAATCCTTGCGTTACTGACTGACTGACAGACACGCTACAGCCAAAACTATAAGGCGCAGGAAGCTGAAATTTGGCGTGTATGTTCCTTGGGGACCGTAGGGGTGCACTAAGAAGGGATTGGCCGAAATTCCCACGGGATCGGCCAAAACGGGTAAATTAAAAGAAAATGCAGGCGTAGCTGCTGGCGTCTTCTAGTTAAGTATATTATGATTGCCCTGTGGTGAATAAGAGCCCTGAGCTCCAAGTCACAAGTCTTGGATGAAACTAAAAAGTTGATCATGTGAAAATTACTTCATGTTTTGTTGTAATATTTCTATTTGACACAATATTATAAATATTTCATCCACGTGCGAAGTTGCAGGTAAAAGCTAGTACAATGTATATAAAAATATATACACTAGGTATTTAGCATAAACCTGCATCTAACCAAATTACTTCTATCCAAATAAAGCCGTGAGATTAAAAATTTCGCCTCGTCGTGTGGCTTCAATAAACTGTTTCCCTGAGTGCAAATGTCGCTATCACACGTGCCACTCGAAAAGTTTTTCAACTCAGTATAAAACGGAGCGGGAAGCTTAGCTTGACGAGTGCGCAGACAGGTACGTACTTACGTACGTACGTAAATACGTGGATATCTCATAGCCTGCCGCACACAGATACGTCACTCATGTAAGTTTTCTTCGCGTTTCCGTGAATTATCCAATAGAACTTGAAATTGGAATTTTTGCTTCTTTTTTCCAGCGGCGACGCGTTTCGAAGCATTGTGCGATGACGTTTGACGATATTGTCAGTCAATTTTTTTATGAATTTTATTAAAGCACTTATTATGCTTTTCTTTGTGGGTACTTCCATAGTGTAATGTATAATCGAGTGTCAGTCACTTTGAGAGTGTGGATTAGAAGTAGAATTTCAGTAAAAGTATTTTAGGTACTTTGAAGTGGTAGTTTTGTAAGTTCAACTAAGGCTTGCTTTTATTGAACCTTGGTGTACTATATGGTGGATGTAGCAGATTTTGGAGATAAATTTGTAACCCGTAGATGTTGCTTTATGGCACAAATGTGTATAATAATATATGTATAATTTGATCCTAAAAACAAACGATAATGTATTTACTTACGTTAAAAATACTTATTTCAGAAAACGGTGGTGCGTAACTACCCTAGTTACGCACCATAAAACAGCAACGACTAAACAATTCGAATTGCGAATCTGTTAATTTTGCTGTACAACGCGCCGCCATAATAATATGCGATGCGTCGATAATAGAGGCGTCTACTCGATGGACTTTCATTTCCGCGCACACGTCCCACGATAACAAAGAACTGTTGACATATTTAGAACAAGCCTGAAATCGAACTGGCAACAGCCAACGGCGTCCCGACACCCGTCACTACTGCCAACATTGCCAACTAACGCGAGATTTTAATTTTCGTATCCATCGCCGGTGACGCGCGCTCTTTTGTTGCCAACGTCACGAACCGAATGGCTCCTTCGGATTTTTTTAAACTGTCAAACTTGTGACATGACGTCAGAGTTGGAATTGATTGATTCCGTATTCGAAGTGCGACGGATGTTCGGTTTTTAAATGTGTATTTTTTATTTCTTTACATTGCATTATATTATTTTATTAACGTTTAATTGTTTCTGGCCTGATTCTCATATTATGAACATGACTTTATGATGACGATACCAGTGAAAACAACAGTTTACTCCAGATGACTCTGAATGTACCAACGTATTTCATGCATTATTTCTTGAATTTCTACATGCAGAGTCCCATTGAGTCCCTCTCCTCTTTCCACACAACTTTTTTTTGGGCTAAAAAGTATGTTATTGTTATTTACATAAAGGCTACCGAGTTGACAAAAAAAATTATTTCACTTGAACCATTACCTAGTATAACTATTATATGTATATTAAAGTACCTATAAAAATATTTTAGTAATCAGAATTTTGCTTACTCCAATTCACGTAAAAAGCATATCCACTCCCTAAAGCTACGGGCCTTATACATAAGTCAATTATTCAACAATTATCAATCTACATAATCCAAAATGTCTAGATTAAAAATCATGACCGTATCACTTATCGGAATATTCATCGCAGCTCATGAATTTTTGCACAGATAAATAATCACATCAACTGATAAGTCAATTTTGATAGTGTATCTGTAATCTATAGATTTTAAATTGGATTAAATATTTTATTAACATCAATTATATGTACCTACATGTACACGTCAGAACGGAAAATAAAAAAGTATGTACAATTTATTTGGACGTTCATAAGTGTTACTCTGTTACCTAAATGATTAATTAATATCTTTTAGGATTTGCATTCCTCGGTTGACATTGCACAGTACGCTAACACTTCTTTCACTTCGAAATAAAAATTATATTCTAGGATTACTCACGCTTGGTCATTAGACCATAAACTTAGCAGAACTTGTACTATGTCAACTATTTATCTGATAAACATATATTCTTCAATCTGCTCATAATTATTATTCATTACATACACACACGGACTGCCTTCATGGTCCAGTGGATCGCGTATGCGACTGCTGGTTGGAGGTCCCGGGTTCGATTCCCGGGTCGGGCAAAAGTGTTACTGGGTTTTGCCGAATTCTCAGTAGCAGCAAGGAGTCTGGTGATGTGCCCGGTAACGGCAATAGGCTCGCCCCCTAGTACGTGGGACCTAAAAATTCATGGCGAAATGTGGTGTAATATTTACACCTCTGTCTACCCCTTCGGGGATACAGGCGTGAGTCTATAAATAAAAGAAATATATAAACATACACACAAATTATTCCTAAGCACAGAAGAAATTAACAATTATGCTTATCACACAAAGATTTTATCCTTGATTCACGCTCGGCTACGAGTCTGGACGAGGATCGAACCCACGACCTCAAGCTTAGCAATCAGGATCATTAACCACTAAACCAACGGGCCAGTGTTATCAACAACAGGGTTCGCTTTTTACTTGGAGTGAGTAATCTGCCAAATTTTACTTTATTTGAGATAGTTAGTTTTACTCGCATGAGTGTATTTGCCACCTAGGTACTATTTTTGCTTGGTCGAAGTTTAAATGCATTTATTATTTCATTCGAGCCCAGTTTACGAATAAAATACCTTTTTTTAAACAGACAATAAAATAGTAGGGCTAGTTTCGAGATTTCACCTGTGTTGAACGTTGGACGAAAATTGAAAAATATGAATAGATTTCTGGCATGGCTCGCCTTGTATCGTATCGCTTGTGGCCGTCCGACGTCCGTCACTATCTATATTCCACACGAGCGCTCTCGATACTCGCTTCCTCGATACACCTACTCGATTAAAATAAGAATATTTTAAGGCGCAACACTATTGTAAGCGGGAACCTTCAAGAAAGGTTGTAAACTGATATCGTATTCAAAAACCTATGAATAGTTCAGCATAGCTCGGCAATGGTTGGACTTTTTATGGTGTAATTTATTCGTTGTGACATGCCTTTTACCTAATTAACGATAACATTAACGAGTAAAAACATAATTGTGCATAAAAATATGTGACTACCTCGTTGGTCTCGCGGCATAAATGTGCGCGTGGGATTGGGAGGTCTCGGGTTCGATCCCCGGGTCGGGCAAAGTGTTATTGGGTTTTTTTGTTAGGAAATTCTCAGTAGCAGCACGGAGTCTGGTAATGTGCCCAGTACGGCAATAGGCTCGCCCCCTATTACGTGGGACTAAAATAAATCTGGCGAAAAGTGGGTGTAGCCATATACCTCTACCTACTTCTTCGGGGATATAGGCTGAAACTATGTGTGTATGTACGTAAAAATATGTGTTATTAACTTATCAATATAGCATCCTATTATATCTGGGTAATAGGATTGCTATATTGACATGAAATGTGTAGAAATATGAACATTTATTAGAAGTTTTTTTTTATATATTGCATAGAGTTTGTCATTGGGAGTAATTTGGACCATTGGACTTAAATAGTCTGTGGTATGTATGTTCACGTTATCTATGGATTTTGCTATCTTGATGATAAACTGATAAGTTTAGTAAATTATAATTACACTAGATTAAGAGTAATCTGAACTCAAAAATGTGATAATGTGTTATGCAAGAGATATAATGGCAAGGCATAAAGAACTGAGATATCGCTGTCTTTACCGCTCACCGAAACAGCTATTAGGTTAATTTTCTTTAACATTTTTCGTCTTATATAATGTCTTAATGTGAAATTTAACGTTCTTCGTTAGTCTGTTTTTTGGAGCAATGTAGGAGAAAATCGATGTTGAATAGATGATTTCGATAGACCTACATAGTTTGGATGCCTTAGACTTCCTAGTGAAAAGGTGTATCATTGTTACTAAAAAAAGGAAACAAGAAGTTACACCTCAAATATTAATAAAATAATTGACACGTAAATTAGAAAAATATCACAAATGGAAAAATTAACTATATAGAAATATCATAAATGAACAGGCACGAATAAGAGTTCTACACGAGAACACGAGTGGCAAACTAAAACAAAGCCGCTGAGACACTTAATCGAAATAGAGGCGCGCAATAATCCAACATGGCGTCTGCAATTCGAGTGCAGATGCAATTGTCACGGGCCGACGGGCCCGCACCCGCTCCTTCTGTTTTTAGTCGATTGCTCGATTACTTTATTCTCGTTTTTCGTCGTGCCCGACTACCGATACCGTTCCTACACTGAGACCTGTCATATCGCCTTTGTTCGACGTACAACGAAAAAATAGCAAAATACAACGATAAAAAATGTCCTCCCTAGCAAATTGGGCGTCTCTGTTATAAACAACAGAGGTGGAATGTAACGATAGCGAACAATAAATGTCCGATCCGTTTGTATGATGTGAATTTGTTGATTGTTTCGGCTCACCGGTGCTTTGTCAGCGGTAGTTTTGGCGCGCTTTCCCAACTGTCACTTTGACGTTCGCTTTTTTAATGTCACTTCGCGCGCCAGACGTTCAAGGAAAAAGGTTGCAGCATAAGGTTGATTAAAATTGTTTTGTATTTTAGGTGTTATTTTCTGACTTTTCGGATGGCGTTTATTTTACACGATAAACATATGATGCGTGTATTGGCATCGTTGCTAACCTTTTAATAAAAAATGTAGGTGAAATCTATTTGCGTCTTCACTATTCCTTTAGCAAACGCTAAAGGAATGGTGAAGACTGTGGCTTTACAAACGTAAAGCCACATAATGATTGATAACCTTAGCGCAAAAATTGCTTTCGTAACGGAGAAATATTAAATGGTTTCTTGGGCCAATCTTTGGATAAACAAATCCACACAATGAAGTAGTTAGCCATAATTTTTGTAAACAGGTTAAATTTTAATAGGTATATTGGGTGGCCGTTATCTCAGGGAGCGGGGCGGTGTATAGGGGTGTTCGGGGTCGGAGGGGGGAAGGGGGGGAGGTGTTCGATATGAATCACCGGGAGTAATGGCTGCAATATCACGTAGTGCAGTTTGTCAACTGGTGGTAACCTCCCGCAAGCATAGATAATGCGGAGATTGTGAGCACAAGAGATATGCTTGCCGCCGATACACTTGCAGCTTGCTGAATAATGGGAGCTTGTCTATGGTCTAAAAAATTAACTGTGCAGTGCAGTGGTCAGGTGGCCATCTTGTACCATGCATCAGATGTTCCAGGTTCAGTAGAAAAGTGTCTACATGAGTCTCTTCATGTTGTGCTTTTCCGTGACAGGTAAACGGATTACTAGGTATTCGTTAAGAAGTAATTCAATTGATGTATTCGGACTTGCTTTTTAATTACTACAAATCTTTGTTCTTTGCCTTCTATTTCGATATTAAGTGTACATGCGTCAATCAATTTAAAATCCTTATTTGTAATCCCTTCCTTAGAACATAATTTAATGTACAAAGAGGAAAGTAATAATATCATCATCATCATCAAGAGTCCACTGCTGGATATACGCCTCTCCAATGGCACGCCACTGAGCCCAATTTTCGGCTTTTCGTAGAACCTAATAATATAGATTTTTCAATTTACTATTAAGTCAACACACTTAAAAACTACCTACTCAATCTAAATAAAATTGTTGCATTAATTAAAATCCATATATATTTTTATACCAAGTATAAGCTATATTTTCTAAATTTTCTGATTTTTAACCAACCATATCGTCTCCAAAATCACCAACCGACATACCCACACCCTGTATAGCCGCCACAAAAAGATTTCCTCCACTTAGCGCTATATCAATAACTCCTCTAGCAGGCTTGGAAAGAGCAAGACGCGATAGCATCTACTCAAGCATCATTCTGTAGACTCGAGAGGCGAGGCGCGGTTAATCTGCGTTCGCCCGACGATCAGTAGAGCCCATTCGACAATTAGTATTGGGTGGATTCAGATTGGTACAAGAGGACTCCACTTTTGCAATGTTAGCCTCTTGTGGTGCATCTTTGTGGTTTACTCTAGATTTTCTTTCATTATTTGAAATTGATAGGAGCTTTGTGATATATCTTTGGGTTTTCATGAAGGCCCTGTTTCACCACCTCTAAGCAACCGTTACCTTCCAGGTAAATTCAAAATTAGAACGAAATTTGTATGAATTTATATGCCAAGTAATTTAACCAGAACTTATTGTGCAGTGGTGAAACAGACGCTAAGAGTCTCAATGAAAAAAGCATATTTATTCGGTCAAATTCTTTAAATTAATATGACAGTGTTTTTGTTTTTTTTTGTTATTTCGCACTTAACAAAGGAAATCTATTTTGTGTCAAATTCCGCAAATTGTAAAATGAAAAGACGCAATTTTGTCTTTCTTTAAACAATTTTATTATGGCCGGTTTATTCGTAGCTTTATTTATTTATTTTTACTATTATCATACGACATTAATGAGATGTATAGAATCCTGATAATAACCTAGCGTTTGAGATAAGAACGCTTTGTATGACGTAAACGTAGTTTGACTAAATATAGATCTGTAATTTATTTGCACTAAGGTATCGACATAGAGCAGAGCTTAACCCATGTAGCAATAACGTCTCGATATGAATTATCGCAGTTCATGCCTATCGATTAATGGCTTAAATGTTAATTCATAGCCTGTAGCTTTTAGTTATTTACCATAGAAAAGGAACTGTAATAATAGAGAAAGTTGAGATGATGGTATTATCTTAGCTTAAGCGCTGGTTGCACCGCTCTCTGATTAGTTCTAGTTAAGTTAATATGTCAGATAACTCAAATGAATATCGTTCCACTTTTAAATCAATCTGAAATATAATAGCGTGCTGCACAGAGCCCGCAAGTTTGGCAATAGGCTTTTAAATAAAAATCTGACTACTAACTATACCTAAGCGTTTATTGACGATTTTCATATATTTATAAATAACTGTAATAATGAAACAATGTTTGAAATTAAACTATTTGCTTATCCCATCTCTGCTTATATTAGTTTTACAGTAATTTAAAGCAGGTACTCATACATAGATTTTATTTTCTTTCTATTATATCCACCCGAAGTTCGTTTGCTTTTTTAGAAGAGTGGTCAGGGGAAGAGCCCTGAAGCACAATATATAAAATGTAATTTTGTGACTAAAATTTTCTTAGAAGATTAGTTTCAAAATGCAAACATAACACAATATTCCTTGCAGATTATAATTCTATAAACCAAGTGCAGTCTTATACCTAACGGTAAACTGGAATAACATATGACTTAATCCGGAAATCGAATTCGTGACCGATACCGGTAGTTGCGAATTTACCTACGCGCACTACTAGTTCAAAAAACCTCAAACCAGTTTCTTTAACAAACCTGTATGTATAATAAGTACGGAACTAATATCCTTTAGGAGAGCGTATGTCACGTCTTACGAGCATAAAACGATGTTTCAAACTTTTGGTTTTGTCTGAGTGTGAGCTGGTTTGTCAGTGTAGAGATAGATTAAGAATATAAGTGTCAGTACCCCATTTCATTCCGTGGCCGTGGGTGGCGTAAAAAGCGACTAAGGCAAATACATGAAACAAATAAAATCTGCTGACCCGGGATGGGTTCGATTCCCGGATCGGGCAAAAGTGTTACTGGGTTTTTCCGAATACTCAGTAGCAGCCCGGAGTCTAGTGATGTGCCCGGTAACGGCAATAGGCTCGCCCCCTATTACGTGGGACCTAAAAATTCATGGCGAAATGTGGGTGTAATATTTACACCTCTGCCTACCCCTTCGGGGATACCGGCGTGAGACTATAGAAAAATATAAAAAGAACTTTGTGAATAGACAGATATATTCAAACCTTATACCAACTTGTCTGGCCAGCATAATATGGAAGGCCAAAAAATGCACAATATTATTGTGAATCAAATTTGGACCGGCCTATGTCCAGCAGTGGACTGCGACATGTTGTATGATGATGCAACATGTCAAATAGTGCTGAGTTTCAAATTCTTGGTTTTGGAAATATGACAACCGTTTGCAAAAACAAAATCCAGAAATATATAAACATTAAATAATGTTAACTAGAAAGAATAATATGCCTTGTGTTAAAGTAATATGAAACTATTAAACGGAGTAGATACCTGCCTAACAAAATTTATATGATTTTTTTTAAATATCATCAGCGTTTAACAGTCCACTGCTGGACTAGGCCTCTCCTTTGAAAGGATGAATTGGCCTACTATACCACGCTGGCCAAACCGGTTGCTGTAGGGTTTGTATCCAGTTTTCCTTCTATTACAGTGCTGTTCTCAGCATAATATGTTCCCTCTGTCGGCTCTTACGACACCCATAGGATGATATGGGGTGGTGACATTCCGTATTCGTAATCAGTCACCACACGGACAGATCCTTTTTTAAATGCTTCTGTGAAACTCTTATACCACATAATTTTAACTAACCATATAAACCTACTAATCTTCCTTTAACGAACAAATGTTCATCGAAATCAGTCCATTAATTTCTAAGTTCTTGAAAGTCTGTATAAAATGCCGTGTCGTGTAAAACGCTCTAAAATCGATACTTAGCTCCCTAATTGCTTGTAGCGTTACATTCTGTTTGTAATCGATAACGTCGCCCGAGTACTCGATTCATATCTCGTTTAGATCCTAGCTGCGCTTACGCAAGTGCAACAAATGCTAGGATATTCCCACGGTGTGCTTAGATACTAAGGTTTTGTTATTTAATAATTACTTGCTGTTGAAATTGTACGTGTTTTGTGCACTGATTAAAGTTATAATAATTGTGTTTCGTAATTAAGTACATTTTTATGTTGCAGTAGGAAGTGAGTTTTAGATACTTCATGTGTAAGCCCAATAGATTTCGCTAGTCGCACATACTTCACTAGTCTCCAAAGCAATTCTTGATTAAATTTGGAGCTGGAAACCAGCAACTTTGGTTTTCCATCGCGAAACAAATGAACAAACTTCTTCTTTCTCTTAGCGTTATCCCAGTTTCAATCTGGGATCCGCTTACTAGTCTAACCGGTTTTGGCTGAATATTAGCTTTTCCACAGAGCGAATGCCTGTCTGACCTCCGCAACACGAAGCGATAGCGATATTCCATGGTTTAGACTAGTGGCAGTTTATTTAGAAGGAACTGACGCCCGGTAACGACTGTCAAAGATCTTCATGACAACCGGGACCGAGGGCTTAACGTGCTCTCCGAGGCACGGGACAAGCGATAATTAACAATTCAATACGCACATAACTCCGAAAAGTCATTGGTACGCCCCGTGGATTCGAACTCGATACCCTCTGCATGGCAGTCTGTTGGTATATCCTGGTTGGAACAATCCTCGCTTTTAAAATAATTTTGTGTCTGCCCACTATTCTTCTACGTATCATTATGACCTAATAAGAGGCTTTCTTAAGTGCCAATTTTATGTAGCTGTTGACCACTTCACACACTGACCTTTACCGCATCCAACTCAGTTGATGGACATTGTGGTAACTTACCTGAAACAGAAATAGGGACAAATAAGAAACAGCATTACTGAACAGATAAGACTAGATTTGATTACATGGAAACCATAAATATATTATTATAAAAAAAGAATGACACTCGAAAAATAGAATTAAATTCTGTATCGCGAGAGACTCAACAAAAATAAAACTAAGACTGGAAACTAATATTTGTGGTTCACCCAAAATTATCGCATATGGGGCTTCAACCAATGACACTCGGTGCAGTGACAAGTGGTGGGACTAGGTAATTTGCAGTTCACGAGAATTTTTAGATGTTGCCCGCATTTTGTGTGGAATTTGAAGCTTTCAACCTCAACCTCCTGCTAGGTTTCAACCTCAATTTTACCTCCTTAACAGTCCTCCTCCTTTGTAGCTGCCTAAATTGTAAAGGAAACGCACTGTTCAAATTTGACGTTTCTAACTTCGGTAGTTTAGACGAAAGAAGTGTCAGTAGGAGATGTCTCTTTATACATACTTACAGACAGACTAACGTCAAAGGTACATACAAATACACTCGTAGTAAGAAACACTTCGCTTGAAGCAGGGCAACGTAGCGCTCATAATATTACATGAATTAATTACCTAATTATAATGTTAGACATTGCAGTGAAATGTAACAAGCTGATTGATTGACCGGTACAAGAAAGTGACGTCGCTTTTAATAGATAATTAAATCGATAACAGCTTAGAAGCCGCCATCTTTTGATCACTAAGATAATCGGGTTTACTTGCCTAAATAGACGAAAAATTAAAGACATGCCTCGTCAATTTGTCTTAGAATCTTGATGATGAAGTGATCCTACTAGCTCTCATGAATATTTATTACAATGTGGGCACTCGGATATCTGACATTGCTTCTATAGATAATTATCATCCATCTTGGTAATTTGATTGTTACTCAGTTGAACTTTTTTTCTTAAGGGGCCATTCTGATCATTATTATGTGTAAGGTAGTCGACTGCTATCAAAATTTTAAAAAACATTTTCAATTAAAAATGTAAGCAAATTAGGCGTTTTAATTGAAAAATGTCTTCAGAATTTAATAACTTAGATTAATAACAAACATCAGCAATATATACATTGACTAGCTGACCCGGCGAACTTCGTACCGCCATTTATTTCTTTTTAATATTCGCATTTTTTTTTAATCTAAGCTATTCTCAAGTCCCCTTGAACACACACAAATTTCATCAAAATCGGTCCAGTCGTCTAGGAGGAGTTCAGTGACATACACACGCACACAATAAATATGTATATAAAGATATATATGTATATATAAAGATAACACAGTGATCTTCTTCTTCTTCTGCCTGCCCTGTTCCCATATCGTTTGGGGTCGGCGCAGAATGTCTTTGTCTTCCATTCTCTTCTATCAGATTCACATAAGGAACATGCAATCCCTTTTCATTCATGTCATCTTTCACACAATCCATGCATCTTTTCTTTGGTGTCCCTTTTGCTTTATATGTCCCTCAACTCTCAAATTTATCACTTTTCTAGTCACATGACTTTCATCCCTCCTCATTACATGCCCATACCATGACAAACGATTTCCTTTCTACTTTTCATGCACCACAAACTTCCCCTAATATACCAATTTCTAATTTCATCCATCCTTGTCACCCCACACATACATCTCAACATCCTCATCTCTGCTACATGCAATCTTCTTACATCCGTCTTCTTCACGGCACAGCCTTCCGATCCATATAGTGCGACAGGTCTTATAACGGACTTGTAAATATTAATAACAAATTAACAGATAGGTATTCATAATAAATATATAATCAAATTAATAACACAGTAATAAGCATTGAAAAAAGCTTTTTGTCTCGAAACACATCGCGATCAGATACTTGACTTACATAATGTACAAGCCATTTAAAAACTAATACCTCATTGAAAATACTTATTATAAATTCAATGTGCACAATATAAATATGAAGCGTGCTTTCTATTAACAATTCGCCGCAGATAAGTCAATAAATCAGGCTAGTAACGCCAACATGTAAATATCCGATCGGCGCAAGAAACGCAATAAATACCAAGTTTACGGTAACAAAGTGCAATGAATCAAAAACAAAACAATGTGATTATCCTCCTGCATTGTAAAGTTGGTGCTTGGTGGAAAAGTGAAGAGGATAGCGGGTTTGGTGTGAAGAAATATGTATGTGTCAATTTCGCTTGACTTAAAAATAATTGAAATCACGCCTTGATTTTTAATGTTTGTTTTATAATTCTGTATCTGCTGCATAAGCCGAGTAGAAAGCAGACTGTATAGGTACCTATTTCTTATTGATTCTTCAAAGGATTCCTTATAGAATAATTTTGTTGTAAGGACGTCTGTCTGTTTGATAACGTGTTCCGTAAAAATATTTTTGGTTAGTGTCCCTTTGTGCCATAAAATTCAAATGTCTACGCCATGCCCAGACGTCATTCTCAATCGATTTGAACGCATGTAAGTTAAGTTCTTGCCAGTTTCAAATTTATCTGCGTATTATAGAGAGGTGGTGAAGGACTCTTATTATTATAAACCTATTTTACGAAAGAGAAATAAACATCTTTTCCATTCGGCGACTCCATCTTACATTCCATTACCGCTACATCTGTTGAGTTACGCCTCGCATAAGTTCGACAAGAGGCGAGCGCAGGAAATGAAGCCGGCCCGAGAGAGCTCCCGATAAATCCCCGCCACACAAAGAAACTTGCCACTTCTTGCGTCTTTATTCACAAGACAAATTGACTAGTTTTAATTATATGCATGTATTACATTCGCACTGTGGATTTTCATCAACATTTGTCATGATTTCGACACTTTTATATACATAAGATTGAACTCGATTATTTCTACAAGTGCGTCGACTTTACAAAAGCATTTGAAACTTTCGCACTGGGTTGACAATGAAATAAATTCCAGACATATAGATACTTGCTGCTTCTTGCGTCTTTATTCACAAGACAAATTGACTAGTATTAATTAAATGCATGTATTATATTCGCACTGTGGATTTCATCAACATTTCAAAAGATTTTGACACTTACATATAGTTACTAGCTGACCCGGCAAACGTTGTTTTGCAATTTTTTTTTTTTGAAAAATAGATGTTGGCCTATTCTCATAGATACCGGATAAGCACAAAAAATTTCATCAAAATCGGTCAAGCCGTTTCGGAGGAGTATAGGCACGAAAACTGTGACACGAGAATTTTATATATTAGATACTTATGATTCTTGATTTCTACAAGTGCGTCAACTTTGCAGAAGCATTTGACACTTTCGCACAGGGTTTTTGAATTGGAACTAAAAGAGTCTTGCTATTTCTCGCGTCTTTATTCACAAGAAAAATTGATAGATTTAATTATATGCATTTATTAGACTCACACTGTGGATTTACATCAACATTTCAGAGGTTTTGACACTTCCCAGATAGTAAAACTTGTAATTTTTGAGCAGACATCACGAGTGTGTCAACTTTACATAGGCTTTTGACACTTCCGCACTCACTTTTTATGATGGTTTAACATAATAAAGAAACTTTCTACATCTTGTATTTTCATTCACAAAAAAGAATATTACTTATAATTATACCTCCTCTTGATTATGTACGCAATTATTAGATCACGGTTTTTTAACGTTATTCTTATTTTTTATTTAATTGCATTACGAATATGCGCTGAGTAAACGCGAATTTTGAACTTAAACTGTCACGTCATTAATATCTCTACATTCAATTGTGTAACTTAAGGACTAGTACTGTGTACTATAAGTCTTACAGGTTTCTCTTGACCCACATAAACAGTAACCTCGATAAATTAATAAAATATAAATGTCCCCACACTGTAACTAGCAATTAATTCAAACTTAAACTTAAGACATCACATAATCCTTGACAAACGTATTATTAAATAACCAATGAGATAACAACGAACAAACCAAATAATTACAAGATTCATAATTTAGCCGACAAAAGCTTGTGGCGCCATTTCAAAATAAAATAAACTACATAGTTGAATGAACAAGTCAAATCACTTCAGTGTGATCAATATAATTATTACTTTTGCTGTCGGTACCAACAGTTGTACACCAAACTCTGGGCAAATTTATACAACGTGAAAATACATAGAATAATAGAAACTTTAAAAAGGAAACCTTTCTGATATAAAAAACAGACCACAAACTTAACAACATTTATCAAAAATTCACTTTGCGATTTGGGCGTGATCGAGTAAAACCACCATAACCCTAAAACTTTCACATTCATAGCATTATTAGTAGGATAAATTCTTTTATTTTTTAAATCTTGTTACCATAATTATCTCCACAAGCCATCTTATAGGCCTGTTATGGCTTTTTGTTGTTAATCACATCCATGTTTTCGAAACAAGTTCGGTAGCGGTAAGAACAGTAAGACAAGAATGTAGTTTTTAGTTAACAACGTAGTTTACAAGCATAAAATGGAAATCTTTTATCCGTACTTAAGTTTATTTTATGTAAAACATAGAAAAGAACAGAATATATTAAAATTAACAGTAATAAACTTAATGTAAAGAATGTGCTTGTTCGTTTGACCCTACTTCGCATCGGAAATAAGCTATTAAAACGACGTGAAAATATATTTGTGTGAATACTATTAAAGTGGTGACGACATAGATTGTAGTTGTTGTAAACGAAAGTTGTAGAGTTACGGATCTCGTTACACCTAAAAATAAATATATTTTGGTTTATCAAAGCGTAGAATGAACGCATTTACGTCCCAAGACGTATGTTGGGGACAGTAGAGCTAGTCAACGCTTTGCTGTGTTTTTAGAAATGATTGCTCACCGCATGAACTTAATGAAATCCGCACCTGTTTGATAGGTCATGATCCGCAAAGGAGTATTGATAGGCACCTTTTGGCAAAACCTTACCAAAGATGGGTTTCTCTTTTCTCAACACTCGGTTTCACAACTCAGTGTTATAAAACGCAAATTCGAATACCATTTCATTTGTTTACTTAGTAAACAGAAATAGTATTAAGCGAACCCTTAATCTCATTCCACTGGCTCACAAAACGAATTAAACGTATCGATGGAGCGTCAACAAAACGAAGCTATGACGTCACCTAATATATCCTATTTTACATACAAAAACGATCGCTTATTGTAAACATTCCAGTTTAAAACGTCGCAC
The DNA here is from genome assembly GCA_944739405.2 of Euclidia mi. Classification (NCBI taxonomy): domain Eukaryota; kingdom Metazoa; phylum Arthropoda; class Insecta; order Lepidoptera; family Erebidae; genus Euclidia; species Euclidia mi. The sequence continues at coordinate 58,887,040 of OX123196.2, read as the reverse complement.
TCTCTCGTTGTTTCATCTCTTTCAGGAAATTACCACAGTTCCTAGCGGATTATTGCAAAATAAGATATTGTTCACTCAATCTGTTCACTCGTTCGTTCACTTCATTCGTTTGAACGATGCTCCTCCTTTGTTCGAATTTGTTGTGATCCGTTCTTACGATTGTTAGGCTTGTTTCAATTTTGTTTTATCTGTTTAAAGTTCAATCAAATGTAAGTTGTATTATCCAGTTGCTCGGCTGTTTGTGTTTTATTAAATATAAGTTAGTTATTGTTCAGTGGATTTCATTAGACACCGCCCGCGGCGTAGGGTAAATAGGGTGGATACGTTATTAGAGGTGCTTAAGGATCTCAACTGATGGAATTATTAACATGTCAAAATGTTGATAGAAATCTTACGAAATTTACGTGTGACCTTTATCCAATCTAATCCTTTGATTTCACCAAAATTCTGATATAACCCAGGCCGAAACGTTAGGATAAATAGAAGCTTTTATTTTTTTTATATTACGTGATTCAAACCTGTTTCATAAAATAGTAGGTATTATGGCGAACGCTGCAGTAAGAAGAAAAATATTCTGTACCTTTGAATCGAGATATTGCGAGGTACAGTAAATCTAATCAAGTAATTATTTTATTAATCGTCTAAAACTAGACTTTAATTATTCAACCAGAAAGAAATAAGGGCCATAATTCGACGTACATAATCATCATCATCAGCAGCCCTTTATACTGTCCCACTGTGGGGCACGGGCCTCTTCTCGCTATGAGAAGGGTATGGCCATAGTCCACCACGCTGGCCAAGTGCGGGTTGGCAGACTTCACATGTCTTTCGAGAACATTATGGAGAACTCTCAGCCATGCAGGTTTCCTCACGATGTTTTCCTTCACCGTTAAGCAAGCGATAATAAACAATTTAATACGCACTTAACTTCGAAAAGTCATTGGTGCGCGCCGTGGATTCGAACTCGAGACGAGACCCTCTGCGTAGCAGTCTGTCGGTCTCTCCACTCGGCTATCGCTGCCTATGCGATGTACACAACCAGAAAAAACTCAACACCAAAGATTACACGGAAAATTCCCTCCTAAACAGTATCTTTTCGGTATCGAAAGATAAATAGTGTATGAAATGTTGAAAAGAAATAAATAAACATGAATGTCACGTGACGGACGGACGGACGGACGGAATAGGAAATTGCGGAGCCAGATCTTGTCACCGCGTCACTTCTAATGTTATTCAATATTTTGTTACGTACTATATCGTTCAGAATATTTCGGACGCATGTTTGCGTACTATGTATATTTGACGTTTAAAAATATTGGATTTTTTTTGTTGTGGTTTTTTTTGCTGGCTGTATACTGTATGTGTATGCGTGCTTGGTGTAGCTGTGTGTATAAAAATCAATTAGGTAAGTTTAAATTAGCTATAAGTATGTCTTTAGATGATTTGTGTGTAGAAAGAACTTAAGTATTCTCTTATGAAATGTATTTATTTTTCATCCTTTAAATATGTACCTATTGTGAATTGCATCAAAGGTAGGTACGTATGTTTACTGCACCTATGGCGTAGTGACTGATACGAGAATCTCGTTACTTTATACATATTACGAGTGTAGTGGGTTCAATCTCCACTCGAGACAACACTTTGTGTAATTTACAAATTGTTGTTTGAGTATGAGTTTTCTTTACATTTTAAGTAGGTAGTACGTTGTTAAATACGCTGCGATATCTTTATTTGTTAATGAACATGGGTTCATTGAATATTGTCACTGAAAACAAATCTAAATGATGACATATTTATCATATAATTAACATAAATATTATACCTACCTACCAAATATTTTGAAACATGGGTGGGGTATTAAATACAAATATGAATACATTTGAATATAATTATGTGCTTAAAAATGCACAATGAGTGTTTAATTAATATGACCATTTCAAAATCCAGCTCATTAAAATATTGACTATCTTAAGAAGGTAAAAATTATGCACAGCGGCTTTCAAAACGGAAATACAATAAAAATAGAGAACCACTTACAGTAGTAATGAGTAAATTATATCGTTAACATTCGATTAAAAAGAAAACGAGTTACACATATAATCGTGAAGTAGTTCTTTCTATCATTCTGGTAGGAACTTGCGTCACTGACAAAGTCAAATGCATCTAGCTGTCGATTAGAGGTCGCAAAAGTTTGTAGGTATTTAAACGAAATACTATTTGACTGAGACATTCAGTTTTCTTTCATAACATTTATGAGAGATGTTCTACAATGTCACTTTTTATTTGGGTAATTATTTATTAGCTCTAATTTATTTAAAGACAGACATATTACCAACCTTGTCTCTTTTATAAAAATATATAGTTTTATTAAGGTTTCACGCCGTCTTGGCACTATGTCTATGGTTTAACTCAAAGAGATTGGATAATATACATAGAGACCGTCCTAGTACTCCCAAATTGAACACAGTCAACTGACGTGTAAGATACAATTTAGACAATATTATGCCATCAAATTATATAACCTTAGTGATTTTTTCTTTTATAATAGTTCTATCATGATTTTGAATTTAGTCGTATAATATTTATATCGACTTTTCAAGTGTTGTAAAAAATCTTATCGATATGTCTATCCACCGTATATTTTTACCTCGTTATTTTTTAGATTATATGTGCACGTGATAAAGATTTATAAAATAAGTGGATTGCTGCAGTATGTCGTGGAGAAAATTGGGTGCCTAGAAAGCACCATAGAATTTGTTCCAAGCATTTTACTGCGGAATGTTTTTATAGTAATGACAGATGGCTCCTCCCTTCTAAACATATCAGTGTGAGTGCTTAAATAATTACTTGCTATTATTTAAACTATCAGCAACAGTAATGAATTCCGAAGCTTGTTAGAATCCATCATATTACAAAAAAAAAATAATGCACCTATAGAAAAAATCTGATCTTTCTTTACAAAGACAGTAATATTTAAAGGACAGTAATTTGATAATTAATTATTTAAGAATTGTCTGCTTTCATAGTCACGACTACTGAGTGGATATGCATCAATATAAGGGAATCTTCATTTGAAAGAAATTTTGTTAAATGTCATCTACCCAGAGACCAAAACTTGTTCGTTCTTGTTCGACTAGTGGACTAATAATGTGCCGATCCCAAGATAAAATCGAAGGGCTAGTCTAGCCACATTTTTTTTCTCTCTAAATATTCTGTGTGTCACATGTATGATCGAAAAGTGTCCGATCCCACACATACATTTTTTACACATAGATTTGTATTACCTACACTATGTAATGAGAAAATTTCAATAAAGTGATTATTGTTAATAACAAACCTTTGGGCACTATTCAAGGTTTTGTCTGATTTATCTATTTTAAGTAAATTTTTATGTTTTTTGCTTGATAAAATCCATGTCAAGTATCTCCTATCCTTGTAAAGAATTAATTTGGATATGCCATTCTCAGTTATCATAATGCTTAAGCTATGAGTTTTGCTTTTATCTTAATTATTGAGATTAAAGAGAGAGTAGGGGGTGATGATTTATTTATTTAATATTTATTAATCCCACTTACAGCTTTCATTACAGCTGAAAAACTAACTATAAATAAGAATAAATAAACGTTTATGCCGAGGGTGTCGTATGAGGCGACTAAGAGAAACAAGAGAAGGAAATCTCGAAATAAAACCCTATACGAATACGTCTGGCTAGTGTGGTATTATAGTAGGCCACACCTCCACCACGGAAGGTTAAAGACCAGCAGTGGACTTGAAAAGGCTGTTGATGCGTAAAGAAAAATACCATGAAAATTACAAAATAACGCCTCGAAAGATTATGTGCTACTGAGTACCCATTTGAAACAAAAATATATAAGTTCAGTTTAAAAATGCAAGTTTGTGTAATAATTATTTAAAGACTGTCCATCAACTAGCGTTCTGACTGCTGTGGACATAAAGTTACGGAATTTAAAATGTATAACATATAAATAATATACTTTACAAGTCCGTTTGATTTTGAACCTATATTGAAACTTTAATCGATATCGATAGCGGATTTGCTCAGTCACTATTAAATTAAAAAGTTACGATATTTGTGTTCAAATTGTCTTTAGCCCTAACTGACAAACATAGTGCCATCTTCTTCAGGCAACTCTAATTTATCATATGAGTGAAGAGTGTAGCTATATTCAATTTGTTCTTAAAAATATCGTTCCTTCCATGCTTCAGTTATTCTTCTGTGGTTTAACTACAACGTAACTAAATGCTCGAATTTCAAATTCAACAAAGTGTCATAATTTGACAATGGATTTCCTATTTATTAGCAGCAAATATGCATATAACTGGCGAAGACACCTACCTAAATCTATATTCCACATTTAAATAATTAAAGTGCGCACATATACATAGTGGCGTAGCCGCACACGGCTAGAAGACGGGTCAGATATTTCAATCCTCCGTCGGATATTGGCGGGCTCCGTGACAACGCATACATCTCGGATCGTCCGTCCTTATCGTTATATTACGATCTGTGTGCAATGTAAGTTATGACGGTTCGCTTTTATGGACGGATGTTTGCGATTCTAATATATAGCTTTTTTTGAACGTCTCGCGTGTTTGGACAACACTGGCTACTGGTGAGGGGGTACGTTTTAAAATAAAAAAGAATAACAAATATTTTGACAAAATTATGTTTTGTATTTAGAGAGTACATACCTAACAGTAATAAATTATTTAAAGCAGAGATGATAAAAGAGGTAAACATAGTTGTCAGGATACCTTACTTGATTCTCTTCTCAGCAGAAACTATTATACAGGCGTGTTTTAAAAGTGTACCGGATTACATGTTTTATTGCAGCCAATTTCAGATCATAAAGACGCTGATTAAGTTCTCAATCAGGTTACCTTAACTACAGGACGGATGTTGGAATTATGTCCGATACGACTAGTAATTTTATGACAAAGTTGTACAAAAATTCTGATCATAATACTTCACTAACGAAGATGAATGCATAAGTAATTCCTTACTTTGTTTTTGCGCAGGACGCCTACATGAATTTCAAACATACGCTACCGAATAAATATTATTCACTTCTTCGATCAATTTTTTTTATCAATTCGATCTATAGTTTCCCAGTTATGTAGCAAGAATACCGGGGAAGGACTTGTGTGAGTTATTGATTAAACGAAAACAAAAATGCGCAGGTCAACAGACAATTTTATATATCTTGTAATATATTATTAAAGTATTACAAGATGACCACTAATAAAGCCAGCTTAATATAACACGCTACTAATTACTATTTTATGTTAATTAGTTGCGACTTATATAAATAATTACTAACAATACTATTCGTCGTGTAAATACATTTACAGTCTTATTAATAAACTAGGATTAGCGTCAGAACAACTTTACTCCAAGACTTTAGCCAAGATTAGGCAATTATGGTATTAATAAACTAGGAGTAAGGACGGAGTTAACTATTCATAATTTACTCCGCGAATAAAAGTTACTCCGCGGAGACCCATGGTTTAACGCTGGAGTAAGCAAGGAGTGAGCATCTATTTGTCACGGGGTACGGTAGACTAGATCGAAACTTTACCTGAATACTAAAACATAAAAAATAAAGATTTCGAGTCGACAACATATATCCGCAAAATTCGGATTATCGAGTATTTTGTTGATTTCTAATGCTTCTGACAGTATTAGAAATTAAAATAATAAAAAAAGACAGAAAAGTCACTGTCACCGAATAACAGTCATGTTGAGTATCTACTATGTAGTTTGTATACCATGTGTAAATACTTCTTGCAGTTAGATATATTTCTTATCGGTATAAACTGTTTGTTTAAACGACAATGATTGTTAAAGTATCCGTCTATTATGAGAGAATTGTGTTCTTCGAATTTACGCAAGCGAAGCCGCGGGCAAAAGCTCGTAGATTTATATTGTATTTCCAACTTTAATTGAGATTTATATACATAACCCAAATAATATTTTTACATTTGTTTGGTGTTCGTTAGAGTAGGTACTTACTAGTAGGTATCTGATTTTGTAATTTTATTATTGTGGGTTAAAATTAATAGAGATTATTTCATTGAAGATTGCCAACCAACACAAACGCTTGCCCTTGCAAAGGGTAGAAGTCTGTACGGCACAAATTTACCTCTTGGAAGTAAGAACGCATGCGCTATGATAATTGAGTGCGCTGTGTACGCGTATCTGTCAGTACTGACACATCATACAATATAATGTCATAATGTGCACGGTGATTACATTATTCGCATATATAAACTAATAATTATATAAGTACTACGCTTAAACGGCTGAAACAGTTTTCTCTACTAATATTATAAACGCGAAAGTGTTTATAGATATTATTTATTAGATATTATATTGGACATGTATTGGAACATGGCTTTGACATTTGACTGTATGCAAGGCGATGTTATTATGTAGATATAATACTAGGTATATAGTGTCATGAATACCTACTGACCGAGCTACTTTGTACCCAATAGTTTCTGAAGTCTTTAGAATAATACGCGCGCGAAGCCGCGGGCAAAAGCTAGCTGTCAAATAAAAGTGTTTAATAAAAAGTTTTTATTCGACCAGGTCATTTTGTTCATTCTTTTTACTTTTAATATCAGTGGGTTGCCATAACGTATACCTTAATCTCAGGGTAAGAATAGTATTGTTACTCCGAACTTACTTCGTATTTATTAATACCGTTATTAACACGTAGCTATTCCATAACTAATCTAGAATTAACTACCCCCGGTGTTACTTTGGAGTAAGAGAAGAATAAGCATTTTTTATTAATAAGACCGTAAGGGTCTTATTAATAAAAAATGCTTATTCTTCTCTTACTCCAAAGTAACAACGGGGGTAGTTAATTCTAGATTAGTTATGGAATAGCTACGTGTTAATAACGGTATTAATAAATACGAAGTAAGTTCGGAGTAACAATGCTATTCTTACCCTGAGATTAAGGTATACGTTATGGCAACCCACTGATATTAAAAGTAAAAAGAATGAACAAAATGACCTGGTCGAATAAAAACTTTTTATTAAACCCTTTTATTTGACAACTAGCTTTTGCCCGCGGCTTCGCGCGCGTATTATTCTAAAGACTTCAGAAACTATTGGGTACAAAGTAGCTCGGTCAGTAGGTATTCATGACACTATATACCTAGTATTATATCTACATAATAACATCGCCTTGCATACAGTCAAATATCAAAGCCATGTTCCAATACATGTCCAATATAATATCTAATAAATAATATCTATAAACACTTTCGCGTTTATAATATTAGTAGAGAAAACTGTTTCAGCCGTTTAAGCGTAGTACTTATATAATTATTAGTTTATATATGCGAATAATGTAATCACCGTGCACAATAATATGACATTATATTGTATGATGTGTCAGTACTGACAAATATGTAGACGCACAGCGCACTCAATTATCATAGCGCATGCGTTCTTACTTCCAAGAGGTAAATTTGTGCCGTACAAACTTCAACCTTTTGCAAGGGCAAGCGTTTATGTTGGTTGGCAATCTTCAATGAAATAATCTCTTTTAATTTTAACCCACAATAATAAAATTACAAAATCAGATACTAGTAAGTACTCTAACGAACACCAAACAAATGTGAAAATATGTTTGGGTTATGTATATAAATCTCAATTAAAGTTGGAAATACAATATAAATCTACGAGCTTTTGCCCGCGGCTTCGCTCGCGTAAATTCGAAGAACACAATTCTCTTATAATAGACGGATACTTTAATAATCATTGTCGTTTAAACAAACTGTTTATACCGATAAGAAATATATCTAACTGCAAGAAGTATTTACACATGGTATACAAACTACATAGTAGATACTCAACATGACTGTTATTCGGTGACAGTGACTTTTCTGTCTTTTTTTATTATAATAATTTCTTATACTGTCAGAAGCATTAGAAATTAACAAAATACTCGACAATCCGAATTTTGCGGATATATGTTGTCGACTCGAAATCTTTATTTTTTATGTTTTAGTATTCAGGTAAAGTTTCGATCTAGTCTACCGTACCCCGTGACAAATAGATGCTCACTCCTTGCTTACTCCAGCGTTAAACCATGGGTCTCCGCGGAGTAACTTTTATTCCCGGAGTAAATTATGAATAGTTAACTCCGTCCTTACTCCTAGTTTATTAATACCATAGTTGCCTAATCTTTGCTTAAGTCTTGGAGTAAAGTTGTTCTGACGCTAATCCTAGTTTATTAATAAGGGGCCTTTAAGTCGTGTCCTTTTAATTCTACTGGCCATTTATAAAACTGTTAAGCAGCAAAACAATCTTAATTTGAATTTTTCCGACATTCAAATTTAGAACGGTGACCATAGATGTGGAATCGACCATAGATGGTGACGTTGTAAATTTATGCGCACACGCCGTTTAAACGCTTGTCCAATGAGGTGACTATAAATTAAAAGACCTTACAATTTTATATTCTGTCATTGGTTCAACCACGAACGGTTATTACGTCACTCGTTTCGTCAGTATGTCCATCTTGTTGCTGATGACTGATTTTACGGCTAACCTTTAGCCTTTTGTCTTTTTTAATGATCATTATATGAGCCAAGCTTAATAGGCAATTATACTCTGTTCTTGGGGTATCCGTCAATATCTTGTAGGAATTTACAATAGAATGTTTGAAAATAAAATTTATTGGTAATTTAATTATTAGTTGTTGTATAATTAATGCAATGAAACACTGGGTACTGGCCTTTTCACATCATAAGAAGGTATAAATTGGTAGAATGGTAGACTTAAAAATGTCTTCCGATAACATTGTGGAGAACTCTCAGATATGTAGTTGTCCTGTCGATGTTTTCCTTCACCGTTTAGCATGCGATAATTAACAATTCAATACGCACAAAAGTTGTCGGTGCATATCATGGGTCTTCACCCAAGATTCTCAGCGTAGCCGTCTGTTGGTATCTGCACTAGGCAATCGCTGCCTTAATAAGTCTGGTATTGTTGATTATATAGATTAAAAGTGACAAAATGACTTTGTTGGTGTACACGGTTCTTGAACACAGGCTACTAAATAACACCAAAGCATGTACAAATATAAAAAGGTTCGATACAAAGCATAGACGCGTCTACTGGCATGTTGAGTCAACATAACCTTTGTGTATCGCTATCTAACGCGTGGGACTATCGGCGCATCGCTGAATCACGCATATTGACTCACAAGCATTATCCTCCTGTCGTAAGTACTTAACTTGCATATAATTAGCTGTTCTTTGCCTAAAACGTTTCTCTTTGTGGGTATTCACAGGTGGTTTATTAATAGTTATTTGTTCGAGTACTGTTCATCACAAGCCTTGTTTATAATCGGTCCCACTGTTGGGCACAATCAAACTGTCTAAATGAGAATGGTTATTGAACATAGTCTACTAATCTGGGCTTGGCATGCCCTCCCTCCCCCCATCTACGTCTACGGCTATATTCGGGAGTCCTGTTGTATGACAACAATAACTATTAACTGATTTCTCGCAGTCTTTAGCACTACGTTTGACCAACAGCTTTAATGAAGTTATTTGCTTGTAAAAACTTAATCTTCGGTTTATTCGTCTTTATCTTTAGTTAATTCCTCGTTAAACAAGATTACTACCTTAACGGCGGCGCCTTCAACTGGTATTTCCCCATCATTTCTTGCGGTTGTCCCCATTAAGAGAAAGTCTATCTAAAGTAGACATAAGATACTTTCGACCATACATATATACTTTCAAATCCTACCCACCTTCCTTCTTAACTTCATAAAGACTTAGGACTTAGGTTATACTTCCAAAGATGAGCACGATCATGAATCTTCGAAAGTGATAGGCAGCAGTTCCAATTATACTATCAATGATTCACATTCCGAATGCCGAAAAAATGCAATACCAGCAGCCTTGATAATAAATTCAAAGTCAAAGGTGATATCACGAAAATCAAAACAATATTTTTTATTCAGGTTCGGATATACACACATCAACAAAGTCTAGGGATATTTTATATTTCATCAAATATCTAAAAATCTATGAAGAATTTTCTGATACAGTAAATAGAAGAATCATAGATTATTTTAAGGTCTTTAATAAAAATAAAAAACATTTCGTGTTTTTTTTTGTTTTAAATAAAAAAATTAATTTTTTTAATCATCATGGAAAATTAGTATGATAACAACAAACATTTCTTCTTAAAAAACTATTAATTTTAATAAAAATGGAAAAAATCTTGTAAAATCTAATCATTAATAATCAGTGTTGCCACCTCTTACATTGATTACACATCGACATCGATTGTTAATACTTAAAATTAAATTGTCAATGTCTTGCTGCGGTATGAGGTCCCATGTCCTTTGCAAGTGTTCGTAAAGTTGTTGTTCAGTTGTCAAATTTGGTGGAAAATCTCTCAAAGCTTTTCGTTGTAACATGTCCCAGGCATGCTCGATAGGATTTAAGTCGGGCGACTGTGCAGGCCAATCCAAAACTTGAATATCGTGCTCTCGGAGAGCGGTCGATACCAGCCGCGCCGTATGGCAAGGAGCATTATCGTGCATGAGTAGAAATTCATGGCCTATTTGAGTTCTGTGTGGGACAATAACGGGCTCTACTACCTCCTCGTGGTATTTTTGTGCAGTCATGCTGCCTTGGATCCAAACGAGTTGGGTTCGTCCGCCAAGACGAATTCCTGCCCACACCATGATTGTCCCGCCTTGGTATGGGTGGACCTCCTGAGGGTGCCGTAGACGGCTAACTCTCCCTTGAGCTCTCCAAACGCGTGTTCTTCGTGAATCCGGGTGAAACCCAAACCGGGACTCATCGGTGAACAGCACCAAAGACCATTGTTCGTCACTCCATGGTAAATGCTCCCGAGCCCACGAAAGCCGCCGACCGCGATTGCCACGTCGCAATGCTGGAACACGCAATGGTCTTCGAGCATGAAGATCAACTTCATGTAACCTTCTTCGCACGGTTTGGTCGCTTACCAGCAGCTGGTGGTCCTCCTGGAGCCTTTGCACTAGTTGCAGCGCTGTGATATTGGGTTGTCTTCTGGCGGTCATTTGGAGAAATCGATCCTGTCTCTGCGTAGTAACACGATATCTACCTGTGTGCTGTTCGGCCACATCTCCAGTACTGCGATAACGTGACCACAACCTTGATATCACATTTTGACTGGTATGTAGGGCCTCAGCAACGACGCGTTGAATTGCACCATTTTCTAACATGCCCACGGCTCGTAACATTTCATCTCGACTCAAATGACGACGTGACATGACTTTTAAAGTTCGTACGTCACGTTAAATTAAAAAAGAAAAACAATTAAAAACCCTTTTCATTAATAATTATAATAAAACAGTTTTAACTTTCTTTAATGTAACGAATTACTAGCAAATTTGCCGCCATATTTTGTTTATTATTTTGTTTTTTTTCTTTCCATGTTCAAATTTTGAAAATAGAATAAAAGAGGTTTTAATCTGTATATAAACTTTTTGTGGAAACTAACAAGGTTCTAAACTATAAACTCGTAAATAATTTAGGATTAAGATATCCCTAGACTTTGTTGATGTGTGTAGATAGGCTTATTTATAAGAAAACTCGTCCGAAACTCATGCCTTTTCTTGGAAAACAAGCTCTTCTATGTAAGGTGCGCTTGAGTACACCAACTTCACATATGATAATAATAAAATAGCTCTACTTGAAGGCATTTGCTTAATACATTTATAATTATTTAGCGATTGCCGTTCCAGTCACATTCCGATGACACGCACTGTCTGAACACCGTCTAGTCGCTCCGCAATGGCTATCGCCGCGTACGCAGCCTGCTTTCGCGCCAACATAACCCTCCAGCACATAACGACTTATAAAAACAACCTTCTTCATTGCAATTTCAGTCTTATGTAGTTACAATTGAGGTAGAGTTTGGTTTGAAGCGTGGCTATTGACGTTTTACACGAAAACAGGACTTTTCTGCAAGAATTTGATATTGGAATCAACTGGCAGTTCGGAGAAACGTTTTTTTTTTCACTAAACAGCTAAGCGATTTTGTTCTGAATGTTGCGTAACTTTAAGGTATTTTTTCCTTTGAAAGGGCAAGTTGTAAGGACGTTTTGATGTTGGGTAGAGTCACGTCGCAAAAGGCAAGTTCACACGTGCGTCGCCTGCGCAATTCTGCAAATCGATGCGATCGGCGATCGGTAACGGAACCAGATGCGTGTGAGGCGACCTTTTAAATGATTCATTGCGTTATGAAACATGCCGGCAGGAAAACAGGTGGCAAAACTTTATAACTCATAACCCAGGACTCACAAATACACTTTAAGGTTAAAAAACGTGAAGGTTCATCATCATCATCCTAGCGTTATCCTGGCTCAATAACATCCACAATCCGTATTTCGACTTGGAGTCCTGAACCCGTTTACCAGTCTATATAGATTATACATAATGTGGGCTTAGTCCGTAAAGGGGACCGCGGTAGCCTGGTCAAATTTCTTCAATGCAACCCAGGTAACGCTAGGACCAAAACGATCGTAATAAATTCTAAATAGTAGTAAATGCCACACAATCAGGCTCTATACTGAGTTTTTTTATGAATTATACGTAAACACAAAATAAACTCTTTCTGGTGTACGTATAAACACTAGACTAGATCAAAATCTGTTTCCTAACACAAGTTAGAAAAATGAATACCTATAGGAAAATAATAATTTTTAATTCTGACTGCCTCCGTGGTCCAGTGGATAGCGTATGCGACTGCTGATCGGAGTCCCGTTCGAGTCCCGGGTCGGGCAAAAGTGTTACTGGGTTTTTTCCGAATTCTCAGTAGCAACACGGAGTCTGGTAATGTGCCCAGTAACGGCAATAGGCTCGCCCCCTATTACGTGGAACCTAAAAATTCATGGCGAAGTTTGGGTGTAATATTACACCTCTGCCTACCCCTTCGGGGATACAGACGTGAGTCTATAAAAAATAAATTAAAAAAATAATTTAATTCTAGTTCGTTTACGTCTAAAACTGTTTCTATATCTGGATATCGAACCGCAACTTCTGATATAAGTCCAAAAGCAGTTCTCCCGTTATCTTGGACTCAGCACGTTTAATTGACTCCGGTATTTTGCGGTTGCTGGTCGCTGATAACAGAGCGATAAGTCGTTGATAAGACGGAGTGTACATACATACATATGTATAATCACGCCTTTTCCCCTTTGGGGTAAGCAGAGACAAGAGAACGTCACTTGGTTCTATCCTTACAAACTTCACGCGCTTCTTCTATATGTAAAAATTTACGGAATGGACAGTGGGGTAAAATGGATATTTGTATGTGTAAATTGTTAATACATCATTTTCTGTGACTGTTGTATGTGTATGGGCTTTGGCATATATTTGCTATCATACAATCCAGCCTGTATAAATCTATTTTCTAGGTAGTAGAGCCTTGCTGATTTCAGCATGAATGGGCCGGCTCGACCGGGGAAGTACTACCCTCTCACAGAAAATCGACGTAAAGTAACAGTACCTAAACTGTTGCGTTTCGTTCGGTGAGTGACAGTGCCGGAGGCCCTATCCCCTATTCCTTCTCCCTCATCCCACTCCTCATCCTATCCCTTTTCCCAACCCAAAGGGGCGGCAACGCACTTGTGACTCCTGTGGTGTTGCTTGTGTCCATGGGCGGCGGTAATTGCTTACCATCAGGCGATCCGCCTGCTCGCTTGCCACCTATTACCATAAAAAAAACCGTTACTGAATGACTGATAGAAAATCCATAGCCGAAACAACTGTGCGCAAGAAGTTGAAATTCGGCATGTGTGTTTCTTGGGAGGTCAAAAGTCTCACACGAAAAGAGCCCGAATGAGATCGAAGTCTAGTCATCATAAGGAATCATATGTTTTGTCTGTCATAGTGTCGCAGAACTTCTGGAGCTACAAACATGAAATTTGGACATTTGCATACCTTAAGTAAGCCTTTTCGTTATTTAAAAAAAACATATTTTAACTGCCCCCGTGGTCCAGTGAATAGCGTATGCGACTGCTGATCGGTGGTCCCGGGTTCGATTCTCGGGTTGGGCAAAAGTGTTACTGGGTGTTTTCCGAATACTCAGTAGCAGCCCAGAGTTTGGTGATGTGCCCGGTAACGGCAATAGGCTCGCCCCGTATTACGTGGGACCTAAAAATTCATGGCGAAATGTGGGTGTAATATTTTCACCTCTACCTATCCCTTGGGAGATACAGGCGTGAGACTATGAATAAATATTTAAAAAATATTAAGTACGTATTGTACTTATTATAATAAAATTATAACAAAAAAGAGTAATACCAGTAGTAAGTACCTCAATTATACTTTATCGTAGAGCTGAACATTAAATTATTTACCGTGTCAAAAATAAAGGGTGACATGGCTTTTTTCCATGCTTTTTTCAAAGCTCTAGTAAATTTGTTTTGACGTTAACAAGTAACTTTGTGACAAAGATGAAATAAATATCACTGAATGTGAATTTGAGTTGTCAAATAATCATATCTTTCTATGTAAAGTACGTCATTTTCTTCCTACGCGTTAGTCTTAAAGTGTCAACAACATATCATTCAATCTTATCATATTAATAATCTCTGTCATTAATTAAGAATATCATGTGTAAACGACATCAGATGACTTGATGATATCTACACTTGTCTACTTTCTATACAAGAGTTTGTTTGTTTGAACTCACCAATCTCAAAAACTGGCAGACTGATATGAATTAATCTGTTTGTGTTTGATAGATCGATTGAAGAAGGTTTTACAACAACAAAGTCATTGAAATCAAAAGACAAAGTCATTTTGAATCTTGTGTGAAAAAGTCTTTATTGAGTCTTTTATACACAAGATTAAAAATATCTGTTTATGCTTATTTTAAAATGAAGTCCCCTTTTCATCCTGTATGTCTGTATGAACGGGATAAACTATAAAACTGCGAGGGGATTTTTATACGGTCTTCACCAGTAGGTAGATAGGGTGGTTCCTGACGAAGGTTTGAAGGACGAAGTCTAGATCTAAATAAAATAAAAATAAACGCAAGACTGCCTCGTTGATCTCGCGGCATAAATGTGCGCGTGGGATTGGGCGGTCTCGGGTTAGATTCCCGAGTCGAGCAAAGTGTTATTGGGTTTTGCCGTTAGGAAATTCTCAGTAGCAGCACGGAGTCTGGTAATGTGCCCAGTACGGCAATAGGCTCGCCCCCTATTACGTGGGACCTAAAAATTCATGGCGAAATGTGGGTGTAATATTACACCCCTGCCTACCCCTTCGGGGATACAGGCGTGAGTCTATAAAAAAAATATAAAAAATAAAAGCAAGTAAAATCGCAGAACAAAGCTAGCTTATCGCTTATCAAATAAATCAATCTTGTAACCTGATATCTTTAATCCAAAGATTTGAAACGACCTCAACGTTTATAAATATCGGCCGTAAAATCCAAAAATGAGGCTATAGAATAATTTAAAGTGTTATGATTATAATCAAAGTGCGAAATATACAAAACTAGCGGGATCAACTCAGATAGGAATGTTTAAGCCTGGGAACATTATTTGTATTATTCTAAATATCCAATAAATAACAGAAAAAATAAGCATTATATATTATTATTTTATTTTATTCAAGAGTGCGGCATAGAGATATAATCTAACTATCAAAAGCCTAATATACATAAGTATATGTTTCTCATTGAAAAATGTTGCCAAAATTAAAACACATTCACACCTTTTTTATTGCTTGCAAGTCAAGTTAGTAATTTTAGATTCTAGATGACTAATAAATAAGCTAAATATAAGGTATTGTATTAATTTGTTTTGAGTTGAGTGCGGGCTATAGAAATAATCAAACTACCAAAAATATATAAGTTTGTCTGTGATAATGTTACGAAAATTAAAACTTGACCGCAAATTATTGATAGTGTGAGAAAAAGAATAAGAGACAGAGCGGTTTGAGACGGAAGGGAAAAGCGATAGAGCCTCCAGCTCTCCCAAAACTTTAAATTTTGATAGCTCCGAGCAGCAATAGATCCTTTAATAATCGTTTTCAAATAATTAAAAGCTTGAACATAGTTACTTACTTCCTACTAAATTAACGACAACCCATCGAAATAATATATCATTAAACAACGAACAATCCATCACATAAATACCGCTTCATTAGTTTCCAACGATTGCGTACAAAACAGACAAACAACTAAATATCTAAACGAGGTTTTCAATTATTTTTACATCTATATACGTAACAGCGGTCGCCGCCGTAACTCAAATGCATTTCTAGCCAGACCAACTTCTCACAATGCATAAGGAAGGGACAATAATTTTAATTGGCACACAATAAAATATAGTGAGGCAGCGGTATCGATTACGTGGGACTCTCGATGTTCAGCTAGTGATGGGGCGCAGTCGATTGTCCGCTTCTAGTCGATAGATTTTAGTCGATTGTATTTTAGTGTATTTTACTTTACTCAATTACAAAATTTTTAAACAGTAGTAATTAATTAAATAATGTCTTGTTGTGCATTAATTTGTTGCTAGTTTGGCAGTTTATTGCAAGGCGGTTTTTTTGTCTAGTTATGTACCTTTATCTCGACCGCAATTAGAAAAATATACGTAGTCAAAACTTACGGAGTTCTGAATTCGGTTTAATATTTTTTTTAAGCCCTCATAGGATATTTATATGTCAACAGTTTTTAACAGTTTTATAATATACTTGATATACTTCTAAAGCCCTCATAGGATATTTATATGTCAACAGTTTTTAACAGTTTTATAATATACTTGATATACTTCTAAAAAAGCTTTTAATTTAAACAGGTTTTATTTGTTGCTTTTATGTGATATTTAACTGCCATAAGCGTACAATGTGTCATAATTATCACGGTTGATCGCAATCACCTCTAGGCAATTGACTTCTTTAAAGGCCAGATGCTTGTCTCTACCCATATCTATAATTATGCACGCTGCATGTTAATAACTATTCGATGGCCAAAGTACTTTTAAACTACATTGTAGGCTCTTTTTTCACCCTAACGTATACCGTTAGCACTGTATATATTATTACATTCATTGAATTTTCATAGTGGTTATTGTCAACTGAAATCTACATAATTCAAATTAATTAAAGTATTCCAAACTGTCAAACACCGGTAGGTCTCTAGTGAGGTGCAGATGTTTTAATTCTTTTATTCGAATTTATTCTACCGTATCGATTACACGCTGTAAGCCTGCCGACAGTTATTGCTAGTGATGTCACCGCAGCATTTAGTCGACAATTCAGTCGAGATTTGTTTAAGATTTAATGTTAATAATATAATAAAGAAACAAAACACACAATAAAAATTAACACCTTTTGTTAAAATATTTAGGTGCAACGTCTTTTTTCGTTTGTTTGACAGTTATTTTAAATATAGTGATGTTCCAAAATTTTAAATACATTTTGTAGAAGTGACATAAAAACTCATAAACTACTATATTACAGTATGTTTCTTTAAAAGTAAAAAGTCCTCTTCCTGTCAAGTTAGCGTGCGCGCGCTCAGATCGCAGCGGCGATTGCGAGCGCAGGTGCGACCAGAATCGGCATATTCGTGACAATATAATTGTGCCGCATACCTCATTCCAGCTCCCTTAATTTATACCTAATAGAGAGATAATCTTATACTTTTTCAACACGTCTCATTTACATTTTAAGCCTTTATCTTTGGGTACAGTCGCGTGTAGCTGTTTTATGATCGTCCTTATTCAGGATTGTAGATTTTGCTTGCGTTGGTGTTCTTTGGGGACGCCCGGTGACAAGCTGTCGCGGCTTTTGATTTTTTAATTGATTTCAGTTTTATATGTGTACAGGTGCAGCGTGATAAACTTTTTAAAATCCAGAAAACAAAACATATAATAGTATTTTTAATGAAGCAATGGATGAAATTTTGAGAGAGTTGTTTAGTGGGAAGCTGCTATTTAGATAACAATTGAGTCAATTACCTTTCATTTCCTTCCTCTCTCTACGTATTACCTATCGGAAATAAGTAGGAAAATAATATTTCATCTGATCTTAAACGGCCTTAAGTATAAAATATGCAAATGCCGATTAGTGATGATATTTTTATTGGTGAAGTTTTACGATCGTAATAAATGATTCTGTGAAGCTTTCTCAAAGCTGACTACGATATTTATATATGACTTTATTAGCATTTTTCCGTGGCATTGCCCGTTTAAGACGATTAAAAGCACCTATACTGTTTGTAAACCCATATACTTGTCAAGTTTTAACAATATTTATTTGCTTTATCTTTTATTTCAGACCCTGCAGTGTAGATTTTTGAAAAGAAAGCAGTCTATGCTTCTTCTTCAACTATCTCTATGCTAAATTTCATCTTTATCAGCTGGGCAATTTAGACTTGAAAACGATACAGATAATCAAACTTTCGCATTTATCAGTATGAATTACTTAAATTAAATCTTAATTTAATTAAAGGACTTACTTCGTGAGTTTGCAAGACAAGTTATATATCTTTTTAAATAGCTTTAAATATTTCCAGTATTACCGGTCCGTAAGAAAAATATTAAGAAGCGGTAAAATTAAGTAAATTCGGCTATTTTACTACTGATATAGATAAAGCCTTATGATTTGCATATCTTAGATATTAAATCAGGCTGTACTGGTAAAACAGTTTTGGTCGAATCCTTCTTCCGGTAAGGTCATAAAGACATATGGATGGAATTGAGATAGAAATCAACCAAGTGACTGGTCCAGTGGTTGGCTGCTAAGCTTAGAGGTCGTGGAAGCGATTGCCACTCAGAACAAATATTTGAATGAGGAACACGAGCCTTTGTTCTGTGTTTAGGTGTAAAAATATGCAGTAAGTAGCAGCCATTACATAGTTTAGGTTCAGTTTTTCCAAAAAAAAACCAGAGTTTGACAGTCATCATCATCGTCCTCAAGTTATCCCGCTTGCATCCAAGATGTTTTGTCTTGAAGCCCGTAGTCGGCTTAGCGGTGTTACCAGATTTAACATCATATTAGCTTCCATGTGTGACACTATCTTAACTATGTTCAAATTTCGTCGAAATGTCAAAAACCCGAATCGCCAAACCCCGTTGTCGTCGACTGTCCCTCCGCCCGGGGTGGGGGGTACAATAATGATATTGCGAGCTGCGATCGGCCGGTGCGATAGTCCCGCCGTCGATAGATCGCCTCACGCGCACCTTAACGTTTATATTTCACTCCGGCAGAGGGCGTGAGCGTTGCACTTGTAAACTCGCGCGATTTAATTGGCGGAATCGTCGTTGTTTTAGAGAAATTGTTCAATCGCTCTTTTTACTTTTTGTCTGGTTTAAGTGTGAAACATGTTGGGGTTACGGTGGTTTAGAAGTTCAGAGGATTTGTTGCGTTTTGTGCAGTGGGATGCTGTTTTTGTTGATGATTATGTTGAAGGTAAAATTCTGTGATGATGACGAATTACAATCTGTCGGTATTTTTACAACTGATGTAGTAAGATCATTTTTACAGCAGGTCTCCGGGGAATAATTTCAAATATTTTAATGCAATAATGGAATATTTGGAAGAGGCGTCCATGAGAACAACGGTGATTCCTCTTCATTTTTATTTATTGCTAAAAAAAATATTTTAAAAAATGTGTCTGCTGATGGAGTAGTAGTTAAATTCAATTCCTATAAACAAAGAACCTGCATGAATTCAAATAATGATTGCTAAGGGCATCTAAATGTTATCGCAAGGCCAAATTTCAACGCGGAAATGCAAATCTCCGCTGCCTTCAAATCAGCAGTAAATAAAGCCGGCGTCAGACACCACGACGGAGTATCTGCGACAGGGCCACCTATGAGTCGCGTCGTATCTAGCAATAAGCGTTTCTCGCGTGCTCAATAAATCTAGCCGCGACGTGCGTACAAATTGGCGCGATCGCATCGCTCGCTTGTCTGTGCTTGCTTGTTAACGCTTTCGCGAGATCACTAGCGATTTTATTGTCGCACCTACGTTGCCGTCGTGAGTGCGCCCACGACTTGTCGCTCGTATATAGTTGTCGTAATAAAATAGCGCTTTGTTAATGTTTTGGCGGGGTTTGTTAGGGTTCGCGAATGGATAGAGTTTGTAATCGTTTTGGGATCGGCGCTGTTTCTGGGATACTAAGATAGATTGTGGAGAGGTGTGTGAGTTATGACTCTTATGACGGAGTGTGTTGTGCCGTTTGCGGATTGAACTCGTTGACCTTTGGTGTCTATTCTGTTGATAGTTTTCGTAGGTTGTGTTGGAAGGTTTGTGTTTTGAGAATATATTTTGAATTCGTAGGTTTTCTAACAATTTTTTAAATATATTTTGAGTTCGACAGAGAACACATTTACATTACATAATTATAACCACTTATATTTCGTCAAGACTTCACGTCACGTTAAATGTATATTTTTGAGAAATTTGCTGCGCTTTAATGCACTCTAACGACGTTGGCAATAGCAAACACAGTCATATTATACACTACACACTCAAGTGCCGCCAGATGGTTGACGACAATTGGATAGATTATTAGGCTTCATATTATTGTTATATTGCTGACTACAGATATTACGACGAGAACAAATAGGTATTCTATCAACAAATTAAGTGATTGAAAAGCACAATTACCTAGGTTACTACTCCCGACATTTGTTCGACTTGGCAGAGAAATCCTGAAATAATGCACGATGTTGTCCTTCAAAAATTCATCAGGTTTGAACCTAGACCTTATGCGTAGCATTCTGTTACTCTCTCCACTAGGCTATCGCTACCGAAATAAATATATTTACAAAATACCAAAACACCATCACATCTATGACAACCCACTCCAAAACCCCGGGTTCGATTCCTGATCAAGTTAAAAATTAGTGTGCGTGAGCATGGATGCTTGTATTGGTCTGAGTGTTTGTACACATAATATGTGTGTACTTACAAGAAAAAAAAAAAAGTTTATGCGTATGTTTATCCCATTAGTACCCATAGTACAAGCTCTGCTTAGTTTGGGTCTAGATGGTGTTGTATGTATGTCGTAGAATATTATTATATTATCATCTATTCAAACCCATCATTCATTTACCATAACACTACAGTACATTTCAGCTAAACAGTTCTGCTTACCCCCATTTACAAGAGCGTAATGGTACAGATAAGGCCGGCGACGTTTCCGTAGGCGATGCGATAACGTCGCGATAACGATACGCCACCGGATTGTGAACGTGTGTTGCTGTAATTAACTTTTTAGCTTTTCATATTTTTGTTGGTGGCAATTTTAAGGAATTGTCGCCTGTGTGCCTATCTGGTGCTACCTATATTTATATGGCAATGATGATTCTTTTTTGCTTATGGTTTTTTTTTTAATTTGGTGTAATATGTCTCGATAAAGTGATAAGTTGGATAACTTCTGGATGCAGGCTTATAAAACAATATAAGATTTTTGTAAACCTTGCTTAAAGCATTAATTTTTGGTTTACGAGAATACATTAGATTTACTGTGGCTACGGTTTATGTAAAACAAGCGAAAAGTCAGGTAACAGTGAAAATTACATAAAATATATAAACAAAAATATCATGGCTTAATAATATAATAAAATAAAATAAACATAGGTAATATAATATTGAACATTTTACGTAATCCACAACATAGATTTTCAGCACATCAGTTTCTAAACAAACAAACCTAGATCAAAATTAGTACACCCGTTTGGAAGCTCCAATGGCGCAAGCAAACATACAGATCTAGGTACACCTTAAACTTATATATTATACAAAGATTGCGTCGGGTGTAAAAACGAAAATAAACCGTGGTTAAATCCGAAAATAGTAATTAATTCCAAAGAAAATATTAGTTTCTGTTTATTTTTACTTGCTCAATAAAATTCCCTAACATCGTCATGTTTTTGAACTGATAAGTTAATATTTATAAAAGCATTTAAATAATCGGATCAATATTATTTCGCGGTGTGTTTTAAATAATTTTCCCACACTACAACATTTATTATGACTCACCACTTTTTTACTAAAGTTACATTTAATTATATTTATCAAAACATAAAAGCTCCGAGCACTTATTATATCAGCGAAATAATCAAAATCTACAATTTAAAGGTCCACTATCTCACAATAAACAGATATCGAATTTTCTAAACGGTGTAAATTTGCAAATGTTTATAACATTTTTATCTATTCGATATCTAGTAATATATGTATATATTTTCAACAAATTAATACACGCTGTTACGTTGAATCGATTTTAATTCCATTTAATTTATTTAACAATCTCGATAGTAGAGTATAGCCTCACTGGCAAACTTTATAAAAAGCAAATTAAAAGATCATAGACAGTTATTAGATTTATTTGATCTAAACGTGATAAAATCTGATTATTTTAATATTAATTTACTTCGCAATCCAGATGATATAGTAATATAAAGATAAGAAGGTTGTAACTGGTTACCTTAAAGGATAACTTTACGGTGATTTCACCTTCGAATATTAATGATTAAGTGACACTAAGGGCTATTTTTCTTTGATGTTTTTCACCCGGATACGACGGTTGATTGTCAACACATGCAGATGGGTTAACACTATCTGTTGCGAACTTTTTTTAATAAAAAAGTTGATGTCGTATATCGGTGTAGAATACCGTAGATTGATAAGAGTTGATTGAAATATTGAGTGCGAAATAGAGGTGTTGAATTAGATACAAAACTTGTTAATTTTAGAAACAGTATCTATTCGTAAAACTGTTGCCGTCGGCTTCAAAGATAAACATAATCTTAATCTCCAAAAAAGCTATTTTATTTACAATAATTACTTGCATAGGTTTATGATTTTAATTCTAAGAATTATTTTGAGATAAATGAGTTTGAGCTATGAATTATCCAGGGTTAGTTGCTAGAGGTCAATACTCTCAAATATGATAACAAATGGGGTAACCACATCCAAGAGAATTTCCACAAAACCTATCCCATACAATACTCACGGTATAACCCAAATTAAATGATTGGTAAAGCATTTACTTACTAAATAAAAACCTGCCAACAATCTATAGCTGTTGATTAAGTAAGTAGCTTTTTCTACGTGATATTAAACATTGATTTCTTTCTCACTCTTTCCGTTTTAAAATTTCACATTGATTTGAATAAATGCGTACGCCCACCAATAACTCGTAATAACATTTTATAGCCTTGTGTAACTTGTGTTCTACTACTTAGGAGTAGAACTTAAAAAAGTTTCTAAGGCGGTATAACATTAACCGTTCTATTTTTCCGTATAGATGCCGGCAAACTTCTTGAGCACTACCATAGACCAATAAGATGCGCAGGAGACATTTTTGTACGTAAAATTGCTACTGCGCAGCTCTTATTGGTTATGGTAGTGCTCAAGAAGATTGCCGGCTTTTATTCTTGAAACAGCACAACCAATATCACTGTCATATTCATGGCAATTTAGAGTCATAGCAAAGGTTCTGAAATTGCCTTAAAAGTCCTTAATTCGTTAATAGCCTAAGCAGAGTTAATAGACAACATTGATGATGGTGAAAAAGTGTTTAACGATTTCATAATTCACCATTAAATTGTAATTTTTAGTTTCCATAGTTTTCGAAACCCTTTGGGGCTTAACGCTTCTTTAGACGCAGTAGCCCTATAATTTTATCATAATTGACTGTCTCACTTCAACCCACCTACATCCATATTTGCCTAACAAACGTCACAAACATATTTGATACGATAATCAGTAACTAGTCGACATGCCGTATACGGGCAAAGACACTATCGGCAGCGTATCGGATACCGCCCGTATGACGGTGTTAGATAAAAAAACAATTATACTACATGTTATACTGTCTGTATGTGTACTAAGTAGTTCACTTTTAAATTATACTGATAAGCATCTATTGAGTATACTATTTGGAGGGTGAAGAAATACAAGCAACCATATTGGATTTTCTAATGCATGTTGATAAGAAGTTTAAAATTGTAAAGTGTAATAGTTATAGATAAATGTAAGATCTTTCTTAATATTGTTCTATGATTTTCCTAAGAATTTGACATTGTCTTGCTACATATTATTAAATGACCGACATATGTACAGTAAAGTCAAGTAAGTCGTTTAGAGCTCTACCGTAAGTAAGGTCGCAAAAGACCTGACAAACTATACCTACTTCAGAAAAGAGTTCCTTTTGATGTTCATGCCGATTCTTCTCAGCCACGCAGGTGGTGGTTCAATCGATGGATCACATACACAGAGATAGTCTAAACGAAATAAAGAGTAATATTCAATCGTGTTATTATAGTTCCTTAAATTGCTAACCACCACTTATTACATATTGTAACGACCATCTGAAATATTGGCAATTATAACATTGGCCTATTTTTAAAACCTAAATACTGGTAGCATTAAAAAGTATAATGTTATAATTTAAAATCGGAACTTCGTTTTTGACAGTTAAACAAACATGGCGTACAAAAGTTTACGAGCGGGAAAATGATTATGAAGTCAAACCAAAATGTCCGCATCGCAGACATGTTTGTAACGGAATGCTTTTAGGCCTGTCAAATGATTTGATAACATTCTCAACATAAATCAAGCAACGACATCTATTTGAAATAAGATATCTGTAATCTGAAGATCATGGATTAGATTGATTGTGGGTTTGCCTTGGACGGTATTCAGATTCGATCTTGGTTAAGTATAGTTTACAGTTAGAGAAAGTGTAAGAAGTTTATGTAAACTATGTAAACGTGAAAGAAAGGTGTAAAAAAAATTACCTAATTTTATAATAGTAATCTTAAGTAAAATTGTGCAAAGATGTTTATTTTAAATTATAATTATCACATACTTCTCGCATGATATATTGTGATAATTATTATTTAAGACGGCGACTTAATGAAAATAAATATTCAAAAATGCTCTGAGCTGACAGTTAATTTAAAATAACCACGTTTATATTTTCTTAAGCTTTACCTACTTAAAAAAAATAGAACAAAACAGTTTGAAGTAGCAGTTAAATTAAGTACGATAGAGCTGATTCTTTTTCGCGATTTCGGCAACGTCTATTTGTTAGAGTACAATCGATTACCTAAGATTTGCACCATACAAAGAGTTACATTATATACCTATCTATCTATCAATATGAACACAGGTATCTGTGCCATGATGTCTGATCTTGTTCAATTTTCTTACTTAACTCGAAACAAAAAAAATGCTTTAGGTATACGTAAATGTGTCGTGTGACGATTATTGATGGATAAAACAGAGCTGACGGTGCAAATGTCATTCAACCCACATTTTATTATCACTTAGATTAAGATTCGTAGTAGTTAAACACAACAAATTATAGATGTAGCACTATTGATACACACATATTGACCATTTTCATACACATCCTCAATTTAAGAACATAAAAATTGTCCTCAAAAATCCTTTTAAAATTAAAAATGCCGTAATAATAAGAAACAAGAACTTATAAAATATTCCGTCTGCGTAAACCTATTATAAAAAGTCATTAAAACTAGATTGTTGCAGGCGATTACAGACAAAAAACCTCCTTTGAAAAGATACAGGCATGTTGGGCGTTATCGCGGCGAACAATCGCCGCGTATCGCGCGGGCGAATCGCCGCGATCGGGAGCGTTTTCGGCGATAAAGAACCCCCTCCACCCTCCACTGGATGGAGTGTGAGGACGTCGAGACGCCTTTTGAGTATGCTACGACGTTCTGTTAGTTTGTTGTTATTGACGGCGACTTTAAGTTATAAAACTAGTAGGAAAATTTATGTAAGTTCCGCCATGTTTAAGATGGATTTTAACGGAAAACGACGGTATCAGTTTAAATAATGAATTCTAATTGACATGTAGCAAGTTCTTTTTTAAACTTAAATCTTTGTTAAAACTGAGAACGTTTAAGTTTCGAATTCAAATGTGATACTTTATGATCCACATTAAAATAGAATAGTATGGTTAACCAAGTGACGAACATTGTATTAAGTTTTAGATGGATAATATTTGAAGTGATACTAATCTAACGACTGTTAGCATTGATCAGTGTTGCCAGATCCAATTTTTAGAAATCCGTAGGTCTACGCCCAAAAATCCGTAGATGTCCGTAGACTGCCTCTATAAAAATCCGTAGATCTACGGACATTTTTTATAGATGATTTATAGATGGAATAACCTAAAGCCAAATTCCTTGTTGGTAAAGAAATTGAAAAATTGTTCCAGTGTCGCTGCCATTATCACTCTCACTATTACTATTTGCCATTTTAGTGCAAATAAACGAAAAATCCTACCATGATTTTATATTCGGCAACAAGAAAACAACACGGACTCGTCGTAGTTAGTCAACCCAACCAAAAGAAAATATTTTTCTAAACCTAAGGGCCTGTGCAAACCACGTTTTTTAAACGCGCCGTCGACGCGCGTTTATAGCGATACAGACGCGATACGCACGCAAGTCCGACGCAGCCTGTAGACCTTTGTAGGATAAAAGCGCGCGAAAAACGTGGTTTGCACCGGCCCTAAGTTGACATTGACAATGACAGACAAATGACAATCGTCTTCATTCCGTTTGTTATTATTCCTATATCGATGATTCCATTTTACGTTAGTCGCTATAATCAACTAAATAGTCTTCTTTGGACTTATCTATGGTATGATGTAGGTATTGTATTAAGCACAAATTATTATAGAAACGCAGGTCGCAGGACTACTTTTTTGTTGTTGACTGCTTATTTTCAATATGTATACTGTTGTTTGCGTCGGGTGAATGAAATCGAACAAAAATCCGTAGATTTGCTAGAAAAATCCGTAGGTCCGTAGACAAGAACAAAAATCCGTAGATCTACGGACAAATCCGTAGATCTGGCAACGCTGGCATTGATTCAAAGAAACGATATTGCCATTCTTAGAATGTAACAGCTACCGAATATTGCCAGTACAAAAAACTACATGTCCTGTATTTTATAATTCAAATAACTTGATATTTATCTCAGATCTTTATCTGTACTAGACTAAGCCATGTGTTTGCAGTTATAAATTACGATACTTATCAGTTAGAATAAACATTTGGAATAGGTTTGTTATAGCATTTTTCATAGTACAACCACAGATAAATATGCTTCATAGTTTACTAGTAGTTTAACTTTAGCTTATTGGTAAGTTTTTGAGAATGGAATCGAGGGATTATTTTTTCTTTGACGCAAAAATGATTGAACGGATTTTGATGAAACTTTGCAGTAATAGAGCTTACACAGAACAGTACATAAGCTTGTTTTTCTCGCGATAACTGACACTGACGCGAGCGAAGCCGCACGTAAAAGCAAGTAAAATTAAAACAGATACAATTTACACATCGCGCTATTTTCATACTAAGTATCTAGTCACTAAATCATAGATGATATGATAACATTCTCTCTAGTAATTACGGCTCGCCCTCACACCGTAGCGTACCGCGGTGTTATCACGATCTGAGCGTCGCGTTATCAAGCGCCCGCTCTCCATCTCAGATAACGATCCGGTGTAATAAATGGACGGTGGATTGGAGCGTGACGGTGTGATACGAGGACGTGTTGTGTCGAGCATTGTTGTTCGGTGTTTTATGTGAGCGTGTGTTTTCGTGTTGGGTGATGGCTTGATTTGAAAATGAGGTTTGAAGTATTGAGACATTGAATGTAGAAAAGAAGAATTTTCTCTTGCCTAAGGTAAGAACTTTGACTTAAGAAAGAGACAGGTGATATTGATTTATTTAAATGCAGTATTTTACAGACATGCTGATCACGAAGAAAATAAAAAATGTAGTCAGGAAGAAGAATATGTTTTATTGAGCAGGTAAGTAGATATGATGAAAATTAAGTTTTTCAAATATGGAAGAGCCGACAAATTATTCAAGGGACACGTGGGAATACCATGTTAACAATTTCTAGATAGCTTATGAATCAAAATATTAGCAGTAGTTTTCGCTTAAAAACATTTTGACTATCACAATCATTAACATAGCAAAATGTGCTCTATGCGTAGCATATTAGGCACATTTTGAGTTAGAGTTAATATAAATTAAAAGTCTTTATCTAAATCTGCCTCACAACATTTAAGATGTATAAATTTAAATAAATTACTATTGAGCTTATTATTTTGAATTTTTATTTGATTATTGCTATCCCGATGATCAATATTTCTGGTATATCATTTAGACAACTTTTACAATTCTCATGAAAAATCTATAAAAATAAAAATCATGATTGCAAACATCACCTGTCACTTCCAAATGTCAAATACATTCACAACTGTCATTTAGAACACAACCGTCACCTAAAACAAGTAGGTATTAAAAAAACTCGCACCATAGACGGCACAAAAAAACGTGAAATCACAACATCTTCCAATAACAAGGCGTAAAAAATCTCATCGCACAACTTTCACAGTGCCGTCAACTGGCACCGAACTCGCGACCTTTCGATGCCCCGCCCATCGCGATCTGGAATCAATTAGAGTGCGCGTGAGGCGGCCAGCCCACTGCGATCGAGATTGACCCCGAAACTCAGATTAACATACACTCGCTCACAACTATGTCATTTTAAAGAAAACTTGATAGCATATGATTTGGATTTATTTATATAGATTTTGCCCACGTCTTTACCTGCCTGCATGTCTGTTATTTCGACAAAATGTATCATATGTGCTACTCTGATGGGTAAGCTATATTACTGCGTAATATCATCAAAATCGGCTTAGAAGTTTCTGCGTGCAAGAGTAAGAAACATCCATACATCTACAATATTATTTCTGTGTTATAACTAGCTTCTGCCTGAAGTTTCGTCCGCGTGGATGTTGGTAATCGTAACAAAATGTATCCTATGTGCTACTCTGATGTAAGAGCTATATTACTGAGAAATTTCATTAAAAGTTCGGTAATTTTTGCGTGGAAGGGACCAAGACATCCACACATCTTTCCTCATAAACTTTCAAGTTATACATACATACATACATAGACTCACGCCTGTTTCCCGGAGGGGTAGGCAGAGACTACGAAACGCCATTTACAATGATCCTGACATATCTCTCTGCTTCATACACTCTCATCAAATCCCTCATGCATGCTCTTCTGTTTAGGGT
This sequence comes from Euclidia mi, assembly GCA_944739405.2. NCBI lineage: Eukaryota > Metazoa > Arthropoda > Insecta > Lepidoptera > Erebidae > Euclidia > Euclidia mi. Next base: position 58,857,879 of record OX123196.2, on the reverse strand, counting down.
ACTTCTAACCTTTACTGTTTTAAGAATGTCTCCAATGGTCAGAGAACGTTCGTCTGGGTTTTCCCCTTCGTTCCTGTCCCATTCACACTTGCCTTTAATATCTGCTTGGTCAGTCTTTAGAAGTAATACTAGGACTGCTTATCATTCTAACGGTTGCCCAATGCGTGTAATGAGCCATTTATATACAAAAATAAACTGCACTTGCGGTAAATAGCGCGTCTGTCTACATCATTATTTATGCATATTTTGGATGACATTATGGTTTAGTGGTATGTGACCCTAACCCCGGACAATGTTTGTGTTATTTTTAGAAAAAACCTATAACGGTAAAAGTTCTTTTTTTTTCATTTGCATACATTCATTGAACTTCATAATCAATGGATTTTCAAACTTTCATATTTTACATCCTTAAGGGAGAAAATACAAAAAAAAATCCTGATTTAGTAGTTGTCTACATTATGAAAATAACTAACTGTCCAAAATTCCTATTTCTAGCTCCATCTGAAACGTTTCAAATAAAATAAAATATGCAGTCTCAAATGTGGGCATTTTCTAATATTATTATTAATATACTTAATTATAATATTTCACGCATTATGCATATTTGAGTCATATATTATTTCCTCGCAGACTTAACGACATAGATATCCGTCTTATCAAATTCGTCTTTAAAAAATTTGCAATAAATATTTGCCAATTCTACAGTTGCTTGCTCTATGCATTATATGTAAGTGTGAGGTCGTCAGCCATTGCTTACACACACACATATGCATATACACACACATCGCACACACGTATCGTGCTTATAAAGCGTAGGTTGTTGAATAATATTATAATGCAAATATTTATGCATCAGTTTGGATTCTACTTTTTTTAGTTTTTGTTTTCAAGAATCATGTGATCTGCTTGGTTTGTCGAATTAACGCCATACCTACTTTTCTGTTATTATCTGTGGTAAACAAGTCATAGGTATTCGTCATGGAAAGCGTCTACCAAGGCATGGACGTATGCTATGGTTCTCGCTAAAGAGATAAAACAGACAACGCCAGGAGTGCATCTAACTTTCTGACTTCTGGCCGGCTGTTTTCTCAGAATGCCAGAAGATGACGCTTGGAAACGCTTCTGTCCTTCTACGGAAGGCAACAACGATGGGCCTGTGGTGAATAGACAACCGTGCTGATCTTACCAAGCTCAGTAAGATTTACTCGCGAGTTGCTAACCTTCGAGAGAGAATCACCAACTTTTTAAACTAACCTTCCCAACTCCGACTCCACAGTAGGTCACACAGACAAAATATAGGCCTTGCTCTTTACTTCAATTTTCAACGATCCTCTTCAACACCTCAAGAAACTATACAATGAAAATGACAGTTAGGTTACTGAATGGTCTTTTTGCAAATACCGTGTTAGAAGTCAGATAATATATTTTGTTTTTATAATAGAGATCACCTTCAATGAATTAATACCGTGACGGTTGTTTTATGATAAAAACGATATTAGCTATACTGCACGTTATTACTGTGTTTTATCTACGTAACAATTTGCAAACATCTTTTGATTTCTACATTTTAAATACCTATTATTACAATAATTGGGTTTATGCTCGTTCCCGATATAATATCCCTAAGTGACAACATGTAAACAAAACAAATAAAACATATTAATAAGTAATTATACTCTTTTGAATCTAAATGATGATGAACGAAATGATTATAAAATTGATGTAATGTTTTGAAATGTATTTGTAAACAACTTGATCAATTACGATTTGACTTTTATTAAATGTTGTATGCAAAGTTTTATGACGTCAGAAGCTCGGAAGTAGTAGTAATTTCCTAGGAAATATGCCTAATCCTTAGCATAAGGTTAAATAAATATGCTTACCAGCCTTAATTCACATTCCAATTATAATCTTGAAGTTCAGTATTGGACTCCAAAACAATATAATCATAAACTAACCACCTTATCACTATGGCGGCTCGTAAAAATTAACTAAGCGCAACGACAATCAAAACATTAGCTTTTATTACTATATATTTTAATATATTATAATTAATTGATAATTAGAAGTTGCACGTGGATATCCACACTTTGCTATCTGAGCTTCAAACTAAACGAAGCCTCGAGTAAATTAATAATTTAAAGAATGTTTTTATAATTAAGTAATTAGGCAAATGATAATCATTTTAACTTAAAATTGAATAGATTATGCGTATAAACGAAATTCAATAACACAAAACATAGCTTACACTGAAACCAACAATGCCTGTTGATATTACAATTCCTACCAGATATCATTACAAAACAAAAATTAAATTTATGCTATAAAAAAGTGGTCGTATTTCGGTATCTATATTATCAAAACAATTCTATACTTTCGGGTTGTACGATTTATTACAATTTTATCCTTTGGAGTTGCATGATTTAAAATCATCGCGATCATGCATTTTAGTATTTGCACGTATCTTGAAAATACAGAGTGCATGCATTATCAGTGTAGATATTATGACATGACGTGGGTGTAGCAATACACCTCTGCCTACCTCTTCGGGGATATAGGCGTGAGACTATGTATGTATGTAAGTATATTATGACAGTTGTGTATCTTACACAAAGCTCCCTTGATGCTCGCGAGCTGTTTGCGTGCATGTAGCGTACACAGATTAGGTTGAGGTCGTTCCTGCATTACCAACTGATGAAATAGCAGCAGGCGACCTACCACAAGCAACATTTATTTTGTGTTGTTACCATGCACATAAGCAGTTCGTACTACGTAACGCTCGCGTGCAGCTCGCGATCAACTCAAAGAAGTGGACGCACCTTTACAGATTTGAAACCATCATCATACATAAAAAAATCTTTCACCACGATACAGATTTTCATAATTTTGATTATAATATTTTCGGGTTTCCTCAGTTTAGATTTTTCTCATGCCACTTTTACTTTTTTCGTTACTTATTCTTTACTTTAAAAGTTATAATAAATAATAATAGCTGAAACATTTTGGACCATAGACTTTCAAGGTGCTTACTAAAGATGTGTTAGATAAAAACAGCGCTGCGGTGTAGATTTAAACTGGCGATAACGGCTTTGATTCCCCGGCCAGTAGATGTTTTCTTTAGATAATTTTATTATTTCGGATGAAAAAAAAACCTGTTTTAACATTAAACAATGAGACTGTTTGTGTATTAATATTTATGACAGTATTTGTTTATAAACGATTCCGTGTAATTGTTTCTAGTTGTGAATTGCTCTTATTGTGAGAATGATTAGAACTTTCTTGCAAATAGTTAACATTTTAGTTAAGTTTAATATAATAAGTACATACATATAAATGCCTGTATGCCACAAAATTGTTGCTATAAAGTAGCAACAATTTTGTGGCATACAGGCATATAGTAAGTACCTACCTAAAACAGAGCACCTGTTTTAGGTAGGTACTAACCATTTTTTTGCTCCTGAAAACACAGGTAATTAATTATTTTCTTTTCCTAGCAATACGGTAACAAAAAACACGTTGCAAAAAAAATATTTACATCTCATAGATTAACTTAATCTTTTCCTTTCCGGTCTAATAAAGAAAAACAATTCCAAAATAACCATACAAAAAAATTAATATCACGATTTTAATTACAAGCCAATATTAATATTTTTAAGTAAGTAATTAATCAAATATCATGTCATAGATAACGGCTATTAAAAATTATAATTGGTTCATTTACACGTAACGTAAAAAATATATGAACCATAGACACTGCACCTGTCATAAACACTTACTCTATACTCTATGGATATGATGTATTGTTACAAGGCGTAAAGAAAACATGATTTGTTCATTTACATACTGTAGACATCATATACCGGTAGAAGTATATGATTAATGATTGAACAATATTATAATGAGTTAGTAATTACATACAAGATTATAATCACGCTAGTAACCTAGAAAGAGCAGTCAGAAGGCTCTTTAGAAATACCTACTTTCTTACTTGTTATTAAAACAAGTGATTCTGTAGATTCAATTTAACTTTTCTCCAAGTATGTATTTCATCTGACATAACATAAAACGTTAAATCTTAATTAGAATATAATGCAATCTGTTTATTTCTAGTTTTGCATACTGAAATCTATCTAATCTCTAATCGTTTCGAACGAAATTTATTATTATATTTATAAATTTATTTATAAAATAAATTTATTTATAAATTTTCGATTACCAGATTGTGAATTTTGATTTATTCTAACGAAATGCGTGTCACTGGCAACTTAACTTACAAGAATTATTTTTAATGACTTACATAAACATGATATTGCCCGATGAACATTATTGTAGTCTTTAAAATCACTGGTTTATAGAATGACAAATTACATTTTCGCAACCAGAATCGACCCCCTCAGGTTTACAAGCGTAAGCCCAACTTACTATTGGGTCAACGAATTAGAAGATATATGTATGAATATATCCGTCTATATATATTTAGTGTGAATGGGACAGGAGGAGGGTGAAGACCTAGGCGGACGTTCTCTGACCAGATTGGAGACATACTAAAAAAGGACAGGTTAAAAGTAGGTACCCTTAACCGAGGAGCACGCACGAGAAATTTGAAGAGAGTGAATGAAGCAAGAGAGACATGTCAGGATCGGTGCAAACGGCGTTCCGTAGTCTCTGTCTACCCCTTCGGGAAACAGGCGTGAGTCTATGTATGTATGTATGAATATTTGTCTTAGTACTATCGCGATGTTTGACTGAAACAAAAAATACAGATGTTCACACGCAATTTTATTGTGGCACCAGGTTATTGACTGATAAATAAAAATAGGCCCGCTACTGATAATTATTTCAATAATAACTCTGTTACTGATAATAATTTGGAATAAATTTGGGGAAATCCTTCAAACGAATTAAGTTGGTGACCACTATCTCTTACAGAGAGGGTAGTGTTTTTGATTCTGGGCACGGGCCTCATCTCACTATGAGAAGGGTAAGGCCATAGTCCACCACGCTGGCTAAGTGCGGGTTGGCAGACTTCAGCAGACGTGCAGGTTTCCTTACGATGTTTTCCTTCACCGATAAGCAAGCGATATTTACCAATTTAATACGCACTTAACTTCGAAAAGTCATTGGTTCGTGCCGTGGACCGATGATCGGAACCCGAGATCCTCTGTGTAGCAGTCCTGAGTCCGTCGGTCTCTCCACTGGGCTATTGCTTGCTTTTGTTTTTGATATACTTAAACATAAAATATACTTACTAGAATACATACTTATTCGAAGAGTCAGGCAAAGAACACACCGTCATATTAGGTACATTAAAACAGTTATACTCAATTATCAGCAATTTCAGTTGCCTATTATGAGCATAGATATTCATCAGTCTATTGCAAACTTCATGGTTTTACTACTTATTATTTAAGAAAATACTGATTCACTTTCACCAATTTGGGAATCGAACCCTTAATCTTTAAGAGCAAAGCGACATCACAAATACAACCGAACTACTAATACAGGATAACGATAAAAATAAATTACATTGTTATGCATTTTGCTAATTAAAAGTCAACAATGTTAATATGATTACGTCGCGTTATCGCGAAGGAAATATAACATACTTCCAGTGCTGATAACGTTTGCCTAATTGCTGAGGCCAAAAAGACTTATCGATATCAGTACAGTGACCTTTAGACTCGGGAATTGGAGTGGCAGAAATGCTGGGTACAGCATATAGTCGGCTCAGCAGAGGAAGTCTTTCTCCTAGCGTTATCCCAGTTTCAACCTGGGGTCCACTTACTAGTCTAACCTGGGGGGCGATTCAGAATCTTTCGATATCTCATTTGACATTCGATTCCGTTAATTGTCGAACGGGCCACCTCATTTTTTGTCAAAACTATCGCATTTCCTGTCAGTTTATGCATTCAGTATGAAGTAAATTAATAAATAGAGCGAATTCAATGAATATTTGTTCAAAATATCTCTGACAGGCGACTAAAAGACGAGGACAATAATTTGACATATCGTACGATTACTTGTCGTGACATTCTGAATCGGCCTGCGGATTTGACTGAATATTAGCTTTTCCACGGAGCGACTGCCTGTCTGACCTCCGCAACCCAAAGGGATAGCGATATTCCATGGTTTAGACTAGTGTCAGTTTATCTAGAGATAGGTACTGACTCCCTATAACGCTTGTCAAAGATCTTCATGGCAACCGGGACCGACGGCTTAACGTGCTCTCTGAGGCACGGGGCAAGCGATAATTATAAATTCAATTATTTATAAATATTTCAATACGCACATAACCCAAAAAGTCAGTGGTGCGCGCCGTGGATTCGAACCCGATGCCCTCTGCATAGCAGTTTGTTGGTATCTCCACTAGGCTATCGCTGCCTCAGCAGTGTTTATGTGAATATCGATCACTTGCAACGAATTTTATTTCATGTGTATTGAAGGAGTTATTGCGAGTAATAAGAGAGTGACTCATTTATAATTTAGTCTAGACAAATCTCTAGCAATTATTATAAGACAATGCAGACCCTGTCATACGAATTTTAAAACAATCTGAACACTTAACTTTTTACTCAACGTTTTAGTTAAACCTAATGCTAGTCAATGGCTACTGTAATCAAATCTGACAATGATGGATCGAGATCCATTGTACTTAAACAAGTATTGAAAACACATCACAATCTATAACACGTATTAATTATATAATAATATCGCCAGTTTAAAAGATTACAAGTGAGCTTTGAATATCTTTATGGTGTGTAGGTTTTATTCCTGTCAAGTGTAGACAGTCTGACAAAATAACCTGCCATTTTATTTCTGTTACCTTTAAGTAGAATTAAGAATTGTTTTTGAAAATACGCAGTTTGTATCCTGGTAGTCAGTGACTCCTCCGCGAACACGACCATTGCAAGCCGGTCGAAACGTCGAATAAAACAGACATTAACATTTGTATTAGACCCTCAAAAAAGCTGACCGACAACGCTTTGATACATTTGAAATGTAGTGCTGGAGAAAAATGCTTGGAATTCATTGGACAGAACACCGTACCAATGAATCTATTCTAGCCGAGCTTAAGCTACCGATGAGACTCAGCACAACATGCTTACGGAGGAGTTTTGAGTTCTTTGGCCACATTGCCAGAAATAGAGGTGATAACTTAGAAAAGCTGCTGATAACGGGCAAGGTGGACGGGCACAGGCCCAGAGGCAGAAGCTCCTTGCGCTGGTCTGACCAGATCCGCTCTGCTTTGAACACCTTGGTCTGCGAAGCCATCCACGCTGCCGAAGATAGAGTCAGCCGGCGCAAGATAGTCTAGGAAAAAGTTATCCTAAAAAGCCACGACCCTCAGCATTGAGGATAAACGACGCAAGGAGGAGGAGGAACATTTTTATTTTTGTACCCCATTCAATAAACATGTAAGTACCTATGGTAATTTTATTGGAGCCTCTTGCGAAGACTTTGGGGTTTATTAACGACTAAATAATTCTCGAGGCCAGGCATAGAAATGATTTTTACTTGAAAATTGTTGTATTACTGTCATTATGCATATGAATTAGAATTCTTCCTCTGCATCGATAGACGATGTTGTTGTTGTGGTCCTAAGGCACCACGCTGGTGCAGAGGGCCCCAACAAGTTTTTTCGAAGCCGGCCGGTCCCACGAGATTCTTCGAGCGTCTTCCCATTTGAGTTCTTCCTTCCTGAGCTCCCTGTCCACCGATCTCCTCCACGTGTATACTGGCCGTCCGTGTCTTCGCCTACCCTCCGGTTGCCACTCAAAGGCGATTTCAGCAGCATTACCATCTTCCGTACGGAGAGTGTGGCCAATCCACTTCCATTTCCGCTGGGCAATTTCTTGCAAAATTGGAGTTTGATGGCATATAGCCCACAACTCTTTATTCAAGATGGTTTTAGGCCAGAATTTAACCTGTAGCTTACTCGTTAAGCCTTTCGTAACTCTCCAGGTTTCACAGCCATAGAGAAGCACCGACTTTACGATGGACTCGAAAAGGGAGAGTTTAATGCGCCTGGTGAGAACATTGGATTGCCACACTGGTCTAAGTTGGGCATACTCTGTTTTGGCTTTTTTAATACGAGCTTCAATGTCCTCATCTGAGCCTCCTGTGCTTGCCATGATGCTTCCGAGGTAAGTGAAATTGGTGACAGTGGTCAAAGGCTGGTCGTCCAACTTCAATGTGGTCGTGTTGTCACTAGGGAGTATCCGCATTTCAACCGTTTTACAAGTGTTGACTCGAAGCCCACGCTTTAAAGCAGCCTTCTTCAGTTCTTCAAGCTTGCTTTGGAGTTGAGGTAGCGACGGCGAGATCAACACTATGTCGTCAGCATAATCCAAGTCCTCAAGTGTACCATTTCCCCACTGAAGGCCGTTTGGTGTCTATGTGACTTCCCTCATTATATCAACGATCAAGATGACAAACAGAAGTGGTGACAGTAGACAGCACTGTTTCACACCGGCTAAGATTTTTATTGGGTCACTTAGCGCTTGTTCGTGAACCACTCTACTGGTACTCTGCTGATATAAAGCTCTAATTATATTAACCACCCTGGAAGGAACGCCCCTGTTTAACAGACACTTCCACAGTGCGCCCCAGTTCACGGTGCCAAAGGCCTTCTCAAAGTCGATCGATAGACGATGATTGGTTTTAATTATTTATTGCTTAAAAACTTTTAGTAGATTCCCAAGAAAATCCGTGCAATTTTTCTCAAATACAAGTACGTTTATTATGATAAAACAAGTTAACATCCTAATGTTATCACGGTTGCATCCCTGACTTTTGCACGGACGGTCTAAGAGACTTGAGTCTACTTTAGTAGAATAGCGCTTATTGATACATTTCTTTATTCTTAGCCCCGGGCGCCAATAATATACACAAATGAAATACAACCCATATGTAAATAAACTTCCACTACACTATTTGAGCCAATTAACTCAAAATAAAAAAAATATAATTATTCTGAGTTTTAATGAGCTCTTTAATGTGATACAATTAGCAAGGTTTATAAATTATTTATTCGCTCCAAAATGCTCTATTAGTGTTGAGATATGTCTTACGATAAGTGAATATGACATGATTATAATATCTAGAGGTGTTAAAAGTATCAAATCTTATATAGCTGTTCATATCTTGATAAAGAGGATCTTAGAACATACACACGCGCCTTTTTCCCTTCGGGGTCGAGACAGCGGAACGCCAGTTGTTTCTATCCTTACAAACCTCATGCACTTCCTCTGCATTCAATACTCTTGTCATACATGCTCGACGGTGCCGGATCTTAGAAGTAGGTGTTAAGCTAAACTTTTTAAGACTCAACAGACTACGATTTCATGCAATTATGATCGAAATTATTTTTAACCGTGCAAACTATAAAAGAGATGTAACCGAATATTCTCTTTACGTCGGAACACTGGTTTGATGGACTAGCAAAAATGCTACCAGTTCCAATGGCAATAGTACCTAAATGTACTTTCTATGTATGTCAGTCCAAAACTGGACGTATTATTTTTGACCGATAAGTGTAAACACCTTTATGAAATTTAAAATGTAGAGCCACAGGCGATTTTTATTTGTCACCGATGCCACGTTGTGGATGTCGTTGCTGCGTTCTTTTTTCTATGGCTTATACACAGTTTCATACGTTTGAAGTCGGATTTCCCACTTGAGGAGTTAATGAAATATATAAGGCCAGTACTTTACTTGGATTTTTAGGATAATCCGCTTCAATTATCAACAAAACTACCTACTACTATCATAAAAGCCCAACACACATACAGATAGAGTTCCTACTCTTGTATTTCTACTAGCTTTTGCCCGCTGCTTTTTTGCTCGCGTAAATTTCGCTTCGATAAAAATTTTTGTACAAACCTCCCCTACACTTCAGAAGAAACATACATTTCAGAAACCAATATACAAAGTTTGAAGTTAATCCATTGAAGGAATAAAAAGTTTCATACAGACTGAAAACTTGGTTTACACCTTTAGGGGAGGAATTTCCACAAATCCCCTCTTAGTGCTCCCCTACACTCCTCATGGAACATACATGCCAAATTTCACCTACTTGCGCCCAGTAGATTCGGCTGTATCGTGTCTGTCTGTCAGTCAGTCAGTAACGCAAGGATTTTATATTATATACAGACAGAAGATAGTACGTATATTTACTAATTTTTTACCTGTTCACATTAAGTTGCGACATTGTTACGAGTATTTTGACATTGCGCTTAATCCTCTTTACATTATCTATACCATCAATAACGATTGTATTCCAAATTCCAAATTTAAAGATTTTTATTTTTAATCTTGCCAGTCATACCTTCTTTCTAAATCCCTTGATCCTTATATCATCTACATGTTTTAAATATACGCATCTCATTTTCGCACATTGTACAGCCGTAAGAGCAAGTGAGATAGGACATAGTATACATAACATATCTTGAGATAGGGATAAATATTATCTACTGTAGTCAGTGAATCTTTCGTTATCTTGTATCCATACCTATTACATATATTTTGTGGTGTATTTGCGATAACATCGTATAGATATCTAGTAATATATTGATAAACTGATAAAATATAATTGAACACACTGGCTACTGTTACGAACAAGTATTTCAGCTGATCAATCAAGCAGAAAAAACAGTATTTCTACTTAAAATGGTCGTAATACAAAATACACTACAACTAATATAATTTGATATTTTGGTCTAGTTAATATTGATATTAAAATGATATGCTCATAACTGTTGTAACTTGAGCCCTCAAACGCTCAAATATCAACAACATTCCATAAGCAATTTCGAAGAATAATTACAGTTCTTTCTAAAATAGCCATCATACAAAATGCTCTGAACACCACTACAACTTGAGCTCCCGAACACCCTTACACAAATTTTAAAAGACACCCCACATTAACACACACATTGACACACTCTATCCCTCTCCCGCGCACACATAGACGTTCACCATCTCTGTCTCACATACATTGAGAATTTGATAATGAACGTGGAATCAGAGGAGAGATAAGGATTCTCCCTCGCGTTATCAGTGAGATCGGGAGGCTGGGGCCACTAAGAGCACACGTCATTTTTACCGCAAGCACGAATGTTAAGGGGCTGATGGATAGTTTTTGTTTTTATTTGTTCAATTTTAGATTGTTTGCAGTGGGAATTCTAAAAGTACTTAAGGTGGATAAGTATAGTTTGAGTCCAGAATAGTGTGACAAAATCCAGGTATTGTAAGGTTGTATTTATCCTGGCATGGCGCGAAATTACAAAGTATAAAGTGGTTTTTACGTCAGCTTTCAGTATGAACTAGATTTTCACTGTTAGTTTTTAGTAAAACTAAAAGCCTTGTCTTTTTGACGCTTTCTTTAATTTTAATCTGTAACTGTGAACCAAACTCACCGAGCCGTAGGTAAAACGTACATAGATAAAATGTATATAAAAATATATTTTATTCAATTATAATGCCGTAAACCGTCTAAATTAAGATATCTTCCAATAAATCGAAACATTGATACTAAGTTTATGAAAAAACGTAAAATCTATAATACAACGTTCATCAACCTTCTGATCCTAATTTAATGCACACGTATCTAAATAATAATAAAATGTAATTAAATAATGTAATGTTAATGAATTATTGTATCTAAATAAAACCTTAGTCATAAGTTTAAAAAAAACTTGACATAAGGCCTCTGTGGTTGCCGGATGACATTGACGTGAGGTGTCAAAATAGGAGCATGCTGCACGCGTTCGAAATTCAAAAAAATAAAACACGATTTTAGAGGTCACACGATATCGGTATAGCAGATAAAATCTGATATTTAAATGTATCATATATACTATTACTATTAGGTTCCCATACACCAAGTACCAATTCCAAGATCGTTTTGGTTCAAGTTACTGTTGATGTAAAGGTTATGTTTTGAACATAATTTTGTTCAGTTTCATACTACTTCCTACTTATAAACATGTGCTATTCAGATGTATTTATGTAATTTTACCAAAATACGTACAGTAGTGTTTGCGTAAAGAGTTACAAGCAGCCATACATCCTTATATCTATCAATCTGTACATCCTCTAAAGTTTCGCATTTGTGATAGCATTTAGATAGCTATGTATTCTCTCTAGTAACTTCTACGTTTTCAAATAACTTACTCAAATAATCATATTACTTATAGTTAGGTACTTAGTATTCACTTAAAATAACTTAATTGTAAATTAAATCAATAAATTAAGTAAATAAATATTGATACTAATATCTGGTAGAACTTACAAGTATTTTTACGATATTTGGAGTACATAGTTTTAGTTAGATATTGATCTATACCAACGTATATAATTATGTTACTTAGTAAGATATTAATAGCAACTATGTGTTGTATATCGCAGTACAAGTATTACAAATACATGGTACATTACTACATAAAAAAATATTTATTGATCGTGTTTATAAATTTGCTGTTTATATTCGTTGGTGTCCTTATTAGATCCTTATCTGTCTAAGTTTCATTGTATGTATGCATATACACAGGTTTCAACAATTTTATGCATTCCAGGCCGCACCTGTAGATATGTGGTTCGATACTTTAAAGAATATTTAATTGTTAGTAGCAAATAAAATTATAGTTATCATAATATTGCTTAGATCATATTTGAGTTTGCTGCATGTTCTTCATCAATGGCATAATTAATATCGGGATCCTGCCGTTTTGCCGAAAAGATTTTGTCAAAATTTCATTACCCAAACAAATTTTAGCAACCTTTTTAGGGTTCTGTACCTAAAAGGTAAAAAACGAAACCCTATTACTAAGCCTCCGCTGTCTGTCTGTCTGTCTGTCCGTCTGTCTGTCTGTCACCAGGCTGTATCTCATAAACCGTAATAGCTAGAAAGCTGAAATTTTCACAAATTATGTATTTCGGTTGCCGCTATAACAACAAATACGAAAAATAAAAAAATGAAAATATTAAGGGGGGGTCCCATACAAAAAACGTGTTTTTTTCGTATTTTTTGCTCAAAATTACTAACTGTAACAGTTAGACGCTTTAAATTTTCACAGAATATGTAGTTGTATATTACCTTTTAAAATAAATAATTAAATAAAAAAAAGTTAATAATAAAGGGGGGCTCCCATACAACAAACGTAATTTCTAAGCAATTTGTTACCCGATCTTAATAAACTAGTAGAAACTTAAAAAGTATTTAAGTATACATACAACGAACGTGATTTTCTTTTATAGATGATGGTACGGAACCCTTCGTGTGCGAGTCGGACTCGCACTTGCCCAATTTTTTTTTATACCATTGCAATACTTCGAATAATTTTAGTACGCATATTTTTATTTGGTAAAATTTTTACTTGGCAAAATATTGCCAAGTATAATGTCATTATGGCATTTGGTCTTTTATAAAATAAAGTATTACAGCAAACAATCTTCAGACAATAAACGTTTGGTGATATTAGTTTATTTATGGAAATAGTTAGAGTAGGTTAATTAATAAAAAAATGGTTAGGTTAGGTTAGGTTAGAACTCCCCCCCGTGGGATCTCCACCTTGTCGTGAAGATCCCACGGGGATATCCTGGGCCTCAGTAACCGTGGGTTTGAGGTACACCCACGGTGAAGCTAAGCGGGATCCCGGGAGGGGACGCTCCACGTGGGCGTGAGGCCTGCGTAGGATGCGTCCCAAGGTGCGGGTGCGGGGGACAGTTCTGTCTGTCCCTCGCAGTCGGGTGCGGTTGCGGGAGGAGAGGCGTGTCGGTGTTGCGTTGCCGCGCGCCCTATCTCCCGCGACCAAATGGGGGCGCACCATCGTTACGTCGCGGTGGGGCCGCAGAGGAAGAGGAGATGCGGTGTTGCGTTGCCGTCCTCCCTATCCTCTGCAGCAGCTGGGTGTTTTTGCGGCGGAGCCCAACACCTTCATCCGCCGCCAAGGGGGTTTCGTTTTCGTTCGGGGCCCGCCTGACCATCTGGCGGGCCAATAGCCGTCGGGGGATAGCGAAGAATGCTTCGGTGAAACCCTACCCACCGACACATGGGTACATGAGGAGCACGGGTTGGTTTTTAGTCAGTAAGGGTCTGACAGTCCCCTTCGTCCTTCCCCCCCAGGGAGTCCATGAGGATTAAAAAGAAAGGTTAGGTTAGAACTGTGACTTCCTACGCACGAGTCGAGCGAGCGAAGCGAGCGGTGCCGCGGCAGCGGCCGGCGAGTGCCACTAACGACTTGCATTAATAGAAAAAAGAGATTGTTTTTAGTAGGTTACCCGGAACTGAACTATTGAAAAACTGTTATTCCAACTGAAATATTTGACTAAATAAAAAATGTTAAAAGTAGGTATCTACTAGTTGGTAAACAAGTTATAGTTTAAAGGTTCATTTCCCAAACATTAGGTTTGCGTTACAATTTTTCTGAATAGATATTTTGCTAAGTAATAATTTGGCAAATGAAATTATGCGAAAAAATTTTGGGAAGTGAAAATTTGTCAAATTCCTTTCGGTCAAACAAGGGAGACCCAATTATATAATTTGTATTTTCCTACTAAAACAACATCTGGATATCATTGTAGTAAACATAGTCATTTTAAAAGTACTCCATGAATACATTTTTAATAGATATTTATGTATTTCTCATGCCTTATTGTTTAAGCTGTTTGTACTCCTTCTCCATATACAATTTTCCAACTATTGCACCTACTTATCTGCATCTACTTCATATATTTAATTAATTCTGCTTTACTTTAAAATACTTATAGAAATTTTCGCAATAAACATTCTAGTGCAAAACAAGTCTATATTCAAGTTCTAAAATATATAAAGTCATTGATACATATCAATTAAATCTCTTGTCTAGTCTCTGACGGAATTTTTCGGTCACATATAAGTTACGAAATAAATATTTTATTGTATGTGTAACTTTTATGTCACTATTTAGTGCTTAATTTATTACCTAGTTGCAATTATAATTTCGCTATTTATATTCTGCACCGGATCCTCATTAGATGAATATCAGTCTCGATTTCATATGAATTCTTAGCAAATAAAATGTTTTCATTTGCTTTTATTATTTAACATTTTCTCCATTGAGAAACGAATTTATAACTTATTAAAAAAACTATTTAGCAGCCATTTAATTTTACATATTTAATAATTTCAGTCCAAACAGTGTATCGATATTAATCTCATACCGATATATCAATTCGGCATTGGTTTAAGCATATCATGTTTGTTGCATTTTATTCGTAAGAATATAATATTTTCCTTATATACCTATTTAGTATGCTGTTATTAATATCATATTTACATATTATCTTGATCATTGATTTTCATTTTTTATTACTATTTATAATTTCGACTTAATCAGACTTATATATAGACTCATGCATATGTTTATTAATATATAGGTATAAGTATAAACCAAAATAAATACCTAATATTTAAAAATAAAGGTAATTTTATACACAACATAACACATTATGCATATCTGGAATATTAAGAAAAGTCGAAGAGTTCTGAAACAAATGAAGTTGTTCGGTCGTCCCTCGTGCCTGCATCTCTTATGGTGCTGATACACCTGAGCATTCACGTGTAACAGAACAGCGAGCATTCGCCGCTTTTTGTTTTGTCGTACTGAACAACGGACAGAGTCGAACATTGCGACGAACATTTTTACGACCTCTCTAGCGAATTAGGAAGATTAAACTATGACGGAAGCATTTGAACGACCTATATTCTGATGAAAGGGTTTAAAAGAAAAAAAAATTGACATTTTATAGATTTTTCTGATAGTACATTTGTTGTAATATCTCCCAAGCTTCCTAACACAACGTACACATACAGTTACAACGCCCGCATTGCAGTTTAAAACAGTGAAAACATTAGTATCAGCCAATAATTATATTTTTATCAATGATTTACATTGGTTCACGCTCTGATAATGTATCTAGAGAGCAATAAAAATCCTATATAATACATTAGTAGCATTGTAAAGGCTATCAGAAGAGAGAGATAAAGGCAACCAATCTTAATGACGTTCTTATCGCGAATTTCGGAGAAAACTGGTATAACACACATGTATATGTATACATATTTGTTTATACAAGTATACAAATACATTGCGGTATGTTTGTATATTTGTATTTGTATGAAGGTATTCGTACTGTTGGTTTTTGTTATTATACTTATTGCTTGAAATATTTTGTTTAGGAGGAAAGGAACTCGTTTCTATATAGGATTCAATTAGGTCAACATCGAAGTGCCTACTTAGGTACATTAAATTTAATAAAAAAAATATTTTTCATTTATTTCATAAAAAAATTATGTTGGGGTCAATGAAAGTGTATCGAAATCGGTTAACCCAGGTTCGATTCTCAGGATCATACTGAGTGTCCCTCTGTGACCGACCTCTCCTCCTATCACTACTGGAGCTAAAAGTAGGTACAAAGAAAACTGAACCTTTTGCTCACTGCACAGGGTTTTGTTACGTGTCAACATGCAGAGACATTACAGAAGGGCCATAATTGCCTGGGTAAGAATCGTAGAACAGTGGAAGCCTTTTACTCAGCGTTTCAAAGGTTAAGCAAGAAGAGGTTCATAAACACCACTATGTAGAAAAACATCTCACTTAAATTTTTATTTATACTCAGTTAAAAGTTCTTGTCTTGAATATTTCTCAACTTAATACTTAAAAGAAATACGGATGCTTATTTATTGGTCTTCACATAGAACATATTATTATCTGATAGATATGTCATCGATTAGGTATATCGGATATGCAGTGTCCAGTTTCACTAGAAGCTAGGGGTGTAGAATGACGTGTATTTCCGGAGGGGTCCTTGTAGAAAATGCCAGATTTTATCGATAAATGCAGTCCTTTTTGAAGACAGTCAAGATTGCTTACAGCTTAAAAGGTAAAGTTTAAAACTAGCATTGCTTTTATAAACATAGGTATAATGTAGGCATACTACGCTTAGTGACCCTTAAAGATGTGTTGCTACATTTTCAAATAGATACTAATATGTCAATAATCCTACTACTTTCATTAAATACATTAATGTTTCTGAGGAATTGAGAATCCCTCTTTACTACCTAACAGTGTAAACATTTGCGTGCATATTGCTAGTAGGAAGTTTGTTCCTCCTTCACGCAATATCAGCTAAACGGTGTAATATGACACTTTGCAGTTATATAGCTTATGCATCAGTTAAGCACATAGGCTACCTATTGGCGCGATAACCAACCCCTAGACAGGTGGAACTGCAAGCAGAAGCAAGTATTAATTAATATGGCAGCCTTCTACTAAAACCGCGTAAATTTTAATTTTAAATTTCGAACTGTTACTCTGATTAATTTTTAATTCGATATTCAAAAAGCTAGTGATGATACATCATTTTAGCCGCATTCCGATAAAAATATTAGTCAGATTGTAATCAAAGTATTTCGTTAAGGTATTAGAACCGGAATACCGGTCATATATTGGAACGCCCCCGACAGATGAGCAGGTAAACAGCTGAGGCATACGTCAAAATTATACGCGGACTTTACGGCAAAGAAGTCGGTGGATTAAATATACAATTAAACATTAAACATACACTATAATTGCTTCTAAACTAGGTATATCAGTATAGAATAAAGTTTAAATTACAATCGCTATCAATTCCTTCTAGATATAGAGGATATCAGGATTGAAGCAAGTGGAAATCTCAGTCCATATCAATCCCTTCAAGAAACACGTAGTCATTATATTATTCTTGTCCCACACTTTTTGAAACTGGTGATCTGAATGTCAAGTAAAGAGAGCAAACCACAAACATTTTTGAAAAGAAGCTACATTCTAGATAAATTCTCATTGTTCTTACGTCCAAATTCAATACAACCGGCATTGTAGTTCTCACAAAATAAAATTAAACTTGAATCACTTGTTTACCTACTGATATCGCCAAAATACTTCTTAGGAATATGTGTTGGTTGTTTTATCTTGGGAAATACTTGTTTATTTCTTTGATTTTGGTTATTCCGAGGTTGAATGCTAAAGGAATGATATATTCTTGTTTGTGCTCGTCTAGTATCGTTTAAGGAGTTGGGCAACAAGTAAAAATGTCAAAGTTGAGCAGATAACGATAGCTGGGTAGGTTAGGAACAGTAATTGTTAGTTGTTGTTACATTCCAAGCTAAAATACACAGAAATATAGATGTTTATACACTTTTAGTCGATTCTAGTGAGAAATGTTGCAGTATTTTGTCGATCTTTGTTACTAAAACGATTTTGAAAGTGATTCTTAGGCAGAAATTACGACAAAGTAATGCAACTGAGTCCGGATTATGGTGGCAAATCATAAAATTAGCACAAAACTCGTAAAATACAAAGCGTTTCCAAATAAACATCAGTTTCCATCGGCGACATGTAAACAAATCTTACACATTGTTTTGAAGTCGCCAGCGCCACCTGGCGGCGCGTCCCCCTCCAGCTGCTTGAGATACCGCAACCACAATAACATAATATCCACGGCACAACACTAGTTAGTATTTATTTTTTATTTATTTGCGCGCGCGACATTTCAACCGTCATACTTTTGCCGCGTAAAGTGAGTGACTGAGTCGGCCGCGCCGTACGCCCCACCCGGCACACAGACGCGCCGTGTCCGTGCACGGTCGCACACTAGCACACATGATCCCTTATCAGGTTGGTTTAACTAGCAATGGCTGGCCCCAGATGCTATCACTCCCGGCTCGCGGTAACGTTGCATTGAAAGATAAGAGTCAGCGATATTATCGCTGTTTGAATAAACTTGTATAAAATGTCAAATAAAAAAGCTGTGTGCGATAACCGTGGTCTAGCGGCGATTTTTTGATAGCAGCCCCTGCGATGTCGGAAGTTGGGTCGGCTGTGAAGAATTTGTTATGAGGTTTCATAGGCTTACGGCTCCTAAAAACGTGCTATAATGCAACGTTATGTGAGGACCATAACGAAAAAGTTAGTTTTTATATTTTCTTTTTCGTCGTTCTTATTTTCACACTTACCCACTAAGGATGAAATCTTTTGGCCTTAGTTTCAAAGTACGATAGCTATGAGCATGCTCCAACTTACCTGAAAGCAATAAACATAATGTATTTTCAAAATTCAAATTATTTCTCTAAGTACTGGCAATACACAATGAAGTGTCAAATGCAATCAATTCGAACGATGTGCATTCGCTGCGACCTAGATAAAAGTGTTTTCCTCAAACAATGTCGTCTTTGTCCGTTCAGGAGTTCTGTATACAAACGTTATTATATTCCTTCGTATTTTTTAACCTCATAATTATGTATTATGAACCCACATAATGAATATCACACCATGCATCAAGGACCGTCAACTATTCAAAATTTCAAATCGGAAGATCTGTATTCATTGTCGGAAGAACGATTAAATGTCAAAATCTTTTTTAAATATGACGTATGGTAGTTTAGTTATTTTTTTATAGTACAGATCATTTTAGAAACAGCCAGTAGGTGCGTCATATATTTAAGTAGAACAATTATACTGTGTCTCGAAATAGCTGTTTTTGCGTTAGTACATTCTCATATAAGGTAGAAGTGCGCAGTTAATAGCAGCCTAAGATTCGGTGCTGATCCCCGATAGCTACCAAGGTTATGATTTACTAGATACGGACGCAGGTGGCTGCACAGTAGTGATGGGAAACGCTGTGGAATGGTAATTCATTTACTGTGTGACGATTAATACTTTGTATGTTAGATTAAATTCTATAAAAACTTTATGTCACATCAGTAAATATAATTGTTTTTATTTATTTAATTCAATATACATATGTACGTATTTCAGGCATCTTCACCTTTTTGAAGAACTTATTCTTGACATTATAATGATTAAATCGGTAACACAAAATTAAATGGCCGTAATCCAGAATATTCCCCTGATATATTCAGATCGTAGTTATTCTCACATAAAACACCTTCAAATCAGCCAAATAAGCAAAAAAAAAAACAAAACAAATTCAAAATCCGAACACAACGCGTGACGTCATTTGACAGAACTCGTATATCGCGCCCTTGCCCATCACTACACGCACACAAGCGCGCGCTAGTGTGCGATCCCCGTCTGCGATTGCGTTTATCTACAATCTTGTGCAACGTTCATTTACATAAAAACCATTATTTTTTTCCACCAAGCCTTAATCTTTTATCATCGATTAAGTTTTTGTGATACCGTGAGCTTTTAAACTCAGTCTGACGTATTTCTTTTTTTTTCAAACCTAATTGTGGGGTTAGTATTTAGTCTGTGGAATATATGAAATTTCTGGTACCTAGTGTTGTTGGCATTTAAGCTTATAGTTATTAACTCAAAAATAATTATGGATTGTTGATCAATTTATTTTCTTATTTATTAGATAGACCTTCTTATAAATCTGATTAAGCAACAATTTTTACCCTACTATAAGATCAACTTATACCTACCTAGTTATTTTAGCACATATCAAAATTATTATATTTAGTTATTAATTACTATTCCGTGTGGTGACGGATTAAGAATACGGAATGTCACCACCCCATATCATTCCATGGGTATCGTAAGAGCCGACAGAGGGAGCATATTATGTAGAGAACAGCACTGTAAGAGAAGGAAAACTTGATACCAACCCGTTTGGCCAGCCTGGTATAGTAGGCCAATTCCTCCTTTCATAGGAGAGGCCTAGTCCAGCAGTGGACTGTTAAAGGCTGATGATGATGATTAATTATTATTATTAACATAAATTATAAAGCGAATACTCTTATAAGAATATTACTCACTCATTCAATCACTGACTCAACACAAAATTCCTAAAAACGACCCGATATCTGTAGCTAAAATTGCAGGTAAGAAGTGTTTAGGTAAGATACGTTAGCTAAAACAAATTTTCCGATAGCGAAAAATTGGATATGCTAGGTGGTGCTATTGCCGAGAAGGTTTCTCGGGAGAGAGCAACGGGTAAAAATATTTTGTGGATGCCGGGCAACAAGGTGCAAGTCTTGGATACCCGTGATAACGCTAGGACGACAATGAACCAACCTCTTCGGTCAACATAGCTTCAACGAACAACGGGTTTTAATATTTTTAGTTAGACGTATGAGCTACAATCTGCCTTATGTTATATGGCGGACAGTTAGCATTTAGATGCCAGTGACGTCAGACATAGCCCGCGCGTTGCGTAGCTATCCTTGCTCAATGAGACCCGGTCGGTACTTCTTTCTTCTTCTCTCACCTTTCATTACAAGGCTATTCACCTCGCTGATGCGAGAACGAGGAAGGAAACTGCCACATTCTCTTATTCACCCACACAAAACAGAAAGAGGCTATAGAAAGCCTTCGGCTTTCAACGATGTTAGCCACCGAATCAAATGCAACAGTACAAATACGTTAACTAAACTTGTCTTCAAACCTTGGTCTTATAATGAGCATACCTTCATCAACATACAACAGCTGTAATACAGACAAGTCCATCCTATCTATTCGATAAACTACATTAAGTAACTTCTTTATTTTTTAATTATGATTTACTAATCAGTTACAGACTTTTAAGTAGCTAATTAATAACTTAGAGGTAAGATTATATTCCAGTTATGACGACCGAACAAAAAAAGAAACAAATAAAAACCCGATAACCATATAAAAAAAATGCACCCACAATTAGTATCAATACATACAAAAAACAAGTTCATTTAAATATCTATCAATGAGATTTGAGTGCACGACAAAATACAACCAAGTTCACAAACAGGAGCCGCTAAGTATTTCATATCTACTTGAAATTTCATAAAAGAAAGCTATGTTTGATAAGTCGGCGCCGGGCATATGTGTTGATAACGAGAATAAATCAAGCGTCGGCCGACTGCACGGTGATAACGCGAGATAAAGTATTAATCAGTACCTTCAAACTAATGGATTCTTAATGCCGGCGACATGTGGACCAGGAATTTGGTTGTTGACTGTGTGTGAAACTGGTGTCTCACAACGATTTGTTGACGTTTGTCTGACAATAATATAAGGTCGGGCTGTGAACAACTTTTGGACGCCACGTAAACGAAATTTAGTTACCATATTATTGTCTAAATTTGGTAGCATACCGAAAAAAAAAAGTTAATTCTACTGTTAAAAGGTATTGAAGACTTTTGATGATGTTTCGATCCCATCAAAATATATATATTTTTTAAATTAAACATTTCTTTTCACATATATTATCTAGAGCTCGATCCTTACACAGACAACACTTTGCTTGATCCGCAAATTATTGTTTTTTGAGTCTTGGTGTTTTTGGTGTATGTTTGAATGCTTGTAAGGTAACCCGCGATTCAGGATTTATTCCAATAAAAATAGGAATTTATTCAAAATAAATTGGGTATGTCAATATCCTACCCCCACAACAAGACAGCACAAAGTGTACAAACCTATGCCCAGTTGCAGGGTTTTTCTTACTCAAGATATTATGATAAACAGTTTGCTTCTTCGTAAGCTGTGGTTTCAACCCTACTTGTATGCAGAGTAGGTACATAGGTACAATCTCACCAATTAGGCATTTAGGCAAGTCGATTGTCTTTTCCCAAATTCCTTCCATCTTTCTCTCCTACCTATGCATTCAGCACTAATACTAATAGTTATATAACAGTTACTTAGAAACAGCACTGTTATATAAAATCACAGCCTTGAATCTGTAAGAGTATTTTTACATTAAATTAAACTAATATTCAACTGACGTCACTACAACTTTTTTTTTAATCACAGAGTAAGAAACATTATTCCAAAAAGAAAGAACCGTTTATAGTTTTTTAATGTTTAATTCATTGTTCGTTAACATATAATTATTTTTACATGTGACTGTAATTTTAAAACAATAAAATACGTCGAAAGTTTAAATTACAGACAACAAGGTTACAATTAAAAGTCATTATGTAAATTAAATTTTATACAATTGTAAGCAATAATTTGATAGAGAGATAAAAATATGAATACAGTAGCTCACTATAGATAAGCATCAGGATGGACATACAAACTGCTCAATGCAAAGAATATTCTTTTTGAGTGAATTAAACTATGATATCTTTTAAAGGGCCCGGTTCATAACTGCCTGAAAAATTCTGGGTAAAATACTTGACAAATGTCTATTATATGTGTTCTAGTGGATAGCGTATGCGACTGCTGGTCGGAGGTCCCGGGTTTGATTCCCGGACCGGGCAAAAGTTTTACTTACTGGGTTTTTCCCAATTCTCAGTAGCAGCACGGAGTCTGGTACCTATTGCCGTTACCGGGCGGTAACGGCAATAGGCTCGCCTCCTATTAGGTGGGACCTAAAAATTCATGGCGAAATGTGGGTAAGTAAAATATTTTACACCTCTGGCTACCCCTTCGGGGATACAGGCGTGAGTTTATAAATAAAGAAATAAAATCTTGTTGTTATTATATTTCACAAGGTTACTAAGAACCTTCCACATAATATTTTTTGTTGTTTTCCTATTTTCAATAGCATTACAATTTTTATGAGGTATTTCACTAAAGGATACAATTTTTCTGAAATTTAAACCAAAAGCTTTTTTTGTAAGCTGCACAATGGATACATAAAAAGGATATGCAGTTGTTAGCCAAACTATATTAGTTTTTTTGGTTCTTATGGGGAAGAAGGATCTGTGAGTAGGAGAAAAGTAAATCCATTATCGGAAACAGGGACTCTCCAAGTAGGTCCTTATATTAGTTCTATTGCAAGTAATTTAAGCAATATTTCTATTAAAATTATGAACAGCATTTTTGACACCCGTATGTATGTGATTAAGTGATTTGAAGCAGCTTTTAATAGGACATCGAAACTACCATACTAAATTATTTAACCATTGAACTTAGTTGTATATAAAACTAGTAGTCGAACTTTCTAACCACTATGCCATGTGTGAAAAGCAAAAACATCAGACTTCCATTTTAATCCATTGACCGTATAAAATCCAAAATCTAAATAAAAGTATCCCTGCCAGGTACCGAACGAATATGTGGTGATGCGTTTCGTTTCGTCGATGAAGCGATAGGCGGTCAATCGATACGTTATCACTACCATCTACCCCCTCTCTTCACCCCTCTATACCCCCCATACGCCCCCCTACAGGTGCGGTACCGACAGCATGTGATGGATGGATTTCACGTGTGTATGTTTGTAATCATTTATCGGTTACGTTATGTTGATAAGGATTTTAATGATGGTTTAGATGGCTTTGCGTGGTGTACTGTTGTGGGGATAGAGTGAAGCTAGTGACATGGATGTTAGCTCATTTGTTAGTGTAGTAAGTGTCCCGGTATGCTAAGTTGAAGGTCGTGGGTTTGATTTCTACCCAAGACAAGTTTGGATGGTCTCATGATGGAGGCAAGATATGTCAATGAAAATTTTATGTATGCAGTTAAAATATTTCTTATAAAAAATTAAAAATTATATTTCATTGGGATTGTTAAAAATATGCTCATTTACCACTGACGTATATGTTTTCTACAAACACAGACATTTTATTTGCCCATCGTCATTTACGTAAGAATCGTCTTTTAGTCCAACTTATGCATCAAACCTGTAATGAAGTGAATATATGCACTTAGTATAAAAACATCGTATCAGTCCTATTCATCTTAATATATAAAATCCTTGCGTTACTGACTGACTGACAGACACGCTACAGCCAACTATTGGGCGCAGCAAGCTGAAATTCGGCATGTATGTTCCTTGGGGACTGTAGGAGAGCACTAAGAAGGGATTTCCCGAAATTCCCACGGAATCGGCCAAAACGGGTAAATAAAAAAAAATTGCAGGCGTAGCTGCTGGCGTCCTCTAGTAAAATATAAGATCAAAGCAAACTAAACAAGACAGAAAAAATCCTCAATATGAAACTAAAACTTGATCTTATTTTTCCATCGGTACCACATTTGTGTGATGGCGAGATGGTATTGATAATCGCGCGATCAAATTACCTCTGGCGATGTGGGGTCACCACACCACCTGCTGACGTCACTACCTGATGATTAACTGCTTCTTGTGACCCATAAGGTTCACACTTCACAATGTAGCCCTTAAGGTTCACACTCGAAGGTTGTGCTTGTTACTGCATGATTTATTGGCTAAGATTTTGGATGAAGCAAGGTGGAATAACGGTTTGCTCGTTTTGCGTCAATCTGTATTACATGGGTAGAGTCTCAGATTATTTTTTTAATCTGAGGGTAGAGTTTAAGGTTTAGATTAATTTTATATTTTCACATGTTGATTTAAGGTGCCTTTTTAGGTCCAGCGTAATATGTTAGAGCCATATCATGAATTTGGTACAGTAGTCCAAAATTATTGTTTAATTTTTCCATGTTATGCGTGATACACGTAAGCCAGTTTTAAGTACCTAATGGATCATGTGAGCATCTGCGGGCGCATTCCCGCTCAAAAATTCCCCTTAATTAATCCATTAATTAATTATAAATACATCATTATAAAATGCAAACAAACAATTGTACCTTACCTTAAGCAGTAGGTACAGTCGTATTCGAAACTAAAATAGTTTTAAATGCGACCCATTGAACTTTGAACTTTCGACTAAACCCATTCTCTCACAAAAATTCAGCTAACTCAAAGAAGTCTACCATAGTAATTTGTTACCCAAATTGTAATAAAACCACCCATAAATCCCACCAGATCCAACCAACCCATTCATCCCAATTAAACCCACACACAGCTAGTAAAACACTCAATACAAAGCTATACTCCATTTTACAACCAAAGTAGACAAAAACAAATAGTTTTATTGAATCTCTCGAGCATCGAACATGGTTCTTTTAGTACCTTGTTAATCCGTTGAATATGTAATCCAACCTCATCTCCATGATTCGAAGAGATGTTTTTTATTGAGCCCTGATTCTGATGCATGCACATAAATAAAGAAATAATTTGTTCAGAGCCACTTGACTTAAATTTGGGTGCTGTATAAATTATAATTAGACAGCGATATGATGGTTCGGTGTATCTAATTATGAGGTACGTGTTATTAATTTGAAGGTTTGTACGTTTGGGAGGAATATTACTTTTCTCTCACGTGTAGGCAGGGCTTAGCAGTCTTTCGTGGTGTTTACTGATACGTCTCTCTTGAAACGAGTACTCAAGAGCATTTGTACTTCTGTGCACAAAAAACTGACGACTCTTGGTACTGACGAATTCGACTGGTAACAGTTAAGGTCCTGTACTGGAAGACGCAGCATGACATGGCGTGGTATAGCACATCAGGCAATTTGCAACTTGCCACAGCATCTGGTGTCCCGTATCGTGACGACAACAGGTCTGCAGTAACAATCCAGATTCAACCTTGTTCCAATTACTTAGAACTTACATTTTTTTAATGATATAAAGTAAGCAGCGTGTCGTGGTGTAACATAAAACTGAATGTTACTGATGAAATAAAGGAATTTCAGTACTAAAAACTTTGTAATAAAGCTTTTAATCCATTGCAACATCGGCGCTGTGCCGTCTGTGAGCGCCGGGTCTAAGGGTGTTTATACCACAACAAACTTAAAACGTCTCTATTTTAAAAACAAATGAACTATTACCGAATTATTGACATTCGATAATCATATTTATGGTTTAACAAGGAGCTACAAACCCGAATTTATGTCTTTTAAAATGCCACTTCGCTCGAAATTACCCAACGCCGTAGGGGGTTTTACACCCACAGAAAAAACGTATACAAAGACGATCCCACGTCGGAACAACTACTTAACTGACGGACTGATTGCTGACCCGTCTTGGGTTCGATTCTTGTAATTGATATTTTTTATAAAAGATTTCTAGCAAGTGATTGCGTGCCACCGAGAGACTTCGGAATTCGTGTGATACACGTGAAGTCACCTGTGATTAAGAAAAGTAATTGTTGCGTATTGAAAAGTGAAAAACTTGCTCATTGTACGTACTTATCGTATAAAGATTCATATTTCCATGGAACAGATTTTAATGCTATGTCTTAAACTTTAAGCCATACACTATGTAGTATAAAGTCCACTTCAAAAACAGAAATATAAAAAACAACTTTAGTACAATAAAATTAAAATGTGACATTACAAAACTACTTGACCATAATAAGCTTATGTATTAACCTCCACATTTTTCCACCTTTTTTTTCCCATGTTTGCCCAACTATCCCTGAAACAGATTTGTACTCTTCCCATTCCATCAAGCGACTTTACACAAGGCTTTTAAAACCCAAAATCGGCACAGAAACTAAAACATTACAAGCAATAGTTTTATACACTAGCTCTACCAAAAACACATAAAGCTGAAAACACACATCGTCATAACGCTGAGACGGCCCATATTGCATTGTGAGGCTAATTGGATAGAGATCCTTATCAGCTGAACCGATAAAATGGTGGAGATAACATTCTGTAGTGACTTATTAAGGCCGTTCCCAGAATAATATTAGATGGTACGATACGCGCTGTGTGAGTACCGACAGCATACGCAGCTGTAAGCAAACTAGCTGTTTATAAATGGATTTTTTACTTGTTGTATAAACCTACCTTCGATTAATCGAAACTCGGTTTAACAACAAAAAAATATAAAACTGTTGCTTGTAGAAAACATGTAAAAGGTAGTAAATCTGATTCAGGTTTACTTTACATTCTCTTTCCATTAAAGCGTTATTTTTGGAGCCAAACGTAAATTTGTAAAAACAAAAAAAAATTATGCAATCTGTCACCATAATGACGAATTTTGTAAACCCTGTACTGACTACAGAATTAAAGAAGTCTTCCAAATGTGGACTAAACATCACTATTGGCTCTCCTTGCGTATGGATTCAACCCCCTAACCAACCCTTCAAAATATAAAGCGTGAAGCAGACCACCTGGTTACATCACAACTTGCGCTATTACATTGATAAATCAACAATGTATACAACACTTCCTAAGTATAAGTAAGTGTGATTTTTTATGTAAATTAAGTAAGCCATAACGGATATAAAATTAATAGCTGAGTGCACTTCACCGCTCACTTAAGTAAGCTAAGTAATGTTTTTATTATGCGTTTTATTAAGCCCTGTCATTTTACCTGTGTTCAAGTTTATTATT
Organism: Euclidia mi; assembly: GCA_944739405.2. Classification (NCBI taxonomy): domain Eukaryota; kingdom Metazoa; phylum Arthropoda; class Insecta; order Lepidoptera; family Erebidae; genus Euclidia; species Euclidia mi. Next base: position 58,829,770 of record OX123196.2, on the reverse strand, counting down.
ATTGTGGCTATATAGATTGTGGTTTATTGTGTTTTAAATAATAGAATATATTAAATAATGATGGAACTTACTGAGACTTTGTGTACAATAAAATGTTAGATAGAGAATGGGTTTATTTACAAACTGAAGCTACATTAAATTAGTCATTTGTCAGCTTCACAATACGAAAACTATGACAGCTATTATCTACTGTGTAAATATGTATTCACAAAAGCAGTCTTATATGTTACGTATTTTCAATTTATTTTTTAGACAATACTTTGCTACAGGGGAATTTACAGCGGACAACAAGTGGATCACACAAAATGTTGTCTCGCGTGGGAATCGAACCGACAACACTCGCCACTAAGCCTCTACGCCATCCGTGTAGACCTCTCTTTTTTATAGTTTTTCTACCTGTGCCTTGAAAACACCCAGATTCCAAACCACCCAGTTAAAAGAAACCAAACTATATTATTAACACACTTTACTCGAACAAATCTGCTGACGGTACCCGTCCTATCAACGATCTGAACAACGGATCGCGTTGTGTAGTTTTTGCGAAATTGGTCCCGATCGAGTGTTATTCGCCCCGTGTCGAGGCAGGAACACTGCATGTATCTGGACTCGATCTGACGTCCCTGGCTACACTGTGAATCACCACTGCACCGTGAAGGAAGGCAACGAAGACTCCATTCATGGCCTGATGTATTTAGTTGCTAACTTTTGCTCGCAGCTTCGCCCGCGTTGTCGGTTATTGGGATAAAAGGTAGCCCATGTGCTGTTATGATATACTCGTATGAGCTAATACGGCAAAGTTTTGTCAAAAACGGTTCAGTAGATTTTGAGTGCAATAGTAACAAATATTCATGCATTCAAGTACACAAATTTTCACGATACTCGGCGCAGTGTTAACGAAATGCAATCAACAGTTCACTTGGGTAGGAAATGAAAACGTGACCTCCGGCTTAACATAGACAGACAGGCCCTTCAATTATTTTTTAAAGTTTTATTTCCGTAACATAACATGCCAGCTGACCGTAGGATCTTAGCTTTGATTGCCGGTTGAGGTAAACTATTAAATAACACGAGATGACAAAACAAATAAGTTCGCAGTGCGCGCATTCTTGTGTCGACCTGATAACATCTTTCATCTCATTTAGTTACTCGTTTTATAATTAATAGATTCTTTTATTATAAAATGTATTTGCATACGACTTTCGTACATAAAAGATTGAATTTATTGTGTTTATTACTGAGGCGATGTTATCGGTACACTAATTTATGTTTTAAAATCGAATTCGGATAAGTATCGGTATTAAAATCGGTCGAAACCGCGTATCGATTTTGTAACGATATAAATTATGTTAATAATGAAATTTGTTAAGACGTAATACTTGTTAAAGGCGGAGAGGCTGAAGGCGATATGGATGCATTGTGAGAACTTCTAAGGACCAGTAGCTAAGGCCCCAGGCTCCATACTGGATGGTACTTAACCTAAAATTATAATTTATTCGATTTTGAACACAGAAACTCCTGATTGAAAATATGAATAATATTAATTGGTATCACATACCTACGTTCGTCTAATCCCAAATTATCTCAGCCTAAACACGTCCACTGTTGTACATAGACCTCCCCCTCCAATCTAACCTGTTTATATTTTGGTAACCTTATAACTGATAAACATACTTATGCATAATTATCCTCATCGTCCTAGCGGTATTCCGGTTGCATCCAAAACTTTCACTTTTGGAGCCTGAACTTGGCTTTTCTTAATCGATTTTAAACTTTTGCGATTTGTATACATCATACAATATTATTTAGCGGGTCTTAGTCGCGATAATTTATTTATTTCAAGGCATAAATACCTCTGTTATTCTCCTACGTTTCTACCGGCTTGCAACGGTTGTGGTCGCGGAGGGGAGAATAACAGAGGTATTTATGCCTTGAAATAAATAAATTATCGCGACTAAGACCCGCTAAATAATATTGTTGGCTTTTCTTGTTTAAAATTTGACAGCATAATAGCTTTTCTGCAGAGCGACTGCTGTCTGACCTCCGCAACCCCAAGGGATAGTGATATTCCATGGCCTAAAGCTCCGTCGACGTTTTCAAGAGTACTGGATCCCTATAATTACTATCAAAGACCTTCATGACAATCTGGACCGACGACAGCTTAACGTGTTCTCACGGTTATATTTCTATGTCCATATGCAGTAAGTATTAGTGTGGATAATTTATTCGCTGCCACAGATTACTGATTCGAAACATAGTTAAACATTCGAATCACAGTCTGATGACATACTGATAAGAACGCGAAACATTTTTCAACCAGTTTTAGACATGACTTTGATGACTTTTTCGACCATCATTCGAACCTTATGCATTCTCGAATGTATAAGTTTGACTACTGACTTATTTAGAGAAAAGATAGAAGAAATCATCGTGGTTTTCACACTAAGTTTCGATATGAATCGAAATGCGTGGACATCAATTCAGTATCACAGTCCAGGAACGTCCACTGCTGTATGGATGTTTGTTACTCTTTCACCCAAGAACTTCTGATCAAAATCTGATTCAAATTGCTATACAATACCTCATACACCAGAACAATGATATGACAAGAAAAAGGTAGATACGTTACCTACGTATTAATCAAACCGTAGAAACGCTACACTAACGCACACCTCGATAACCATATTTTATTGACAGATGTGTCAGTTTCACTTTGACGCTGGCTCGCGACGTCACACACACAAAATATGTCAGACTTGCCAAGTGGTTTATGTTTAGCGTCCTGCTTTTGGAACGCCTATAACATATCTACTTCTTTTTACTTTTGTAACATCATTGCACCAGAACATCAGACTTTGAGACATTTTGAGCTTTTCCCATGCGGGTCAATTATTGCGCAAAATGATAGCCCAATGAGCTACTATTTTCCTATGTACCTATTGTGCTACTATTTTTCTTCAAAATTCGTTCTTAATCCACACTATTACGTCATTCGCCGCCATATTTGGTACTTGTAACACACAGGTGTTATAACACAGCGGTATATATCCAAGTATATCAGTGAGTAATCTCTTGTTACATCTCGGCCCCCTTATTAAACGTTATGCACCTTTTTACTCGGAGATCTTTATCTCGCCACAGTCACGATGCTGGATTAATTTTATCAAAACGATTAATAAGTAATAAGTTTGTAAACAGATGTTATGGTTATTTCAAATGTGTTAGTGAAGTATTGGAATAATACTTCGTTTCAGCTACCGTGGTTTAATAAAGCCTTTTCAGCAGGTTTTGAGGTCCCTTATTGGACTCGGTTTTTGGAGTAATCACTGCACAGTAACTGTTTCAATTGTTTATGAATACTTACTGCTGACCACAATTTTGAAAATCAAGGCATTTTGAAACCAATTCTCATTTTTTTATAGTAATAGGCGGCATACGAGCAGACGGATCACCTGATGGTAAGCAGTTACCGCTGCCCATGGACACAAACAACACCACAGCAGTCACAAGTGCGTTGCCACCCTTGGGGTTGGGAAAAGGGATAGGATGAGGAGTGGGATGATGGAGAAGAAATAGGGGATAGGGCCTCCGGCACTCTCACTCACCGAACGAAACGCAGCAGTTTAGTTTAAGTACTGTTACTTTACGTCGATTTTCTGTGAGAGAGGTTGGTACTTCCCCGGTCGGGCCGGCCCCTTCATGCTGAAATCAGCAAGGCTCTACTACCGTCAATGTCCTTTTGTGAAAAAAGGGTGATATAAAAAACTTCCTTAGTGCATGTCTACATCATGAAAACTGATCCCAAATGTCAAGTTCCTGGGTTCAGTTGTTTCGAATTTCTGATTGTATGCCAGTCAGGACAAGTTACTCTATAGAAAAGGTGATGGAGATACCTACCTACAGGTTTGTTAAAGCCTTCTTAAAGTTGCAGTTAGAAAGCTATGAACATTAAAAAAATAGATGATTGTCTATTCTTCGTTTTGTGGTAGGTATATTGCAGTTAATAGTAACAGTAATATAGGTACTTTGAACCAGACAAACAAATACTTTCTGGGAAAACCTTTAGCATGATAATATTATGGTAATAGACCTACACATACATATGCCCTAACCACTTTCTTGATAACAATATGTGAGTAACTAATAAAAACTATAAGTACAATAACATATTATTTTATTACTCATAAATAAATACCTAGCTGAAATTAGGCATGAATAAGTTTAAAATTTAAACAAAGAGTGTTTATCACTTTGAAATATACAATGGTTGTTTTCAAGTGGCTGTGTGAATCACAGAAAGTAATGAGTTATTTTTTACTAGCTTTGCCCGCGGTTACACCCGCGTTATTTAGGATAACTGCTCCACACTCGTAGCTCATGTTATATACAATAAAGCCTCCCTCGATAATTGACCTATCTAGCCTAAAAAATATAATTAAAATCGGACCAGTAGTTCCTGAGAATAGCGCGCTCTACCAACCAAACAAACAAGGAAACAAACGCTTTAGCTTTATAATATTAGTATATATGATACAACGCTGATTTACGTTAAAAACTTTTTTTGCGAGTCAACCCTTCGCCACTCCATGAATCGTCCTTCAAGACTTTGACAGAGGCCTACTCAATAAAATGTTATAAGGATCCCCTCGGAAGTCAGAAAACATGACATAGCCCGGTCAAATTATACCAACAAATAGGAGTGAAGATACAAAAATCAGCATCCAGCTGAAAATTGGACTAACAAATCTATAGAGTCAATCGTGTAATTAAATGACTTGTCTTACTGACATTTTCATTGCGGGTAATTTCACCGTGCTTTACGTCTTGTTATAAGACTTCGTGTCCAGCAGTGGGACTATGTGTGAGTGTATCGGTGTATGTATGTAGTAATCAGTTGCATGGAGTGAATCATTTAGCACGGATAGAGGACAGAGGTGACGGCGCACACTGCGGGTGAAATACTGCGCGAGGCATAAGCGAACAGCGTATTTATAAAAAAAAGTACTTAATTAAAAAAAGAAGGAATTAATATAATGCCAGACGTAGTCGTAGGCTTAGACTATATTTGAGAATCTATCAAAAAAGAGAATATTTGTTTATAGCGCTGCTAGCGTGACTTGAGAGGCCAATGAAAAGATGGATGGACTGTATGAAGATGGATATGAAAGAGAAAGGGGAAAATTGAAAAATAACATGTTACGCCAACCCCAAAATAATTAGAACCACGGCATGATGATGCTGCGAGCGTACCTTGACTTGCCGTTCGATAGATTGGTAAAGCCAAGTAATGCTAGCGAAGCTGTTAGATACTGTTCTTTACGTTGATATTCTGTAAGTGAGTAGTACTTAATTCCTTGGTCGAGCCGGCACATTAATGCTGATGACATCAAGGCTCTATGACCTATCAAATTTCGACAATTGCATCACAGACTCGGCGGTGGATTTTGCTTGCTAATATCATTCCATATTTCAGGATAGACTCGTCATAGTTTTATTTGTTCACGTGTTAGTCTTCGGCTAGATTTACTTGTTACTTATTCCCTCAGTACTATTAAACTACTAACTTAGTTTATTCAACAATATTTTATTTGTTTAGCCAAATAAATACATATGTTTCATTTTTTTGAACTATTTTGACTAAGGGTACCTAGTGTGTTTGTGTTCTAAACAAAATAAAATAAATATTTTCCTTCCTGATATCAGTAGAAATCGCTTTTATCTTAGCTCAGGTTTTTTAAGACTTCGAAGACGTGTCGCCGTACGCCGAGTCTGTGTGTACGTGGTTTATATGGCATGGCGCTATGAGTTATTATTCGGTCATACCTGATAAAATAATTATTTTATGTCCCGCTGTCATTAGTGTCTTGTACCACAGCAGCACGTGCAGCTCACGGTCGATTTCATCCTTTGTTGTTCACAAGAAAAATGGCCAAACACTATCCAACGCCGATACTATTACTTTAAACAAGATCACCGGCGCTGATACCAGCGGGAGAGAAAGAGATCGAATGACGCGATTTAGATACCAACTTATGGGTGTTAGAGAAGGAGGAAGATATAGCTGTTCTAACAAGTGATATTTATCCTATCTTATATTTTGAATGGGCTAGTGTTTGTTTGCTTGTTAGTTCTTTTTCCAAGTTGCAGATGTGACTTGATATTTTATGGAAATAGAAAGGGATTGTTACTTAATTGAGCTATTCCCAAGTAGGTAATGATAATGATCAAGGCAGACATGAAAAAGATATAAAAGAGTAATGATACTCCTCATAACATGCAAATGCACTCCAAATTCAAACATTTAGAAAATCAGAATTTGTTTCAGTGTCCCTCCTAAGATTTCACATCCAAACACTTCATCGGTCAGCTACTACATCCAACAAATTCAAATAGGTTCGTCCTTCTTTATCAGCACTACCAACACCAACCGTAATTTCAATGCGTACATTCGAAAATTGAATTTAAACAGTTAAATCTGTAACCAACCGAAACAACGTTAATAGAAGTGACGTAAAAGCTCGGTGGGTGGCACGAAACAACGTCGCATTTGTCACTCCGGCTACCGAGATACACCTCATACCTTCGGCGTGATAGCCATCACAGAACAATGGGCTAGTGTTCGTACACAAACAATTTAACACATTTGTTGTAGGGTCAAACGTTTTGTTAAGATCGGGTTACACATGATTTGATCGCGACTCTTTAATTGAATAGAGGTGTTTTGATGTTCTTGGGTGTTTCATTTTTGTTCTTACTTATGTTTTTGTTTATTGGGTGTTTAGCATGAAATTGTAGCTGATTGTGATATTTTTTGAGTTCAGAAATACGTGGTTTATAATTTTCTGTCAGAAAATTTAAATCATTTTTCATGGAAGTTTTCTATGAGTGAAAAGGGTTTGGCTTACTCTCTGTTGTTTGTGATCGAACACATCTTTTAATTTTTCTAGGTATGCAAAGTACGAGATCTGAAATATTACCATAACTCAGTTGATGATAGGTTTAGTAGTATAATTACAAATTAATTTCATTTATCTTAAATATGCGGCAGCATTATCATACCGCCCACATCCCTACAAACCAAATACGACACTTAAATTTATAACTCCCAATAAACAAGAAAATAATGGCGACAATCGTATACCAGATCGAATATCGATACCTCGTACCGTTTAGTGTTTCAAACGTTAAACAATGAGCTATTTGTTACAACAAATACAACCTGTACAATACCGAACAATACTGACAACTGAACAAAACAATTTGGTATCCATTGCTTTATTTTTACTATTTATAAAATCGAACGACGTGTGTAGCCGTCAATGTATTTGATACAGATCGGTGTAGTCGAAATAATCTGTGTTTATTGGTAGATGCGCTTGCGTCGGTAGTCTCCATTTTTTTTTTGTTTTTATCTCTTTCTCCCACGTAGATTGTCGTATGTTGCGTTGCGCCCTTTTTCTCGGGATCGATATGATTGTTCTACGAGAGTTTTATTCGATAACTATCTGTGAAACTGTCAGTTTATTAAAACCTTCGTGTTTGTGTTCAATAATGTTTCATTTATTTTTAATTCTTTTGTTTGATTTAGTTATTATGGCGTGATTTATGTCGGTTATTGAAGATGTGAGCGGTTATTTGTATCGGATTAAGAAGATCATGTTGATTGGGTATTATTTATTAGCCTGTTTTGTTACTTATGTATGAAGTATTTTTAAAAGTATATTTTGAATATTTGCATGTAGTCCGAAGTATACTAAGGCAGTACAAATTTCTACGTGCACTGAGACGTTGTACCTACATATTGGTACGTAGATACTGGGGTAATTCTGATCAAGGGCAGAAATATGCCTGACTTCTAATACCAAAGCAAACGAAAAAACATAATTCACCATTTTGTTACGTGAGTGTCGTAAGAGGTGACTACCGAAAATATACGAACCAAATAATACATTTTCGGAGAAGATGGGCAACTCGACTTCAAAGGTAACCAACACGTCTGACACTTCTGACAGTAGTATAGTAGAACAAATCCTGACATTGACTTGAATGCTATAGCGACGTCACTTACGACTATATCCAGCAGTATACTACGAAAGACGGTATGAAATCCAAGTGAATGAAGTGTTGGCGTTGCGTACCATGATGACAGGACACTTTACTGGAAGTCTCCCTGTACGGAGTACAGTGAATTTTGTACGTTTGCACTAAAAGGCACGCGCGCACAGTCAGTATTTACGCACATAATGACTGACTGCAAGATTTTTATTTTTTATATAGGCCGTCATCCGCGCCGCGTGTCTCATCCATTATCATTCATAGAGTTCGCGATTGTTTACCATAATTAGCCGTCGCGTTCTCGCACCTAAGTTACCCAGTTAATATACTTTATTTCTTAGTAAATTGAGTACATTTTAATTTTATAACCGGGTCTGTAGGGATATAGACCCTATCGGTAGTTTAATTTCAATGTGTAACATTCGCGTAAATCCAAGAAAATACTATAACAAATACTAAACATAAAAATAATGAAAATATTAATTTCCCATACAACAAACGTGGTTTTTTCGTATTCTTTGCTCAAAATTACTAACGATGACAGGTAGACGCTTAAAATTTTCACAGAATATGTAGTTGTATATTACCTTTCAAAATAAATAATTAAATAAAAAAAGTAAATAATAAACATACAACAAACGTAATTTTTAAGCAATTTGTTACTCGATCATAATAAACAGGTAGACACTTAAAAAAAATATTAATATATACTTAAAAAGTATACATACAACGAACGCGATTTTCTTTTATAGATGGTGGTACGGAACCCTTCGTGCGCTAGTCCGACTCGCACTTGCCCAATTTTTTTTATAACGATACAAGTTGTAATACAACTATAACTTTTTAAAATGTAACTTCTCTCTGTTACATTATAAGTTTGGAAATAAGCTATCTCGAATTCGGTTTAATGTTAACATAACTTTTACAGTTCCGGATAGATTTATATCAATTGAGATAGTAACGTTTGTGGTCAAAAATGTGCCTCGGTCAAAGATATCGTAAAAATTTATAGGTAGTAGTATGTTTATATGCGTCGTTTTACATCAAGTTAAGTAGATAGATACAGCATGCGACTAAAGCCAAAAAGGGAGTGTACGAGGTGTCTCGACAAAATAATTATAAAATGAAAATATACTGAATTTACTAAGAAATAAAGTATATTAACTGGGTAACTTAGGTGCGAGAACGCGACGGCTAATTATGGTAAACGATCGCGAACTCTATGAATGATAATGGATGAGACACGCGGCGCGGATGACGGCCTATATAAAAAATAAAAAAGTCTTGCAGTCAGTCATTATGTGCGTAAATACTGACTGTGCGCGCGTGCCTTTTAGTGCAAACGTACAAAATTCATTGTACTCCGTACAGGGAGACTTCCAGTAAAGTATACTAGATCATTCGGTTTAAATGTAATAACAGTGAAACCAATATAACGCGATAAAATCCGTGAACTGTAGTTTAATTTCAATTTAGTATTTGTTGTTATAGCGTCAACGGAAATACATAATTTGTGAAAATTTCAGCTTTCTAGCTATCATGGTTTTTGAGATACAGCCTGGTGACAGACAGACTGACAGACAGCGGAGCCTTAATAATAGGGTCTCGATTTTACCTTTTAGGTACGGACCCTAAAAAAGAAATTAAAAAAATATTTGAATAATTGATATTCTGTAAATATCTGGTTAGCCGTTAGACCAGTAAGCAAACCTCGGGCTCCAAGGCGTGTAAGTCTAGGATACAACCGGGATGACGCTAGGACGATGATGATGATGAAAGAAAATAACTTATAAGTACGTCAAATTCACATCACTAAGTCTAAAGCTAACTTCACATGAACCAATAATGGTTAATTACAATACCGGATAACTGTATTTCACAGTTGATAATAGCTAATTATTATATACGATATTATAATTATTACTAATTATCGTACGACTTATAATTGTTAATTATATATAATTTATAGGTTATCTGTCTAACCCCATAGTGTAGTTAGTATGTGGTTTTACATCTATACTTAATATAATAAAGCTGAAGAGTTTGTTTGTCTGGTTGAAAGTGCTAATCTCAGGAACGACTGATCCGATTTCGATATTTTTCTTAGTCCATATAGACTGTATAGCATCACGCTATGCGCCACGAGTGCAGAGCAGTAGCCATAATTGGCGTGGGTGTAATTGCGGGCTCATCTAGTATTTAAATAAACCTGTAACGATAAATGTGACTTCGCGGCATGCTAGTCGCCGTTGCTAAGGAACCCTAATCTGCGGCGAAACTCAAGGAACCATTGTTCTATTCTAGACGATACTTTAGTAACTTACTTACTCCAATGGCTCATCGTATGTGCCTTGGCTTACAATACGAGAGAACGCCACTTCGGCCAGTCTTGGGCCACTTCTCGCCAATCACCAGCTTGAAGCTTCCTCAGATCCTGCTACACAACATCTTTCCAGCGTATCTGGGGCAATCAATAGGACGACGCCCTGTTTATCGACCCACATACCTCTGTAAAGATAGAACTAAGAAAATCTCTAACCACCACGTTCACTCTCATTCTCTCGACTTGACCGAGCTAACGGAGTCTGTGAGCTTGTATTTCCCCAATGATGTTAGGAATTTCTAGTTTAAAAATCTACAGTATCTGTGAAAAGCTACATAGACGCAGGTTGTATTAATATCCTTATTCACAACCCGTACTGAAAGTTGGTATCGTTCGATCGCATATCAGGATCAGGCTATCGCCAGTAACGACCATCCTTATCATAAACGTGCTTTTAAAATTTTTCGTGGATTAAAATTTGTGAGCTCGTGTGCGTTGGTCTTAGATTAATGACGTCAGATTGCAGATTTGGGATGAGCGAACTCGCCGATATAGATCGCTGTAAGGCCCTTCGTACACAAGGCTACGTAATCGCCGATACTAGTGTTATACTTACGTCGCGCCGTATGTTCTTGCGCACACGGCACAACTCGTACACATTGCAGTAAATACATATGTAGTAAGATACAAGATGCTTGTAGAAAAATTGCCATTTACTTTCGTGCCCCGCAGGCCCGCAGTCGTGTACGCTTATCGACCTATATGAGGGAAGGCCAAATGCCATTCGAGTGGCGGAGTTTTGGGCCAAATCTATTTAAAGTGTTGCCATAGACACGATAACGAACGAAGATAGTTGCCGAATCGAGTCAATAAAGGCATATTTTTGGCATTCTTTTTCAAATTTACTTCATCATCGTCATCAGCCTGCCATAGTCCACTGCTGGATGGTACGCCATTGAACCTGATTTTACTTAATATTCTGTAATCGCTCCGACATTTTAAAATAGTTTTTTTCTAATTTTATAAGTCTTTTGTAGTGACGATTTCGGTTGATGGGTAGCACGCGAGGGGCATCGGCATTGTACCAACCTCTTTGAAGTTGCATTGCGGTAGTCGCCTCGATACTAAGTGTCGGGCATCAACGATTTAAGTATCCGTGTGTGCGAAGGCCCATAGAGTTAAACTTGTGAATTTCTCGGGTCAGAACTGTCATGTGAATCTTGCAGGGACTGCCACAGTATTCGTAGCATGTGAAACTGTTCTAGATGCTTCTAGGTGACTTTACTGCACGTATGGTGAAGGTTTATAGAGCCTCTGACTAATAAAGAATTTTGAATTTTGAATCTTGCTGTTTTAAATTGCGCTTGTGTTGTAGGCTGCATCCGAAAATTAAATGCTGTCCATAATAATTGATCAATCCAAGGATTTGGTTCCACAAGGGATACATATTTGACAGAACCTCCATATAACATAATTATGTCAAATATGTAGTAGCCAAATTCATGAAAAGCTCAAAAATTGGGACCGGCAGTTAATTAATTAGGAGTACCTAATAGGTAATGGTATGTGTCCATAGTTGCCTTATAACTTAATATTATATTATCATATTACTATTTGTGTAACAACCCATATTTGAAAAAGGTACCTAAATTTATTTAATTATTTTCGTAAACAGATAATAATATAAATTAAATTAAAGTTATATTTAGTTTAAATCAGAACTAAATTTAATTTTGTTGTTTTGAAATTAATGAAGCTGAACAAGGAAAACACCGAGGTGATTTAGTAAGTACCTAGAATATATTGCTAGGATATCTTGTTTAAAATTATATTGTTAGAAATATTAGGTACATAATAATAAACATATTTTCCAGAAAGGTACGATACTAGGAGTTAGCAATCTGTACATATAAAATTTATTGCGTTACTGACTGACTGACAGACAAAGCACTTACTTACTTACTTACTCCTCTGGCGCAGCGACCCGAAATGGGTCTTGGCCTCCGATACAAGAGAACGCCATTTGTTTCGATCTCGTGCTGCCCCCTTCTAGTCTGTAACCTGGAGCTCTTGCAAATCCCGCTCAACTGTGTCCTTTCACCGGTATTTAGGCCTGCTAACGGGTCATCGGCCGATCGGAGTACCAAGATATACTTTCTTGACACTACGACCGCCATCCATTCTCTCTAGGTGGCCCAACCAGCGGAGTCTCTGGGCCTTTGTTTCCCCGATGATGTTTGGTTCGGCGATTAGCGTCTCGATTTCGTTGTTTTTTCGGACTCTCCAAGTGCCATCTTCTCTTTAAGTTGGGCCAAGAAACTTACGCATGATTTTCCTCTCCGCCACTAAAAGCTTTTCTTCTTCTTTAAGGGTTAGTGTCCACGCTTCGCTACCATACATTAAGATAGGTATTATGACGGTTTTGTATATGCGTATTTTGGTTTTCCTGCTCAATAGCTTGGACACCAAAACCTTATGCAGGGCTGCACTACATCGGAGAGCGTTGTGGATTCGGATGTTGACTTCCTCTTCCCTTGTATTTGTGTCCGTGATAGTACACCCCAGATACTTAAAATTGGCAACACTTCGGAACGAAACATCTCCAACGCGTAGGTCTTCACACTTCCGCCTTGTGTTTTTATAGCGTTTCATGTGGGGATATTCCGTCTTGTCATGGTTGATTTCCAGCCCAACCCTGGAGCTTTCTAATGCCAGAGTTTGAACTAAGACTTCCACTTCCTTTTTTGTTTCACCCAATAGTGCCAGGTCGCCAGCGTATCCAATGACCCTATGCTGGCCATTCAAATGCAATCCGACGACCAGTGTCATGACTTTTCGGATGACATGTTCTAGTGCTAGGTTGAACAGCATAGGTGACAGCGCATCTCCTTGCTTTAGTCCGGTTATCACTTCAAACTCTTCAGTAAGTTCCCCTCCGATTCTGACGCGCATCCTACTGGTTTTTGTAATTACCTTAAGTAGGGTGACAAGTTTTCATGGTATGCCAAAGTTGCTGAGTATGGCGTACAGTGAGTCTCTATCAATACTGTCGTAGGCTTTTCTAAAGTCTACGAACAGTGAATGAATGTTCTGCGCGTATTCCCATCTATTTTCCATCAGCTGCTTCAGAAGGAAAATTTGGTCCACTGTGCTGCGATTACGACGGAACCCACACTGATAATCACCTACAATTTTTTCCGCATACGATTCCAGTCTGTCTAGTAGCACGTAGGATAACACCTTATACGCTGTTGGAAGGAGAGCGATGCCGCGGTAATTTGAGCAGGTCTTTCTACACCCCTTTTTATGGATAGGACAGATGACGCCCACACTCCATTCATGTGGCTGTTGTTCTGAAGACCAGATCTTGTCCACTAGCTGATATAATCTTGATTGAATGGCGCCTCCGCCATATTTCCATACCTCGCCCTGTAAATTATCTATACCCGGAGCCTTGTTATTCTTCAGCCTCATTATCGCTTTCCTGACTTCTTCAAACGTCAATGGAGCCAAGACTGTGTTATCGTTTGTCTCTAAGTTAGGGATAGCTGGCTGCACCGGTTCAGGGCAATTCAGTAAGTTGACAGACAAAGCACAGCCAAAACTATTCGGCGCAAGAAGCTGAAATGTGGCATGTATGTTCCTTGGTGAACGTAGGGGCGTAATAGTAAAAGCTTTGCTGTTACCTATGAAACTTTTTTTTTTACCTATGTTGTCCCACTGCCGGGCATAGGTCTACTTTTTACACTCTTTTAAGCGTCTCTGTCTTCTAACATGAAAGCACACAACGTAAACATAATACAATTTGAAAAAGCACTCCCACGGTATGATGCCAAGGCGATAGTCAAATTACATAATTAATACGTGTCTAAAAATAATCGCCTGCGCACCCGACCAGCCCCGAACTCCCCCGAAGATACCCGAACGACTTCTACCCTCCGTCCATTAGTTGGCGCCAAACCCATCCGACACAGATAATCTATCAGGGAATTAAAAATATACGTATATCTTATCAAATAAAAGCGGACCTTAGTATTGAGGTCTTATCTGATAACTTGAGACGTTTTTGTTGACGGTCAATTTATTCTATTTGCTTGTAATGCGAGAATGTTGCAAGGTAATAAAATATAAAGTGGTCTGAATAAGTGCTTTGAGTTTCGCATAAGGATGTAAAAAATAAAATGTCAAAGGCTTAATTTTGTATTGAACGAGTACACTGCACGGTACCAGAATTGTGGCTTAAAAAGCTTATAAAATGAAAGATGCAAGCTGCAAGCGTTTGAGTTCCCCCCTTCTTCGTTGTTATAATATTGCTACAAACAGTCATCTAATTGTCTTGGTTTATTATTCATTATGATAAAAAATCTTAATATTTATGATAACATAATAATTAGTTTAGGGCAATACACACACTGCCATCACTTTTAAAACTAAGCAGAGCTTGCACCACAAACAGATTCTGAGAACTGGTAAACGTACTTATATATTCATAAATAAATAATATTATTTATTTTACTGCTTCTTGAGATGCATAGGCTAGTCCCCCCCTAAAATGGGCCATAAACAGTTATTTTATGTAATTATTCAATATTAAGATATTATTATTAGGTCCCACGTAATAGGGGGCGAGCCTATTGCCGTTACCGGGCACATTACCAGACTCCGGGCTGCTACTGAGTATTCGGAAAAACCCAGTGCCAGATCCGATAATCGAACCCGGGACCTCCGATCAGCAGTCGCATACGCTATCCACTGGACCATGGAGGCAGTCTAATGCCTGAATAATTTGACCAGAGTAAGCGCAACTAACCAATTTCGCAGTCAAAGTACATCTTACCAATATTTTTTTCTTGTTATCAAGCTGTCTAGTCTGAGGTGACTGACTGACTGTCATGCAGTTGTCATTGCGTGATGGATTAGGTTACGATAGGTTTTACAATCGTATGCAAACACGTGTACACACTATTTATACTAGATATAACTAGATAATCGATTTTAAACTTTCGCGATTTGTATACATCATACAATATTATTTAGCGGGTCTTAGTCGCGATAATTTATTTATTTCAAGGCATAAATACCTCTGTTATTCTCCTACGTTTCTACCGGCTTGCAACGGTTGTGGTCGCGGAGGGAATATTGTATGATGTATAACTAGATAGTTGCTAATTATGAACTTTAGTTAGCTGATAATTGCTTATTTAAGTCGCGTATCACTTCTTTTTGAGTAAAACAAACTTTATTTTAAGAATTTATCATGGTAAAATATATCTGAAAAAGTTAACACCATGAAGGATCGTGTCGTATTCATACCAATCAGGCAAAAATAAATGAATTGAAATCAACAATTTGATGTAATGATCCTCGTCAAAGTGACGACCCGATGGTGTAGCGGGAGTGCAAACGACTGCCATGCACGGGGGTCGCGGGTCCGATAGTCCAATATTTGTGCACATGAACATGAATGTCGAGGAAGCGAAAGAGATATGTTTGAACCGAAGCATGTGGCGTTCCATAGTCTCTGCCTACCCCAATGGGAGACAGGCGTGACGATATAGATAGATAGAACATGATTGTTTCTCATGGTCTGGATAATACAAGCTCTGCTTATTTTGGGACAGGATGGTGTTGTGTATACCTATATTATAAAATTATTTTAAAAGATTTTATTTAAAAATAAGTAAGTAATTCATCTACCTTTCCTCTTTTACCTTACGATTTGTAGGCGCACATGGAAACATTGGTCCAGCCGTCCAGCGAGTCTCTATTAGTTCACTATTTAGTAGAGTCGTTCCGAACTTAAATGGTTACCAATTCGCCAGCGCCGGTGTTTGCGTGCTCTCACTACTCTCTTCTCTATTCTCAAGTCTCCTTCCCCCCCAACTTATCTCACGCCATACTTCCAATATCTATCTTCAATAAATGATAGAAATCTCCGTTCTTCTCATAATCTTCTTCTTTCTTGCCCTAGTCACACTACTGGGTTCGTCAACTCTTCCTTTGTTGTGCAGTCTATTCTCTTATGGAATACACTCCCTCCTGAAGTCAGAATGTCCACTAACCGTTTTACATTCAAAACCAAAGTACGAGAGCTTCTTTTCAAGAGATTAGAGGAATCAGCACATCACTCTCATCCATTATTATAAGTATTTATGTATATGTAGTATGTATATATATTTAGGTTTACATATGTATATATATATATATATTTATAGAACTATTTATTGTGTATGTATTATATCCCTATTATGTATAAAATAATTATTAAAGTTACACATTAATTATTAGTATTAAGTAATAGCTACTACTCTAGTTTACAGTCTAATTGCACCTACCACTTTTATCTCTGCACCACCTTAAGGTTGACAGGTAGAGAATGCCTTATGGCATTATCTTTTATTATTACCTTTGTACATTGTTTGTGCATAAATTTAAATAAATAAATAAACCATAAAAGGTTATGGTTGAATTAGGAATTTTATTGCTTTGCTAAGAATAGGAGTTGAATTAATTAGTCAAGGTGAATGGCAAACTGCATCTGCCCTAACCTAAATCCTAAAGTAAATGACTGCGAATGCTCACAGTATCATCGGAATGGGCAGACGGTGAATCGGCAATTCATTGACTTAAGTATATCTACGTCAAATATCCAACTATATTTCAATAAATACACAGCAAAGCTTACTATAACGTCACCATCACGCCTCGGAACACATACTCAGTAAACACAGTTAAAACATGCAGAGTAATTAGTAACCGCATGTAAAACGCGCATAAGTTGTGTGTGAAGTTTTTTGGCACAAGTAAATGGGTGGGACGTGGACGTTTGGCAACGATGCCCTCGATACAGCCCATACGTACTTTATTGAGCACTATTTATACTCTACGATTATCGTAAACTTGTCCACTTTTATATCATACCTTTTCTGTGTAAGAAATCCGGCTTAAATTATAATAAGTAAGTACCGCTTTTTGAGAGCAGTTTACGTAGGTAGGTACTCATATTTATGTTACGTATTTGAGTCGTGTAATTATTAAATTGCTATAATTTAACCGACGTTTTGGAGGGGTTATCATACCAATATAGTATGTTGCCGGTTAGTAATACTAATAGCCAGCCCAGAAATATCACAGTCATATAACTTAAAAGCCAGATTCCTCACAGAGAAAAAGTATTGTCGCACATATCGTCGGTCGAATCACGAAAAGGCGTAACTGTGTTTTAGTAAATTTTACAGCAGAGCCATTTTTATGAAATCATCACGTTATGTACTGTTATAACTTTATGTCTATAGATTTAATGTGCTTGGTATGATATTTATGTAAATATGTGGCTAAGATTGATCATATTATTACCTGTAGTTTCAGTGCACTGTAGTTAATTATAAGGATCTTTATATTTTTTTGAAAAACGTTTCACTTACACCTTTTTGTGATGTAACCCTAATATCAGTCATTTCACTTACGTCCACGTAGGTATTGCTTTGAGTGAAATTGAAAACATCGGTATGCATTAAATTTTTTTTCTTTCATCAAGTCGAGTGATGTATTATTCTCTGTGTAAAGTAAGATCACCTAACGAATCAATCAATCAGCCTATCGCAGTCCACTGCCGAACATAGGCCTCTCCCAACACGGGCCACAGTACACGGTCCTTAGCCTTCCACATCCAGTCTGTCCCAGCCACCTTTATCAGGTAGTCGGTCCACCTAGCTGAGGGCCGCCCTACCTTACGCTTACCGAGGCGTGGTCTCCACTCTAGGACACGCTTGCACCATCGGTCATCAGTCCTTCTACAGATATGGCCAGCCCACTGCCACTTGAGCTTACTGATTCTGTGAGCTATGTCGGTAACTTTGGTTCTTTGCCGGATAACTTCGTTTCGGATTTTATCCTTCAAAGAGACGCCAAGCATAGCCCATTCCATAGCTCGCTGCGTGACTTTTAGTTTGTGGAGTAGTGAGTGCTCACGTCTCGGCACCGTACGTCATAACAGGTAGGACGCATTGGTTGAAGACTTTGGTCTTCAGGCATTGCGGTAGGGGCGAAGAGAAAACTCGACGTAGCTTGCCAAACGCTGCCCAACCCAACTAGATCCTGTGGTCGATTTCTTTATTGAAGTTGTTTCTACCAAGCTGGACTACTTGCCCAAGGTAGACATACTCTTGAACAACTTCGAGCATCGATCCGTCGACATAAACCGGTCCCGGCACAATATGTTCGTTGAACATAATCTTGGTTTTATCCAAGTTCATGCCGAGACCGACACGTCAAGAGGCTCCATTTAGGCTGTGCAGCATCTCGCTCAGCTCTTCCAGCCTCTCTGTCACGATGACAATATCGTCGGCAAACTAAAAGTGGGATATGTACTCGCCATTAATGTTTATGCCCAGTCTAGTCCAGCGTCTTAACGACGTCTTCGAGTGCGTTGGTGAAGAGCTTAGGAGATTTAACATCCCCTTGCCTCACTCCTCTTCGCAACTCAACGGGGCTAGTTTTACTGTCCTGGAGCTGGACGGTCATAGTGGCCGTGTCGTACAAACATCTCAACACCTTGATGTAGCTTTGGTCTTCTGTACAATCTGCCGAACAGTATGGATGTGGTCTACGGTGCTGTAGCCTTTTCGAAACCCGGCTTGTTCCGGTGGCTGGAAATCCTCAAGTTTTCTGGCGCGGCGGTTTGTTAGGACTCTCGAGAACCACTTGTAGACGTGACTCAGGAGTGAAATAAGTCTATAGGTTTTTAGCAGGGTTTTATCACCTTTTCTGAAAAATAGAACCACAGCACTGCCACTCCACGCCTGAGGTGTTAGGCCTTGGTGGGTAACGGAATTAAACAGACTCGCCAGATCTTTCAGAACTGCTGTCCCACCTGCTTTTAAGAGCTCTATGGTGATTCCGTCATCCCCTGGAGACTTGTTGTTCTTAAGCTGCTCGAGAGCCACTCTAACCTCGCCCTGGTTGATATCAGGGATGTCCTCCGTGTAATGGCGCGTAAGTTGGGCCCTGTGGTCATCATCGCTGGGTCTCGTAGGTTTAGGCATCCGTGATGCGTACAAATCCTTGTAGAAACTCTCAATTTCAGCGAGAATCTCGAACTTGGAGGTTACGGTTTTGCCATCCGCAGTAATGAGTTTCGACATATGAATTCTCCCAAGCTGGCGAGCGAAGACTTTGATGCCTCGATTCTGTTCAATCGTAGCCGTAATGGCGCGGGTATTGAAACATCGGAGGTCACGTCGCACCAGCTTACGGATCTTCCCGTTAAGGTTTCTTCCATCCGTCGAAGACGTCTGCGCATATGACATTCCTCTTCTTTGCCTCATAAGTTCGAGAGTCTGGAGCGAGAGTTTACTTTGATTGTTAACGCTTTTTCCGGGATACACCCTTCCAGACACGTCCTGTAGCGTTTTGACCACAGCGACGGTTTTCTCGTCAACAGTGTCATGGGTTTCCAGCAGTTACAACAGAAACGAGTTTCGACAGGTCTTGGTTTCACTCGCGCAAAATTATGTTACGCCTCTTCGTAAATGCATGAACAGGCGTAACTAGCGATATGTCCCTTCGTGATTTTTTGAATTAGAAGGAAAAGTAGATAGGGCTTTTCGCAACGGTCTATAAGTGCGGTTACATTGCAGTTCTGGCTGCGCCTCTTCGTGACATACTGAAACTTGACCTATAAATGTCGATGCTGCTAATATCTCAAAATCAAAAATTTTGTTGGATTTTGTTCCCCTTTCGTTATTTGACCGACGATATTACTGTTTTAAAATTCATTGGACTGCCTCGTTGGTCTCGCGGCATAAATGTGCGCGTGGGATTGGGAGGTCTCGGGTTCGATTCCCGGGTCGGGCAAAGTGTTATTGGGTTTTTCCGTTAGGAAATTCTCAGTAGCACCGCGGTGTCTGGTAATGTGCCCGGTACAGCAAGTTGGACTTAAAAATTCCTGGTGAAATGTGGGTGTAATATTACACCTCTGTCTACCCCTTCGGGGATACAGGCGTGAGTCTATAAATAAATAAATAAAATTCTTTGAGTTAAATAAAGTGCATCATACAACAAAAAATGTCACTCAATGTCGTACCTTAACCTTTTGCATCATAACTCTAAAACCAATTCTCGGTGCAGAGAGCAAAATTTCTCGACGCCCACTTTCCGACCTAAGTTTTGTACAACGTTGTATGTCAGAAACATCACATAACAGATCATTAAATTATGACGTTATTATCGAAGTTTGTTGTAAGTGGGAGGTAGTTATCTTTTAGTTCGCTCGTTAGTATGATATACCTGCGAACGTAAGACCACCGGTGGTCGACAACGCACGCGTTGTCCACGAGTGGGCGATGTCACACCTCAACTCGATGATTAGATTTAAGTTGCGATGTGATATACTGAGGGCTAAGAAAAATAAATTTTGAGTATAAAATTTTGTTAAAATTTAGAAAAGAGTTTTTATTTTTGCCGTTTATTGAGCCAATAGCCGTACTCTACAGCGACTATTATAAAGTGGCCCTATGGCCTTTATATCTGTTCTTGTTTTCAGTTTTAGTCACGTCTATAGGCTCTAAATCTCTTGTTGATTGCTATACTATGATATAAATATAGTGGATATATCTAATGTTGAGTGATTTTATGGAATTATTGTAGCTTTAATTTCAGTAATTATGTAAAACATTCTATAAGCCAAAAATATAGGTACTTATAGATTTCTATAATTCAAACCTTAGTATGTAAAAGTACCTATGTAGGTTTAACAAATACTACCTACATCAGAAATAGTATGCTCAGCGCTGGTTAATTCGTTGTAATTATGAACAGAATAAAAATCTTTTTCTGTCTTCATCCAGTAAATTCAATTACGCGTATGATGCAATTTACCTTCCTTATATTGAAAAACCACAACCTCAAAGCCTAAAAACATCACTTTTTTTTCTAAATCCATACGTAACATCAAAAACATAATTTCTCTAAAAATTTACTAAACATACAAAGTATAGGTATAATAAACCTAACTTTATATCGTTCTACAATAAGTCGTATCGTGTCCGTGTCGTGTATACAGTAATACTTCAACTTTACACGTCGCATTAACATAACATTTTTCAAGAACACTGCAATCAAATGAACAGTTTATAATATTATTTTCAAGTCACAAGCGTAAGCGAGAACTGATACGCTTGGAGCGATTATGTTTACTTTTTTGCTTCAAAGTAAGTGACTTTAATTGGCGCAGAGAAAAGCTAGTACCTTTTTGTAATATTGTTTGTAGACTACAAACTATATTTATCACAAAAATTGTATTAGTCAACATCTCTATAACGCGCCTGTTTCTCTCAACAGGATATTAAATCTTTATTGTCAAATTAAACAAGAATATAAAAATAGTAATAAAGATAATAACTTAAACCGACGATACCAGAGATAGAGATATTTATAAATAAAGATTATCATCAAAAGCCATCTTTCTTTGCGATCGCCTATAAACCTTGTATAATTTATATAGTACATTAAACACATACGTCCACTTAAACCAAGAGCCCCAATTGCAATAAAATATTTGGCAGAATGGCACCGCCATTCTCTTAATCCTTGTCCCACAAATCTAGCGTATTTAAGTGCCTAAAATGGCAAATTACATACAAGAAAATTGTGCACTAGCATTCTAGTATTAACATTTTTATGGCTCATATATTCGGCACAAGCGTTCAGGCGCAATTGATGGTCTAGGAAATACTGTTTTAATGTATCTTTGCAACGTAATGGCGAAAGGGTGATTAGGAATTTTAAAACGGGAAATGCATTTTACTGTTCAACGGAATGTTCTTGTAAAATGAGAATGTCTGGTGGAAATGTTCGATTTCTGTATGTAATTCACGAGGAAGTAGGTAGATATATTTTTTTGTAATTGGCTTTCATAAAAACATCCTATCCTAAACAAACAGACTGGCTATGGACTGGCACTCGGACAAGTAAGAAACATCATCACAGTCCACTGTTGGACTAGGCCTCTTGTTTGAAAGGAGGAATTGGACTACTACACCACGCTAGCCAAACGGGTTGGTATAGGTTTTGTATCAAGATTGCTTTCTCTTTTAGTGCTGTTCTCTGCATAATATGCTGCCTCTGTCGGCTCTTACTACACCCATGGTATGATATGGGGTGGTGATATTCCGTATTCTTAAGCCGTCACCACACGGAAATTATTAAATAAATTAGTATGGAAGTAAGAAACATACCTAAATATTATTTAATACATACAATCGTACATATTGCAGATTAATCACAGCCATGTACGGCACAAATCATAGTGTTACGCAAACGGCCGGTTTACCAGCCAAAGTCACATTTACACACTTCTAGTCGGGGCGGAACATATCTAACGGAAGATCCGTCGCGTTTTATCCGTCGCGTAACGCCAATACATACAAATGTATAGAAAAACGTTCAACCTTTCACACCTGACCGAAGATCCGTTAGTACGTCGAGCGTACTGACGGATTATCCGTCGACGTCGCGCGCACCACGCACCACGTGAATTTTGACCATTGAGTAAGGAATATACATGGAGAGGGCAAATAGTAGGTACATATAGAAAAATTACATTATACACATATATTATTTTTTTTTTTATAGACTCACGCCTGTATCCCCGGAGGGGTAGGCAGAGGTGTAATATTACACCCAAATTTGACCATGATTTTTTTTATACACATATATACGAAATCGACATAAAGCCACCAAACATAGTGTTGTCTCGTTTTGTCTTAGGGATATCTCTGTGAGAAAAAAAGAGATAGCCCTAGTTTACTGATTTTATTAGAAATGTCATTCGTGCCACTGTCGCCATATTTTTTGCCAAGGTTTGTGGTACATCTGCTGTGAAATCTAATAATAATTTTGTTTTTGTGCATAAATATGTCTTTAAAGATGAATCAGTGCTTCAGGCTGTGTGTTTCATTACCGTATGTATGGTGCCATTCATGTCCGGTACTTTCTCAGCGACACAGTACCGATATTGGCTCTCAGAGAATATTTTGTTACATGTTTGATACAAGGGTCGTTCTTCGCTTTGCCATGTTCGCCCACATTTGCATTATGAAATAAACTAATCTGGCAAAAGATTTAAACTAACTAAAGTAACTTACTACAAAAATGTATAGGTTTCCTCTGACCGGCTCCATATCGATATCGATTATATTCTGGAGTACAACCCAAATCGCAGTCATTTTAAATTGCCCAACATTTCGTAGGTATGCACGCTAGTTTCGTAGCTAGGCACGCTAAATTCGTAGGTATTGGACATGCCATATCCATGTCATTGTCATTCCTAGATCGGTGATTTTGAGTGACGCGTAGTAGAGTAAGATTCCAGGGCCGCCAGACCTTACTTATTTTTTCAGAAACGAAATGTGTAGAATAATGTAGTGTTAGTATGTGCTATGAGTGTACGCATACTTGCTAGCCTGGATCGTGGGCCAATTTTTAGGTATGAGGTTCTAAAGGTCTACGGGAATTACTGCCGTCGTAATGAGTCTGGCAGAATTATTTATGATTTTAATAACATTTTATAAAAATTACCTAAAAACCAGCACTGAGAATTTGTCTGAGTCTGAGTGTTCATTGTGTCCGTTAGTTGTATGTTTGTAAAGTCCCCCGCGATACAGGATTTATTCCTAGTGCGGGAGTTGTCTTATTAAACAAAAAAAAAAAAGAATATAAAACATGAAGAACACGATTTGTAACCAAAATCCTCTTTTACCAAAGATTCTACATTTACAGTTAATGCGACGTAGAGGCGTAGAAGTTAGAACCATGAGAAAGAACAGGCAATAAATCTCACGGCTACGCCTTTTAATTTCCAAACTTTATATATTAAAATACCTACATAGAAAACATTTTGTGTCATGCGCTGCAACTGTAACCCCTTCTATATCATTTGTATAAATTTTCTTAAAAACCGTAACCAAATCGTATCATCGTCTTTTAATTTTGAACCTTCATACCTATATAGGAAATATATTCAAATAACGCTTGTTGGCTACTATAAAAATTTCTTAAGTCCGACATATTTTTAATAGTCAAACTCGAATTACAATATAAATAACTACCGGTCTTCAGTGACTACATAACATCAGGGAACACGAAAAATGATTAGGTAAAAGAATATGACAGTAAAATATTGAGCTGCCCCGAGTACGGCCCTGCACGAACAAACTTATATGTGTGCATAATAGCCACGCTTTTAGCAAATGTGTGCAGATACGCTCGACGCATTTTCCGTCAGGTGTGTGCCGACTCATTTGACGGAATATACGCGACCGAAGATACGTTCGACGGATCTTCCGTCAGATATGTTCCGCCCCTAACAGCCCAGTCATTAATATATTGATTATGTTTTTAATTAGCCTTCATTGTGTCCGTTGGTCGTATGTTTTTAAAGTCCCCCGCGACACAGGACGACATTTATTCCTAGTGCGGGAGGTTGTCTGTCAAAAAAAAATGGTTTTAATCTTTTCCTATCATACAATCTGCTATCCTTTAAGCTGAACTTAAAGTTTTTCTGAAAATCGTCCAGATAATAGCTACCGATATACTCTGAGAGGGTAGAAGTAGCTATTATTTTAACGATATAGAGAAAATTAGTTATCAGTTCCAAATTATACACCATTTCTTTTTTTACATTCAGCAACTTAACAGGCTGAAAAAGAACATAATTTGTCAAATTACAGTATAATTTGCCAGAATCTCACATTAGATCATCTTGAGAAGGTTGAAGTGCTCTACATTTTGCTTCAATGTGAACTATTTTGTATGTTACTTTTTCAAAGGGCCCATATCATATGAATATCACAAAAGAACCAAGAAAGCTATTTCCTAAAAGTTTTGTATCAATTCTATAAAACAACATTTAAAAATTTTTATTTACATTAACTGGCATACGTAGGATTAACATAATTATGTACAGTAAAATAAAACTAATTATATAACTAAACTATCCTAAACTATAAAAAAGCGAAAATATGAAAAGAAAAGTAAATAAAATATAATAAAATAACAAATTGCCAACTACGATGCGTCAAAAAATTCCTCCGCAACGCTGTCGAGCGGTAGCGTGCCCAGAAGGCTGGCAGCATTGCCACGTTGAATGGCAATGCTTATTCTCTAGCCCTCTGGTCACGGGAAGCATCGATCAGCCTTCTGGCGATTTCTTTGTATAATGCGCGTGCACTAGGGCCCCATGGCCCCAGCGTTTCGACCCCAAACGGCTCAAAAACGTAATTACCAGCCAGGTTTCCGTATTTGCGCCGTTTGAGGGTTTCCGCCGATGCAGCAGCAGCGCCAGCTGATCCAGCTGTACTTGAAAGATGTGATAGCGCAAGGGTATCGACGCATGTCGCGTCCCACACCAGAGGCCACTCCGGCGGTGGCAAGAGCTCGACGGAGTATGTCGTTAATGTGGGCATGTCGAGAAATACGCCCTGCACTCCTACTGCACGATAGGCCATGGTGGCCAAGACTGTCGACGGCTTCGCCACAGTGACAGCGGTGCGGAGAAACGCAAACAGCTCCCAAGCGCAGGCAAGAAGCGATGCGGAAAGTTGTATCGTCCAGCATAGTTCCTATGTTGGACGATGGAAGTGCTTGAAGCCATAACCCCGATTCCCACTCTCCCACAGCCAATAAACGGGCACGCTCTGCAACACTAGATGCAGAATTTAAAAGATAATCTCTCATCTTGCTACAGAGCGGCCCGTCCCATTGTCTCTGAGAGAATAGATTCCGGGGTAAGTCAGAGCTCGGGCAAGCCATTTTCCAAGCGTTAATGGCATCAGTCATGCACGGCACCTCAGAATTAACCAGTGTGGGTTCTAGAATTTTCCTGGTCAGTTCCTCAGTGCCGTGGACCGAGGCCAAAAACGCTGGTAGACTTACATCAGTAATTTTGCGAACGCCGAGGCCGCCCAAGCGAACTGGCAAAGTTGCTTGAAGCCACACTCGGTCGTTCATGTCAAGATTTAGAATTTTGCTCAAGGTCTGCCGAATAACATTATCTATGTTTTCCAAAAGGGTTGAATGTTTCCAAAAAGGAGAGGATCGCAAGTAATATGTAAATTTTGGGACGAAAAGACAGTGCCTGATAATTGTGAAAACCGAATGAATATTAATTTTGTATAGGCGTTCTGAGGTTTCACAGAAATTTTGTACTTTTTCATTTATAAAAGTTCCAAAAGCGTCGTCGAAAATAGGGGACCCAAGGAGGCGGAAGGAGCATTTATTGATGATTTTAATATTTGGCGCCAAAGAATTAAATTTTGATACAATCGAAAGGTTATCCAAATTGTCCTTAATAAAAATTTCACATTTTTCCGAATTTAGTTCCAAACCAATTGCTTTAAATTCATTTTTTATTAGCTCTAAATCTTGTAAAACTGTGGAAACGTCTCCTCCCAGGGTCCCGTCATCCAAATACCACACGTTAAATTTTGAATTTATTTGTTTTATTATTGGGTGAATGGCTAAACTGAAAATGACTGGCCCGAGAGGGTCACCTTGTTGACACCCAACAGCAGATTCCAAAACATTATCTTTGTAAATTAATTTTGATGGATGCCTATAGCATTGCCAAAGGAATTTAAAAATTTTAGGAGTTTCTAATTTGGCTTGTGTCAGCAAGGTGTCCCTGTTCACTGAGTTGAAGGCATTCTTCAAATCAACCTTTAAAATGACCTCACCTTTACCGCAGCCAAGGTACGTGGACAGCGCATGTATGGCAGCCTCACAGCCTCCCTTCGAACCAAAGCCAAGCTGGATTGGCTGAAATTTATCTGCCAAAATGGCACTATAATGTTTACAGCATAGTTTGGCTGCCAAACGTCTGTAGGTACACCCTACGGCAATGGGCCGAATGCCACCATCTTTTTTGCGAAGGGCGCACAAGTTGGCGCCGTATAATAAGTCGGTGACATCTGTGGCCACATTGCCGGAGAGCATAAGGTTAATCAAAGCCGTCAGTGCCTTCAAAAGTGCATCACCAGCCTCTCCAGCACTTGCACTTGTGAGATCTTTCAGATGCTGAGGTGTTAAGCCGTCGAGGCCGCCAGCGGATCCACTACGAAAGGAACAGACGGCTTCAAATACGTCCTTGGCTGAAACAAACAGACAGTCACAATCTTCGTCAGGCATGTCGGGAAAGGTGAGGTCATTAGCTGGCGCTGGGTGCTTACTCTTTAGACCTGCTAGGGTGTCTGAAGAGTAAGGCGCCGCCACATCGCTACTAAACAATAACCTAGACGCCCCTTGAATGTCACCCTCCCTTAATTTGGACTCTACACATTGGTAAATTGTTTTTTTATATCTATGGACAGTAAATTTAGGGTCAAAATTGTTAGTAGAATGGTTACATAGGTCTTTAATTTGGGATGTCAAAGATTTGGATGTTGTCCGGTTGCTTTGAATGTGTAGAATCCTATAAGGGAAAGTGAGTAACTGTTCCCAAGCTGTTTTGGAGTTCTCACGCACAACGAGACCAATACAGTTAGCTAAATTATGAGCTACTAATGGTCTCGCACCGCGTGGAACTCGCTTCAAAACTGGAATTGAATTTTTTAATGTACCTAAGTACTGCCAAAAAGGAATTTGGGACGAAACAGAGTGTGAAATGGAACTGGGGCCAGGAAGCACATTTTGGTTTTTATGCAATTTGCCAAAATGTACTTTCAAGCCCCGCTCACCTTTAAAAAAACGAGCTTGAGAACATACTGGGCAGCGCACTAGGTTATTCAGCGACGAGGTTGTTGATTGGATTGCACTCAACTCCGCATCACTAATGTCCTCGCTTGTAGCCGGCATAAATATTATAACTTTAAACTTAAAATACAAAATGTTATTATTTACAATTTATGCATGACATTTAGCCACTTGGTGACAGGACGTTGCCTATTATAGGTGCCGGCGTCGCGTCCCGTCACCGTTGTCTTCTAAACTTACACTTACTAAATAAAATTGTCTATTATAAAAAGATAAAAAGGTACAAAATCACAGGAAACAAAATCACCAACACACAACACAAGCTTTTACGTTTCAATAAACTATCATTTTACCCACACGAATTATTTCAATACACATCCAATTAAATTGCCGATATTATATATTATATTGGCAGAGATCCTGGTATTTTCAAATTTCTGTAGCCATGAACATCTTAGAAACTGTTTGCCGTTTCGGTTTACGATGAAAACTTCTTTGATGGCTATTTTAGTTTTTCTATGAAAAGTATTATAAATTGAAATATGTATTTATGATTGAAAACAGTAATAGGTACACGTAAATAGAGCAATATTTGGCAATTTTATTATATAGTATAATATTTTAAATCGGATTTTTTCCAATACAGGAAAATATTCGCTGCCATTTTCTTTACTTTTTTTTTTAATTTTTTTTTAATTTTTTAATTCTATAAAACTATATACGATGGTATTACAGAGAGATAGCAACTACAGAGTACCTACAGATATCGCATTAATTAACATCTTAATTACATTCCTTATAAAATATTCCCGAACATCTATAACATATTAGCAAGTGACAAGACCGTTAAGAAAGCGAGTCGAGTTTATCTCCTTGATAAAACATCTAGAGCGTAAGGCACGGTAGTAAATGCAAGCAATATATTATTTACTTAGTGTGTCAAGGAAAAACTGGGTAAATAAGTACGTATCAGCCATGTGCAGGTTTATGTGACGAGGTCACCTACTGCTGTATGGGATGGACAACAGATAGATGTTGGACGAGCTATTGGAAAGACAATACACATGTATTTGGAAGCTTTTATTTGGATATTGGACCGGCAATAATATCAATAAAGCATTTATTTTAAAGCAGCAAAACGTTGAGAGACGTTGTGAATAAAAATTGTAACTAAGACAGATCACTGATGTGCGTTGTTTGCGATGGAATCACTGTATTATGCTATTGCGATGTTGCGTAATAGTTCAATACAACACACGTTTACTTCTTATATTTTCATTGAGAAAAGTGTCGAGAAGCGGGTAGGTACTTAAGAAGATTGAATAATAATTTTACACGAAGCGTTAAATACACTTGTATTATCTCAGTAATTTGATCCTTGAAAAAGCTCCTAACAACTATAGGACAATATTTTGGTTCGTATTTCTCGGCAGTGACCGTTCTCCTTAGCTGGTCTCTTAATCCATAGCACTTTTCACAATTCCGGCTGCAATATAAAAGTACAAAAGATTTACAATAGTCATTAAACCAGTGAACAATTCAATCTGATATCCTTTACTCCACGTATTAAGATCGCGTGACACTCTTAATAAGTTTATGCAAAAATCCGCCCGCAATAACTTTAATTGCTGCAGTACCTACGTCAGATTACAAATGTATACCATATTCGTATTAACAACTAACAAGGAAATATTACGAAAATATTTTAAGTTTATATAAGCATGGCCTAATTTGGAAAACTAATGTTTAATACCTATATAACCCTACCAACTTTTAGCTTTATCCTTTTGTTACTAAGGCTGCCCAAGTGATGTAATCGTTTATAAGCCAATGTACCTATCGTTTTGAGTTTTGTATGTTAGATTTGCAAATTAAGGTAGGTAGGTAAAATTTGTAATTATCGGCCTTAAATAAATTATTTGTTCCAAATAAGTCTGACTTAAATCGCATAACTCATAATTGGATTCGGTTACAAATAGGTATATCCTGCTCGAGAAAACAAAAGAGGAATACAAACTCCGCTTGTATTCCTATTTTGAATTTTGATATCTGAAGACTCTATGAATTTTGATCTCTGAAGTCAGACTCTATGAATTTACCATTACGAGTCTAATGCCTTAATGCCTTTACTTTAAATGTAGAAGCATTAAGTAACTTCATTTAAAAAAATGACGTTTAAAAGCTTCACCTTGTGACCTAGATGAATAAATGATTTTAACTTTGACTTTATATATATTACTAGAGGACGCCAGCAGCTACTCCTGCATTTTTTTAATTTACCTGTTTTGGCCAATCCCGTGGGAATTTCGAGAAATCCCTTCTTAGTGCACCCCTACGGTCCCCAAGGAACATACATGCCAAATTTCAGCTTCCTGCGTCCAATAGTTTCGGCTGCAGCGTGTCTGACAGTCAGTCAGTAACGCAAGGATTTTATATATTAAGATAACAAGGCTGGCACAACTCTCTCAAATGCCATACCAATTCCTCTACCGTTCAATTACGAAAACTTCCAAGATTTATCCAAACTATTATTAAAACATTATTATTTCCTATATATTGGCTATCAGATTCACGACAACAAACCGAGTGCAATTAAATCCACCCACCCGTTTAATTACCAGCTTGTTATCAAACATGTTCGCCGATGGCGCGGTCTGTGTGTCACGTAGTAACTTTTAAACAATGGCTGCGTCGATAAGGTGTACTTATAAATAATTGGTCTACGATAATTCTAATTAAAGCGATACAATCGTACGTATCTTAACCAACAGGAAATAGATAGGGTGTTTATTAACATTTTAAATGCACGGCGAACTACACGTGTGTTTATCACCATTTATTTCTTGTTATATATAGTTGGACGTGGTGGGTAGCATGCTTTATGGCGATGGAAAGAGTAGGCACATATCTCCGTCTCTGTTTTATTCTTCAGGGAATATGTGCACGAAGCGTCTTTATTTTATTATCTCAATTTCTATTCAAAAGGCCAGTATTAAAGTAAGTTAATAAGCCGATAGATAATGTACCATGTGGTTATAATATGTAGGGTCACTCATATCCAAATATGAATGAGAAACACAAGAAAAGGTAAGGACATGGGCACAATGTGATGACTTTTGATTTGAATCCCAAAAGGTCGCAATAAAAAGCAGTACTAAATAAAATACAGGACTGTGTTTGGTTTTTAGATTGTCCTTCGAAGTACGTTGTCATTTAATTTTAATTTGACATCTGTGCCAAAGAATTTTAGAGACATTTTTATTCATCTAGTTTCAATGTCTGGGCAAGTTTGTGAGGCGATTTATACGACAAAAGTTCTTTTGTAAATTAAGTAATCAATATCTTAAAGTCTGGCTGATCCGATAGGTTGATATAGGGTTAGATGTCGAGTTGTTCGTCTCTTCCCAAATATACTTTTAGTCACTTGGAATGAAATAGGGTCACTTTGTATGAAATCTGTTACTATCTATCTGTCTATATCGTCACGCCTGTCTCCCATTGGAGTAGGCAGAGACTATGGAAAGCCATATGCTTCAGTTCAAATATACCTACCTCTTTCGCTTCCTCAACATTCATTAACCTCATCATCATGCATCGATTGTGGATACTTTTAATTTGGCCCTTTTTCAGTACGTCACCTAGTTGGTCGGCGTACGTCCGCCTTGGGCGTCCCCTACCGACATTTTCATTCATTCTCGCACCATAAACTTCTTTCGTCTTTTTTCTTTCAGCCATCCGTTCCTAATGTCCAAACCAACACCTGACTTATAAATAATGTTCTAGTTTACAAATATACGATTATTTTTCTACACGTCTACGCACTGATCCCTCAGAAGTTGAAAAGAAATAGATAAAACTATTTATGCGATATCTTTGTGAGAGATAGTGAGTATTTTATGGCTCAGTTGACAAACAGGTGAAAGGTCAAGTTGTAAGTATTGCTTCGGCAAGATATTGACATGGTCGAGAGCTTACAGGCCTTAAGAATTTCCTACTCGTGGACAAGTTTTATGATATTGATTTTGCTGTACTTAAAGTAAGAACTATTTTTGACACAAAAAGTAAATACATGAAAAAAGCATTTGTCATTAAATTCCAGTGAAATAGATTAGGTATAAATGCCAATATATTTTCTGTAACATCTCATACGAAGGACTCATCATTTGAACATACCATATAGGAAAACATGGCTGTCACATAAGGACGAAGACAACACGGTGAATCTATAAGGTTTCTGTTTTTGGCCATTTTTGGCTAGATCATCATCAGCCCTGTATTTAAACTGTCCCATTGCTGGGCACCACGCTGGCCTAGTGCGGGTTGGTAGACTTCACATATCTGTCGAGAACATTATGGAGAACTCTCAGACGTGTAGGTTTCCTCACGATGTTTTCCTTCACCGTTTAGCAAGCGATAATTAACAATTTAATATGCACATAACTCCGAAAAGTAAATGGTGCGCGCCGTGGATTCGAACCCGGACCCTCTGCCTAGCAGTCTGTCGCTCTCCACTAGGCTATCGCTGCTTATATATTTTTGGTTACGGCATCCTGAAAACATTTTTTATATCGCTTTGGTCTCAGTCATTTAGACAAAATATAACACAAATTCCGCAAAAGATACTAAATCATCAATGAATAAGCTAGATTAAATCTAAGCGATAAGGGGGAAGTGATGCTACTCAGCCCTAAGTTTATTTTCATTCGTAGATATAGTTTAATAATTCTTTCATATTCTTTTTTTTGTATATTACTTATAAATTACTTCATTTCGAAAATTGTAACTTCGATATTAAAGAAATTAGAAACAAAAGTGAACTCTCGTAGTACCTATAAATAAATCCTGTGCTATGGGGACTTTACAAACAGTAAATCATCGGATTTAAACTACAGCTTTACTCGAAACAACTTCAGGTAATTGGGTCTCACAAGTTTTATTTCGTGTGGGGATCAAACCCATAACTTCGGGTTATTTCTTCTGCTTAAACAACTACGCCGTATGTTCAGTCTGTCTGAGTGGCCTAGAGCCTAAATACCAAAGTTAGAAACACAAAATTTTCACACCCTCATATGTCTCAAGCATGGGTGCTTGGGAAATATGAGGGACCAACAGTGAAAATTCGGCAGGATTTTTTTATCGTATATTCCACCTCTAAGACAGTACACTAATAGGCGCAAAATGTGTTTAAAAAACCAGCGATTTTTAAGCTACAGCAGCAATAGCAACTAGTATCTAACATCAACCTGCACTACAACCCCGTACTTTTCTAAGCATTAGCAACACTAATAACTACCATCAACATAAATCATAACGATGAAGCTCGGGAACTCGCGTTTGATACAGATCTCCACGGATTTATACGACAAAGATAACGGTATAAACCGAGCTCTCTACGGCTACTTTATGTTAGATTTTTGCCCACAAAATTTGCGACAATGTTTGGTGGAATCGAAGACGCAAGTGTTAGACACTAACGCATTTTTTTTCTATCTGCGACTGTTTTCAAGCAGCGAAAGACCAATAGACTTCTCTGAAAGTCAGTGATGAGCGCCGTGGTTTCGAAACCGAGACCTCTATGTCTTCACTTATCTACTCAGTGAGTTCTCGGTACTTCTCGACTGCTACCCACATCATCATGTCAGCCTAGAGACGTCCACTGCTGGACATAGGCCTCCCCCAAGGTTCTCCACACAGACCGATCTTGAGCCGCCCGCATCCAACCGCTTCCAGCGGTCTTATCCAGATCGTCGGTCCACCTTGCGGGAGGCCTACACTTGCTGCCTCCTACCCACAAGTTACTAGATAATCAGGACGATGGCACAGGGCCATAAACCACAATATCTCTTCATAAAAAGAAGGTGTATACTGGGATAAAATAACACCACGGACAAGCCATTTGACCATAGCCTGAAGAAACAATACGTTTTTAAACCCTTACAATCTGTATTCCAGCAAGCTAGCCCCAATCAATATACTCCAAACTCAGCCTCATAAATCTTAGCAAAACAACCCTCAAATTTTATTGAAGTGAGCATAAAATATAAAGAAAATAACACAACGTCCTTGGATGGATAAGAATTTATATACGGGAGCGATAACGCTGGGCGGGCGGTGATAAGCCGGCCGCGGGCGGTGATAAGGCGCCGCCCGCCCTACAGATGTTATCTGTGATTAAATAGCTCGCGTTATCAGTAGCGAGAGTCGACGATCTTGGGCGGTACAGAGTAGTGTGGTCTTACAGATGCTTGTTGCTTTATATTGCTGTTTATTTTCTTGTGTGTTTTTTTATTAAATGCGTGCTTTTTACGTTTCAGAGATACCTGATATTCGAAATTTTATATTTTTGTTTAATTTCTAAATTAAGTATTGGGATGTATAGGTACCACGTACCTACATTTGTTTCGAGTATTCGATATTTCAGCACTGTTGCAAGCGCCATGATGTATGCTGCTATGTAGCTATGTACAATATATTATGTCCGAAGACTTTTCTTAACGTGTACAAGCGCTCTTACAAATATTTACATAAAGGGTGAAATTATTTAAAAAGAGATATGAAATGCCTTCCATTAGCGTCATCAGATTTATTTAAAATAACCATTGGGTAGACCCGTAATAAATATTACGACAAGTGTAACACATACATTAACACACTTTACATTTAATTACACTCTTCAACCCATTCACTGATACACCAGACCCAGAGTCAAAAACAATATAATAATATCCTGGGTCAACTAACACACGGTCATCTGATTCCAAACTGGGCCCGCCTCACCAGATAACTGATAAACACAGTATTATACATATATAGGTAGTATACCTGCTCATAAATTGCACGCAGACACAGAACAAACACATGATCGTCTTCATCCCACAAAGAATAATTGGCAGTATTCAGGGTCACTAACCCCTAATCCAGCAGGTCAGTCGGACATCTTCATCCCAACCTAAAACTGTCGCCTCTAAATCTCACCACTAACCTGTACAAAATATGAATACGCAGCGTTGTCGGTAGGAATCCGTCAAACAGATGAGATAAGACGGACGTGAACTTTTGCTGTGTTTGTGCCGTGCCCGTGCCCTTCTACCCCCCCAGTCCTCTGCCTTCCTCCCGCACCCCCTCGCCGACACTAACATATATTTAGAAGTTAGAATGTGTGTGTGATAATGCCTGGAGACAAGACTCTCAAAATAAAAATAACTTGAGAGTTCCTATGAAGGTTGTTGGTGAAAAATTGTGTTACTGTAATTTGTCATAGTGATTTACTTGGGAATTTGTGATTTCTGAGGTGGACAGAGGTATATTTTTGCTACTGCTCACCAGTAATTGGTGTCAAAATTATTTTGTAGAATAAAAGCCGCTAAGCCATTATTATGGGACCCTAATTATTTTATTACCAAGAGGATCTTTGAATAGTTTGTGTCGAACGCAAGCGTTTGTGTTCAGTGACAACGACTGGTGGATATATTTAAGATAAATCTTTCAATAGAAAATACAATATCCACGAGAACTCTACAGACATTCAACCTACCTACAAAACTACACTGACTCGGAACAACAATTTTTGGCTTACACAAAGTGCTGTCTTATATTAGTATCGAAACTACAAACTTACAGCAGTGCTATATTAAGAGACGATCTGTTTAACCACTACGCCATACATGAACACCTCGCTGTCTGAAGCCTTAAGCAATTAAAAATATTTAAAAAACAAAACAGTTACCTTCTAGAAACAGAAAGTTGTCGTTTTACCTTCGAGACGTCAGTTGTTGTAATTTTTCGAGTAACTTAGCTTTTGTAGTACGTAGGCTAGATCTAGCCTTGCAATTAAACAATACCTGTGTGTGTATGACGAACGCCTCGCAGTAATGGTTCTGATGCCCTACTTACCTGCAACAGAAAAAAGTGAAATTAAATTACATTATAATATCATTATAAGGTGACTGTGGGTCGTGACCCATGACTGACCTGGCAGGGTAAGATATGGGCGGTAGCGGTTTTATGATAAAGTGATATTTCTTGTGAGATGTAATTAACATCATCATGAGCCTAATTATTATTGGTCCCACTGCTGGACACCGGTGGCCTATTACGATTCGGCAGACTTCACACGTGTTTCAATAACATTTTGGAGAAGAGAACTCTCAAACATGTAGATTTCCTCACAGTGTTTTCTTCACCACTTAACAAACGATAATTAACAATTTCATTCTCAATAATAATAATAATAATATTTTTTATTGTACACCAATCGGAAATACATATAAAAATTGTGATTAACAGGTAATGCACAAAGGGCGGCCTTATCACTAAAAAGTGATTTCTTCTAGGCAACCTTTGGATGGACTGGAAACTCAATAAACTTGGAAAAGTCAAATGTACCATAATTTGAGATTCTTAGCATGGCAATCTTTTAGCTTTTCTACTAGGTTATGGCTACTTTAATAGTTTAATGGTTCCTCACAAGACAACATTTTATCTGCTTTTTCTGTTCATTTCCTCTCACTCTCATCGCTTGTATCAAACACCGCAGTATTAGCGCACTAAGTTTATACGTATGCCATGTTAAAAAAATCTGCAGTATTATGCAAAACAGCGTTATCGCTCCATCTAAGTGTAGTGCACACGACCAGCGCAGTTATTGTGCACTTTGAAGGAAACTAGACCGGTATCAAAGATAGGGTTTATTTTTTCTAATTGATTCTTGCTGTGTAGGCAAGGATCTGTTACTTATAGTTAAGGTTCATAATGTTTGTAAGTTCGTTACGGCTTTTTTATGCTGCAGTGATGATAAATATCAGTTAAGTGATGTCATTCAGACTGAAGTGATACGTACGTTGATTGAAGTCGTAGCTTGTAATTGAGATTGAATAGCAAGAAAAGTAAATGTAGTTATCGACGGGTAAGGTCTACTTAAGGCGTAGTTATAAATGCTTAGAATACAAAGTGGTGTCAAATGTTTATGTGCACCAAAAACTGTAAGATAGCGTAGCGACCTACGACGGTAGAGGGACAAGAATTACAGACAGAGTTTCTGTCAAAACGTCGGTAAAAAAAAAGGAAAATCATGCCGTACAAATACAGACGAGAGGATAGATTTTGTGAATCTTCTATCAAATATTTTTGTAGTAAATACCTGCAAATAAAAATATGTGCCTACGAACTGATGGACTTAAATATTTTTTTTCAGACCAAGAAATAATACAAAAAGCCAAGAAGAGGCACAATTACGAACTTATGGTAAAGATTCCATAATCCAGAAGTAGGTATTACTTGACAAATCAGTAACCAACCCATATCGCACAGTATTTCGATCACGGTCACATTTTTAAATACACCATATTCAATAACCATATAGAAAGTCTGGCTGCATAACACAAGCACCACAATCTGGGTACCCGTAGGCGGTTGCGGTGCGATGCGACGCGGCGCGGTATCGCCCGCCAAAACCAACGTTATCTCGGCCACTTTTCACGTTTTTCACCAATGCGCGCCAGAATAGGACGCTGCCAGATCTGCAGATAGCGCGGCCTTTGTATAGTTGTCTAGTTATAACACTTTTGTAGTTTGTTGGCCGTTTTAGTGGCAACGTTTGACTAATATTTCAATTATTAGGTAGTAAACATTAAATTTAGTAGGTGTTAGCTTGTGTGGATTTTACTTTCTATATCTTTATCAGCAGTTTTAGTCGCTTTAAGTCTAATGCTTAGTCGAAATCAAGGCTTAAGCAGGGACCTACATTTTATGTACTTGACGAGAAAATCATCACCTTCGCACTTGTTCGCTTTGTATCCTCACAAGATAGCGAGGGACTCTACAAACCCTCAATCAACGCAGCAAATAACACCCAGACTCAAAACAATAATGTGTGTATGGAAACCGGTGTTTTATCTTTCCCAATACACTACACTTAATCTCACCTATTAAATTGTTTTGTCATATTTTGTCATAAACTCACGCCGGTATCCCCGAAGGGATAGACAGAGGTGTAATATTACACTCACATTTCGCTATATTGTGAATTTTAGTTCCCAGGTAACAGGGGCCGAACCTTTCGCCGGAAACATTGCCAGACTCCGTTCTGCGAGAATTAAAAACTCAGTAACACTATTAACTATAACATGAGAAGTACAACAAAACGAAACAGTTGGAAGAACAATACTGACGTCATCAAACACAATTTTCACATTCGATAAATATATTCGCCATAAACAAAGCCAAGGTTGCGTCACACGTTTTAATTGGCATTGGCAGACGTACGATAGCGGTATCAGGGTTCGATTCCCGCGCGCCGCTCATTAACTGATAGTTATTCGGTTAGTTAACAATTATTGAGTCTCTGATACAAGGCTTCTGATAAAGTACACGTGCAAGTATAAGTCTCTGAAAATACTTGTTTTTAATTACTACTAGCTATTTAGAATGAAGTGACAAATAAAAATAGGCTTTTTAGGTTACTGAAGTTAATTGTAGCGGTTTTCTCGTCTGTAAAGCCAGGTAGTGGCTGGATGGCAAAAACAGGCGATCGGTTCTTATGGCGTATCCTGCGGGAGACCTACGTCTAGCAGTGGACTGCAATAGACTGATGAGAAAGCCAATCCTGGATGTTGCATAGCAGTGATAGTTGGCTGACAAATAACTGTTGTCAAATCAAATCAATTCAATTTATTATTGCAAATATGGGTACATTTTAAGATACATGTGAATTATTATAGTTGCATGCCATATTTTACCATTGTGGTGTGTTTAATATTGTAAAAAATAATTAAATGTCACATAAATTATAAATGTCATGCAATTATTGGTATTATTCAAAAAGAAAAATAGTAAATGACACAACAGGTATATGAAATTTAAATACACATTGCAAATATGATAATTTCTGGATACGTATTAATTAACTTTGGTGTCTAAATATTCTGTTACATTGTAATATGCATTGGTAAACAAGAATTGTTTTAATTTGTACTTAAATGAATTAATATAATTACAGTCTTTTATAATTTTTGGTAAATGGTTGTATATTCGTGGTGCCATACATAGAATACTTCTATTCAAGGAGATGAGCTCCTTGTTGCATAGAATCATATTTATCATCAAAATGTAATGTAATCTAACTAAATTGACGACCGTAGGACGACAAGAAGTGGTTCTATTTCAGCTTACAGGATTTTACTCGAACGCACTAATTAACATGGCATGTGTAGAAGTCTACGATAAAAATAGAACAGGACATTAAAATCAATTTCACAAAAGATCAAACAATACTTTAAGACAACGGTCTTTATAATCTGCCATTTTCTAAGAAACTAATTTATTTGGTAAAAAAAGCGACTACTGCAAGGCTTTGGTCTCCCCAAGGCGCTCACTTAGACCGATCTTAATCCGCTTGCATCCATCCTTAATATGACTTTTAAGAATGGATGCAGGCGGCTCATATTCCGTTTATGTGTAAAATGTATGAAAACAGTGTGGATGTAGGTATAAAGCAGAAAATGTAATAATATTAGCAGTCTATCATCGTTCACCACCTATCAAATAGAACCACAGATTATCAACACTTTAGTTACGCATGGACTAATAAATTAGTGTTAACTTTTTATAAACTTAATTGTAGATCAAAGCAGTTAGCTAATTAATTATTTATAGAGCTAGCATTACACGTTGTAATCGTTTCATTGACTAAATAAAAAGTTAATCGGTTCGCATAAATAATTTGTTACACCCGTGTAACTTTGACTGAGTGTTGGAATAAATCGTTTTTTCTGTATAACGTTCCGTAATTTCCAATGAAACTAACAAGAGTTAAAGAGTTGATATTTGGCGCGATTATATAATTTAAGTACCTTATAGTCATCATTATCAATTACTATTTATAAATATCTTTGCCGTTACTGATTGACTAACTGTTCTTCACCGCCCGTCATTAGATCATATACCCCTATCTCTTTCATATCCATCCCCACACAATCCATCCATCACGTTTCCAAGGCTTTCACTTTGGAGAACCGAGTATGCTTCGAAAAATCGGATTTGACAGAATATTAGCTTTTCCACAGAGCGACTGCCGTCTGACCTCCGCGAACCTTAGGGTTCGCCATAGTGACAAGACCAGTATAACGATTTCACTCCCCTGTTACGATTGTCATAGATTTTCTTAAAACAATAAATAAGTCATACCGAAGCGGTGGACGAGCGGTCACCCATCTTTAAACCAACAGGAATGGACGAGCTTCACCTCATGAATCGACAGCCCCAGGCCTCTTATCACAATATATGTATATTATATCGCCATAGAAAACATAACCCTCCAATAAACCCCATTCTACAGCCATTAGCATATTTTCAGCACGAAATTCTAAATATATATATACAATGTGTGTTAGTGTAAAACTGTGTGATTCTCGCAAGTGCTTGAATCTCGTATTAACTCACACATGAAATATATTCAATCTGCGACTTTGCGATAAGAGTGCCGCCCTACCTACTCCCTCTGGGGGGTGACACCCACCCCACCCAGCTAAGCCGGATGCGAGGATGATTTTTGACGGTCACTGCGTATGTGTTTTTATTTTATATTTATTTTTTTAAATATTTTTGCGAATCATTTGTTCTAAGAGAGTTGAGATTTTAATTAATATTAATGTCTGTAGCACATACCATTAAAAAGGTTTATAAATGGGGCAAACCGTTACATTTTCTAGTGTACGCTTTTTATATAATATAATATCGTGTATATTTTCCATAATACAATTATATGGTTCAATTCAATTCAATAATTATTTGGACTCAAACAAAGAATACATTTTAGGTGTAGTATCCCTTCTTTTAGCCTACAGGCTTACAAAAACGTATGTGGTAATTCAATATTTAAAAAAGTTTTGGAGAAACTTGTTTATTTCCACGGCTTCACTCACTTAAGAGATGTTAATAGAGACACAAGGTAGCTTCTATATTCAATGTATTCTGATGTACAAGCAATATTACTGCTAAGTTTCATGAAAATTCGTTTCGTAGTATTTGTGTGAAAGAGTAACAAAAAGCCATACATTCATCCATCCATGCATGCAAAACACACTGTATAATTTATTTTATATTTAACACATCATCAATAATGCCACAAACACACAAATACTTAAAGAATCACATAACAGATACTTCATTACTCTGAAAATTCACTATCGAATAACACAAAGAGGCAGCCCTGGATCGCGATAATAAAATTATTATTATTCGTACTATCAGGGTTGGCACCCGGCGATGTTATCGTCCTTATCTCGCAGAGCCAAGCGACGCTCACCCCCTTCGATGAAGAATAGTGTTGGGAAAGTGTCGATAGTACGCTACGATAATTTCGTTTTTGTTTTGCTTTTACGTGTCGATAAAGTGATACGATAATTTGGTGTTTGATTTTATTTTAATGTGATTTAGAACTGTGCTTTGACGTACTTTAGAAGACT
Organism: Euclidia mi; assembly: GCA_944739405.2. Lineage (NCBI taxonomy): Eukaryota > Metazoa > Arthropoda > Insecta > Lepidoptera > Erebidae > Euclidia > Euclidia mi. The sequence continues at coordinate 58,788,184 of OX123196.2, read as the reverse complement.
GGGGCGAGTGCAGTGAGTAAATGTGCACCTGTGTGTCAATTGTAGAAATGCTTGACAGAAGACTCGTAACAACATGGGTGTTAATGGTTGTCTTGCGGTAAGGATTTTGTAATGCAATAATTGAAAAGCTCTGTAGTTAAAATTAAAGGGTTAAAATGTCAGTAAAGCTTACTTAAATAATAACTGTAATTACAGTAAAGGATTTTACTAGTGATATGACTGAAATGTGTAATCACCTGTTTCTAAAAAATAGCAATTACAGACTACATAACATTTTTGTTCTTTAGGTTCTTATATAACGAAACGTTAAGTAAACAGTATATTTTTATTTTACTAACCATAATTTAGAAATCGAAAAATATATAATTTACGTAGGTATTAAAAGCGTTTGGAAACTATAATTGCATGCAATGATATAAGAAATTTAAATAGTATAATTATACTGACTCCCATCTCATCTCAGGATAGAGACGTCTTACGCTGGACATAGCCCTACCCCAATGTTCTCCTCATACATAACTTAAAAATAATGTAAATACTTATTAAGATAGTTACTACTGCAATTAACAAATTATTAGCATCAAAATCTGAACAAAATACTAACAACATACTTTAAACCAACATTATGATCAATAAACGTTACTCACACGTGTACACTTTCGAAAAACAAATAAATCAACATTCCATTTCGTATTTATCGACACATGTTGATTCACAACAAACCGACAGCTAGGGTCTTCACAGCGCTATCGATATCACTCGCGTCACTAGGGGTGTAACCTGCCTTATTCCGGATAAGAATAAATACAGTGGCTCGCCGACGAAATGTGCTAATACATCCTTATCGACTGCGACGCCCGGCACACACACACACATACACTTGCAAACACACACTCGCTAAGAAAGATATGAGCTTATTCTGGACAGATTTTTAATTGAACATTGTTCTGTTGGTCAATGATTTTTGGTGGATAATGAGTTGGTATACTTTTCCTAGGTTTGTTTTTTATTTGTGTACTGTAAGATTAAGAGACAAGGCGGCACGACCCTATCTCATTCCGTGAGTGTCGCATCAGGCGATTAAGGAAACCGTAATATAGTATATTTGTAAAGAGATGGATAACTTGACATTAAACCGTGTACCAACCCATCTGGCCAGCGTGGCCATTGTACGCCAATGTGACTTACTAACATTGTTATTGTGGCATAAATTAGAAGAGGCCTATGTTCAGCAGTGGGCTGTGAAAGACTGTACGATCATTAGACATCATCACTTCAGATAGTTTTGAATAAGTTAATTATTATAATAATATTAATAATTGAATGCATTTTGTTGCACGAATCATTAAATGTGGGCAAAAAAAAAGTCAGTGTCCCGTACAATAGAGTTTGGTGTCAAGTTATCCGTCTCTTTACAAAGATATTATTTGTTTCCTGTATAGTGTATAGTCTACGGCGTAGTGACACCGTTCTGGATAGCCACAACATAGGCAAATTCAAAATGGTATTGAAAGATGTAGGATTGATATAGTTATATTTATATCGCATGACTTAGCTGCAAAACTTCATTTGACCTGTAGGTAAATTACACCAAAAGTTTTAAATATTACTTTGTTATCTTTATCACAATTAATTAACACGTTGCCCGCGACACTACAATTAAAACATCGATATGCGAAACGGAAGTGTTTATCGATAAAAAGACAGAGTAGTGCTGTACCAAGGTCGAGATGGCTTCCTGGTGCGACGGTGTCCTCGCGTTGTCCTTTAAGTGATGGAGCGATAGGACAATGAGTGTACTTGTAGCTTTATATTAACTTTTTTGCACTTTTATGCAGTGACATGTCCAAGAAAGCGGGTAGATGTACCTATGTGGTTAAATGTTATAGCTTGCGTCATGTACATTGGACCTATAGCGTAATGGCTTAAATAGCCACCTTCGCATTCTCAGATCGCCGTGACCACACTTTGTGGGATCCACAAACTTGTTCCGGGTCTGGCTGTGCTTCGTGTGCCGTTTCTACAGAAATAAGGACCTACTACCATACGATATAATAGATAGATTCAGTTTGAATTTCAGTAGGAAGTTTCTGGGTGCCCTTCATTAATTGTCATGATTTTTTTCTGGATCACTCGAGGAACATTTTTACGGATAGTCTCTTCTACATTTCGAGAACTAGCGTAGAAGATGTGAGACCCTCTCCTACTCATTAACACCACAGCAAACTTCTAGGCATCCAATAGCGGCGTAGTCACGCGAAGAGCCGTCAGCATACATAGCCGCAAGCCTTCCAGTATTGGCACGACATTTCACGCTGGCAGGAAAGAATGATGGCATTCTCGCCAGCATTAGTCAAATTTCCAGCACACTTGCAAGGAAATATGACTCGAAACTAATTATACTGAAACATCGTAATGAACTTGCTGATTGACAACGCTAAAAAGATCCTTATCTTTTGAAACCTACCTAGTACCCAGTTTTCTTACAAAAGAAATGCCCTATTACGCCTAATACCCTAATTTCTCTAGCCACTCCAAACCTCCGACCCTCAAATACGCTTCAGCCTTCAGCCATCATACACCTGAATTAATTAGCTTGATAAAGGGGTTCTTGATGAGGGCCCGACATATTTTTACGCAGTGTTTGTTAGTCATTAAAGTGATAACATCTGGCGTGGAACAGGCGATAACACCGAATGTTTGCCAGCGACAATATTTGAAGCTATCTTGCATACCAGGTACGTTTAAGGGAACTCTAAGGGTTGTAATGGTGTCTTTTAAATTATAATAAATTATCCGAGAAATAATCTATACATCTTAAATATAAATAAAATTGGAGTGTCTATTTGTAATATTAAAATAACCGCTTTTTCTAAATGCATAAGGATGTATACACGGTACATATACTGAAATGAATTTTTCTCTGTCGGTCGGTCTGTCTGTCTGTTTGTTCTCGCTAATCTCTGTAACGGCTGGACCGATTTTGACGGGACTTTCACTGACGGATAGCTGACGTACCAAGGAGTAACTTAGGCTATAAATTAACCGGTCACGCGAAGTAGTTCCCTCAGAACGCGGATAAAACCGCGGGAAACAGCTAGTGTAACTATATAAACTTTCTTGGTCACTTAAAATGTTTATTGTAATGTAACGCAATACTGTAGTTCGAGGCAATTAATTATATTTACGCACGGGTATTTTTTTTTGTTTTTTGATAAAATTTCATAATAACAGATAATACTTTGGGTTGTGGAAGTCAGACGACAGTCACTCTGTGAAAAATCTATCAAATAATCTATCAAATCTGGGCTGCAAGCTGAGAGTCATTGATGTATTTCGCATAACGCAAGGACGAGGATGGCTTCAGTATATTTTCCATGTAATTCATTATAATTTCCAGTTTATTTAAGTTATACAATGATCCTTTTGTTAAATAGGCACAAGATAGATGGATAGAGAATTCTTTATTGTACACCAGATACTATACACATGCTACATGATACAATAATTTTACAAATAAATATACACAAACTTGTAAGTTTTCCTGTAAGAAAATCTACAAGTATCTAGATACACCTCTGCTTAAATTTTAGTACAGCACAACACATACGCATATAGTTAACTGTGCAATGAACAATATTTAGCTTAAATAGGTACTTTTTTTTCAAAATTATCCCATGACCTAAATTCTCATGGCGACCTTTACACTACCAAATAAGATAATCTATTAAAAATAACTAAAACTCACCGCACTTAACGGCAATATTACTTGATAATATTACCTTCCTTCCAAAACCTTGAAAAATCCACTCTATGACTTACAAAACAGGGTGTATATTAGCTTGTGTATGGCACACAGCCTGTTGCGCCGGATATTGCCGCGCTCTATCACCTACAAGCGCCCCCTGGCGGGAATTACCCTGTAATTCGGCAAATTACCCAATGCCCTACGTAATTAAATACTTTTCTTTGGATAGGCAGGGAAGTAGGTGTCTTTTGTAAAAGATCGGTGGGATTAGCTTTTGTTTGATAAAGAAAGAGTTGGTGATTCTGGATCTTGTGGAATATATTGTCGCGTAGAAGTTCTATGCATATATTTGTTTGACTCAATGCTACCTAACGTTAGCACCCTGTGGAGTCCTATAGTGAAGACTATTATCCATCTATCCTATCAATATATGAAATGATGGCTCTCACAGACTCTCATTTTAACGATTTGGAGTTGAGCATTTTCACACACTAGGTACCTACCAATTTTGCTATCATTGTACCTACTAAGTGTCCGTGTGGTGACGGATTAAGAATACGGATTGTCACCACCCCATATCATCCCATGGGTGTCGTAAGAGCCGGCAGAGGGAGTATACTATGCAGAGAGCAGCACTGTAAGAGAAGGAAAACTTTGATACAAACCCTATACCATCCCGTTTGTTTGGCCAGCGTGGTATAGTAGGCCAATTTCTCCTTTCAAAGGAGAGGCCTAGTCCAGCTGTGGCCTGTTATAGGCTGATGATGATGTACCTACTAAGGGTTGTAGAATGCTGGTTCTGCCTGAATTGAAGTTATTTCAGCATTCTATACCTCAATTTGTAAATATTCTATCAAGTTGAAAGACTTTTACAAAGATACTAGTAGCGGTAATCCAAGGTTCCTGCGTGCTGTAAAATTATAAGGATTCTAGGTCAATGCAGGAAAATCAAATTCAGACTAAAGGCATAGGATCAACTACTCATAAAAAATAATATGTTAAGCTATTGATACTTACGATCTTACAAAATATGATCTACAAAAGCACTCCTGCGTCAGTAAGAAAGAAAGATCCACACAATGGCGGACACTTTTTTTAACCAACATCATTAACCTACTTTATTCTTTAAGTAAAATAATTTAGTTTTTGTAAGGAACTGCCACTTCATCATCATCAGTCCTTTATACTGCCCCACTGCTGGGCACGGGCCTCTTCTCACTATGTGAAGGTTAAGGCCATAATCCACCACGCTGGCCAAGTGCGGATTGGCAGACTTCACATAGCTTTCGAGAACATTATGGAGAACTCTCAGACATGCAGGTTTCCTCATGATGTTTTCCTTCACCGATTAGCAAGCAAAAATTAACAATTTAATACGCACTTAACTCCGAAAACTCATTAGTGCGTGCCGTGGATTCGAACCCGACACCCTCTGCGTAGCAGTCTGTCGGTCTCGCCACTCAGCTATCGCTGCTTATGCAACTTACCTTACGTCAATTAACTAATCCCACAATTTGACGCTCATTAACGTCTTTACACATTAAGTAACCATACACATTAAATGAAATGAAATCATACTCAACCTATTCATGAATTTTAGTAAATAGTGTTAATCTACTACAGCCTCGTAAAGTAAATATGGCGGGAATATTCGCACATGAATGCTTAATCTTTCAGCCTTACAATTTAGAACCAAAAGCACATTAACAAACTATGTATTTGTACGACAAAGTAATACATGAACTCCATTCGCTCCTAGTGGAGGTGTTCCCAAACATACATCAAAATTCATATCTGCTATCTAGGTGTCAAGGGGGGTGCCTTGCAACTCGCTGATAACGTTTAAAAGTGAGGGGGTTGTTTGTTGTGACGTATACTAAGTATGTATACACTTGGGGGCTTTTTATTGAGTGAAGGACCTCATGGAAAATAATATAAGTAGAATTTGACTGTACGGACGGTGTGTGGTTGGAGAGTGGTCGGTTTGACGTTTAACACTGCGCCAGTCTTGTGGGTTCGATACGAAAGACAACACTGTGTAATCATTCTTATTTCTTCAAGTCTGTTTGTCTTTCGTATCTGTCGATTAATGTTTTTATAAAGTCCTTCGTAATTTATTTCTAGTGCAATTTTTATAAAAGAAAAGCTTGGTTTTGGTTTTTGTGGTCAGTACAAGGATCTCTCACAAAGGGATTCATAGCTCAAAATTTATATCTGCTCTAGATGTTAGAAAGGGGCGACTTGCCGCGCGTTCATAATGTTCAAAAGTGAGGGGGTTGTTTGACGTGACGTATATAGGTATATAGGATGACGTAAATAGGATAGTGTGTATAGGTATACTTATAGCTTTTTATTGAGTGAAGAACCAAATTATTGCGGTTAGAATTTTAGAAAATTTTGTAGCTCTATTCTAAAATTGTGTGATGAATTAACACACCAGAAATATCACGTTAAAGCATCTGAATATGGAACGACCTACTCACAGAGTTACAGAATAACCAAATATTGTTAGTATTTTTAAGAATAAGCACGAACGTCCTAAATATCCTTCTTTAATACATACATACATACAACGCCCACTTTTCGCCAGAGTTTTGATTCCACGTAATAGGTGGCGAGCCTATTGCCTCTTATCGGGATATTTTGTTTGCCAGAGCCTCGTCCGTTGATCGGCAGGTGCACCACTTGCAGGTGAGGTTGGCTTGGGACCCTAAGTTCTTGGTGGGAACCCTATGCACCTTTTTCTTTTTTCTTTAATATAGAAGTAAGTACTCTCATCTATAGATTTTTTTTACTAAGCGAGAAGGAACTAACGCCTGAAAGAGAGCATTAAGCCTAAAACAATAGATACCTTTTGATGAATACTTTTTAAAATAAAACTAAAACACGCTTATAAACCATTGTGTTCCAAGTAAAATTGGAACTTGTCGCTTGAATAGCTTTTATGAATGTAAAGTACTTGTTTAATGTGATCGGCCAGACAGCTTACTGCCAGAGGTCTAGCCAAGACAAGGATCTACGATTATGCATTGGAACAGAAACTTCAGTGCATAATCAAAGAATGCTGTTGCTTTCCGTGACACAAGTAGAACAATTTTATGATAAATGTTTATGTCTAAAATAAACCTAGATTTATTCGTTATTTGAAAGTGAATAAATCTGAATATGGATATTCAGATGTAAGGTTTTGCTAATATTGCTTACTACCATGTTTGGTCAATTGGTCAAGTATTGCTTAAGCCATCTCATATTTTGTTGTCTAGCAGTAGAAGAGTTGCGAATAAAGGCTAAGGCTAAGGCCTTATCCTGTCCCATTTACCAACCCTAAGGGGCGGCAACGCACTTGTGACTCCTCTGGTGTTGCTTGTGTCCATGGGCGGCGGTAATTGCTTACCATCAGGCAATCCGTCTGCTCGCTTGCCGCCTATTACTATAAAAAAAGGCTGAGAAATTTGACGTCTGTATAAAGAATTATAAATTACTAGAGGACGCCAGCAGCTACACATGCACATTTTTTTAATTTATCTGTTTCGACCGATCCCGTGGGTATTTCGGGAAATCCCTTCTTAGTGCACCTCTACGGTACCCAAGGAACATACGTGCCAAATTTCAGCTTCCTGCACCCAATAGTTATGGCTGTAGCTTGTCTGTCAGTCAGTTAGTAACGCAAGGATTTTATATATTAAGATTCTGAGTTAAAATATTTGCCATGTGCATCAAACCTGCACCTTACTACATAATCGAGCATTGCAATGCTCGATTATGTAGTAAGGTCCAGAATTAAATAGACCATTTCACCATACGTGAAATACAAACATGAATTCACTCTATAAGACCATGTTACACTAAAAAACAGCTTAACCACACATCGCAACAACAAGTTGGATGCCTTATCAAGCGTCACGGCCAATTGAGTCCTTAACGAGACACCTTAAACACGTTCTACACAACCCGGAGTTTTTATCTAGTAATTGTCCAAAACGCCGAGATTTCGCTGTTCAATGATTACGTAACTGTGGCGTGGCGTATGTTAAGTGTGTTAAATATTTTCTTTATGAGGTTTTCAGTGGCATAATGTTTTGTACAGAAACAATTTGGAGTGATTATTATTATTTACCTATTTACTAATTTATTACTTATTCAGCAATTTAGGTAAGCCGCTCAAAATGTGCAACAAAGGCTCTCATACACGGTTTTTAGCGGTGTGTTTCCCGTAGGGGTAGGCAGAGACTTCGGAACCCTATTTGCAACGATCCTGCCATATCTCTCTTGCTTCATTCACTCCCATCAATTTTCTCATGCATGCTCTTAGGTTACCTGTCCTTTTTTTAGGATGTCTCCAATCTGGTCAGAAAACGTCCGTCTAGGTCTTCTTCTTCCTCCTGTCCCATTCGCACTTGACTTATATAACTTATTGGTCAGTCTTTCGTCATCCATCCTCTCCATTAGTCCAAACCATCTTAGCATACCTTTCTCAATGGTTGTCACTACATCTTCTTTTACCCCACAACACTCTCTTATCACACAATTCTTTATTGTGCCGTTCAAAGACACTACTCCACACATACTTCTCAGTGCTCTCATTTCTACAGCATTTTTTCTACTTTCATATCTATTCTACCCAACATACACTACCATACATAAGTGAAGGTACTATCACCCCTCTATGCACAGGAAAACGTGCCTTTTTGAACACCTGCATTAACTCTTCTTTCAATATCTTCTTCATTCTTACCATTCCTATTAAACAACGTAAGTACCTAAATATACAAAATCATTCACTTGCTCCAATCGTTGTCCATCCTTTTCAAAAACCATAACTTTCGTCTTGCTTACATTCACTTTCATTCCTTTCCTCCTTAAATCACCATGCATGATTGCTATCATCTCCTGCAACTCCTCCTCTAAAGACGCATGTATTACCTGATCATTAGCATAAAGGAGGCATTTGACAAGTAACTCATCCATCCTTAATCCACAGGCACTATTTTTCAAATCTGGCAAACAACTGTCCATGAAGATGTTGAAAAGCCACGGCGACGCTACATATCCCTGTCTAACACCTGTCTCGATGGTAAACCAATCAGTGTACGTCCTATTTATCCTCACACAAGCTCTAGAATTTTCTTAAAGGGATTTCAGAGCTCGTATGAGGCTCACCACATACATCGACAGTACCGACCACATTTCATTCCTCACCACTTTATCGTAAGCCTTTTCCAAATCCACGAATGCGCAATAGACCTTTTGAACTTTGGCCAAGAATTTTTCGGCTATGCATCGCAAGGAAAGACTTAATCCGTGCATCCCATACCCTTTCGGAATCCCGTTTGTACATCCCATATTTTCTTGTCGGTTACTGCCATAACTCTTTCAATCAGTACCTTCGCATACAATTTGCGAACAATGCTGAGAAGGCTAATGCCTTTTTAGTTCTTGCAGTCTTGTTGCGATATAAGTTACAAAAAACAATTAAAAGCTGTTGTAAAGTTTAAAATTTGTTAATTTTTTTATGTACCGTTAATTTATAATGTCATTTTTAAATCTAAATCGGTTTATTTATAATCTAATACCAGTAATATACTAAGAAGATAATCATCTTTTTTTCGGCAATAAATCTTGAAGTATGTCAGCACAGATTATTAAATTTTTAATTGGCATATTTTAACACATTCAAACGAATTCTTTAGATAATCTCTCACCAATATTTCAAGAAAATTCTGTATAAAATTATCGAATGTATTTTAATTGATTTACATTTCAAAATATTATTTTGCATATTTTTACTTCACATTTATTCAGATAGCAACACCTAGTTTACTAAAATTAGAACACCTTCACAAAATTTACTATGTCGTAGAAAGAGACAAGCGATAACATTGTCTTTCTTGTTCTACAGTTTTCAAATTTCTAGAAAGGGAGAGCACAACTTGCTTATGCGGTTATCTCTTTCACAGGTTTTTGGTAAAAATATTTATTATACAATGGAAAATTTATTTACATACATAAAAAATAAATATGTACAAAAAAGGGGAGGGTAAAATACAAAGTACATATTTACAAGACAGGTTTAGGCGTCGTAGAATTCCTCCGCATCGCTGTCTATTGGTAACGTGCCCAGAAGGCTGGCAGCATTGCCACGCTGGATGGCAATGCTGATACGCTGGCCGAAATACAGCCCAGCCTTCTGGTCACGTGAAGCGTCGATTAGTCGTTTGGCGATTTCACTGTACAACGTACGAGCGCTCGGACCCCATGGACCAAGCGTCTCCACCCCAAACGGCTCAAATACGTAATTACCTATTAAATTACCGTATTTTCGCCGCTTGAGGGATTCTGCGCTTGCAGCAGCAGCGCCGGCACAGCTGGCTGTACTTGGAAGATTTGATGGCGCTAGGGTATCTACGCACGTTGCGTCCCATACCAAAGGCCTACCCAACTTCCAAGGCAACAATGACATACCGTCGGGCCTCTTCCCATCGTCGCGTACCAAACCATTGGGTTCAAGTACGGCTGGTACTCCGGCGGTGACAAGAGTGCGACGGATGATGTCATTAAGATATGCGTGACGAGGTTTTCGGCCCGCGCTTCTGCCGCAAGATAGTCCATGGGGTCCGAGGCTATCGACGGCTTCTCCACAATGACAACGATGCGGAGAAACACACGGAGCACCTAAACGGAGGCTAGTGGCAAGGCGAAATGTCACAGCCAGCAAGCGAGCACGCTCAGCAACATTTGTAGATGATAAAATAAGATTTTCTCTCACAGTGTTGCAAAGCGGCACGTCCCACTGCCTTTGGGAGAATGGGTTGGTAGGCAAAGCAGAGCTTGGACAAGCCATTTTCCACGCGTTCACGGCATCGGTTTTACACAGCACTTCCGAATTAACCAGTGTTGGTGCTAATATTTGCCTGGTTAAGTCTTCCGTGCTGTGCACCGAGGACAGGAACGCCGGCAAACTAACATCAGAAATTTTGCGAACGCCGAGCCCACCCAGACGTACAGGAAGAGACGCTTGCAGCCAGGCTCGGTCGTTCAAATCCACATTTAATATTTCTTTAAATGTATTTTTAATAATTTGGTCCATTTTTTCTAAACATTCCATATTCTTCCATAGCGGTGAAGATCTCAAGGCATGCGTAAATTTGGGAACGAAAAGGCAATATCGAATAATTGTAAAGGCCGAATGAATATTAATTTTTAGCAGGCGATCTGAAATTTCACTAAAATTTTGAATCTTTTCATCTACGAATGATTCGTAGGCTTCTTCAAATATAGGAGACCCAAGGAGGCGAAGAGAATTCTTGTCACAAATTTTAATGTGTGGTGCCAAACAATTAAATTTTGATAATACCAAAGACTTTTTTTCATCGTCAATTTTATTTAGAAATAGCTCACACTTACTTGAATTTAGCTTCAAACCAATCGATTTAAATTTGTCTTTTAGAATTGCCAAATCTTGCAGTACTATGTCAGCGTCTCCACCAAGGGTTCCGTCGTCCAAAAACCATACATTGAATTTTGAATTTAGCTGCCGAATAATTGGGTGAATTGCTAAGCTAAAAATGACTGGTCCAAGTGGGTCACCTTGTTGACATCCAACTGCGGATTCCAATAGGTTGTCCTTGTATAATAATTTTGAGGGATCTCTGTAACATTGCGAAAGAAATTTATAAATTTTGGGGGTTTCTAATTTTGCCTCTGACAACAAGGTGTCCCTATTCACTGCGTTGAAGGCATTCTTTATGTCAACCTTAAGGATGACCTCTCCATTACCAGAACCAAGGTACGTGGCTCACAACCCCCCTTTGAGCCAAAACCTAATTGGAGGGGTTGGAATTTAGCAGATAAATCGTTGCTATAATATCTGCAACATATCTTGGCTGCCATACGCCTATATGTGCAGCCTACGGCAATGGGACGAATGCCACCATCCTTCTTGTTAAGAGCGCATAAATTTGCTCCGTACAATATGTCAGTGATGGCACCGTTCACATTGCCGGAGAGCATCAAATTCATGAGAGCAGTCAGCTCCCTCAGGAGTGCATCGCCAGCCTCCCCGGCGCTCGAACACAAAAGATCTTTGAGATGTTGTGGTGTTAGAGCGTCGAGGCCACCAGCCGACCCAGTCCGGAAGGAGCAAACTGCTGCGAACACGTCCTTGGCTGTAGTAATCAGATGCTCCGAATCCATATCTGGGGCATCAGGAAAAGAGAGGCCATCCATCGGCGCTGGATGCTTGCTCTTCAAACCCGCAAGCGTGTTTGGAGAGCAAGGCGCCACCACATCAGTGCTGAATAAGAGTCTCGACGCACCCCTTATATCACCCTCCCTTAGTTTGGATTCTACATATTGATAATTCGTTCTATTTGTATTAAAAGTAAATTTGGTGTCGAAAGTATGGACCGAAACAGAACAGTTGTGTTTAATTTGGGCAGTAAGTGTCTTTTTTGAGGCCTGATCTTTTTCAATATGTAAAATCCTATAAGGGAATGTTAATAGTCGTTCCCAGGCCGTTTTTGAGTTCTCCCGCACGACTAGACCTATGCAGTCAGCCAATTTTTTGGCGACTGATGGCCTTGCGCCACGGGGAACTCTTTTCAGAACCGGAACAGAATTTTTTAAATTCGAAAGATGTTGCCAAAAGGGAATTTGGACACAGTCTTGTGTAGAAATTGAATATGATGAAGTTAAGGGGTCAGAAAGTACATCTTGGGATTTATGCATTTTGCCAAGATGTACTTTCAAACCCCGCTTACCTTTAAAGAAGCGGGCCTGGTCACAGTAGGGGCAGCGTACTAATTCACTCAGTGATGTGGTAGGTTGACTTGCGCCCCCTTCTACCTCACCATTGCCATCACTGTCTGCTTGCATCGTACTATTCACTTAATGACTATGTACAACTATATATTTACAATAAAGTATTTACAAAATATTAAAATATAAATAGACATGATTGTAAGAAAACAATAAGAAAATATTGAAAAATAATGTCATAATAATAATTATTATAATGTCATATTGATTTGCGCATGGCAGGTGGCGGCGGAGGCATAGTGGGGCGTAGTCTCTAGTTGTTGTTGCCTTATAACAACTTCTTGTTATAATCTCTGTAATATTTGATGAATATTTGTATTGTCTTGCAAGGCGTGGCAGGGCGCCGAAATAGCGCGACGCGCCGACCTTCTTTTTAATTTCTGATTTTTTCTGAGTTGCGTTTGATCTCGCCTTTCCAAATTTTCTAGAGATATGTATATGTGCGTATGGATATTCGATATAATTATATTTCGGTTAGATAACGAATATAATCAATAAAAATATTGAAAGGTTTCAAGAGAACGAAACAAATAAAGTTATTAAGCAACCACTTAACATTTAATGCAATCGATAGTAGTAACTGCAATTGTAATATTAAAATAATGTAACGTAAAGATAACGTTTAGTAATATTATATGTAACAAATAGGTTACAACATAAAATATTTTGAAACTAAAGAAGTGCAGTGTCGCTATGGCTGTTTTATTTTTAAATATTATGTTGTTTAAAATGTAAATGAAATAATGAATTACGTGCTCTTTGATAATATTGTATCATTAGCCTTATAACAAAAATACTACCCATAGTATCGAAGATGTTTTATAAATAAAAAAAACAGTACCTACCCACAGAAATAATATTTTTAATACACCGCATTAAAATCGCATTAAAATAATGAAAATGATAATTTTTATAGGTATCAATGAAACATTAGTTTTCTTATAAACTTCTTCTTTTATTCGTTTCTTCACAAATATTTTCCCTCCATCTTACGAACTACCAGATCAGATAAAACCCGTTTTACCCACGACTGTTCATCAGCCTCCATCTTAATCCAGTTGACTGCCAATCTTATTTATCACACCTTTCTATAGCAAATATCGCTAGCAAACCATCCCAGGTTCCTTAAAGAAGGCTATTAGAGTCGACCCATAAAGCCTTATTCACCTAAGCCTATTCAAAAACTCACTTGAGTGATTTTAAAAACGTCCTTATTCCGTAAGGTGTGATGTTTCTTATCGCCACGCACAATTTGGCAGACCCGCTCGTTCTGACTAACTACCGCATCTAGAGATAGCCTCGTGATCGTAAACTTTACGCTTTTCTGTATTTTTAAATGAATAAGTATGTTTTGGTGGGTAATACTGATTTTTTTGTGAATCGTGTACCAGATAAGGGTGGAATTGGTTTTTATTTACTGATGTTTGCCCGATACTCAAGTTTTGGTCACAAAATGACTATTTTTGGATGATCGTCAGCATGTGTTTACGTACAGTAGATTTTATTACAATGGATTTCATCTAGCTAAAAATTCGCTTTGTGTTTTGTCATATAAGTAGTAAAAAGTAAGTACTTAGTTAAATAATAACTAAGTACTTACTTTTTACTTCTTATATATTTATTGTCTTTTCGTGATACAGACAGGACGGACGTATTTTTGTGATCATATTTAACTAGCTATATCTACGCGAAATTACTTAGGACCGTCCTAAAGTGTGTGAACCGTATCTAATAACCCTGATACCCTGAGTCACGGAAGCACGCCAAAAAGCCCACTAAATCTTTCCCCAATCGTCGATATTAGACCACGATAACCGATACAAGGTCCGCGTATCATTCTCGGAACAAGAAAAATTTCATACGAGATTACAATGAGAAGGGCCTGGAGATTGATCACACCTGACATTATCGTGATAAAACCTGACACGGTTGCGAAACGAGTTCGACTTCCGATAGTAATTGATACTCGGTCGAACGATGCGACATCGATGCGAGTTCCATGATTGATTTGTATGTAAATCGGTTTAAGTAGCTCGGTTGATGTCTTCGGAAAAAAAAACATGCATGAAGATTGTGTTTAGGGTTATAAAACGGTAGCCTTTTGAGGTGTGGAATGCTGAAATGCTGATGTTGCCCTTGATTGTGCTCTCTTTCTATTAGTATCAGAGAATAAGAGATGCAGCAGCGTGAATACTGCAGGTGGAAAAAATCGTCCCTGCGTTACTTTGGAGCAACAATTACTTAGGCGATTGACCGCATTGTAATTAAACTCCAAATTACTATCTTTGTCACAATTTATTTTGATCTTACTAAGAAGAATACACGTGACCATAGTATCTATATAGATACCGAGGGTTATAGTGAAAATGTAATTTTATGTAATCGGTGTAATTCTCATGATCATCACAGCCAAAATATGTCCATTGCTGAACATAGGCATGGTTTACAATACTGACAAAATTGGCAAGCGCTTACAAAATTATATATATATATACTCACGCCTGTATCCCCGAAGGGGTAGGCAGAGGTATAATATTACACCCACATTTCGCCATGAACTTTTAGGTCCCACGTAATAGGGGGCGAACCTATTGCCGTACCGGGCACATTACCAGACTCCGTGCTGCTACTAAGAATTTCCTAACGGAAAAACCCAATAACACTTTGCACGACCCGGGAATCCAACTCGAGACCTCCCAATCCCACGCGCACATTTATGCCGCAAGACGAACGAGGCAGTATTTAGAGGCAGGCTTACAAAATTCTACTTATGAAATGACTTACAAAAGACAAAAATAACTGTAAAAACAAAATAGTAATTTCATTTAAATATACTAACATTGCTTATACCTACACGTAATTAAAATTACATCTTAATATTTTTTTAATCTAGGCTTAATGCACACCAAATCTTATCAAATAGTCAAACTCGGTTCAGCGGGCTTATTGAATGCGAAAGCTTAACAGATAGAAATAATTACTTTTGCATTTTAAATGATATTAGCATGGATATACATATATAATGTCATTTATTTATGTAATAACTTAATTAGCGTACTGAAGCATATAATTATAAGCTTCTTTGGGTGCTGAGCAATTTTAAGCCGCGTAATAGGCGTTGACGAAAAAATACTTGTCAAGTTTACGAAACATGTCTAAGTCAAAGTGACTTAGTTATATTTGCTTATAACGAGGTTTTTTAAAATGACACCCACTAGACGTAGAGTAGTAAAGAGCGAAGTAAAAAAATATATGCATTAATTGCCAGCTGATTTTATTGTGCACATAATTTAAAATAAATAAAATAACATCTTACTGCAAATTTGTCGCAGCTTAGCTTAGATGCTAGGAACCACTTTCAGTGTGCTAACATGACCAAATCAACAAAAAGACCCAAATCTCCAATGATTCTCTTCAACACAATATAACACCATACAAGAATCACAATCATGACTGCTCACTTCTCACCTCGGGGAAAAAGGATAAATAATTTAGTATGATCCGTTCGCGGGAGATACGCGATCAGAACAAAGGTTCCCGCTATCTCGAGCGCCAGCCGCCCGCCCGGCGCGGTTCCGTAAACACACGGCACGGGAAATTTGTCGGATAAGATTTGAAAATGATGATTGTTTTGTTTTGTTGTTGAATGAGTGTTTGGGTTCTGATCTCACAGTGTATTTGTGGAGGGTTTTTTTTAATAAGTCCGTATAAAAACATATGAAATATAGAGTACTCCAGGTTTTAGAGCAAATAAGTCGTACGCTTCTCATAGAGGTTAAAGGACCGTGTCCAGTTGTGGGACAGGATTTAGATCGATGTTATTTTACAATTATCAAAATACGGTTTCAATCTGTTCGATGCATTAACTGCGACAGCCTAAAACTTAAGTAGAGTTCGAGGATTTATCTCCGTCACAGCACAAACAACATGCTGTCCCTGTATGCTCATAAGTTTGTTTATCAGTAGACTGCTTCTCATTAATAGGTAGAGTTGAAATATAAAAAGAGGTGTTATTACAAAATTTATCTTTCAAAAAAGAATGTATTCAGAAATTGGCTGCATAAGTATATCTTACATGATGGTACAGTGATTTTCGTGTGCGATTCGATTTCGATTCGCACTTAATCTTTTCACAAATGTAAATTCACCTAAATATCACAGAAACAATTCCACGTTCCTTTATATCGTAAGACAAATATCTAGAAAATAACACAAAAGCCACAAAACAAGACAAAAATATCGAGAACAATGGAAACGATCTTAGATGGGGTGTGCAAAACTCAAGGTAAATGAATCTCTTATGAAAATGTGATACAATGTATTACCTACAGATAGCCGGGGCGATAAGGGAATGATTGAGCGAATGGGAGACGGCCAGGGAACGTTGTACACCTGCCTACCTATAGACTACAGATTATACCACGTGTAGAATGTTTTTGGGAAACCAGAGTGTGATTTTTGCTGATTGGCTATAGACTATGGTTTGGAACACTACAGACTGAAAATTATAGGACTAATTTAATGACTTTAAAACAAAAGCTAGAGCGTGATTCTTGTCATCATCATAATGATATTTTTTTATACTGTTACTAATTCTCGTCGTTTTTATTAAGTTCTTCTTAAATAAATTATTTGATGTAAATACTTATTTGTATAAGTAACACCAGACATGAGACAAACTTAGGGTAGGTAGGTATGTTAACTCATTTGGCACTCATGACAGAAATAATAATGCGAGCCTATTCTTACACACATAAATGAAATGATATCAGCAAGTTACATATAATCTACATGAAAAGTAAAAATAAATCACCAACTTTAAAATCCAAAAGAGAATCACCGAAACTCCCTAAAGCCCGTAAAATCTTTAATCACGCGGCGAGAATCAAAAACGAGCGACGAACTCAGAACTACTCATATTATCTATTACCAGACAATTACACTGATCGCAGATCTCTAACCCCCTGATATACTACCGAGTGGGAGGGGGCCAGTGGTAGGGGGCGAAACGGTACGGGAGGCGAATGGGGGGATGAATGGTGGGGGCGTTATCAGCGATTTTCGCACCATTAAGCGTCGCGATACAGTCCGCACTTCATGCCGACAACGCGTTAAGTTTCAATCTAATTGATATATACAGGTGAGGTACTTTACTAGGAGTCCATCTTTGGAGACGGCTAAGGGTTACCTATTTACCGTTTGAAGGTTCTGTTTTGGTACAATGGTTTGAGGCTCGTGAGCTAAAGTGGGAATGCGAGACGCTCTACGTAGTAGTCTGCTATTTTCCATTAGATTATCGCTGCCAGCTTTTGTTCCTTGAATGCATACAAGAAAAATTGTAGCTACCTACGGCTTACTTGATGGTAAGGGTAAGTCGTTTACTTGTGTTTAGCTATATGTTTTGAGTATCGTGAGTCAAAGAGGTCATGTATCGAGGTAATCTATTGACTTTTTATTGTGTTCCTATTTGATACATTCCAGTTACTTCATTTCTTTCAGATACTTGATATATTAATACGTTGTTACAGCGTACCTACGTGGTAATTTTTTTTACGGCTCGTACAGTTAGTAACAAATAATAATAGCACGTAGGTATACGTCTAGTAAGAGCGATGATGAAGTAGATTGATGAAGGATTCTAGTAACACCTACCCCATTGCTATAAATATGTGCCAGAAATAATATTGAATTTGTGTCTAGTTGGCTACGTAAGCCTACAAACATCTTTGTCGACATTGACTGCGGGATCAGCGAATATTAACCGTTTATTCGAACTGTTCACATAAGTGTTTTGAATACAAGTGTAAGGGCTTGAACGGCCGCGCTCGGCTTTTAACACTGGGCCGAGTGTTGTGGGTTCGAGCCCGACACAGTACAGCACTTTTTGAGATCTAGTAATTGCAGTTTCGAGTGTGGGTGTTCTTTAATGACCGTTAGCTGCATATTTTTGGAGTGTCCTGCGATACAGAATATATTTGTAATGCAAAAATACAACTGTGGTACATTTTCAGTTTGAATAAGCATGTGCGATGGTTCTAAGCCGGTTTTTTATCTGTCTCGACCGGCAAGTGTAAGCCAAACCTTAGACAGAGGGACAACAAACATGTTCAGCATAACTCGTACTGAACGATCTTATGGTGCTGATACATTTGAGCATTCACTTGTAACAGAACTTGACTCATTCGCCGTTTTTAAATTTGTCGAATTAAACAACGTACAGAGGCAAAAATTCCTACGAACATTTTTACGAATAAACTATCGAACGCTCTAATCAGCAGACACCTCGAAGCAAGTTTATTTTGATTCGCTGGAATGCTCGCCAGAACTAAACACTCTCTCGTTTGGTCGTTTATCTGTTATGAAAAATTCGCAAGAATGTTCATTACAGGTGAATGCTCAAATGTATTAGCATCATTATTAAAATCAAATAATGTTTTTGCTTTATAAACTATTTCACGGCCTAACTGGATACAAAGCCTTATCAATAACATACACCAAGTTTATTTACAAATACATATATGTATATCACGCACGGGTTGTACCAACTAAAACAATGTACCAACAATTACCACTTAGTTTCGACTTGTATCACGGGCGATACGGCACCTGCCCTTTATCTCGCATTTCACAGTGTAACGGCGTACGGCACAGCAACTTTGTAATCTAATGTGAGATGGTAATGCGATAGAGCACGGGCCTAAATGCGTGCAACCTGTTGATGTGATATGTATGCGATACAGTTGTTTGCATACTTTGTAATACAATGAAATATAAAATATAATGTAGTGAAATCATGATTGATTATTGTATTGATAAGGACGACTCTGTTGTCAGATTGAGGCTGTATCATTAGCTTGCCCGCGGTTTACTGTGTGGTCCAAGGTTAACAATATATCAAGGAACCAATTAAAACTTTTTTTTGTGTAAGGTTAGTATAGGTTGAAAATTTTTAACATAAATATAAAGATTATTGCCCTGTAGTGAATTTTCCCTTTATTCCATCCCCTTTATATTTCATTTTCACTAAAAAATATAGCATATGTCCGTCTCCAAGGTTTGATCTATTTCTTTACTAAAATTAATCAAAATCACTTCAGCTGATTGACCGAATCTAAACATATCAACATGCATAGGACTTTTGCGATTACTTACTTAGGTAAATAGTATTACTGATATACATACATACCTACTAATGAGTTATTATTTATTTATTTATTATTATTTAAACCCGCGGTTAGCCAATAACACTAATTACAAATATATACAAAATTACAATTATAAATAAGGTTAGGTTAGAAAAAAAAAATTAAGATACAAGCAAATTAAAAAAAAAGAAAGTTGACATAATTAAAATATTCAGTCAATCTCACAAAATTTCAGACCATCACCTTGTCGTGGTGGGGGGGCTCAGTAACCGTGGGTTTGAGGTACACCCACGGTGAAGCTAAGCGGGATCCCGGGAGGGGACGCTCCACGTGGGCCACGTGAGGCCTGCGTAGGATGCGTCCCAAGGTGCGCGTGCGGGTGACAGTTCTGTCTGTCCCTCGCAGTCGGGTGCGGTCACGGGAGGAGAGGCGTGTCGGTGTTGCGTTGCCGCACGCCCTATCTCCCGCGACCAAATGGAGGCGCACCATCGTTGCGTCGCGGTGGGACCGCAGAGGAAGAGGAGATGCGGTGTTGCGTTGCCGTCCTCCATATCCTCTGCGGCCGCTGGGTATTTTGGCGGCGGAGCCCAACATCAACATCATCCGCCACCGAGGGGGTTTCGTTCGGGGCCCGCCTGACCATCAGGCGGGCCAATACCCGACGGGGGGTAGCGAGGAATGCTTCGGTGAAACCCTACCCTCCGACACATGGGTACATGAGGAGCACGGGTTGGTTTTTAGTCAGTAAGAGTCTGACAGTCCCCTTCGTCCTTTCCCCCAGGGCAGAGGGACTCCATGAGGATTTTCCAACCCGACATAAAAAAGACATACCAACAAAATCTTCGACCATCCATCCACAAACAGATCAATAGATGAGTCATAAATGTCATAATAGTCAATTTAAAAAAGATCTAATGAGACTCTTTCTCCATTGCCGCTGAAGCATCAAAATATCTGTGTTTTGCATCCATATTTCCCCGCCTAATAAATATAGTCTCTATTGCCATTTAGTGGACACATTTTGTAGTAATGTGCTATAGATGATTCTCCCGAACCTGCCTCACGGTAGCACTAACAATCTATACACATAAATAAAATTGGACTGTCTGTTTGTAATAGGTATTAAAATAACCGCTTTTTACTACATGCATATGGATGTATACACGGCACATATTATACCGAAATGACATTTTTTTAATTTTTGTCTGTCTGTCTGTCTGTTTGTTCTCGCTAATCTCTGGAACAGCTGGACCGATTTTGACTATCACTGGCAGATAGCTGATGTACCAAGGAGTAACTTAGGCTATAAATAAAATTAACCGGGTACGCGAAGTAGTTCCCTCAAGACGCGCGTGAAACCGCGGGAAACAGCTATCTATACTAATATTATAAAGCTAAAGTGTTTGTTTGGTTGGAAGCGCTAATCTCATGAACAACTGGTTCGATTTTAATAATGATTTTTGTATTGGATAGCCTATTGATTGAGGCTAACGGCTATATAACATCACGCTATGAGTTACGGGTGGGGAGCATAACCTCGGAAGTAATGGCAGGCTCAGCTAGTAACTAAATAAAATAATATGTTCGAATTTAGTCCTCTTTTTAGCGAAATAAATACCGGGACAGCTAGTGAAATGTAATAAAATCTTAAAAATATGCTCTATAATGATACTAGCGGCGATAGCCCAGTGGTGTACGTAACGGACTGCCGAGACGATGATCTCGGTTTCGATCCCCAGGTACCCCGGGCACACAGCTATGACTTTTCGAAGTTATGTGTGCATTTTAAATTAATTAACGCTCGTTAATTGATGTGCCCGGTAGATGGATGGATGCCCGGGTCGGGCAAAGTGTTATTGGGTTTTTCCGTTATGAAATTCTCAGTAGCAGCACGGAGTCTTGTAATGTGCCCGGTACGGCAATAGGCTCGCCCCCTATTACATTGGGACCGAAACACAACTGGCGAAATGTGGGTGTGTAGTACATATCTGTCTACCCCTTCGGGTATAACAGGCGTGAAGTTATGCTATGTTAGTAAGGATACTAGTAGGAATTTCAGGGTTTCGTCTCCTAATTTGGAGCCATCATGTGCACAGCTTATTAGCACCATATAATTGCCAAATGTTATCAACGCAAGGTCTAGAAGTGGTCGCTTGTTAAATTTTATTACAATTGCTCGTCGGTTCAATTAAAGCGTGTTATAAACAAATGTCACAGTCACTCAATTCATGAGAACATGCAATCCCATGTCCAAAACTCCATAACTATTACTACTAGTTAGAAAACTGCCTCTAAAACTTGTATGACACTTATTTATAGCTTGTTACATTCTTCCAAATTCTCGAAACTCTTACAAAAGTGTGAAGTGGTCATTTAGTTAGTTTTACATCGATGTTATATCTATAACCATTATCTTACTAACATATCGCCATCAAGATACATCTGTTAAGGCAGAAATGGTCAGGAAAAATCCGGTTCGGACCGGTTTGAAGCGCTTCAAGTCGGTTACTGTACAGGTGTTATAGCAAATAGGCGTGTAGTGCCTACAACGACATGTGTAGACCAATTTTATTGAGATACATGGGGCTGGGTGGGCAAAGAGTATTTTGTAGAAGGGTGGTAAGGCATTCAAGTACCTATGAATTTTCACGAGATATTATTTTTCTGAAATACCACTGTCTTCGTATTTAAAGAGCTCTATTTTATTGAAAAGAGCCCCATTATTTGGCATTGAGAAAAAATATGAATCATTATCAGTTTTTGTGACCACCTAAACTATCTAGAGTGTTACGTGGTCTCTAAGGAATGAAGTCAAATATAAGGTAATAAAGGTAACCTAGGACATTCTAAGGTATAAAGTAGTAACTTTATACCTTATATTTATTTTCAAGATATTGATGTATTTAAAAAGGCGTATCTGATGAATATTCGTTGATATGGTTCTTTTATAAGTACAAAGAATTTATTTATTTATTTTTACACTTCCTGCAATTTTACCTATAGCATTTTAACCTTAGGGTGGTGCAGAGATGATTGTGGCAGGTGTATAAACTACAAAGATTGAAATAGTAATCCAACATTTTACTACTTTTTATATTATATATAAATATTAGGTATGATAATACATCCATATTATATAAATAATACATACCTATAAATACTATCCGTGTGGTGACGGATTAAGAATACGGAATGTCACCACCCCATATCATCCCATGGGTGTCGTAAGAGCCGACAGAGGGACCATATTATGCAGAGAACAGCACTGTAAGAGAAGGAAAACTTAATACAAACCTTATACCAACCCGTTTGGCCAGCGTGGTATTTTTTCAAAGGAGAGGCCTAGTCCAGCAGTGGACTATTAAAGGCTGATGATGATGATGATAAATCCTACTAATATTATAAATGCGAAAGTTTGTGAAGATGTATGTTTGGATGTTTGTTACTCTTTCACGCAAAAACTACTGAACGGATTTGGATGAAACTTTACAGTAATATAGTTTATACATCAGAATAACACATAGGCTACAATTTATAAAGATTGTGTGTAATGTTGCCATAATATAAGGAAAATAATCAATTAAGTCAGTAAAAATCCTGAGCTCTGAAACCTATGTTCGCGTGCGTGGCCTAAACCGTTGAAGTTACATGAAGATAATGTACGGTGATATTATTTATCTTAAAAAGTTGTAAATAAAACCCATATAACCTTTTATGTAGAAGCCAGTATACGCTAAAAAGTGGTCCGTAAAAATAATTAAATTTGATACTTTTTTACAATGCTCATTCTAGAGTAGTTATCAAATTGTTTTCAAAATTGATAAATTTATTGTCTTCAGTATTTAATGCAGATGAACTTTGTCTTTTACAGTAAGTAGTTTGGGTAAATAGTTTAAAAGTTATCACGATATAATTGACAGTGGTCTGATTATGTACTTTGTGGTAATTTTTTCAGTTTTTATTTTTGCTGCTATTCTCTTCATTAGGTATATAAGCTCTTCAATAACTTTAATAATATACTTACATACTAATCTTTACCTGAAGTTTGACGACTCATCATTGTCTTGCCCTGGTCCCAATTTATTTGGGGTCGGCGCAGTAAGTATGTCCTTCGCTTCCATACTTCTCTGTCACCAGTCATCCGATCGTTTACCCCTTTCTCTTTTATATCCATCCTTACACAGTCCATCCATCTTTTCCTTGGCCGTTCTCTCCCTTTTCGTCCTTCTACATGCATATTCATCACTGTTTTAACTACTTACATACATATCATCTCTCCGCATAACATGTCCATAACAGGCCAGTCGACTCTCTTTTACCTTTTCATCAATGGGCGCCACTTTCATACCACCTCTAACGTAATCATTCCTTAATTTTAAGTATTATCTGTTTATATGTATGCTACACGGCTAATGTGCAGATCCGTTTGTGATGAAATTTGATATGGATAGTCTGAAACCTGGGGAAGTACAAAGGCTACTCTTTATTAAAATTTCATGAGGGCGAAGCCGCGGGCGAAAGCTAGTACTATATAAAATGAATATATACATATACATACAATATACATATTTGATACACAGTGTAACAAATGTAAGAGACGATGTTTCTATGGTCTTTCAAGTGACATTTTGATGTAATACTCCCGATCCTTAGCCCTGAACGTGAAACGATTCGTCGCCATCCTAATCTCGAGAGGAAGGGCATTCCAGAGAAGTACAGATTGTACAATGAACGAAGAATTTACAAGGCTTGAGCTATGAGAAGGGAACGAAGAAGAGAAATAAGATAATTATTGGAAGACCGAAGATTTCTGTCATGGTTGGACAGCGGTATTGAAAGTAAGGAGCTAGGTAGCTGGGCTATTAGATGAATGAAGAAAAGTGAAAAGAGTAGTCAACGCGCGCATATTACGACGCTGACGTATAGGTAACCATGACAGCTGTTTACGATATGAGGACACATGGTCATATTTACGGATTTAATGAAAAGAAATGTCATAAAATCAACAAAACTTTGTCAAGCAATTTACATACAGGTTTATTATGTAACACATAATATGTGTAAATGATGAAGGAAAACACTCTGAAGAAACTACATGATTAAGATTCTAATTTTTTTTAATACCTAATAATTTATTGCGGAACTAAGTGTAGATACATGACGGTATACAATACAGTAATAAGTGCTTATGACTTAGCGCCCTTTGCAAGCGTAGAAATATGTATTTAGAAAGAAGGTTGGCAACCATATTATACTTAGATAATGTCTAAATAAATTACAATATTTATAAATCAAATTTTAGTTACACAATAGTAATATTATTGTTAGGTATTAGGAGATATTTCCCCAAAGCCAGTCATCTCGCACTTGGCCAACTTAGTAGACTATCATGCCCTAATCCTTGATATATTGAGAAGAGGCCCTTGCCCAGCGGTGGGACCTTGATAGTAACGATATGTGTAAAACGTATAACATGTGTACAATTGTATCAAATCTAAAACAAGCATGCTACTATCTCATAATGTGGACATGGCGCGTAATATGAGAGATATCAGCATAATCTTATCTGCATCTTATCAGCACTCCGCAGGCTCCACTGATAACAGATAACGAGTTAATACACAGATGTACAGTTGCCCGATATTTTGCGTTGTTAGATGAAAATTGTTAAATAACTTATGTTTCTCATTGTGTATTAGATGATACCGTATTTACATAAACAAAGTGGATAATAAGTATTCTATTAATACTATCAAAAACTTATTACTTCACGACCCGGTGTCTTAGCGGGAGTGCTAACAAACGTCACCAGCCAAGAAACAAAACTGTTAATTGTGTTGACCACCAGATGAGCTAATCTGTAGGTATATATAAAATCCTTGCGTTACTGACTTTTTTTTTTTATTGTATTAGGCGGCAAACGAGCAGACGTATCGCCTGATGGTAAGCGATTACCGCCGCCCATGGACAAAAGTAGCACCACAGGGGTCACAAGTGCGTTGCCGCCCTTTGGGGTTGGGAAAAGGGATAGGATAAGGAGTGGGATGAGGGAGAAGGAATAGGGGATAGGGCCTCCGGCGCTCTCACTCACCGAACGAAACGCAACAGTTTAGGTACTGTTACTTTAGGTCGATTTTCTGTGAGAGGGTAGTACTTCCCCGGTCGAGCCGGCCCATTCATGCTGAAATCAGCAAGGCTTTACTACCAAAAAGACGGACTGGCACACAAGCTAGAGCCAAAACTATAAGGCATAGGAAGCTGAAATTTGGCATGAATGTTCCTTGGGGACCCTAGGGTGCACTAATAAAGGATTTCCTGAAATTCCGACGGGATCGGGCCGAAAAAATATGCGGGTGTAGCTGCGGGCGTCCTCTAGTTGCAATTAAAGGCGATCACTCTTAATCCTGATGGTAAACGTAACCTTGCCTATAGTCTGTAGCAATATTATATTAATAGAAGAAACCTATCCCACGTTCTCTTTGTTAGGAAGTGAATTCAAAAGTTATAATAATATTCTACCACCAGCCTGGCGCAAGTTCCTAAGAAAAAACCGAATGTATGAAAGGTGCTATCTTTTTAATGGCTACTATTATATGTATAAAACGTGAAGATAGCATCCTTCACTATGTAGTACCCTTGGAACAGTATTCTTTCAAAGTTAGACGGGTTATACGTACATCACCGCCTTGGCTGTCAATAGTGTCAAATGTCACAACTGTCACATTATTAATCAGATTGAACTTTGCCGCGTTATGTAGTTTGTTTATAAAACGTAAAAAAACATACTGTAAAAGTGCTTTGTGTATACCAAATAAATGTGATTTTACACTTCTAGTGTTAGTGTTACTATATTTATTTGATTAGCATTGAAAGGAGCGCAATGAAAACAAGCAAAATAACGTGCGAAATATGGCATACAACAACATATTTCAAGCAATGAAAAAAGGGTAGGTATTTATGGCAAAATGTCCCTAGATAAAGATCAGTGAATATTTATAATGTTATATAATGTGAGATATTTCAATGAAACATAAAAAAATAAGGAAATATTCTAAGGAGGATATGAAAATATATCCTAGTACTTTGTAGGTAAACAATAGTGCTGCCTGTCAGGTATCGATAATCCGTTATTAGAAATTGGCACAAGGACTAAAAATTCTATTCTTTTTTTTCTTTTCAGATGTAAAAATGGGTAGCTGCAACTGGAAACCAAGACTTGATTTATGTGCCCATTGAAAAATTACATCAGTTGAACTATGTGTGTGGCAAGCGTTTTAAGCCGAAAGACTTAAAAAGAAAGGGAACTCAAGTCAGAAAAACAGCTGTGCCTTGTATCTATAGACATTTCTTTAAATCCTATTACAGAAGAAATGTTGAAAACATGTTACATGTATAAAAATACGGAACGTAAAGAGTGAATGATGTCATGATGAACGAATAAGAATTGTTTTATCTGTGGTTGATATTTCACAAACATTTCTTTAATTTCAGTCACTACATACATATATCTTTTAGTTCTGTGCATTTTTCTGCGCTAATCTAGAATAGATTTATAGAATAGGCTAATTTGTTTGAATAAACATATAAATATTAAATACATCTTTTATTTGTGTTGGAAAAGTATAATTCTAGTCGAAACATAATTATAATTATTTCTTACCGAATATTATTGATATCGATATTTCGTTAATCACTAGAGGGTACATCCCTATATTGACAAATATGACAATGCTGACAACATAAAAACGATGTCAATTAGTATCTTTATGTTGGTACGAGTTCTCCCTGCACGTTTCATACAAAGCTGAAAGTCTCGCATCATCTATGGCACATCCACCTCTTCGTAGTAGTTGTCTTTCTAGTATTTGTATACTCTTTGTTCTACCACATACAAGCAACGACATCTAGTCCTAAACTATTAATTATCGTTTAGTTTTCAAACGAAAATTTCTTCAACATACATATATAGACTCACGCCTGTTTCCCGGAGGGGTAGGCAGAGACTACGGAACGCCATTTGCAACGATCCTGACATACCTTTCTTGCTTCATTCACTCCCATCAAGTTTCTCATGCGTGCTCTTCTGTTTAGGGTACTTCTGACCTGTCCTTTATTAGGATGTCTGTAATCTGGTCAGAGAACGTCCGCCTAGGTCTTCCCCTTCGTCCTGTCCCATTCACACTAGCCTTATATCTTTATTATATATCTTCTTTGTCAGTCGTCACCCATCCTCTCCATGTGCCCAAACGATTCCACCAACCAATTTCTTCAATACACTGAACTAAAAGTCTAAATTCCAATCTTTGCTTCATAATAATGCCCACTCACTCGAACTTCAAATCAACAATCCCTTCTGCGTCATAAACTACATAGTCTATGGTCTCATCTCGCGAGTATCGAGAGCACTAAACGTTTATCTCGGCATGCAAATTTACACTTTATCGATGTCAGGTGAAGCATCGATATATGAGTACAGCACTACATTGTTGCAACAGCAACGACGATGATTCTTGTTTGATATATTTTATATTGTTACTAGATGTGCTAAGCGGTTTTTGAGAATTTGTGTCACAAATTATTTTACTTTAGGTGGTCCCTAGTAACGATTTCAGAATAATCTTTAGTCTAATCGAATTAAAAAAAACATCAGTAACTCAAATAAATGATTACAAAAAGACAGCGATACCCTATTCAAGAAATTGCTTGATACAAAGAGTGTCTCGTGTTCTAAACTACGACGCGCACCAATGACTTTTCAAATGTATATGCGTAATAAACTGTTTATTATCGCTGGCTTAGCGGTAAAGGAATGAGGTACGAATGAGTCATGTAGGACTGTAGGTAGATTGTGAGTGTTCTACATGTCTGAGAGTTTGCCATAATGTTCCCGAAAGGGGTCTCCCTTGTTTGACCGAAAGGAATTTGACAAATTTTCACTTCCCAAAAAATGTTTCGCATTATTTCATTTGCCAAATTATTACTTAGCAAAAAATCTATTCACAAAAAATTGTAACGCAAACCTAATGTTTGGGCAATGAGCGTTTAAACAATAACTTGTTTACCAATTAGTACTTTAGACATTTTTTATTTAGTCAAATATTTCAGTTGGAATAACAGTTTTTACGCAATATCAATAATTATCCTAATCCAAATGTTTCGGCTAACCTACTAAAAACAATCTCTTTTTTCTATATTAATGCAAGTCGTTTCTGGCACTCGCCGGCTGCTACCGCGGCACCGCTCGCTTCGCTCGCTCGGCTCGTGCGTAGGAGGTCACTGTTCTAACCTAACCTAACCATTTTTTTTTATAAATAACCTACTCTAAGTAATTCCTTAAATAAACTAATATCACCAAACGTTTATTGTCTGAAGATTGTTTGCTGTAATAAATTATTTGATTAAAGACCAAATGCCATAATGACATTATACTTGGTAATATTTTGCCAAATAAAAATTTGACCAAATAAAAATGTGCGTACTAAAATCATTCGAAACATTGCAATGGTATAAAAAAAGTTTGCTAAAATTTGTTTGGGTAATGAAATTTTGTCAAAATCTTTTCGGCAAAACGGCAGGATCCCTCCCGAAAGACATACATGTGAATTTTGCCAACTCGCACTTGACCAACGTGGTCAGGATAGGAACCAGGATAAGGCTAGCTTAAGTCAAATATGCATCTTTGATCTCCATTTCCATGGATAGATCGGATAATGAATCTAGCGGTAAGCGCGAACTGAAATCCCTACACCATACGTACAACCGTCTAATTACAACAACAAAAAACAAACCATACCAAAACACTCTCAAATCTCAAAATAAAATCGCAATAATTTTTCACAAAACACTAAGCTCGGTTATCTAAAATCCAGTTAAACTGACAAAATCGCCACGGCCGGGAATCGAAGTGGGTAACAAAAGGCGGCGACACCTCCGCCCTTATATTTATTGCAAATTATGAGCGTTATCCGCACGATCTTCACCACTTCGATAATGGACTTCATACGGACGACAACTTCATAGGGATAAGACTATCATTTATATATTTTTTATTTGAAGTATTAGAAAAATAGGATTTAATTAAGTGAAATCGATATTTGCTTTTAAACCGAGTAACTCGTTTTTAGTAAAGACATTATGATAAAAATCACTTTAACTCGAACGAAAAATAAGCTTTTTCATACAAAAATTGAATTTTAACCTCGACAAAATAAATGGAGCAACTGATTTCTGATGTCCCGACCCGGCTGTTCATAACAACCGGTACAGTCCTAAAAGTTGTAACTAACGAATTTTATAAACAACATAAAGCTAATTTTACTGATTATATTATTAAGCAGCAACAATTTTCATCATTTTAGACGTGTTATAATGTGCATTTTAATAATTTTTATATATGTATATATCACCGAAAACTAACAAAAACCGCAAAGAACAATGCCCATTTTTCTTAGAGGCCGGCCCAGGTGTGGACCGTCAAAAATCGTAGTAGTTGTTATTGCATTCGATAAAAGAGTGTTAAACTAGAATTTTGAAATTGATTAGAGGTCGACCACATTCATAGTTTTATTACAAGAAGTACTTTTTTATGCTCAAAAAACATTAGGTATATACGTACTTTTATTAGGATAGTTACAGTATTTCGTTGTTTTGAGTAGAAAGTAATAAGTTAATCGTTTGGTAAGGGTAGAAATCTAAAAGAAAAATCCAGAAGTCGTAAAAGATGCACATACATTCACAATGCGCACGAGCAAAACAAATAACAAACAAAATAAATTGAATATGACATTATTGACATTTACTAAGAGTAAAAAAAGTGTTGCCATTTTACAGTTTTTAAATGATATTTATTAATCGATATAGATTTGGGTCATCATAGGTTATATATCTATATATTTGATTCACAACAGAACTTATTTGTAGTTAATCGCATATATTCCTTAAAAATACACATAATAAAAATGTTTAAGGACCAAAATAAAGATTTGCTAGTCACAAATCATTTTGAGTACAGAAAATGTGAAATCGATTAAGATAGGTAATCGATTTAATATTATGAATTCTTTACTGGCAATTTCTGATCAATTACGTGTTGGCTATTTAGACGTTAACACATCTTTTTAAACCTATTTATTGATTATGTTTCTCGACACACCTTTAGTAACGCCTATAAATTAAGGCGCTGTACTTAGTCAAAATAGGCTTCACAAAACAGTTTTTTAGCCAAATGTATACATTTTAGAGGAGCTAAAAAAATATATGTTAATCTTGATCATATTTATGGGGGGACCATTGTGTTCAAAACACGTTTTCGGTAAATTTTCTCGATAAAAAAACCCATAAAATAACCATTTAAATTGAAATTGTAGCAATTGTAACTGTATTATTTATAAACAAATCTTGATAATATTAATAACAGTGATGTAATATATAATAATAAAGGGAACTGTTGTTTTTATTTATCGATTGGAAAAAGATATTTGTAAGGATTAATGTATTTAATGATAAATAACTCGTTCTGAACGTCCCGTCGTCGTCGCGCTTCTCTTTCTTATGTATACAATCCGACAGTGACAGCAACAGCTGAACTCAGTAGCTGTACACGGCGCCTTAAGTTATAAATAAAAAGGATTATTCAACAACAAATTGAAACTCTATTGTACTGTTCATCAGTTCCAAACTGGGCCAGAAATGGCCATTGTTCTTTATAAATTTGCTAGGCAATTTATAAACTAACCTAACCTAGCCTATCCGTAAGTTTATATATTTCCTAGGAAATTTATAAACTTGCAGATCTTGTTCTATACATTTCTACAATTGAACTCATCTTTTAATTTTTTTGTGAATCAATCAATCAAATAAAAAAACAATTAGAATTAAAGGTAGGTCCACACAAATCGAAGCGCGGGGGCCACCTCAAAGCTATTGACAGAGGCAGCGGCGTTGATACGACTGATTTATACGCCATTATGCCGCCTTAACTGATCGCCAGATTATAGCGATTTTTACACGGTGTCCATCCGTCACCCTCTAACGGCCACCAATACACCTGATTGCTTTTGTATTACTAATTTTTTGTGATTAGGTGTTGTTTGCTGCGATGCTTTAGGGGTTTTGGCAGTAATTTTATTATTTATACCTAAGTGTTCAACTGTACATCCAGTTATCATCCTTTAAAATTTTTTCGGTACTTACTGACTGACAGAGAACGCACAGCCGAAGAGAGTGTGTTTTCTTTTGGTTTAATGTTTGTAAATGAATATAAACGAAAAAATCGAAACATAAATTTGTTCAAGTACCTAAGAATAAGAATAATTTATTTGCAAAAAATGTGGTACCTTTATATTATTTTTTTTATAGACTCACGCCTGTATCCCCGAAGGGGTAGGCAGAGGTGTAATATTACACCCACATTTCGCCAGGAATTTTTAGGTCCCACGTAATAGGGGGCGAGCCTATTGCCGTACCGGGCACATTACCAGACTCCGTGCTGCTACTGAGAATTTCCTAACGAAAAAACCCAGTAACACTTTGCCCGACCCGGGAATCGAACCCGAGACCTCCCAATCCCACGCGCACATTTATGCCGCGAGACCAACGAGGCAGTCTATACTTTATAAGATCTTTTATCACACATTTCGCCACTATTGGCATACAAATTTAAATACAAAATTAAAGAACATTAAATTAAAACATTATTAAATAAATTACAACCAAATTATTAGATATGTGTCATCATCAAAGTTATGGTTTTTGAAAAGGAGGAATGCGTTACGGCTTGTAATGTTAAGATCGATGGACAGCGAGTGGAGCAAGTGAATGAGTTTGTATATTTAGGTACGCTGTTTACAAGAGATGGTAAGAATGTAGAAGATATTGAAAGAAGAGTTAATGCAGACAATAGAGTGAATGGAGCTCTGAAAGCGTTTATGAATAGCCAAAACGTGTCCAAAAAGGCACGTTTGGCTGTCCATAGAAGGGTGTTAGTACCTACTCTTATGTATGGTAGTGATAGTTGGGTATGGCAGAAGAGTCATGAAAGTAGGATAAATGCTGTAGAAATGAGAGCGCTGAGAAGTATGTGTGGTGTTTCTTTGACTGACAGAGTAAAGAATTGTGTGATAAGAGAGTGTTGTGGGGTAAAAGAAGATGTAGTGACAAGCATCGAGAAAGGTATGCTAAGATGGTTTGGACACGTGGAGAGGATGGATGACAAAAGACTGACCAAGCAGATATATAAGGCAAGTGTGGAAGGGACAGGACGAAGGGGAAGACCTAGGCGGACGTTTTCTGACCAGATTGGAGACATCCTAAAAACAGGACAGGTTAGAAGCACCCTGAACAGAAGATGATGCATGAGGAATCTGATGGGAGTGAATGAAGCAAGAGAGATATGTCAGGATCGTTGCAAATGGCGTTCTGTAGTCTCTGCCTACCCCTCCGGGAAACAGGCGTGAGTCTATGTATGTATGTATGTGTCATCAACAATTCATCACACGCATCAACATTAAACTTTAAACTAGTAGTAGTAGAGGAAAGAAAATCCGTGTAGAGAAAATCCGTTTTCGAGTGGGATGTCTCTGGTAAACCCACTTCATAACATTGACATAAGTAAGACTGTTCTAATAGTATGTCCGTATGTATAACTAGGTGTAATATAGAGTACCTATGTCTTTGTATCTAGTAAGTACTTATTACTTTTGCGCTATCAGTAAGCACTCAGTTAAGTCTCTTAGCTGGTAGATAAAAATAAACGAGACACAATAACGTTATCGTGGATAGATATAAACACTGAGAATAAACTTAGCCTTGTGTAGCTGAGTGTCAGTGTCAGTGTATTGCATGTACTGCAATACACTCGACTGCCTCTGTGGTCCTGCGGTAGTGTAAGCGACTGCGGACCATGAGGTCTCGGGTTCGATTCCCGGGTCGAACAAAAAGTTATTGGGTTTTTCTGTTAGGTTAGGTTAGGTTAGTAAGTTAGTTAATTATCCAATAAAAGTTTGCAGTCAGGGAGTTGGCGGTGTCACCCCCGTGCCTCGGAAAGCACGTTAAGCCGTTGGTCCTAAGCCCAATCTCTCTCCGGTCGTGTCGCACATGGCGTCCCTTCGGACTATGAGAGTGAGGGAAAAGAGAGTGCACTTGTGTACGCGCACACACTTGTGCACTATAATATGTCCCGCGCAGTTGGCAAGTCTCATATATAGACAAGTCGCCGTGGCCGAAATCGGTCAGGAGGACATTATTATTGCATGTAGGTACTGCATCGTAAAAATCGTTGGCAGTAATTTGGTATTTTGATTTCCGTAGCTAGCAGGCTTGAAATCTTAGCCTTTACTAAACTGAAGCTTCGAAGATTACCTAAGCGTATTCGAGTATACTGCAATATTAAAAGCTGCCAAAGCTTGCAAGCTTACCAAATATTGCGATTAATTCCAATCATACGTATGATTCGTTGAATAAATGACTTTTAACCACAATTACTTAGTCCTAATATTATGTGCCCTACATTGCTTGACAAGTTTGGCGAACTTATCTCGCCGGAACATTAAAAAAGTGTAAATTGTTCGCATTGCATTTAGTTTAGATGTATAATTTGACTGCACCGTTGGCATAGCGGTTTAAGCGGCAGCCTCACCGCTTGACACTGGGTAGAGTGTTGTGGGCTCGATTCCCACAAGGGACAACACTTTGTGTGATCCATAAATTACTGTTTCGAGTCTGGGTATACTTTTTGCATGTTTGAAAAGTTTCACGCGACACAGGATTTATTTCTAGTGCGGGAGATGTATTTCTAAAAGGAAAATAAAAGGAAAGGAAACTAAATTGTTTGGTGCTAGTTTGATTTCATGATATTTATACACTGGCGATTTTGACAAAAAGACTTCACAAAAAGTTTTTTGATTTTAAAGTGTATTTTGCAATATGTGTGAATATTGGTATGACTGTTTTTTGTAAAGTTAACGACACCAATTTTGAGAGTTGACGTATAGGTAACTTGGGTCCACAGTCCACTCGATATTGCGTATTCGTTTATGAATACATTCGAATTCATTCGTGTGATGTTTTAATTTGCAGTACGTACTTATTGTGTGCAGGTTTTGCATTTGGAGTCGCAGTCTAGCTATATTCATCCTCTGCCAGCATAGACCATGTCTCCCAGTTACCGCCATTGATTACGCAGATGCTAAAAACAATCTTTCGCAAAATATTGTCCGAAAATATTTTAATTTAGACTGGTACCTGTATAACTGTGAAGCAATCATCATAAATGTCTTAGCACCTACTGAGACTATTAGAATCCTGACAAGAACATTAAGTTACAGCTTGGACCTATAGAAGTTTGAAGAATCTTAGGAAAAAACCTCCATCCCTTATCAATTTCTCTAGTAATCGAGAGAAAGAGAGAGCAGTAAATTAAAAGAAACAGATATCGATAGTGTCACCTTAGTGCTAATTAAGTAGTATTTACAAATAACTTGGTGATAGCGTGCTTTCTCTTTATCGTATCGTCAATAACAACCTTATCGCGGCCAATGCTCTATCGTCTGCAGCTTGGGCACAGGGCTGTAAGCTCCAAGTTTTATGATAACTTAGCTTCAAGCTGTTATGTGTCTAATGGGAAAGGCAGCGAGCCTAGTGGAGAAACCGACGGACTGCTACGAAGAGGGTCACGGGTTCGAATTCAAGGCGCGCATCAATGACTTTTCGAAGTTATGTGCGTATTAAATTGTTAATTATCGCTTGCTAAACGGTGAGGGAAAACATCGTGAGGAAACCTGCATGTCTGAGAGTTATCCAAAATGTTCTCGAAAGACATGTGAAGTCTGCCAACCCGCACTTGGCCAGCGTGGTGGACTATGGCCTTACCCTTCTCATGGTGAGAAGAGGCCCGTGCCCAACAGTGGGACAGTTTATATACAAGGCCGATGATGAGGAAAGGCAGCAAGATAACATTTCCAATACCAGAATAATGGTGGAGAAGCATAAAGCTTACCTGATGGTAATTAACTACAGTAATCTTCAGCTAGCAATGCTAGAAGTATTCTGCACTATCGATTGAAGGGATAGTACCATCTCTTTGTCATTGTATAAACAATAGATAGGCGTGCTTTTAGCTCAACTACAGAGTTTATTTTAACTCTAATTATTTTCACATAAATCTTTGATCCTTGTATGGCAATATTCTGTGACCTAGTCGTGTTTCAAATCAGGCCCGCCAACCCTTCTTCTTCTTTTTAAAAGACATCTCTTGCACTAGGAATAAAGACTGTATTTTTTTTATAATAATAGGCGGCAAATGAGCAGACGGATCGTCTGATGGTAAGCAATTACCGCCGCCCATGGACACAAGCAACACCACAGGAGTCACAAGTGCGTTGCCGCCGCTTGGGGTTGGGAAAAGGGATTGGATGAGGAGTGGGATGAGGGAGAAGGAATAGGGGATAGGGCCTCCGGCACTCTCTCTCACCGAACGAAACGCAACAGTTTAGGTACTCTGTGAGAGGGTACTACTTCCCCGCTCGAGCCGGCCCGAATGGGCCTAATTTCAGCATGAATATGCTGAAATCAGCAAGGCTGTACCACCGTGATTCAAAAAGTATTGCGGAGGAAACATGGAAGCTCATAGAACATTCAGACTTTAAACATCAATTTGTAGGTCACGGGAACTGTTGCTTCGAGTTTTTATTGGTGCGAGAGCTAGTTTATAAAAATAATAAAGTGCTTTAAAGTTCAACACTAATATTTAAAGAACTTACACTTTTTTGTCGCGTCTGGATCAGAATTGCTATCATTTAACAATGGCGAGGTGAACTTTTTAAATATTAGACCATAGAGGTAAATAAGCCAAGCATGTAAGCTTATGTAATCTGCGTAGGTATAATATTTGTATATTTATTGATACAAATTATATTGTGACATGCCTGTTTATTTATGGATAAACAGGCAAGCCGCCAATATACACTAACTAACTTCACGATAGTTCTCCTTTTTTGTTGAATAGGCCGCACCACCCAAATAATTTCAGTGCTGTATGGAGTAACCTTAAGCCTGTTAAATTATAATGGTACCTTTTTAGATACAAAATTGTGGTAAAGCACCGGTTTGATTTGTTTTTAAGTTTTTTGTGTTTACGTTATTGCAAGAAGAAATAATTCGGTAATAGATCTGTTTTTTTTATAGAATGACGCCTGTATCCCAGAAGGGGTAGGCAGAGGTGTAATATTACACCCACATTTCGCCATGAATTTTTAGGTCCCACGTAATAGGAGGCGAGCCTATTGCCGTACCGGGCACATTACCAGATTCCGTGCTGCGACTGAGAATTCGGAAAAACCCAGTAACACTTTTACCGAACAGCAGTCGCTTACGCTATCCACTGGACCACGGAGACAGTCGTATTTTTGTACTTATTTTTATCGACCTATTTATCCATCTGCCAACGAAACTTTCAGTGTAATACCGATACCAATAGCTGTAAAAATACTAAATATTATTTCAAAGAACTGCACAGAAGCTATATGGAAAACATGATTGCTTTGCTTTGATTTTCTTCTTGCCCTAACTTCTTTTTCCTAGCGTTATCCCAGTTTCAACCCGGGGTCCGTTTACTAGTCTAACCGGATTTGACTGAATATTACCTTTTCCACGGAGCGACTGCCTGTCTGACCTCCGCAACCCTAAGGGATAGCGATATTCCATGGTTTAGGCTAGTGTCAGTTTATTCAGAGATAGGTACTAACTCCCTATCACTACTTCTTGCACTAATTTATTGTAAACATTTAATCTAAAAAAATATATTTTATACCTGAAACTAAGATCTAGAATATCGCAATCTTAGCGCTGTCTCGATTGTAATCAAAGACTCTCTCTCCCCTTGGAGCCCAGTCCG
This sequence comes from Euclidia mi, assembly GCA_944739405.2. Taxonomy (NCBI): domain Eukaryota; kingdom Metazoa; phylum Arthropoda; class Insecta; order Lepidoptera; family Erebidae; genus Euclidia; species Euclidia mi. The sequence goes on along the minus strand of OX123196.2, from coordinate 58,750,584 downwards.
ATTTCACCTGTAGTCTCAAGACCTACAAAACCAATCTACTAAAAATAAGTAAACTCTGCACATACACACCCCTGCATATCTAGCGAAAGTGCACTATGTAGGTAGATATGGAACAATGTGACTCGGCGATAACGTTACGTGATCGTAACGTTATCGGAGCGTTATCGCGACGACTCGATACCGGCTTCTTGTTTGTACTCCATGTTTAAAAATTGATACAATCCAGCCTTTTGTTGAATATGTGTACTGGTTTTTGCATACTGGTTTAATATGTGGATGATTCAATGCTGAATGCAGTCGTTTTGCAAAACTGCTTATACAAGTAAGGCTTAGGCGTAGGTACCTATAAAGTCTTTTACCACTTCTTCCTTCATCAGTAATCGCTGGGATACGTTTTGATTCTCAAGTTTCTTATAAAAATTAAGTATGTGATCTTGTTACAGATTAAATAAGGTTTCAATATCCATCTTATGTAGGTACGAATTGTTTGTAAGTATGTATTAGTTCAAAAAGCGAAAGAATATGAAATTAAATTATTGCTTTTCAATAATTTCCCTGTCCTATGTACTATAGACACCAGGCAGCGATAGCCGAGTGGAGAGACCGACAGACTGCTATGCAGAGAGTCTCGATTTCGAATCCTCGGCACACACCAATGACTTTTCGAAGTTATGTGCGTATTAAATTGTTAATTATCGCTTGCTAAACGGTGAAGGAAACCATCGTGAGGAAACCTGCATTCTCAGAGTTCTCCACAATGTTCTCGAAAGACATATGAAGTCTGCCAACCCGCACTTGGCCAGCGTGGTGGACTATTGCCATACCCTTCTCATAGTGAGAAGAGGCCCGTGCCCAGCAGTGGGACAGTAAAAAGGGCTGTTGATGATGATGTACCATATATGCTTCATAACAATTAATTTTATGCTGTCTCTCGCTGGCCAACGAATGGAACAAAACATTATGAGTCAAATGCAACAACAATCGTAAATAAATAGGTACCTACATAGTCAAAAGTAGCGAAAGTGAATAAGTTTTACTTTTATAGTATTATATTTATCTGTGCTTTTATGAACAGTTTGGACAAGCAATCAAACAGGAATCTAGAAGAAGAACCTTATATTATGTAACTGTAACACATAATTATTACTATCGCAGAAATACCTAGCCCTGGTATAACATATTTATAGCATAAATAACTTTTAATATCAACACAAACCCAAAACCCATTTATTCATATCCAAAACTCATATTTCCTCACCATATGTCGGCGATAACAATCTGCAAGTTTTCGAACAGACCTCTTGGTAGTCGTGCCACGTATTTTGTTAATTTCCTCACTGGGCCCGGCCGGGGCCTGTCGGGGGCTTGTCCGGGCCCGTTGGGTGAGAAGCCCGGCCCGTAACGTTATGGCAAGTGGACGGACACTTTAAGATGGATGACGCGACATGACAGGTGTGGACATCTGTACGTGTTTAGGGATATGTGAATGGTTTTAGTGATTGCGGTTGGGTTGGGGTGCGTGTTGGATTTTATTTTTGAGCGATGTTGGGACGTTTTCCGCTTTTTGAGTTATGAATTTAAAACATTTTAATTCGCAATAAGCAGCTTGCGAGATGCAGTCCATTATAATCGTAAGGTTGGAAAGGCATGGGCGATAGTAGAAAATTGGAGTGCTATAAAGATTTGCGATTACCATTCACGTAAGTAGTGTAAGGATCCTTTCCACTTGAACATCCTTCATGCCAACTTTAAAGTTATTACTTCTCTTTCCATACTCGTAATAATTGGGATCTTTTTGGTGATGTTCTTTTCTTTTTTCTGGCGCCGTAAATATATAATCCAAGTATTTTACCTCAATATATTTTGTCACGGTAAAATAATCTAACAGTATTGTGACTAGGCCGCCTTCGTGAGTTATATACCTACCAGACGCGCCGCATGCGAGCTGCGGCACGATCGCGGCTGTGGGTACTGTAGGCACAGTCCGCACAGTCTAATGGGTACTCTGCTTGAGGCGCGTAGGTATAACTCGAGTTTCGTGCGTTTGTATGGAGTTACAATACTGTTAGATATTATTACCGTGATTTTGTCCACTACTTCAAGGCACAGTTTCATCACCTAGGTGTGAAAAAATCTGGCCTTGAATCTATTAATAATTCAAACCATATAACTGTAAAAGAACTTGTTGATTTCAAAAGTAAACTTTGAATATGGAATGAGCAATCATGGATAATATTTTTATCGACATCATCATCGTCATTCAGTCTTTCAAGTCCAGTGCTGGACATATGCCTATATCACGTTAGTCAGACGGGTCAGTATAAGGTTTCATGTCGAGCTTTCTGTGTGTGTGTGTGTGTGTGTGTGTTTCGGTGTGTCTCTTCGCAAAGATAATAATAGCTTTGCGTAGTTTTCTTATTTGCCTCCTACTCCCATGGAATGAAATGTGATAGTGACACTTTATATTCTTATTCCGTCACCAAATTTTTTTTTATAGACCTGTATCCCCGAAGGGGTAGGCAGGTGTAATATTACGCCCACATTTCGCCATGAATTTTTAGGTCCCACGTTATTGGGAGCAAGCCTATTGCCGTTACCGGGCACATCACCAGACTCCGTGCTGCTACTGAGAATTTGGAAAAACCCAGTAACACTTTTGCCCGATCCGGGAATCGAACCCGGGACCTCCGATCAGCAGTCGCATACGCTATCCACTGGACCACGGAGGCAGTCCGTCACCACATACTTTTTATAAATTCAAAGTACAAACACAAAAAAGCCTCCAGCACATAACACAAGCACGAACTGGATATAAACTCACAGAAATCAATAAACCAGCGAAAGAGCTCACATGTTTACAAACTTTTTAATCTGTGGAGACAATTGAAATGCGGCATAATGCGCGGGCGACGTCGGCTGCGAACAATAGTTAAGCTTTAAACGAAGTGGGCTATCTCATACATTGTGCATACAACAACTTTGTTACTGCCGTTGTTTGTATGTATTTTTTCAATGATTTTATGCGGAAATACGTACCTGTGCTTATTATGGAGTATTGGAGGAACTTATTTGAGATTTTATCGTTAGCTTCGGAAGTAAAATGCTACTCACTATGGTTTCGGGTTCAAACCACGAGCCTCGTTGACTTTTTGGAGTTGCGCGTTAACGGCTTTATTCATGGTCGATTGTTAATTATCATCGTTTATTAAACAGAGGGTAAGTAAATCATCATCATCATCAGCCCTTTATACTGTCGCACTGCTGGGCACGGGCATCTTCTCACAATGAGAAGGGTAAGACCATAGTCCACCACGCTGGCCAAGTGCGGGTTGGCAGACTTCACATGTCTTTCAAGAACATTATGGAGAACTCTCAGACATGCAGGTTTCCTCACGATGTTTTCCTTCACCGATTAGCAAGTGATAATTAACAATTTAATACGCACTTAACTCCGAAAAGTCTTTGGTGCGCGCCGTGGATTGGAACCCGAGACTCTCTGCGTAGCAGTCTGTTGGTCTCTCTACTCAGCTATCGCTGCTTCTAAATCATCATAAGTAAATCATCGTGAGAAAACCTGCCTATCTGACAGTTATCCGTAGTTACTTTGAACAAAGGCGTGAATGCCAATCCGCTTTGGCCACCATGGTAGACTCTGGATTCTGGCCTAGCCCTTCCCATAGTGAGAGAAGAAAAAGGCCGGTTCCCAGCAGTAGAAAAATGTACCTATGTCCGGCACATAAACGAACGATGTTTGAAGTGTATCACGATTTAAAGTACCTTTTTTAACATTACATTAGATATACTTACGTCTCTGTCGTATATGGAATACATCACTTGGCACTTACCTGAAAAATAAAAATAGAAATTAGTAAACAGTAAACACATTTTTGTATTGGGCTTATTTTTTTACTTAGATGACGCTGATCAAGTACATTTTTTTCTCAAATCCAAAGTGATAGATACAAATAAGGCCTATTTATTCTCAAATCCAAAGTGATGAAAATAAGGCTAATTTATGCACTGCCCCCTGGCTTCGTCTCACTATGCAAATAGACTAATTATTGTCCACCCCCCGGCCAAGCGCATGTTGCCAAACTTCAACTATCTTTGAGGAGATTATGAAAAGCTTACATACGCAAGCTTTATTGCAGTAAAGGTTGTACAAAAATGTGAAAAATTATGGATTCCTTCTATGTTAGGGCTAAGGGCTATTCATATAACTTTGTGTTGATAAAAAAATGTTGAGTTGTCATCATTATGTGTATGCAACGATAACTACAACAGTGATATAACTAAATCAGGCATACAATAACAAGACGCGTTGTAATTTAACCGCGTCTGAAAAAGACACCCCTACGCAACAGATCGAAGTTGATTTTTACGACGAATCCACTATGATTTCTATCCTCATGTGCACAACCGTAAGGAACACGTTATATTAGCCGAAAAGCATGCAGACTCTTTCTCATAGAATTTCGGGTAAGACCTAACGCACTTGAACATATGTAATTCTTGCTTTATTTTTCGTGTGAGTGTGGCTAGCTCTGGTGACGGAGTTATGAGACCGCCTGAAGGTCCAACATGACCTTAACGACTAGTGTCCTGACACAAGAACCAGGACCATATTCTTTATTCTATGACCGGGACCGACAGCTTTCCGTTACATATTTAGTTAAAATCTATTTTCTACGGTGGAACTAAGATTTTCACTAAATACTTGCTTCCACCCAAACACAGTGAACCAAAATAAAATAATTTTCTCTTCCCCAAAACACAAGACATTTACAAAGTCGTTACCGAAGAAATATTTTTAATTGCAACATTTTTATTTCGCAATCCGATATAAGAACATTAACAAAACGGCCAAAACATTAAGGCTTGAGTTATAATGCCTTTTATGCGTTTTTTCCAATTAGCTTAATTATATTTTTTTCTCCTTGCTACACGTTTTTCCTTGAATGTACCTATTTATTAACAGAAATTACACTGAGATCGTTTTGTTTTTGCGCTAAGAGGGGATTAATAGATCTTTATCTGAATCGCCTCTTTGGTCCAGACGTAAATGTGTGCGTGGTACTATTTATTTATGTAGAACACTTGAAATCATTCGCATTGGCGATGCAAGGATTATCCGCGCGCCTCTAGCAGCGAATTTGGAAGTTGTCCGGGTACGACACTTTTGACAGCTTTCAAAGTTCAATACAACTTTTCTTGATATTACAGTTGTAATTGTATTGAGCTGTCAAAAGTGTCGTACCCGGACAACTTCCAAATTCGCCGCTAGAGTCGCAAGTTAGAATCTTAGCATCGCCAATAAGTACTATGGGCATTTTACGAACGTCAACGAATACAAGAACACCTAATACATAAGTGTCAGTTTTAATTACTTATTCTAAGGTTTTTAGGCATCATAATTATGTGTCATAGCTAAGTCAAACCATTCTTTTTGTCTTCGCTGTGGAAATGCATTTACTTACGCACGTATGTGGGACTCGACGGCTGGAGTACAAGGCCGTGATACCCACTAAAACCACAGTGAATACTTCAACTCCATTTTGGCGGTGCCAGGGGGTCGCGTTAGCATTCTACCCTGACACCCCGGCGGATAGCCCGAAGGCCACAACCTCCTTCTCGGCGGATGAAGGTGTTGGGCTCTGCCGCCACAACACACAGCGGCCGCAGAGGATAGGGAGGATGGCAACCTGACAACACCGCTTCTCCTCTTACTCTGCGGCCTCACCGCGACGCAACAATGATGCGTCCCCATTTGGTCGCGGGAGATAGGGCGCGCGGCAACGCAACACCGACACGCATTTCCTCCCGCGACCGCGCCCGACTGCGAGGGACAGACAGAACTGTCCCCCGCACCCGCACCGCTGAGCAGGCCCCTACAAGCCCACGCGGAGCGTCCCCTCCTGGATCCCTCTTAGCTTCACCGCGGGTGTCCAAGCCACGGTTACTACCCCCACCACGACAAGGTAGAGATCCCACGGGGGGGAGCTAAGTCAAACCTATAATAAACTCAGCCAAAACTGGAACCTGACTTGACTTCGTATAAAACTATGATTATGAATTTACTCCGGCGACGCAATTTTTAATAATGATGAGTTTTTTCCCTTAGCCTATTATAGTGTCACAGTGGGCAAAGGTTTTGGATTGCCATAAATCTTTGTTGTACTTTGCTGTAAAATTATGAGTAAAATAATGAAATAAGTTCTTTACTATAGTTACTATTGATATACAAAAAAATCTGATTCGCGGCATCTCGCCGCCAATAAACAATATTTTGAAATTTTCTTAGATGGTTTTCACTTGTGACTCTGTCTGGAATCTTTGCCTTTACTTTGTGATGTCAAGTTTCCCAAAAGAAGGAAGGAAATAATAATAGCCAATCATTGAAAACAAATTAGTTATTTCATATACTGGTATTTCCCTCGCCCTCATTAAGTAATACGTTATTACAAAGGATATTCGCTAATATCTCTATTTATGGAACTGCTGCTTATATAACTTGTATAATTTGTATGCTACTTTGTCCTATTAATTGACATTTGGTAAGGTATCATAAGGTCCGTGTGGTGACGGATTAAGAATACGGAATGTCACCAACCCTTATCATCCCTTGGATGTCGTAAGAGCCGACAGAGGGATCATATTATGCAGTGAACAGCACTGTAAGAGAAAGAATACTTGATTGGCCAGCATGGTATAGTAGGCCAATTCCTCCTTTCAAAGGAGAGGCCTAGTCCAGCAGTGGACTGTTAAAGGCTGATGATGAAGGTATCAGAGGATTAGTTAGCAGACATTTAGGGCGGTTTCAAATTAGCGTATTTTTCTGCGCGTATACGGTCGTTTCTGCATACGCGCTTACACGGGCGCTACATTACGCGCGTCAAAATACCGGTCTCTCGTAAATGGGCATATATCGGCGTGTTCGCTCGGAACTGTAGTGACATCTTGTCAGTGTCAACATGGATTTTGACGGCTTGCGCTTATACGAGCTTAGACGCGCGTCAACGCTCGTACGAGTTGTGCGTGTGTCAAAAGGCGAGCCTATACGCGCCTACAGGCGCTTCCAAAAACGAGCTTATACGCGCGTATAAAACGCTAATCTGAAACCGCTCTTAGGGGTGCTAAGATAAGATACCTGTCGACTGATAAATTTCTATTTTGAGTTATTTTCTACTATTACTAAACTTTAGATTGCCAATTGCAATCTAATGCATATCAAATGAAATATAAATGTATCACATATGACAAAACCTATTTACACATATATATCTCCTAGTACTGAGGAGGAGAAACGAGTTAGAATTTATTCGACAAATGAATAACGGCTAACATCCGCAAGTTCCCCAAAGCCTCAACCCAAAGTCATAACGAAATTCTAGGACCAGACCCAAAGTCATAGACGAAATCTACACCACAAAAGTCAAATAAACTCTCAAAATATAGGATGACACAGCAAGATCACACTCCATCACCCCCCTCCCCTCTCGAAGATGGGGGGTCGAATTTCCGGCGCGGCCTCACCGGATGTGACGTCATGTTTACAAATCGCGCGGGAAACATCATCGCGAATTTTAAGCAGTTAAGTTAATGATGTTTTGTGATTGTGTTAAACGGTTTCGTTTAATGCTATACAATGTTATACGTGTACAATATTAACTGTTATTTTGCGACAATTTTATTCATAAAATTTGTATTTGAAAAAGAAAAATAGGCAAGATAAAATGCGCACGAAACAAAGATAAAGAAAATTAAAAAAAATGTCACCTTTCTACAACAATCATGCAACAGTCTATAGTTTTTTTATGTATTAATTCAAATATTTTTCAATCAGAATATGGCAGCATCTTATAAAATATAAATAATATATTAAATGCAAAAATAACTCTGTCTGTCTATTACATTTGCCAGGCCATGTAGCCTCTACATAATAATATACGTATACCAATAGGCCAAAATTATTATTGTTTCAAAATAGTTTATTCTAATACTTGCGTTTCGAGAAAATTGATTTACAAATGCAAGGTCAAAAACAAACGCACCACCTCGGATTAGGTACGAGTAAGAGCTCTCAACTGCTCACCCTGTATAACAGGTTTACAACTCCACAAACTAAAAAAACAGCATATTAAATAAAATTGTGAACGCTTTGATTACATGAGTGTCAATGGGGAACATTAAGCGGCTGTGAAAAATGAAACGTTATGTGTAAATCCGTAATTTATATGCACAACAACGGGCCAGGCTGTAGGGTTGCCGCGTAAGAATTGTAGTTTATTTCTTAACGACGACTTTTATTTTGATCCCGACGCGAAGTCCATTGTGCGTTATGGATAATTGTTAGAGATTATTCGAGATAATAGAGCATGATTGTACATTAAAAATGTCAGGTGATTCAAGCAATAGCATTATTTCATACTGAGTAATAGACCATTAAGAAGGTTTAGAAACCCTTTAAGTAGGATTTGCGTGCACAAAGCATGTATCTTTTTAAGGCATTGACAAATCCTCCATCCATTCTACATACGGGGAATAAAGAAATCGACAGTAAAATTACTTCCTCAACAAAGTTAAATACCAAGAAGCGATTATTACTTACACAAGTCCTCAGGATAAAAATTACCAAACTGATAGCTAAGTTTAATTACTGGCAACCCTAACAATGGCGCCCGATTCATTTCTTAATAAGTGTGGCGCGAACCCCTCCGACCGCCATGATTTCTAATTTGTTTACTTAAACGTCGAACACCATTGATCAATGGGACATGCTCTTGCCATCTTGTTGATGAGATGACAATATTTGTAGACAGTTTCTGTTTTACGATCGTGATTTATTTTTGGTTGATGTGACAGTGTGGGGCGATGATTGACGGACAGCGTAGTTTTTAATAAGCTAAGACAAATATTTTATGTTGAATATTGGCTCCCTGATGTAAGACTTGTCTTTCTTGCAATTAAATACCATTAATAAGACCTGGTTGTAATTTGAAGTCAAAGGTACTGTGTGTGTGAGCAAGCCGGTTGCGGCAGACCTCGTAAGACGTTCGTCGACCAAATTGGGGACGTCTTGACAAACGGAAAAGCCCGAAGCACCTATAACCGGCGAGCATGTATGAAAAGAATAATGAATGTAGAGGAAGCGCATGAGGTTTGTAAGGATAGAAACAAGTGACGTTCTGTTTCTGCCTACCCCGACGGGAAAAAGGCGTGAGCATATGTATCTATGTTTGTACTTTTATTCTCCGTTTGGTCAATTAGTTGTCATTTCGTCTTACATGGCTAAGTCCGATCATCTTCTAAAGCTCACTAGACTCTACACATGTATACCATCGACTTGCACAACAATTTACTTTTGTACCTTATGGACCTTTCAAAATCTAATCAATCTATACAAAGTGGGTATTGGGCAAACAAATATACAATACATCATCATCAGCCCTTTATACTGTCCCACTGCTGGGCACGGGCCTCTTCCCATTATGAGAAGGGTAAGGCCATAGTCCACCACGCTGGCCAAGTGCGGGTTGGCAGACTTCACATGTCTTTCGAGAACATTATGGAGAACTCTCAGACATGCAGGTTTCCTCAGAATGTTTTCCTTCACCGTTTAACAAGCGACAATTAACAATGATATACATCATGTATCTTTTATTCTATGATTTTCAGAAAAAGAGAGCAGCATCAGCTCACACCTAAGAGTATCTATTTCACATGCTTTTCGTCACAGCTAATTATTAGAAACCTTTGAAGAGTTTTCAATTGACAATTGCTCACTAAGTGTGTCTATGTTTTAAATCAGTTAACTTTCGTCAAAGTCAAGACCAGACAGACTGCTACGCATAGGGTATCGGGTTCGAATCCACGGCGCGCACCCATCACTTTTCGAAGTTAAGTGCGTATTCAATTGTTTATAAAATTATCGCTTGCTAAACGATGAAACCTGCATGTCTGAGAGTTCTCCATAATGTTCTTGAAAGATATGTAAGGTCTGCACTTGGCCAGCGTGGTGAACTACAGGCTTACCCTTCTCATAGTGAGAAGAGGCCCATGCCCAGCAGTGGGACAGAATATATACAGGCTGATGAGGAATATTAAAAAAAATATATACACCTAAATCTATCCAAAATATTTGACATAAAATATATTTTACAGCGTGTCCTTTTACACTTATAGCAATAAAAAGTACAGTCATATAAATACTAGAACGAAAATAATCACCGATACTTATCAACAAGACATCCCAGTATTAACAAAGAGTACTATTATACTATAATAATTTAAAGTAAAATAACTTCAATGAATGGTAGTTTTTTTAGCAACATGATGTTTGTGAGAAACTACGGGGCGGAGAGTTTGTGGCTCCTCCCATAGAGCGACTGGTTTGACGGGACCAGCGACATCTGTGTTTCGTGTACAGAACTACAAATTTAAAGTATAAAAAATAAAATCGTTATATAGAGTTTTTATTAAAGAGTTCCGTAAATAAATACTTTTAATAATCATACTTTTAATTAATTTATGTAACGGTTAATCATAATTTACACAATTGGGTAATTATTTGAAAATATTAATCATGTATGTGCCCCAATGTTATTTCACATTTGTATACCAATAATTACAGAATTAAAACCCGTTACTTAAATATTTGTAAGCGTGGTAAGTCAAATTTGAACTAAATTTTAAGTTAGTAGATATTATTACGTTACTTTTTAAAGTATCTCTATTTTGTTTTTCTATAGTGAGTAGGACATAGGTTCCTAGTCAATCTTAGGTGAGACTAAAATCTTAAATCCATGGTGTACAATAAAAAATAATACATTTTATATGGCAACAAGAAAAGCAACGATTCCCTCAGCCGTCGATTAATATTTTATATCAATCTGATGTAAAAATTCTCAATACAAAAAATAAATACTTAAATAAAGTTAAGTCAGTATTGATTATACGAATATTATAAGAAGGTAATAACGATGTTTTTCCACATAATTGGATATTTATCCGCGGTAATGATCATCCTCATATTAATTTCAGATTAAAGATAAAGATTCCAGATTGGCAGTTAGCGCAGCTGAGCAAATATTAAGGCATGTTGCGTTTCTGAACATTTTAAACAAGAGACTTTTAGGTACATCGGAGCTTCATATCTGTTTCACATTTTTAGGAGTTTCTTCATTAAAGAGCCATTTTATCAGCTGTGAATAGTGTTCAAGATAAAAACATCTGGAGTTTATACTAATGTATATTTTGTAATGCAGTTCTAGTGTATTTTCTTTGTTATTCTATAATTCAGAGAACTTAATTTAATACATAGATAGATTTGGACCAAAAGCTGTTGACACACAGTATGTAAAGCAAAGAGAAGTAGTAATTCTCTTAAGGAAAATACAGAAATGTAACATACTCTTTCATTGTCACTGCATTGCCCAATTATTGGCTCAGCAGTAAATCATTGTAGTTCATGAGAACTTAGGTTCATTCAAAACGTTCCATTGTGTTTTCTCAAGAATTTGCTAATTAGAGTCCTTCAGTGAATCTCTATTCTCGGAATGCCGGAACCCTTATCAAGCTTAAATTTGTGCACTATAATATATTCCGCAGCTAGATGTTTGTCAATTCCACCGCTATGTTCCAAAATTCGGTCCTGAGAACATTATTGGGAATAATTTCTGCATTATTGATTTTCCTTAATATTTTCTCGGAATTATAAGTTTGTAATACACCAGCTTACAGGTAAATATCACAGAGGTACCGACTAAAACACCCAAAACCGTTCCCAGAGCACCAAAAATAACATTTAGCATCAACATTTCATGTAAAATCACGCGTTGGTCAATAGGTTACAATATTGCGCGGTTTTCCTTTACACAATTTTTCTGTGAATCAAAACATTAATCGTAAGACGCAGTTACAAACAACTATAGCTAGTGTTGTGCGATAAAAACAGGAAAATATATGTACAACACTAATTATGATGGAGGACAACTTGGACAAATTTAACGGTATATACACATGAAACGGTCATCGATAGGAATGGTATTTACCCTACCATGGTGCTTTATCTAAGTCTGCTTCAGTTTCCTCATGATTACTGGGGGATCTTGTAGGTAGATGTATTTATAACATATTTACTCATATATTATGGACAGGCCGTTATTATATTGATTGATTTTCCCTACTGTGACTTAAAACTCAAACCGTTTATTCGCTTTAGATTCAACGTAACTCCTGTAGTCAGATATTGAGGTAAATTCAACAAGTCAATATACTGAGAAATAATTGTATAGAGTACCTATAGAGAGAGGTGTCTTTAGCAGTTCTAATTCCGCAAATTCTAACATAAAAGCATTCAAGATCTCTATTTGGTTTAAAAAAAACATAAAAGAAAACAATTCAAGACAAAGAATTCAACTGATTTTGGTCATACTTACGATTAGGCATACCTTGTTAAGATGGTGACCCTGATTTCCACAATTTCCTCTAAATAACTTGTTTTCCAAATTACTTTCAGATCAATATCAATAAACGGCTTCACATTTGAAATTTGTCCCACCGGTCCCACGCATAATAACTTGTTGATAGGCGCAACTTCGTTTGCATGGCGTTAGAATGTTTTTATGGCGATTGGCCTCCATTTCAGATTATATCAAAAATAAAGTGACGTCCGCTCCCGTGGTTTGATTTTGGATTTGTGTTTGATCTTTAGGGTATAGGTTGGATCCTAAGCATGCTAAGATTGCTCAGATTAGTCATTGGGATTTTATATTATAATTTGATGTATGTGTGAATTGTTAAAAAAACTACATATAATGGCCACAAACTCACATAGAATGAAGAAGGAGAGAATGATGTCAACATTTTTAAATAGGGCCATATTATATTATTCTTCATGTTTTAGTTTAAAGGAACTAACCCACTGCTGGGCATGGTCCTCTTCTCGCTATGTGAAATGTTGGTTCGTAGTCCATTCAGTTAAGTAAGTCTTGGCAGACGCCAATTCTTTTTCGAAGCACTTAATGAAGAACACTAAGGGCATACTGATTGCATCTCGATGCATTGAGATGAGAAATTTCAGAATTTGCGACATACCATCATCTATAAACCACAAATACATGACCACGAAGTGAGGTACATTTCATAACATTCCTCTCTACCTTATAGTAAGAAATCATGACGCATGATGTGAACGAACTAAGCTAGCATCCTTCCATCAAACAATCCCGCTATAAAAATCAAAAAACCTGTTCGTTTTAAAGCATCCCATCATCTCCTGAAGAAAATAAACGCGAACATTGTTCTCGCATCGCCTCTTCAAGATACATCTCCCTCGTTATTTAGTTAGCAGATCAACCCATTGTTACTTAGGAGAAACCACGAAAAAAGCATGGGCGGGGCGCCTATCTGCAGTTGCATCGGGCCCGATGAAACATGTTCTCTATCGCGATACATGCCTTCCAACACTGCCTCACCAACCCTCCGATTATCAACCCTGCTCACCAAACAACAGAGTCACTTTTCCAACGTATGATCCTTAAGCAGCTTATTAAAGAAAATTAAATTTGCAGCCACGCGAAATCGGTACGAATCCGCGAAAGGAGAACACCAGGTTTCCGATCAGACAATATTGATCCTTATTGCTTGCGAACGAGTACTTAACGTTCGGTAATGAATAAAGTTTCAATAGCACATCAATAAAGTTTACTATCGTTTGTTGGTTTGCGTTGTAGTTGAGACGTTTGGTGTGGTTTTATTAAATGTTTATATAGTAAAGGATGTTTATATAGAGTGGATTATAGATAAGAGGCGAACGTATTTTCATTTTATTACCAAATTACCGATGGTGAGATTGCAGTTCGTGGACCGATTGTGGGGCACGGTATCGACAACATTTGCCAACAGGTAATTGTCTTATTACTTATTTTGTGCATTCCAACACTTGGTCCGAGTGTGTTTTACTTTAATACTGGAGCATTGTTTTCGACTTCTTTTTAATTTTGTTTCGCGTCCAATAAATTATGGCTATGTTTTTTGTGTCTTTTATAAGTATCCGTCGTAGATTTTGTGATCTATATTCTGATTATGCCAGTTACAGTCACTGAGTCTATCAAACTTGCTGGTTGTGTTATTATACAAACTTTTGACAAGCAAATGTACCCACTGGACTAAAAAGTGTCCCTAATTTACCAACAGCATTTTAGCCGTGTGGTTGACGGCATAGAATACAAGTGTCACCACCCCCTATCTTCCCGTGGGTGTCGTAAGAGGCGACTAAGGGATAACACGTTGCAAATACCATCTTTGCGTAGAGACGGATAACTCGACATCAAACCCTATACGACTGCCTCGTTGGTCTCGCGGCATAAATGTGCGCGTGGGAGCGTCCCGGGTTCGATTCCTGGGTCGGGCAGTGTTATTGGGTTTTTCTGTCACGAAATTCTCAGTAGCAGCACGGAGTCTGGAAATGTGCTCGGTACGGCAATAGGCTCGCCCCCTATTACGTGGGACTAAAGTATATCTGGCGAAAAGTGGCTGTAGAAATACACCTCTGCCTACCCCTTCGGGGATAAAAGGCGTGACGATATGTATGTATGTATGTATGTATGTACCCACTGGACTAAAAAGTGTCCCTAATTTACCAACAGCATTTCCTAGAGGGCTCTCTGAAAAAAACAATCACAGTTTTATATGCGACTCTACTAAGAAACATACACTATTAAAATTATGGCAAATATCTGCCTGTTTTTTCATTAAAATATGTAGTAGCATAGCTGAAGTAATTTATTATTTCATTAATCAGTCCCAATTGTCTCCTAAATCTATGTCCATATTTACATAAAAAGAGAACAATAATTCTCTCAAAGAATTTCTTGGTTTCTTAGCTATTTTGGCAGCATGTATTTTTTAGACGAGAGAAGTCAGCTGTACCTAGCTTTTGATTAATTCCCTGCCTAAGACTTTTAGTGCTTTCGTGAATAAGAACTACCTTTGCCAGGTACAAGCACAAAAACCAAACCAAGTTCCCCAAATCACAATCCTGAATCCGCTACTGGATTCTATCACCATAATACCTCAATAATATCATACAAATAGGATCACTACATTTATTAAAAACATTTACGTTTTACTTACTTTGGAAATCTCTATCACCGCTCTACCAAATACTCCGATGACAGTATAGATGACACGTGAAAATATTCACAAGCGACAGCTACTCTAGAAGACATTGTATAATCAAGATGCAATTGGAATGCAGTCTGTCAACTACCGAAAGAATTCGCGGCAAGAACTAGACATCACATCATATTTGTAGAGACGACGTGAAAACACCAACACGTGCTATACCCGCAACAATTTATTAATTCCCACAGCTTTAAACCCTCATAACATTTCAGACTAAAACAAATACTATCTAAATACAACGAGCCTTTAAATCAGACCTAACATTTGTTAGTTTTATAGTCCAGCGCTGGTGAAACAAAAACAAAAATTAATTACAACCTGTCGTATCCTATATCGACACGACCCTTCGCCAGCCTCTAAATCATACCAGCGCTTTGTAAATTGATCGATAGTACTGAACAAAAGGCAAGCAATCACATAAGTCAGAAGTTATCGTTGGAGAGAAGAAATTTAAATTGTGAATAGCGACCTCTTTTGGTTGAGGTGTAAGCTGTGAGTTGTTTTATGAGTTGTAGATGGCGCCTTTGCATTAAAGAAAGATATTTAAAATAACGTTTTTATTTAGTATAGAATAAACATAGTTTTATTAAGTAACGATTAATTATGTCTGTTATGTTTTGCTTGCAAATGACTAAAGATTTAGACTAGAAATTGCCGTGTGGTTGACGGCATAGAATACAAGTGTCACCACCCCTTATCTTCCCGTGGGTGTCGTAAGAGGCGACTAAGGGATAACACGATGCAAATACCACCTTTGCGTCGAGACGGAAAACTCGACATCAAACCCTATACGACTGCCTAGTTGGTCTCGCGGCATAAATGTGCGCGGGGGATCGGGAGGTCCCGGGTTCGATTCCTGGGTCGGGCAGTGTTATTGGGTTTTTCTGTCACGAAATTCTCAGTAGCAGCACGGAGTCTGGAAATGTGCCCGGTACGGCAATGGGCTCGCCCCCTATTACGTGGGAATAAAGTATATCTGGCGAAAAGTGGGTGTAGAAATACACCTCTGCCTACCCCTACGGGGATAAAAGGCGTGACGATATGTATGTATGTACGCCAAAGGATACAAAGAACACCCAGATTCGATTAAGAAAACATGACAATCACTCAAAGTATTGTCTCGTGTGAGAATCAAACGCACAACTAGGCGTATTTCTTTTTATAGATTTAACCTCCACAACATTTTGTACGATCGTATTCATTTTCAAGTGAGTGCGTCTGTGCGTATTGTAATTACCGTGTGGTGACGTTGGATTTAGGATATAGAATGTCACTACCCCATTTGGGTACGCGGGTGTCGTAAGAGGCAAGTTAAGAAAATACACTATACCAACGGTCTAATCAAATTTGCCTATTAACTTACGCTATTGTGATGCACTTCGGAACCTAGTCCAGCGGACTGCAAAAGGCTGCATGACAATGTGACATTTTATTTCCGTCTTCGCGTAGGTAATCATTTCATCACGACACAGCTGATTCTAACACGGAAACATTCAAAACCAGAAGTGTGTCTACGTAACGTAATTAATCTAACTAAACACAGAATCGTGTACCAGTATAACACAGATCTCCGATACAGGCCATACAACTAGCCCACGCACTATTGTCTAAACGCCAACAAAATGCGTACGCGCCGATACCATCGAGCAACAAAGACTGCGTCTCTATATGGTCTGTACGATAGTTCCGATTTATTTATCTGTGCTCCTTTGTGGGTGAGCAGATAGCTAATATCACGCGTTATCTTGGCTAAGGGTTTAGCAGAAGTGTGTATAGATAGTACACACTTCTGCTAAACCCTAAAAAGAATCGCTAGTGCCGTGTGATATGCTTACTGTCAACTACTGGAATGAATTTTTTTTATTTATCAGACACCAGGAACGGATTTTGATGCTTCTGGTGTCTGGCAAATAAAGTAACAAAGAAAAACATAGTTACTTCTTTTCTGATACAAAATTTACTATAGTAGATGACGATCATCAGAAGGGGAGACGCTAGGGGGTTGAAGCTCCCTCGGAAAGCATATGTATGGATAAACCTTTCTTTGAAATTAAACTACAGTTTACGGATTTTATCGCGTTATATTGGTTTCACTGGTTATTACATTTAAACCGAATGATCTAGAAACTACATTTTTGGTACTAGCCGACGTTTCGAATTCTTTACAGGATTCATGTTCACGGCAGACTCGCGATAAAATCCGTAAGCTGTAGTTTAATTTCAATGTGTAACATTCGCGTAAACCTTTCTTTGCCACGTTCAAGCCCCTTTCTAGCAAGCAAATTTCTAGTTGGTATTTTCTGTCAGATTATGCTCATTGCAGCACTTTTAAAACCAAGATACAAGCTTATATAAACACGATTTCAATTATCACATGTAGCCTACGAGTACATGTAAAAACCATTTAGACAATGCTTTTTAAAACTGCTCAAAGTCAGATAATATCTCGACTATTGGTACATACGTTTAAGTATTTACGCGTCATTATATCTATCAGAATGGCCGACAATTTGCCCGTACATGTCAATGTTGAACAAACACTTATTTCAAAATAAGTAGTGTTGTCAAAAACCAGATGTTAATCTTTGAAAATTATCGAGTAATCGTTGGATTGCGCTTGCGCCGGATGCCAAACCAAAGCTTTATGACAGAACAATGTTAACACAACAACTATGAAAAAATCCATCACTCTTATGGTGTGGTATTAAAGTCTATAGTTTATTTAATAACTGTATGATGTTTGTTGGTTTGTCTTTGTGTCATAATAACAGTAACCTGTCACAGTGTGACATTTTCATAGATTAAAATCACGCTATTAAATGTCCGACCGATGGAATAGTTGATATAAAGATGGTTTATTTAAATAGTAGACATGTTTTTTTATCTAATGGTACTAGTTATATTATATGTAATGTTGTTTCAGAATTGTGTTGAAATCATAGGAATTATGTCACGGTGGTACAGCTGCGAATTAAAATTAGAATTATTTTTGCTGCACGTTTAGGAAATGACAGTTATTACACCTACATATTTAAAATGGATTTATAATGATTTTAATTCAAGAATTTCAATGAAAGTTTCCAGAAATGCAGGTTTGGTTCTTGTAGGCCTCAATAAAGGTTAGATACTTCTCATTTTAAGTGAATAAATAATAAGTTGAGCGAGGCCAACAATTGCCGCTTCTGACAGCTGTTTAAGAAGAATTTATTGGTTTTTATGTGGTAAAAGGCATACGAACAGACGGATCGGCTGATAGTAAGCGATTACTACGGACACCAGCAACGCCATAGGTGCACCACATGTGCTTTGTCATCCTGGATAGCAAAAGGAATAAGAGAAGGGGATGGGGCCGCCGACCCTCTCACACCGAACGAAACTGAACAGTATCCCTTAGATATTGATACTTTACTTCTTTATACTGTGAGGGGTACATCATACAATATTATTAAGCGGGTCTTAGTCGCGATAATGCTTCTTTCTCTTAGCGTTATCCCAGTTTCAGTCTGAGGTCCGCTTTCAAGTCTAACCGGATTTGGCTGAATATTAGCTTTTCCACGGAGCGACTGCCTGTCAGACCTCCGCAACCCGAAGGGATAGCGATATTCCATGGTTTAGACTAGTGTCAGTTTATTTAGAAGGTACTGACGCCCTGTAACGATTGTCAAAGATCTTCATGACAACCGGGACCGACGGCTTAACGTGCTCTCCGAGGCACGGGACAAGCGATAATTAACAATTCAATACGCACATAACTTCGAAAAGTCATTGGTGCGCGCCGTGGATTCGAACCTGATACCCTCTGCATGGCAGTCTGTTGGTATATCCACTCGGCTATCGCTGCCTTAGTCGCGATAATTATAAGGCAAAAATTACTGTAAGGGGTAGTTACCACCTGGTTTACTAACAGGAGGTCAATCTCAAAAGTCACACACCTTATGTGTCCAATCAATTACAGCACTCAATCTTGACTGTCAAGAAGATTTATGACATTTGTTACGATGAGACAATAGACTTTTGATTAAATTCAAAATATGTTAAGCTTTTAGAATTATTTGACTTTAAATGCACGACAGCAATGAATATATTTTTTACGATAGTCAAGTTCAATCCAAGGTTACAGAAAACAAATTTTCAATTTAGAAACACCTCATGGAGGCATAGGAAACCAAGTAGCCGCCGTAATAACAATCATAAATACTTGTATAACACAAACACGTATATAATTAAACTAAAACATTGTGTTATCTTATCAGCGCATCGGCCATTAACGGCTGAACAAAATACGAGCAGTCGGACACGGCGAGCGATGTGTGTCCGTTTTGTGCGACACACGGATGTGAAGAATGACGAACGATTGTGCAGTTACGTCGATGTTTCTAATAGTACGAGTAGAGCACAGCATGGGACGAGACGAATGACGAACTACGAGTATGGTGTAGTTACGTCACTGTTTCTAATAGTACGAGTATAGCATGAGGAACAGTATGGCATCGCGGATGTTTTTAATAGCACAATTTGAGTTTTATTACAGCCACATCTATGCTTCTAATAGTGCAATTGGAATTATGTATGTTGCAGCCACGAGCATAATTGGCTCCAATAGTACAATTGGAATTATGTGGCAACCACATTGATGTTGCTAAAAGTATTAGAGTAATATGGCAATCGCGTCGATGTTTCTAATAGTAAACAAGTGCAAGATGAGTCTTTGCAATACCCTAGAATATAATAACTAGTTACATAGAGATTGGAGAGTTATGGTAGGAAATTTGTAGAGGGTTAAGAATGGTTAACCTGAAAGAAAAGCAGCTGAGGTAGTGTCGTAGCTGGGGCTGTACTAGCGGTGCCCACTAGCTAGCTACAGCGCACAGAACCTGGGCGGGGGAGATGGGTGTAATAGTGAACCAACTACCGACCAATTAGACCCCTTAACCAGAAGTGGAGATACTGACGATGACTCGTAATTATGTGTCGGTTAAGGCACAGATTACTAAATAGGTTAAGGTACAAACCAACACGAAGTCGGCTTGAAAAATGATATCAAGGAAAGATGCTGGAATGAACGTGATGTAATTTCATTTAACAGGTAGTTTGATGTGTATGACTTTTGAATCTATGACAGGTGTTATTATTATTTTTTTAGACTCACGCCTGTATCCCCAAAGGGGTAGGCAGAGGTGTAATATTACACCCACATTTCGCGGTGAATTTTTAGGTCCCACGTAATAGGAGGCGAGCCTATAGCCGTACCGGGCACATTCCCAGACTCCGTGCTGCTACTTATAATTTCCTCACGCAAAAACCCAATAACACTTTGCCAGACCCGGGAATCGAGCCCGAGACCTCCCAATCCCATGTACACATTTATGCCGCTAGACCAACGAGGCAGGTGTTATATAATTATTAAAAGCACCTACATAATAAAATCACATTCAATTAGACAGTAATATCTTCGTTGAAATCTCGTGGCGCCCATGCGCCTTTTGATAACCCAAATAAACATGGCGATTCCAGCCCAGAACTTTTTTCAAATAACTTTCAATTACCGCTCACGCGCCTTTTAGAAGGCCCTATTAAAAAACTCTGTATAGATTTTTGAAATCTCGCGGGTTATAGAAATAATGTTATTTAGTTTCTGAAGGAATTATTAGAGAACTATTTCCGGTATGCTACCATTGGCTGCAACAATTAACAGACGGTGGTTTGGCTGTGTCACAAAAACGTGGTAAGTAAGTCGTATTTTTTTACTATAATCCATGACTGTCAAGTATATTTTTATTCAAAAGTTTGCTACTCAATAGGTACTACTCAAATTGCGTCGTATATTTACCCGTAACTATTTTTCGGAATCTCTAGTAAAAATATTATGTCCTTTGTAAAGGCTGTTGGGACAAAATTAGTACAAAAAGATTTTTTATTAGGATAAAAAACGTTACTTATATTTAACTAACAACTTAATATTGTAAACCTCCTTCAGGAATGCTTTAGGAACCTATACATATATTTTGTTTATAGGTTTACGTGATGATCAAATCAACTCCATTGTGAACGATGGTACTCTAGACAACACTGTGGTAGAAGATGATGGGGAAGAAGATGCCGATTTCATAGAAGATAATGGTGATAATGCACATCGCCCGAAACAAGTCCAGGAGATGGAATTTCTCTATTCGATTTAAGAAGAGACGGACCACGGACTAGTGGTGGGATATCCTGTGCCCTTGGTCGTGTAGCTACTCGTGGGGAAACAACTCAAACTGTAGACATTCAGCAAGCAGAGTCTGATATCCGAGTCGGCCATCATTTAATTGAAAAATAATTGAAATAGACATATAGTTTCTACAAATTTTATTTAATTTTACATAGCCTAATAATTACTATTAGTCGACTCATTGCGACCCAATGTCCTTTGTAAAGAACAAAAGGTAGAAAGCTAATTGAAATGAAAAAAACTAACTTATACAATTACGATTATACCCTAAAATTTTCACTTAAAACCGTTAACTCTAACACAAAAAAAAACAACTCAATACCTTGGGCGTATAAGACTATCACAATTATGTCCTATGAGAAGCACATTCGGGCCATAGTCGAGGACCAGACATAAAATCTCTGGGCGCCACGAGGTTAAGACAAGGAAATTTGTTTAGTTGTTCAACAGATCAGCAACTATAAAACCGCAAAACAGCGTTCAATACTGTGTCAGCAACATATGAAAATTTATATTTGTTCTTGTTGCAAGTTGTCAGATCGGTCGCACTCCAAAAAAAGCCATTTTGAACAACCTGAGCTTTACGTCAAAATTATCCAGCGTGGTGCGCTACTACTGCTTTTAACTACCTATATGACCCTAAACAAAATTATCAATGTCTGTTTACAGTTACACCTTTTATTCAAAACGTAATGCTTATATAAAGATATCTTTAAATGTATAAGTTTAACAATAATTTTCTCTGTCATACATCCAACATATCGGTCCAACTTGCATTGCTCGCTATCCTTCACACCCGTGAGTCACCACCGTTATCTCTTGATCTAAAACGCTCCACACAATCTCATAATCGTAGTCACCCGTAAGTCGTAACCGTACACGGTCTGTCAAAACAAACGTACACTGTCCTTAACAATAACCCAGTAAAAAACAACCAAACCAATCACTGATATTCAATAATCAACCCTATAACTACCACATAAAGTTCCTTACTAAAAGCGTAGTAAAAAATTACACCTAATCACCGATATGCGATTATGAACCTTATTCGAATCATATATAGTATCAAATAGCAAAGTATTGAATGTAATAACATCCGTCATATGAGATGGATCGATATCGAACGCAAGTGTCAAAATCCTAACCTCAAAAATGTATTGTTTGTCAGACAGATCGTAGGCGGTGCAATGTATCAGAATTAAAATATTGATTGTTTATGAATTGATAATTATATATACAAATATTTCTATGACGGTCTCTATCGCGCAGTTATTCGAAAATAAAGGTGAATACTTTGTATTTTTTCCGACGTTTCAGCGGTGTGAATTTCACCTTTATTTAGTATCTAAATAGGTACGCCATTAAGACCCGTTATATTTTTTTTATAGTCTCACGCCTGTATCCCCGAAGGGGTAGGCAGAGGTGTAAATATTACACCTACATTTCGCCATGAATTTTTAGGTTCCACGTAATAGGGGGCGAGCCTATTGCCGGGCACATCACCAGACTCCGGCCTGCTACTGAGTATTCGGAAAAACCCAGTAACACTTTTGCCCGACCCGGCACCTCCGATCAGCAGTCGCATATGCTATCCACTGGACCACGGAGGCAGTCATATAAATATTACCATGAATACAAATAGCGAAAGATTATCATCATCATTAGTCTTATATTTAATCTGCCCAATGCTGGACATAGGCCTCTTCTCACTGTGAGAATAGTACCTAAGTAGATGTGGCCATAGCGCACTTGAGTCCACAGCACTGGCCAAGTGCAGGTTGTCATGTTTTCCAAGTCTTAAGAAGAACAATAAGCGAAATATTAAAAGTAACAATTAAGTATATTGGGTTTATAGACATTATAATGATAATCCGGTTGCATCAGGTCTGCTTTCAAGCCAAATCTGATGTGACAAAATACCTATTAGCCTTTCCACAAAGTAACTGCCGCCTTGTTGCGGGCGGCTATGTCCAGCAGGGGACGTCTTTAGGCAGACATGATGAACTGCCGTCTGACCTCCGCAACCTAATCGATAGCCATATTCTACGGTTTAGACCAATGTTGAGATATCCGAGGGTACTGACTGCGCGTAACGGCTGTCTTAGATCTTCATGACAGCCGGGAGCAAAGACCTCCTCACTCATACTGGTGAACGCAAAACATTGACATGCTTTACCTCTAAGTACCTATTCCAAATTTTAAAGCAAACTAAGCATTGGCAATATAAATAAGTACAGTAAGAGAGTGAAAAAAGTATATGTAAAATAGATTTTTTATTACTATAAATATGTGTGTAAGGGAAAGTCACGTATTTCTCTACATGCATGCTAACTTCTGGATAGGCACAAGTTTGACATGCCGAAGCCTCGTTTTTTTTCCACTTTATTAAAATACCATGTATCATCATCGTCATCAGCTCTGTATATAAACTGTCCCACTGCTGGGCACGGGCCTCTTCTCACTATGACAAGGGTAAGGCCGTAGTCCACCACGTATAACGGTTTCGAAATCAATGACACGACTATCAATGTAATTTAATCGTTTTAAAGAAACACACTAGATTTTAAACAACCGTTACCTATCACGGTTGTATAAATGACACTTTACATTACATACATACATACATACATAGACTCACGCCTGTTTCCCGGAGGGGTAGGCAGAGACTACGGAACGCCATTTGCAACGATCCTGACATACCTCACTTGCTTTACTCACTCCCATCAAGTTTCTCATGCATGCTCTTCTGTTAAGGGTACTTCTGACTTGTCCTTTTTTCAGGATGTCTCCAATCTGCAGGCCGATTCAGAATGTCACGACAAGTAATCGTACGATATGTCAAATTATTTTCCTCGTCTTTTAGCCGCCTATCAGAGATATTTTGAACAAATATTCATTGAATTCGGTTCATTTATTAATTTACTTCATACTGAATGCATACAATTGATAGGAAATGCGATAGTTTTGACAAAAAATGAGGTAGCCCGTTTGACAATTAACGGAATCGAATGTCAAATGAGATATCGAACGATTCAGAATCGGCCCCCTGGTCAGAGAACGTCCGCCTAGGTCTTCCCCTTTGTCCTGTTCCATTCACACTTGCCTTATATATCTTCTTTGTCAGTCTATCGTCATCCATCCTCTCCATGTGCCCAAACCATCTTAACATGCCTTTCTCAATGCTTGTCACTACATCTACTTTACATTACATTACATTTTTTTTTCTTTTTTAAATACAACTCCCGCACTAGGACTAAATCCTGTGTCGCGGGGGGCTTTACAAACATACAACTAACGGACACAATGAACACCCAGACTCGAAACAACACTTTTATGAATCACGCAAAGTGTTGTCTCGTGTGGGGATCGAAACCACAACACTCGGCGCAGTGTCAAGCGGCGAGGTGACCGCCAACCGTGCAGTCAATCTGATCAAAATGCAAATAGAACCTGCGACCCTTTACAATTTTCGGTCCACAGATAAACTAGACACACCGAAACCTAAAAAAAAAAAACTAAAACCAGCCACCAATATATCACTTTAACCAACACATGATCTAAGCCTGAGGCCTCGAATCGAATAAAACAATCGAGTGGCGCGAGAAAATAAGCGACGTAATCGATCATATCGATTCACGAGAATCGAGAGGTTGTTAACAATTGACGCCTATAATGTAGTTTATGCTTGGAAGAGATGAAATGGATCGCGGGGCCGGAGGTCGAGAAAACCCAACAGCACACGCAAAATTAAACCTTAATTTGATATGCTACAGTTGAATTTTCTTTGGTGGTATTTCTAAGGAACAATTGCTCACTAGAGATGCGACAACTGATTAGTGTGGCAAGCCTCGAAACGTAAAAGTTGTGGCAACACTGTGATGCGGATTGCACATTCGGTTTTGTTTATATTATAACAATTCCGTTTGGAAATGCGCTCGTAAAACTGCTGGGAACTGCTATATTTAATGAGGAGTGCGCTTTGTAATTGATTTGAATGGTTCAAAGTGTTTGCTAGAGTGGGATCTATCTATACTAAATTCTCTCAGGAACAATGTTTGCTATTGCAAAAGGTAAGCGAGGAAATTGAAAACAGAAATATTAAACAGAATAGACTCAAGCCTTTTAGGTGTCGAATAATAGTTGTCTTAAATGTAGATAATTTTGTTTAAAATTATTTTGACCGAGCAAATTTTAAATATAACATCGACTCACTATATTATCATTATGTCTGTCCCCATCCCAAAGTTGCTTGAAAAATATCGCTGTTAACGATATTTCCGCCAATTCTTTGTCATCTTTTGACTCTAAAACGACAAAAAAGATTTAGATAAAACTTTACAGAAATATAGCTTATACATCAGAATAACAATAGGCTACCTTTTGTAGCGTTAGCCGATACTCACACGAGCGGTGCCGCGGGTGCAATTTAGTTATTAAACATGACATAACCACGTTCAACTGCTATTTATCTAGGTAACGTTAGTAATGCTTATTGTATACAATCAAGTTACCTATGCATTATCTATAAGCTTCTAATTAACATTATTAGAACTTATTATCATGCTAATGCAATACATTATCTACATTCTTGACATTCGCATCCAAACCCGCTTCCCAGTCTAATCACATTTGGCAGATTATTACTTTTTTCACAGAGCGACTGCCTTTTGACCTGCCTCATTTCAAGAGGATTACCATGTCCTATGGTTCAGACCTGACCAGGATATTTAAGGACCCTTCTATACACAAATCTATAAGATAAGAAATTATAAAATTTGTAAACAGGCCTGTGTAGTTATAGATTAAGAATACAAGATGACGCGAAGATCGCGCGACTCTACTTAGTTATTATAGACTTGAGATTATTATTTAATTATATTTAATTGGTTTCATTGTAAATTTATGAATTGCACCTATTAATCGTATCTCTGCATCACCCAAAGGTTGACTAGTAGATAATGCCGTCGGCATTAAATCCGCCTCTGTACTATTTATGTGCATAAAGCTTATAAATAAATAAATATTTTACTTGACATAAGCTCCTAACAAAATATTTCAAATATCTATCTCTATTAGTTAATTCGATCGATGGATATAATGTTGTCGCCTCTGCCGACACCTTCAGGACACTTTGTATTATTCTTCTTTAATCCGTCACTACACGGTTAACCATTTGTTTAAATCGCAAATATTAATTTAGTCATCATTATCCTCTTAGCGTTATCCCAGTTTCAACCCGGGGTCCGCTTACTAGTCTAACCGAATTTGGCTGAATATTAGCTTTTCCACAGAACGACTGCCTGTCTGACCTCCGCAACCTGAAGGGATAGCGATATTCCATGGTTTAGACTAGTATCAGTTTATTTAGAAGGTACTGACGCCCTGTAACGACTGTCAAAGATCTTCATGACAACCAGGACCGACGGCTTAACGTACTCTCCGAGGCACGGGACAAGCGATAATGAACAATTCAATACGCACATAACTCCGAAACGTCATTGGTGCGCGGCGTGGATTCGAACCCGATACCCTCTGCATGGCAGTCTGTTGGTATCTGCACTAGGCTATCGCTGCCTCAAATCGCAAAACATTTAATATTAAGTCAAATACCCTGCTATAAATGACGTTTCCTATACAAAAAGACACCAACACGTTGCACCTCAACTAAAGCTGAGACCTCACATGCGGTGTGACGTCACTCACATACTCATACACACATATAGACACATACTTACAGATAAATTTAAAGGCAAGTGTAACCCAATACTCAGAGGTGTTTCTCGGTAGCTACCGGGTGGTCTGCTGATACTGAACTGGTTGATGCTGCGGTCACGGATATTAGATGATGTTGATTTGTTTATTGAAGAAGGTGTCGCAAGTTAATTGTGGCGTAAAAGAAAATGTTGTGACAAGTATCGAGAAACGATGGTTGGGCACATGGAGAGGATGGATGACGAAACACTGACCAAGAAGGTAAATATAAGGCAAACGTAAATAGGACAGGAGGAAGCGAATCCAAAAAAGCTAGGTAGACGTTCTCTGACCAAATTGGAAACATCATAAAAAAGGATAGGTTAGAAGTACCTTAAACCGAAGAGCATGCACGAAAAATTTTATGACAGTGACAGAAGCATGAAATATAATTAATATGTTAGGATCATTGCAAAGCAGGCAAAAGGCAGCGATAGCCAAGTGGAGAGACATACAGACTGCTACGCAGAAGGTCCGGGTTCGAATCCACGGCGCGCACCAATGTCTTTTCGGAGTTATGTGTGTATTAAATTGTTAATGATCGCTTGCTAAACGGTGAAGAAAAACATCGTGAGGAAACCTGCAGGTCTGAGAATTCTCCATAATGTTCTCGAAAGACATGTGGAGTCTATCAACCCGCACTAGGCCAGCGTGGTGGACTATGGCCTTACCCTTGTCATAGTGAGAAGAGGCCCGTGCCTAGCAGTGGGACAGTTTATATACAGGGCTGATGATGATGATGATGATCATTGCAAACGGCGCTCCGTAGTCTCTGCCTACCTCTTCCGGAAACAGGCGTGGATCTTTTTATGTAGGTATGCAAGTAAGTGTGAAACTTGAACTCAAATCAACTCCAAAGTGCCAATTTGATGAGTCGTTCCGCGTCTTGAGTTCGATACCCACACGGTACAACAGCATGTGTCATTCAAAAATTGTTGCGTGTCTACATGTTCTTTGTGTCTCTTGTTTGAATGTTTTAAAAGTTGTTTATACATGGCCTAAAGTATGATTGTACTCATACATAATTACGGACAAAAAATTACGAGAAAATATACAATAATCTACAAAAAATTTACCGTATTATTTAATATCTTCTTTATCAAATCTCGCATAGTCAGTAATCTCAAAATTTCTGATACTGGTCTACAAAGAATACCTACCATAGTCGCTCAGTAGCAAAACTAATATTCCATGAATCTGGTTAGACTAGAAAGCGGATCCTGGGCTCCATGGCGAAAGTCTGATCGCAATCGAGACAACACTAGGTTGATGAATAGAAGTCAACAATCTGTTAACACTAAACATGTCAAGTGCTCTAATAAGTATTTAGAATCAATAAGATGGCAACATGATAACTAAGCTACACTAAGTAGGCAACTTAGAAAATAATACATAAAAGTAACCAATCAAAAAACTTCTTAATCTTTTAATCAATCTCTTAAATTACACCTTTGGTATTGAAGTTATCGCCTATCTATTCTTAACACTCTTCAAAATAAAGCGTTAGATACATCATGTCAGACGCACAAACAGACATTAAATCCTTATTACTGTACAGTTATTTAATTAAAGCAACAGCAAACATTTTCTAAAGAAAACAATTTCCAAAAATCTTAATTAAGCCAACAAATCACGATCACTTCTTTCCGTAGTCGAATTAATAAAATTATTTCAAAATGCGTATTCCCATTGTTCGGCGATACGGCAGCGATGGCCGCCGCGATAACCCGGCAAAAACAAATAGTACTAATTACCTTCGGTGCGAGTTAACAATCGGGCCATCTCTATCTGTTTGTATAAATTGGGCGGGCATCAGTCAAGCCGTTGGACAAATTGAGCGAATTATTTTTTCGATTACGCGGCTATTGTTTAATCACGGCGGGTAATAGGGGAGCCGATAACATCAGAAAGTTGGGACGGCGAGGCTTTTTTACATTGTTACACGTTACGGCTCTTAACAGTTTAGACAAAGTTGGAGCAACAATTTAACGCTGCTGACACAAGAATTAGTAGGTAAGTATATCGTTGATGCGATGGGTTTCGTTGTTATATCGCCAGCATAATGTGCATAAGTTGTAGTTGAAATTCGATAAATTTATTTATCTTAAGTTTTTTTGGCGTAATAATATGCCGCGTCACCAGAATCTTGAAACACTTCTAAAGTAGGCTTTAAAGTGAATTAGTAGGTACATATTAAATACGTAGCATTGTGGTCTAGATCTCTGGTTTTTATGTTCCTTGTTATGTAATATACATAGATATGTATCTATTTAGATTGTTTACTTAAGATGGCTTAACCATAAATCACAGTCAAAAATCCGTATTTGATTTGCCTGTAAACCAAACATCGGAATATTCTTCCCGTATCGCGTTAAACATTGGAAATACAATCTAATACTTATTCTCGTCTCAAGTATAAAACGTTAGTTGATAATGGATTCACCTTGATTGTTAGTTTGTTTTTATTTTCAACCTAAACTCTGATGTTTATTCTTACGAACATGTTGATTTATGTAACAACTCCCATCAAGAGGATAATTTGTTTTGTTGAATGGTACACACTAGCTTTCACTAAAGGCTTCGCGCCTTAGTTCGGACCAAACATGTATAATATATCAGTGCATGTTTAACACATTTTGTGGATAAAAAAATTATAACAACTACTTATAAAGAAATAATTTGTGCGCATTTTTTATTTTTTATTAATTAATTGCCTACCTATTATTGTGTGTGCTATTGTATGTTTTAATATTCAGACACAATGTCACATTGTTATTGTGAATGAAATGAAATGAAATGTTTAAGTTAATATATTTTTATACCTAACTAGCAGCTACGGCGGCACATAGGTATTTTTAGTTTAACCGTTTCTTCCCGATTCCTAAGAATTACGTGGAAACCCATCTTAGTGCATCCCTTACATCCCAAAGAACATACATGCCAAATTTTAGCTTCTTTCTCTATAGTTATGGCTATGCGTTGTCTGTCTGTCAGTGATGGATTATTTCATATATACAGATTTTATCAAAATCTATTGAATAAGTAGTATATTATACTAATTCGTAAAGAAGACCAAACAGTGTTTTATTTTTAATTATTGTTTACCACAGTGCTAGGTCAATAAATTAATAAGTAATTACACAATAAAATTAGTGGTCGAGGTGTGGATGCTCACGATTACCAAATCGATTACTAAGCCATTACGCTACTTGTATGCAAATAGAAAAAAATACAGTATAAAAAATAAGATCTCTTCCCGGATATTGAGAAGCAATATGTAGGTACAGAGATTCTCGTAGATATAAAGATTCATCATTGTCCAAGAATTTTACCGGTAGCATCCAAGACTTTCCATTTTGGAATCCGTGGTCCACTTACTGGTCTAACTAGATTAGATAAAATATTAGCTTTGTCACAGACCAACTGTCGTCTGACTGCCCCAACCCACAAGCATAGCGATATTCCATGGCTTAGACTAGTTAGCCATTTCGCGACTCAGGCATTTGTTGCCTAAACGGGTACGTCACTTGCGTCTTCTTCTACCTGACTATTAATCTCGATTTATACCAAGGTCCGCCACCATGCTTAACTTTTTCTATTTTGCCTGGCCTTCTGCAACCTCCAAATAATTACTACAAGTAGATACATCACCGATGATCTAAGATTCTCCTGTAACTGCAATAGTTACTCTAAAACAGTCAGACAAGAGCTGTACAAAACTGCCACAACAAAATATTGTCTTAAAATATGTAATTTCATAATTAACAAAATACCAGCAGACCTCATAGCTTGACTTGGTTTGTTGACGTAGGTCGGATAAATTAAGAAACGCATGCACAGGTCGCCAGTTGGGTGGGTGACTACGTGTGGCATTTACATAAGAGCGCTACCGTGTTTCGGAGGACACGTTAACCCGTCAGTCTCGTTTCTTGTCTCAAGTTGGTCAAGAATCGTTAGACCATGCCGGAGGGTCTGGAAGAGAGGGTCGGGCGGTCTGGAAACTCAGACACCACAGTTAGTCACACACACGAAAAAGAAAGAGGATTAACAAAACAAATCTTCTGTATACTTATATAAAATTCTTGCGTTACTGACTGATTGACAGACAAGGCATTGCCGAAGCTACTGGTCGCCAGAAGCTTAAATTTGGCATGTATGTTCCTTGGGGAGTGTAAGGTCATGATTTTTGGAAATTCTCCTCCCAAGGGGGTAATAAGTTGCTCGAAATCTATTAGATACATACTTACATTTTAGGATACTTCAATAATATGTGTGGCGTGTCTTTGAACGACAGAGTAAAGATAAGAAGATGTAGTGACAACCATTGGGAAAGGTAGGTTTGGACACATTGAGAGGATGGATGAAGAAAGACTGACTAAAAAGTTATATAAGGCAAGTGTGAATGGGACAGGAGGAAGGGAAAGACCTAGGCGGACGTCCTCTGACCAGATTGGAGACATCCTAAAAAAAGGACAGGTTAGAAGTACTCTTAACCGAAGAGCATGCATGAGAAATTTGATGACAGTGAATGAAGCAAGAGATTTATGTCAGGATAGTTGCAAATGGCGTTCCATAGTCTCTGCCTACCCCTCCGGGAAACAGGCGTGAGTCTATGTATGTATGTATGACCTCTGTGATTTTCCACATGACAACAAACAGATCACAAATCGATTTTAATAATTAAATATGAATTTACCGCTGACGTCACATTAACGATGTACCGATTTGGCGTCTCTCTCATCTTGTGATAAGCCACTGATAAGAGCAGATAGCTCTCTTAATGGTGTCTTGTTTTACTGATAAGATAACAGCTATGAATCTATATTTGTATGTCATATTTTGCTTATGTTTATCACTGGACTGTCATCATATGTATAAATCATCATTCATCCATGCGAAGTCCGCCGCTGGACATAGGTCTCGTGTATTTTTTTTATAGACTCACGCCTGTATCCCCAAAGGTGTAGGCAGAGGCATAATATTACACCCACATTTCGCCATGAATTTTTAGGTCCCACGTAATAGGGGGCGAGCCTCTTGCCGTTACCGGGCACATCACCAGACCAGGCTTCCTTCACTCGGCCGTACTTACAGCGATAAGTGCCTACACTTTCGCGCAGCTTCCAAGCCCGCGTCGTTAGTCGGTTATCATGGTTGTCACCGCTCGCACGCAGAGCGATTTTTGCTATTAAATTTGCTAATAACGTGAATTTAATAGTGAACAACAAAAATGTCTCATCACAAGTCTGGTGCAAAGTATTGCTCATTTCACGAATGTGTGTCGAAAAAGGGAGATAAAAGTGTGCCATTTTTTACATTACCTACAGATGCGGAAAGGTAAGCTAAACTAATTAATACCAAATTACGTACTTAATAGGTGTTGATTATTTATGATTTAAAAACTTATTTTTATTTCAATGGGTCATTTCACACACATTATGCGTTGTATGTTAGACCTACCCACCTGCCACTTACTTCATCATAGTCAGTCATAAAATTTGATTTTTTGAAATTTTTCGTTTAAAGTAAATTATAATTGCTTAAGTAAGTAAGTCGTTACATACCTAGACTTAGAATTTACTATTAGCCTTAGTAATAAGGTGCAGTTACTTATTTATACCTAGCGAAAAGAACTAGAAGTAAGTCATCAAAAATATCACTAACCATTAAACAAGGATATATCTAGGTTTGTTTTAATTTAGTAAAATTTACCGTGTAACCACTCGCATTAAACATAGGATAATTATTTATTATTACGTGGTCAAGTAGGTAGGTGATGAATAAATATTATAGTAGCAGCGGCAAGTCGACAACCCTAGCGCGACAGCTAGTGCGTCACTCCGCGCCAGACAGCGACAGCGTTATGTATTAAAAAAAAGCGGGTGAATATCGCGTTAGGCACTGAGTGCTTATGCGAGCTGAATTGCACTTTGTTGCTTAGTAGCATGAGTCGCAATTTCCTTAAATTGGTTTGCGAAGTGATGCTTCTGTACGTTAGTACTATCTATTCTGTGACCAGACTCCGTGCTGCTACTGAGAATTTGGAAAAAAACATACTTTTGCCCGACCCGGAAATCGAACCTGGGACCTTCGGTCAGCAGTCGCATACGCTATCCTCTGGACCACGGAGGCAGTCTCTTGTAAATTTGCGTCACAGTGGCATTGTGACGTGTGAGTCAGGAGCATTTGACTTGTATACCACACTGGCCAAACAAGTTGGTATAGGGTTTGATATCGAATTTGCCATCTCTTCGCTGTGTCGCGGGGGACTTTACAAACATACATCTAACGAGGACAATTAACACCCAGACTCGAAACAACAATTTATGGATCCCACAAAGTGTTGTCTCGTGTGGGAATCGAACCCAGAACACTCGGCGCAGTGTCAAGCGGCGAGACGGCCGCTTAAACCACTACGCCAACCGTGCAGTCAATTCGCTTAATGTATTTTCCTTAGCGGACCTACGACAACCATGGAATGACATAGGGTACCTAGTGGCACTTAGTATTCTTAATCCGTCACTACACGTAAACCTTACGGTCGGTTCTTATGTTTTTTCTTTCCATGAATTTTGTTGCTGGAAATACATACTTGTCATAAGCTCCATACAAAATATGTCAAATATGTATCTATTGTTGCCAGATCGACAGATAGATCAAATATGAGGACGGCTGTTGGAGGTGGAGATCCCACGGGGGGGTTCCGCGTGGGATCTCCACCTTGTCTTGGGGGGCGAGGCCTCAATAACCGTGGCTTGGACACCCGCGGTGAAGCTAAGTGAGATCCCGGGAGTGGATGCTCCGCGTGGACTTGAAGGGGCCTGCGCAGGATGCGTCCAAAGGTGGGGGGACAGTTCTCTGTCTGTCCCTCGCAGTCGCGGGAGGAGAAGCGTGTCGGTGTTGCGTTGCCGCGCGCCCTATCTCCCGCGACCAAATGGGGGCGCACCATTCGATGCGTCGCGGTAGGGCCGCAGAGGAAGAGGAAATGCGGTGTTGCCCGACCCTCCGACTCACGGGTACATGAAGAACACGGGTTGGTTTTTAGTCAGTAAGAGTCTGACAGTCCCCTTCGCCCTTCCCCTAGGGCGGAGGGACTCCATGAGGATTTTCCAACCCGACACAAAAAAAAAGGACTGGCCGTTAATACATATTTTTTTTAATTTAAACAAATCGGACCTGCCAACATATTCAATATGGGCTCTTAATTATGAGTTTGTAAATAATCAGGATAATCGTACGACCCAAATTAATACAATATTATAGGCTGTAGTCATACACATTGATAATAATTATCCTCATAATTGTCCATTGATTGTAATCGTTCATACGTGAATATACGCACGTTTACCGGGACCGTGTTAAGTAACCAAAAAATTGGGCAAGTGCGAGTCGGGCTCGAGCACGAAGGGTTCCGTACCATCATCTATAAAATAAAATCACGTTTGTTGTTTGTATACTTACTTAAATATTTTTTAAGATTATACCTGTTTATTAAGATCGAGTAACAAATTGCTTAAAAATTACGTTTCTTGTAAGGGAGCCCCCCTTTATTATTATTATTTTTTAATTTAATTTATTTATATTGAAAGGTAATATACAACTACATATTCTGTGAAATTTTTAAGCGTCTACATGTTACTGTTAGTAATTTTGAGCAAAAAATACGAAATAAAAACACGATTATTGTATGGGACCCCCCCTTAATATATTTTTTTTTATTTTTAGTATTTGTTGTTATAGCGGCAACTGAAATACATAAGCTGTGAAAATTTCAGCTTTCTAGCTATCACAGTTTATGAGATACAGCCTGGTGACAGACAGACGGACAGACAGACAGACAGCGGAGGCTTAGTAATAGGGACCCGTTTTTTACCTTTTAGGTACGGAACCCTAAAAACCTAAGTACATACTTGCCTTATGTTTAAATAACATTCATCAATTACTGACTGACAGACAAAGCACAATCAAAACTTTTGGACGCAAGCATCTGCAATTTATAATATTCTACCACATACACACATCACCATCCAGTATCCCTATGGGCACTAGATAATAAATAAATATACATACATATATATACTTCTTTTTTGTAAATACATACATGTTATACATAGAAACACCCAGATCAAGACAAACATTCATATTCATGCACACAAATGTTTGACTTGAGCGAGAATCGAACCCGCGACCTACGGCGTAGCAGTCGGTTACACTCCCGCTGCGCCAAACGGTCGTCAATATCCCATGTGTATTTGTTATAGACCGTAGGGGTGCACCAAGAAAGGATTTCCCGCAATTTCCTCGGGATTGAAAAGATACAGCTAAGTAAAAAAGCAGTAATACTCTCTCAGGACAACGCACACACAGTCAACTGAGCCCTAAACGTTAGAGACTCTACAAGGGAAACTAGACATCTTATAAATATAATATAATATGATACTAGAGGACCCGTGCTGCTCCACAGCATATTTTAACCTCTCATATGCTGAGTTACCAGACACAACTAAAATCTATTGTGTTTCGTGCAGATCTGCTCTTAAGCATACGAAAGGTTAATATTATAAAAAAGCTCTTACATATAGGCATGATGAGTACATTGTAGCATTATCTAATAAGTAAAAAGATGATATTCTTACAAAAAATATATATATCACAAAACTTCTTTTCTCACAACATTGACTTTGCGTTGCACCTTAGGTAACGTGAAATTTCCACCTTGGCATTACTGGATGGTTTGCCGCGCAAAAGGGATATAAATAATATGTATATATATTTTTTTTATCTGTCAATATTTTACTATCAAAATTAAAAATATAGATAAACAACTTTTTTTATAAGTAAGAAAATAGGTTTTATTTTTGTTATCCAGCTTAATATTTCTGTGAGAAGCACGATTTATTTTGTTTTGTGTATGGGTGTGATTAATCCATCATAATTTAGAAATGTAATAATGACGTTTATAGTTTTGGTCGAAATTGTAGCTTTGGTAGCAATCGTAAGTAACATCGCTACCAAAACTACGATATATGCCAAAAATACAATTTCTACTAAAACTACTATTCCTACCAAAAATTATATTCCTATCAAAACTACTATTTGTACCAAAACTACTATTCGTACTAACTCTATCATATCTACCATATTTTCAAAACTACCATTTCTACCAAAACCGCCGGTGCTGTCAAAAGTACCTACCTTTACACTCAAAACTACTATCCTTACCAAAGCTACAATTTCTACCACAACTACCACTTGTAATAATATAATTATATGACAATAGTACCTACTATGAACCGCTGTAATATGTTCCACATAAAAAAATTAAGATGCCCGAAGAAAGTCCGTAATTTAAAAACACAAAAATTTTCCTAACATAAAACGTAAAGAAAATTCCTCAACATCAGAGATCAGTTCACCCAACATTAAGGGTTAACTGGTAACATTCGGGGAATATTACCTGCCATCAGCGATAATTCACTATAGTGATAATTTGATTAACATCGGGTATACACACCACCACACTCACACCCGAATGAAAGTAAGGCAAGGTCACCTTAAGGAGGCATAACGTTTTTCCTGGCAGTTACCGCAATGAACTTATTAGATGCCATAAAAATATTTTTGAATTTAGAACCGTCCATGTAGAGAGAAAGCAATGGAATCCTAAGAAATTTATAGGAAAATATTGAAAAATAAGTTCAATGTCCACACCTATCTTCCTTCAAACTTACCCAATTTAAATGAGCATACCATCAAATGAAAGAGCTCTTTTCAGCGCGTGTTTTAGGCCTATAACGATACGCCTACCTCAATGAGAACCAGATATATAGAAGCAGAAAGTCATTGACTACGGCTACAAAAACGTAAAAAATGTATGGTAGAAAACTGTTTTTGCATATAACTTGATGAATGTGCAAGTTAGGTAATTTCTAATGCTTGATGACAAATCTGTGCAGCGAGATCTTCCATTTAAAAAAAAATCATGCGAATCGGTTCGGTAGAACGGGCTGGCCGACTCGTATTATAAAACACAAATTCTTTTAATATATAGATTCTAAAGCCCAATTTCGACTATCCCTGGATAGGCATTTTCTTTCAGATAAATTAAAATTTCAAACAAAAATGGACATGGATACCCACTACACTAGAGGACTCGCATGTGCTTAGCGGCTTGGATGGGAAAAGTAAAAGTAACAGGGGTGGGAAGAGGGAGGAGGTAAAGGAGATGGGCCTCCAGCAAAATGTCGCTCAAACGGTCGCCCATCCATGTTGTGACCTCTGTGAATGCTGCTTAACTTTCAATGTCGAACTGTACGAACGACAAGTCAAATACGCTACTAGAGCTGCAACGGTCGCTAATCATTAATAATATTTATTATCATCACACAATAAATACTATAACAATAAAGGCCTTACCCTTCTTATAGAGAGAAGAGGCCCGGGCCCTGTAGTGGGACAGGGGCTGATGATGATGATGAAGGATAACAATATTTGCCATTTTGTTAAGAATATTCTACCACATACATCACCATCTAGTCCCAAACTAAGGATAGCTTGTAAGTAATATGGGTAGGTACTAGATAATGGATAAACATACATAATATATACTTTTTTAGCGCCATGGTGTAAAAAACTCTTTAGTAGGTACAAACTTAAGTAACACTTATCATACACAAGTTCGATTCTAATTACAGTGTAAGTAATTTTTACAGATAACACGACGATAACGCGTTAGTAAAGCAAATGCATGGCTTACATCACAACTTGCTTTGTCTCGGCGATACAGTTTATGAGATAAGACACGTAGACGAACACACGGTCAGTGTTGCGTTCAAATAATATTATGGCACTGTTCTTTGTAATTGAAATGGATCTGTTATGGGTTTACAACTGATTATGCAGATGGTGAAGTGGTTTAAGAGGCCACCTCGCGTTTTAGCACTAATCCGAGTGTTGTAGGTTCTGCACAAGTCTTAGTGACCGTTAATAGATTGTTTGTAAAGTGTCCCTTTATTACGCAAAGTTTATTCTGAATATATGGTTGTTTGTAAAGTGTCCCTTTGTAACGCAAAGGTTATTCTAAATATATGGTTAACTAATAAACATACTAACATATTTCTATCATCATCAGCCCTTTATACTGTCCTACTGCTGGGCACGGGCCTCTTCTCATTATGAGAAGGGTAAGGCCATAGTCCACCACGCTGGCCAAGTGCGGGTTGGCAGACTTTACATGTCTTTCGAGAACATTATAGAGAACTCTCAGACATGCAGGTTTCCTCATGATGTTTTCCTTCACCGATTAGCAAGCGATAATTAACAATTTAATAAGCACTCAACTCCGAAAAGTCATTGGTGCGTGCCGTGGATTCGAACCCTAGACCCTCTGCATAGCAGTCCGTCGGTCTCTCCACTCAGCTATCGCTGCTCACATATTTCTAAATACAATAAAATACACCCAGACACAGACCAAACAAAGATTTATCCTAGGTGCGTATCGAACACAAGACCTATGGCGTAGCAATCAGGACTAATTTTATCAATACTCCTACAGATATAATAGTTCAGTAATAAAATAGCACTGAGCCTCACACGTGTAGCAATACTTACTTAAACATAAAACTTGCACACGGCAATATTAGAATTTGTTCTGAAATCAATGATAATACGATAATGAAACATTCATCTTAATATATAAAATCCTTGCGTTACTGACTGACTGACAGACACGCTACAGCCGAAACTATTGGGCGCAGGAAGCTGAAATTTGGCATGTATGTTCCTTGGGGACCGTAGAGGTGCACTAAGACGGGATTTCCCGAAATGCGCACGGGATCGGCCAAAACGGGAAATTCGAAAATATGTGCGTGCGAAGCCGCTGGCGTCGACTAGTATATTCTAAGAATAAACTGAATATGACTCAGGCAACCGATAATTGTGTCCATTTTAAGCGAAATGTGACGAACAACAGTTAAAATACGGTTGATCTTGACCTGTATGTTGCGTTTTAAAACGATGAAATATCTAATTAAATAGTTACTTACTTATTAATCTTGGTTACTTACGTAAACTTAGGTAGAGATAGCCTCACCAACTGCAACTCATTATTTACTACCTATTGGTTGGTATCTACTAATATATCATGCCATAAAGCTAAAGATGATAAGATAGAACTTAATATATTATAAGAAATTTCACAATTTAATGTGCCAAAAAACTTGACTTTACCGACATAAAATTGCAAGAAATTTCTGTATGTAAACAACAATTTGTTTACAAACATTAAGCACATATACTCTGAAGGACAATGTGGATAAAAAAAACCGCACAAAAAATTTGCTCAAAAAAATCTAAAGAAAACTCGGTTACACCGCATACATACAATCGACCCTTAACTGTCTTAATCTGTGGTCGTGATAACCGCTGAACTCTGATAAACTTGTGGTCGATAATCAGATACGACCACACGACGCTGTGTTATGGCTGGCTACATGACGGACGTCACGTGGTTCGACCACCGGTGTGATTCAAATGGTCAGTAGTCTGATTAGTATTTTTGTCAAGGGGCCTAATAGATTTTTTTAGTTTTAAGACAACGCCCGCACTAGGACTAAATCCTGTGTCGCAGGGGACTTTACAAATATACATCTAACGGACACAATGAACACCCAGACTCGGAACAACAATTTATGAATCACACAAAGTGTTGTCTCGTGTGGGGATCGAACCCACAACACTCGACGCAGTGTCAAGCGGCGAGGTGGCCGCTTAAACCACTACGCCAACCGGGCAATCATAATAAAACCGTCAACAAGGAAGCCAAGATTTGTATGATATATCTTTTGATTAAGCCAGATTACTATCACCTATTACACATCATCCTTCTAGCGTAAAACCCAGTCAGAACCCGGGGCCCGCTTTCCAGTCTAACCAGATTTGACTGAATACTAATATTATTAGCTTTCCACAGAGCGACTGCCTGTCAGATCTACTATCATATGTTACAATGGCATTGAGACATGTGACTCAATGTGTCGGGAAATCATCCCCTCAATATGTCATCAATGACTTTTCGGAGTTATGTGCGTATTGAATTATAATTTATCCCTTGCCGCGTGCCTCGGAGAGCACGTTAAGCCGTCGGTCCCGGTTGTCATGAAGATCTTTGACAGTCGTTATAGGGCGTCAGTACCTTCTAAATAAACTGACACTAGTCTAAACCATGGAATATGGCTATCCCTTCGGGTTGCGGAGGTTAGACAGGCAGTCGCTCTGTGGAAAAGCTAATATTCAGCCAAATCCAGTTAGACTAGTAAACGAACCACAGGTTGAAGCTGGGATAACGCTAGGAGAATGAATTAAACTCATGATTTGTAAACGTAAGATAGCAACAGTTAAAGTTAGTATCATATCTAAGAGTAAATAGTAGGCTATATGTAATTATCTATCTACTCGTAGGATCGGATTTTACTAAAGGAAAGTCCTCTAAGACTAGGTTGTCCTTGTCTAAGACGATAGATGAAAAAAAAATTCGGGCAAGTGCGAGTCTGACCCGCGCACCCAGGGTTCTGTACGCATTTTACCTTATTAGAGGTTGGTGCTAATTACGCTAGTCCTCTAAATCTGTATGAGCGCCCATACAACTTAGAGGACTATCTTAAATGGAGTCTACTATGTATGTATGGGGACACCCTTAAATTTTCCACATTTTTAATTTTTTGTAATTTTTCCTTTATTTGTGCTGTAAGACCCTACTTTTGGCCAAATTTCGTGATTCTAGTTCAACGGGAACTATCGTATAGGTTTTCGACCCAAAACCTATAGGTTACTTACGGTTGACCTAGAATTGTCAATTTTGGTTAAAACCAAGGTCTTACAGCACAAGTAAAGGAAAAATTCCGAAAATTAAAAAAAGTTGAAAATTAAGGTTAATTTTGGTACTTACAAGTTGTCGCAAAAATCGAATTTTGACCATATATTTTTATCGGGTTGACCCAGGATCCTTTTTATACACCTAATAGGAACCATAGACCTCAGTGTCTGGTATAAATTTCAATTTGATAGGTCCACCAGTTCCTGAGAAAATCGGTGGTGACACACGGACAGGCAGACAGACAGACAGACAGACGGACAAGAAAGTGATCTTATAAGGGTTCCTTTTTTCACCTTGTGAGGTACGGAACCCTAAAAATACTGCTGTTTCAGATAAAACATGATTATGCCCTGACAATCTTTTAAAAAATACAATAAAAGATTTATAAGCAATTAAAAGTAATAATATATATAGGTTTCTAAGAAAATCTCGAGTCAGTGTCATACTCTTTGTCAGATAAATGACTAATAATGGAAGTGACATACGCCGTAACAAATGTAGTTTTTTCGCTTTGTGTGAGAATTCTGAGTAACCGCCATTTGACACCGCGACTTAATAATGTAATTTATACGCTATCTGAATTAGATAAGACTGTTATAGATTTTACAAGCATCTAAGTAGGTAGGTTCACACAAAAAAATACTAATTGAAAAGTTTACACTGGAATAGTCTGCCGTAATAATTATAATGAAAAATGTAAACCTATGTATCTACTTATCTATTTATGCTGTAGTGACTTAACCTCGTCTCGTATGCGTTAAGATGTTTCCCGGAGTAAATCCTGGATGTAGTATAAAGTTATGGTTATCATCAAATTGCCAAATACGAAATCAGAATAAGCACCCAAATTTGATCTCGGTATGATTAC
The DNA here is from genome assembly GCA_944739405.2 of Euclidia mi. NCBI lineage: Eukaryota > Metazoa > Arthropoda > Insecta > Lepidoptera > Erebidae > Euclidia > Euclidia mi. Next base: position 58,708,695 of record OX123196.2, on the reverse strand, counting down.
AAGAAATTATTCGTATTCAGCTTGAAACCTTTGTCAACTCGCAACACGAATGCATCGTACTATAAAAGTCTATACTAAAACCTCTTTGTAAATACAAACATAAAGAAAATCACAGCCAAACCCGTTAGCATACATATTACTAAGTACTTTACACTTGACATGTAACGACAGTAATTTCTTAGTGCGTAAATGATGGCACTTACACACGTCCGGGAGAAACTGACCGGTTAGCTAGTTGTCGGACAAGCAATCAGTTTATCGCGCTTGTAAATACCGACTCACATTATTATCAGTGGACGAGAAATTATCTTACCTAAGTATATTCAAATATATTATTTTAACTTAGTTTTGATTTCTTTTTAAAAGATGACTCCCGTACTAGGGCAATTCTATTCTATTCTACCACATATAAACAACACCATCTAGACCCAAACGAAGCAGAGCTTGTACTGTGGGTATTATTAACAAATAACAAGAGTCTGCCTTAGTTTTAATTTCTTAAAAAGATGAACTCCGGAAGAGAACTATTTAATCTTTTCTAACTACCTACGGAAAACTTCAAATTCAAAACACAAATAATACTTTAGACTCTGTGTCTCGTTTACTGACCGTGAAAGTGTTAACTAAGATTATCATCTGAGAAACGGGATTTTATTTATGAACCTGATGACTCGTACACTGAGTTTTCACATGCATGCCTTAGATATTTTACCACAAAATCAGACTTGCTGCTAAAATAACCATTTGTACTTATAATAACAGATGTACTAACAAAACTATACAGATATAAGAAAACAAACCGTTTATAACTTTCCAATGATTATCGCAATGATATCTCGGCATGCGTTCATCACGCAGCACCTGTCTCTCTCGCTCCTATCGCTATCTCTGTCTCTTATCAGCTAGCTATGAAATTAAAAAAATAAAATAATGAGTGGTATCATTATCAGCAGCATCCGCTAACATATCGAGACGATAACTCCACATCTGCCTGTGTCAATGGTCGATGATTTGTGCTGTTCTAATTATGATAATGCTTGTGTAATCTCCACAGTTATAATATACATGTATAGGTATTTAAAACGTGGTATTTTCGATCTAGAATGATGTTTGTTTTGTAAATAGACGCTTGGGTGGCATTATCGGGTTTAGTGAGAAAATATGTATTCTTGGAGCTGTATGAATCAGAAAGGAATCAGAAGAAAGGCAACGTGTTGGAGTGACGGATTGACTGCTACGATGAGGGTCTCGACGCTGGTGTTCAGACCCACAGCGCACCACTGTCTTTTCGAAGTATCAAATCGTATTCAATTCTTAATTATCGCTCAAAGGCAAAGGAAATGATTGTTAGGAAACCTGCATCCTAGTTATCGCTCAAATGATCTTGAAATCTTAGATTCGGGACGAGCAGAGGCCTGTTGCAATTATATGACAGTTAAGACAGAAAACAAGTGTGAGGTTCGATTTTCAACTATGGTTATGTTGGAAACATACAAATCCTAGGTGGAAACCTTCGTGTAAAAGGCTTCAAAAGCCTTGATCCTGCAGTGGGAGAAATTGGGCTGAAAATAACTACAATTTTAGTTTTTTGGGGTACCACACAGTTTGCACCCAAAGCTTTCGCGTTGGATCGCGGGCACCGCATTCTAGCCTGATCCTATAGTGGTTGCCGATATGGGATTTTCAACATTACTGACGATATGTATACTTGGCAACTTTGCTTACCTCTTTGTTTTATAACAAGTTTATACGTACATTGTAAATTAAATAAAAACTGTACGTTTTGAATGGACCGCTTGTCATCCCGAGTTTATCAGCTTATCGGGCGCGCAATACACTCTGTGTTTTTATCAAATGATCACGATGGATACAGCGATGTCGACATATGTAATTATACATGTTTTATTATGTATTTTTATTATCGACACTGTTTATAGTACACGAGTAACGGACACGGGCAAAGTCTCTTTCAGAGTGAGAGAGATCTTTAATAAACTTCATAATAAACTAGAGGATGCCCACAGCTGCACATGCATTTATTTTTATTTCATTGTTTTTGCCAGATCCAGTGGAATTCCCCTCTTAGTGCACCTCTACGGTCCCCAAGTAACATTAATAACAAATTTGAGCTCATTGTGCCTATTAATCTTGGCGTTACTGACTGACTGACAGACAAGTTTGTCTGTCAGTCAGTCAGTAACGCAGAATTGTATATAAACAGAAAATTTGGGTTTATTAAACTAGAAACATTAAATATGGACAGTGTGAGTGTGAGTTTCTTTTATTTATATCATAGTAACCTACGCACTAAGGATGGGTATTTTTATATCCCTAACAGGGTAAAATAACAGTTGACAGTTGAAGCCGGGAAAAGTGTATTGACTCGATTTATATGTACCTTAATTGGGTTCACGATAGAGACCCGCTACATAAATAGTACCGTAGGTACCTACATATGCAAACTGCGAAAGTTTTAAAGGAAAGATTAAGTAGGATGTAAAAACATTGTTAACTTATTTCTAAACCCACAGTAGAGTTCACAAAGCGTTCAATTCACCCAGCAGTGGTCTCCAGTTTAACAGATAAAGCATCTAGCCAGGTTCATTTAAAAGTCAGAGTGATCTGCGGATGATCAGATTTCGGGCCAGCTAATACACGTGCCTTATCGCTAAGTAATGGCGAATGGGATGCGCAACCGCAGATAAAGCCGTTCCCACGTCGTTTCGGCCGCTATCGGCGCCAGCTAATACCATCGCAGGCAGATCGCCGTTTGAAAATAATTAGAAAAACATACTGTGGTGTTGTGAATGAAAGTCTACGTTGTTTTAAAGTATTGACTGCACGTCTGGCGTAGTGGTTTAACTATTTGTTGTTGGTGGTGTTACCGTGTTAGATGTGTAAAATTATATTTTAGTTTTTATAGACTCACGCCTCTATCCCCGAAGGGGTAGGTAGAGGTGTAGGTAGTATTACACCCACATTTGGCCAATAATTTTTTAGGTCCCACGTAATAGGGAGCAAACCTATTGCCGTTACCGGGCACAGCACCAGACTCCGTGCTGGCTACAGAGAATTTGGAAAAACCCAGTAACACTTTTTGCCCGACCCGGGACCTCCGATCAGCAGTCGCATACGCTATCCACTGGACCACGGAGGCAGTCTAGCAGCGATGTAAGATTAGTGGTGGTTTAAACGGTGGTCGTCCTAAGGTCGGTTTGGTACTGCGCTGGGTGTCGTTGGTTCGATTTCCAAACGTGAAAATAAGTTTTGTGAGCCACAAATAAACTTGTTGTTTGGAGTCAGGGTGTTCTTCGTGTCCGTTAATTAAATGTTCTTGTAAAGGTCACACCCTATACAGGATTTAGTCCTAGTACGGGAGTTGTCTTTTCGTAAAGGAAAATAAATAAAGAAAAATCTGCTGAATGTTATAATATTCGCAAGTACTTATTATTAAAGTGATTAGTATATCGTGCTTGAAAATCTTTATTATTAATTGTTTCCAAAACTTATGATCAATCAAAAACCTATTCTAAACCAAAGATTTACGAACTATTCTCACATAAAGAAAGCTTGTTCCGGTAATCGGTAATAAATAAAAACGATGCTTTCTTAATATGATTATCTTAATTGTCTAAGTGAATTGTCACTATAAAGTGCTACTCTTTCAATTAAGTAAAGTGGTACTTGGAAGTCACTGGTTTGGACTTTGATTAGAATGTGGGTCATTTTAACTGGTTACGTTTAGAGTTGAAACTTTTTAATTAAATTATCTATATAACTACGTGTATAACAGGTATTTAAAGTTTCATGATTATTTATGATTATTTATTACATGTTTGGCGACGAGATGAGATGTACGAAGGTAAGAAAGTGATGAATATGCACGTAGAAGGACGAAAAGGGAGAGGGCGGCCAAGGAAAAGATGGATGGACTGTGTGAGGATGGATATGAAAGAGAAAGGGATAAACGATCGGATGACTGGTGGCAGAGAAGTATGGAAGCGAAGGACATACTGCGCCGACCCCAAATAAATTGGGACCAGGGCAAGACAATGAATGATGATGATTATTTATGCTATAAGTAATTAAAGTTTTAATACAAAGTGTTAAAATTATGAGCTCTCGATATTCAACTTTCGCGATTTGTATACACATCATACAGTTTACTTTAGGTATTTGCGTAGCTACTCGGCTAACCACGACCATTGTAAGTGGGTCGAAGCGTCGGAAAATTAAGAGACGTTTAGAACATCTTTGGGGAGTCGCACATACACCCTCCATGGAACTTCAAACTAATATTTTGGCAATTTTCGGCCTATTTAAAGGAGATCCGAAACTTGACCTTACGAACGCGCAAAATCGAAAAAAGGTGGCGCTTAGGCCTTTGATCATAGATCTGCGCAGTCGTAGGTCTTTATACCTACAATGATGATTATCTGTAGAATCCGGCTAGCCTATTCATAAACGTAAACAAATGTCAGACTTCTCCCCAAAATGTCTGACCCAAAACAAAATTATCAACAATACAAAGATAATATTTATCTACACATGTAATGAGTATTTACGATTGTACACCCATCATGATAGTACCTCGATAACGTTGCTTATCGTCTGCAGATCGCTTGCTACCGATGTACTACATGTGTACCATACATAATACACAACAATCGTATAAGAAAGAGTGATGCAAGACATGGCAATTACAAGTTCAGTGTAAGTTCGATTCCAAATTTTTTAACTATTAAAAATTGTATGCACTTGTGATAAGCTTTTGAACTACTCGTGAGAGAACCACTTCGTAAAGTTGCCTTAGCAAATTATCATCAACTCAGCCGAAAGACGTCTTATGCTAAACATAGGTCTTTTCCAAGGCTCTACACAGACCGATCTTTCAACGGCATTCAACTACGGTCCCAAGACGGTCGTAGGTCCATCTTTGCTTACCTCTGCTGCCTTAGTAAAAATAACCCTAAATTGTTACCTGTATCTTACTCTGAACGTAGACCCCATAACCTTAGGCTCATTTTTATCCCACTGGCACACCTCCAGATTATATGAGGCTATTGACAATGGCCTTAAAAGAAACCGGATAACTTTGCCCATGTCGATAACTATTTATCGAACCATAGAGGTCTATTACTTTACCATGCCACCAATCACCATTCTCCAAAATAATCTAACCTCAATCTAACATAAGTCACAGACAACAATTTTATTTTCATTTAATTAACTCAAAAAAAGATCGTAATCTAACTCCAAAACGTGAATCCTCCTTTTTGATCACAACGCCATCTCGTGACGAGACTTGGATAAAAACGACAAAAAAGCACAAAAACATCTTCATCCCACGTGTTTTTGCGCAAGACATAAATCGCCTTAAAGTGATAACATCTTTCTGTTTATCAATGAGAAGGTATATAAATTTTACGTTATCTAATTCGCGATCGCATCTGATGAGGTAAATGTGGTTTAATTGAGGTAAGTTTAACTTCGGTTGTATATTTCACTGATTTTATTATAAGTAAGTTATAATTTAAACAGTTAATAGTGGTCGACAATTAACATAGTTTGTACACAACTTTAGAAAATTCTTTTGTCATGTTTCACTTCCTTAAAAGTGGATTCCACCCGCGACTCCGTCCGCGCAGTATTCACTCTATCTATCGGTGAATATCGTACATCACTCAAAAATACAAACATAATTTCGGTATTTTTTTAGTTTACTACGTTCATACAAACCAATAGGATGTGGCGGAGACTTTCATTTAATAATATTTATAGATCAAGATAATAAATAGGACCCAGGCATAAAATAACAATAACATCCAGCTTTTAAAACAGAATAATGCAGCTTCGGAGATATGTTTTAGTTTTTAGAGAAAACTGACACATACACTATACAGGCAGAATAACAATGATCAGCGAGAATATAAATAAGTAGATATGTGATTTTCTAATTTGCTAACGACAACGCTCAAAGGCCTCTGTAGCGTACCCCAAAAAGTATCTCGTACCCGTGTACCCGTTTTGTATCTCCTTCTATTCAGGTGGGGAACTCTACACTCAAAGTTTTTGACAAGTATGTATACCTGGGACAAATAATACAGTCAGGCATAAAATAACTTAATCTAAATACAATTATTTGCATTTCAAATGATAACAAAATTTCGTGGAAAATATCGTCTGCTAATTAAAATAAATATTGTTATCAGATACTGAAAAAAATATTTTAAAGTAACGATTATCTTATAAATCAATTAGCAATCTATTATCTAATCTAAGATTTTTACTTATCTAATTATTTCACATATCTATGTCTATGTAAAATTTTTCAGAAGTTAACAAAGATATTACAATAAAACCGGAATATCCATATGATAACGATCATCTGCTATGTTTTCAAGACATTACTTTCCTCGTTTTACTTCTTACACATTTGTTACTGGAGAATATCATAAAAATTTTGAATGTATAATAAGCTCTATCAAGTGACTTTCTTTATGGTATGATAATATATACTTAACTTAAGAAAGAAGACTTATTTCATCAATGCATGGAGCAAACAATAGCCAAACTTAAGGAAAATAATTTCTAATTGTTTCGTCTAAAAGAATAAGGCATGAGTCTATAAAAAAAAATTATAAAAAAGAAAAGAATAAGATCTACAGCCAAATTTTATAAGACTGCTAATGCCCACCTATTTTCAATAACTTATTGTACATTTAAAGGCGATCACACGACACGATTTTACGCCCAACTTGACTAAATCACTTGATGAAATCGTGACATGTAGACGCCAGTCGTCCAACTCATGTTCATCGGGTGGGCGGTACCACCAGATTTTAACCAATCGGGTGGACGGAATGCAAATCAGTGATTTGATTGTGTCGTGTAGACGGGCAAAGCCAATTCGATTGAAAATTTGATCAGTGGTAAAATAGGGTAGTTTCCAGGGTCAAAATAATAACATTTTCACCACAGCAGCTCAAACATGCCGCTTTTGCTGCGAGACAACAGTGAACAAAACGCGATTTTGATTCGAGCGTGAGGCAAAGTAGCTTTTTAATTTTTCAATCTTCAGTGCCACGAATTGACATTGTTCAGCCATAAATTTGAAACATTCGAATTTTACTGTGCTCTGTCTCTTTCACATGCATATAAAAAGTGAGTGAAAAAACAAACCCCTTCGAATTCGAAATTCGATTTTGGAATTCGACCTCAAAGAAAACACCTACGGCAACGCAAAAAAGAAAGATATTTGTGATAAAGAAATTACTTTTTTTTATATGTTATTGTTTACATGTTTAATTAATTATTGGATTTTAATAAAAATAAGTCTAATTAATAGTATAAAATTAGTATTTAACCAATACATTTTTATTTAGAATTACAACAATGATACATTTGAAAAATAAACATCAGGGACGCGGTATTAAAACGCGATTTAAAAAAGTAGCGGGAATAAAAATTTCGCTGATGCTGATACAGTAGTAGTAGGTATAGCGTAACGTGATAAATTATATTAATATATAAAATAATCTAAAAAGATGAGTGAAACAAGCGATGATCACCAGAAGAGTTAAATCAACAAGTGATTATGCAGAATTCAATATATTTCTGTTCATTTCTATGTCTCCTAAGTAATAGGTGTTCTCACTGCTGTGGTGAAAAGTTATGTGTGCTACACGAGAGCAAAGTTTTTTGTATCTCGTGCTGTTGAGTCCCTCACCACGCTCAGGATTCTAACTTTGATTCACTCGCTACGCTCGTGAATCAATAATAGAATCCTTCGCTTGCTCGGGACTCAAAATCAGCACTCAAAACAAATAACAACTTTGCTCTCTTGTTGCACAAATAACTATTTATTTAGTCCGTATTTTAGATTATAAAAAAACTATTGGACACGTATTTTTTTCTTTTTCGATTAAATAAAAAATAACAAAGACATAGCCCATTAAAGTTACGTGTGACGTCACCTAGTGCGAAAAATGCAGCACGGTGTGACGTGATACGTAACTTTAATGAGCTATACCTTGGTCATTTTTTGTTTAATTTACAAATAAAAAAATACGTATCGCTTATTTTTGAATAATCTAAAGGACGGACTTATAATTTTTTTTTGTCAACTAGCCTATTGTGCCGTGTGGCAAGGCCTTTAAAAGACGAAACAATCATATGACTTCGACGCAAACTATACCTACTAGTCGTTATCTAAGTATTTAAGTCAGATTATCACCGATCAAAACTTACCAAAACATACTCCTCTCTAAACCTATTAAAAATAACCAAATACTCTTCTTTTTACAAAACCTTACAAAAACACCATAAAACTTAAACGTCTATACTAAATCACAGTACATCGGAATTTCAAAATCGAATAATGAAGGTAAAAATTATAAATCACCATGTATCGATAAGAATCGTTATCTAAAATGTGTATCGGGAAATGATCGATCAAATGCCTATCTTTATCGATAAAGGGGCTCAACGATTACAAGATAGAGATCTAGTTACATGTATGCGCTGTGTTCAACGTCCATGGAAGCCATTAAACTTTTAGAAACGGTAGCTAATTAAGTTTGTTTTTGAATAACGGTTGGTATTTGTTCTTTTATAATAAACAGCTTGTTGGAATATTATTAGACAATTCTTCGTACAGTGATGGATTGAGAATAGAAGATGTCACTAGCCCATTACATTAGGTGGGTGTCGTAAGAGGTGACAAAGGAAGATACACGAAATCAATTACGAGTATATTAATATGTTTGGGCAGAGAGAGACGGAAACTTGACACCAAACTAGTCATCCGTCTGACTAAGTAGCTTAGTATAGGAGTGCAACTCCCCCTGATGACTTACAATGCTATCATGAGGCGAATTAGGAAAGGTCTCTGTCCGGCAGTGGACTTCGAATGGCTGTCTGATGATGATACCTTAAGGTTAAGTACCTACTTAGAAGTGCGGTCTGTGTGAATTGAGCTAAATCATCTGGATCATTTTCTATTAACATATTCCCCGCTTAGTTTGCTGTTCTTCAGTCGGTTGTAGAAAACCTCAGGAGTCCCCGAACAGACAAGGGCCCAGTCAATTTTAAAGTCTAGGATATGTACCTTCGTCATTCGGTATCTTCGAATAATAAATATTTAGGTACTGTTGACGATACTGACATTAAAACACAATCCAATATACCAGCAGTGTATCTGTGACTGCAGACCATGAACAAAATTAAGATACGTAACAAGAATCCCTTTTTACAAGAAAGTTGTTAGATAATTTACAGAGAATGAGGGATTGGAGTGTATTTGTGGCTGCGCGCACTTTGGTGGACTATAATTTCGTGTCCTGTTCACACTGGCTGCAGTACTTGAAATTAATATAATATATTATAAGTAAGATCCGCAATTTCTTCGTTACCGATTCAGTATAAAAATGAATATAAAATCTGTTTAAAATCCACGTGTACATAGCAATACAACACTACGAGTATTCGTTAGTGCGCGACCCTATCTATATTTGTTATCGATAGATTGCTATCGGTAGCGAAGCGATTTTAACCCTAGAATCACAACATGGGGTCATGGGTGACCCCACGCACACGTATTTTTATTTTAATTTAGCGAGTTTTGCACCTACAACACTGTGCGTCTAGGTACCTTCCGTAATTGGTAATCAGTGGCCCGTGACGCATGGCGGGGTGCGCACGCTCATTAGGTTCGGAGATATTGCGGTTTGGGGTCGCCCGCGACCCGTGTTGTGGTTATCGAAACTATTTTTTTGTGATTAACTGTTGTGTGATTTCACGTTTATTTCACGAATAGTCTTTCAATATAGCCAAAACGTCACGAGCCCTTGAAAGTAATAAAATTGAGCAACTTTTGAAGGAATATGAAGGTGAAACCTACAGTTCTTCGGACGAAGATGGATCTGAAACTGCAGAAAATGAACATATATCCGAACACTCCGATAAAAATGATTTGTTTGATGTTGAATCTGGATCAGATGATGATAATGTTCTTCTGTCTGATTTCTGTATGGGCAAAAATGGTTATACTTGGCGAAGAACTCCGTTCACTGTTCCTAATACACGCACTGCAAGTAGAAACATCGTGATAAATCAACCTGGTACTAAAGGTATCGCACGCGACGCAAAAACCGAGTTAGAAGCGTGGAAGCTATTTCATCCAGACGAAATATTGGATATTATTGTGATGCATACCAATGCACAAATTGACAGAATTTCTGAGACCATAAAAAACCAACGTTACACTTCTAAAACTGATAAAGTGGAGTTGATGGCTTTATTTGGATTACTGTATCGTAGTGGTTTATACAAAACAGCTAAAACAAACTTGTCCGAGTTATGGTCGATTGTGGATGGTCCACCTATTTTCAGGGCCACAATGTCAAAGAACAGGTTCGAATTTTAGGTAAATTACTTGCGGTTTGATGATAAAAGCCTTCAATTAGTACAGCCCTACGTGAAACGCCGCCTTGATGAGGTCAAAAATTTGCCCCAATCTCTGAAAGTGATAATGCTTCATGTTTTGGGAGTAGATGAAGAAAACAGTGCTCACGTAGCCCAAGCTCGATCAACTTCAAGTTCTCGCTGCTATTTATGCACTAGAGCCAAAGATAGGAAGGGCAGAGAGAAATGTGTTAAGTGCTCCAAAAATATATGTGCACAACACAGGTTACCTATTTGTCACCAATGTATCTAGATTTTCAGATTTGTACTATTTTTTTTCCCTTAAGCATTCCATTAATGTCCAAAAAACCTTGTAATAATTGTTTAAGTTTATTAAAGTTTAATATTTTGTAAGTAATACATTTTTTATTTTGGGGTCACCCTAGACCCATGTTGTGGTTCATTTAATTAAATTTGGATGTTGTAGTTGTAGGGTTAATCCTCTATCGATAATACTTATCGCGAGCTTGCTTAATTTTTTTTATCTGGATAAGAAATTTCGTTGGAAATAATGTTTTTATCACTATTATAGTGTTCATTTTTATTAGATTAATTTAGAATGGGATATTATTTTGTAGAGTACTATCGCATTGGATTTATAGCATTAGCAAATATTTTTATTAACACGAAGCTCGAAAAATTTGGTCAAATATCTTCTTCGTATGTTTACCATACAAAATCTATTGAGTACCTACCTTGAAAATTAATAAAATATTATTACTACTAATACGTATACAATGGGTACATACACATAAACATGTGACAAAAAGAACTTTAGAAACGGTATGATATACAGTACCTATACGATAAATTAGAGCAATTTTAAAAAAGCAATTTAGAAATCGTAGCAAGCTCTGGAAAGGGTTTGTTCAGATTATCTTTTTATTCTATATGTAAGGATTATCGTTTATTAATAATATAAAAAATAACTCCCGTGTACACTAGTCTGTTTTAACATTTATTATACTGTCTAGTATTATATATATTTTATTATTTTGCCATTTGCTATCATACTTAGATAACTATAAACTAATCTGATTACAAATTACATGTATTTCTTTAATCCTCGGATTTAATTATAAAATCTATTTAGCGCTGAATTATTGTATTCGGGTGAATTTTGCGTTGGAGTTAACATTTGACTATATTTTCATCTGATGCGAAGCATACTTTTCTGGAACATAGGAAGGTTGTACTCATTGAAAAACATAAACATATTTCTGGTCCATTTCAAACTGCGCATTTGAATGACGGAAGTACAGCGCTTCAGGAGAAGTTCAAGGAAAAGGTGAGAATCCACCATGCAAATCGACATGTAAGTCTGGTCATCATTAAGTAGTATAGGATAAGGAAGGAGTAATCAAATTGACCAGACCAAACGGCCAATTCTCGTATTTTATCTAACATCGACACCGTATTTTGAACGAAATCGGGTTAGATTGTATATTGACTCACAATTTGTAGGTAAAATAAATTGGGTCTACCTACACAACAAGTCTGCAACAAGCCAGTGCATGATTTATATTTTCCCTAGTTTACCTGGTCGGCCAACAATCGAAAACTAAGCCGGCAAGAGCATCTCTGAGAGCCAGGCAAATCCTATAGTTAGCATTTACTGTAGCAACAGGTCCAAGATTATACAGACACAATTACAGCCCAAAATTGCGCTTCATCTCTCATTCATCTCTGAACCAGAGAACCTAAGACGCATATCATAAATACTTACATGTATTTGTAAAGTCAATTCCTATGAAAAATGTCCACCTAGAGATATTTCCTCAAACAAACTAATGGATTTCCTTGTTACTCACAAATAAAATATTGTAACACACTATTACAAATAATATAAAACAATAATAAATTATCAAATGATCTATTGTGTTAACTTCGTAGTTATTAAAGCATGTATACCTAATGGAAACAGACGTGACTTGACATATCATACCGGAGGGAAGAGGAAGTAATTTTTTCCTCTTTACTTCGACAGTAATTAGACACATAGGCCAACCAGCGTTAGGTCTGATTGCACACAGCTACTCACCTATTACTTTTTCAGACGTTGTTTTTAGTCAGTGCCAGACATTTCGATGTAACTACAGGTAGCCGGCAATATGGTATACCTAGCATATATCATTATCATAGGTTGGCAGGTCTAATCATCTGTAACAAACAAAGTTGTTTTGTCTTTGAAGTATTATGCCGACTGTTCTAACCTCTAACTGAATGTATTTTGATGATAATGAACATTTTTCCAAAACTGGTAGAGCACTTTCTGACCGTTCCAATGTACATTATAAAAACTGCATGGCTGGCGTTTATATGGAACGGACTATTATACTACTTGACTGCACGGATATGGTTTTGGTTATATCGCACGATGATTGTAGGTTCGCTGCCCACACGGGCAATTATTTATCAATTTACTCATTTCAGGGAACCAATACACCAATATTCAGACAATTATATAGGTAACTCAGGTTGTTTTCCTACGGTACATTGAACCAATTGCTCATTCAAAAATCTTCCGTGAACTTTTGTAAAGTGGAAACTACGCAAGGATTAGTTCAAATACGATAATCCAAGTTAGTAATAAATACAAATTGTTCATGTGACAAATATTTTTCCTTGTTATGTTCGTTTAACAATCATCTTGAGGTCGCGTGCCTCTGAAAGGTGGAATGATTGTTGGTTTCATAATGAATGTTTATCCCCGAAGGGGAAGACAGAGTCGGTACCTAGTATGATATTTATCAGACATGACATGACTAAATGGTGTGGCAGCCACCTCGTTGTTAAATACTGCGCCTAATCTTTTAGGTTCGATCCCGAACAACACTTTGTGTGATCCTCAAAATAAACTGTATAATTGTATGTGTACATTCTCATTTTGTTTCTTATTTATTAATATTTAACAGCTCCTGACCCTTAATTCTGTAAAATTGGTTTTACAGACTTTTTAAACAGAAATGTGTCGATTTTACAAATATACAATATTACAAAATAAATAACCACCTCACTCGTTGCGACGAAACGCAGCAACAAACGTCGAGAGACCGCAATTGACGCTGTGCGAGTGAATGAAATAAATAGTATAGTCGTTCACAGATCAATCATTGAACAAGTTTGATTGTTGATCGGTGAACACGTAATTTGAATGGCAACGTATGACGTAACTTGTAATATATGATGAAAGACTGTATCTGCATTTATGCGAGTCTGCTATAAAGCTGTAAAATGTTGTATATTTGTTGATCCAAGTAAGCATTGTGGTGCTAGATTCGATTTTTATTTTGACCTACGTATTTCATATTTGTGAAATTTCATGGGTCCTTTACGAAACATTGAATAAGCACGTATTAGCTAATTTATAAAGGCTAACATTAAAGAAAATGCAAGACATCTTAGTGTTGTTTTCTTGTACTATAATATCCCATAAAAATATTTGCCAAGTTACGTGTAATAAAAAAATACCATACCTATAATATGCATTGAAATGCATGTTTGTATTTCTAGGGCACCACAGCTTCGCAACGAATGTACCGATTTGTGTTATTTTCCACTAGAAAGCTGGTATAATCGGCATAATCTTTAGTAATGTTTGATGAAAGTCTGATAAACTGGTTTGGAGCATCAGTTCCTCTCGCATTTGAAGATGAATAATTTAAGTTAAACTATGTAGGTACATATTATAGGTAGTATTGCCGACTTCTAAAAGTCTAATCGGCATTTTCAGTAAGTATGTTTGGGTTAAGAATGAATTCATTTTAAACTATAATCCAAAAATTTTTAAGTCCTTAGTTTTGGCACAAAGTCACTCACAATCCAGATATAGTACTCGCTACGTAATTAGCTTAAAAACATCAAATCTTAAATACTTCAAGAATATTTTATACTTGAAAAATATATTAAAAAATATATTCGCATTATCCCATTGACCATCCAAAAACATATTTCACAAGAACGCCTCTTATAGCGACCCTAATTGAAACAAACCCTACATCGGGTACCCATCCCTTTTATTTTCACGCAGTTAACCCTCAAAAGTCAAAACGCGCCACGCGTTAGCCATGGGAACCGAGGGGGTTGGAAATCACGGAGGGTTAACACCCCAACCGCGGACATATGGTCATAAAGACCCGAGTGATTTAACTGGTAGCTTCTCCAGTCTATTTGTAGGTTTAACATTAACTTTAGATGTTTTGTTGTTTGCCGTGGTCATTGAGTGACTTTCATAGTCTTCAAAGCTTAACTTTAGGTTTTTTTTGTTGTTTTGCCGTGGTCTTTAGACGACTTTTAAAGGCGTTTCGTTGCCACAGTTGGTGTAACCAAAGCCGAGCGTCGAGGCAAATACAAACTACTTCATCTTTATTTTCAAATAATTACCTGTTACATTCAATTAGTATATAAGCTACATATTCACAGTCTATGTATCTTTTAAACTAAGATATATACCTAGACTGTGAATTTGTAAAATATTTTTACTTTTTTAGTTCTGCTTTGTGTATAAATCTCCTGACAACAAAAAAAATTTGGTAATAATGTGATACTTAAGAACTTAAAGAAGGTATACAAATGATTTAATCATTTAATGATTTAAATTTACACTAAGTGCCACGTTCGCGATACTGTTTCAATATTAATTACTATCCCATCTATTCACCGCCTCTTACTGCTAGTGACGATACATTCAATTTAAAGACGAATTATAACTGTAATCACATCTGTTCTATCAAACAATTAATCAAATAATAAAAACACCGTATTAAAACAAAAATCTCATCAAAAACCTTAATGTAAACAATTTGTTAACATTCACAATATCATTTAACTAACATATAAACTAATTTACATAATTTCATTTAATAAAAGTGTAAGTTACGTTCAAAATTTAATGTTATGTCATATTTCATATGACAAGATTTCAACTGTGA
This sequence comes from Euclidia mi, assembly GCA_944739405.2. Classification (NCBI taxonomy): domain Eukaryota; kingdom Metazoa; phylum Arthropoda; class Insecta; order Lepidoptera; family Erebidae; genus Euclidia; species Euclidia mi. The sequence continues at coordinate 58,693,300 of OX123196.2, read as the reverse complement.
ATTTATTTACATACATACTTGGTGTATCGAATGTCATATTATCATTCAAGTAGTATTTTAATAAAATGACTTTTGACACGGTGTGTTCTCTTATTACTTGCTTCTGGTTTTTAATTTTAATTAACACATCTGGGCACCTAGGTGGTCCCATATTAATTTCATTTTTCATGTTATTTGAGGGTTATGTCATGATTTTAAATGTTAGAAGATGGGGACGATTCTTTTAAAGAATTTGTGTGAATGATTGTCACGTCATATTTGACGACCGGTTGGCGCCGCAGGAGGGTAAGCGAATGCTGCGCCGAAGGTCGCGGGTTCGATTCCCGCTGAAGTCAAACATTTGTGTGCATGAACTTGGATGTTCGTCTTGGTCTGGGTGTTTCTATGTATAATATGTATGTATTTACAAACAAAAAGTATATATGTATGTTTATCCATTATCTAGTACCCATAAAAAGCTTTGCTTAGTTTGGGACTAGATGGTGATGTGTGTCTGTGGTAGAATATTTTGTTGATCAGAGCATTATTTGTTCTGTGTTTGGGTGCAATATTCTGTTTCATCATCAGCCCTGTATATAAACTGCCCCACTGCTGGACACGGGCCTCTTCTCACTATGAGAAGGGTAAGGCCATAGTCCACCACGCTGGCCTAGTGCGGGTTGGCAGGCTTCACATGTCTTTCGAGAACATTATGGAGAAACAGAACATATTCTGTTTATAGTTCGAGAATAACAAAGCAAATGCTCGAGCTTATCACTGATTGAACTCATCACACAACGATTGTCTTGACCGGAAATCGAACCCTTGATCTCGCATAGCAATAAACGCCCCTTAAGACCCTGACGACCTATGACAGCCAATGACATGTCCAAAAGACATTCAATTAAGAAACATCGGTATATTGTTGCAATATTTAACGAACTGATAACGACAACACGCTGATAACGTTATCACTATCAGATGTTTTCCACCAATACAACACTAATAGCTACTGGCTATTGATAAAAACGTTACGCAGTCATACAACTTGTTTAACACGATTATAGAACAATTGACAGGGTTTGGGTAATTTTGAGGTTAAGCAACTTTATCAAGGTTTGGATTCGGATGGGTGTGCGTGTCAGGTAGACTCGGGTTTCTTTTAGTCTGTGTTTTCCTGTGATGGACGTGATAGGCTCTGATGAATGTGGATTTATACTTATAACGGACCCTCCCTATATGCTGTCAATAGAAATTATTGTCATAAAGACAATAATTTATTTGACTGCACGGTTGGCGTAGTGGTTTAAGCGGCCGCCTCGCCGCTTGACACTGCGCCGAGTGTCGTGGGTTCGATCCCCACACGAGACAACACTTTGTGTGATTCATAAATTCTTGTTTCAAGTCTGGGTGTTCATTGTGTCCGTTAGTTGTATGTTTGTAAAGTCCCCCGCGACACAGGATTTACTACTGGTGGGGGAGGTGATTTTAACCCGGCGTCATGGGGGTTGGGTCTGTGAGACCCCTAACATTGTATTTCGCTTGTAGTTCACTTACTATACGTGCGACTTTGCTTTTTTCTCAGTAGCTAGAAATGTTGAGTTGATCTATGCGTCGCAGGAAACACATTAGACGTGAGGCAGCTGCAGTGGGAGTTATACGTGCACCAAGTTCAAAAAGGTATGTGAGACGCATCCCCGCAGATAGTGTAACAATATCACGCCATTTTGTATGATACATAATTATTATTTTAATTGTTTACCGTGTATTTATGCTTTTAAGTTTGTTTTTTTTTGTTCTTGTATACGATTTAAGTTGCTTAAATTATACAGGGTGTTACATATCCATCCGTCCGATCAATGAAGGGGTTGTAGAGTAGCGTAAAATGATGAGATATTTGTCATTATTTCACGGAAATTCAACATAAAATTTTCCCATGTAAATTTAATTAATTTTAAATAATATCATATCAGATTACCCATGGCAACACTAAAGACTCATAAATCGTATTAGCTAGGTAGGTATCTACCTAAAGTTCATAAAAATTTGACGGCAAAAGCGGCGCCTTTGAGTGCATAGGCCAACCGACCGCCTCCTTTGACAAAAGCCGCCGCCGCGCGTCATCGTCCTTTACACGTGCCAAGTATTATTTTAGGTATAAACAGATTTTATGCACTTGATGCAACAGCTGATCTTTTGCTTCGACGGTTTAGGTAAAACTCCGTAAAACAAAGTACAGTATTAAGGTTTTCTGTTTGTTTCGTGCGAGTGCGTGGCCAACTCTGGTGTCACTGTTTTCAAACTGCTCGAATACCTACGACATGGCCTAACGATTCTTGGATGCGGCTTTACGGGCCGTCGGAAGCCCGGAAGCGCTTTCATGTAATGTCACACGCGGTCACCCATCTAAGAGAAAATCGTCGCGCTATGACTACGGTACTTACATTAATAACTACCTACTTTTTAATTGGCTTAATCTTACGTAACTAGGTACCTACCTTAATTGATAAAAATATCAACTTGCTGTAAGTTGCGACGGTCATTCTCCACATGTCCGCCGCCCACGTCCAGACACTTACGGCACCTTTGCACCATATCCGAACGCACACTTCTTAACACTCCTGGGTTTAAACTTCGGAAAGCAGAAACGATACGCGCACGCATTTCTTCTTCAGTGTCACACGGTTTTTGGTACACTATTTGTTTAACGTGTCCCCACAAGTAAAAGTCTAAAGGCGTTAGGTCCGGTGATCTTGGTGGCCACGAGATAGGCCCGCTTCGTCCTATCCACTTGCCAGGGAACTGTGCGTCAAGATACTCACGCACAGCTCGTAAAAAATGAGGTGGGGCACCGTCGTGCTGGAACCACAAGCTGCGGTGGAAGCTTAACGGCAACGAATCTAACTCGTCACTTAGAACTTCCCTCAAAAATCTTAAATAATTGGTACCGTTCATGGTTTCATTTAAAAAATGCGGACCAATAATACGGTCGCCGAGGATTCCCGCCCACACATTGATGCGCCAACGATGTTGAAAATGGCTTTCTTTCATCGCGTGTGGATTTTCAACAGCCCAGACGTGTTCATTGTGACAGTTGAAAACACCCGTCCGCACAAATGAACATTCGTCGGTAAATAACACGCGCTCCAAGAACGTAGCATCCTCTTCTACTTTGCCAAGTAGCCAGTTGCAGTATTGTCTTCTGTGGGCATAGTCCGACGGCATAAGTGAGTGAACACGTTGGTAGTGAAAAGGATGCTGTCCGTCTTCTTTTAATATCCTCCACACTCGCGCGTTACTGGTGCCCAGTTCACGTGCCGCACTCCTGGTACTCTGCGTGGGATCCTCAGCGAATAATTGTAAGACCTGTTCCACTACACCGTCGCTACTTTGTGGTCTGCCACCATGATTGCGATTCGAATCATCGCGAGCACTGCCCGTGTTGTACACCCGGTGGTGAAGCCGTTGAAACGCGCGCTCCGACGGCACGGGTAGACCCCGTGGTCTGGCATACCGCTCCTCGTACTCCCTACGAGCACCTGCATAATTGCATTCACTCCTACCTAAGCACATCAACATGTTAAAGTATTCAGGGTTTGAATATGACATACCTAACGAATCTACTATTTCACGCGGAAGTCTAAACAAAAGGAAAGCTAGCGAAAGACTGAGTGTTCAAGTAGGCAAATAGTTAATTCGTAAATCAAATAGGTAAATAATTAGAGATGTAACAAATGGTATTCACTGGAGTACTGTTTCTATCGATATTTTATGTTATTGTTTACCTGATAGAATATCGGTAGCTAAACCCCTAAAACGTCAGCTTTGTGTAAATTTATGTTTTTATTTGCTGTTAATAAATAAAAACATTCCATGGTTTAGACTAGAATCAGTTTATTTAAGGGTACTGACTCCGCGTGACGACTGTCAAAGATCTTCATGACTGTTGCTCCGACGGTTTAACGTGCTCTCCGAGACACAGGGATATTAACTATTTATTACGCACGTAACTTGGAAAAGTCTTATTATCTTATCATGTATTTGATGCGCGCCGTGGATTCGAACCCGATACCCTCTGCACGGCAATCCGTTGGTATCATCACTAGGCTATCATTGGCCTAGTAGCCTAGCAGGCTATCATTCTAGTTTTAACATGTCATGTTAAAATTAAATAAATCGATATTATCTCTTGATCGTAAACATCACTAGAGTGGTCCCTCGTGTACGGCGGCTCGCTTGACGGTAAAATTGCACTATTTTAAAAAGGCGGCATGCCCTTTGACACGGTAAGCGGCGAAAGCCGACAATTTTTAATAAATTTAAAGGCCTATCCACACGACACAATTTTACGTCCAACTTGACTAAATCACTTGATTAAATCGTGACGTGTAGACGCCAGTCGTCCAACTCAAGTTCATCGGGTGTGCGGACCACCAGATTTTAACCAATTGGGTGGACGGAATGAAATTCAGTCATTTGATTGTGTCGTGTAGACGGGCAAAGCCAATTCCATTGAAAATTTGATCAGTGGTAAAATTGTGCCGTGTGGATGGGCCTTAAGAATCATAAAGGATTCCGCTATTGAGGGGAGTGTTGTTAGTTTACAGAATTTTCGCCAATTTCGGGGTAATGTTTCTCGTTAGCACTGAGCTAAGGAAATTTATTCTGATGTTTTATGATGACCTAGATTTTTTTTATTATTTTTCCTGGTATGCCTGATAAGTCAGTAATATGACCTTTCGAGATCAGACGGGGGTTTATGAAACACACTGTATACAGTTCAAAGTATTTTATTTGTGTTTTTTTGTAGGTTTCGTTGGTCTCGCGGCATAAATGTGCGCGTGGGATTGGGAGGTCTCGGGTTCGATTCCCGGGTCAGGCAAAGTGTTATTGGGTTTTTCCGTTAGGAAATTCTCAGTAGCAGCACGGAGTCTGGTAATGTGCCCGGTACGGCAATAGGCTCGCCCCCTATTACGTGGGACCTAAAATTCATGGCGAAATGTGGGTGTAATATTACACCTCTGCCTACCCCTTCGGGGATATAGGCGTAAGTCTATAAAAAAATAATAAAATAAAAAATAAAATTTTTGTAGGTAAGTACCCAGTAAAAAATGGACCGAGAAGACAAAGAAAGAGAGCATATTATACCTACTGTCGATTTTACGAGTCTTTTTCACGGCTTTTGTTATAGATAGTCTAGTTTACTACAAAAAAGTGACATTAAAATATTAAGACTGATTGTTAATTAATAATAGAGTAACATTTAAGTAGAAGGGAAAGATTTTATTAACATTTGTCCTTTACTTTTAAATGGTCTAACAAATCTGACTAAGACATGATTTAATACAATATTTTCTTGTATTTATTTACATAAATACCTAAAAACTAAACACTAATGAATATAACCTTTTTCATTCATAAAGTATTGAAATAACTAATATCTAATAAACGGGTCTGTGAGACCTACCCCACCCTCATGACCCCGGGTTAAAAAAATAAAATGTTCTTGGTGGGTACCTATGATGTGCTTAAGAGCAGTGATAGCGCACCAATAGTATGCCACAGTCTTTGCATGTAGGTAAACCAACAGCGCGCGCCGAAGACTTGTCGAAGTTACCTATAAACAAAACTGTTAATTTTATTGTCGCTTATGCATACCCTCGGAGATTTAGGTAAATAATCAGGATTTCATGATCGTATGTTAATTATATATCTTCTGTAATTGTTAATATATTTGCAGAGTAAAGGCGAATACATAGCTATTTATTTATTCATGAATAATATGTATGTATTTACAAAAAATAAAGTATATACGTAAGTAGGTATGTTTATCCATTATCTAGTACCCACAGTACAAGCTCTGCTTATTTTGAGACTAGATGGTGATCTGTGTATGTGGTAGAATATTATTATTTTTTACCATAGGTATATTATTATAATCCGATTCATAATTATCTCGATATTGGTCATACGGGGACCTCAGAGCACGGGAATCAAATTGGCACCACCCATTGACCTTATTCGTAATCACCGTCTCATGGAACCATGACGCACTATTAATTATAACTTCGGTTTTATTAAGAATCCTTATCGTATACTACTTCAAAGAACTTATGTGGTGGTCGTTGAAATTAAATAGTCATTTCTAATGTTGTTATTGAAATGTATGAGGTTAACAGTAACGTAGGTAAGGTATTCTGCAACCTTTCTCGGTACGGAAAATATTCCCTTGAGGAGGTGATTGTAAGACCATAATGCAGTATTCTTACCCCCTATATATAGGGGCCAAATATTCGCCATATTCGAACAATCATATGCATTTAACTCACAAAGGACAGTGATTCACGCTGAGGATTCTTCGCTGAGGAACACCTTGCTCATCTCGGTAGGGAATAAGAGAAATTACAAATCACCCTGTATATTCTAGGTATAAATACTGAAGAATCAACCAGTGGACCAATGGACTGCTTCACAAAGAGTATCCGGTTTAAACCACGGAGCGCATCTATGACTTTTCGAAGTTAAATTGTTTTGGGTGCATAGGGTTCCCACCAAGAACTTAGGGTTCCAAGCCAACCTCACCTGCAAGTGGTGCACCTGCCGAACAACGGACGAGGCTCTGGCAAACAAAATATCCCGATAAGCGGCAATAGGCTCGCCACCTATTAGGTGGGATCAAAACACTGGCGAAAAGTGGGCGTTTAGTATGCCTCTGCCTACCCCTTCGGGGTAACAGGCGTGAGTCTATGTATGTATGTAAATTGTTTTAATTATATCTTGCTAAACGATGAAGTGCCGGGTGGATTAGGAATACAGATCGTCAGCATTTCATTCCGTGGGTGTTCCAGAGGCGACTAAGGAAAATAGACGAAGCAAATAATAGCTTTGCGAAGAGACGAAAAGCTCAACCCGCCTGGCCAGCGTCAATGAATACAGATTTACGTAGAAGCGCAGTTCTTAAGGATTTCGTGTGCCGATTCCAAGTGGGGACTGTCTCTACTTTAGTTCGTAGTTGGCGCCGTTGGCGGCGCTGGCGTCGTTCTCCGTCTCCCTCGCTCTCGTAGGTAAGATACACTGGAGGAGAGAGAAGCTGCTGCAGCGCGACTGCCACGTCGCCAAGCGGCAATTTGAGTCGCAGAAAGTTTGTCTTCAAAGCGCCCATATGAAATGCGCCTCTATGTAAATATCTGAGCTATTTGCCGGCGTGGTTTAGTTGTCCATATCCTCCTATTAACTCACATTGGTACTGTGAAGCATCTAAGGAGTGGCTTAAGTCCAGCACTGGACTTTAAAAGTCCGTAAAGGAAACGGTGAAAGAAGAATCGCAAGGAAACATAATACGTATAATTTATACTTAATGGTATTTGACAGTTTTACTACAGCTTTTAATTAAATGAATATAATCTATAGACACTTAATAAATCCGAGACTTATTAAGATTTAGAGTCCGACATTGTAATAAATCAAAAAGATAAAACTTCACTAAAATGGCCAATGAAACAGTCCACTGATACTTGATTGATGTCCATTAATGTAAGTAAATTATAGTACCTATTTACATTTAAATAACCAAATACCTATTTACATTTAGAATAAATTTAAATTTACTTTTAGCACGGTGAACAGTTTGTTCGGCTTCGGCAATGGACTTATTTTGGCGACAAGCAAAATATGACATAAGTTTTCATGGCAATTTAAAATTAACAAAAAATATTTGCAATCAGCAGGTTTCCTATGTTTGTGTGGATAAGTAATAAATCTAGATTTACTCATAAAAACGATTACCGATGGATCACTGGATCCATAACATTTAGGTACATATACCTACATAACAGATAATGCAAAGCTCGTTCCTATTATTTATTTATTTACCATTTGGAAAACCAACAGCTATAACAATAAAGACTAAATGACTGAAATTTGAAGCAGTAAGCCAATTACAGGTTCTCACGGATAGTCATAGAAAAGCACTATTACGAGTCAACAATGTTATGAAATTAAGATAAAACTACGGGTCGAAGAATTTAAGATTTAGCTCTCTGCGCGCCAAAATGCATTTGGTATTAAATGGGTCAAAAGAGTATTCCTTACATATTTGATTGAAAACTTTGATTGCTCGCACCATATACGTGTTTCGTCTATAGTTGGTTGATGAGAATGGCTTCAATATAGGTGGATTGAATCTAACTGATCTTTGAGGCACGTTGAAGTGCAGTTTCTGCAACAAGCTGGGACAATCAATTTCGTTAGCTATTATTATACAGTGCGTATTATGACGTGATCTATAAACAACTTAACTGCGAAGAATGGCGCCCACGACATCAAAATTACCCGATACCCTTTAAATCTCAACATCAGAGATGTCGTACATCCAATAACATTGTAAGAGCAAAAACAATGACACTTTAAGGGAGTGTAATTCAGTAAGATTTGCGCAAACGCCGCCGCTGTGCATTTGCTTACAAACCGTCCGCTGACGAACAATAATGCTTTGGTCCCGCCGCCGCATAAGTCAGTTGGATGGTCAGTTTGCATGGATCTTCGTGTTTGTATGGGAGTTATTATTTCCGTGTGGGGTTCACTGATCTTTGAATGAGGAATTGTATGGGAGTAATAAGGTTGCGAGGTACTTAAGTAAACTTGGTCGTTTATGTAAATTTAATGATATATATTTAAATAGGTATCTATAGAAGGCTTTTCGATTTTCTGTACTGTGTCTAGATGGTGTCTAAGTTTTATTATTTTAGACTACCTAGACCTCCTCCGTAGAGTACCTATTTAAGCTAACCAAATTTAAAAAAATGGCCAAGTGTGTGTCGGGCCACGCGCAATGTAGGGTTCCGTAGTTGCCCATAATGGCCATTATTGATAGTAACTTCTGTTTCACATGGGACTAAAAACGGGCATCTTTTAGACTAATCCAGCGCTCCCAATGTAAACTCACAGAAATAGTAATTTATAAGTTAACCGACGATTACTCGTAAACTAGTGATGTCTACTTAGCTGTGATAGTTTTCCTTTTAAATTCGTTATATGTACTACATTTGTGATTTTTTTCACCTCTTCCAAATTAACAGTTTAGCCGGCAGAGGGGGGGGGGGACACTTGAGTCTAACAATTTTTTTCACTTCAAAGCTTGATATTTGGCAAACCAAGCACTTGATCGAAAAATTATTTGAGCAAACTAATAATATTTTTTTAAAACCTATCCAATGATACCCCACACAATGGGGTACTCAACCAAAAAAAATCCAACCCCACTATATATGTAGGGGAGATACCCTTAAAAAAAATATTTTCTTAAATTTTATTCTACAGTTTTGTTGCAATATTGTATGTCTATATTCATGTCAAATATCAGCTTTCTAGCACCAGGCGTCTTTGAGCTAGGCTGCGGACGGACAGACGGACGGACATGACGAAACTATAAGGGTTCCTTGTGGACTACGGAACCCTAAAAACAAGCGTAAATGCAATTGGGATAACAGATACCTATGTATCTATATTGAAGGTGAAATCTCATCTACGCAGCCTAATTTGTACTCTACCAGCCACCACCGGAATGACCGACTGCTGATAGTGTGAGCTATTTGCTGGTACATGTGCTAAATGTCTACAAACCGCGAGAAAAAGCAGTTACTCATCAAATCCGTAAGCAAAACTAAAAATACGTGGCGACAATCACAAGTGGCCGAATCCGTTATCAAAGCATTACGTTCAAGTGGTTACCACTTCTGTTTATCTCGGGAACAAAATCTATATTACGTACAATTACTTGTGTTATCACATGCATGCGAGATTGAATCATAACACGCCACTTACCGAGCTGAGATCCAGACCAATATCCAACCATATGCGTTCGGTATCCTACTATCGTCCTTTGCGACTAAGTGCTGTATTTCAATCGAACGTTTCTCTATTAATTCATTCAGGGATGACTGTGATGTTGTCTATACAGTGCATTGGTAAAGGCAACCCAGCCGAGTGTACCCGGTTTGATTATCACGAAAGTATAATTTGTAAGACTATAACAGAACAGGTAAATACCAATACTACATTTAAAAGTATCCTAATCGCCCATATAGACACGTTTGGTAATGGAATTAATAAGTATAATCCACTAAATACATATTTCCAGTCTTATGTTACTACATTACAAACTACTTTTGTAATTATAACATTAGTTTTCATCCTGAGGGAAATTTGGAAAAAGTCATCCAATGACAGCGTTAACACGGTGCGTCGAGGCAAAGAGCTCAGATATTTACATAGAGGCGCATTTTCTGTGGGCGCTCTGAAGACAAACTTTCTGTGACCCAAATTGCCGCTTGGCGGCGTGACAGTCGCGCTGTGACAGCTGTCTCTACGAGAGCAAGAGAGACGAACGTTCCTCCTGTGTATCTTAACTACAAGAGCAAGAGAGACGGAGAACAACGCCAGCGCCGCCAAAGGCACCAACTACGAACTAAACTGGAGACAGTCTCCACTTGGAATCGGCACACGAAATCCTCAAGAACTGCGCTTCTATGTAAATCTGTATTCATTGGTCTAGGTGACATATTCATGTCCATAATACCTATATCTAGTATATCGTAAACACAGTCTTTCAAACTTGCATGATTTGTACACAAACATGTACTTAGGTAATTTATATTTGTAGGTACTCCTGCAATGTACTTACTTATCTACTTCTGATTAAATTCGTCGAAGGATCCAAGAAAGTTTCCTCTAGAAGTCTAGACTATTAAACCTGACTACACGAGTGATACACTAGAAATAATGAGGTTGAGAGACTAGTAAAAATACATGTAATAGGTTTCCACGTTAACGAATCTCAATGGTACAATATTACAAAGTGAAATACCCAATTTTCCAGAAGATTCGCCAGGTATTTTGCCATTATTTTCTATCAATATCCATATTGCAACATATGATTTCACGACACCTAAATAATTAAAACAGAACTCCATCCACATAACAAGCAAGGCCCTACAACAAGTAGATAGTGAGCAGCATTACCGCCGCATCTCGCAAGGGACAGAGCAGATAAGTGTCCAGTCACCTTCAAACTGCACGATTAAAACAGTATTGAAGCCGATATGATAGCGATACAAAGAGAAATGTATAAAAATAGCGATTAAATCTATGTTTACTTTAGCACTCGGTAAAGGGTCAATTGATACTGTATCTCGAGCATTCTGTACGCTTTCTTCTTTAAATACTTGTTGCATTACGTCATCAGTTTATATTTTAATGACACATCACGCTGAGTCTTTGGAGTAAAGGCAGAGAAGAAGACATGTAGGTATGTGTCTGTTATATTTTATGTTGAAATGTGACTGTAATTATACACCTCCACCTAGCCCTTCGGAGATACAGGCGCGATTCTATAAGGTGTCAAAACATGGCGAAATGTGGGTGTAATATTCAAAGTCAAAATCATCATTATTTGTTGAGGCCACAAAGTGACGCTTATGAACGTCAAAAGTTAAATAATTTAGACTTTGTAGACGTCAGGAGTTTGAAGAGAAATGACATCCTTTGGGGTACGCAGATTGTGTGCCGAAACCCGCACTTCCACTTGACGGCGCTGAGCTCTCATCAGTCTCTCCACGACCACGATCGGTGCGAGACGATCGTAACGTCGGTAACAAATAAGTTAATCTAAATAATTTGGTATGATGTATACAAATCGTGAAAGTTTAAAATCGTTTATTTTCAGAAGTTAAGTTAATTACTAGATACTACATTTACTTCCACGTTCGCAATGCAATAGGTAGAACCACGAGAAATAATTACACCTTTGCCGGTAGGCAAAGGTAAGAAGGGGTACCTTCGGGGACACAAGCGTGAGTTAATAAAGGTATGTAGTGTGGAGTATTGAAAAACAAAATAAATAATGATGGACTGCCTCCGTGGTCCAGTGGATAGCGTATGCGACTGCTGATCGGAGGTCCCGGTTTCGATTCCCGGGTTGGGCAAAAGTGTTACTGGGTTTTTGCGAATTCTCAGTAGCAGTACGGAGTCTGGTGATGTGCCCGGTAACGGCAATAGGCTCGCCCCCTATTACGTGGGGCCAAAAAAAAATTCATGGCGAAATGTGAGTGTAATACCTATTACGCCTCTGCCTACCCCTTCGGGGACACAGGCGTGAGTCTATAAAAAAAATACAGAAAAATAATAGTTATAAATAATGGATAGTCTCTTCGTAAATCGTAATGTAAGAGGACTTGGAGGACATGAAAACGTTTTTTAGAAAGAATATTTTTATTTTTCACTCTAGAGCTAAAGAAAACGTCTTTATCGAAAATGTTTATACGCTGCACTTTGATTAATCTTAGAAATAAACCTTTAATCCTGAATAATTGTTAATTTTACACTAAAGTACATTTAGTACCTATACATAGCCAATTAATGGTATGTTTGCTTTTTAAATTGAAATCAGAACTCTCCATCCAAGTATATAATTGTCTACTTGTTATTACTTTTAACCAGGTAATTATAATAACCAGATAATAATGTAGGTAAGTAATAACATAACATGATTCAATAAAATTACCTGCATGTATCTGTTATCGCTTATGCTAAAGTTCGGATGATTGTATCCCTTCTTAAGATTTTCAAAACATTTTATTACCTACACTTCTTTAAAGAAATGATGTAAGTGTAAACGTTGCATCAAACATTCGATGCAAACGTATTAATTACTATGCATCAAACATATTTAATATATATATATAGTCTCACGCATGTATCCCCGAAGGGGTAGGCAGAGGTGTAAATATTACATCCACATTTCGCCATTAATTTTTAGGTCCCAAGTAATAGAGGGCGAGCCTATTACCGAGCACATCACCAGACTCCGGACTGCTACTGAGTATTCAGAAAATCCCAGTAACACTTTTTGCCCGACCCGGGAATCGAACCCGGGCCCTCCGATCAGCAGTCGCATACGCTATCCACTGGACCACGGAGGCAGTCGCATCAAACATGTTTTATACAATTACTCTCACTTTTGGGAACAGGGTTCTTCTCATTGTGCGGAGGGTCAGAGCAAAAGCAATACCCCACTATGTTAGACAAGTACCTACAGGTTGGCACTTAGTCATCACATATCTTTCGGGAACACTCTAGAGAACTCTAAGACATGAAGGTTACTTCAAGATGATTTGATATTCTACCACAGAATTAAAAGAAGTTTTTTTATTTTACAACCGAATCCTCCAAAAAATGTAAATGTAGTTTTCTATAGTTATACCTATAAATACTATATGTTATATAATATTTACCTCAAATAAATCAGAAATAGGTATATATTATAATATTGGTGTAGCTAATATAAGCTAAAAATCTGATTAATCAAAAATCTAAGACTTACAAGAGCACCCCCAACCTCTAACAAGCAACAAATAAACATGAAATCTTATCTTCCTTCCATCCAGACATTGCACCATCACTATACAATAATTATACTCATACTCAAATACACAGATACTTATAACTGATAGCATATTATTAGAATGTCTTATCTACGACCAAATGTCAACGTATGCGGCCGTACGATTCATTATCAATATTAAGTTGATGTAAGGGTATTCTGGATAGCCAGTATATCAGTAGAACTTACTAAGTAACAGGTACTTCTTAGGTATTGGTACTATAGGAACTAGGCAGAATTATTCGAGGTTGTAGTCAGCACAGACCATAACAAAAAGTAAATTAAATAAGTATGTTAGCTTCTTAGAGTTCTTATTCAATGTTCAATATTTTATTGCACTCCATAAGTTACATAAAGGTGTTACAATATCACAGTAAAAGATACAGTATGGTGCCTGTGGGGCATGGCAACATATACCTAATAAGTAGGTAAAATAGAAGAGGAGAATGCTATTTTTAATTATATTATATAAAAAATCTATTCAAATGTAATTTTACTTCCAAACGTGAACTAAATATAAATCGAGGTTTAGCTCGAACCAAAATTTTTGTAAAACTATTAATTAGTTGTATGACTTTTTGAAAATATTCAATGAAAGACTAAACCTGGGATTATATTAAATAGTCCCTGTATTGTAATGATGTCTTAGAAGTTTACCTATTACATATCTATCTTAAGTACAAAATTAAAATAAGTGTTACCAATTATTTCAAAGCTTAAATATTCATTTGGCATACCTATATAAATTGCAATTGACAATCCACGTAGCTACCTACTGAAAGATTACAAGACCATGTCATATCATGCTATAATGATTAGGAGCTAATCAAAAAGAAAAAGCACGGTATGAGAGAAGAAAATAAGCAATGTACACCTTGGAGCTGAAATGTATCTTGACTACTACAAGAGTCATTCATTTGCTACTTGGCAATCTTCGCACATCTAAAAGTAAAAAAAAAAAAAATGTGTTTCTTCTTGCAGTAAATTAATTAATTAGTGAGTAATGTCAAATAGACAGGCTTTTCCAAGTAGACCAACAGGTGTAAACAGTTAACATGCAAGACAGTGGTATTGGAGATAAAATGTTAACTATACAATTAAACTTTAAACAATGTCTTATAGTATATTTTTTACTGAAGATATACCATACTATACAATTAAACTTTAAGCTCTGGCTTAAAGTATACTTTTTACTCAAAATACCTTAAGAAATGTACGGCAAAGAACCTGATCTAAAAATAACTTTTTCTCTAAAAACTTATTCGAATAAATAACATAAAGAACTCAATAATAATTTATTTAAAAACAAGTTCTTCAACTCGCCAATCGTAAAAACTAATATAAGTAGATACAATAATTAAATGCCTTTTGAAATAAAGTACATTTAGAACGATATATCTAAAATTACAACTTTGTATTCAGTTTTCCATATTTTATCTTTGTATAGGCATACAGTTAATTAAATGTTTTACAGTAAAAAAACATAAGAATTCAAAACCGGAATATAAATCTGTTTGAATATAAAATGAACGAGATGAATTACTTACCTACCTAAGCTGAGGTTTTTGCTACGCATTAATTTAGTATAAATCCTCCTACTATCATCTGTAGGTATATATAAATGCTTGCGTTGCTGACTGACTGACAGAGAACAACCATACATGGCACAAAGCTTTCACAAAGCTGAAAATTGGCATGTATGTTCCTTGGGGACAGTAGGGGTGCACTAAGGTGGCATTTTCCGAAATTTCCACAGTAAATAAAATGTGCGGACGAGGCTGCATGCATCCTCTAGTAAACTTTAAAGTTTTGGAGTATGGATGGATGTTTTTCTAGTTTATTATTAGAGTATTGAATAGTGACAGGATTTTAATGAAACTTTACAGCAATATAGCTCATACATCAGTAAACACATAGGCGCCTTTGGCGTCATAATCAAGCAAACTAGGCTGAGACGTGGTCAGAACTTAGTCAATACTGAATGCCTTATAACAAAAACAGTACTAACTGCCAATACTAGACTTCGATTGGGATCTTCTAAAGTAAATTTTCACAGACGGTTGTTATTTCTAATTTAATATTTGTTCCTATGAGTTTGAAAGACAGATACTTTACAAAAATGGCATAAGTCTAAATACCTAGGTATAATATCTTGAACACAACTACGGCTAGAACTAAACTTTGAAAATATTTCATCCTTTTTTTACTGTAATATCTGTGAAATCCCTTGAACCTCAAAGGATTTCAAGAAAGAAATAACAATACTGTTTTCTTTTAACTAATTGTTACATATCTACACACACCAGCATTTTGGATCTTAGTCAATATTCATTGTATCGAATAGATTCCCAAACATTATCATATTAATAATTATTAATTGGAATGACATAAAAACAGAATGTAATTATTAATATATGTGAATTAATACATACCTAACAAATATGTTGATTCTATAACAATTATAGCTATGTCACGTTAGGAAATCCTTGCTTCCTTTGTGCAGTAGGTACTCGTATATCAAAATAAGTAAAGGCATATTATTTTCTATGATGATCCATCGTCCGCCATGTCGGTTGCACCTTGACGCCCGGTGAGTCTAACCAGATTTTATAGAATACTAGAGGACGCCAGCGGCTTCGCACGCACATATTTTCGAATTGCCCGTTTTGGCCGATCCCATGGGAATTTCGGGAAATCCCGTCTTAGTGCACCCCTACGGTGCCCAAGGAACATACATGCCAAATTTCATCTTCTTACGACCTGTAGTTTCGGGTGGAGCGTGTCTGTCAGTCAGTAAGTAACGCAAGGATTTTATATATTAAGATTAGCTATTCCACAGACTAATTGCAATTCAATTAATAATTTTATAAAATTCAAATCATTAACTTATAAAACTGGTCATAAGCATCACGTGTGACCTAATTGAATAAATAATTTTGACATTGACTTTGACTTTGCCGTCTGACCTCCGCAATCCGCTTACTACAGAGAAGATTTCTTTAGTTTGCGATATTCGACGGCTAAGACCAGTGTAAGTATATTCAAAACTACTTACTCCCATGAACCCACTATAGGTTTAATATTATCCTATTTTTATTTAAGAACATTTCTACCAAATATGAGAAACAGCCTAGTTACGACTCTGACGGCTTGCTACGCAGAAGGTCTTGCGTTCGAACCCTTGCACCACAACACTGTCTTTCCGGAGCATTTTATATGTGCACATAAATTCTTAATAATAACTTGCTAAGCTGTGAAAGAAAACATCGCTAGGAAACCTGCATGTTTTATATTTCGCCATGGGTACTGTTCATGAGTAGGTATAATGTCTGCCAACCCACACTTGCACTTGGCCAGTGTGGTGGACTGTGGCTAACGCTTTTCACGGTGAGGCTCTCCTCACAAAGCCTTGAAAGCCAGAGGGCAGATCCGCTGGATAAGGGCAGAGGCTCTTATCCAGCGGCAGGACAGGTTATATTTTAAATTTATATTAAAAATAATATAAAAGTCATCATCATCAGCCCTTTAAACTGTCCCACTGCTGGGCACGGTCCTCTTCTCACTATGAGAAGGTTAAGGCCATAGTCCACCACACTGTGGCCAAGTGCGGGTTGACAGACTTCACATGTCTTTTGAGAAAATTATGGAGAACTCTCCCTACCTACTTAACCTAACCTAACCTACATGTCTAGGTTTCCTCACGATGTTTTCCTTCACTGTTTAGCAAGCGATAATTAACAATTTAATACGCACTTAACTTCGAAAAGTCATTGGTGCGACCGAGGATTCGAACCTGAGACCCTCTGCGTAGCAGTCTGTCGGTCTCTCCACTCGGCTATCGCTGCTTCTTGACTCCAGGGTTCTTATAAGTTTACAAATGCATTTTAACATCATCATAGCATTATCCCAGTTGCATACAAGACTTGCGCCTTGGAGCCGTCTACGCTCTAGTATAACCAAAACAAATTTTCAAATTCGTTTATTTACTTTAAATTTCAACTTGACATCCCCCTCCGCCCCTTGTGATCCGTTCCGTTATCAACAGTTACCACAGTAATTAGAGTTCAAGCTATCTTCACAAATGATAAGTAAACAATCAAAGCATATTAATTTTAATGATAAACGTTTAACGAACTCTCCAACACTAAGTACAAACAAAAAATATTAGTGTGTTTTATACTCGTGCTAAGATTGTGTGTTGTTTTTTATTAGTTAAAGGTTACGCTAATTGAATTAAATTTTACTTTAGGTAGGTAACTTATATTTTCATGTTACATTAATTTGACTTTGACATGTCTACTGGAGTGCAGTATTCACGATTTATTTTAAAGTTAAAATTGTTATCTATCACTTATTAGGTACCTACATCTTAATTTTGTAAATTTGTTGAAAGTATTAATTTTAATTAACCTACGATTTTATTGATTCATTTACAATATAATTACAGGTAGAGAAACCTAATACAATATTGTAAGTATGTTAGGGATAATGTAATATTTGATGATGATCTATAAAACTAATAAGAAAAATAGACTGAAAATATAAAAACTCTTATTTTACATAGTAATTTACAACCAAAAATAAATTACTTCAGTTCTAAATTAAGAATTGATATCCTTAATTATTAACTATTACTTTGCAAAGACTATACCTAATGCACCTGTATTCGTTGAAGAAGGTTATAATCTCAGAATTGGTTAAGACATAATTTGAAATATTAATCTGATATTTTTTAATTGTTAGTGCCAATGAAAAACTTAAATAAGACCGTCACAATATTGACATAGGTAACTATAAAGAAGGTCTGCAATATAAATAAACATAAAATTATATAAATAAATGTCCTTCACACCAAGATATAACTCTCATCTATGAGAACGCAATACTTTGATATCGATAATTTATTGCCTTTATCTTAAAATTGAGAAAATAATTACTATCGTCTAGACAACAGACATCGTAAGAAAATACAGTTACCTACGTATTAAAAAAAAGTATTATGAGTGTTTGATACAATATCACGCAAAAACTGCATGCTATTGTATTCTATTTGATAATGAATTTAGTGTGTACACTAGGTTCAAATCTGAAAAGTGCCAAAGTGGCACTATTGATAATAGAATGTAATCGTATGCCAACGTTACAACTTAGTGCTTATCTGAAGTTAAAATTCATATGATAAGAAGATTTGGATGCTTAAAAGTATCTCTTTAAGATCTCTTCTCCACATTTTTGCCGTCATTAGCTATTGAAAATTGCGGATATGCAATAACAAATTTATAATTTAATATTTAATTTCAATTACAATACAATCTTTAAGTAAATAATATAAAACAACATTCAAATAAAACACTAACGTAGATAACAGATTAGTCACAGTAATTAAACTTTATCGCCATAAAGTTTATTTAAAGTAAAAAGTTTTATATTTATGCATAAACATAATTAAAAATGATATAAACTCATATTGATAAATAAATTCATAAAACTATACATGAAATTACAATTACATAGAACTTATATTGAAGTTTGAGTTGCAATTTTGAATTCGCGGAATATAAATAATAGGTAAATGTAAATGCTGTAAGTTTGTCAAGTGCCAGTAACTCACGTTTCAGCGGTTTGGGGTTGCTCTGCTTCCTTCGTGACATGACCTAGCACGGGGCTCCAACTATTCCCAACATGACACACACAAACACTAAACACGATACGAATTTGTCGAAGACACACACGGCGCGCTCCGTCGGAGGTCGGTACGCGACTGACGTGAAGGCGTTCTCTGGCACGACGAGCCGCGGCAAGCCAGTCGAGCCACCAAGGTGCCAATTCGCGAGGCCCGCTGAGGGCTGGCCTGGCACCGCCTCCTTTATCCCCCCTCACCCCGCCCCTCCGTAGCGCGTAGCCCGTAGCCGCGTAGCCGCTTTAAACTTTTTTTAGTTTTGAGCATTAGATAATTTTAATGTGTTTAGGTTTTCTGAAAATGGTAGTTGATCTAATATTGTTGCAAATATTCTGGCTTGTGTGTACATAGTTTTGAAGTTGGGGCAATATTTGATGTCAGCGAAAAAGTTTGCGTTTTGTCAAACTGATGACACTGTGTGAAATATATTTTGTATAATTGTATAAAATCTGGATAGTTTTAATGTTATGGGCATGATTAATTATGCAATTTAAAGGTACTGTAATTTTGTTTACCTGCATTAACTAGCGCAAAAATAGGTACGAAAATATTTTGGGGACATACATTTCTGCTGTATTCAAATAAATTCTACAATAAAATATATTTAAATGTAACGCAATAGCTATTGTATGTTTCGGTAACAACCTGTTTTTTAAATATTTCTGGCTTTTACTTATAGGTACCTAATAAATTAATAGTTAAAAAGAAAAAAACGCTTTTATAAATGTACATAAAAACAAAAAATTAGTTATGGATCGTTCAAGTTGTCTCTATTTCTGGGCTGAAGTGTAAACTATGTGCTTTTAATTATAATATTTGATTGTAAAAGCATGGGGCGCTGGAACAGGAAAAACGTTCTTATTTAACTTGTTCAAAAAAACAGATGCTACGGGAAGCAGGTTACACAGATTTGCGCTCTAACTGGAGTTGCAGCACAAGTAGTAAGTGGCTCTACATTAAACAGTCTGTTCAAAGTACCAGTTTGTCGAACTCAGACAAAACATGCGCCATCAGCGAGGAGACACAACATTCACCGAAATTTTTAACGCTTCTTCTTTCAGGAAATTAAGTAGGTACATAAGGGTAATGCGTCAACAGTGGCAAAAAGTAGAGTTCTTGTTTGTGGACGAGATATCTTTGGTTCCCTTTGTAACCCTTTGGCGGTATAAATGCTATGCTCTTATGCGACCTCATGCATCTTCCGCCAGGAAGGTAGTATTAGTATTTGTTAACAATAAAGTAATTTGTGTATGTATACCTACGTACAGTTTATAGTAATATACTTATAGTATGTATGTAGTTATACGTTATGTTTATTTATTTGTTTGATAATTATTTATGCATATATTATTTATATAAATATCCTAACTATTATGTTTATTTTACTGTATTATTTCGTAGTGTTAAGTTTGATGTTTGCGTGAGTCACTCTAGGGCATAGTTGAAAATCAGCGTCAGGCATCTGCTCTGCCTGACAAATGCTGAACTATGCCCTGTTCTGACACGCCACACATTTGTCTTTCTTATTGATTTCTTGTACTGTTTTTTATTGTTATCCTTTATTTGTGTGGGTGTAAGAATAAAAATTATTTTATCTTATTTTTTATCTTTTATTTTTTGTTTTTATGTGCATTTATAAAAGCGTGTTTTTCTAGTGTTTTTGAAACTATTAATTTATTTTATACTTTTTGGTCTTTGAAAACGAAATATTTTTTACATTTATACATTTATTTTAAGTAGGCGAATGAGGCCGCATCCTCTGCATCTCCGCCTGTGCGTCTGTATTAGGTACATGGTGTTTTATCTGTCAGCTCATAAGAATCTAGCTCTTCAATCAGGAGACCACTAAGTGATTTTACTCTACTCAGGGCCACATACGCCTGTCCAGCCGCAAAAGTACGGGACCTTAACTACACCACTGTGTGGTCTACAATATATCATTGGTTTGTTATATTCCATCATGGAACGCCCGTGCCTATCTTCCGGCTTCATCATCAGACCTTGAAACCTAATCGTGGCCAAAGTTCATTACAAGACTTTTCTAAGAAATTCAATACAGCTATGATTCGATTTTCCATCATGAAGATCCAGTTCATGTCTTCCAGCTCCATCATCAGATCAGTTTGACAGTACCATATTATTGTATTGTCATCAGAACTACATACAACTGCCAATTTTCATTACGCTACGACCCTTGGAAGATGGTTAAATTAGTTACCTTAGATTCCATTACATAGTTAGTTACATGTCGAGTTCCACTTCATATCTTCCGGCTCCGTCATCAGATTAGTTTGACAGTACCATATTATTGTATTGTCATCAGAACTACATACAACTGCCAATTTTCATTACGCTACGACCCTTGGAAGATGGTTAAATTAGTTAGCTTAGATTCCATTACATAGTTAGTTACATACACGACGACCGACGACTAAAAGTGTGTTAATAAAAATAAGAGCAGCTATAATTCAATAAATTTATTCAGCATTAATAAGTAGATATTCAAAATATTTCTGGCAGCGATATCGACAGTTTTAAATCTTCATTTATTTAAATGAAATTACTCGTATAATTTTTATCGCCAAATAAATGAATAAATATTGCAGTTTTAGATAATCTATAGTAAATGAATGGAAGGATCCGATTTATTACTGAAATATCAAATTACATATGATTTAAGACAGTAGGTATTAGTTTTACGACAGAGACAAATTAGTACCTATGTAATGTTGACAATTTACTCAAAGGGTACCTACCTAAGTAACTGTCCATATCTGAACTTACTACAACTAAGGGGAAAACCAGAGGATAATTTCATTTATAGTGTGTTTTTTTTACTTTAATTTTGTTTATTGTGAAGCAAGGACCAAATAGGTAATTGTTATACCTTATTCGAAGATTACTTTTGGTCTTATGTATCTAAAAGAAATTGTCTTGCATCTGTCTTAAACAGTTATTGTAACAAAGTCCAGTCGATATGCCTTCTTTAATGCCTATCCTATCCTTTAATAAACTGCCTATCCTTTAATAAACTGTTTATTTAAGAATATTTTAGTCCATACTGTAAACATTCAAAAAAATAATGGAAATATAATAAGTAAATACAAAAAGTGTACACAAATTTAATTGTGTACTCGCGTACATTCATCTCGCTAAGAATTTTAGGTAGGTACCTGTAGAAACTACCACGCACCCGCCGCGTCACGGACGCTGCTCTCCTTCTTAACACGTTCGCTGCGGCAAGTAAAATCATAAACCTTCATCTGGTGCGGTGGCAGGTCGAAATGTGCCCCAACGATTTTTCCGCCAGTGCGTGGCAGGTCTTTTTCGACCTGCCAGCACTAGGGTAGCTTAAAATACTATAACTTTGCGAAAACATAGTGTATATATATATTTTTTACTGTTATAATAACCTGGAACCCAGCTTCCTTAAGTTTGATTCGCCCCGGAATCTACCAAATAGGAAAAGAGATATAAACCAGGAAAAGCGGCAGGCCGATATCGACCTGAACCGCACTAGAAGGTATTTTTAGCAGTGATGGGACATACCAAAATAAAGGAATATCGATAATAAAACAGAATTTTCGTACATAAAAGAAATGAAGATGTTTATTTAATTGTGAATGTTTTGGAAACATGACACGCAAAGATGCATGTTGCATTGCCTGCAATATTTTTTTATCGTGACGTGTAGACGCCAGTCGTCCAACTCAAGTTCATCGGGTGGGCGGTACCACCAGATTTTTACCAATCGGGTGGGCGAAATGAAAGTCAGTGATTAGATTGTGTCGTGTAGACGTGCAAAACCAATTCGATTGAAAATTTGATCAGTGGTAAAATTGTGCCGTGTGGCAAGGCCTTTACTGTGCCGCCAAGCCACGTTAGCGTGACTGTGTGAGCGAGAGTGCGTTATGTACAAAACACGGAGAGTGAAAAGGACAAGCGCGCATTTCACACGATTGAAATGAAACAAAATTATTTAGAATCGGGACTTTATACTTAATTAATATGTTCCTATTACATGGTAAAGTCCATAAAAATGTTATAAAAGCTGAAAGTATGATACTTCACCTATTAAACACCTATTTTCATCATCATCATCAGTATCGTGAACATTTGAAATAGGTACGTCACACTGCTAGCGCGGTCGTGAAGCGGCTGAGAGTAGGTAAGCTGTGCTAAAAATTGTAATAAAGCACAGTTTGATTGGTGCCGTTTTTCGTGCTGCGATCGTGCAACTATTGTATATATATTTGATCGAAGCTTTGAAATCACCTTTCAAGCAAAAACAAAACTAGATCGAAATCGTTTCAGCACCGCTCTGTTTGCGTCGGGGGTTAAAAAGCGCATATATATCACTGCACTTTCGCAGGTAACCGTACATTTCCAAATATTATAAGTACTACTTTAAATATACGTGTATATAGTAAGCAAAACTTACCGCTTTTATTTGGTTTTCCATGATGTTTTGTTAAATACTTTTTATTTTTCTTCATTGGAAACATTTCCTCACTACTATCACTATCACATTTTTTTGGAAGGCGAATCACTCGATCTTCCAAAATTTCAATTTTTCTTTTATTATTTGCCATCGTCAATTTTATCGATAGCGCGCACGTCCGATAAGCTAGATAGCACAACACTAACTGGTGGCGTCTGCGCTCTGTGCGGTATTGGGTCGCCGGCAGGCCTGTTGGGTCGGCAGGCTGAAAAAGACCCCCTGCCGCACTGAGCGGATATATTTCACCGCTAGTGCGTGGCAGGCCGAAAAAGGCCTGCCGTGATGTTTTTATGGAGAATACCTACATTTTTGACTACAAGTCGAAATATGTATTTGTTCTTCGTTCTTTGTAATCGTTCCGCACCAGCGAGAGGGACATAGTTTTCTTCGTCCGCACCGGCTGTACGTACAGCGGCAGGCCGAAATCGGCCTGTTCCGCACTGAACGTGTCAATATAGCGGCAAAACCGTCCACACGAGCCTCAGCGAACATCCCTGACACATTAGAGACACACGGCAGACGGCCGACCTGTCAGTAAACATCTAGTTTACTTGACTTCACCAGCGTTAAGAAGTAACCTATACCTAGTCCAAGATCCCAGGGCCGCCAGACCTTATCTACTTATTTTCTCAGAAACGAAATGTATAGAATAATGTAGTGTCAGTATGTGTCATGAGGGTACACATACTTGTCAGCTTGGATAGTGGCCCAATTTTTAGGTACGAGGTGCTTAACTTAGGTACTAATTGTAATAAGTTTTCTAAAATTCTCAGTGCTGATTTTTATGTATGTTTTAGAAAATATCATAAAAAAATTAAGAATAATACACTCCCACTCATTTCGGCGGCGGTAATCTTTACCAGACGCTTTAAATTTTCCAAAATATCTAGCTATCGGTAGAGACCACTAGGGAGCGCATTTAGAACATGTATGGAAATTGTTCCCGAGGACATTTAGCAATGCATAACTAAAAATTGGCCCACGATCCAAGCTAGCAAGTAGGTATGCGTACACTTATAGCAGATACTAATACTACATTATTGTATACATTTCGTTTCTGAGAAAATAAGTAAGGTCTGGCGGCCCTGGAATCTTACTCTAGCACTCACACTCCAGCCTCCTAATTATCTCTACAGATAAAAATCATACCATGACATCGCTCCGTTTCAACGTGGAAGAAGGACAAACAAACTCATCTCGTAGGTATTTATAATATAAACGTATGAATTATTGAAAAAATACAGGGTGTGAAAAGACCCTTAACGAAAACTGAAATCCCAAATTGTTTCAATCATTACGAACATTTTTTACTTCGGAACCATACCTGGGAAGTTACTGGTTCGGGAGATATTGAGGCTCAAAGTTACTATACAATTTTTCTAATTAGGTATAAAATCGATGAATTTACCTTGCCAATGTGTTCTATAGATATCCTATGCTCCCATAGATAAATAGGTATTTCAAGCATTGCACGCGTGCACTTTTAATTGCGGCTTGAAAAAGGAGTCAACTTAAAAATAAGGTTCGTTTCCCAGGCTTTATTTTTGCTTAGTATGACTTGGCATGATGTCCAAAACGAGTAGACTTCGGCTTGGTGATGGCTCTTGTGACAATCTGTTTAATAAGTTCGTTAATTTTGTAGTACTTGCAATTAGGGCTGAAGCACAACTTCAATTCGGATATGGGACAAACGAAGAATTGCCGGAATGTGGGGTAAAACTTCGGGATGAATGAAGAACAAATTGTGCCATATTATTGTCAATATTTATTCTTCAAACCAAATAGAAAATTTAACCGCTAAAAAGCAGTTACTTCGTAAATAAATATAAAAAAACGCAAAAGTGTGAAAATATTTTATCAAGATGCCTAGCTATAATCATTACCTAATTATACTTACCTACCTATAAATTAATACAGGTACCTATACCTAAACGTAATGCAAAAATTCTACCTAGATATCTATATCTTGGAGTGTCTGTTTGTAATATTAAAATAACAGCTTTTTACTAAATGCATATGCAATTTTTTACTATTTTTGTCTGTCTGTCCGACTGTCTGTTTGTTCTCGCTAATCTCCAGACTTTCACTGGCGGATAGCTGATGTACCAAGGAGTAACTTAGGCTATAAATTAACCGGGTAAGTAGTTCCCTCAGAACGCGGGTGAAACCGCGGGAAACAGCTATATCTAATAAATGTAAAGAATTTATTTTTCGAGTTCAAAATTATTATTTTATTTTACGTAGGTATTTGAGTGATTATCGACTTTCATGTAACGGATCTATATCGTGTAATTTATTGAAAAAATTTATAAAATAAAATATGTCTTCTTTTCCTTGACGTTTCGGCGTGTGACCATACACAGCATGCATCTAGAGCAGTGGTTCCGAAACTTGTATGAACTCCGTCCCATCAAACAAAAATTCCAATCTTAAGACACACTTCTTAGATGTTTTTGAAAAAAAATGGATATAAGTGGAAGCATAAAGGCGTAAAGGGGAAGCGAAGTTCGATCAGTCGGTATAGCCTTGCATTTCAGGACCCACGCAATATTCGCGCTTAATTACTGACTTGGTATTACATGGATCTCACAACATTTTACAGTAGAAGAACTGCATGAGCTGTGAGACTTGGTTTTTTTGACAAGTATTGTTTTTATGGGATCTCATTTATTTTTGTAGTTAGTCCTACATTTTTTCCTTTCCGTAACTATCAACAACGATATTCTCTTAAGGCCCTAACTGCAAATGTAACTTTGTAATCTTATATATTTATTTGGGATTACAAAGTTAGTTATGCAGTTAAATTATCTCGAAAACTGGGCCGAAATTAGAAAATATTTTAGTTTTTCCTTGATTTATAGACTAAACACTAATTGTATTATAAATTTGAAGCGTCTATATTTGCTAGAAGTGCCTTAAACTTTTGATGATCGGTCAGTGAGTGACAAAATGAAGAAATTTGACTCGTTATAATCAAGGATCGGAATTCCGGGAGCTAACAATGTCCAAAGTATGGATATGCCTAATTTTTAAATGTGTTTCTAGAATTAGATTCCAGAAAATTTTGGATTTTTAATGACGGTTTTTTCAACAGTCTAAAACACCTTCATTCAAAATCCGAAATTTTCCAGAATCTAGTTCCAGAAACACATTTAAAAATTAGGCATATCCATACTTTTGACAATGTTGGCTCCCTGATTCCGATCTATGGTTATAATTCATAAACTACTAGTTCAATTTGAATAAAATTTGAAATATACCGTTTTTATACAATTCCTGGTTGGTTACTCAAAATTCAGGCTTCTAGTTCTGTCCACAACGAAGTTATAGGGGGTCGAAAATGGCCTGAATTGCTTCGAGAAAAGAATGGTACGGCCGTGACGCTTTTTTGCTCGACTTGGCGGGGGTACTCCCGTGCCCCCAGATTTCTATGTAGGCATTGATCCTCTGATCTTTGTTAATGTTATACTAACCGGAAAATTTTTAATAAAATATTTCGTTAAATCTAGCAATTTAAATGAGATACAAACCCTTATAAATCTGAATTTATTACGTTACTGACTGACTAACAAAAAACGCACAACCAAAACTATTCGGCGTAAAAAGCTGTAATTTGGCATGTATCTATGGTCTTTGAGGACCTTAGGGCAGCTCTAGGTAGGATATCCTGAAATTCCAACAGGATCGGAAAAACCTTAAATTAAAAAAAGTGAAGAGAGATTGTGAGATTAAAGTTGTTTGGGTATCCATAATACCTATTGTTAAACCCATATTATGCAAATAAGGTGAATTGAATTGAATTGGGCCTACTCACTAAAATCGCGGTGTACTCTACTAAATCCAGGGAATGGTAGGTCATCGCGAACCCGAGATACGTGGGAAACGAGACACCGCCAAAGCTTTCTTTTTCTTTTTTTATGTCATAAGCGGCAAACGAGCAGACGGATCACTCGATGGTAAGCAATTACCGTCGCCCATGGACACAAGCAACACCACAGGAGTCACAAGTGTGTTGCCGCCTTTTGGGTTAGGAAAAGGTGAGATGAGGGAGAAGGAACAGGTAATTGAGGGCTCTCACTCACTGAACGAAACGCAACAATATACCTAAGTATTGTTACTTTACGCCGATTTTCTGTGAGAGAGTAGTAGGTACTTCCCCTGTCAAGCCGACCCATTCATGCTGAAAGCAGCTCTACTACCTCACAAAGCTGACCCGCTATGCCTGCGAACAGTGCGAACCGTCTCGAACTTATAGACACACATCACTTTTTTACCACGTATTTTCAGGGCAGCTTTGAAAATCTATTAGGTATAGCCTAGTGGAGATGCCAATAGACTGTGGGTCGGGTGGTTTGGTTCCCTAAAAAATGGTTGAGCTAAGCTATGGTTCAGTTATACGTTATACTGGTGAACGGCTGCCATTTGCCGGGACTGGTCGGCTTCTCACATTGTTCTCACATATCTTTATCTTATTTTATATTTCTTTTTATAATAAGCAATTTTTGTCTGGATTTCAAAAGAGACTATGAGTTTGAAATCCTGTCCCTATGACCTCTGAGTTTGTTTCAGATGTTTCTTCTCAGGGCAGTCAGGTAGGAAACACCGGCCTCATCTAGCCTTTTTTGAAAAACTTCTGAGTTTGTCTAAGTGATTGTAATGAACCTATGAACAAATAAATGAATTGACTTTGACTGGCATGTAGAGTAAGTGCGTATTAAAACTTCTATGGCAAAAATAAGAATTGATTATATCTAGTATTATTCGTTATTTTTAAACAAAAGGTTAATTACGTATAATAAATACTTAAATAATAGCCTATAAAGAAGTTTATATTGTCACTTTGTAACCTGATTGTCAACTTTTATATATTTCATTGATAAATAAAATCTATCGAATTGAACTCAAGCATCAAACAAGTTTTATATATACGAGCAGTTTTGGAAATTAAGTAAAAGATAACATATATTATTGTGAATGAAAATTTCGGTTATTTATTTATTTCTCTCTCGATAGTTGTTTTTATTTAGTTATATTGGTTTACAAAGACTAGAAAAGATCTCGTCTTTGCAAACAACTTAGTGTGGCCTTCTTTAAACATCTCCACTTCCCTCTTGTTTGTGAAATGTGGGCCTATTTTCTACCCGCCAACTTTTTATGTGCTCAGAATGTGCCTAACATTTACGGTAGTTTCACTACAAATCAGACTATTCTTTCTCTTGGAGTTTTTAGGTTGAACCCCTATTCAAAGTCAAGGTTGACAACCTTTTGATAAACGAAAAAGCTGCGACCATGTATGAAAATAATAATGAATGAAGAGGCAAGGCATGAAGTTTGTAAGGAGAAGTAAGTGAGGTTCTATTAGGTATCTCTGCCTACCTTGCCTTGAAAAAGGCGTGCTTATATGTATGTGTTTAGATAGTATTGACAATGGACTTAAGACAGGCAGATAGAAAAACTGTCCATGAAAAACCCATGTAGGTACTGCAGAGCTAGAAGAAAGCCTTAAACTGACTTATCAATATCATGTAAGTAATATTGACTGATCTGTTGGGGTAGCGGTTAAGCGACCCTTCAGTGCTTGTTACTGCACTGAGTGCTATTGGTACGATTGCCATACGAGACAACACTTTGTGTGATCCATAAATTGCTGTGTCGAGTCTGGGTGTACATTGAGTCCACTGGTTGTACCTACATTTGTAAAATCACCCGCGACACAGGATTTATTCCTAGAACGGAAATTGTTTTTTTTTTTAATAAAGATATCCACCATTCAGCATCAAATTCAAATACACGGCACGCACCACAGACTTTTTGGAGTAAAGTGCGTCTTAAAATACTTATTATCGCTTGCTCAACGGTGAAGGAAAACATCACACGTCTGAGAGTTCTCCATTATGTTTTCGAAAGGTTTCCTTGGGTTGCATACTATCCCTTCTTGTTGTTCAAGTTGAAATGAATCTGTTCCACTATGCTGGCCTTTAATTATACTATTGATTTTACACTTATCTGTGCCAAATCTAATTTTTATGTCTGTGCAAAATTTTTCCGTTAGTGTTAGGAGGTGATCTACATAATTCTTGTCGGTTACTTGCATATAGTTTAATGTCATCCATGTATAGTAGGCGTGTGAGTTTGATTTTATTATCTCTGTCAATTGTGTATCCGTGTGTAGAGTTATTAAGTATTCTTGAAAGGGGATTTATGGCTAGTTAGAACCAGAGAGGACTTAGAGAGTCGCCTTGAAAGATACCGCGTGCAATTTTGATAGACGATGTAGTAAGTGTTGTGGTTTTAGTTCTAAGGCTGAGTTTTGTTGTCCATTTGGTCATTGCATATTGTAAGAATTCTAGTAGAGTTGTGTCGATCTTGTATATTTTCAGAATATGTAGTAACCATGAGTGTGGCACGCTGTCGAAAGCTTTTTGATAATCAATATATGAGTAATATAGATTTCGGTGTTTTTGTTTGACTTGGTTGTGGATTTCGGCATCTATTATTAGTTGTTCTTTGCAACCCATTGAACCTTTACTGCAGCCCTTCTGTTTTTCGGGTATGATTTTGTTTGCTGATATGTGTGATTTGCTTTTATGTGTGATGATGGATGTGAGTAATTTGTAAATGGTTGGGAGGCAGGTAATAGGCCTGTATTTAGTTGGGTTTGTAGTGTCTCTATCTTTGGGTTTTAAATAGGTTATTATTATTATTATTGGTTTGATTTATTTATTCTCGAATTAATTCGGTATATAATGAAAACCACGGGTCTATGCCAAGTGGAGATCATTTGGGACATTATTTGTCGGTAAGGCCTCGTCCTGCAAAAACTTACGAACAATACGGCAAGTGTTGAGTATGGCAGCTTTCTGCACTGTAATGTAGAGGTTTGTGGGTAGTTCGATTTGTCGTAAATAGTGAAGCAGGTGTTTCGGTATGACACCCGTGCTAGAGAGTACCAGGGGTACAATATATACTTTGTTCATTTGCCAGATTCTAGTTATTTCTTCCTTTAATTTAGTATATTTGTGTATTTTTTTCTGTTATTGTTTTCTGTAGATTATGGGTGTTGAGTACTGCTATGTCAATTAAATATACAAGTTTACTTAGTTTACTTATCACTGCTATGTCGCCGGTCTATTGTAATGTATAGTTTTGTCTCTTACGTAGTATTGGTATACTCTTTGGTTTTGTCTATGAGTATTGCTCTGTCAAAGTATATTTTGTGGTTACGGTTCTCTAGCACTGGTTTTGGGGTGTATTGGTAGTAAGGGACCGCTTTTGTGATGAGTTCCAGCTTAATGGCTAGTTTTTGGTGGACTATATTAGCCACTTGATTGTGTCTGTGGGTATAATCTGTTTGTGCTAGGGTTGGGCAGGCGCCAGTGATATGTTGGATTGTTTCGGGTGAGCGGTGACATTTCCTGCATTTATCGTTTTGTGTATTTGGGTCTTTAAGAATGAATTTACTGTAATTTTTTGTATTAATAACCTGATCTTGTATTGCCAGCATAAATCCTTCTGTTTCAGGAAAGAGAGATCCTAATTTTAGCCACTTATTTGAACTGTCCGAATCTACATACACTTGTTCTAAATCGTGTAGATGTCGGCCATCTAATTCTTTAGTTCGCCATCTACAAATTCTTTCCTGTCTATGTTCCTCTACATTTTTAAAAATTATATCTCTATTGGTAAAATTTAAAGGAGTAAAGTTATTATCAATTTCAGTAATTGATGCGTGAATTTTACTATTTATGGCTTTGGCATAGAGACTTCTTGTCTCTAAGTTTTCGAATTTGCCCGTTCCATAACATAGTTAGGTCAATTAGTCCCCTACCACCTTTTTGCCTACTAACTGAAATCCTTTCTATTGCTGCTTTAGGGTGAGAATAATAATGTTTTGTTAGTGTAGTTCTTGTCTTTATTTCTAGTCTATTTATGTCGGTGCGCGTCCATTTAATTAATCCAAACGAATAAGTTAACACGGGTATGGCAAATGTGTTAATTGCTTTAAACAAATTTTTCGAGTTTAACTGTTTTTTACATACTAGATTTAGTCGCTTAGTGTATTCTGATACAAGCTGATCTTTAATTTGTATATGGTTAATGATGTTTGACTGGTATATTCCTAAATATTTATAAGTGTCCGATGGTTGCATAGACGTAAATATGTTAGTAACTGGAGCGTTAATTTGACTGTTGGCTATTTTTCCCTTTTATATATGAAGTGTACGACATTTATCCAACCCAAATGACATATTTATATCTTCACTGAATTGAGTGGTATTTTTTAAAAGTAGATTTAAGCACTTGTCAGTTCTAGCGAATAGTTTAATATCATCCATATACATTAAATGTGTAATGAATGTGTCGGAATTAAATTTATACCCACTACTTGTACTATTGAGAAGATTAGACAAGGGATTCAAAGCTAGGCAAAACCATAATGGACTAAGAGAGTCTTCCTGGAAAATGCCATTGCCGATGTTGATTTCACTGGTGGTGATTGAATCTATACCATTAGATAAATGTAATGTGGTTCTCCAGTCGGACATGGCATTTTTCAGAAAGCTGATTATGGCTGGATTGATCTTATAAATCTGAAGGACTCGTTATTAACCATGAATGAGGTACACTGTCGAAGGCTTTTCTGTAATCTATATATGAAATGTATAGGTTTCTTTTGTTGTTATGGGCATGTTTTAAAATTGTGGAGTCTATAACTAATTGTTCTTTACATCCTTGGTGTCCCTGTCTACAACCTTTTTGTTCTTCAGCCATAATACTATTGTATGTATTATTAAGTGTTTATTGATTTTGTGTGTAATTAAAGATGTAATGAGTTTGTAAATAGTTGGTAGACATGTAATTGGACGATATTGTGATGGATTTAGAGTGTCAATGCTTTTTGGTAACATATAAGTAATCCCTTTTGTGATAAATTTGGGTATTTCTTGTTCACCTTTAATAATGCCTGAGATGTTTCTTGCTAAAATATTATGTAATGTGTGATTTTTTTTGTACCAAAAATTGTGTAACTTATCACTTCCTCTACTACTGTACTCTATATCATCTACTGTAATGTCACTGAACTCCATACTCTCCACATTCATCATTCTACATTCTTCATCTTGTATCCATCCAGCTGTATCATTATGATCCTGCCGTTTCTTCCAGAGATCGGTCCAGTAGTTTCTTAAATCTTCCGGGTTCGGGATTTCGCGTTCGAGTTGTGTATTATCTTGATTAACATTCTGAAAATCGTTTTTCATTTGAAATAAATAATTTATTATTTTCCTTTCTTTGTAATGATTTAACATATCTAGCTAACCGTTGAGATTTTACTGTTAGTTTTTGTTTTAATGTGTCTAAGTATTCTTCTGGTCTGATATTATTTCGTTCATGTATTGTGTGTATTTTGGTTCTATTGAAAATTATCTCAACTGCTGCGACTACCCTTCTACTCCTGTTGTTATTAATGTATTCAGTTAATCTGCCTATATCGGCTCTTAATTTTTTTATATCATTTTCAATCCTGAATTGCCATGCAGGTTCTTGAGATTTGTAGGTTTTGTGTGACGTGTTAGCGTTAGGGCTACGTATTTTATATCCTAATTTCTTAGATATTACAAGTGCGCTACAGTAGACTAAAGTGTGAATATCAATTAAATTTGAATCAGTAGAGAAAAATCTATTTAGTATTTGTCTGTTGGTAATTTAGGTCGGGCTGTTGGGTCAGTACCAGTATATTGTACAAGTGCGGTCTGTAACTGGTTTTCTAATTCAGATATAATTGGGTCTTCTTGTGTAATTTGAGGGGTAATTGTGTTTTCTGTTGGTTGTGTATCTGAATGTTGAGTAGTTGGTAGAGCGCCTGTCTGAGTAGAAGCGTTTGTCTGGAAGTGTAATATAATATGCGAATCACTTATCGAACTCGATGATACTTGTGAAAGGGGGATATTAGATGATGTCCTTGGTGTTGATTGTGTAAAATGTTCATGTGGGGTGGGTAAAGTTGTATCTGATAATAATTGCTGATTTGTATCTTCTAATTCATCTATTCAGAAGTTGCTCTAAGACTTCTTCCTTTAATTTATTTATAATTTCGTCAGATAGCATTTTATTTCTAACAATTACTCTTCTTTGATCGGCTATTCTTTGTGCAGAAACTTTTATATGTGGAAATTTTAGAATAAATTGGTCGGGAAGTTTCTTGCAGTACATAGTCCTATCTGTTTCTAGTTTGGTGATGTACAAGTATGTGCGCATTATAAAAGTATTAATTTCGTCATTCCATTGCATGCGCACTCTAGGTTTGCCAGCTTTAGTGGGTGGGTAGTTTCGCAGGACACGTGGCTAGTGCCCCCTGCGAAACATCTTCAGCTGGGGTTATGACTGTATTATTGTTATGTGATTCTATATTAATCTGTTCGTTATAACGACTACTAATTGAAGGTGATGTTTGAATTGATGGTGTATATGATACGGTACTTGGGCTATATGGTTCCACAGAGGAACTTATCCTGTCAGTAAGTCTATCAATATTGTCTGTGGATTCGGCTGTAGCATATTGAGTGGTGGAAGCCCGCCTGTTCAGCTCCACACCGCTGACGGTACGCATGCTGAAACACCCAGCGTCAGCTCCAGGTCTGCCCCGGCGATCACCCCCGGGCAGCGGTCCTCTCAGATTCCTATTTAAACGGGTCTCCATATTGAATGGGTTACCATTGCCAAGTTAGCCACGCCAGTAAAATGTTCGTGTGTCCGCCCCCACGTGAGTCAGATGTTCGACTCGGACGTATGGTTGGGTTTTAGGGGGCTTATTATTATTATTATTATTCTCTTTATTTTCATACCTATCCTATCTTTTACATTTTTAAATATAACACAAAAAAATTAAAAATGTTATTTAAAAATATACAAATAGATTCCCACCGACGATGGGAATAGGATCCAAGTCACCGGTGGTTAGGGCTCCAGAGCTAGAAATTTCCTCATAATGCGAGCCGTTTGCAGAAGGACTGCCTTTTGCATCAAACTCTTGACCCAGCTGCCTAGTTTCAACCTTTCTAGATGGTATTCGAGGGTTTTGGCTATAAGTCCATTAACGGACACAACTATCGGAACAATTATTGCTGAATCAATATCCCACATATCGACAATCTCGTGAGCCAAGTCCAAATATTTCTCTTGTTTGTCTTTTTCTGCTTTAGTATTATTATTATTATTTCTCTGTGGTCACAGAAATACTAGGCTATGTTGCCCGTTGCTCGTGACCAAGATTGAATATGATATTTAGTACTCCGATGTATACTTTTCACTAAATGTATATTTATTTTTTACTACACGGCTACACATACCTTATTTTTGGTAACGAACCCATGGTTCATAGCATTAATTCATCAACAATATAACATTATACATATAGTTGCTGAATTAAAAAAGAATGATGTAAATAAGTATTTCAAACAAACATACCTATAAACTCTTCAGTTTTTGTTATTCATTGTATTAGGTACTGTTCAGTCCGTATGGTGACGGATTATAAATACGAATTGTCACCACCCCATATCATCCCATGGGTGTCGTAAGAGCCGACAGAGGGAGCATATTATGCAGTGAACAGCACTGTAAGAGGAGGAAAACTTGATACAAACCCTATACCAACCCGCTTGGCCAGCGTGGTATAGTAGGCCAATTCCTATTTTCAAAGGAGAGGCCTAGTCCAGCAGTGGACTGTTAAAGGCTGATGATGAGGATGAGTATTACAGTTTGGCTAACAATAATAGGGACATTGTATAAACGGTAATTTAGTGTGTTATAAACTTAAGTTATTGAATTATCCTAACTAAGATAAATATTAAGTAAAATCATTGAAACAATTAGGTATGTATGGCCTTTCACAGATATGGGCATGCAAATTGGCTGTGAATCATCTGTATCTATAAAATATTTGCATTATTGACTGGCTGACAGACAAGCTACAGCCATGGCATGTATGTACCTTGGGAACTATAGAGGTGCAATGAGAAGAGATTGCTTGAAATTGCCACGCGATCGCGCAGTTAAATTTAAAAAATGTGCCGTCGTAGCTATAGGCATCCTCTTGTAGAGGTTTAAAGCAGCGGCCCACGACTCCGCCTGCTCTAAACTGCAAGCTTTATGTTACATACTTACAGGTAACGTAGTAAAAAATCTTACCTACACCCTACACTCAGGAAATAATTTCTGAAACTTTCTTACGTATGTCAAGTCCCATTTGAAAACTGTACCTATATTTTAGCATGGATACAATATCATCGTCCCAGTGTTATCCCGGTTGCATGCAGAACTAACTTTGTAGGCTCTTCCTTTATTGTTCAAGCTATCTTGCTATGGAATAGGCTCCCTCCTGAAATCAGAATGTCCACTAACCGTTACGCATTCAAATTGAAAGTTCTAGAGCTCCTTTTTGAGAGATTGAAGGAATCTGCACAATGTTTTCATCAGTTCTGGTTTTGTGTATTATATTATATATATTTTGTATGTATTTATGGTGTATGTGTATAGTTTATGTAATATGTATTATTATGTATGTATATAGTAATATACTCATTTATTTATAATATAATAAATTTATAATTTTATTTATAGTATAATATTCAATTTATTTATATTACATTTGATATATCTAATTGTTATAATTATCTCTATATATATAATGCACCTACCGTGCTTGTCTCTGCACCACCAAAAGGTCCGACTGGTAGATAATGCCTTACGGCATTAAGTCCACCTTATGTACTATGTATATTGTGCATGAAGAAATAAATAAAAAATTAATAAGTCTAACTATATAGCTGAAGCAGGTATCTTCTGTTCATCTCCAGGGACACTCAATTGAGAAAATATATCAATATACATTCAGTAGGTAACAACAGTATCGGAATTGATTATTTGTTGATGGTTCCAAATTTGATTTTGTCTTTTATGTTGTTGTTAGATTAATGATAATAATAATATATTCTACCACATTCACACAATCACAATTCACACAACCACACAATCGCATGAGAGGCGCTGAGGACATGCTAGAACGAGTCAATTCCGACCCAACCTTCATGAAACGCATTAATTGTTACTGGTGACGAGACCTGGGTTTACCAGTTTGACATGGAAACTAGTCAACAAGCTTCGAAGTGGCGCCTTCCAACTGCAACGAAACTGAAAAAACCACGCCGAACTCGTTTAAAAGTTAAAGTCATGTTGAATGTTTTCTTTGACTATCGTGGTGTTGTGTACTCGGAATTCTTGCCGGAAGGTCAAACGGTAAATATGGAATATTATTTGAGCATACAAGAATCGAAAGTTAAATTAAATTTAGAAAGCGTCATGAAAATCATCCGCATCGCAGTCAATTGGAAGCGTGCCCAGAAGACTGGCAGCGTTGCCTTGTTGAATGGAAATACTCATCTTTTGTGCCAAATACGTGCCAGCCTTCTGGTCACACAATGCGTCGATCGAGTGAAGAGTAGAATCTTTGCAAGATCCCAAAAAACGGATCTCGCACTTAGACCCCCTGACCCCAAGATTTCGACCCCAAACGGTTCAAATATGATATCTCCTACTAGTTTTACGTATTTGCGCCGTTTGAGGGTCTCCGATCTGAAGCAGCAGCAGCGCCCGCACAACCTGCTGTGCTGGGAAGATGTGATAGCGTAAGGGTATCGACACACGTCGCGTCACATACCAAAGGCGTAACCACCACGGCAACAAAGACATCCCTTCCGGTCTTTTGCCAACGTCGCGTGCCAAGCCCTGAGGCTCAAGTTGGGCTGGAACGCCACCGGTGACAAGAGCTATTAAATTGTTAATTAAGAACTGTAGAGAAAGGACGCATTTTTGTCAGTTATTCATCATTTCATCATCAATCGTAAAGTAACAGTACCTAAACTGTTGCGTTTCGTTCGGTGGGTGAGAGTGCCGAATGCCCTATCCCCTATTCCTTCTCGCTCATCCAATCCCTTTTCCCAACCCCAAGGGGTAGCAACGCACTTGTGAGTCCTGTGGTGTTGCTTGTGTCCATGTGCGGCGGTAATTGCTTACCAGTCGCGTCTCGATGTATCTCACTAAAATTATTATACACATTATACATAAAAATTATAACTTGTTTATAATAATAATATAATCGAAACTTAACTTATAAATGTTATGTAGTATACATATAATATATATGTATATCAACCACTGCAATTATTTATATAAAGAAACACGCCACAGTACTTTGTTCAGAATCGGCTACTGAATCCATTTCCATCATTTGTAATATTGTTTATTTTTGGTAAAATAAACAATGTCCTAAAATAACTAAAATAACGTAAATTGTAGTCACTCGTTACATTAAAAAGATGAGCTATTCGAAAATAAACCTTAAGTCAAAGCAGAACGGCATAAAATGCATTAGTAAAATGGTTCAACGTTGACTTACACGAACGCACACATTTATACAACACAATAGACGGCAAAAGACAATAATACACAGTTGACCACCAAAACATCTACTATCCATCATTCGCAAACGTAGGTAGGGTAAATACGCTAAACGTCGGCCTCCCCCCAAACTTCGGCCGTCTGCACATTTTTAGCTTGCGTTCATTTAAAACGTAATGAAGTGACAAATTTGCCACTCGAATTACAACCTTAGTTCATGCTCTATATGTACAAACCGTTACTTTCCGATTACGCCACTCACTCTTCGCACACTGAGCATCAGTAGCGATTGCGCCGTCGAAGCGTCAATTTTATATTAAAAGTACCTTACTTGCTGTGAATACCCACACTTCGGGGATTGATATTAGAACGGTCAGACATTCCTTTTTTTGTTTTAAGCTTTATTATCAGTAATTAGTGATTCTTACTATATTTTGAGATAGTTTTTCCAATGTTTTACGTATTGTTTTAAAGGGAAAATAGGAGGCCGCCAATAGAATACAAATTTTGAATTAAAACCGGATTCTCGGCCGTGGCCGACTTAAAGTAAATGCAGTCTGTTTTATAAATTCAAATTGTACTTATTCCATCGGCTTAATAAGAGAATTTGCAACGCATATAGGCAAATAAATCTATTTTACGTTTAATCGCCAAATACCGGCCGGGGTGATATTAGTTGAATCTCGAGAAATAATGTACCCAAAATAGGGGCCGGCTTTAGAAACATTAAAGATCGTAATGTCGACCAGCCTCGAATTCGAGCCCAACTATACAGGCTGATTACTTTTTCTTATTTTCTCAAAATTAAATATTTATTATACATTTATTTATTAATAATATAAAGAGTTAATTTTAAATGTAGGAGTTGATATTATTGAAAACATTTATGGTAGCTTATTATGGTATGGGAATATAAGATATACATTGCTCTTTGGAACTTGCTACCTTAACCCATGTTAATTAGCTTAAAAAATATAAATGGTTGGTCGTGAATATTTCATTCAATAATTAACCTGCATGTCACAAAAAGCTGCCCTTAGAATTAATGCTTTTAATTTAAGGTACTACAATGACAGCAGGGAGATCCAGGGCCTTCACGAAAACAAAGAAAATTATGCAGTTACGATCGCACAAAAATAAAGGAAGCACTTTAGGCAATAAATAATGGAATGCCCATTCGTGCAGCCTCTTAACTATTTGGCGTCCCGCGAACGATGACGTTGCAGGATAGATTGGCTGGTCGCATAGACATACATACATTTAAAACGGGACGTCCTTCGGTTTTGAATCCAGCCAAAGAAGAAATACTAGTTCAATGGCTAATACAACTCGCGAAGTGCGGTTTCCCAAGAAAAAAAACCAGATTTAATTAATAGTGTAAAAAAAAATATGAAAGCCGAAAACAGGCAAAATCTATTCAATGATGATACTCCGGCCAAAAAATGGTATGAATTATTTTTGAAAAGACATCCAGAACTAATTATAATTATTGTGATGTTTACTTTGATAAAAATTGTAATACCTAACATTATTTAAGTGCAAATAAAAAAAATACTTTACCTTCTATTAAACCAATAACGATTAATAACGTATACTTAGTGAGACTCCTGCCAAAATAAATCATATTAATAATATTTTTCAGTCTTAATTTAAAACATCCTATACCCGGCCGACATTTGGGAAAAACGCGACCGACCATGGACCGTGAACGGCCGACTTTAGGGTTTTTTCGTTCTCGACGCAACAAAACCTTAGAACTTTTTCCTTGTAGTAGAAATGTCAATCTTATGCCCATAAACATGAAATAGATTTATCAAACTATCCAAAACCGCATCGGAAGCTGTCCTTTTGTTGCAAATTGATGGTGCCAGACCGATCCCAAAACAGAAAAACCGTAAGGTGGCCGACATTTAGCGTATTTACCCTAATAAAGAACGGGAAAGAGCGAGACATACCTAATGTCTCGCTCGCGCTGGTGACAAGCGCTGGCGATGCGCATAGACATGTTATGACAAGTACAACCGGGAATATAGATCTATCTATCAGTGAGTGTTGCGAAAACTTTTTTTAAAGTTCACTTGTTTACGAAATGTGTATAAAATAAATATCAACAAGACGGTGCCGGTGTGGAATGTTCGACATCATCTTGATGTTGACTTGACACCCCTGGACTTTCTCATTGTGGAGAAATATTAAATCAATAGTTTATTGTGACGAGAGAACAAGTGCCGGTTAATTAATTAAAGATACTAGCTGCTTTTGAAACAGTGAAAAGATTTGATTTGTGAGGAAACAGTGAAGTGTTAAGTTGGCTAAAGAAATGTGATTTAAGCCTGTAAGTTATTTGATTATTCTATTATTGTAGGTAACTATTTAGATTCATAACTTTAAACACGCCTTTCTTGTTTAATTCTCTCGTTGATATTCTAAATTCTTTTACTTTATCTAGATATCAATAATGCAAACTAGGTATGATTAAGTTAAGATAGTCACTTACGATGTTAAGAAACAATAAATCGTGCATGTGAATAACAAACATTAAATATTTCGACTCATAATAATATCTTTGGTAATATCAGCAGTGGCCGACAAATTATTCAAACATCATTTTTGTAAGCCCCACTCTATCAGAGTGTGGTTTACAGACTGAATTTCAAACATTTTGTTACATCGTATCGTATTTCGTTCCTATCAGATCGCTGTTGTTTGTTTACCATAGCAACCATTTCGTTTGCGTACGTGCGCTGATTTAGTGACCGTAATTGAGTTAATACTTTAAAGAAAAACAATCTTTACGCAAATAAAAAAAATATTTCAATGCATGCGTTATGATTGTAACAAGGTATTCTAATTGGGGTGTCTGAGGATGTGCGTTATTTCCGTTACACGTTGTATATTTTTCAAACACCAATTTTTTGATTCGATGTTTTTTTTTTCTTATAGTCTCACGCCTGTATCCCCGAAGGGGTAGGCAGAGGTGTAAATATTATACCCACATTTCGCTAGGAATTTTTAGGTCCCACGTAATAGGGGGCGAGCCTGTTGTCGTTACCGGACACATAATCAGACTCCGGGCTGCTACTGAGTATTCGGAAAAACCCTGTAACACTTGCCCGACCCGGGAATCGAACCCGGGACCTCCGATCAGCAGTTGCATACGCTATCCACTAGACCACGGAGGCAGTCACGTAATTCGTTGTACCTAATTAGTGAAAATTGGACCTCATGGTATATTCCGGAGCTGTGTAATCACGTGAAGGAAATTTTGAAAGCTGGTACGGTACCAAAGTTGTAGAGAATTAATTTTGGAACACAATTTTTTTAAGCTGTGTGGCTAATAGTTTTCAGGGAACCACTGAAACCACCTTACCACTCTTTTCAAGATGGCTGCAGGATAAGGATGCTACCTCACAAACTAAGATTTAATCTTACAATTAGAATCACTCTTCTGACAAATGCACGCTAAGACTGAAAAAAAATACGTTTCTAATTCAATCTTTTGGTTCCCCTTTTGTAATTTTTTTGTTAGAGGAATTGCCGATTCTTCAGGTTGGTGTATGGATTCCATAGATCTAAAGCGGCCAAATCTTTAAATATCATTCGAATCCACTCAAAACTGCAGGTAAACAGCTGCATGAGCTGCAACGTGCATGTAAATTGCGGTTCACAGATAATTCTACTAAGACTCTACTTGTGCTTTTAAACTGGGCGTATGTGAAGACTACAACTTTAATGGCAGTACCTACTTCATTCCTACGCGTTAAAATTTGACTTTTTAATCCTCAGCAAAGTGAGGAATTCAAAAATATCAAAGACTCATTTGAGTGTTCCCCTCCACGGAAATCTTTAGTAAAAGGCGAAAGATTTATGCGTTTTGAAGGGAAACCAGAGTTACACAAATTTTGCCAGTGAGCCGACCCAACCAAGCCGCGGAGAATCTTAACATCGCGGTTCAGAAAGTGACGTCGTATGCACAGTGTCCTCTGTTGGTGATTGTAAAGTTGGAAAGTTAAGATTTGCCAACATTTTTTAGTTATTTTACTAGCAATGTAAAATGCAATGTTCTACCATAATAAATGATATTATTTTAAACACACTATAGTAGTAGTTAAGTAAGTAATTACGGTAGCTTTTTTTAGCCGAATCATAAAGAATAAAAAATAAATCCCAAATTTAAAAAACAATGATTGATAATAAATAATAAAATTATTTAAATATAATTATTATACGATGATGCCATTTGGTAATTCCTATACTTACAACAAATGCTAATTCAAGTTTGCTCTGACCTGCCCTATGTTTCCAACTTTTATTACCACTGATAGTAGATCAGAATTAAATTTTGGATAATACTACATTTATTTTGAACTAACCGTTTTACCATAATTATTTAAATATTTTTCATTATAAAAATTAATTAAACCCGCTAATCATTATATTTCATGAAGGTACCAACAAACAGTCGACACTGAATGCTATTCACCACATACCACTTTCTGACTTTCGTGATTTACCGGTACATGATGAAATTGAAGTCATGAAGACCTGTAGATAATTTGGCTATTGATTAAAATTTACAATAACTTCTGCATTCTCTCAGAATATATAAAACACTAAAACCAGGTACATCCCAATCGAATCGAATGTTAACAATGCTTGACACAGAACAATAAAGGCTTTAAGATCGTCGAGATAGAGTTCAAATTCCTAATCTCAATCTTGCTCTGCTGGTCACTTCGATGTTCAACACCATATTGGAGACAACAAAGATGTATAATTATTGTAAAACGCATAAAATTCAGTGCTATAAATCAAAATAAGCGAGGAGTGCCGCAGGGTATCTCACTGTCGCCGTAAGTTTACTAGGTATTGTAACAAATCAATAATATACATAAAATATACCTATTTTGTTCACACGGCTCCGCCCTTCCAGCGTGAAAGTCTACCTTCTACCTTTGTATAGATGTTGAAGTAAGTTTAACTGAATATTAAACGAAACCTGAGCCATAATCTTATCTTGTTTTGAGTTATCACTTATCAATCTCAACTAACAATTGAAAAATATTAACAACTCTATGAAAACTTATAGGGCAATAAAAAGACCTTTAGCGAATTTCTAAATGTACATACACAATTCGAAATAATTATTGTCTTGGCAATATACAAGCCTAATTAATTTTCGTGCTGCTTTTTACACAGTATTTGCTCTTGACTGCTTTTTATTTTAACAAAAAGTTATATTTCATGTTTTGATAAATAACTCAACAAGCTATTTCATATCTCAATTGCTTAGTTCACTTAATACATGCATTTATCATATAATAATATTAATGACTTAACTTCTCTAAAGTAACATTTAACAAGAAAAATTAAAGAAAACTTAACGTGACTGGTAACGCCATCTATCATTACATTTTAGAATTAGTTTCATCATTTGTTTTATTAAAATTGTTTAGACTCAGATAATTTAAAGATTTTCTTTCAGGAGCAAAAAACAAATGTTTTATTTAAATGTACAAAGTTAGTCAGGTATGAACTAAAAAAATACAAACAAAGTACATAAACAAGCATTTGTAAATAAAGAAATACTTATAAGAATAAAAAAGAACAAATTAAATATTGACTAGTAATAAAAAACTTAATATATATTGCTTAATACAAAAGTAGCATAACAATTATAACATTTTGCTAAAATTAACGTTACAATAAATACTTAACGAAATAATAAAAATTAACGGGCCGGCCACACATAATGCTACGACGCGGGACGAAAATGTTTAGGAGTTAAAAATAAATGAAAGTACATGTTTATTCTTCTTCGGATTAAAGCAAAGGTAAAAGAAAAAAATGCTTACTTCTTAAAGTCATAGCTGAATATGACGTTATGGGTGCACAAGATAATAAAGCAAAGAGTTTGGATGTAGGGAATGAACTCGTCTAAATAGTTCATGAGTTTACTGCCAGATGACACTGTACATACAACGTCACTTTCTGAACCGCGATGTTAAGATTCTCCGCGGCTTGGTTGGGTCGGCTCACTGGCATAATTCTAGTAACTCTGGTTTCCCTTCAAAACGCATAAATCTTTCGCCTTTTACTAAAGATTTCCGTGGAGGGGAACACTCAAATGAGTCTTTAATATTTTTGAATGCCTCACTTCGGTGAGGCTTATCAACTTCGATAATCGACATAGGTAGGTATTACAGAAGCAGTTTAAGTGTTTAATGTATATAGTTACAGTCACTTTTATATCGATCGGTTTTTCTTATTATTTCGTCACACTAAACATAAGGTAAGGTGAATCCGGCATAGACGTTTTTGCTAAAAGCTTGTATAAGTAACAATTATTATCCCTATATCTAAAAAGATAAAATATTACAATATCAGTACTTGTTTAGTAAGGCATGATTTCGTGCTTTTCATCACTAACAGTTCTTAATTTTAAACTACTTATTGGCGGCTGGTAATATATTATGTTTATCTCAAACTGATCAAATCTTTTGGTTCAAGTTGCTATTGCCAATTCGTCTACGTAGACAAATCAAGAATGGTCATTTATAGAACAGAAATCGTAGGTGGTCGATAGCATAGCTATCGCAGAGGGTTGGCGCGAGGACACTAACCTTGTGGCAACGGCGCCACCATCGATATAAACTCTTGTGCAAAAAAACGGCCACCATACAGTCATTGGCTTAAGTGTTATATATTCGCATTGATAATATTA
Organism: Euclidia mi; assembly: GCA_944739405.2. Classification (NCBI taxonomy): domain Eukaryota; kingdom Metazoa; phylum Arthropoda; class Insecta; order Lepidoptera; family Erebidae; genus Euclidia; species Euclidia mi. Next base: position 58,648,518 of record OX123196.2, on the reverse strand, counting down.
ATATTTTTAGTATGTCATTAGCATAAATTACTTGACATTTCTTATTATCAATGCGAATATATATTTTAACACTTTAAATCCTGGAATTAGTATTTTAGTCAATGTAAACAGAGAGCCATGTATATTATCAATAGAAAAGTCAATCACTGTAAGGTTTATATGTACTCATTGGGCGCCACCTAGTCGTATGGAACAATTTAAGGACTTAGGAAAATTCGATTTCGTAGATGCTCGCTGATAACACTAGCTAATACTATTATAAAATATTAAAAACAAACATATTGTATTGTCCCGAACTGGAGCACGTCGGATTATGGCACAGCTAAATTAAATAGCTACATATAAAAAAAATATGCTACATTATTATGGGTCATAGATTCGCTGCGACTTGTTCATTGATAAAGCGGTAACAAAAGAATTTGGGTCTAAATAAATCAAAAACTGACCACTTAACAATTGCTGATCTGGCACCTCGATATATGTGAGGAGAATTAGGAGTCCTAATATACGGCCCTGGCTTAGTTTAGGCAGAATTAAATTTTTTGATTTTGTTTGTATAGGTAATAATAGAACTATTTTTTTTGTTTTATTTGCTAGATTATGGTATCAGGTTCTGAAACAAGAGTATCATCAGATGAAAATCGTTAGATTGTCATGTCTCTTCAAGATTTCTATTTGTTATAATCTACTCCAGGTCTCATGACAGCCTTAAAAGCTGTTTAGCGAATACTATTCGAATGTTTAGAGATGGGGCTTCGGGAGAATCCAAGACTCGGAATATACTTAGTTGCTGCTTGCTAGTGCTATTCCAACTTGTTACTTTCATTCAGCTATCATAGTCCTCACCAAAGTGAGGCATTCAAAAATATTAAAGACTCATTTGAGTGTTCCCCTCCACGGAAATCTTTAGTAAAAGGCGAAAGATTTATGCGTTTTGAAGGGAAACCAGAGTTACTTTACATAGGCAAGCGAGCCGACCCAACCAAACCGCGGAGAATCTTAACATCGCGGTTCAGAAAGTGAAGTCTATTGCACAGTGTCATCTGGCAGTCCACTTATGAACTATTGAGGCGAGTTCATTCCCTACATCCAAACTTCTAACTTAGTCAACTTGAGCTTAAATAGTATTCAACTACGAATTAAGCCAAATATATTTTCATTTACTACAGTTTTAAAAGAAGAAATAATTACCTCCATAAAATTTATAACTCATTAAACCATTTTGTTGCTGCGTTCTAACGTTATGTGATTATGTGTGACCCGTTATATTTTATTATATCGTTAAGTATTTAACGTTAATTATAGCAGAATGGTAATAATTTAATAATTCTTATGCTACTTCAATATTAAGCAATATATTCAGCTTCTCATGAACAGTTCATATTAATTTGCTTTGTTGTCTCTTTAGTCATTTATTTATTTACGAACGTTTGTTTATTTCTGTAGGTACTAGGTAGGTAAGTACTCAGTTTTTTTTAAATGTAATATCTGATTTATCTAGTACATTGAAATTTAACTTAATTTTTTCTGGACTCCTGAAAGAAATCGCATTAAATTGTTTTCATTTCTTGGTTTTAATCTAATGAAAGAAAATATTAAAACATAAACGTCGTTCTAAAATGTAATGACAGATGGCGTTATTATTCACGTTAAATTTTCGTTAAATTTTGCCACTATCTAATATAACGCTTTTGATTTTTTTAACAAACTATGTTTCTCTTTAAGTTATTTCATTACTGTGTATTTGAACTAAAAAATGGAGGTGTAAGAGAAAGTTAAAAATAATGGAGAAATAGCAGCAGTGGTAATTTGTAGAACACATGTAGAACATGATGATGATGCGGCAGAACTTTTTAGTCTCGCCAGAGATCGAATTAAATATGCAGAGCTGACTGCCAACCTTCACTAGTTGGAGAGGCACTACAAGAAGAAGAAGATGATGATGATCCTTCATTTAAAATATATAAATATATATTTTTGTGGGATTTCAGTTTTCGTTAAGGGTCTTTTTACACCCTGTATATTTGTTTGTTGAATATTCTTTATTTCTAGCTCTCATTAAGTCCGGCGAAGTTTTACTAAATGTTGAAAAACTGATAATTGTCTGGGGGTCTAGTCCTAGTTTGCACTCGATTGTTGGCAAATGAGTGTCACTCGACGGTCACAATTGCCATAAATTCTCTAAATGCGTGCTTTGTATTGTATCGTGTTGTAATTCTCTAAATGTGGCCTCATGTCAGTGCTTATATGCTAAATATAACAAACGGTACAATAATGCCATCTATCAATACGGTTATAACTTATTTAAAAAAATAATGGCGTCATCTATGTTTTACTTGTTACAACAAACGTCATGTCGACGGTGTAGGTATTTATTTATTTACGAGATATTCTAATAGATGGCGTTTTACGAAAAACTGTACATAACGCGTTTTTGTAAGTTTTAAGTAATATTAGTATAATTTCTTTAATATAAATAAGCAAGGTAACGATAATTTCTGAAATTTATTTTCATAAAGAAATAAATACAAATGATATAATACTTTTTATTAAGTGGTTCGATAGATGTCGCTACCCCGTCGGAGGTGTGCCTGGGAAGTATGTACAGTAGATGTACAACCCATGTCCGGTCCACAGCGGGCAATACCGGCAACTTCAATGTGGCTGTAGGTTTGCACCAAGGTTCGGGTCTTAGCCCTTACCTCTTCCTGCTTATAATGGACGCCCTTACGGCGGACATACAAGAAAAGGCTCCCTGGTGTATGCTGTTCACCAACGACATTGTGTTGATTGCCGAGAGTGCTCCTGAGATCCAAGGCAGACTGACAAAGTGGTGGCAAAGGCTGGAGAGTGTAGGCTTGAAAGTCAGTATAAGCAAAACTGAGTACTTGTTTTGCGAGTTCGGCGGTCTCTCCAGTCCCGCGCCCATATCCCTTGCTGAAGAACCTATATCGGTCTGCCCCGACTTCCGGGTTACCTCGGGTTACTTATTTAAGGGGACAGGGAAATAGACCGCGATGACACGCACCGGGTCAACTCAGGTTGGATGTACCTAATGTCGACAGGTCACAGGAACAACTTGAGACCCACAGATGCCTCATAGGTTGCACAAAGAGCCCCGACCGGTCAACGGACACACCCAACACAGACAATCGTGTGTGTACCTACATGCATGCACACACAAGCCCACGTGATCGCATCCGCACTGTTGCATACATAATCAGGCTAGCAGTGTGGCAGTTACTGCAGTTTTCCTTGTTTGTTGTTGAATGAGGTGCTGTTTTTGTTATTGTTGGAAATAACATTAAATACTTGTATTTTTCAGGCTTTTTGAGTGTATGGTAGGTATTGGGGATATCTAAAAAAATAAAAAAATCCCTAAAACCCAGGGTTTTAGGGATTTTTTTCTCGTATGAGAAAAGCTATGGTTTGCTTATTAATTATATCTTGATCTCAGCCCAAATAGGTTCATCTTCTGCCGAACATATTAGGCATCCCATTTTGAAGACGCTATGATTTATATTAGAAATCCTAATAACTCTTTCCTTGATCCAGATATCATCCCATCAGCTCCTCACCTATTAAGGCATACCTATACCTACTCAAAGCACGACATTAAATACACAGATATTGTTTGTTTATTATAATATTGTAAACATATTGAAATCTTTATGAAGAATATGAATGCTATGATAGATGCTAATATTCACATAATCAACAGAGTTAAATACATAAATTATATGTCGTGTCGCATCAAAAGTGCAATCTCATTATACAATGACTATTTATTCTAAATATTTACAAATTGTGAAACACCTAAGTAAATCTCCATAAATAAAATGATTCAGAATTTTAGCGATTAATTCAATGCTGGTGTGAAATACGAGGTAATTCTTATGCTCGGGCCACACTACCTTACCGTCTACCGGGCTGTTACCGCCATAATTATGGCAATAAATTACCGTTAAATTACTGCGTGAAGTCGTGTGGTTACACTAGAGTTTACCGAGATATGCCAATGAACTAGGCGGTAAAAATATCATTTTTCAAGATGGCGGATGAAGCTGCAGCTGTTTGGTATTTTATGAGTGCCAATTATTTTAACATGAATCTTTTAAATTTTTAGCTTTCTGTCGGGTATCCTAGAGAGACGGTTCGGATTGCAATAACTCCAAAATTTCGAGCGCTTTTTCATTTGACCACTCCATATCGGCAGATAGTGTAGATACGTGCGTCGTCGTCGAACTCGTGTTGCACACTGAACAAACGGTAGTGTGGCCACAAACGCAATAATTACTGCGGTAATCTTCTTTGATGTGCGAAAAAGACCGCCGCCGGAGCTATTGCCTACCGGCATATGCCATATTGATTGGCATTGTAAAATTATGGCCATAAATCGCGGTTACACCTAGGCGTTGTTGAAATTATGGCAATAATTGTTGGCATATCCCGGTAGTGTAGCCCGAGCGTTACACGGAGATCCCCTTTCACCTCAAGCTTTGAGGGGGAACCCCCTGTGACAGTAATGGTTATGTTATTATTGTTTTGATTAAAAGTTGCTTGAAAATCCCCATACCACAGTTTAAAGACATATGGATTATTTGACTGTGCCCATACTTTGAAATAGCCGTACAAAAATGTGGGTAACGGCTTGTCTGTGTAAATAATTTCCTTGCGTTACTGCCTGACTGACAGATAACGCAAAGCCTATTGGGCATAAGAAGCTGAAATTAGGCATGTATGTTCGTGAAGACCACAAGGGTGCACTAAGAAAAGATTTTCCGAAGTCCCCATGGAATATATAAGAAACTGTTAAACTAAAATAAAATGTACGCGCGTAGCTGCGAGCATTCTCTCGTGTATTATAATTTATAATTATGTTGCAATAATCTAGTAACAATGTACGTACAAAACACGTCACAAAATTTAGATATTTCGCCATATGTGTGGTAAAATTGTTCTCAAGATTGATGAAAGATTGCGTCAGATGCCCGTCATTAGTAAGTACCTACTTGGGTAGGTCTGGTCACTTTAGGGCCATTGTTAAGTGATGGCAGTCACGTAGGCAATTTTTACTTCAATTTATTTATTTCCCCTTTTATAATTTTTAGTATTAACGTTTGTTACACCATAGACATTGATACAAGGGCTTAGAACCGTAGCGTAGCTTAGATCCCTTAGACGGGCCCTATATGTGTTTTCTCGGCCCCTGCCTATTATTTTAGTAGTTTACCTTTAAGTTACAAAGCAAAGCCTAACTTGCATCTAAAAATAATATCTGATGTCAATACAAATTACGTAAGTAGTTACCTAGACTTTAGACCTTGCGGACAACAAAACATAAAACTCATCATTATCGTATCTACCTCTGTTCACATCCGGGAACATCCGACGTCATCGAAAGTTGACTAATTGGAAACTGAACCTGCAACCTGTCGAAACAATGAGCACGTTATCGCATACGTCACTGCGCCAGTGGTTTCCCCAAACATCACGCACACATGCTAGCGCGTGTGTTTATTTACATCACACACGTCAGTTGTGTGGTCCAAGTGATAAGATGCTTGCGAGTACAGATAGCTCGATGACGAAAAAATATTTGTGTTGATCGAAAGGAGTATACGTCAGGTTTACATCATATTATTTATGAAGTTATTCTCAGCATTACGATTCTAAAATGATGGAAATTACTTTATTGTGGATCCGTTTATTGTATAAATAGAAAGTTTCACAAACGTCAATTACATTCTGAAAATAATATTTAATTAGGAAAATTTTATTAAGTTGAAAGTTGAACCTGTTGAACTCTTTTTCTTAGACGTCTGCTTCGTAGACTCGTAGACCCAATCTTGTCAATTAACAGCCGAAATTTAAAAAAAATATGTTAAGTAGTGTTGATTGTCAGTTACTAAATCATACCATACTACAAATCTACCAGATTCAGCAAATGGCAAATATAGAACCAAAATAAAAAACTAAATGAAGAAAATCCAAAGAATAGACACGCAAACCACTTAAAAAGTGCCACGCCCATTTCACTTCCATATTATGACCTCGCTGCATCTTACAACTTGTGCCACCCCCGATCACTCAGTCACCGCGTGGTCTCACTTTCGCGACGCGGCGATGCGTCAGCGCACACACATACACACGCAAACATATACACACACACATCTAAACACCCACGTATACAAGCGCTTCGTAACCGACACTCCGGTTCTAAAACATTTACAAACGTGTGACTAACGTTTTTATAAAGAAATTAGCGTTAATGATATTTATACTATTTTTTTAATTAGGTATAGCTTATGAAAATAGACTAAAGAACTGTGTCCTCAGTAAGAGTGAACAGCAGGTCAAATGTGGGCGTGGCAAACCTTGGGTCAAATAAGCAGGACCTTTTCGAACATTCGCTCAGTTTATGAATATAACGTATATTTATAATTATACCTACATTTAGAGGTAACAGTAGATACTTACTGTATATTACCTGTAATCGTAAGAAATCTGGGAAATGTATTTCCTGTAGTTGTGCAATATTCGGATAATATTTACCTGATAGCAATTATTCAATGTGACTCTACCTGTAAAAGTAAATAAATAAAAGTTACTGCCATTGATTAAAATATTCAAATTACGAACAATGTTTAAGTTTACCGTCTCTATGTTTACTGTAAAACACATAGACAACCTTATTTATAATTATTACTTCCTCATATATTCATTATTAATCCAGAACAGTCACTGTGCAAGCACAAAAATATAAAATTAGCAATTTTAAATACATAATTAAAGGTAACCTTTACAAATAAAACATGATTCAACTGTTCTATTTTAATTCGGAACGACCGCTACTTAATTTTGGTAGTGTTATAGCTGACCTTTGGCTTTTTAAAAACCGGAAGAGTTCGATTTGCTACTTTCGACTGCCAGAAAAGGTTGCATAAATATGGTTTCTTGACCTGTGGCAAAAAGTAGTGATAACTAGTCTTATTTTAAATCAAATTTACAAGTAGATATCTATGTATAAGTTTAATATAATATATTATGTCCTGACTGACATAAATGACATCGCAAAGCCTAAATACTGAAGCTAGAAACTTGGAATGTTCACATCGAGTTCCTTTTATGATGGAAGCACCCATCCCACTAAGAAAGGATTTTTTATTATGCCACCCTTAAGGGGATAAAATTGGGCTGGAATGATTGTTTGGAAATCCACAAATTTTGATGCTATGATTTTTTCTCCCTGTTAACATAGTTTTTGTTACTGTTAAAGTATTCGTGTATAAATCGTTTATTTCCCGCCATAGGACAGGCTATGCCTAGTGTGTGGGATAAGTATGTTTTATTTTTTTAAGGCTTAAATGGAAATAAAGATTTTATTTTATTATTTATTATTATTAAAATAGTGTTTCTGTTCAAGATAATCTGCACGACTGACCTACAGCGCCTAGTGTGAGAATGAATCATACCATTTGTTTCGATGAAACGAATTGATTGTTCGAAGTGTTTTATGGCTTTATTTCTAACAATGAAAAGGGTTTTAATGCGAAATTGCACATGGCAACTATTACCAATGTTTTTGAAACTAAGAACTGTTTCTAAAGTGAAAATGTTTATGTGTAGGTACTTAACCTCAAAAGTTTGTATAAAAACACAAACAACTGTCAAGTATTACCTGCCTTACCTTGCAGGTAAAATAGTTGTGCATTTTTGAGTAAATTTAACATAGGTTTGGTAACTTTTCATACAACTTTGTATTAGACTGAGCGTGGAATGACCTCATTATTTTACTAATTTTGGCAGATATTTGTTTACAAACATTAGTATGGACCTACCTGTACAGGTAGGTATATGAACTTGGATAGTTGTAGGTGGCTAGACAGTTCTCGAAGATATGGCAGTGAATTATTGTAGTACCTATTCTGAAACTTGTGACGCACCGTTCACGATGCGTTTAGTACTTACTAGACTCATAGGTATATTCAGCGCTATCTAATCGCCGTAAGAAAACAAAACAACTGTGCGAATATTCTTTCATTACTGTGATTCATTTTATCATTTTGGTACTCTATACTACTGATCCTGTGCAAACGATGAGTTGGTACCTACTTAGAAACGGCAGTTTGTGTTGCAATATCGAGAGCAGCGCGACAAAGTCGTCGAAAGTTGCAAATACAAGTCGGTCGGTGGTCATCGACCCGCAACTGTCAAAATAGAGCTAGATGGCGAGTGGTGTGGTGTCATTGATGTGTCGGAGCGGCGGTGCGGCGGTGCGGCGGTGCGTGTAGCGCGACCTTGCCGGCGAGGGGCGCTCGGCTCGCGACGTCATGCGGGGGCGCGCCGCTGACGTCACGCGCCGACCTCGCGCGCCCTCACTCCGCGAGCACGTGAACAGCACGCGCCGCCACGCGCTGGCTGCGTGATCACCCGCCGCTCATTGGCCGAGCCCGCCGCTCCGCGCGCGCCCATTGGCCGCCCCGCCCCCCCGCACCTCACCATCGCATGCCTCGTACCTCGAGCCAGCGCTCCGCGGTTTATTCGTCTGTCGCTCGCTAACACAACCACACGGCTCCCTCCGCCGATCCCGCGCAGCGAATACACAAGTTTTGTGAATTAAAAAAGAAAGTTTTATTTCGTTGAATGATATTAATCTAATCAGAATGTCGACGATGCTAGAAGTTTGCGGACCCCTCTCTCCGCCGTCAACCCCTCCGTTGATGGACAATAAAGTGAGTTTCTTTTACGTTTCGAGTCTGAAAAGTTTTTCAAAAATTTAAAAATATTCTGTAGTGTCCCAAAAAAAATATAGTACATCCATAAAAAATTCTCAGTGCCATTTGTGCAATCGAAAGTATGGTAAGAGCGCGCACGGCGCGATCACGCAGCGCGCGCGTGCTCAGCTAGCGACCGTTCACTTACGTGCATCTGTCTTTGTCTCGCAGGTCGAGTTACCTTTGAAGAAGGCTGCAGTGAAGCGCGCCCGGGAGTCTCCGCCGCCGACCGGGCTGGTCACCCCGCAACCCTCCGACTCGGAGGGCGAGGAGGAGTTCAGCAAGAGGCAGCGGTGCGAGCTGGCGCGCCTGCTGCTCACCACGCCGCCGCCGGAGCCCTGCTGCCGGCCCTCCGTCATCATGCGCGCGCACAAGGACGGCACCTGCAGCCCCGAGCCGCTGCCGCCGCCGCCGCGCAACGACATGAACATCCTCAAGACGCTCAAGTTCAAAATGAACCGCGGCCACAGCTACTCACAAGCCAAATACATGGCGACTCAAGCTCAAATAGTGCCACCGATCGCAGTGCATCCCCCGAGTCCGCCCCCGACCAAAGTGGAGGAGGCGCGAGTGCCATCGCCGCACCCGGAGTGCGCGGCTCGCAGGCAGGAGTGTCGCGACGAGCAGCGCGCGCCGGTGCAGCGCGCGCGCGGCCTGCCCGCGCTGGCGCCGCGGCCCGCGCCCGCCGTGCTGGTGCCGGGCACGCTGCTGCCCACCACGGCGCTGTGGGTCGTGGCGCCCGCGCCCCCCGCGCGCAGACGCCTCTACGAGTGCCCGCACCCCGGCTGTGGCAAAAATTACTTTAAAAGTTCACACCTGAAAGCTCACGAGAGAACGCACACTGGCGAGAAGCCGTTCAAGTGCGCGTGGCCGGGCTGCGAGCGACGGTTTTCCCGCTCGGACGAGCTGTCCCGCCACAAACGCACGCACACCGGGGAGAAGAAATTTGGGTGCCGCGTGTGCAACCGACGCTTCATGCGGTCGGACCACCTCGCCAAGCACGTGAAGAGACACGCCAAGGAGCGCGTGCCGCCGGCGCCTGTCCTCAAGCTGCTGCCGTCGCCGCCGCTCAGCATCCCCGTGGGGGTGCACACCGTGGCGCCCGCGCTATAACGCGCCACCCCCACCGACACGCGTCGACACACACTGTGATCCAGATCTCATGATCGTTACCTAGTTATAGTTCTACTCATCTCTAAGACTGTCCCGTATGTCTACTTAAGTAGCATCTAATCGTAAGAATATGTTATTGTTAGAGAGGTTAAGCTTCCAAAATATTAAAATGAATGTTTTATACAAGTCGTTGTTTTGTTTCTGCACGTAAACACTAATTGCATCACGCACTATACAGACTACACACAGCACACGCGCACTGAATTGGGTTAAAACTGTGAACGTCCGCGAGCGAGCGGTGAACACTCGGCGGTCGCGTGACCGACAAGTCGCCGAGTTGAAAACAAACGCAATGTGTGTTATGTATCCGCGGGCCCCGGCCGACTGGCGCGGCACTGAACGCCGCGCGCTCGCCCGCGCCCGCGGCGCCGCCCGCACGATAACGACAGCACCGCCGTTATCGCACCCCCGATATCTCAACGAATACATGTCCAAACAATCTTCACTTAATTAGCATACGACTCAAAACTGTTAAGATAAACAGTACACATTGTAATCGAAGTTGTTCACACAGCCGACATTGAAAGATAACGATAAGCAGACATAATAAATAAAAACCAGGTAGGTAAATGATGATAAACAAAAAGTTTTACTGGTTTTCCTCCACAACAATGACCCAATGTCACGTAGAGCAAGTACACGAACTGTTGCTTTGTTGCCATTGAAACATCCAGAAATTTCGCGAACAAATTGCGTCACACTGCTGACAACAACAAAAACGTGAGTTATCAAACAGCTTTGGAAAGTACAAACGATTCCAAAGAAGAAACATATAATAAAATATATTACAGAGGAAAATTTGGCATAGATTCCTTTGAAAAGTTTTAGGAAAATTTGGACTCATTAAGTCAGATCAACAAAACATATTGATCTGAATGTGCTTGTTGCTAGCGTAGCAAAGAAAAAAAACTAAATATCAGAATGAAATTAGCAGCCGCAAATTAACAATTTCTATTCTAACACACGTGGAAGCAGGATGACAGCAGTCGTTGTTATTGAAGATAATATGTATACAAGCAATGCAAACAGCATCATTATCTAGCTCAATAACAAAGCAAATTTCGATAGTATGACTTGCCTCTATTTTTGAATCGAAGCTGTGAAGCAAATTTTCCAAAACTATGAGTAATAGAAATCGACAGTTTGAACATAATACCAAGCGAAATTGTAATGATTTTCCTAAATTGCCAGAAATTTCCTAGTTGTATTTCTGTTCAATCGTTTGTACAAAAAGAATCGCGTGTACCCATATTGTTGGCTCAGACAAGTCATAACAATACACAATTAAACACTGAGCAGACGATAAGAAAAGTACACAGTGACAATCACGGCTGGTTGCTGAGAGAGTTGCTTCATGGTGTACCTTTCCATCGAACGGAAATCTATGAAGTAACGACTACAAGTATTGACACACCTTCAAATCTGAGTCACGGTATCGACGAATACAATTCGCTTCGTTCAAGCTCAAAATTACTAAATCGATCTTAGATATTGCTTTGAAGAAGTGTAAGAACATTTCTCTCGGTTGGTTGCTCCAAAATTATCAAAGACCGACTATTATTATGATTATGACTAACAAAATGCATTAAAGCAAGGTAGTGGTGCCTCAATGGCCGAAATTCCTTTTTTTCATTTTAGAAAATGTTCGAAACAATTTTATTATCTTCCATTTTGATAATGAGATATGGGAGTTACTTTTTGAAAGCGATTTTGAAACGAGCTCTTTTTGAAATAGCCAGTTTAAACATTAGGTTAAACGAACTCCATACAATATTATTATATAAAAAAAATCATTTAATCTTTAATTGTGGTAAATTTCGGGGTAATTGTGCTAAATAAAAAGCCCTGTAAAAAGGTTTTTTTATTAAAGATCTTACTTCAGGAAGTACCTAACATGGATATATTTCTGGCTAGCAAAGCTGACATCTGGTCCGACTAGAAAGCTGACTTTACATTGCAAGGTGATGGTATTTCTTCAGATAATGCAATTGTAATAAAAATGTATGCGTAGTTGCAATATTTAGGTCCGTTAGTACATGATACAGAGGACTAGGAAAAGTCCTTTTTGGACCTTATTTATTTTTTAGTCGTTACCTAACGATTTCGGCCTAAATTTAATTTTATATTTGCCCTTCCTACGCCACTGGCCTTTTTTGGCATCCTTTTTCGAAAATAAGTGTTATAATTAAGGCACATCTCAGCGCGCGGCGCCCCTGTCACCCTGGCGCCTGTGTGCGCCGCACACATTGCACATAGGGAAGGTTCGGCCCTGCGAGGCGCACAATCTGATTAAGTTTAAGTCAATGTGCTCGTCAACTACATGCATTTGCCGCTCAGCTCAGGGCATTATTTTTTGTTGCAATATTATGTAAACTTTGCACTGACTGATATCGGCATTAAACGAAAATGTGATTTTCTTTTTTGTCTATTTAAGTAGGCTAACGTTTGATCGTGCTAAAGCTAAGTAATGATATGACCGCAGACGAAGAACGCTTGTCTAGAAATTGTAGCGTCTTGAAAACACCCAGATTGAACACATCAGAAAACAAATGCAGTGGGTTTCTGACGGTCAGCGCGGCATATCATAAGTACCATAAGAGGTAGCCTAAAAATAAAAAATATAATAATTGTGTCTAAAATTGATGACGATTTATCGATTCAAATACAAGACATTATACTGCTGTTATATGCTCATAATGATACTGAAAATGGTCTGGGAAAGCAAATAAACAAATCCAGATTGACATTAGTAGACATATACATATTCTTGAAATCACTGCAAAGAAAAATCGCACCGATCTAATGAAATAAGTAATAAATCCTGCAATACGTGAAATAATGAGGTCGTAAAAACAGCATTCATTAGTAAAACGTAATTACATTTTGAATATAGATTACTGATGACGTTGGCACTTAGATACCTGTCGGTCACACACTACAGCTGAAGTATTGTGACATCATCAAGTATTTTGTAAATAATGGGGTGCCTTGGCAACCCTTCGAAACATCCATAAAAGCGCATGGATAAAAAAATGCGTCTTTTCACAATGAACAATGAATAACTGTCTACCCAGGAACCGGTGAACCCTAAATTTATTTTGCAACGCTGGCTTTTTGAAGTCAAAGTCAAAGGGTTGCCCTGATCTTATTTTGACCTAGCGAATTGACTGGTCAGGGCAGCCGCTTTAATTTTTTTTGTAAGTGGTAATTGAATTGACATAACCAGTCATCAACTCGATATTAATAATGACCTAAGAAGTTAATGATCAGGTCACCCCCATCTTATAGGATAAAGTACAAGCTGCAATGTCCTTGTCCTTGCCGTAGAACTTTTAGCGGTTTCTAGTAGAAGGTGTGTCTTTAATGAAAGTTTATCGACTCGGAAGGGCGATAATAATTTCTTTTGTATTTAAAGCTAAATTGGTAATAAAAACTAGGTACATATATAAAAATAGTACTTGCGACAATGATAACTGCTCCATAGTAAAAACAACTTTGATTTGAAGATATACATATTATCATTTTACAAAATGAAAGTTTGAAACTTAGACGAAATTAGCATATTAACTGACATACTCGAAATTTTATGATTTACTAATAGTATAGATAGAGCTATCTATACTATATTAGTTTATCATAGCCATGTTTAGATTGCTATGTATTTGATCATATTTATAAGCCTCACCGAAGTGAGGCATTCAAAAATATTATAGACTCATTTGAGTGTTCCCCTCCACGGAAATCTTTAGTAAAAGGCGAAAGATTTATGCGTTATGAAGGGAAACCAGAGTTACTCGACTTTTGCCAGTGAGCCGACCCAAGCAAACCGCGGAGAATCTTAACATCGCGGTTCAGAAAGTGACGTCACATGCACAGTGACATCTCGTAGGGAGCATGGGTACTAATATTTTTTTCTGAACGACATTTTTTGCATCTTTCTAGTGTCACAGGATAGTTTTTGCTTACAATGAGTTAAAATGCTGTTTGATATTTGTTTTATCACCATCAACACCTTTGTTTGATGTTCACTGCCAAATTATTTTAATAAGGTACTTAAATGAAATCATGTAAATATTACATAAATGTTTTGTTTTACGGGCTTACTGTTAACTTTTGATTTTATAATGTTTGTCACATTCATGATATTTCTTCTATATTTTTTGTATAAATGATACCCGTCAGAATGTTTTTGCAGCTTTACCGATTATGAGCAATGGGCTATTTTCTCAGACTTTTGTAATCGCACTATCTGATCATATGTATGGAGTCCCGCAGGGTACTATTTCCGGACCCAGGATTTTTCTAATTTTATTATGTGTTCGTAAAAATGGATATAATCGTTATCGTGTCGGATCAACCTGTCCTATTCAGATTTATTTTAAGTTCCATTCAGAAAACTTGAAATTTATTGTTGACGTGGTCGAAAATTTGTATATTTTGTGAGACCTCTCTGTCTGAGTCAGAGTCCCTTTACCAGTCTAACAATAAAATTATGAAGACTATAATCTGCTCCAATAACTCGCTTAACTAAGTCACATATTACCTGCAGCCTGATTAAGGTTGTAATTGTAATTAAATTCTACTAGCTGAGCTCACGTTATTTAAGGCTACTGCTCCGAACGATCCGAAATCCGAAAAATAATTATTCGAATCGAAGTAATTGTGCCCCTGATTAGCACGTACAGTCTAACTAGTCGGCGGTGGATCAGTTTGAAAAAAATCCCTTGGCTCGCTCATAGAATCGAGGTACACTAGAAACTGGTTTTGTATACGAGTGTCAATGTGTGTGTAAAGTAGCGCTGGAAGCGACGATGTCTTGCTGAGCGATTTTCGCCCTTATGGTGGTCTAGCGGGAAGTTGTTCGATTGTACAACGAAACCACCAAAAACTCTTCAGCTTTATAATATAAGTTTAGAAGTATAGAAAAAGAACGCATGTCGAAATTGTTTTCGTATTAATCAAGTCAAAATACTTTTACGCAATATTTTTGCAAGATTAATTAACAATTTCTTAAGATTACAAAGTCAGTCATGCTGACTGTTCTGTAGGTATTACTATCAATAGGTATGGTAATATCATATTATTACGCGTTATTGCATTTTAAAGTGAGATAAAGCCACGCTTTTACTGCATGGGATTAATTGAATGTAAATTGTATATCCAAAACATACATAGTGGGACTTTTTCTTTTATGTGTCTCAGTAATTCCTTTCATCCCTCTTAATAAAACTAGTGAGAAAAGAAAGTGTGCCTACTTTTTTTCATAGAACTGTTGAATACAACTAATAGGAACAAACCGTCAAGAAAAGGTAAGTTTTACAAAAAAGACAGCTAGCATGACTGGTCTAATTTTATTGTTAATAATACTACTTTTCTTTATCGTAGTGTTTTAGTTTTGTTTGTAAATTATATCTATAGTAAATATAGTACGAGAACATAGATACAGGGCAACTGAAGTGGCATTTATCAGAGTTCGTAGCTTGAAGAACCGATGGCCGTTGAAACAGAAAAGTTCTAGAGTGGCACGGTCCGTCTCGATCGACGATCTCGAATAGGATAGTTGGATTTGCTCGATTTCGACTCCCTATATTCAGTCCCAGTGCTGGGCACAGGTATCTTCTCATTATGATAAGGTTTACGCCATATTCCACAAGATAAGACAAGTCTATCTAAGGCAAACACTTTATACTACAATACTGTGGCAATACTAATTCAAATTTACGCAAATAGATCAACGTCATCGAATACAAGATGCCTTCCATTACGCCCGCCATGATGCGTCCAAGTGACGTAATCCTCATCACACCGTGATTGTCATGGCATTTGCACATGGCACATGGCGTCAAAATTACTAACGTGGTGACAAAAATTCGCACCCACGTACTTGGCAACCAATTTAGTAGTTGCACATGACGTAGCATTCATTATTTATCACTAAACCTTGACAGAAAAGTGAGGGTTGTTTTATTTTAGTTTAGTAATTAATGTGTGAGTTATTCACATTATGATCTATATGAATAAATACACGATTTTAAACATTCGCGATTAGTATACATCATACAAATAATTAAGCCGGTCTTAATCGCGTAAAATTAACTTATTTAAGTTATAAATACCTATTTGTTACCAACGTTTCGATCGTCTTGCACCAATCGTGGTCGCGGATAGACTGATGAGAGTTCAGCGATGTCTTGTGGCAGTTGTATGATAAAAAAATACTTTTTCACCACAGCAGCTCAAACATGCCGCTTTTGCTGTGAGAAAACAGTGAACAAAACGCTATTTTGATTCGAGCGTGAGGCAAAGTAGCTTTTTAATTTTTCAATCTTCAGTGCCACGAATTGACATTGTTCAGCCACATATCTGAAACATTCGAATTTTACTGTGCTCTGTCTCTTTCACATGCATATAAAAAAGCGAGTGAAAAAAACAAACTCCTTCGAAATTCGATTTTGGAATTCGACCTCAAAGAAAACACGTTCGGAAACGCGTTATACCCTAAAATAGAAAGATATACAAATATCTTTATATATAAAGAAATTATGTTGTTTTTTAAATATTATTGTTTATATGTGTAATATATTATTGGATTTTAATAAAAATAAGTCTAATTAATAGTATAAAATTGGTATTTAACCAATACATTTTTATTTGGAATTTAAACAATGATACATTTGAAAAATAAACATCAGGGACGCGGTATCAAAACGCGATTTAAAAAAATAGCGGGAATAATGTAAACATTTCGCTGATGCTGATAGCGTATAGCGTAACGTGTTAAATTATATTAATATAAATACTTAATCTAAAAAGATGAGTTAAACTAGCGATGATGACTGTAGGTACTTTAACACCAGAAGAGTTAAAACAACAAGTGATTAATGCAGAATTTTGTTTTCAATTTATTCCTGTAAATTTTTATGTCTCCTAAGTAATATGTCTTCTCACTGCTGAGGTGAAAAGTTATGTGTGCTACACGAGAGCAAAGTTTTTTGCATCTCGTGCTGTTGAGTCCCTCACTACGCTCAGGATTCTAGCTTTGATTCACTCGCTACGCTCGTGAATCAATCATAGAATCCTTCGCTTGCTCGGGACTCAAAATCAGCACTCGAAACAAAAAACAACTTTGCTCTCTTGTTGCACAAATATTTATTGAGTTTCACTACCGTGTCATCTGTGTAGTCAAGTTCAGCAGCAGTGACTATAGAAGACAATGAGTTTTATTCGTAAATTCAGTAATTACCTAAGTTTTTGAGAGTGCCGGAGACCCTATCCCATATTCCTTCTCCCTCATCCCACTCCTTATCCTATCCCTTTTCCCAACCCCAAGGGGCGGCGACGCATTTGGTGACTCCTGTGGTGTTGCTTGTGTCCATGGGCGGCGGGATCCGTCGGCACGTTTGCCGCCTATTATTATAAAAAAATAAAAAAAATAATATTGACGTTCATAAGCGTCATATTGTGACATAGATAAATGAATAATTAATTTGACTTTCATTGCCGTATCATCTGTGTAGCCTGCAGCAGTGATAATAGAAGACAATGAGTTTTAGTCGTAAAATCACATCCAATATTAAACTTTCCTGAAACTGCGAATTAATATAATCAGAAGTATAGTGGCGGCATTGAATAGGCAAAAAAAAGACAGGTTAGAAGTACCCTTAACCGAAGAGCATGCATGAGAAATTTGATGGGAGTGAATGAAGCAAGAGAAATATGTCAGGATCGTTGCAAATGGCGTTCCGTAGTCTCTGCCTACCCCTCCAGGAAACAGGCGTGAGTCTATGTATGTATGTATGAATAGACAACCACAGCGTGATAGAAATTTCAACAGACTGCTAGGCAGAGGGTATCGGGTTCTTATCCACAGCGTACACCACTAACTTTTCGCAGTTACTTAGGAGGATGATGAAGCATTACCTATGATACACATGAACTGTATATTAGTAAATTGAATAACCATAGTCGATAATACCCAAGAAATTGATGATTTTCCTCTTAAACTTAAATTGCATTCAAACCATTACTAACAAATGACTAAGAAATAATTGCGCAATAACAACATTCATGCAATCACCGATTTGGTTACCAAACTGATTACCGTATTAAAATGTGCAGCTGAGTTTACTCGTAAAAAATACATTAAAACTGCTGTGTTTTGCTTCGAGGCACGTGAGTGCAGTTGCCGAATCGAGTGGTAGGTTATAAACCTTGGGAACACGTGGCATTCCAAAATAAATATTTCCTTTATCAAGAAATTTGGAAATCCCTGAATCAATATAAATGAACGTTACTGTTAGGCTTTACTACAGTAGATAGTGGTTATCTGCTTCTCTATGTCTCTTGTCTCCTGAATTGTTAATCACAAAGTGGCAAAAATCTGTTTCCGAGGTTTCTAATATTTTTTTCCGTGTGGTGACGGATTAAGAATACGAAATGTCACCACCCCATATCATTCCATGGGTGTCGTAAGAGCCGACAAAGGGAGTATATTCAGAGAACAACACTGCAAGAGAAGGAAAACTTGATACAAACCCTATACCAACCCGTTTGGCCAGCGTGGTAGAGTAGCCCAATTCCTCCTTTCAAAGGAGAGGCCTAGTCCAGCAGTGGACTGTTAAAGGCTGATGATGATGAATATTTTCTGATTTGATTCAGGCAGTTTAATATGTAAGGACTTCTTCAATCGTCTATTCTTCTGAAGTTGCCTACACAGGTGATACAGTGTAGTATATAGGTAATCTAGTGTCGGGGAGGAAATATACGCTAAAGATTATTGCTTTACAAAGTCATAACTTCACACCTTTTATCCTCGAAGAGGTAGGCAGAGGTGTATTACGCACCAACACTTCGCCAATAATGTTTCGATCTCAATGTAATAGGGGGCGAGCCTATTGCCATCTACCGGGCCTACACATTATTAAGCGAGCGATAAGTAACAGCTTTAATACATACATAACTTCAAAAAGTCAGAGGTGTGTGCCCGGTGTATCTGGGGATCGAACCCGAGACCATCGTCTTGGCAGTCCGTTACGTAGGTACACCACTAGGCAATCGCCGCTTACAAATTCATTAAAAGAGTATAAACAGTCATCCCATATATTTTTATGGATTATATCATCATCAGTCTCGTATGAATCTGTCACATCGCTGGGCACAGGCCTCTTCTCCTTATAAGAAGATGGTTTGCCAAGTGCGGGTTGGCAGACTTCACATGCCTTTCGAGAACATTATGGAAAATCTGGAACATACAGGTTTCTTCACGAAATTTTCCTTCAGAAAGAGAGAGATCAGACGGCAGTAGCTCCGTGGAAAAGCTGATATTCAGTAAAATCCGGTTGGACCAGTAAGCGGACCCCGGGCTGCAACAGGTTCAACTGTTACTAGGATGGAGTTGGACAACAATAATAAAGCTAAAAAGTGCCATGAATGTTCATGATCCCTTATAATCAATTCACCAAACAATGCAAAATTCATTCTAGAAAATACCACACAAGTTGAACCGAACCACAACCCGTAACGGGTCGGTCGGCTGGTGGCGCGATTGTCAATGAACTTAACCTGTTTAACACGTAATCACATGTGGTGCATGTGTGTGCATGTGACCGTTTTCAGTATGTGTGACGGTAGGTACTGCCGGCCACAGTGGTGGCGTGATAATCAGTTATGTAGGGAGTATCCGTTTCGCCTCCTGTTCATATCAGTTAAAATATATGTTTACAAAGTACAAGTATTTAGGGTTTTTTTAAAGTCTCTTCAAGACATTTTTTTCATAGGTTTCCAATCTCTAATATCTACCAGTATTTCAATTGATTTATTCTTACCATAGTCATCTGTATAGACTGTATATATAAAATCCTTGCGTTACTGACTGACTGACAGACAAGCTACAGCCAAAACTATTAGGCGCAGGAAGCTGAAATTTGCATGTATGTTCCTTGGGGACCGTAGAGGTGCACTAAGGAGGGATTTCCCGAAATTCCCACGGGATCGAGCAGAAACAGTTAAATTAAATTAAATGTGCGAGCGTAGCTGCGGGCGTCCTCTAGTGTCTTATAAAAGGAATTAACAGAGACAATAAAATTCATGTTATGAAATTTAATTTCAATTAATCTAGTAATACTTTTAATTAAATGAAAGTATGCCGTAATAAAATAATTATTATTTCCTAAATATTACGTACCTAGATGTTTACAAGTTTAATGACGATAAATATTCCGTCTCGCTCTTACGCATAACGGGATGAAATAATCTATCTCGCTCTTATCATCTGACGTCACGTTAGCCCGTGTCAACAAAACTCGAAACAACGTGACGTAACCCTATATTTAAGCATATTTAAGATAGAAAAATTAATCACATTCAATTTATTGCTAATATTTATTTACATCAAATATTGTTTAAAAACACTTTACATTATATGTTTAAAGTAAACAAATAAGTACGTACATAATATGTGTATAATAATCAGTTACGTACAATTAAAAACTGTCCCACGGCTGGGAAAATCCTTCTCCCAAAATGAGAATTACCAGCCTAAGAACGGAAAATTCAGTTCTACACACACAAACAAATAATTTTATGAAAATCGGATAAGTGATGTCGGATGTAGTGCGTAAAAGACATTGTTCTACGGCTTTCTCCGACTACCTAAGACCGTATTATGTCGGGTTCGGGTCGGATTCAGAATTCAGTAGGTACGGACATAGTGTATCACACACCGCTCTAAGTAGGCATGAACCACGACCAAAGGAAATGTTTTAGTCATTATATCCTAGAATCCTAAAACAAGTTACACTAGGTCAACTGATCCCAAATTTGGCAGAAACTATTTACAATAAGCAGTTACTTGATAAATATCATTATGAAATATTGGGCAAGTGCGAGTCGAACTCGCGCACGAAGGGTTCCGTGCCATCATCTACAAAAGAAAATCACGTTTGTTGTGTGTATACTTAAATACTTTTTAAGTTTCTACCTGTTTATTAAGATCGAGTAACAAATTGCTTAAAAATTACGTTTGTTGTATGGGAGCCCCTATTTATTATTATTTTTTTTTTTATTTAATTATTTATTTTGAAAGGTAATATACAACTACATATTCTGTGAAAATTAAAAGCGTCTACCTGTTGCAGTTAGTAATTTTGAGCAAAAAATACGAAAAAAAAACACGTTTTTTGTATGGGACCTCCCTCTCAATATTTTATTTTCTAATTTTTAGTATTTGTTGTTATAGCGCCAACCAAAATACATAATTTGTGAAAATTTCAGCTTTCTAGCTATCACGGTTTATGAGATACAGCCTGGTGACAGACATACAGACGGACAGACAGCGGGGGCTTAGTAATGGGGTACCGATTTTTACCTTTTAGGTACGGAACCCTAAAAAGTCATCACAGTTGACTGACCGTAAAACGTAAGTATGTTACGTAGGGTAGATACTGAAGATGAAATAGGTCTAAGCCCTAAGCCGTAGTCTAGCTAGACGGGGCTGTATATAAAGGTATCCTTTTTTGTCTTAGAAGCCAGACAGCAGTTGCTTTCGAGTAAACTAGAGTTGCTAATATTCTATCAAAGCTGGTCAACCTAGAGGCCTGACCTCGGGTAAGTCTTGAAGGAAACCGACATAACGCTGTGACAGTGATGATTGACACTATATCCTATCTAAACAAAAAAAAGCTCAAAGGTGCTTAATCAAAGAAAATGGCATAACAGGCATGACCTGAATTCTGCAATATCGCCTACAATACACCCTTCACCAATTGAGTGCTGAGCCTCAAAATTGCCACTGTTTCCCATACTATATGAAGTTAAACTACTTAGAATAATATTTACACTGCACCAAATCCTGCACTATCATCCTTACGTAACGTAAATAACCACGAGCTTCTCACGTGGCGAGGATAACCGGTATACACATAATGACTGATAACCGACAATTGCATTATCACCACAACACAGCATTCTAATCACCGGAATTGTCACAACATGTGGCTTTATCAGTCAGTTGCTACGCACTATCGCCAAATTCTTAGACGAAGGCACGATATCGGTTAAGCCGATACATCCAATTATCACGCAATTATCACGCATGTATCACGCAGTTATCACGCACGCGTGTCGTGTATCGTCTCGTCACCGTGAAAAAACACAGGCGCACGGTGCAGTGCAATGATTGTTTTGTATGCGAGTAAGATAGCTTTCTTTATTTTGTTTTTTTTGCTGCACTTGTGGTGTTATGTAAGTGTGTTGTGTGTCGATTTGAAGTGTATTAAAGGAATGTAGTCACGTTTTTGTTCTACACATAAATACGCTTATTTTGAAAGTGTGTAAATAAATCTAGATTTGACGCCCTAATGTTGGTCTTTTGGGAACATTTTCAAAATCCGTGCTAATAAAGTGAATGTATTGACAGAGATAACTAATAAAACCACTTTATTCGATACTTAATACCGCATACATTTAACGCGAGAATGATAGATTAAAAGGACCTTAGTAAGTGAAGTAGGTACCTTACCTTCTGCCACACCCAAAATACCGAATATGATGCTAGTCAGAAATATTTGCAGGCAGGAAACACTGTTAATAAAGATTGCGCAATAAAATTGCACAACGCAAATATGATACGAATTAAATTGCACAATATTTTTGTGTTGTATCTAGTTCCTTGTCATACAATATATAGGATATGATTTGATTTTTATTTATCTGGAAGATAATGGTGGTAAAACTGGGACTTTATATTATTATACTGTCTGTGGTTTAGTAAATATAAAAATAGTTAATAATATGCGTTAGCTCTTGATAGCTTATTTCAATCTATAGCGGCTTTTGCTGGCTAGTTGTCTGGCGGGGTCAGGGCAAAGTATCCTAATCAACATTTTCGTGACCTCGCTACGGGACGATGACTGGTTTTGGCGGGTATGTCCCGCACGCCTTTAGGGTAGAGACATACGCACCTCATCTGTTTGCCCCAAGTGGCAGAAAATTGGTCTGTAATTTGGATTTCCACCGTGAAGACAAAAATACCCCTGCCCTTTTCTAGTATTTTTCTGTCTAGCTAGAATCTAGACGTTTCCACCGTACACACGGCTTCTCGACAAGCTAGACACTATCACCTTTGTACCCTTATACCTACCTACCGTGCTTCGGAGGGCACGTAAAGCTGTCGGTCCAAGTTCTTGTCTAAGGATAAGGATCGTTAGGCCATGTCGGAGCCCTTCGGGCGGTCTGAAAACTTCGACACCAGAGGTGACCACACACAAAAAATAAACAAACAAAAGTACTTACCCTTATAGTGTCATACTGCAATCGTTAATGCTTGACTTAGCGCTATGTGTACCACCAATTTTAACCAAGAGTGCGTTTGCTTCAGACTACGGTAGCTAGCAATGAACTAACAAGAGAAACAGTATTGATGACGTATCTCCTCATAAAATGATTCCATGTTTGAACTCATGGGAGTGTACCGAGTATAGCGCTCATAGCGAGACTTGACTTGCCGTTCGTAACAGATTGGCAAAGTTAAGCAACGCTTACACAGGTCACCACTTGGATTGGTGACCGTGTGTGGCATTATACATCTGAGTGCTGCCGTGTTTTGGAGGGCACGTAAAGCTGTGGGTCCCGGTTCTTGTCCAAGGATAAGGATCGTTAGGCCATGTCGGAGGCCTTCGGGCGGTCTGAAAACTCCGATACAAGGGTTGGCCACAGACTCACACGAAAAACAACAAACATGGGAGTTTACGTTATGGATGTGCGACCGGCCAGTTACAACGTCATGTGCTATTTCTGTGAGGCGCCGCTTCACAGGATGTTCCCGCGACACATTAGGGACATATTTTTAGTCCTACGCACTCCCCTATGGTGTTTATATTTTTTCTGGCTCAGTTGTGTGCTAGACGCCCTTACGAGTAATTATTTATGTTCAGTGATTTTTATGGGCAATTAGAGTTGATGATTTTACTAGACTGGAAGTGTAGGTAGTACCTATTTAAATTTAAAAGTGCAATGGTATGGCACTCAGGCTGACTTCTGTGTAGTGATTTGTTTTGGGTCCAATACGGATTGGCGTAGTTATTCTTTAGCATCGCTTCAGCATCAGAGAGTCCGTCCTTCTTGCTGCTCGCTGGTTAAGTGCGGATAGACAGAGTTTAAATGTCTTTCGAGAACATTATGGAGAACTCTCAGATATGCCGATTTTCTCAAGATATTTGCATTTGCTGTCTGGTTAGAACCCTGGACTCTGAGCATAGCAGTATGTTAGCCTCTCCATTAGGCTATCGGAGCTCAACTAAGCAAAATAATATATTGTCTAAAAAAGTAAAAAGTTCGTCTGCCGTATGCCGAAGCCAAGAATTATTTTACTCTCAACTGGATAAATACATAACTCGCCATTTACAGTTTCATGATTAGAAGCAATCGTAAAACAATATTGTAAGTAATTATGTAATGAGGACAACGGAAGATGATGCATACAGTACATGTACCTATAACATTACAGTGCGTCATGTGTCTAAGTGATAAGTGCAAATGTACCTAAATATATGGGCGGTACCGATAGCTGTATCATAGCTGCAGTATATTGTTTATAGGAGAGACTGAAAGATGTCTGTCAGGGGAATTACGAAATTTGTGTCAGAATAATCTGATAAAGGCCAGGATGCACGACGCTCAAGTCCTGTATTAAGTGTGGAGAGAAAGACTGTCCCAAAACGAATGTTCGCGCTGTTTTGACCATAGTCCAAACAGTGCTACTGAAAACGGAAGAAGGCAGATACTAGGTTCTTCTATAAGGTCATAATGGTTGAACAGTGTAGTCACTGATCATTACCAGTAAATACATACCGCATAGTTACATCGTACGTCCAAGTGTCATCGCAGTATGATTGCGGCGTATCAAGGCTTACATGCGAGATGTGAGCCGTTTATTACTTAGCTACTACTTAGCTTAGAATGTCAAAATCTGTTGTTGAAAAAGTTGACCCTTGCTGATGCGTTTGCGTCGATAGCTTGGAGTCACGGCATATGATATTTCTCTTTCTCTCTATATCTTGGATATTTTGGTTACAATTCTAATCTTCTAGACTAATTTTGGTTCACACTGCTAACGACATTATACACAAACGGCAGTATTCCCTATAATATAAAATCTGTAAGTTAGTAGTGGTCTATTCGCTGGAAACTTCCGTTTACTTGACTTTAACATATCATATACGGTTTAGGAATTTAAACTTTCGTGGTCATTTAAACTTGATTTAAATTGTCTTTCGGGATATATACCACGTACCTTTGTTTGGAGTAACCGATATTTCGGCACTGTTGCAAGCGCCATGTTCACGGATGCTCACGCTTGCAACAGTGCCGAAATATCGCTTACTCCAAACAAAGGTACGTGGTATATATCCCGAAAGACAATTTAAATCATATACGGTTTTTTATATAGCTTATGTAAAGGTCTGCATTTAAAATACTTCATGGAATTGCCATCACAGTGTGTCTCATTTAATAGTTTAACTAACGTCATGTCTCTTATTATATTGTCATAGAAACGAGATGATCATTACTTGAGCTACCTATTTAATCTTTGATCTTCCTAGATATTGCTTTAGGTCTAAATGACGTACTTACAATGTGACACGTGACGCATGGAGGAAGCATGTTTCTTACAAATATAGTATGAAAATTGCGAAAAAATGTCTTGAAAACATCGGACCGCATCCATTTTCATAGCAAATAATTGGGGCTCTCGGTTTCTTGTAGGAAGTCGTAGTCTTTATATTGAGCTGCTCTTATGGACTGACCTCTGCCTAGAGAAAGGCTAAGGGATTTGCCTAACTTCTACCCGCTGAACCACCATCTTATTACACTATCTACAAATTGCATTTACTTAACAAACAATCAATTGCACCTATCTGATAGGTTTCACCCGTCTCTACGCACAGGCCAGACTAAATAGTATAAGATCTTGGGACTTGAGTCCCAAATGCTGAAAAGTAATAAAATAGTTACTCAACTTTTCTTATATTTGTCATCTTTATTTCAACAATGGGTTATATTATATTGACTATTTAATGATGTGCTATAAATAACAGGATCAATCCCAGGGACTGAACTGCCGACTGCGTAAAGCACATGAAAGAAAAGACTTCGAATTAAATTAACCTTATTCTAGAGCTGTCTGTGAATTGCGAACGAAGATAGAAAACTTGCCCTTTAGAATTAATTAGATTAGTATTCTTTTACGTGGTAGTAGTGGAATATCGCTCATAATTCATACTATATACCTAATATATATTATTCTATTATAACTAAGAGTTCTTAGTCAACTGTCAATGTCCATTTTGTCTGCACCTACGCGCATAACCCAACTGTAAGGCGTAATGATATTCATTCTTATAAGGTCAACGAATCTGAACTCTTCTTTATACCTGGATAATATAAATTTGTATTTTTTAAACTAAGTTAATAAGAAAGTGATTTAAGATTACTATAAATTACTTTATAGTAATCCTAAATATATATATAAAGGGTGCATAGGGTTCCCACCAAGATCTTAGGGTCCCAAGCCAACCTCACCTGCAAGTGGTGCACCTGCCGATCAACGGACGAGGCTCTGGCAAACAAAATATCCCGATAAGCGGCAATAGGCTCGCCACCTATTACGTGGGATCAAAACACTGGCGAAAAGTGGGCGTTTAATATGCCTCTGCCTACCCCTTCGGGAAACAGGCGTGAGTCTATGTATGTATGTATGTATAAATTACTTAAGGGCTAACCAATAATTTTAAATAGTGAAATAAGTACTTTTCGAAAGACATGATTACTAAAAAAATATTGTTATTACTATATTTGCCCACAGACGAGTTCAAAAAATTTAAACTACTTCTACATAGGTAAATAAACAAAATATAGTTTGAGTTTAAAAGAAACTCTTCAGACCGGATAGTTTCAATGCTAAATGCAATTCCTTAAAACTATGCAAAAGTATTGATTAAAATAAAATCCAAATCTTAATTACCATATATAAAGATTAGCTCCAAACATATCAACACAATTGTCCATCCTCAACTACATCACAGCTCAAACATCTGAAACGTTACCGTAAGACGAGAAGTGAGGCGAGCTTACGTATTGTCGGAACCGCGGTGTGAGGCCGCCACATCGCTCACTCGCGATCGATACGTCTGCGGCAGTCTGCGCCAAAGTTCCATGAAAGTGACGAAAGTGATATTGTACTACAAACTAATAGATTTTATTACTATTTGTTCGTTTTTTTATAGACTCACGCCTGTATCCCTGAAGGGGTAGGTAGAGGTGTAATATAACACCCATATTTCGCCATGATTTTTTAGGTCCATTACGTTGGACCGAACCTATTGTCGTTACGGGGCACATCACCAGACTCCGAGCCGCTACTAAGAATTATGAAAAACCCAGTAACACTTTGTCCCGACCCGGGAATCGCACCCGGCACTTCCGATCAGCAGACGAATACGCTATCCACTGAACCACGAAGGCAAATTGTTTTTATATATGGTTATATTTCCGTTAAGTTGTGTTCAGTTGCTCAATTGGAAAGCATTTTTGAATATGGCCACAGTCTGGAAATTTTCGCACATCACCAGCCTCCAACAGTCCACTGCTGGACTAGGCCTCTTCTATGAAAGGTGTAATTGGCCTACTATACCACGCTGGCCAAACGGGTTGGTATAGGGTTTGTATCAAGTTTTTCTTCTCTTACATTGCTATTCTCTGCATAATATGCTCCCTCTGTCGTCTCTTACGACACCCATAGGATGATATGGGGTGGTGACATTCCGTATTCTTAATCCGTCACCACACGGATTTTCGCACACAAATGATAAAATAAATAAAATAAAAAACTACCGGACAATGCTGCCAGTCTTCTGGACACGGTCCCAATTGACTGCGAAGTGGCTATGCGCCTTCTAAATTGAATTTTTAAGTCTTGTCTATGTTTATATGAATTGTAATAATATATTTTTGAAGGACATGGTGTATAAAAATTAAATTACCATAATAAACTTTATCCCAGATACAGCCACTTTGCTTAATCGGTTTGACAGTATATAAGATTTATAATAATGTAATACACTGATTAAATAAAATTTAAAAATACAGACCAAGACAAAGCTTAAGAATAATATTTTTTATTATTTAACTGCTTTCTGACTACTAACGCAAGCCTGGTGTTGTGTTTTTCTTAATTGTCAATAATAAAAAATATAATTCTTAAGCTTTGTCTAAAGCTTAAGAATTATATTTTTTATTATTTAACTGCTTTCTGACTACAAACGCAAGCCTGATATTGTGTTTTCTTAATTGTCAGAAACACAGTTAATATTTTATAGGTCACGTGTTCTAGACCTATCTAATAGGTCAAGCGGGGTAAACCTAAGCTATAGGTCACGCGTGGTAGGCCAAAGAAATAATTGCAGAAAGTTCGAGAAATGTGTAGGAAGTCTAACATATACACTGCAATCTGGATGTAGTTATTTGTTTTTACTGTTTAACCCCTTGTATGCCGGAACGCAGATCTACGCGAGACACAATAGCTTTTTAATTGTGTCTGGTATTCCGGCATACAAGAGGTTAAGAATGTATTCCAAATTTTATTCCGTAGGTGTTGTAAGAGACGACTAACGAAAATACACGAAGCAAATAGTATATTTACGTAGAGACGGAAAACACAAAATCAAACCATATACAAACCTGTCTAGCCATCGTGGTATAGAAGGCCAATTTGTCCTATTGATTCACAGTACTTCTCTGGAGTCCGTGTGGTGACGGATTAAGAATACGGAATGTCACCACCCCATATCATCCCATGGATGTCGTAAGAGCCGAGGGAGCATATTATGCAGAGAACAGCACTGAAAGAGAAGGAAAACTTTATACAAACCCTATACCAACCCGTTTGGCCAGCGTGGTATAGTAGGCCAATTCCTCCTTTCGAAGGCTTTCCTTTGGGGCCTTAAGCCTCTGCCTAGTCCAGCAGTGGACTGTTAAAGGCTGATGATGATGATGACTTCTCTGAAGCAGGTTAGGAGAGGCTTAAGTGTAGACTACGAAAGACCATCATGCAAAGGCAGTTCCCTTTATAACTATGCTTTCTCTATAATGAAACATAGTTCCCCACCAAATTTCATTGCCCGGCTATTCGAAATAGTCTCAAAACTACAAACTACAGAACTGATTTTCAAGATTAGGACCAGTTAAACAAAGTTCTATGATAAAATCTCAGTCAGATACTCAGTCAATAAAGTCGTAAATAATCGATTTTAAACTTTCGTGATTTGTATACATCATACAAAATAATTTAGCGGGTCTTAATCGCGATAACTTAACTTATTTAAGGTATAAATACCTATTTGTTTCCGACGTTTCGCTCGTCTTGCACCGAGCGTGGCCACGGAGAGACTATTAACCTTAAATAAGTTAAGTTATAGCGATTAAGACCCGCTAAATCATTTTGTATGAAGTCGTAAATAGTCGTTAGTTTGTCATTTCTTAAACAAACATAGGTATTGTGTCAAATTCATTGAAAGAATAACAAGTTGTTGCTGGCTCGTATTCTTTTTATTGAAAGTTGATGACTTTGTTTTGGCAATAGAATTTTGTTGACATTGAGTTTGATTTTTCATCATTGTTATTTTTGTTACTTACTTATGTTCTTTGCTATGTTCTTCAAAATACTGGTAGAAAGTAAAGTAGTAAAAAGTAGTAGTAAAAGTCTAAAACCAACATTTTAAATCTATTTATAGATAAATTTTGTAGAAAAACACGGTGACAATGACCTACAATATTTTGGTAGTCGAGTATTGCTGATTGCGGCATGAACAGGCCGACTCAACCGGGAAAGTACTACCCTCTAAGAGAAAATCGACGTTAAGTAACAGTACCTAAAATGTTGCGTTTCGTTCGGTGAGTGAGAGTGCCGGAGGCCCTATCCCCTAATCCTTCTCCCTCATCGCACTTCTCCTCCTATCCTTTTTCCCAACCCCAAGGGGCGGCATCATCATGTTGTGAGATGTTTGTGAGTCCCCCACGACTCGGAATATATTCCTAATGAGGGACTTGTCTTCTAAAAATGAAATATACATTGAATCTTTACAAACATTTGACATATTTGACATAAAACCAGACTTAACGATAATACTTTATGAATCTCACAGCGTTGTACCGTATTTTAATCGAACCCATAACATTTGGTGCAGTCCCCAGTTACGAGAAAATTAACCGCTACCACATTCATACACACACCACTGATATTCTCATGCTTCCTATACTTCTCTTCTTATTTCTCTCTAATCAGCAAGAAATATCTTCTTATATAATGTCCTCAACACTCCCCAAGAAACATAAGTGCCACAATTTAAGCTTCTTGTGCCCAGCAGTTTCGGCTATTCGTTATCTGTCACTCAGTCAGCAAGGCAAGAATTTTATATATGCTATGTCCTAAATACGAGAACCCAAATCATCTGCTATTTCATGTCAACTATGTATATTTTGTGTCATTAATTTACTCGCTCGACGAGTGCACATTAGTGCAGAGGCGAGCTGTAATTAAGTAATCACCGGTAATGGATGACCATTAGCGACTGCGTCTTACATACTAAACACATTATTTCTATTAGTTCCAGTGGTTAATCTATTAGGCATTTCAATTTATATATATTTAAATATTTCCCAGATCAGGTATGAAAAGCGAATTATAGAATTAAATTCGGCATAATGCAAATACTTTTCGATATTTTTATATAAAAAAATCTGAAACTGTCTGTCTCCGTGGTCCAGTGGATAGCATATGCGACTGCTGATCGGAGGTTCGATTCCCGGGTCGGGCAAAAGTGTTGCTGGGTTTTACCGAATTCTCAGTAGCAGCATGGAGTCTGGTGATGTGCACGGTAACGGTAATAGGCTCGCCCTCTATTACGTGGGACCTAAAAAATCATGGCGAAATGTGGGTGAAATATTATACCTCTGCCTACCCCTTCGGGAATATAGGCGTGAGTCTATAAAAAAAACGATTTACCTGCATATCATTTTTGGCTGTAACTGAGAGGTAAGTAACTGAGTCTGCACATAAATGACATGGCCAAATGTTTTTACTGCGGTGCAATTCACCCAAGAACTGTCAGTAATTGGTTGGTTCGAAGTCCATTAGAGAACAGTAATTAGACCTGTTTCTTTTTTCACTACCTGACTTCTTTTTAACTCATCTGTATACAATTAGAGTCCATAGATTTTCGATATAAGCCCAAATCTGACCCACGAAAACAGCTTATAGTTTTGCCCCGTGTTCCAAATCGACCCACTCGTAAGAATAGAATTGGGCCATTCGCAAAGGGCCACCACAGCAATGAGAATGGCATCATTCAGAAAGATTACTTGGACAATTCACACCACAGCTCAATCCCTTTTGGTACAAAACGACTCATATTCGACGAGGATGTCCTTCGTTGTCAATAAATTAGTTTTCTACTATAATTTGTATCAAGATTTCTTTCTGATCCGTGTTCAGCGGTGATACCAGCGATATAAATATGTATACAGTAGATGTTAATGTTTTGTAACTGAAATATCACGAATGCAGTACAAAGTCCACACCCCACAGTGCTATATCGAGAGCGTCGTTATTTTGATCGTGCGTTGTATACTCGCCACGCAATCCCGTATACTCAATGGTACAGAGTTAGGCCGCTTGTAAATACTAGTGGAAGATTACTAACGTTCAGTAATGGAGGAAAACAAGATAATATATTACGTTTTACGGGATGTTTACTGCCAAGAATGCTTGTTTGATTCGGTTGAGGGGTGATGTTGCTATCCGGTTGATGAACAGGTGGCCCGAGCGAATACCTATATAATAGAGTTAAATTATGATAATAATAAAACCATAATAATAGATTATACAGGTTTATATAGCGGGTCTTACTCGCGATAAATAATATATTTAAGGCATAAATACCTCGGTTTTTGCGTGTAAGACCCGCTATATAACCTTGTATAATGTATAATAATCGCGAAAGTTTAAAATCATAATAATAGAGTTAAATTCAACTATAACTCGAAGTTCATTCATTTAAGTCACTAAGCGACACTTACAAACCTCAAAATAAATTTAGCACCAAAATAACAGATAGATAAGGTATGTAAAAACTTTTGTCACTTTTTTACATTACCACGTTGTTACACATTTCTCCTTTGCAATTTGTAGTAACATGACAGCTGACTGCCAAAACATTTTGTGTTATTGGCTTCAAATAATTAAAATAATGTTATCATTTTTACATTTTACTTAAGTTCTTTTAAATACGGTTTGTCGACACCTTCTCTCCCAACGACTTTGACGGAATCATTTTTGAGTGGAAGAGTAAGCTTCATATTCTTCATAATCATCTTGCGTTGTCCAGAGGTTGCTTTTCTGTTACTACATCTCCATATAGCCCAGTCTTCGGCGTCCTTAGTTGTGTCTGTCTATTAGTAATTGGAGGGAGGCAGAATAAGCAAGCTTCTGATATTAGACTTGCTCAAGTCATGAAGAAGATGGCTTTTGGCATACTTGTAGTTCTAAAAGTAAACGAAGTAAGTAAGGTCATCAATTGCTGAGTGCGGTTTAGTTGATCTAAACTAGTACAATTTTTAGAGTTGTTTTGATGTTATATTTAATCCATATCTGTATACATAAAACCCTTGCGTTACCGACTGACAGACAGCCAAAACTAATAGGCACAGGAACCTGAAATTTGGCATGTATGTTCCTTGGGAACTGTACGGGTGCACTAAGAAGTGATTTCCTGAAATTCTCACGGGATTTGCTAGAAAAGTTGAATAAAAAGAAATCCTCTAGTTTACAATAAGGCTTTTTAGTTTTATTATTCATTCATCATCAGCCTTTAAAAGTCCACTGCTAGACTAGGCCTCTCCTTTGAAAGGAGGAATTGGCCTACTATACCACGCTGGCCAAACGGGTTGGTATAGGGTTTGTATCAAGTTTTCCTTCTCTTACAGTGCTGTTCTATACATAAAATGCATGTTTTATTATACTTTATTACAATACCTTGAAATATATGACGCAAGCATTTATTACTATATACTTATAAGTTTAGGTGCATCATGACGATATCAACATCGACAAAGGAATTTATATGCGAGCTACCTCGTCACAACGTACAAGTTTACTATTACATGGCCTGACAACTTGCGGATTAATTAGCAGTAGGTAATCTGAGCCCGGCCACGCAATAAACAATATCGTGAGGAAAACAAAACAATGGTCACGTGTTCATACGTAAATATTGCCTTTGTTTCAGTTGTGTATCTAATAGGAATTAGGCGGGTCCACACAGAGCGAGCAGCCTCGCGCGGCAAATGCTTCGCAAGGCTGCTCGCTCTGTGTGGACCCGCCTATTTACTAAGCAGCTCAGCAGTGTGAAAAATCTTCCATAGTTATAAAAACAGCCTAATATGCTATGCCCTATGCATTTAGATTTTTTTTACGTGAGCTACATATATAAAACGGACAAAATACTATGTCGAATAACGTAAACAATATAGTAATTACTTTCATACTGAGCAAGTTACTAATATTTAATATTAAATGAACTAAGATGACGGCGATGTAACTTTTAATATAATAACTATACGTAGGTAAGTTTAATTAATTATTTTATTACTTTTAGCGATACTAGGATTTTAGTCATTACTGTTGGCTATTTTCCTTACCACTGCTCAGCTTCCTCGCTCATCTTTTTTGAAGACACAGCCTTGGTGCTATAATTATGTCAATGACACGATGGGATGAGTTTGTTTGGACATCGCAGCCAGTGTGTGTAATGGGATACCAAAATATTAGGAACTAATATGCTCGATCTCGTTATTAGTTTTAGTATTAGTAAGCAATAATCCATGTAATTATTTAACATGGTGATCACACTGATCACTAACATGTTTATGGGATACTAGAGGATGACCTCCTGCCTCGGTGGTCTCGCGGTATAAATGTGCGCGTGGGATTGGGAGGTCTCGGGTTCGATCCCCGGATCGGGCAAAGTGTTATTGGGTCATTCTGTTAGGAAATTCTCAGTAGCAGCACGGAGTCTGGTTATGTGCCCGGTATGGCAATAGGCTCGCCCCCTATTACGTGGGACTAAATAAATCTGGTGAAAAGTGGGTGTAGCAATTTAAGCCTCTGCATACCTCTTCGGGGATATAGGCGTAAGACTATGTATGTATGTATGTAGAGGATGACCGTAGCTACTGGAGCTCATGTTTTAAAAATATACTTAACCATTTCTGTCCGACTCTGTGGGAATTTCGGGAAATCCCTTCATAGTTCAATTCAATCATGCGTCCATTAGTTTCAGCTAAGTAAGAAACATGATCAGCCTTTGAATGGCAAAGCTAATTAAGAAGAGTCAAAAACATCATTTAATAAATCCATATTAGGTAGGTACAAGCCCAAACAGCTATTTGCCCTATTCTGTGAATGTGCTTATTATTAAAATGGTCCAACCAAGGTTTTAATAGCTTATGCTAAAACTGTTAATTTTCTTTTGTCAGAAGGTTTTCCTTATAGTTCTTTATGAGACAAGGCTTACGGTTTAAAATATAATTTCTTAAACTCTTATATACCTACGATTCCGCACGTGAATGTAAGGTAATCCCAGTTGAAGCTCGGTGTCCACTTACTAGTCTAACCGGATTTAACTGAATATTAGCTTTCACACGGAGCGACTGCCTGTCTGACCTAAGCAACCCAAAGGGTTAGCGATATTCCATAGTTTAGACTAGTGTCAATTTATTATATCAAGGAAAAAAATAAAAAAATCTTGTAAACTAAAATTGATGATCGCGGAACATTCATACACATACTCACTGATGCACTTATAGTATTACCTAGTAGTGATTCCACTGTGTGGACACACAAGGCTAACGATGACATTAAGTACGTACTGAGTTAGAACGAACTCAGTACTATTCTTCTGTTCTAGATCTCCGAAGTATATTTCGTATCTGCAAATAATAAAATTCGCTACCGTAGTCTAGTGAGTCAAACACGCAGTGTTTGACTCACTAGACTACGCAAACGGTTAACGCAAACGGAAAACGGAAAACGCAAACGGTTTCAAATTCAAACCTGTGGCACGCAAAACACGTTAAGATCGTACTTATTAAATTACCAATTATTTCTTGCTAAAAAATCGGTGAAGGAAAACATCGTGCGGAAACCTGCATACCTGTTCTCTAAAGTTCTCGAAAGACACGAAGTTCAACACACTACACTACTAAATGATGATAAGAAAAAAGCTAGGTCAATATTCTCTCAAATCTAGTTAGACAAGTAAGCGGACCCCGGGCTCCAAGGCGAAAAGTCTTTATACCTGAGATAAAGCTAGGCCCACCATGATGATGATTATAAAACAACGACAACCCAGCCTACTAGACACCTAATGTTATCATTTCTACAAACAAACAATTCAGTCAAAGCGGTGAGGTATGCGGGGAGAAGGAGGCTACAAAAATTCATTCTAATTGGCCGGTTCAAATTTGCGATACGTCATAATTCATAACTAGTATTGGGATTGGTCTTATTATGTAAGACGTATAAGTCTAACGTGTTGTCAGAAAGTGTTCGCCTTACGTCTGCCGTCTAGTAGGCTGGTTGTCGTTGTTATAAAAGAATTAAACCTCATATATCATCATATCAGCCGAAAGACGTCCACTGCTGGACATAGGCCACCACAAGGCTCTCCACGTATAATTATAAGGCCACCTCTACGGCTCTCATCCCTCCGTCGTTTATATATATTTCAAGTAAAATTCCTCCGTACGTATTAAATTTAGTAGCAGCAAACACTCATAAATACTATAACCTACAAGTCATACGTGTCATTCATCCACCGCGTGTGCGATCACGCAGTCGGTGCGTGATCGCACACGCCCCTTCATGACGCAACGCTAAACGTACGTATACCGGTTCGAAGCCGACCTTATGCGTTTTATGAGGACGAAAATAGATTAGCACAGTGCAGTGAGTCATTTGTGGGTTTTAACTACATTGTAATGCTGTGCACTGAGAAGTATGTGTGGTGTGTCTTTGACCGACAGAGTAAAGAATTGTGTGATACGAGAGTGGTGTGGGGTAAAAGAAGATGTAGTGACAAGCATTGAGAAAGGCATGTTAAGATGGTTTGGGCACATGGAGAGGATGGATGACGATAGACTGACAAAGAAGATATATCAGGCTAGTGTGAATGGGACAGGACAAAGGGGAAGACCTAGGAGAACGTTCTCTGACCAGATTGGAGACATCCTGAAAAAAGGACAAGTCAGAAGTACCCTTAACAGAAGAGCATGCATGAGAAACTTGATGGGAGTGAGTGAAGCAAGTGAGGTATGTCAGGATCGTTGCAAATGGCGTTCCGTAGTCTCTGCCTACCCCTCCGGGAAACAGGCATGAGTCTATGTATGTATGTATGTATGTACCTAATGCTGTGAAATTTTGTGTGAATTTATGTAGTTCGGGAAATATTGTTTCTCCGTCTTACACCTTGTTTACCTTTTGCACTGAATTTCCGAAGAGGTAGGCAGAGGTGTATTATTATTGAAATAGGCAATTTCTTCCATATAATTATGTAAATAAAAAAGACCCTTACTGACATGTCATAGCGGTAAAATTGAACAGTGGATTCCTTTTTTGACATGGGTTACCAATTATGTTTTTTTTTATATTATATCTACTATAAGCAAATAGGGTTTAAAAATTTGATGTTGAGTTTACTTTCCAAAAATTTCATTAACATCTAAGATATATGAGTATACATTTTTATAAATTTTAAGTGCGCCTTCATAATCAACTTACTTGAAAGAAAAAAATGCTGTGCATTGGAAAACGCAATAATGAATCACGTACTTACAAATGTTAGCAGAAGTTATATCTACAATTATGTCTGTTTATCCTCAGTATTTTGACCAGTTGCCCTTGTTACTGCAAATATATTCAAGCTATTTAGCTAAAAAAAATAGCAGTTTATCATAAAGGCCTGCAATTGTATATTAGTAAAATACATACATACATAGACTCACGCCTGTTTCCCCGAAGGGGTAGGCAGAGGCATATTAAACGCCCACTTTTCGCCAGTGTTTTGATCCCACGTAATAGGTGGCGAGCCTAATGCCGCTTATTGGGATATTTTGTTTGCCAGAGCCTCGTCCGTTGATCGGCAGGTGCACCACTTGCAGATGAGGTTGGCTTGGGACCCTAAGTTCTTGGTGGGAACCCTTTGCACCCTTTTATTAGTAAAATTGTGCTATAATTTGCGATCGATACCGTTATTTGTGTCCGTTGATTGAATGTTTGTAAAGTCCCGTCTTTAAAAAAAATATATGGTCTAGGAAGGTAAGGACTGATACAAACTTAAATACCACAGCGCATGTCGCTGACTCTCTGGGCTTAACTTATATTCATAGTCTTTATTGCCTAGAAACTAGACCTGAAAAAAAAAATACAACAATCGTCAATATATTTACAATCACATACAATGACAATTTTTAAGTGTTTTCTCGGGACAACACGTGTGTCCGATATATCACGAGACTAGAGGGAAAACGCCGGAAAATAAATACAAAAAAATATCTCGTCACATTTGTGGTCGTTTTTTAAACAAATAACCATTGGTCTCGAGTCGCGACGATTGTTGGTCTCGACGACTGTATACAAACAAAATGTAATTTTTTCGGAGAATACGATTGTCAATTTGTTGTTTGTTGTTGGTGACTGAATAGTGAATTAGAGTTCTCTTTAAGCTTTATGCTCGTGTGTCCCGTATGTTTTTAATATTTACTTCAAAGAATGTATTCTTGCCATCACCGATAACTACAACCATAGGGGAAAAATTAAAAATAACGAACTGCCTGTTCTTCTTTGTCCCGTCCTTCAATCTTGACTTCACGCTTCCCTGGATTCGCCCCAGTTAGGTACAAAGTAACTATTTCAAATGTTACACTGCATCAAAAGACTGTACACCTGCTCTTGTAAAAATGTTTAAATGCTGTTCCCTTTCGGGTATTTTTATGGATCCTGAGAAGATAAAATGATGAGTTAATCAGTGGGACAGTAATTATCCTTGTTTAACTTTCATCGGACTTGGGTCTGAGGTTATGAATGGAGATACGCTACCAGATCATCCAATTGATAGATAGTTAAGTAACTAACATACCGAAAATTTGATATAAATGCCTGTCCCAAAATGACCATTTGCACCATGACCTTGAGATATGGATAATGAGTTAGTGACTAATAGTAAATTAATGATTTCTGTTATCGACTTTAAAATAAACCTATGACCTCATGAAGGGAATGTCACGCTACGTAAGATAAAGTCACAGAATTAGTCATAAGGCACCGCCCACTGGAAACTACTTCATCATCATTATCATCCTCTTAGCGTTATCCCAGTTTCAATCTGGGTCCGCTTACTAGTCTAACCGGATTTGGCTGAATATTAGCTTTTCCACAGAGTGACTGCCCGTCTGACCTCCGCAACCCGAAGGGATAGCGATTTTCTATGGTTTAGACGAGTGTCAGTTTATTTAGAAGGTACTGACGCCCTGTAATTACTGTCAAAGATTTTCATGACAACCGGACCGACGGCTTAACGTGCTCTTCGAGGCACGGGACAAGCGATAATTAACAATTCCAATTCGGGAAACTACTTAATTGCTACTAAATAATCCTTATCTCCATTTTGGCGTTCCGTTTGGTGACCCAAAGTACTGAAAACCAAAACTCTGCTCTCTTTATTTTCCTATTAGGACATAAAAAGAATCATCATCATCAGCCTTTAACAGTCCACTGCTGGACTAGGCCTCTCCTTTCAAAGGAGGAATTGGCCTACTATACCACGCTGGCCAAACGGGTTGGTATAGGGTTTGTATCAAGTTTTCCTTCTCTTACAGTGATGTTCTCTGCATAATATGCTCCCTCTGTCGGCTCTTACGACACCCATGGGATGATATGGGGTGGTGACAAACCGTATTCTTAATCCGTCACCACACGGACAAAGAATAGAGCGCATAAAGTAGATTTGGAAAAGAAAGTGAAGATAGCTTCTCC
This sequence comes from Euclidia mi, assembly GCA_944739405.2. NCBI lineage: Eukaryota > Metazoa > Arthropoda > Insecta > Lepidoptera > Erebidae > Euclidia > Euclidia mi. The sequence continues at coordinate 58,609,425 of OX123196.2, read as the reverse complement.
TTCGTTTCTTAGGGTTAGTAGCGTGCGAGGATGCCTTGTTTAATTCATTGACGTATATTGACATATAATAATATAGTTAGCCTCTTTTGATAAGGCAAGTCATACCTTGTCTGTCGCCTTTATAGTATAAGAAAATTCCTAACAATTCCTGGCCTGCCATACAACCAACAACGCAACTATGAAGGTCGCTACCCAGAAAGACACTTTTATTAGACTGATATTTTTGCCGCTAAAGAACTGAAGTCTCTTATTAGTTAATTCTATTTACAGAATTAACTAGTGAGAGACTTCAGTCAACCATTTAGTCTCTTAACGGCCTTGGGCTTAATAAGTCTAATACTTGTACATAGGGAGCAATTGTATGAGAAAGGATTGCTAGGATCGAGTTCAATGATTAGTGGTCAAGCTTGTTGATTCAGTTTCTAGTACCACAAGTGACGAACATGCGACTCAAAATCTGTGCCCTCCAGCTACCGACACGGAATCAGCACTGCCGGATCCTTTTGTATTTAAGGTCTTTGATGATAGACAATCCAGCGTCTCACCAACTTACCAGGTGATCGGTGGTAATACACAAACATTAACTGCAATCATCGAACATGATCTGCAAATCCATGACTGAACGAACACCAAATTCCTCTCATTGGCAGCGTCACGGATCTGTCCTGAAGCTGTTCCCATTTGGTCACAGTCCATATTGGCCCACACGTTGGCATCGATGGCACGCTTAGGTCATTATGTCACTGATCAAATTTGGTACTAAATCTAAATATATCACGCTGCATGCACTTTATGATTCGGAGTCGGCTCTAACAAGTGAGATGACTCCGAAGTTAATAGAGGTTATTTTTGGAACAGTGAGGCATATGGATCTTCCAATCTGGATGATAATCTGTCCATAATGTATGTGAGACTCTGGAAATAAAAATACTTTTTAGGTCAACTTAATCGAGACACCGACAAGAGTAATACTGGCGAACATGCATGCGTTTGTATTTTTAAACACCTAAATATCAAGGAAGATCAATTGTATTGGGGGGCGAGATAAATATGTTGATATTAAAAATAAATACTCGTGAAAAGCATTAGAAAATTCCAATGCGTATTTTTAATTAAAATATGACATGTCCAATTATATATTATCTGTCCTGCTCTTTAAAAGACAGCTTCTGTGATGCCAAACAAACGTACCGATTCGTACATTATTTCTAGGTGGTTTGAAAGGACATAAAGCTTTGTATTTATGAACACCTTACGACCAAGGCTGGTAATTTTCCTATCGAAGCCTCCGTGAGATTTTTCCTTCTCTTCCGTTACTTGTAAGTAAACCACAATGAAAAGAAAACAATAAGAATATTTTCATCCTGCCCACTAGTTTTGTTATTTATAGGTAGATTAGAGAGGTGTGTTAAAGGAGAACAGATGCAACAAATATCATTAAGCACACTTTTCAAATAGATTACACTATCTCACCAGCATCATTGTCCTCGCATTGTCCCGGCCCCGATACAACGCTCTCGCCTTCGAGCCCCGGGTCACCTTTCCCGCTATAGCGTCTCCACTTTGCCCAGTCTTCGGCATCCTGGGTGGTAAGTCGATTGGCACAAATATCAACTCCTACGACGTCAAGCTAGTATTTCTTAAGCCTTTCTATTTACCGGGGCCTGGTGCGGAGGCGGCATGGCAAGAAATTAGTTCTTCTACTATACCATCTAAATGTGATCCAAAAGTATTGAATTTTAATTTTATTTTCTTATAACGCCAGACCAACCAACGATTTCGATTCCGATTAGATCAGAGAGTCATAATATTTTAAAGCTTATAACCGCACTTATCTGAGTCAAAGTTGATCTCCCGTTCATAATAATAGACAATTAGCCGTGTTCTTCGACATGAGACTATGTAATGTGTCAGAATCGTGATCGTCCGACATGACCGGAATGTTGATAGTTAGGTACCGCATGAAGTTCTAGTATCTAGCTAGATATTAATGCGTCTAGACGGTCAATGGTCTAGCTCAATGGGTACCTACACTTAGGTCTGAGTTTTAGGATATGGTTTTGTGCTCAATTATGGCATAACGTCACGAATTTTAAAATGATTGCCATTTCTACACATAATAATATTTATGTAATAGGTCGCAGCCGCATAATTAATTGAAAATAATGCGAAATGCTTTATGTTTGCCCGATGTCTTGGCTTCATACCCTAGCTAAGGCAGGCCAGGCCCCATATTTTCAAATAATTCTGCGATATAAATCTTTACACAAATACTATTACGTGTGAAAATTTGGAAAATTGGATGTACATATTTGTTAATTTCATTCCATAATTTAACAACAACAACTACTTAAATATACCCATTTTATGAGTTTTAGGCATTGATGTTACCACCCGCAGTTTAGCGTCCGATGCCCTAAATTAAAAAAAAAACATCAGAAAACATCCATAACCACAATAATGAGAACAACGTATAAACAACACAATAAAAGAGCCATATTTGTGGCTAAACTATTTAATTCTTGTGTAACAATGATTGCGTCATATATATTGTAATGTTGTTGTTTACTGTTAACAGCCACTGTTGAAGTCATCCTATGGACGTGTATTAGTTATTGTTACTGACTGAGTTCTGAACAAATGTTGTAATTAATTTTTAGTATTCTGTGACACTTTTTGGATAACTTTTGTAAGTGAGAGAGAAAGAATACATGTGTAATTGTTTGAAGTTATTACATTTAGTGGATATGCTTAAATGTTCATAATTTATAAAGCATGCAGATTTGTAATAAGGCTACGGGAAGGATAAATTTATTTGATACCCATGTATACAATGCCTCGTGTGTCGAACCAAAACGGAAAAATGAAACTTAGCTTTGTGGACTAATACATTTGTAACTACGGAGCCGCATACTGATTCTTAAGATTCCGTAGTAAAACTATAAAGAACATGCAACCCTGATTATGTAGTGAATAATATAGTCTCTTCATATATGATCTGTTATTATAACCGCAGTTTAACTAGGAAACTGTATGCAGTAGAACTCTATTTACCATAGTTATACATTTCGACCACGCCTACAAAGTTGCGATATACTTATCATTCTTCTTGTATTTACATTCGTCAATTTGGAGTTTTAATTAATATATTACAACATACAAAAATGATATCTTCGGATAGTAGACCGACACGGTCTTGAACGGAAGTAGCTGTATTTACACAATAAAACACTATTCCAAAACAACTTCTGCATACTCGTTGCGTAGATACTACTGTATAGTATTATATTATCTGTGATACGACATAGAAGAAGCGTCTACGTATTTATAGAATGCTCGAATTCACAACACAGAATTAAAAATACACGTGAAATAAATCCCAAGGTTTTAATCTGACATCGATACCGTACGGTACTAAAAAAACTCACAAAGTACACACGTTCATAATATCGGCCTTGATTATAACCCGTCCCACTGCAGAGCACGATTCTTTTCAGGTCTAAATAAGAGGGGTCACAGTGTACCAAGCAAGCTTAAGTGGGTTTGCAGACTTCTTATATCTTTTGAGAACATTATGGAGAAGTCTTAGAGACATGCAGGCTTCCTCACGATGTTTTTCTTAACCTATTTATGAGATAATTAATAATTTAATCTGAAAATAACCTACATAAGGATCTTCCAGGGGAGGCCAGTGGCGTAGGAAGGGGGCGGTCCGCCCCTGGTGCCACCCTTTTTGGGGTGCCACCCATCCAAAAAAAAGGGGTGACACCCATGTATAAAAATATAAAACAACATAGGCACGAGCTCAGCACTACGCGAGTTAGCCCGGAATTGTTAGGTATCGACTAAAAAAAAAAAAGGTCATCCGCCAACTGCCGCCCCGGGTGCCACCCAAGCTAGCTACGCCACTGACGAGGCCTATAACCAGCACTGGACTATGGCATGATGATAACTCACAAAGAGTAACAGTTATGACGTAGGTTTGAACCGCTCAAAAAAACACTCACTTCACTCCACTAGGCATAACTCAGAGTAAAAATTAAACGCGCAGAATACACTAAGGTCCCAATCTGACATCGATATCATACGATCCAAAAGAGAACTCAACGTATTTGTACACACCTTTAGATTATACGATAGTGTCACTAAATTCAGTTTTTTTTGTCGTAAAAGAGATACCTACTTAATACATATTAAATTGTGTTGCGTAGTTTGTGGGTGTGGCAATGTGGCGATTTTTGTCAAAGTTGTGCGCCTTTTTAGGAAATTAGCAAATGATATCTTGTTACCGACTTATTTCGACACAAAGCCTTCGTCTAATAAAAAAGAAAGTTGGATTATACCTGAATGTCTCCAAATAACCTAGAGAAGAGATATGTCTTTTGAGAAATTTTCCCATATTTGCTACATTAGCAAATGCTCGAGGGGCGGTCAATGAAATAGGTAGTTAATTTCTGTAAGAATTTCTCACTGTCTTCATGTTAGCTCGTGTAATAGTGGTATGCCTGAAACTGTTTAAATTGTCAAGGGGATACTGGTCTACTATGAAGACCCATAGCCTTCCAAATAAAATTATCAGTACATCAGCACATGTACACCGTTAAATATTAAATTTGAAGTGCTGGTACTGCTTTAATCCTGTTGCCACGAAGGGAACTTAATACAAAAAACCGTGGCGTCTCCCGACGGACCCAACCCAACGCAACCTAAATTATCACAGTTTCGGGTCTGAAATGACACCACGATCGAAAAAAGATCGGTTAGGAACGTGACAATAACTACAAAAAAAGAAAAAAAAAGCGAAAAAGCGCTCAATAACTCTAGGTTAGTAAAATAAAATAGTAGGTAAAGTGTTTATCTTTGCAGTCCATCAATATTGCCCTAACCCTGTGGCTAAGACATTTCAGCCTAGGTATAGACACAGGCATGCGCCATAAAGGTGTAAAACCGTGATACTAGACCCAAATTCGTCTGCAACTCGTCTGGCGTGTTTATACCAGCCATCGTTGGCATGCCACGTTTGGCACGGCTGTAGCATCTTGATTGCGTACCGGTGGGCGTGGGATACACGCGGCGGTCGCGTGCACATATGACGTCACCGACGCGCCCGCAACAAACATCCAACATAAAATGAACTACTATTGTATAAGATACCGGAGCAATGATTGACCAGGTTATATTGGTTATTGCATCAACTGTCTAACTTTGTCTGAGCTGCTGTTGTGGTCGATTACGGTTCAAAGGTAGGCCAGGTTAAACTGGTTTTTGCATATCTGTTGGACGGAGTTAGCGTACATAGGTAGAGCATGTTACAGTGATACGTGGTGAAGACAAGTGATTATGAGTTGAGCCAACATCCTGTAGGCTTGCGGTTCAAATGGAGTTCATTTTATATCGGTTTTTAGTTTGATTTCTTGCCAACTCTTTACTATAATCTTCGACGTTTTGATTGTATTGGTTTGCTATACTAATCAGATATTCTAGGATGTTTAGCCGCAGTAGATGTAGTGGGGATATTAAGATTATCGAATTGTAGAGATGTCCTTTAAATACCAATTTTGTGGCTATGGACTGACTAACCACTGGGTTTGACAACAAATACATAATCTGTATACATCACATTGCAAATTCTATATTTGCCGTGAGGTTGATTTAAAATACTACACACTGGAAAACAGATAGTTGTTATTGCCGTAATATAATACATATATCTACAGGATACAAACAACTATTTATAGTATTACGTATTCGTAGTCCACACACATTCTAACCGATTTCATCCGTTGGCATACATGAGCAAATCAAAGCTCTACGTTAGTTTTTTTATATATTTTTGCGGACTTGATAATAATCTATTCAAGGAAAAAATATCTGGATCATCAAGCTTATTTAAAATCAAAATAGCTATGTAGAGTTATTTTCTAACAGGTTGCAGCTATGTAGGGTCATTCGGGTGATGACCTTGCACTAGGAATTTAATAAATCTTGTACCGAAGGGGGTCTTACAATTTTACAGCCTAGCCAACGTTCACAATGAACACCTAGACTCGAAACTTACTCGAAAAAACAATTGTGAATCACACAGTGTTGGGATTGCACCCAACTACACCTTCAGCAGTGTAACTACGCCATTCGTGCAGTATGATGCAAATAAGAAAAGGCCTACGTTCAGCAGTGGACTGCAAAAGGCTATGTGTGTATATTGTGTATTGTATCTGTGAAGTACCTATCCATTACCTAGTACCCATAGTACAAGCTCTGCTTTGGGACTAGATGTGTATGTAGTAGAATATTATTATCATTGTACGCGTGTAGAGTCGGCTCGCTGGGGACTGAACGACCTTACATAACAAAAACGATGTTGTCGCAAACTTGTAATTTATTACTTGACCAGATTTCACTTTTTGCGATACTTCTTGGTTCCATAATCTTGCAAACAAGTGATCTACGTAATCACATAAAGCTATGGCTTTAAATGTTTTCATAACCATCATCACATCAGCATACCTATAGACTTCCACAGCTGGACATAAGGCTCCACTAAGGCTCTCCACACATACCGATCTAGAACCGCCCTCAGTGTTCATTATACTAAAACCTAAATTAGTAGGTTGCGGCACGAATTGTGAGTGTTGAACTTAAATACTTAAAGGACGAGAAGTTAAATTAGCGAGCATTAGGATGCGCAATAATTGATTATTTTTGCGCGCGTTGCATGAATGTGTAAAGCTTTTCATTTGCTTTATTAGTATGACACTGCCATTTGAGGTAATTATTATTATTCGTATACATATTCATTGTGTCTCTTTCGTCATGACTAAGAAATTTAAGGTGTATAAAAATTATTGGGTTATGAATGACTGACAGACAACACTCAGGCAAAACTATTGGACGTAAGAAGCTGAAATTTGGCATGTATTTGATGATCGTAGGGATGTACTAAGAAGGGGTGGCCGAAATTCCCACGGAAAGAAACGGACGTCGCTGCGGGCATCCTCTACTTAAGAATATTTCTGTATCTGTGTAACTTTAACGAGAATAAACAATCTGGACTGTCTATCCATCCGCGACCCATCATAAGCCGACAAAATAAACCCATAAAATAAACTTGTATAATGTATAAAAATCGCGAAAGTTAAAAGTCATATGAGTAAGCCACAGTAGCATAGTAGCCATACCAGTACAAGTATACTTTTGTTTCGCTAGCCCTCAAAAAACGTGCCGCGTTCTTTACCTACTGCACTAAGCATAGCTACAGTAGAGGCATGTAGAGGTGACTCAAAAATTACCATACATTTATGAGTTAGTCTGTACAAGTATACTTTTGTTCTGCTACATGCGAGTACTGTACTAAGCATAGCAACAATAGGGGCTCAAAAATTACTACACAATTTGTGACCGTTGACCTTGCTTACTAACGAGTCATCATATTAGGAATACCTTGCTGTTAGTTGATGACCTACTAATGTATTGTAGTACATGTACCTATTAATGAGTAATATGTTGTTGGTTTTGTAACTCGTCATGACCGATGTGATTTAGCCAGCGAATCGGTTATCGTATTTGCAACATATTTTATGGGTGTAGGTACATGAGTACCTATAAACAATTTTGAAAATATTTTAGACCATCTTAGAACTCGAAATCACTTTAGATTGATGATGAATGTTCACGGCTTTTTTTTAAGCTACATGTGTTATCATTGTTATCAATACAAAAGTTGGCAACTTTTATTAGGTAGAGTTGCCAAGCTTACCTTACGCTACGAGCTTTATGCCTATGCTAGTATTTTTGACTTGCGCATAATTCACTCGATTGTCATATGCCGCGTTTCCACGCTTGCCAAGCCTCGACAAGCTTCCACAAGCACAAGCGTGTAAACAGGCCGTTTGGCTTGGCTTGCGTGAGCTTGTGGACGCTTGTACAGGATCCGGTCAAGTGTCGGTTTTTGGACACAGATCAAAGGGCGCTTGCGGCAAGCGCTTGCGACGCGTTCACACGTTGGCGCGTGCTTAGTAGTCGCTGTGATCTCGAAACGAACGCACGTCTAGTTCTGTCTCAAAATGAGTGGCTGGTCGAACTTCTTTTGCTTGTTTGTATGATTATGCACTATATCGCTCCCAGAGGAATGTCACGACGGAACATATTAATAATATGCAGGTGTATTGACATACCTAATGCCGTAACCTATATGGCACCAGTAATATTTCGAGGCTATGTAGGTAAGGTTTTCCGTAGAGGGTAAGGAAGAGGCCCTGGCAATCTACATCATACAAAATAATTGGTTTTGCTTCTCTTTAAGTGTACCTATTTCAAATAAAAGTAGGTTAAACCAAAGGTTATAGTCGATACAAGTTCGGTGTCCGCCATGCTTGGATGTACGTAGCATACTGACGCATTCACAAGCGTGTAAACGGCTCCCAAACGCCAAGCGAGATTTGTGGACGCTTGGAGCTTGTGGAAGCTTGTCGAGGCTTGGCAAGCGTGGAAACGCGGCATTAAACGTTTATTGATCATCACGCATTGATCCTGACTTCACTGAGTAAAGTCGTGATGCCCAATTCGTCTTTCTTTTTAATCGGTTCCATCACTAACCTCCACCACTTTGTCGTTCTGATTTTGGGTTTCGTTTTGATTGTATGTCGGCAAAACAGCATATAATAGGGCGTACGTGGCCTTAAATTTAAACAAAGACAATTAAAAACAATACTGGCATTTCGCAACCTGTATTTCTAAAAGTTAAAAGAAGAAAACCGTAAAGTTTAAATTTTCAAAAAAGGAATGTAGGTATCTGCATGCACCTCAATGACAAAAGTAAACAGATAGGACAGACATTGTGGCTGCACGATAATGCAGGTATCTACCTATTTTTTGCTAATCTTATCTCAAATATCAAGGAATGTGCCCTTCTTCACGAATGTACCTACTACGAATCGCGTGTTATTTCCAAGTACTTTGGCTTACATTACGAATGTTATGTGTTTGTAACTTTTGACTTTGTAACAGGTTGGTTTGTTTTGATCTGTACGTGTGGAAGGTGGTAAACAGTTTTGACCTTGGGGTCGTGGGTTAGTGTGTAAGTTTATATAATAAGTGTTATGACGAACTACTACTCGACCAAGCCAACTAGACGAATGTCAACGTGACAAAATTCAACATAATTCAATAATTATAATTCAGAAATTCCTAGTACCGATTGCAGGCGCATTGTACGTTCACACGCCGCGTTCGCACGTTACCATAAATAATTTCTGGATTATAATTGTTGAATTATGTTGAATTTTGTCACGTTGACATTCGTCTAGTTGGCTTGGTCGACTAGTAGCTATATCTTTAAGGCAAATTGTAAATGTTTTATTCTGTCTTTCAGGATATATGTAAAAAAAAAGAAATGACTTTCATAAGTGTTGCTTTTGTTACCTATATGAATAAATGAGTTTGAATTTGAATTTGAATATATACTACGTACCTTTGTTTTAAGCATCCGATATTCCGGCACTGTTTCAAGCGTAGGTACGGTCGTACTGAAATATCGAATACTGGCAACAATGGTACATGATATACATCCCGCAACTTAAACAATTTAAAAACTTATTTGAATGACCACGTAAGCTCATAAATTGCAATTACATTATTATTTACTTATAAAGATCAAGAAAGGATAAGAAAGCGGTAGCTTTCTAACATTTTCATTTTAATTTTTACCAGTTCGATTACCATCGTCCTGGTAAAAATGAAAATGAAATTGTTCAATATACTTAACTAGAGGACGCCAGCAGCTACGCCTGCATTTTTTTTTTACTTTACCCGTTTTGGCCCATCCCGTGGGTATTTCGGGAAATCCCTTCTTAGTGTACCCCTACGATCCCCAAGGAACATACATGCCAAATTTCAGCTTCCTGCGCCTAATAGTTTCGGCTGTAGCGTGTCTGTCGGTCAGTCAGTAACGCAAGGATTTTATATATTAAGAAGATAAGGTCCACAATAATTTCTAAAAGCTGTTAAAATTAATAGTATTATTTGTAAGTTAATGTTCAGTAATTGTCACCAAATTGAGATAGAAATGATGCAAAATACAATTCCACCTGCTTAGATTGGCAAATATTCAACATTTCACGAATCTTTCACATATTGTGAAATTCCACTTTTTTCAGACAATTCGTCTGTCTGTGACGTGCTTTTTAATCTTTATGATGGGGAAATGGTTATACAATCATAATTATTATCTATCAGCATAGTTTACTTACGTCATCTCGTTTTTCTTCGATTCGTTCAAAAATCATTAGGAAAATGTGCATCCATCCACACTAATCGTAGTACTACTATAAACGGGAATGCTTGTATGAATGGCTAGATGTTTTTAACTTTTTTACGCAAAAAATCTAAACGGATTGTGATGACACTTTGCAGTAATATAGCTTAGACATCCATTTAGCCCTGGCCAACGCTTCAAGCAGTGGTTAGGAAGTTATCGTGATGTCTTTCACTTTTAATCATCAAGTAAACAAAGTCGCGAGTAAAAGCTACTGTATTTAGCTAGCCATGCCTCGTCGTTTCATCTGCCACACGTCTTTCATTGAACCTTTGAATAGCATATCTCGCCTATGTTAGTCTTTCTTTGGTTTGGCGTTCGTCTTTTTTATAGCCTTTCTCATTAATGCGTGGAACATCACTTGTGCTGACTGACATATTACCAACGCAGAGCCCAAACTACTGAAGCTAGAAACATGAAATTTGGACAGTGGGTCCGCTTTGGTAGAAAAGTGTGAATAAATTGATACTCTGTCATATCTGGTGAAACTTGTAAGTGGAACCCCGCTCCAAGGCGTGTAAGTCTTGAATCATCATCAGCCCTTTAAACTGCCCTACAGCTGGGCACGGGCCTCTTCTCACTATGAGAAGGGTAAGGCCATAGTCCACCACGCTGGCCAAGTGCGGGTTGGCAGACTTCACATGTCTTTCGAGAACATTATGGAGAACTCTCAGACATGCAGGTTTCCTCACGATGTTTTCCTTCACCGTTTAGCAAGCGATAATTAACAATTTAATACGCATTTAACTCCGAAAAGTCATTGGTGCGTGCCGTGGATCCGAACCCGAGATCCTCTGCATAGCAGTCTGTCGGTCTCTCCACTCAGCTATCGCTGCTCACCACCAGTCTCGAATGCAACAGGGAGAATGCTAGGACGATGAGGATGGTTCGATTTAGTAGGTAGGTAGGCATCCAGTATGAAAGTATTTTTAGTATTCTTCTCTTAAAGAGTAAAATAGAGGTTGAAAGTTAGGCAGGCCGAATTCGGCAGCAACAACTATTCAAAATAAAAACAGAATTTGCAAATAAGATTGGTAGTTCCAGAAATTAAGCTTCAATTCATGATCCCAAACAAACTCTTCAACTTTATTAACATTTTATGGGCATTAGGCGAAGAGCCAGCCTGTCATATTCAATAGTCATAAACACCACATATTAGTGTACAATCTTGGCTCTAACGTAGCTTTTCTGCAAATGAAGCTGGAACATCTGTTAGACATAAACGAGTCCTTGAGATGTTGGCAGAATACTTGGGTTTAATAGGAAATTGATTGGTTTCATAGTCATTCATGTATGTTGATGGGTGATCTTGAACGTGCAGAGCTTTCAGGCATGCAGGTTGCTTGCAAAAAAAAGGAATTACGGAAATGTAATTGCAAGACAACAGCAATTTATTGCTTTTTTTAAGGCGGCTCCCTCTAATCTCTTTGTCTCCAAGGCTCGAAACAACATTTTAGGGATAACACAATATGTTGTCTTGTGTGAGAATCGAACTCACGACACGCGGCCGAGTGCTAGAAGAAGTTACACGTTAAAAACCCTGAGGACGGCTCCGTAACATCCTTACTTCTCAGGAGACCTCCCAAAATGATATTTTCCGAGGTGTTCTTTCTATAAAGATCTGCTTTCTAAGGCCCAATCCAACACTTCGTGTTAAGTTAGTTAAAACCGTATTGTAGATACCATGATACTACTTTCTTTGCTTTTTAAATGTATCTGGATGATAATGCTTATCCAATATTAGAACAGACTGTAAATATTCCTTCAATACACATATTTTTTTTTTTACTTATAATAATAGCGCTCATAGCGAGACTTAGCTTGTCGTTCATAACAGATCGCCAAAGTTAAGCAACGCTTGCACAGGTCGCCACTTGGATGGGGGAGCAAGTGTGGCATTTACATCTGAGGGCTACCGTGCTTCGAAGTGCACGTAAAGCTGGCGGTCGCGGTTCTTGCCTAAGGATAAGAGTCCTTAGGTCACGTCGGGGGCCTTCGAGCGATCTGAAAAACTCCGACACTAGAGTTGGCCACACACTCATACGAAAAACAAAACAAAAAAAAAACAAAACTTATAATAAGGCCAAATTTGTTTATGACTAAAGCCGTATAGGCCTACGTGACTAAAATATACTTATTGATAAGTCATTCGTATGAACCTGCCATTGAAGGAAAATTTATACTTAGGGGTGAAAACCAAGTAGTACGTGACACCAACAACATAATAAATTATTATGAGTCATCATCGTCCGGGGTCCGCGCACAAGTGTAACCAGAGGGTCTAGTACGAGTTTTACACGGTGACGATAGCCTAGTCGACGGGAACAATTTTCATACATTTTCTAAATGCGCCCCTTAGCGCACTCTATACATCGCTACTGTCCCTTGGGGGCGCTTTAAGAAAATGTATGGAAATTGTTCCCGGCGTCGACTAGGCTATCGACACCGTGACGTGTGTAAAACCCGTCCTAGACCCTCAGATATGACGGAACCTAACCTAATTAACCTTGCAAACCAACAGGTTAGCAATATACTCACAGTCAGTATACAAAGGATACTCAAGAGTATACTGACTCTGATTCCCCCTCGTCACCACTTGTCCGTGTGATGACGGATTAAGAATACAGCGTGTACCATGCAGAGACGTAGGGGCAAAAATATATTTTTATTTATTTATTTATAAACTCACGCCTGTATCCCCGAAGGGGTAGGCAGAGTTGTTATATTACACCCACATTTCGCCATGAGTTTTTAGGTCCCACGTAATAGAGGGCGAGCCTATTGCCGTTACCGGGCACATTACCAGACTCCGTGCTGCTACTGAGAATTCGGAAAAACCAGTAACACTTTTGCTAAAATATTTATTAACGTTATTTTTAAAAATAACGTGATTTTTATCTGTTAGGTATGTATACCAATGTTTAAAGGTACCTACTTACTTTTGTCCTTATCTTTTTGCAACTACGACAAAGAGGAAACCGAATCTATAATAGGAGATCTATATCATGGTTTAAAAACCTAAGTTTCAGTAACCTTTTATCGTCAGCAGACTGTGTACGGGTTTTCTACATCGTATCATCATATATTTTTAAACTTCGCAATATGTTTGCAAAATGTTAAATTGGTCTTCCTTCCTTTATATTCCTTTTATAGTTTACTAGAGGACGCCAGCAGCTACGCCTGCATTTTTTTTAATTTACCCGTTTTGGTCGATCCCGTGGGAATTTCGGGAAATCCCTTCTTAGTGCACCCCTACGGTCCCCAAGGAACATACGTGCCAAATTTCAGCTTTTTGCGCCCAATAGTTTCGGCTGTAGCGTGTCAGTCAGTCAGTCAGTAACGTAAGGATTTTATATATTAACACTTTCATGGACAGTAAACGCCTATATACGTGACAATAATAAAACTTCTATTGTGTCTCGTTTACTGTCCGTGAAAGCATAGTAAAAACAGAATTTTACTATGGTGAAAGTGTTAAGATTGCGACATATAAGATATTTATTATACTTTTCAATGGTAATTTAATTACACATCGTAAAGGTATACTTAGGCTGTAATTATTATACTTCCCTTTTTTATACTAGCTAATAAGCAAGATTCCTGAAGTGACAATGGATTAGTCACTTTTGTCGCAGAACCGATAACCGTTGGAGTAGTCGTGTTCTAGAGAGGAGGCCGCGCGTTGGCAAACGTAGTGTAGGACGCCCTCCGGCTAGGTGGAGTGACAATATTCGCAAAGTGGCTGGCAGCGGCTGGACACGAAGAGCCGAATATCGGGCTTAGTAGCGTGCCATTCCAGAGGTATATGTCCAGCAGTGGACTACGGCAGGCTCAAGATGATGATGAAACTTTCGCGAAAATTCCGCGTTAGCTTATATAAAGGTAAACTAAACAATTCTTTGAAAATTTACGTACAATTTGTATCAAATAAATAGAATATTCTTACTACAGCCGACACGAAGGCCGGTGTGTTTTTAATATAACCATTCAATGTTAACTGCTATTTGTAAATACATGATTACGAGCTTCCTACAATCATTGTTCGCCATTTGATAACTGTACAGCATTAATTTATTTATTTAAAGACGATTCTAAAATACTCTGAGAATATGCAGATTTAAAACAGAGCTAACAGGTGGGAGAATGTCACGTTTTTTCGTGGACGTATAAACTTAAGCTAGATTTGTATGAGTAAAATTATGAGTCTGCCTCTGCTGCGTATGCCTCTACTGATCGGAGGGCCTGGGTTCGATTCCCAGGTCGGGCAAAAGTGTTACTGGGTTTTTCCAAATTCTCAGTTGCAGCACATAGTCTTGTGATGCGCCCGGAAACGGCAATAGGCTCGCCCACTATCACGTAGGACCTAAAAATTCATGAAGAAATGTGTGTGTAATATTACACCTCTGCCCCCCCCTTCGGGGATAAGGCGAGAGTCTATAAAAATAATTAAAAGGAAAGTTATGAGTGAGTGGACCCTCCGCATGGTCGCGCTCCGGTCGTAGCATCGCGTCGGAAACAAATAGGTTCATATATATACCTGAAATAAGTTAATTTTACGTGATTAAGAGCCGCTAAATAATTTTGTATGATGTATATAATTTGCGACAGGTTAAAATCGATTATCGTATGAGTAAGTTTACATTTAGGTAAGCTAGATTTTAACTAACTATTTAAAATCTAGCTTAGGTACGAGTAAAGCTTTAATGTAACAGAGTAATGGAGAAGCAAGGTAGCAGGGTACCGATTCTTCAGTGTCTTCAGTCAGAATTCTGGCTAAGCGAACCTCGCTTCTATTACATACGTATCTACTTGCTTTGTTTACAATGCCTGCATTATATTTGTTCAGATTTTTTGCAGTAGTCACTGAGCTTCCTCTACACATTAAGTGACTTCAACGAGGTTTTCAATGGAAGCCACTGACCCCTGAAAACAGGTAGTACCGTGGTGACAATGTGTTTTTGATTGGTTTAAACCAGAACAAACACGTACATTATGTTACTACGCTATCGGTGACCGGATGGAGTAACTATCTGATGTATAGCACAGTCTTGTGTGGTGATAGGCGAACTATGAAACTATATCTAATACTAATATATAAAGCTGAAGAGTTTGTTTGTTTGGTTGAACGCGCTAATCTCAGGAACTACCGGTCCGATTTGAAAAATTCTTTGAGTGTTAGATAGGTCATTTATCGAGGAAGGCTATAGGCTATATAAGATCACGCTATGAGCCACGGGAGCGGAGCAGTAGCTTTAAATAACGCGGGTGTAACCGCGGGCGTCATCTAGTAAAGTTTAATCTCATTTCTAGTCACTTGCATCCCTAGACGTAGTAGACGTAGTAGCAGACTGCGAGGCTACTAGCGATTAGACCTTAACAAAATAGATAACGTAACGTATTCTTTAGCAAGAGACAAAGTGAGTAATTGGATATGCTTTACATACATACATACAGACATACATACATACATAGACTCACGCCTGTTTCCCCGAAGGGGTAGGCAGAGGCATATTAAACGCCCACTTTTCGCCATTGTTTTGATCCCATGTAATAGGTGGCGAGCCTATTGCCGCTTATTGGGACATTTTGTTTGCCAGAGCCTCGTCCGTTGATCGGCAGGGGCACGACTTGCAGGTGAGGTTGGCTTGGGACCCTAAGTTCTTGGTGGGAACCCTATGCTTTACCTTTTTGTTTAATTACAAATATAAAGATAAACAACATATTTCACATACTTTTGGGCCTACACATACCTAATTATTTGATAGGTTTCAAGATAATAGTTCCTTAGTCATTGTCACTATGTCTAGTGTTGCTAGCCAGTAAGACTCCACTTTACTCACTCCCCGCTTTACGCTATCAGTGGGACAAACACCTTAGACTGAAGTTACTTCCGTTTCTGATAAAAACGTACACATACAGGTAAATCAAATATTTGTGACTAAACTGTTGTGTCTGGAAACTGTATTATATTCAAACGCAGCTGCGTTTCCCCTCCATTGTTCTGTCCAAGGTTAACACCGGCTGGCGTAAATTCAAGGCTTCACTATAAGGTAAACAGTCATAGGTACTTAGGTGAAAACAACCTTTGACTGCATTGAGGTTATCATGTAAACAAATTGTTTACAATTATATACTAATGTTTACGTTACCTACTGATTAATTTTCATTCGTAGGTATATATCGTCTAATTCGTGTGTCATATATTGATTGTTTATTTATTGTATGTGTCATCAGTTTCTGACACGTGCACTGTATTTATTTACTTCCTACTTGCGTGAGAACTTTTTGTTGCCTAGGAGATTACTATTTTATCTCTGGCCATCCTAACGTTATTAGTTTATTGCACTGCAAGTAAAGTTCACATTCTTGCATAATTTCATTCAATGTTTTATAATATCAGTTGTAAGGATAACCTTTATTTAGAACTGGTATTGAGTCAGCGAATATATCAGTGATTCAATCGCAAAGGCAATAGCTCTGACGTGTCATAATTCCAACATTAGTTTATAAACAAGTCATTAGTTTGTCAGTTTGAGTGTGTAGTCAGGTCATTAGCTGATGTTTTAGGTGTGCCCGCGCGATCCGCACTGGGCGTGGAGCGACTGCGACGCTCCATTATACACGATATATTAGTATTAGATATAGTTTCATAGTTCGCCTATCACCACACAAGACTGTGCTATACATCAGATAGTTACTCCTTCCGGGCACCAACAGCGCAGTCACTTTAAGTACCTACGTGTAGTTGTTCTAGTTTGAATCAATCAAAACCACATTGTCACCACGGTACTACCTGTTTTCAGGGTCAGGGCTTCCATTGTAGAACCTAGTTGATGTCTCCTAATGTGTAGAGGAAGGTCAGTGCCTGCTGCAAAAAATTTTAACAAATATATTGCAGGCATTGTAAACAAAGCAAGTAGATATGTATGTAATAGAAGCGAAGTTCGCTAAGCCAGAGTTCTAACTGAAGACACTGAAGAATCGGTATCCTGCTACCCTGCTTCTCCATTAATCCGTCACATTAAAGCTATATTTCGAATAGTTTGCGAAATCTAGCTTAAGTGTAAACATACTTATACAATAAATTGATTTTGAACTTTCGCGATTTGTATGCAACAATGCATCATACAAATTTATTTAGCGGCTCTTAATAGCGTATTAAATTATTTAAGATATAAATACATATTTGTTTCCGACGTTTCGACCGGACCACGACCGTCGCGTAGGGACCACTCCCTCATATTTTTTTTATTTTATAGAATCACGCCCTTATCCCCGAAGGTGTAGACAGGGGTGTAATATTACACCCACATTTCGCCAAGAATTTTTTCGTTTCCCCTCCATTGTTCTGTCCAAGGTTAACACCGGCTGGCGTAAATTCAAGGCTTCACTATAAGGTAAACAGTCATAGGTACTTAGGTGAAAACAACCTTTGACTGCATTGAGGTTATCATGTAAACAAATTGTTTACAATTATATACTAATGTTTACGTTACCTACTGATTAATTTTCATTCGTAGGTATATATCGTCTAATTCGTGTGTCATATATTGATTGTTTATTTATTGTATGTGTCATCAGTTTCTGACACGTGCACTGTATTTATTTACTTCCTACTTGCGTGAGAACTTTTTGTTGCCTAGGAGATTACTATTTTATCTCTGGCCATCCTAACGTTATTAGTTTATTGCACTGCAAGTAAAGTTCACATTCTTGCATAATTTCATTCAATGTTTTATAATATCAGTTGTAAGGATAACCTTTATTTAGAACTGGTATTGAGTCAGCGAATATATCAGTGATTCAATCGCAAAGGCAATAGCTCTGACGTGTCATAATTCCAACATTAGTTTATAAACAAGTCATTAGTTTGTCAGTTTGAGTGTGTAGTCAGGTCATTAGCTGATGTTTTAGGTGTGCCCGCGCGATCCGCACTGGGCGTGGAGCGACTGCGACGCTCGCTTATATATCCTCGGTGCGCGCTGATAAAACGACATATTTACATTCCGATAATACAAACCGTTTACGCTACACTTTTTGTTCCTTCACGCAACGATAACAAAGTACAGGCATGCGAGACGACTGCCAATTCGAAAATGGAATAATTTAACCAAAATTTCGCCATACTCGAAATACAAATTGGCGAAACCACGCACGATGACGTAGCCTACACACGAAGGCGCGTGTTGACCGAAAAAATGAGCAACACACCCGATTCGTGTGAACTTACGCAAAGTGAGCGGAAAACTACGGTTGCACTATCATAATAGTCCGATTGCGCGTTCTTATTGTGAGGGGGTAAGGCTGAGGATTGCGTGTGGAGATTAGCCGCGTTGTTTTGACGGTGCGATGACGCGGGGTGACGTCAGGTAGCACGCGGGCGCTGCGTGCTCGCCGGCTGACGCGCCCCCGCCGCGCCGCGAACGATACAAACCTATTTTCATCAACATTCGCGGTAAAACACGTTTCCGTTTTTTTTTCAAACGGTGAAGGCTTGTGCACTGCATTATTCAACCTCTGTGACATGGTTTTTTAATAAATAATCTCTAATTTTTGTCTGTTTTATAACCCTTTCTAGTTCCAATGTTTTATGTAGCAACAGAGTGGGCGGTAAAGCATTTTAGAAATTAAATTGAATGTCGGATAATGCTTGAATAAACGATATCAGGGTGCCAAGGCGTGTCGTAAAATCTGAATATAACGCGTGGTCAACAGTGTTCGTTGACTGACTCACAGACTTACCACTCGGTAGGTACGTGCTAGCTATCTATAGTAGGTACCTAAACACAATGTTTACGTGTCAGTCTGTACTATTGTGTTCTATACATATAAAAACTGATAAGTGAGTGCGTAGGTAGGTACTTACTGAAACTGAAGTAATTTGAATAAACGTTGTATTTACAGACAGTAGGTATTTATGTTGTATTCAATTAATGTAGCTAATACATAATAATATGAATTACGCAGTAGGTTACACAATATAAAGTAATCATAGATACTTTTAAAAATAATGTGAACAGTCATCACAACTTTAACAAACATATTCCTAAATAATGCAAAATTCAAATGGCAATATTGGAATGCGTGGTCTAACGCAGTCATTACAACATTTATGTTTAGTTTTTCATCTCTATGTACTTTATTCTTTTAATTTCCAAACCAAATATTACCAAAACCATATACCTACCATACCATATTACCAAAACTATTCATAAACATTAACATATGAATTGTTTAGACAACAAAAGTAGGTACATCTAACTGCTAGGGGCACTTTTAGAAAGCGTATGAAAAATGCGAAAGTTTTCCCATTGACTGCAAATCGTATGCGATACAGTTGCAAGCACAAGCTGGGACCAGAGGGTCTACCACGAGTTTTGCACTCGATCGTCACGGACCGGTGACGACAGAGTAGTCGACGGCAACAATTTCCATACATTTTCTAATATCAGATAGTAGCGATCGATAGAGTCCGCTAGGGGGCGCATTTAGGAATGTATGAAAAACTCGTACTAGACCCTCAAATCCTTTTATTCTGTTCTTGAACAATTGGCGCCACAACATCGAAATCCGTCGCTATCTGTCTCAGGATGTGGTATCAAATTCAATAATATTTACTCCAGTCTATTTATAATTTTGCGCGGCCAATATAGTCAAGGATTTTCCTACTAGCACTTTATTATTTATCTTCCAACTCAATATGGCGGTAGGGATCCTTATTTTGTACTTGAACACGGATACTAAATCTGTGGTAACCTTTCAAAGGACACCTAGAACCATGTTTCAATGAAGAAACACTCGTACGCCGTTATATATTTTATTACTTCAGCAATAAAGTTAATTATAGCGTGCAAGAATTTGACAGTGGCTTTCGCAGTATTTGGTAAAAGTTGTAGAGTAAAACGAACTTAAAAATTAATGGTGCATGGTTCAAATTTGAATGTCTTAGTTAAAAACTAACCTCGCCAGTCGCCACCAGTTTAGTTTATAAGAAACTTCGCGAAACTTCCGTATTGTTCATATATTTAACGGCTTATAAACGTAGCTTTTCTTGGAAATTGTTCTCATATTATTATGATAAATGTAATAAATAATAAAGAACCCGTTCTCTACATAGTCATAATCATTCAAAACATATCCCAGTTGCATAGAAGACTTAGATTGCATCTTAGAACCCAAGATCCGCTTGCCAGTCTAACTAGACTTAAAAAAATAGGTTTTAGTTCTTACAGAGACCGATTTTCGTAACTCTATTCTATGGTAGAGACCTCCAAACTCCCCGTCCTGTCGACAGACCTAAGAACTAAAAATATAAAAGAAAATGCCTTTCATTATGAGACTAGCTGACCCAGCGAACTCCGTATCGCCTTTTTAAGAGTTTTTATTTAATTCCCTTTTTTCCAAGCCCCTTTTCCAAAGTTACCATTGACTTAGCGCTTATTCTCTTATCATTTCAGAATATATAAATGATGCAAAAACAAACATAGATTTTTATATAATATTGAATTCCCCATTCCTTAAAATATCGGAGACGATACCCATATCGACTTAAAAAAAATCCCGTCCACCATCTTTGATTTCCTATCCGCCATCTTTGATCACGAAATAGATGTTGTATTTGGATTCACCATCCCTTAAATCATCAGAGACGATACACATATTGATTTTTTAAAAATTTCCCATCCGCCATCTTTGATTGCCCATCCGCCATCTTGAATCACGAAGTAGATGTTGTATTTGGATTCCCCATCCCTTCAAACATTGGAGACGATACCCATATTGATTTTTTTAAAAATATCCCATCCGCCATCTTTGATCACGAAATAGATGGTGTTTTTGAATTCTCCATTCCTTAAAATATCGGAGACGATACCCATATCGACTTTAAAGAATCCCGTCCGCCATCTTTGATGTCATATCCGCCATCTTTGATCACGAAATAGATGTTGTATTTAGATTCGCCATCCCTTAAAACATCGGAGACGATAACCATATTGATTTTTTAAAACTTTCTCATCCGCCATCTTTGATTTCTCATCCGCCATCTTTGATCACGAAATAGATGTCGGATTTGGATTCCCCATCCCTTTAAATATCGGCGACGATACCCATATCGACTTTAAATAAAAATCCCATCCGCCATCTCTGATTTCCTATCCGCCATCTTTGATCACGAAATAGATGTTGTATTTGGATTCACCATCCCTTAAATCATTAGAGACGATATCCATTCTGATTTTTTTAATTTTTCCCATCCGCCATTTTTGATTTCACATCCGCCATCTTGAATCACGAAATAGATGTTGTATTTGGATTCCCCATCCCTTTAAACATCGGAGACGATACCAATACTGATTTTTTTTAATTTTCCCATCCGCCATATTTGATTGCCCATCCGCCATCTTTGATCACGAAATATATGTTGTATTTCGATTCTCCACCCCTTAAAATATCGAAGGCGATACTCATATTGATATTTAAAATTTTCTCATCCGCCATCTTTGATTTCCCGTCCGCCATCTTGGATCACTAAATAAATTTCATATTATTAATCAGCGTCCCGAAAATCTCGAAAACGATACCCATATAGATTGTATCCTATTCGTTTAGCCTTTTTTTAACAATTTTTAAAATCCGACTGCTAGTTCCTGAGATAAGCCGACATTATGTTTTAGCCTTTTTAGCCTTTTGCCCGGCCCCAAAGGGTCAAAGCGTTATATTATATAGCCTATAGCCTGCCGGAATAACTGGGCTATCGTATACAAAAAGAATTTTTCAGATCCGACCGGTAGTTCCTGAGATTAGCAAGTTCAAACAAACAAACAAACTCTTCCGCTTTATTATATTAGTACTAGCTGACCCAGCGAATCCAAGCCTCTTTTCTAAAGTTACCACTGACTTAGCGCTTAATCTCTTATCATTTCAGGGTCTATAAATGATGCAAATCAAACATAGATTTTTATCTAATATTGAATTGCCCATTCCTTAAAATATCGGAGACGATACCCATATCGACTTTAAAAAAAAATCCCGTCCGCCATCTTTAATTTCCTATCCGCCATCTTTGATCACGAAATAGATGTTTTATTTGGATTCACCATCCCTTAAATCATCAGAGACGATACCCATATTGATTTTTTAATTTTTTCCCATCCGCCATCTTTCATTTCCCATCCGCCATCTTGAATCACGAAATAGATGTTGTATTTGGATTCCCCATCCCTTCAAACATCGGAGACGATACCCATATTGATTTCTAAAAAAAAATCGCATCCGCCATCTTTGATCACGAAATAGATGTTGTATTTCGATTCTCCACCCTTTAAAATATCGAAGGCGATACCCATATTGATATTTAAAATTTTCTCATCCGCCATCTTTGATTTCCCGTCCGCCATCTTGGATCACAAAAAAAATTTCATATTATTAATCAGCGTCCCGAAAATCTCGAAAATGATTCCCATGTCGATTGTATCCTATTTCTTTAGCCTTTTTTTGCCTTTGACCCAACCCTCCCCCTTCTCATTTGACCATTTTATTATTTTTGTCTGGCCCCTAAAAGTTGTGGCGTAATTTTATATAGCCTATAGCCTTTCGGAATAATTAGGCTATCATAGGCAATAACAATTTTTAAAATCCGGCTGCTAGTTCCTGAGATTAGCCGACATTATGTTTTAGCCTTTTTAGCCTTTTGCCCGGCCCCAAAGGGTCGAAGCGTTATGTTATATAGCCTATAGCCTTTCGGGAAAACTGGGCTATCGTATACAAAAAGAATTTTTCAGATCGGTCGGATCTGAAAAATTCTTAGATAGTTCCTGAGATTAGCGCGTTCAAACAAACAAACAAACAAACAAACAAACAAACTCTTCCGCTTTATTATATTAGTATAGATAGATTATTAAAATGAGTGTAATAAACGAATTAGCAAAGCCATATTATGCATCGAGGATATTAAATAATATCCGTAACGTATTTAAGGGTACAATTACAAAACCAGTAAGAACGGGTTTGACTGGAAACTGGACTCAAGTGTCTCACCGCGATCTCGAAATATCCAAGCATCAGACCTGTATTGATACAAGGAAAACCGCAGACCATGATTCGAGCAGCCATGCAAAAAGTATTTACCTGCATAAGCTATGTTTTACCTATCTATGGTAAAGATGTCGTAGGTCTGTAATTTGTCCTAGAATATTATTAGTATTTTTATTTACTAGACTTCACCTGCAGCTTTACTCACGTGAAATATACACCTCCACAGGTAGTAGAGCCTTGCTGATTTCAGCATGAACGGGCCGGCTCAACCGGGGAAGTACTACCCTCTCACAGAAAATCAACGTAAAGTAACAGTACTTAAACTGTTGCGTTTCGTTCGGTGAGTGAGAGTGCCGAAAGCCCTATACCCTATTCCTTTTCCCTCATCCCACTCCTCATCCTATCCCTTTTCCCAACCCCAAGGGGCCGCAACGCACTTGTGACTCGTGTGGTGTTGCTTGTGTCCAATGGCGGCGGTAATTGCTTACCATCAGGCGATCCGTCTGCTCGTTTGCCGCCTATTACTATAAAAAACAACCTAAACCTTCCCCTGAAATCACACTATGTATTGGTGAAATCTGTATAGAATCTGTTCCGTAGTTTTTGAGGTTATCGCGTGTTCATACGGGCAGATAGATCCGGCCGCGAGACTTCATTTTATCATATGTATAGATAGATTCCGTAGTCGTAGAATGATTATAATTATAAGGCTATAAATTAAGCCTTTCTCGGGAATGTCGCTAGCAGATACTAAACCTACACCCTCAAGTCCGTGACGTTTTAGTAGCTTTATATTTTGTAATCTAGAAATAAATCCTTGTTTTTAATCTAGTGAGAGTGAGAGTGTTAATTTTCATCGTACATTCTAACACCATATCGTAACATAGAATGTCAGTTCTTTCTCAAGAAAGATATTCGTGTATGGTGTCAAGAAAGGAATTCTGAGAAGCAATGAGGCTGCCTATACGCAAGGTAAACGACGAACCAATCTCAACCAGAGGCCCTCTGGAACATTTGGAAATTAGCCCCGTCGTCGATCGACTCAAATCGAGTGCAAGCTTGCACCAGGCGCCCCAGCTGACGAAACATGTGCAATATACATTCTGCCTAACATCTTCTTCATCTAGCCATAAAAGACAATTACAAAAACTTCGAACAACTGTGCAAACTTATGTTTAGTAGATAAAAGTTCCGGGATGTTTACGTCCGTGGTTTATACGTGTAAAACCCAAAGCGGTAATGTGATGTGTCTGTGTTTGGTTCAATAAATACTTACACTTCCATAGTTCTGATCAAGTTTTTTGTGGTCATACTTTTTTATTACACTGACACTTCACTTTACTTTTTTTACTTGATCTAAGTTGATGGATTCAAAGGTAGCTCGAGTCTTTTAATCAATTTAGAACTATCAGCTCCTATTGAGCCTGAATGAGTAGCGAACTCGATCAAAGATTCTTCAAAAATCCGTATTAAACTTTATAGAACAATTTTATACTGAACTGCCGTAGTTACAACATATGCTTTGTAAGTAGTGACCTAAATAATCCTGGCCTTAGAAGGCTACAACAGGTACGCTATCATCCAGTCAAGGGGCTTTTGGGCTTATGAATTTAATTTGGGCCCTTGCTGATGGATTGAAATAAAAATCTCTACAATAAACGGTCGCAGATATTGGATTCTTTCTGACTGATTGAAAAATAATACACTACAAAGATATACTGAAAATACACCATCGCCTGTGGTTAGCCATAGCCTTCCGGAAAAAGGCGTGTCAGTATGTACATAACATATAGATAATCTCCTTAGCATTCAAGCGCTAATAAAAATACTACATGAATCACGGTTATCATGCATGGAAATCTACAAGTTTCCACAAAACTTTTCCGTCGGCACTTGGAAATCAGTTGAACAAATTGTTTGGCCTCCAGTCAAAAACATTGATGTCATCGCGGATACTCACGCTTGCCTGTAGCCGAAAGAGCAAACAGTAACTTATTATATCTAGTGTATAAATATCTACGTAAATGTATGTATATCGCCATTTCCAGTGTATTAAGTACATATTATAATATATATGTACATAATACACTGACCTAAAAATTCATGGCGAAATGTGGGAGTAATATTACACCTCTGCCTACCCCTTCGGGGATACAGGCGTAAGTCTATAAAAAATATAAAAAAATAATACACTGAAAATCTGTATAATGACTGGCTGACAGACGACATACAGTCCAAACTCATAAAGCTGCAATTCATTTGTAATAATTATGTTCCTTCGGGACCACAGATATAGATCTACATCTGTGTTCGGGACAGTAAGAGATCGGCCTTATTATTAAATAAAAAAAATGTGCTGGCGTAGTTATGGGCATCCTTTAGCTTATGTTTCTGCAAATGACTTAACTAAATCTTGGGATTTTGCTAGTTATCTATATAATTTAATATCTACTAGCAGCGATAGCCTAGTGGAGATACCAACGGACTGCCATGCAGAGGGTATCGGGTTCAAATCCACGGCGCACACCAATGACTTTTCGAAGTTAAGTGTGTATTAAATTGTTAATTATCGCTTGCCCCGTGCCTCGGAGAGCACGTTAATCCGTCGGTCCCGGCTGTCATGAAGATCTTCAACAGTCGTTACGGGGAGTCAGTACCCTCAAATAAACTGATACTGGTCTAAACCATGGAATATCGCTATTCCTTTTGGGTTGCGGAGGTCAGAGACGGCAGTCGCTCTGTGGAAAAGTTGATATTCTGTCATATCTGGTTGGACCAGTAAGCGGGCCTCGGGCTCCAGGGCGTGCCAATCTTGGATGCAACCGGGATAACGCTAGGGCGATGATGATGATGATGATGATCTACTACAAGGATGGCTAATAAGTTCATCTTACCCGATACGAAGCCAAACCGCGGCTAATAAACTCCAGTGAAGCGAAGGACGCTTTGCCAACTTTAGTTGTAAGGAGGAGAAAGTGAAGCGACTTTATACCAAACCCTTGCCCTCCTCATGCTCACGCCGGTACTCCGAATAAAGAGCACTAGATTCTTACGCATCGAACTAAAAACAAATATAGAACTAACCCTCTTTTTTATTGATCTTCTAATGGTATCATTTTGGTTGAGAAAGCACACTAACGCAGTAAACAATGAAGCTCTACCAGGCTCTACATAGACCCAGATATCCAGTTCGGGTTTATGAAATCACCGTAGCAGTATCACCACATCTGCAATAGTAAAGTATGCCATAATCCTTAGCGCCATTATGCCTTCATCTAAGAAACTCAGTTTCCTTAATAGATTCAGCATAAATTGGCCAGATTGTACAAAATACCCAACTAATATCTCTTCTGTTGGTTGTTGTCCAATACATGAAACCAACTCTCCCGGCTACCAGTTTTCGCCTCCCTCGTTGTCAATTCCTTCTTCCTTTCTTACTAATAGTGAATTAGAGAATAGACAGCCTTTAATTTGCTAAAATAAATTAAAATTACCATGCTCACTTATCATCTGTATGCCATAATTAGAGCTCAGCTTTCTGTCACCACTTGTAAAAATTATCAAATTATCACAAATCTGTGCAAATCTGCAATTTTCCACAGAGTCTTTGATCAGATTTGACTCGCTGCCTTCCAATAAACACCTGATATATTCATTTTCTTAGCACGTGCACGAAACGTCGTGACAACTTATTATAGTCCTTCGTTATAACAAGTTGTGTAAGCAGACAACTGGATATTACTGCCCATTGATTTGTTAGACGTGAGTGGAAATATCGCACACTATTTTCATGTATATCATAATTGCTTAGATCCATTTGTAACTCCTTTAAAGTGGACATTTGTTTAATATCTTTTTGAAAATTAAACTGACTGCAGAATACGACTAGAGGATGAACGCACATTTAGTTAGTTCCTGACCCTGTGAGAATTTCGGGACATAAATAAATCATTTCTTAATGCACCCCTATGATCCGAGTGGATACAATGCAGCTCCAGTTTGTCCACCTCTGAATAGGCATTATCTTTCAGGTAAATACAAAATAGGAAAATAATTTGCTCTAGGTATCTGAAGCATCTAAGTGGAGTGACGATAAATATACGCATAGTGGTTGACAGCGGCTAACCACGAAACGCCGAAAATCGGGCTCAATGGCTTGCTTTTGGAGAGGCCTATATCCAGCAGTCCACGATGGCAGGCTGATGATGATGATTTGACGCATCAATTTAATCTGAAATTATCAAACAGCGATGAAACTGGCCAATAGAGTCGTAATAGAGTACGCATTTGAATGAATCTACACTTACGATTAAACCTCAACTATTTCAATAAATGGACGATTATCAATTGATTTTATTACTTTGTTGTTATATACCAAAAATACATAACATTTAGCTATTTGTTCGTGTTTTTTACTTTACAACAAAATGTATTGTAAATTAAACTGAAAGGTGACATTGAGATAAGTATGAAAAACTGTGCAGTAAGATATTTCCTACATTTACTGATAAAAAAGTCGGCGAAGTATGGAATTTAAGACTTATCTACCGAAAGATGACGATTGACTTACAAAAAAGATGATTATTATTATATAACGCCATAATCTATTTAACTATCAGTATAATAACTTACTTACTTCATCAGATAAACAGAAAAGAAAAATGGAAGCGATTTTTAATTTTACTGAAAAGAGATGCTAATTTGTATTTTTTTAAGTAGAGTTACCAAATTCACGTGGCAAAAACACGCCTCAAAATTCAGCCTCTACACATGAGCAGTCATGGAACAACATCGTAACACGAGGCTGAGGTCTGGCTTCTATAAATAAACGCAAAGTGACCCGCCCCCACACTACGTAGGTATATACTCTACACATCAGTATGTGTGGAGTATGAGTCAATCAGTCAGTACTCATCACTAGCCACCGGGCCAAAGTTACCTACCTACTTAATTGTGTGCTAATTACCACTACGCGGGAATGTTGGCAAACGGTTTCAAATGATTCCATTTGAATTGATTTAAAATATCGAATGCGCTTGAACTAGAATGAATAGCGTTGCCAACCTACGAATTGAAAGAGATTTTCGCGTTTTTTAGCAGAGTAAGCTTTTGTTGTCCTGTACCGTTAGTAGGAAATAAGCTATTGAATACATTGACCTAATTCTTTACATTTGCTTTTCCCATGTTAGGCAAATTAAAATTTAATATTGTAGGTATATATTTAAAATATCTCATTCGAAATTAATACTTTTCGAAAAGGAATAATGGGTTCAGATTGCTGAATTCAAAGAAGTTTCTACCTAATTCTATCGGTTCTAACTGCATATCAAGAAAACTTAAAATAAAAAATCTTGGGTTCATAAGCGTTCTCAGATTAATGTCCTGATTACAGTATATGAACAGAAACAAGGCCACTGGCCCAAAAGAGACCCATTAGATCTATTGGAACACGAAGCAGTCAGCTTAAAAACGAAACGCAATAATTACCTACTATCATCCTAAGTACTTACGTACTATTAAAAACTTCAAGGGACGTCGTTGTTAAAGTTATAGTATACCATTTATACCTAAGTCATGTATTCCGGCTTCATATGATTCACAATCAGAGTATAATTAGTTATTTATATTTAACAAGTACGGCTCGCACATTGAGAACTCACACTCACACGGCGACTTGCGCACAAGCATTCAAGGACTCAGGCAAAGGCAATAAAAATAAATAAAACTTACAAGAAGTAAGTAGGGTAGACCGGGTACAATTGTACCAGGGGACGATTGAACCATCGCAAATATCTTCTAAACTAAGCGTCGTACTGTTGTGGGAGTCTGAATCAAGCGCGCCCCCGAACGCGGGCCTCTCAACCGCCAGTCTCGCGCGAAAGCGGGACGAAGCGGGCGTGTGTGGCGGCAAGAGGAAATTTCTGCGCATCAAAAGTAATTTTTTTGTTGTAATATTTTTTAGTTATATCAGAAAATCTATGCTTTATTTTTTACCTGGTAATAGTTTAAACGCTTAGTATAATTAACAGCAATGTATTTTAACAGTTTTTGTGTCATATAGAGCTCGTATTCACAAGTAATTTACCTTTTCTGTCAAAATGACCTTGAGGGGACAATTGTTACAACTTTTTGGGTATGGTTGTACCGGTACAACTGCCCCCGTGGTACAATTGACCCCATAAGGCCGTTAAATTATGTAAGTCTTCTTATTTATTTATACGGAACAAAATTGTTAAAAGGTATGAGATTACAATACATACTTTTATATTACCCGACTTTTCGGTTGAGTTACATCAACTGTGGTCGTGGGGTAAATGAATAGATTTTTTTTCTGTTCATATATTTATATTTTGAGTATAATAATATAAGGAAAAATATTAGCCAGTTTCTGAAAAACATGTAACTAGCCTATTGCACCAGGGGATAGTTGTACCAAGGGGACAATTGTTCCATGTGCCTTTCCATACATTATGATAATTGATTATTTGCGTGTTTTTTTGTTTTTATCACAATTATAACAGCTATATATTGGCTTCTATGACCTAATTAACCATGTTTTAAAGTCCTTACTATAGAATTTGTTCCTAAAGATAAAAAAAAAATATTTTATGTTTTTCAAGTCAACGAAAGTTTTTTCAGTTATTTGTGTAAATTGTTTTGTTTTTGTAATTTCATTTACATTAAAGTTTGTACTGCCGAGTTAAGGCTATATTTAGAAATACATTTCTTTGCTTAAAGACAGTGTTTTCTTTCCTCAAATCTTTGGTACAATTTACCCCGTTCTGGGGTACAATTGTACCAATTTCCGAATTCTGTTCAAAGACAAAAATAATATGGTTATACTGTTTCTATAGCCATAAGAATAGTTCTATCCTCTAGCTAATTAAAATAGCTGTCGTTGAGTATTAACACTATCTAATAAATATCAAAAAACAACTAGCATTTCAACGCCAAAGGCAAAATGGTACAATTGTCCCCGGTCTACCCTATTTATTCAGCGAAATTTGTAGAGGAAAATGAATTTTGTTGATAAGCACGGCTGTGATAAGTTTAAAAATATTAATATAATCTAGGTTTTGCCAAGTTAATCACTTATACGCCATGGATACTTACTCATATGAGAATTAGCCCCAATATGAATATGCTATGCTGTGATGTTACCGGGATAACGCCACAACGATGGTGATGACGATGAGCGTATTTCATTTTCACCAACTATTCCGATAAAAAAAAGAAAGCGGCGATAGCCCAGTGGTGTACTTCACGGACTGCTGCGACGATGGTCTCGGGTTTGATTCCCAAGTTACCCCGGGCACACACCTTTGACATTTCGAAGATCTGTGTGTATTAATAATGTTAATTATCGCTCGCTTAACAATGTGCCCGGTAGAGATGGCAATAGGCTCGCCCCCTATTACATTGGGACCAAAACATAACTGGTGAAGTGTGAGTGTGTAATACACCTCTGCTTACCCCTTAGGGGATAAAGACGTGAAGTTATGTTATGTTATGCATCTATTTCATTGTGAAACGAATGATTCTTCTGTTAACTTCGGATATACGTTCAAACTGCCGGGGCTTTCACGTTTGGTTTCTCAAGTTAAACAAAGCAGCGTAAATGAGTAGCACATTACCATAACTACAGTAAGTACAGCCATGATACGATGTGCAGGCTGTTTGTTTATAATTAATATTTATTATGCTACCGCTTACAGTTTTTCTTGGCGCTGTGGGAACTTTAAATGGCATCTGACGCTGAGTCAACATCATAGACAGATGTCAAATGACGATCATGACAAGAATTTTAATTATTATATTGCATATTTTTATGCAAGTTATTGTTCATGTGTATATGGTAGTGTTATATATGTGCTAACTGCTAAAGCTAAAGCTGACGAGATTGTTTGTTTGATTGAACGCGCTAATCCCAGGAACAACTGGTCCGATTGGAAGAATGACTTTTGTGTTGGATAAGTCATTTATTGAGGAATAATCTAAATAACATCACGCTATGAGCCACGGGCGCGGAGCAGAAGACTTAAATAAAGCGGGTGGAACCGCGGTCTCATCTAGTGTTTTATAAATGTTACAACGTAAATACTTACGTAAATCGATCATGATAGTTTCACTTAACCAGGCATCAAACCCAAGACCTCGCAATCGGCAACCGCCCAAACACCTCATGTCCCTGAACTCTAAAAATAAACACATAACATTGCATTAGTCATGATAACACGAAACTCATGTACTTAAACAAAAAATCACACTACGCAATTGACTCGAAAATCAAGTTCAGCAAGTTTCATTTAAATATAGGTACCTACTTAAACTTGTATGTGATTCATACATGCATTGTATACACTAATTTTATTCTGTACCTAATGTGAAAATGTATTTCCGAGAGAAATAAACAGGTACTTTCACACTTCACACACTACTTTGGTACTCACTCGCGGCTTGTTCTTAGATTTAGGGCTGATTTATCAATGGTCAGATAAAAAATATTTCTTTGTTTTTTTTATAGAATCACGCCTGTATCCCCGAAGAGCTACGCAGAGGTGTAATGTTACACACACAAAATGGATAAAAAAAGTTATTCGTAAATTTTTTTTTTTGACTTGGCTGCTCGGTTGGCTTAGTGGTTTAAGCGGCTGCCTCGCCGCTTGACACTGCGCCGAGTGTCATGGGTTCGATTCCCACACGAGACAACACTTTGTGTGATTCATAAATTGTTGTTTCGAGTCCGGGTGTTCATTGTGTCCGTTGGTTGTATGTTTTAAGAAAAAAAAAATAGACACCTGGCTGAACATGAAAATGAATGAAGTAAATAATTGATCTATAGTTGGTGCCACGAGAAGATAGACTTTTTGTAAACAAACATTCAGGGCTTCACAACCTTTTTTCAAACAGTTGTGTTTTAGATTTTATACTTTTTGAACAGTCTTTTTTTTCAAGGCCTAATTATGCCACTATGTTTTTAAATTTATATTGTTAAATTTTACAGAAATAAAAATATTTGATTTTGTGTTTGAATGGTCGAATGTTCATAAATTTGCCGATTTTTTGTCGTTTTACGCGTAATTTATTATGTAAATTAAGGAAAAATAGAGTACCATGTATGTTAATGATAGAGTACATACATGTTACTCTATTATTGACACGATTTTTTTTAAATCATAGACAATAAATCATTTGCTCAATGTAGCATACCTATCCTAAAATATTAAATTATTGACTAACAATGAATAATATTACAGATAACTAGCTAGTACATTGCATAAAAAATTCTAGGCATGGAGATTTCACGTTGTCTGTGAATGACATTGTCACAATGAACTTAAACAAAATCCATTAAAAGTTACGGTAGTCTGAAAACGCAATTTCTTTTTTAGGTATAAATAATTTTCTGCCATCTGCTATTCTCACCCGCTTTTTCGAGATGCCGGCAGCGGGAAGAGCGTTGCGATCCTATAAACTTGTATTTAACTTTACATTTACCCCTTCTTGATAACTAAAAAAATAATTTGTCCTCTGATGAATGCATGTTAAACTCAAATATGTATTGTACACAATGAACTAACGCCAAATGTTGACATTCTAAGCGCCAGTACCTCAAAATATTAAAAAATCCTGTTGACAGCACATAATATCGATAAAAAACTGATCCATTGACATATTAGTTCCCAATGACACGCATCTATGTACTATTGCGTTCCTTGGATTTGACATTATTTGTTTTTGACAGAACTATCGCTAAGTCACTTAGTAGAAATTATTTGTTTACAAAAAGTCTATGTTCTCGTGGCACGGACTATACTTTATTTAGATGACTGTAATTTTGACTTTAGAATTGTTCTATTTTATGTTTCGAATTATGATTGAGATACTCATTGAAAAATCAGCACTTAGTGCATTAAAGGGGACCTTTTAAAAGGAACTACGAGCTTTAATTTAAAATAAGCTAAATCTCTGCTCCATTAAAAAAAACGTAAGGGCCAAT
The DNA here is from genome assembly GCA_944739405.2 of Euclidia mi. Classification (NCBI taxonomy): domain Eukaryota; kingdom Metazoa; phylum Arthropoda; class Insecta; order Lepidoptera; family Erebidae; genus Euclidia; species Euclidia mi. Next base: position 58,576,078 of record OX123196.2, on the reverse strand, counting down.
TTATCATGGACCCAATGGAGCGGAATTTGAACTTAAACATATAATTATATATTTACCTAAACTCTTGTCTCCATTATAATCAGTTGTCAACAAAAACTACGTCGCATTTAATACGCAGTCTGATATGCAAATAAGGTTAGCACATGGCGTTGATCGACGAAATACATTATAAATACCTATCAATCTGCCTCATGATTTATTTAGTTTTTATTTTATTGTCGCTATAGATAGTTTATGGCCCGACCGTTATTGTAAATTTCTTCGTAGAGTATTTTGCCACTTTTTTTTTTAGTTGTTTAGGGTGTCCTTCATCAGGTGGCTCGGTATCAACCTACTTGGTCTGAGCAACGCCTTATTCATAAAATAGCTCAATAAGGTACAGTAAGCAGTGCTGGGTCTAAAATAGACCAGAGAGAATTAAACGAAATAATCGTCAACTGTATCAACCTACTTAACAATTTGTGTTACTATTCGAATCAGAAATTCTATTCTTATTAAAAAAATGACAGTTATTAAATAGCACAACAGGCACTCATTTTAAGAACTGATACCTAAGTGGGATGTATAGGGTTACCAACAAGAACTTAGGGTCCCAAGCCAACCTTACCTGCAAGTGGTGCACCTGCCGATCAACGGACGAGGCTCTGGCAAACAAAATATCTCGATAAGCGGCAATAGGCTCGCCACCTATTACGTGGGATCAAAACACTGGCGAAAAGTGGGCGTTTAATATGCCTCTGCCTACCCCTTCGGGGAAACAGGCGTGAGCCTATGTATGTATGTATGTATGTACCTAAGTGGGAATAAAGATCTAATTTTATAAGCTCTTAGTCAAGTTATTGTAACAATGAAAATGTTTTACAGGCTTTGTAGACTTCGTGTTAAGAGATAACATGACTCTACATTGATTTATAACTTTCATTTACCTAAATCTATCCAGCCACTTTACCGAAGTTTGTATAAATACTTTCACCGTTACGCAATAAAATCCGTAAACTGTAGTTTAATTTCAATATGTAACATTCGCGTAAATCCAAGAAAATACTATCCCTATACCTAATTAATGTAATGATAATAGGTGCGAAGGTGATATAAATTGGAAATAGAATCATTGGTAGGTATTTTAATAAAAACACGTTTTTACAAGTCAACTTGGTATTGGCGACGTAGAAACAGCCACAGTTAATAAATCGCGCCAAAATTACATCTGATCGTGCAACAACATTGCCAACAATTCAAATTTGGAACGCTCGACGCATCCAACGTCGAGCACACATCAGCAGGGCGTGGTCCTACTGGGGCAAAGCACTAAATAACTGCAACGACCAGCTTACCGTTGACCCCTCACTATCTGAGCAACGTACCCGCTCTCGTCTGTAATTACTCAAAAGGGAGGGGTGAAGCAGGTCACGGTTAACTGGTGGTGTAGGATCGAGGCGCTAAAGTACACCAGACAGCCATTTTAACATTGACCTGTTATTGTTAGAACTAAATACGCGCTATCGTCTCGATTATTAGCCCCGCGGGAGGGGTGGAAGCTCATGTTATGTTGGTGAGTCAGTGGTTCTATTTTTAAAGGCGTCGTGCGGCCGCCACGCGCTCACCGCGTGGCTTTGTTTTGCTCAGATAATAATAATGTACCTACTATTTCTGTTACAACTTGCAAACTTACATAGTACGCTTATTATTTTCGTAATTATCTCTGTAACTATGTGTACTAGAGAATAATTTGAGTATCATGTAGGTCTTTATTTACATAGCCGTGAGTTAATTAGAGAGTTTGATAAGATGTCATGTTTTCAGTCAGACATTTTATTTTTGTTCATAGACAAAGAGCGTGTTGATTTGCGGATGTAGGCACTTTTAGTTAGTACTTATTTATCTTAGACAAGTGCAAAACAATATAAATAGTGACACGCCTAAGTACCTACTTATGATACTTATGTGATAAATTATATCAGCTAATTTCTTATCTTACATATATTCGGTGAAGTACAGCTCAAGAAAAGCCCTATAATCTTTGAATATGTTTGGTAATTGCTTTTGTCAGGAAAGTCTTGGTTTTGCGATGTAACAATTCCAAGCTTGCAACACCAAGATTGTTATATTTAAAGTATCCTAGCCTAGACTTTTATAGAGTCTCCATCATGAAATGTAGCACTTTTTGTTTGTTTTAAGACAATCCTACATCCTGTTTTATCTTGTCTGGGGATCGAACCCACGGCATTCAGCGCAGTTCTACACTTCGAGACGAACGTTCAATCCACTACGTTATTCTACGTGGCAATGTTGCCAGTCTTCTGGGCACGCTACCAGTCGACAGCGTCACGACCATCTAAATATTTAAAATTCTTTTTTGCATTCTGTAAACACCACAGGTTCAAAATTAAACGATTGCTATAAATAGACAACCAACAGCAAAATCAGTATCCTATCAAGAAAGTAACTATAATATTCTCAGAACTGATTGTATACTCAAACTTATAATGCAAGATATAATTAAGGTGAACAATTTGAGGATGTAAGATCGATTCCTTGAATATTACAAATACCTATCTAATATGAATTGGCGCGCTGCCAAGATGCGAACATGCTATGATATCATATAATAAATAATCATGGCTACCACGGAATATCGCTATCCCTTCGGGTTGCGGAGGTCAGACAGGCATTCGCTCTGTGGAAAAGCTAATATTCAGTCAAATCCGGTTCGACTAGTAAACTGACCCCAGGTTGCAACTGGGGTAACACTAGGAGACTGATGAAGATGATTCATAATCATGGCTGTATTTAGTAGTTGTAAGTAAACTTTAGTCCGTGTGGTATCGGATTAAGAATACAGTGTCACTACCTACCCTATTTTATTATGTGGATGTCGTACGGTCGGTTTCAATATCTGTTCTATCCATGGAATTCGAAATTCGATTTATGTCAAAAATGAATCTTAAAGCTGTGCGTCCACCGGATCGGAATCGGAGCGTACGGAGCGGAAGGATTTGTTGCTTTGTATTAATTTCTATGAAACTGCGTGCACTGGATCGGCATTTCTGCGCCAGAGACCAGTATTTGTGCTGATGACGTCATCCGCAGTGAAAGCATCATTCGGATTCCGAGCGTTTCAAGTTCTGACGTGTTTGCGGCATTAAACTGTAGGCAAAAATACGTATTCACGATGAACGACGATGTTTTAATTACTTTAGTAGAGTCATATGAATGTACCCAAAAATCTATGATATTCATTATTTATGATATTCATCAAAAGTATAATATTCTCCGAAAATTAATCTACAACAATATCCTCGTCACTATCCTCCTGCTTTAAAAATACCTAAATTGCCGATGCTGAATCCGAATGCAGTGGACGCACCCCATCGGCATTTTGTAAATGACGACGCTCCGTCCGCTCCGTACACTCCGATTCCGATCCGGTGGACGCGCAGCTTAAATCTCAAAAAAAATTGAAAGTTCGAATTTTGAATTCAGCGGTAAGGCGACGAAGCAAATAGTATCTTCACGCTACATAGCTATTTCCCTGTTAATATTGGAGTCGTTATTTAAATGTTTGATATACGAATATACAAGTGTAATCTTAGTGATATAATATGAAGTATGCGGTAAAAATAAATCGGTGCCGCATCGAAATAAATAATATGTAAACAACACCTACACGGATCATAAAATTAAACAATTTCGTACGCACTGATTGAATAAAAACAACGTATTATTTGTGTCGAAGACCTTCACGCACTGTTACTTTGTATTAATAAATATATATTATCACGGTTGGTTGTTGCTGGTGGAATAAGCAGAAGAAGAGGTCTCAGGCTTGCATTTGTGCTCCTGGTGCGGTAAAAATACCACACACCCTTACCTGCCCCTAGGAATTCGGCAAGCGGTTTGAAGGTTTCTATTAAGTTTCATCACAGTCTCGTAAAAATGCGGAAAGGTAATGAGAGCTCTAGCTTTTCTCTCTTCCCTGTATCTTTCTCTATCATTTGTCCTCAATATATTTCTTTCTCTCTGATACAGTTACAGAATGTTCACGAATACCTACAGAACCAATAAACTTCCGCTGCATTCTTTCAGTGACCATCCATCCAGCCATGCTTGCAGCCATGTTTGCTACAAGCAATTTGCATATTAGGTACCTATTTGATTTTGTAGTGAAATATATTTTAAAATTCACCTATTGTTAATATACTAACTGTCCGCAAAAATTATAGAGTCGCAATGCCTTACAAACATAGGAATGGCCGTTACAATGTACTACGAGTCTCAAAGAGCCTGTCTTTAGATAACAAAATCTGCGGTATTCAATTGCGCAACTTTCCTTGCAATACTAATTCGCCAGCCAACAGCCTAACATCTATTTACATAATATTATATAATATTTAGTGTCAGGAGAACTACCTGAATAAGTTATATCACAATTTGTTCGTAAGTACATTGAACTTTTCATAATATGCCAGGCCTATTTTGATAACGCTTGTGGGTGTTTTTGGTTTCATGGATGAGATTCTTATTGGACCTGGCAGATGGCGACGTTGTCCATATACAGAAAAAAACAGTGAAACTACGAGTCATTGTTATATGTATAATATATGTACCTACTTATCTTTTGCTGTTCAGAAAATTATGGACATGTTACTTCATATCTACATATATATTTTCTGACTAACAAAGGGTAAAAGTACCCTAAGACGACCGTAGTCGGTGACGATCCGCCACCGACTGACTCCAGTCAGACAATGAAGCCCCCACGTTAACTACTACAGTAATACGACTGACCAGCTGCCGTAGGCCTCCCTCTCTCCCCGCGTTAAGATAAAACTGAACGATAGCGGGGTTCTTAGTGCAAATGCAGGGGTCAAATTAGGTTGGTTTACTGTATAGATAAGGTGCTTACGCAAATGCCTCCTTGGCGAGCGAGATTGGCAAGTGTCAATATTGATAACGTGTCTACCACGCGGGGTCACGGTATTATTTATATTTTGTTGTGTTGCTATACTTTTGTGTAATCTCCAGTTCAATAGGACGTATGATATTTGCACTGGATTGTATCTGTGTTATCATTTTGGATTTTTTGTTGGAGTCAGCATGAGACACTCTTGTTAGGTTTTGTATATTTTTTCTAATGCGTCCCTGCAGTTAGAAACGATTGGTAGTTGTCGCCAAAGACTCTACATTATATATGGATACATTTTCCCACCGAAGAACAACTTGAATGCAATCAATTGGTGTACAGTCTCGGACCCTCGTGGCCCACTGGATCGAATGGGTCATAACATATATAGATGCAACAGAATTCCATCATGTTATTTTTGTATCATTGTATGTGTATCCTTTCTTTAAGGAATGGATTAACTAGCATGTCTGGCACCAAAGGCAGCAGCCGCCAACCGGGCTGGCAAGCACGGTTTCCTATCGTACACCGGGTGTCACCTAAAACGAGCTTAACGTCGAGCGAAGGGCGTATCTATTGTAATATGACACCCGGGACCCAGCTACGCCACTGAATTGTAGTAAAGTCATTATCTAATAAACAATAAGAACAAGTTTAAAAATATAAAGTTACGTTACAAAGGTTCAAGAATACTTAACTATCATCTGTATAATTATAATAATTGGTCAAAACATTACAATAACAAATTCTTTATTTATTTGATGAAAACGAGGGACGTTATGTTTGTGCCAAATTTAAAAAATAATGTTATCTGCTATAGTTGGTGCCACGAGAAGATAGACTTTTTGTAAACAAACATTCAGGGCTTCACAACCTTTTTTCAAACAGTTGCGTTTTGGATTTTATACATTTTGATCAGTATTTCTTTTTCAATGCCTAATTATGCCACTATGTTTTTAAATTTATATTGTTGAATTTTACTGAAATAAAATTTTGTGTTTGAATGATCGAATGTTTATAAATTTGCTAATTTTTTTGTCGTTTACGTACACGTAATTTATTCTGTAAATTAAGGAAAAATACAGTACTATGTAGGTTAATGATAGAGTACATACATGTTACTCTATTATTGACGCGATTTTTTAAAATCATAGACAATAAATCATTTGCTCAAAGTAGCATACCTATCCTAAAATAATAAATTATTGGCCAACAATCAATAATATTACAGATAACTGGCTAGTACATTGCATAAAATTTTCTGGGCATGGAGCAATTCATGGGCAAATCGTCAGAATGAACTTAAACAAAATCCATTAAAAGTTACGGTAGTCTGAAAACGCAATTTCTTTTTAGGTATAAATAATTTTCTGTCAACTGCAATTCTGCACCCGCTTTTTCGAGATACTGGCAGCGAGAAGAGCGTTGCGATCCTATAAACTTGTATTTAACTTTAAATTTACCCCGTCTTGATAACTAAAAATTTAATTATGTCCTCTGATAAATGCATGATAAGCCCAAGAATGTAACATTTCAATGAACTAACGCCAAATGTTGACATTCTAGGCGTCAGTACCTCAAAACATTATAAGATCCTATTGACAGCGCATAATATCGATAAAAACTAAAAACCCGATCCATTGACATATTAGTTTCCAATGACACGTATTATCTATGTACCGTTGCGCTTATTGGATTTGACATTATTTGTTTTTGACAGAACTATCGCTAAGTAACTTAGTAAAAATTATTTGTTTACAAAAAGTCTATGTTCTCGTGGCACGGGCTATAGATAGGTAATTTTCACTCTGCTCTGATTTGGGTTCGGTTAGTTGACGGATTCATTAACTGCCGGATTAATTATCCGATCTATCTATAGATTTAGAGATAAGAGATGCATATTAGAATTATGCTCTTATAATATGTCAAATAAGGCAGCGATCGCTGAGTGGAGAGACCGACAGACTGCTACGCAGAGCGTCTCGAGTTCGAATCCACGGCAGGCACCAATGACTTTTCGGAGTTAAGTGCGTATTAAATTGTTAATTATCGCTTGCTAAACGGTGAACGAAAACATCGTGAGGAAACCTGCATGTCTGAGAGCACTCCATAATGCTATCGAAAGACATGTGAAGTCTGCCAACCCGCACTTGGCCAGCGTGGTGGACTATGGCCTTACTCTTCTCATAGTGAGAAAAGGTCCGTGCCCAGCAGTGGGACAGTATAAAGGGCTCATGATGATGATGAATATGTCAAACACATATCTCAAATCTATAAATTCATGAATATTGAATTTAGCGGTAAGAAGAATTTCTGTAAAACTGGGCATAAGCAACTATTACTATTTTAGGCATAACACATTCGTCGCTTACCTCAGTATGGTCAAAAATATAAATTTGCCCCAAACAGACACGTCAATGAGATAAATAAAAGAAAACACAGATTCATAATACAATTTAACAGGAACTATCAACGGGCATCGCTTATAAACAAATTAAAATGATAACCTTATTTTATCTGTGCGCGAAGTTTTACGTGTCGTGGGAACATTCATTAATTGTGAATAATCACGTGCTTTTCTTACATGAAAACTTATACAAAAATACCCTTTTTGGTCATGCAATAAAGATCCTACTGGGCGCCGACCCTTCCGATACACTATGGTTCGTATTTTGGCAGGCAAGAGAAGTGTGTGAGTTTGTGAGAATCACTACATAGTATAAAACAAAGTCTGTCCTCCGTCAGTCTGTCCCTATGTATGCTTAAATCTTAAAAACTACGCAACTGATCTTAATGCGTTTTTTTATAGATAGAATGATTCAAGAGGAAGGTTTATAATTATGTACCTATAGGTACCTAATTGACGCGGGCGAAGCCGCTGGCGGCGTTTAGTCTCCAATAAAGGCGTTTGGCCTACTCCCTTGAAACTACTGCGGTGTCCTCAACATCTTGTAACGACGGGTTTGAACTGAATGCATAATTTAAATCTAAACTAACTCAATAAATTAGGTTTCTGTTTTTTATTGGCTTTTGATCCACAGTGTGTTTAAAAGGTTATCTATCATGCTTTATTCACTCTGTTTATATTTTACAAGCAAACTCGTCTAGGTATAATTAATGTATTATATTAGAGTACTTTAACTTACCTATCTATGTACCATATGACCTATCTACTCATGGTATCTACTCATAGGAACATAGTTACATTTCTTCAGGGAATCATAGAGTTCTAGTTAAAAAAGCTTAGAAAATAATAACAAATTCGAATAATGTCTATGCCTATAGTGATGTAAGAAGCGTTGGAAATTCAAAGAAATTCTTGCATCGACGCGACTACGCGAGACGATCTCAACCGAAACAAAACATAACCTATAATGGCCGCCACGCCCCGCGAATGACGTCATCACCGGTAATTACGTTCTATTACACCGCTTTATCACTATTAATTAAAATTATTCGTGTTAGACATTTATTTCCCAAACAAAATCAACTACTACATAAAAAGCAACTTAATTATGTCTTAAAATTAAAATAAGCCTATTTAATATATATCTACAAGGCGAAAAATAAATTAAAATTAAATTTAGAAGGCGTCATGAAAGTCATCCGCATCGCAGTCAATCGGAAGCGTGCCCAGAACACTGTTCGTGTTTATTACGTCTTTGTAAATAATACCTACCTACTTAAAAAATAAAGATAGAGCAAATTGTGATTCGGTAGTTTAAAAAGCGCGTTCGAAAGCTTTCCGTTCCGAAACGAGCGGGGCGGTACGATTATAAATTGAAGAAATGAAAAACTTGCGTCTCATTGTCTAAATTTTTTTTAGCTCACATATGATTTGATCCTCTATTTCGACACGGTTTTACAACTGGCCCATTAGCTCAGTTGGTTAGAGCGTCGTGCTAATAACGCGAAGGTCGCGGGTTCGATCCCCTCATGGGCCACAAATCTCATTTTGCTATTTCACTTGGTCCAATATGACTTTTTGTTAATTTTCTATCCGCACTTTATTTTTTGTCTTTGTCATTTCTGACAAAGACAAGTTTTCTGTCGTCTAAGGAATAAATATAGTATTTAAGTTTTAATAAAATCATAAAAATGTAGGAGAAAAGTGGAAAATACACCAATCACTACTTTAGTTCTTTCGTTTCGCTCTTTTAATTAGGAATTACTAATTAGATAAAAATAACAAGGCATAATCAAGATTTTAAATATAAAATACAGGTTAAGGCCATGACTTATCAAGTTACTTGCACATTCGCACTATTGTTAGTGCCCGATCTACACTACAGACCCAATTCCGCTGCAACTTTCTTAAAGGCGCTTTGAACTTAGGTACTTCCCTACAACCATAGGACACGTAACTGACAAAAATTGCTGTAACACACTATAAACGCGCAAAACGTTGCCTTCGCCGATTACCTGCGCTTCACCAGCTTATGAACCAATTTTGTCGCAACGTAGGATGAAACCATAGATTTAGTTCTAAGAACATAGACATGGATACATATTTTTTTACCCAGACGGACGAAGTTACGTGTTCAATCAAATAACTGTGAAAAATCAGTGATCCACGCGCCGAATTTGAACCCAAAAACTCTCTGCGTATCAGTCTGTTTCTCTCCACTTATCGCGCACATCACATAACAACCACGTACAACACTGCTGAGCCGCCAACAATAACCGCAAACAGGCGTCACCTCAACCGGTTCGCGTCGCTTCGCTATCTGGTGTCGCGAACTCTGGCCTTCCACGCGTTCGCAGATACCGACCACAACGTTGCGTTATACGTTTATACGGAACACCCAGGGGTTATCGCACGACCGAATTGATTGAATGACACCTAAAGAGGTGCTGTGTTGATGTTTTATGGTGACATTTCATTTGTACTGATATGGGTCGTCCACTAATTACGTATGGGGTCGACGAATTGTGACAAGGTGTGGGAGGGCCCTAAATTTCGAGACCTGTGTTTTCAGATTAAAAAATGTAATATATCTGAGGAGTAAAAAATCTACATCAAAATATTAACTATGTACTTTATCTAAGAGTCTGCTGTTGTATAATTATATTATTACGATAATACAGTTGACAGACATAATTATGGAGATACTACGATTGAACTGTCATTTCGAATGGTGTTAAGTGGAACTACATGTTTTTCATTTCTTTTCCTTGCATTTCCGCAGTGGCGATGTGTTTAAATAAAGCATGAGCGTACTAAATATTATAAATAAATATTTGATATTTTAATGTTATACTTACATTGTAATGCCTCATAGCATCGGAGCTCATAATTATGAACATGCATGCATCGCTAATATCATTTGTAAGCAACTGCAGATATCCAGCATGTTTGCCAAAAAGAAAGATTTATTTAGAAACGAAACTTTTTATATTGTTGGACCCCTTGTTACAAAATTTCTTCCAACTCTAAACATATGACGTAATTTGTGAATGGCACTTTATCATTCAAAATCACAGAGAAGAGTGAAAATAAGTATAGAGTCACATTAAAATACAGTACTAAGTAAATGATTAAGAGGCTCTTATTCTACAAAAATAATTCTAGTTATTTTATCTTGAATTCATCGTAAATAACTGACCTTATGCAAATATTATATATTTATAATTAATATAATATTATTTATCCTTTTGTTTACATATTTATGTTTACTGTATCTAATATTTTGTTTACAAACAGCGTTACAATTAAACAGCGCTGTTATTTTCAACATTATACACGATCGCAAAGTACGGTACGATTAGTGTTGTATTGTAAATCGTAGCGGTGAAAATTTTAAATCAGGTCTAAGTGTTTTGCAAGTATTTTTTTTTATAAGTATTATGTTTTTATACAAATTACGCTTTTTCTTATTTTAACTAGGGTCCATCGTATTTTCCTTCTTTCTAGTCCCTCCTTCTATACCTTTTCTGATTTAAATCGAGAAAGCACCTGCGTCTCCTCTGGTGATGCAAGTTTTCACTGCGGCGGTAATCGCTATTATCAGGCGATCCGCATGCTCGTATGCATTGCAGCCTAATTTATCGTTCTGTATATATATATATATATAAAAGCCTTCTGTTACGGTCTGTCTGACAGACAATGCATAGCCCAAGCTATGGGGCGCAAGAAGCTGTAATTTGTTTTTTAATGTATGTTCTTTGGGGAGCGCAGGCGCGCACTAAAAAGGTATTGCCCGAAATTCTGAAATGTTTAAAATAAAAATATGTGCGTGCTTAGCTGCGGGTATCCTTAGGGCTTGTAATATCGGACGATATTTAATTCCGGAACTGAGTTACGATATTGGAGTGTCAATTCCGGAATTCCGGAACTGGTTCCGGAGTCGTCATGTTCTAGAAAGATTTAAATTTATAATATAATATAAACGTGTATAATGCCAAAATTAAACAAGTTATATATATTTTTCAAGTATATTTTATATTTTCATCAGTCTATAAAAATATTTTACCATTGAATTTGAACAGCTCAACATTTTTGACAGTTTTTATTAATTAACAAGCCATGAACATTCAAGCCTAAGTAGTAAAAAGTTCCGAAGAATAATAGTACAATTAAACATTGTTATAAAATCAGGCAATCTAAAATGTACCTAACATTAAAATAATAAAACCAGACCGATTCTCAATATTCCTAGCTCATGGTTTGCCAACGTAAAATAAAGTAGCGTGTTAGTTGCACCGTGTAAGACGGACCGATAAAATTCAAAACACCGATATACACTAAAAAGACGGGCAGAATCGAAGTGGGCGTCAAAGCAGCGAAGTTAAAATAGAATTCGGTGGGATATTTCTGTAGGATGCATTTCGAAAAGTGTACATATATCACCACACAATAGAACCCTGAAGGCGATACAGAAGCTAGCCGAAAAAACGATAGCGGCATGGCTTGATATTTTGCTAGCAGACTGGCAAAATAAAGCCAAAGACCAGCATTTATGGAAGAGTGTGGGGGAGACCTTTGCTTAGCAGTGGGACAGTAACGGTTAAAATAAAAACAAATATTACTAAACTTTAAAATAACATTTGGGAATAAAGTGACAGTTTATGCAAGTTCCTCGTTTTATGGGTGGGTGATTGATTCAATTATTGAACAATCGTGGGGGGCAAGAATCAATAAAATCTTTGAAATCGATTTTATTCCTATGAATTTGTTAAATTTCCAAAATAGTGATAATAATCTATTAGAGCAAGTGACATGCTCTAGTCTAGGGAGTATGGAGGGTGTCGGAATCTTAATCTCAGCTATCTCTAATTTAGCGACCGTCTTTTGCAAAGTACCCATGTGATCTAAGTATTCGTTGTCCTCAAGCAGCAGTAGACTCTAACGAATAAAGATATGATTATGATTGGCCGGTTTCGGTTGTTTAACAGGCACCTTTCCATCATTGTTTGCAATTGTTGACAGTGAAATTTGCTACTGTAATATGCTGTCCAGATCCTAGGAAGCTGAAGTGCATGTTACCAGCACTGTTTCCACAGACAACAAACAGTACTTTTTCTGAATGAACTTTCCTAGTGCAGGAGTTGGTCGGTTCACCTTGGTTCAAGCGCTTTAATAAGCGATTCCTATTGTCAGACCGGACCCATTTTTTCATCACAAGAAACGATAGATTTCAGTATTCCCTTTATATTGTGACGGTAGAGTAAACTCACATAGCACTAAATGCGTGTTTGTTAGTGTAATTCGCTTTATTATATCTGCAATTGTTTGCTTTCTAATTTAGTTTAAAAGAATAAGAATTGTTTCATAAATCGTTAACACTGAAGCTAACTCTGATGTGGTTAGCATTGGGTCTGCTTCCATGATTACATTTAATTCTTCATTGTCAACTATGGTCTCGGGTCGTTCACGGAATCAGCAAAATGTCGGGGACATAGGAAACACTCAAGGGGGAGAGCGGTGTCGCTGGGGAAGGAATGGTGACCTAACACTGTGTATTATTGGCCATGTTCTCAAAAAAATGCTATCTAGAAAAGTCACTTTGTATTATTTATGAATACCGGAATTACGATATTTGGGCTCTCAATTAAATCAAGGCAGAAAAAAACCTCCAAAATTCCGGAATCACGAAATCTCGGCATTCCGGGATCCATGCCCTAGTATCCTCTAGTATAAATTTGAAAAACTAATATCATAATTTCGCAAGTTTTTCAAATATTCGGTTTCGACAGATTTATATCCTTTCATACATCATAAGCCTTTAACAGTCCACTTGTGGACTAGGCCTCTCCTTTGAAAGGAGGAATTGGCCTACTATACCACGCTGGCCAAACGGGTCGGTATAGGGTTTGTATCAAGTGTTCCTTCTCTTACAGTGCTGTTCTCTGCATAATATGCTCCATCTGTCGGCTCTTACGACACCCATGGGATGATATGAGGTGACATTCCATATTCTTAAACCGTCACCACACGGACATCCTTTCATACAGATATCAGATATTCTTTTTCATATTTTAGAGCTACATGCCGAAAAATTGTATATAACCGGTATCGGCAAGCATTCGCGAGTGCGTCCTCGCACTAAAATTAGCAGGCGGCTCACCACACACCCGTTGATAACGAGTATCTGTGTTATTGAATAGATAAACACGATAGCATGCACTAACTTGTGATTGGGATGGAACTGCTTTTTCAGGGACAATACTATCGATACTTCATGTGGATTGGTGGTGATACGTGTTATATCTAGCGGCCATTTTCAATATTCGATCCAAACATGGATTTTGAGATTCAAGATTCGTGTTTGACATATTTTGTATAGAGCTTATGTCAAAAACGAATCTAAAATCTATAGTTCGAATTTTGAATTCCGTAGTAGGTGCTCCATCTGAGACCATAATCGCTTAACATCTGGTGAGATCATGGTCAAACGCTAGCCCATCAGTAATAAAATAAACAAAAAAAAAATTGGCAAAACTTTTCGTTGACCGAAAAACAAAGATCGAATATCTTAGAAAGTGCAGCGAGAACGAATATCTTCTCTCGATATTACACTCGTTTTTGAATTAGCTGAGCTTTTAAAAAATTTCTTTAAACATACAAGATGCAGGAATGTTTGAATTTAGCTTAATTTACGTTGGCTTCCGGGTAATGTATCCGATATTTGGTCACCGTTGCAAGCGTCATTATCACGGATGTCGATGTGTTCAATGTCAATCAGTACATCCGTGATAATTAAATTTGAAGTAGCTGAATGCAAATAAATTCATTAAAATTGCAGAACAATCTGGAAGTTTCCAAGCACCTACTAAGTATGCTTTTCCAAAAGATGTATGTACAATACAAAACATTATCTCAGACAGCAAGCAACTTATGTTTAGAAAATAATAGTAAGGAATAAAACATGCTTTATATTTTGACGCAACCTACATACCTACCTACATAATCATATTCAATGTAAATGCTATATGCAAGCACTTAACAAATTACTTTCCTCAAAGTCGTACATTTCAAAGTTCATAAAATCGGCTCCATAGCCTCTTAACATGACTTAATCAATTCTTTTTCAGTAGTTGTTATCTACTAACTGCATGACTCCACAAGTCTATTGGGAACAATCCATGACCTACGGTACGATTACCATCAACATTTTATCAGAGTGCTTGTACCTCCGCGTACACGCTAAAAAAGTCAGGTCTATGCAAGAATTCGTCTCGTCTCTACTCACGAACCGTGTACACTACATCGGATCTAAGTAAGAAAAATATCTTATTGGAGCTAGACACGACGTGTGAAAATTTTAATTTTTTTTCTGTTCAAAATATGAAAATATAAAATGTAAACAAACCATAAAATGATTCTTTTAATGTCGCCTTCGAAATGTCTTCTTCAAAACAAGTAGACTTTAGTTAAATATTCCAAGAGAAAGACTCAATTAGTTTTAAAAAATACGCCAGTCCCTTAAATTTATGTATAATTCATAATTTTATGTTTGTCGAATGTTTTTTTAGTTTAATAATTATGCCAATAAACTATTTTACATGATAAACAACATAAACAGCCAATGATTCTAAAATGTCAATGTATTTGTTATCCTGTCAACTTAAGTATTACACCCAAAGTAACCATTTCGCAAGACAGGGGGCCATTTTTAATTAGGTCAGGTGATCCCGATCGGTTATCGTGCTATCTCATTAAGTTTGAAAATCATTGATTTCTTTGTTTACCTTTTATTTTTTCGTTATGTGAATATAGTATAGATCTGACATCATTATTGTCGTCTACGCGGTGATTTGGTCTTACCTGAAGCAGACGTTGGATTTGCCTAGCGTGCACAAGCGCCCTTTTTATATTTGTTAATTCGCCACCATTACTGAAATGCCTGCACGTCAGACGTATTAAATTGTTTGGCAGATTATTATTAGCATGACAATTATTCGTCAAACGCTCAGAATTTCTGACAAACTAAAAAAGACTATTGCGTAACGTTTGATTTAAGTCTCGAAAAATATTTAATGCCTTTTTGTAATGAGATCTATTTAAGTCCTGGAGATTTCTTTGTGTACGAACGTTGTAAAAATATATGTTTGTTTTCTCTCGTTTTCTTTTATAAAATTAGAAACAGATAGAAATGAGTATGGTCCCGGGTCCGATTCCCGGGTCTGCAATGTGCTCTGTACGGCAATACTCGCCCTGTATATCGTGGAACCTAAATTCGTAACATGGTGTAAATGTGGGCGTAATATTACACCTCCGCCTACCCCTTCAGGGATACAGGGGTCAGTGCCTTCAAAAGTTTTACTATACTTTCTACACCTCCTTCGTACGTGCTAAGTCGAGACGTGTTAAATAATAATATGACGCGCCTCTATTTAAGCGAATTATTACAATTAATATACTATGGACTGCCTCGTTGGTCTTGCGACATAAATGTGCGCGTGGGATTGGGAGGTCTCGGGTTCGATCCCCAGGTCGGGCAAAGTGTTATTGGGTCTTTCCGTTAGGAAATTCTCAGTAGCAGCACGGAGTCTGGTAATGTGCCCGGTATGGCAATAGGCTCGCCCCCTATTACGTGGGACTAAAATAAATCTGGCGAATTATTTTAGTCCCACGTAATATGGCGAGTGGGTGTAGCAATTATACCTCTGCCTAACTCTTCGGGGATACAGACGTGAGACTATGTATGTATGTATGTATATACTATATAATTTTCCACATCTTAAACATCACTTACCATTTCTATTCTAAGCTTATACGTCATTCGTCTTTTCATAATATTTATCTAAGTAGCAAAATGTAAACCTCAAACAAAAACCCACATAGTCACAATTATCACTCGATTTTCAGGTCTATCTTTCACTTGTCAGTTAATTTAATGTAGACAAAGCAAAAAGCGTTGTGTATTATGCAAACGTAATATTAAATATAGAAGTTATCACATCTTGTGATTGGCTGACACTGCTAACCTTTCTCCGGAGACCCTCTTAACCTGACGCTTGTTGGTACAGGAAGACATTGCTATTATTATTTTTATTATCAGCTTGTTAGGCAAGTAGAACAGTCGTTACTATACTTTTATGATCACGGAACCTCGACATCATCAACCTTTAACAGTCCACTGCTGGACTAGGCCTCTCCTTTGAAAGGAGGAATTGGCCTACTATAACACGCCAAACGGGTTGGTCTAGGGTTTGTATCAAGTTTTCCTTCTTTTACAGTGCTGTTCTCTGCATAATATGCTCCCTCTGTCGGCTCTTACGACACCCACGGGATGATATGGGGTGGTGATATTCCGTATTCTTAATCCGTCACCACACGGACCCTCAACATAGGAGATTGTATGAACCTCAACCAAAACTTTATGTGGGTATGTATTCCTAATTTTCCTTTTGTCATTTGCGCGGTGATGATAGATAAGCTAGTGTTGTAGATATGAATATGAAGATAGAGGGACGCTGAAAAAGGGGGAGGTCCAAGACAAGATGGATGGATTGTCGGTGGTTATATATGCTTAAATAAGTTGACCTTCTATTTCTCCCCATTAGTAACTCTTGTAAGTGATCAAAATAAAACGGACTTACCTACCTTGCCCACCTTTTTATCTCATGCTTAATAATAATAACCATACATTGCCAAAAATTTTCGTGAGTGACTATTTAGAGTGTACCGCTCTTCTCTGCTTACCACATAAAGCCAAATATAAATAATTAATTGAACGTTTTCAAAACAAGGTTGTTAGATCCGTTTACTAATGATTACACCAATGGTATTGTGGTGTTAGTGTATACTTATTAAAGCTGTTCGTCACTTTGAGATTTGTAGCATTGATCCGCACGGCAACGCTTTGCGTGATTCACAAACCATGTCCCTTGAAATTGCTACATGGTTTATTACTAAGGCGTACGTCCGGAAAATCGTCTATCTTCCACTATGACTGGGCAAAGATAAAATAAATATTTTTCTTTAGAGCGATTAAACTGCAGAGAATGCTTTTAACCCACTGATATACAAAAAAACTCTAATCTCATTTCTAATGATTCTGGTTTTCAACATTTTCATACTAAAGGTACTTATACATCTCTCCCCGAAGTTTCGGCTAGTCCACATCGGTTGTAGTCAGGTATAATATAAATTTATTCAGCCGTTTTCGAAAAGCGTAGATTTTGGGACTTTTGCCTTACTTGGCGTTTTTTATTTATATGCATACTGTGGTACTTCGACACACTACACTAATGACGTCTCTACACTAATGAGCTGTGTCACCGCGGCGGTGTTTACACTTGTAGAAACCTGGATTCCATGTTGTTGATAAACCGTATCCTGTCCGGTAATTTGCTTTTGCTTTAAAACTGCTACATGTTCCTTGAACCTTTCTTGTTGCCCTGCCTGAAGTAGGAACTACCACAACTGCAATAAAATTGTTAAACGCCAGGGTGAAGAGTGATGGATCCCTTATGGGTGCGCAGACCAGGTGTGCCTAAGAGGACATCCTTAGGGCGCAGATGATTTGCCAACTTGAAGAGCAAACACAGCAAGAGTATTCCTTTAGTACTTTTCATCCGCCCGTCACTCCTTTTAAGTAGAAGACTTAAAAGGAGTAGTAACTAACATTATCTCGGCTAACTCACAACCGTCCATCAAACACACCCACAGTGAAAAACTAATGTTGTTTGTTCGGCAAATTCCTTCTGAAATCTCTACGAAGCTAAACCAAGTATCGGCCTCTAAATAAAATTAGGTAAAGTGTCCGATAATAGCGAGTTTAGTAATGGCCGTTGATCTTATTATTAAAGTATTTGTAGCGTAAACACTTGATGCAGGTGTAATCAAGGGCTTTATGCAATTAACTATTTTGCTGTATTAAGAGTCTGGTGAACTTCATCATCACCATCATCATCAGCCTATAACAATCCACTGCTGGACTAGGCCTCTCCTTTAAAAGGAGGAATTGGCCTACTATACCACGCTGGCCAAACGGGTTGATATCAAGTTTTCCTTCTCTTACAGTGCTGTTCTCTGCATAATATGCTCCCTCTGTCGGCTCTTACGACACCCATGGGATGATATGGGGTGGTGACATTCCGTATTCTTAATCCGTCACCACACGGAAGACCTGGTGACCTTAAACCTTCGCTATTCGTAGAGGTAAATAGTCATTATTTTGTATATATCGTGGTCATGAGATGACTGGTTACTTTGTGACTACGGCTGGTATAACCCATTCTGAAACATCGAGGCAAATAGAATGTCACCTTTATTTTCAAATAATGCCGAGCCGTGACATATCATATATATTGGCTGGCCTTTTAATACATGTCCTGAACTTGATGCTATCCTAGTACAAATTTAGTTTTCTGTAATAATTATGCAAAATTCTCTTAACAGCAAGGGGCTAATAGAATACTACATGCAATGTATTTTTTAAGTCGCCGTCACTGAGTGTATTGAAAAATGCCGTGGACTAATCGCTGCTGACTATATAGTTTTAGACAATTAATTTAGCAGTACATTATAAACACAAGTCGTGATTATCACACTGACGATTCATTGGATTGATAATTAAAATGATCTGAAGCCATCAAAATACACACCTCCAATAAAGCATTGCAAAATCCTGAAGCAACTTTCAAGCCGAAAAACAAATCACCGCGACCCCTTTTCCCGCCTATAAATATATTCCACGTTGGACACTTACAAATTGGAGCGAAAATAGTACTAGCACGTACATAAATGAACAGGGCCTGAATTAAGTCCAACCTGATCGAAGAGTAACACCCTGTAGCCCTTATACGTAAAGGTATTGAACTTTTTTTGTGTTGCTTTGACGTCATAGGGTAAGGCTCGACGCTCACTGACAGCACGGCACGGAAAGGGCTAACTAGTGACAACGAAAATTGTACCTTAACAGTTTAAAATTAAGGTACAAATTTTCTTCTTGATAAAATTAGCTTCAGAATGCCTAAATCATTGAAATTTCAATGTTGTTGTCATAGTAACAAGCTGTGTTTCTCTTTTTCGCTCTGAAGGATTTTGCTGTGCTGTGTGGTCAATATTCGTTGGGCTTTAAGGGTCGATGGTGTGAGCTCGCAATATGGTATTACAGGGGACATGTTGGACTTTAATTGGTTTGCCATTGATATTTGTGTAAATTAAATTTATTTTAGAAGTAAAAGCTGAAACCCGTGAAAAATAAAAATAAAATGTTGTAACCAAGGATAACTTAAAGCAATCAAATTACTTTAAATAAAAATTAAGCTTTTATTTCCTTATTATATATATAATTGTACATTTTTATTTCCTACCATTAGTTAAATAAGACGTCTTCTTTAGAGAAGAACCGGCAAGAAACTCAAATCCTTGTTTATTTATGAAACTCTTACCTACTCAAAATGTATTATTTTTATACATTATTGTGTGTTGGTGATAGATATGATGTTCTTTGTTCTTGTAGGTATACAGTACTACTAGGTACTCAAAGAATGACTTTATCAGTAAGTCAATTAGGATTACAATGACTTATGACTGGTCTCACTCTAATGATCGTTTAGCAACGTTTTTATCTACGGCGTCTATATTTAGACTCCATCGAATCAGCCTACACGATTACTTAGTCGATAATTTCCATTGAGATAAAAGTTCAATTATGATTTAGTTACGTCATCATTTTAGGTACTTTTGTGCATCATCTTCCTAGATATAGGGGTGATTAAAGACTTTCCCGTAATGGCGGTTAAAGAATTTCTTCACAACCAAAATGCTTTCGGCTCTCTCTTTTCGGGCTGAACGACCCCGGGGCACGGAGCTAGTAACAGTTCTATTTTCGAAAAGATTGCGACGTGTGATTTCAAACACATGATCTACTTATAATTTGTTCATAAATAATATTTTAAACTAAACACAAAAATAAAAATCTTCCTATTTAGTCTTCTTTCTTTCTTTGTATGCGTTGACAGTCAATCTGTTGAATTGCGTTTTCTTCTAATAAACCTTATTCTTTTAAACTCTCCCTTCCCTTTTTAACACGTTGACGGACAGTACCTACTCTTTCATAGCTTGCGGGTGCTGTGATAGTACTATATTTCATAATAGGCTAGTTGACGAAAAAAAATTTATAAGTCCGTCCTAGTTTATTCAAAAATAAGCGATACGTATTTTTTTATTTGTAAATTAAACCAAAAATTACCAAGATATAGCTCATTAAAGTTACGTATAACGTCATGCCGTGCTGCATTTTTTCGCGCGGGGTGACGTCACACGTAATTTTAATGGGCTATATCTTTGTTATTTTTTATTTAATCGAAAAAAGAAAAATACATGTCAAATAATTTTTTATAATCTAAAATACGGACTAAATAAAATGTAATTATTTTGACCCTGGAAACTACCCTATTGCCCGTAGGGGTATTAGGTATAACAAAAACAATTTCAAAACATGCATTAGCAACATAAATAACTTCAAGCTCTTTCATTTCCAAGACATTTTTCTTCAACGTGTTCACAACGGAACGTAGGTAGGCGTTGCATTACTTACATCCCACTCGAGATCTTTCAGAGACCTTCCAGCGTGGATGGTCCACGTAATATTGCTCATGTAAGTCAAAACGCTGCAGAAATGTCACACCCACCTTTGGCTAGTTCGAAGATGTCTTTGACCTTACTATACACAATAATTCTTGTTTGCAACGTTGTTTTCAGATATATAAAATAAATAATATAAAAATCTACCTTCATAATTTAATTAGCTTGCAGACACGCAAACTATTGCAACTTTCATACAGTCTTCTTATTCAAGGGTACATATATATATCTCCTTTTGGCCTGACATCACGACAGTACCATCACAGTATAAAGACATACAGTAGTTTGACGCCTTTGATCTCGTAGAAAAAGCCGACAACGTCTAGACAAGGGTAAGGAGGCTAGGGCTGCCACATGTAAAAAATACTTACTTATTCAAACACCGTCTATTTATTTTAGAAAAATATAACAATTGCTACGCTACATGAATATTACAGTGTAAATCACTTGTCTATACGTTTAAATACATCTATACACATAATTTTAATATTACAGACACTCCAGTCTGTTTGTAATATTAACATAACCGCTTTTTACTAAATGTATATTATGGATGTATACTCGGTACATATACCGAAATGTCATTTTTTACCATTTTGTCTGTTTGTTTTCACTAATCTCTTTTAAAACGATTTTGACGAGACGTTGACTGGCGAATAGCTGATGTACCAAGGAGTAACTTAGGCTACAAATCAACCGGGTACGCGAATTAGTTCCCTCAGGACGTGGGTGAAACCGTGGGAAAGAGCTAGTTTATTATATTTCAATAATTAACGATAAATAATTATTATAAAACAGTTTGCATTTTTCGTGCGGTGACAGATTTGCATACAAAGTGTCAGTCAGCACCTATTTCATCCCGCAGGTGTCGTGGGAGGCGGTTAAGAATATAAAGCATATTTCAGATATCGTTATCGGACAAACCATGTTAAAATAAAGCGATTGACATAGCGGTGGTTTAATGGACGGGTAACCATGGGATCAGCTTGCAGAGCCTATGTTATAGATATGAAGTATTTTGCAGATTTTTTTCGTGCAAACTACGTTGGGACCAAAAATATGGTTATTTTCGAGCTAGGATGCGCCGTTACCAAGATACATAATAATATGTGATAGGTACTTAACTAATACGAAGGTGCTAGGTACCTACTTATTGCATGAAATTAAAATCACACTTGAATCGAATATTACCTTAAAACGCATATTTTCTTACGTCTGCCAGGTTGCTTACGTACAATGATTTAGTACTTTATTCTCTGATTTGACATGAGATATTGTAAAAAGTTAGTAGATTACTAGGTACGTGCACATTCTTTTTAAATTTATGAAATCTAAGATTTTTTGAATCCTTATTTATTTATATCTTTAAACAGCATAAAGAATTTCAATATCTCACAGCACAATTCGCATGCACCATCTTAATTTATTTTCATACGCAAATAAATAAGTAACGAACAAAAAACAAGCACGCGCCAGCCCCCAAAAATATGTACCTAGTTAGGAACTAAGGCGATATACGTAACTAGGTACCGCTCTTCCCGCGTCTCACCTCTTGCCCCCCGCACGATTGACCCGTCTAGACGCGTTCGTCGAACGACTGTATGGATTATTTGACTGTGGTACCATGTCAGCCACAGGAAGAATTTGCGACAAAATATTCTCCAATCCATACGGCTCTATGATCGCTACACTCGTCTATGTAGTTTGACTTATTGCCATAATCCATGCAATAATAGCTTGCTTATTCTCTAAATTTAAAACCGAATATAATAAGCAAAAACCATACATTGTATATGCAAAGAAAAAGTGCCATGGCGTGAACTAACGACGAAGTCTTATTTAATATTATACAAATTTAACGATATAGATGTTAGAAACGTCACAAAATTATAACAATATGGAATGTATTGCTAATGGAGTTGTCTGCTACACTGTCTCAAATAAACTTAAATTGAAATCATCAAAAAAGGCAAATGGGCCTCAGCTTGGATATTTCAAGGAATACGCAAATATAGGCAAATATAATAATTAATTACAAAAAGCTCTTCTTGTGATCAGATGAGACGCTTTATCGTTATTATTATAGTAAGAAATTACTTATTTCGGCAAAAGTTGCAAGTATTCTAAAATTAGACCAGTCAGTCATAAATTCTGTAGGTATCATAGGTGACTTTATAAACATTCACAGAAAGTAAATCCGCGCTCGAACCAAATCTTTGAGGTGTGCAACGCGCAAAATTTTGTTCCGGTTGGGTTTGGCGCAGTGACTAAAATAGAACCATTATAGTTGATTGTGTGTAAATAGTACCTAGTAAATAAATAATACTTTTATATAACCACCCAATGAACCTACGATAACAGCAACATTGGACACAATCGTACGTCACGGGACAATCAAAATAAATAAAACAAATATGAGTAATGAATTTAAACAAATTGTAATAAGTTATCAAATAGATGTTATCGTTCTAGTACTCTGGCGTGTCACGAAGCAACCACATGTAAGTGTTTAGTTTAGATAATAATTATATAAATAGTGTTTATCTATTGTAAACAATGCAACTAGTTTGATGTAACTCTATGAGCGCCGATTATGTAATTGTCACTAGAGAGACTTTATAGCACGGAAGGTTTTGCTAAAGGGATTTAATTACCTTCAAACTTTTGCAATTCGATAGCCCAGTGGTGTACGTAACGGACTGCCGAGACGATGGTCTCGGGTTCGATCCCCAGTTACCCCGGGCACACACCTTCGAAGTTATGTGTGTATTAAAAATGTTAACTATCGTTCGCTTAACCCGCTTGCCCGGTAGATGGCAATAGGCTCGCCCCCTATTACATTGGGACCGAAACATAATTGGTGAAGTGTGGCCGTGTGGGTGTGTAATACACCTCTGCCCACCCCTTCGGGGATAAAGGTGTGAAGTTATATTCTATGTGATGTACTTAAGCTATTTATGCCGGGGGTCACTATTACTTAAATAAAAAAGAATTTGGGAGGTGTTCAATCCTACTCACTAGAACCACCGCGGTATTCCTCATAACGACCTTGAGAAGCTATTTCTCGAGCCAATTTGGTCCCACGACAGGCAAGCCCACAGCCTCCGTTTCGTAGACTCTACCTCGGACATAATTGTTTTCTCTTACCGTAACTTTAAGTATCGTAATTTAGAAAATACCAGCAGTATTTTATAAATCAGGTTAATCCAAGTTATATTAGGCTATAGAGCCCACAGAATATCATAAACAAGAATTTATTTTGCGTTTCTGTAGCGAAGTAAGTTATTAGTATTTCATGCTGAACAGACTTTTTAATGGGAGTTGCTACCGAAGGCTCTTTAAAACGCATAGTACACGCCCTAATATAACACCCAGATTAGACTTGCCTATAAACTGAGTGCACTATGTGGTACCATTTGCCATGCATTTTCAACTACTACCCTACTGATATTCTGAGATAAACAAACGTGAGATTGCACTTAATTTCAGAAGCAAAATAGCATTCCTGTCTATTTCAAAATCTGCATAAAGAACTAGCTAGCTATACTGCAATCATTTCTTTGTAAAGGAGAGCATCTATTTGCTTCATAGTCTTATAGATAAAGTCGCCCACGGATAAAGCCCACTTGGCTATCACCCGGGCAATATTGACACCCACGAGCAAAATTCCTTCACCTTCCACTTTCTATGTGGGTAGTTTAATAATCGAAAAATGTACCATAATATCTTCAATACTTATTTCGTTATTGTGTGCTCTTTATGCATTAAAACCGACGCCAATTTATCCCTAAAAGGAAGTTGGAAGTATACCTACTATTTTTAGATACAACGCCCGCTCAACAACCGTTGCCTGTATCATGAGAAACTTTACTAAGAATACATATATTCGAAACAAATTTATGTTTTCAACATTTTAAAGGTTTATTTAGCGGGTCTCTTATATACCTTGGTATTTTCTTGACGTTTCGACCGACTTGCTCTGGTCGCGGCGGTCCTTTTAACGATTTGTGAAATTCACAAAGTGAGGTGAATCAATACAAAACACTTGGTACCGTAATAAAAGGTAAGATGGATCTGCCTCTACGCCACGCAGGTTGGTCAGGCATGTAGGTTTCCTCACGATGTATATCATCACCGTTCAGCAAGCGATAAATAACAATTTAATACGCACATAACTCCGAAAAGTCATTGGTCCGCGCCGTGGATTCCAACCCAGACACTCTGGGTTCAGCCTGTCGGTCTCTCCACCAGGCTATCGCTGCTTCGCCATTCATATAAACCGAACTAAAATGAAATATCGTGCAGATTGACCGACCTAAAGTGAAACATCTCAACTACTGTGTTATTGCTATTTGATGAGATATTATTGGGTACTCTCTTTACGGCTTTTGAATGTTTAATAAATGTATCCTTCTTCTGTAAGTGAACTTGAACTAAAAGAGGTCTTGCAGCGTTTTTTGTTCAATCGGTTTTTTTTATTTTCCCCTTTAGCACAGCATTATTTATAGCTGTTAATCCCATCTACGTCACAGTGATGACTACTCAACAAGAACCCATTCGGTATCTTATCTACGACCCCCAGTCACACCACACATAATCGCTTAACAATCGCTAGCGTGTGAACGCACTCAAGCCGACTCATCACCAAGTGATAAGCACTCGCCGATCACCCATCCGCGGCGTGGACTAGAGGTGTGACACATTACCCACAAATCCAGTAGGCAAATACCATTGGCATTTAATTGACATTGTGATGATGATATTTCTTTTTGGTAGAGAAAAAAAAGTTCTTCATGTTACGCAATATGTTACGTAGGCACTATATACCTTATAGTTGGTATTTATTGTAAATCAATTACACTCAGAAAACAAATCATCCTGCTCATCTGACATAGATTTGTCGTGAATGGAACTCGAACCGGCGACCTTCAGCTTAGTAGTCAGGAACCACGAGACCGATATGCCAGTCCTTACTGAGATGACAAGTTGGCTAATAAAATTTCTGCCAACCTACAGAAGACTGTAACTGTAGTGTATTGTCGAGGAACTGAAGATACTTTGTACTGTCAGATAATCGGTTACCACTGCTTATTGGGCTGTTTAGCATCTTCTCTTTTGTAGACCCACAAAACCTAACATGTTCGCTTCAGTATTGCAAGACTTGCAAGAACCTGTGGCGCTTTAATGTAATAAAAATGTTCGATATTTGTTGCAGCGATTTTTAGACACCACCCATAGAAATATTACCATATATTTTAGTCCTTTTTATTTATTTATAGTCTCACGCCTGTACCCCCAAAGGGGTAAGCAGAAGTTTAAATATTACACCCACATTTCGCCATGAATTTTTAGGTCCCACGTAATAGGGGGCGAGTCTATTGCCGTTACCGGGCACATCACCAGACTCCGGCTGCAGTATTCGGAAAAACCCAGTAACCCACTTTTGCCCGACCCGGGAATCGAACCCGGGACCTCCGATCAGCTGTCGCAAACGCTATCCACTGGACCACGGAGGCAGTCCTTATTTTGTAATAAGACTTATTTGGTGCTATAATAGTCATTACATTGTAATAAAGCATTTAGACTTTTAAGTTATGGGTACAATAACTTATAATATAATTATACAGGACTACGCAAATGGCGCATCGGTTAAAGAAGTCACCTCGATACGTTACACTTATTGTAGGTTGGTTCCTAGATGACCACATACTGTATTTAGCGTAGCATTATTTAAAGTCTGAGTTGCAGTAATTTTCTTTATTCTTCGAGACGTTCTTCCTTTTTTGAACAAATATATATTTCATCAAGAATTGATTTCCGTTGTAATATATCAGCCTATAGCTACATTTTTCCATTCAGCTACCAATATCTACCCGTAGTTTGACAGATCATTTCGGTCCGTGTGGTGACGGATTAAGAATATGGAATGTCACCACCCCATATCATCCCATGGGTGTCGTAAGAGCCGACAGAGGGAGCATATTATGCAGAGAACAGCACTGTAAGAGAAGGAAAACTTGATATCAACCCGTTTGGTCAGCGTGGTATAGTAGGCCAATTCCTCCTTTCAAAGGAGAGGCCTAGTCCAGCAGTGGACTGTTAAAGGCTGATGATGTGTGTTTGACTGATCCAAGCATCGAATCACGTACAGTCACCAACAAACGAGCAAAAAAATCAACCAAATAAAGCTATCGTATCTTTTTTTGAGGTAAACCAATATCGTTATCAAATAATCATTTCAGTGATAAGGTTTCCGTTATCATAATGCTAAATGACGCAATGACAACGGCACGTGATCGGTGCGTGATGGAATCGTGGCATCATTGTTTTGACATGTGCCTTTATCTCGCAGATAGTGCTCTTGTGGTACCAATTAGTGGCACTTGGCACTAAGATTGCATCATTATAATCGGGACAATTGTTTACCATGTTTCTAGCAGGTTTTTCTACTGTGTAACCATAGAAGGTATATTTTGTCATTATATTTGTGGTGTAGTGACGTGTGTAATTTATACGCTTTAAAAGGTTTACCATTGTGTAGGGGTTTGGTATGTTATTCCCGTTTGAATATAGGAGTGAGATGATATGTTATCTACGATATAGTTATATATTATATATGAATATATAAGTATTCATACATTCATAAATTTGGAAAATAGCTTTCATTTGAACCGGTAAGTTTTATGTTTTATAAGCTTTATTTAAGCAGAGATGAGATATTATTATTTTAGAAATGTTAATAAACAACTTTTTCAGTGCGGTGCCGGTGGAGCAATTTTATGCAGTCTGTGGGTAGGGCAAAGTGTGACAATGTCAATTCTTTCGTGGTCCTAAAAAAATAAGTATCTAAAAGTATTTTATCATCATCTCAACCAAATTACTGCAGAACTTATGTTCTCCTAATGCGAGGGTCTTGAACGGGTGGTTAAAAATCGGTGCATTAGGAGAGTCCAACTGCTTCCCGTAATTTAAGCATCTACCATGCTGTGACATCCGATACATGGCATGCTTTTCAGAACATTTATGTTCCAACAGGCATCGGCATCTTAATTTGTCGGCTTTTAGCGGCGACTAATAGCAGATAACGTCACTGTTCCAAGGTAGCTGAATTTTATCTTAATATCTGAGAAATCAGTCTACCAGACGAATTATCACTGAACGAAGACTGTACTAATATGAAGGTCATCGCACTTTTAATTACCAAATATTGGCCCTACACGCCTACATTTCATGTTTTACTTAGCATCTGAATCTGTTGTGAGTCATTTTAATACTTGGGCAAGCGACAACTCCCATATACCGGTTGTATAGTACTAAATATTATGAAATTTCGCTAGTTCAGACTGCGAAACTATTTGGCTTTTGCACACGATATAAAAACGTGCACAAATAGACTAATGCACTAGAGATAAAATTGGTGGAAAGATTTTTGAAACAACAACTTTTTAAATAATAAATCAATTTTCAGACAGATTTCTTTTCTCTTACATCATCGTTGACAGCATTACCACATTACAAAGAAAAATCGTCTATTGCTGAACATAGGAATTGCCCAAGATTTTCCATAGAGCCCAAGTTGAGTCACCTACATCCAAGGTATATGCAATGCCCACTACCACTTAAGCTTGACTATACCGAGAGTTACATCCGCGACTTGAATACTCCTGCTGAATTCCTTATTTCTGATTTATTTCACAGGGAATCTCTAAGCATACTCGTAGTGCTCTCCATCGCCCTCTGCGAGACGTTCAGCCTTCTAATAAAGCCCATAGTGACCAAAGACATCTCTGATTCTTAGATCATCCCGTTATGATCCGTGGATCAGAGATATAGTTGGTCGTTGGACAATTATGCCCAGTGCGTGACCTGGGAAAATCAAGAGTATATTTACCATACAAATGAACTTTCAACAATTTACCTTAATATAATAATTGAAATCTTTACCGAGAAAAAGTTAAACATTTCATATTTTGTGACTATCAAAATGTTCAAAAACATTCATAATAAATAATTATCACTATATCTAGTAGAAGGAAAATCGATCCTTAAATGAATCCGTATTTTTAGTCGGTAATTATTTGCCACGGTTTAGATTCTACCCTTAAATCTAGTTACAGAGTAATATTTAAGTCTATTTACACAGTAGAGAAAATTTGAAGTAAGGGAGGTAATTTTGACTTAAAAGGAATCATTTGGAAATAAAATGTTGTCAGATTTAATATTTTTCTTACATATAATAAGAGAAAAATACTTTTCGTTTTCAAAAGACTGTGGCTGCCTAATTTTCTTTGCTACGAAGGTGCTACGGTTTCACGTAGAGACTTGTAGCATTTGGTTTTTAGAGAGATGGCAAGATATTAAGTCACTTGGATACTACCTAAGATCTAATGGTACTATGTTTAGTAGCTAAAATCATTGCCTGTTCATAATTAGCTTTCAAAACCGTGAAAACGAATAAACCTTCCGTAAAGACACCTTTCAGCTGTCATTTTTTTTGTAAATGCCATCCATCCCTGACGATGTTAGCGGGAGCCCGTTAAACCGTGAGAGAAAACAAAGGTAAGTTTCTGTACTTTAACTTAGTTAGTTAATGTGATTAACACCCTTAAAATTAACTTGCCTGTATCCTCGAAGGGGTAGGTAGAAATGTAATATTACATCTACATTTCACTATGTTATGAATTTATAGGTCCCACGTAATAGAGGGCGAGCCTATTGCCGTAATCGGTCACTTTTCGAGACGCCGTGCTGCTACGGAGAATGCGAAAAAATTCCTTGTTACACTTTTGCCCTATCCAGGAATCAAACCCGTGACATGCTGATCAGCAAACGCAAACGCTACCCAGTAAACCACGGAAGCGATCTACAGTACACTTTAGTATTCTCTTTACCTATCTTAATATATAAAATCCTTGCGTTACTGACTGACTGACAGACACGCTACAGCCGTAACTGTTGGGTGCAGGAAGCTGAAATTTGGCATGTATGTTCCTTGGGGGCCGTAGGGGTGCACTAAGAAGGGATTTCCCGAAATTCCCACGGGATCGGCCAAAACGGGTAAGTTTAAAAACAATGCAGGCGTAGCTGCTGGCGTCCTCTAGTTGATAATAAAATCATGCAAAAGATAAAACTTTGACTTCACAAAAATGTTACGTACAACTTGCATCTGACTCAAACGTGCACTACAAAGTACACCTATAAACGTATTTAACACTATCAAAGATGCAATCCATACCGCTGAGCTATACCCTGACATAAGCCACCCACGTGAAAGATGCGTGAAAACTGTAAAAACAATACATTATTACACATATCAGATAACTTATCTAACATATGGGAATGCCCTCAAGCCGCTTAATAGAATGAAAAGTAATTTCGTTTTATTTGGAAAACCGGATTCGAATCGGCTATATTGATTACGTGGCAATAAATGTTTAGTTATCAGAAATATATCGAGTTATCAATTTAATATATTGGCATTTTCCTTTTGACGGTAAATTTATTCTGTACAATATTGGGATTATTTTAAAGCGTTTCGGAATGAAAACGAGGATTGTCATACCACCTTTCGCATTCCAAAGCCCGCACTATGGCGTTTTAATATGTTGTATTGTCTTTATGAGCTTTACAGGAGATGATTAAAAGATAACTTCAGAAATTTTCTACTAATAACATTCTATAAACAAGTCCATACTTCCTTTGACAAATTAGAATTGAGTAGACATGTGTAATACTTTCTAATTCTGTTAAAATTACCAATGCATTGTGACCTGGCGATATTCAGGATAGTTATTGAAACAACTGGCGCATGATAAGGACATCCGTTAGAGATGATAAAGATAAACTTTTAACTACAGGTGACGCATTCTGACTGGTGTATTTTGTTTTATACTATGTTGCTAAGCACTACGCAGACACGCGGGCAAGGCGTGTTATTAGTGATAAGTACAGACAGAAACGTACAGTAACGTTAATTTCTCTCTCATCATATAATAGAGAGAATGAGAGAGAGATGTATGGTCTGTCGTCATTGAGGATTATCATATATGCATAGAGTAGATTATGTTTCACGCCTATAACCCCGAAGGGGTCAGCAAAGGTGTAATGTTACACCCACATTTTGCCATGAATTTTTAGGTCCCACGTAAAAGGGGGCGAGCCTATTGCCGTACCGGGCACATTACAAGACTCCGTGCTGCTACTGAGAATTTCCTAACAGAAAACCCAATAACTCTTTGCCCTACCCGGGAATCGAACCCGAGACCTCCCAACCCCACGCGCAAAATGCCGCGAGACCAACGAGGCAGTAGAGTATGAATAACAGAAAATATATATATATATCCACCCAGTTCATATGCACATACTATAGATAAATTACATACAAAAAATAGTAGATAATTATCATATGCACTTATGATAATTACTATTTTTTGTAGTTGAGTGGGAAGCAGCAAGACTCGGCAGAAAAATCGATAAATCATCTGGATGGTCGGTGTGTCTATGCAGATGATGTAGTTGAAATATCCAGCTTGCCACTTTTTATCGTTTTAAACCCAGCAAACTTTAATGCGATGATTCATTCATCATCATGCCTTTTTTGCAGAGGCCAATACTAAAACCTGAAGACATGTTTTCTTATGTAATAGGAGGCAAACAAACAGACAAATTGCCTGATGGCAAGCGATTACTGCCGCCCATGGACAAAACACCATATTAGCCTTTGGTATAGGAAGAGGAATCGGGGAAGGAACAGAATGAGGGCGAAGGAAAAGGGGGCGAGGCCTCCGGTACTCTCAAACATACAGAAAACTGTGGGCGCTCAATCCGAACAACTAATACGTACAGTCAAACAACTTCCCGCTAGACCACCATAAGGGCGAGAATCGCTTAGCAAGCCATCGTCTCTTCCAGTGCAACTTTACACCCACATTGACTCTCGTATACAAAACCAGTTTCTAGTGTGCCTCGACTCTATGAGCGAGCCAAGGGATTTTTTTTTTCAAACTGTTCCAGCGCCGACTTGTTTGATTGTAGAAAAGCCTGCATGTGTACCTACCGTAGTGGTTAAGCCGGTAAAGCCGTTAACGTATCAATACTGTCTGTGGTTCACAAATTGCTCTCTCGAGTTTTGGTTTTCTTCGGTTTATTGTTTGAATGTTTGCAAAGGTCCCGCGTTACTAGACCTGTTTCTACAGTAAGAGTTGTCTTTAAAAAAGACGAGACAAGCTTATTAAAACAAACCATGCCTTAAGCAAATATTTTTTAGTAATACCTCACGCTCATAGCAACAACCTTTGTAGTCAGTTAATCCTACAGCTTACAGCTAGGCGTGTCTGTCATCACGTGAACGAATGCTGGTATCTGCCACTCAGCCGCTCCCACTCACGCAATCTTAGATAATGGTGCAGATAATAGTTTATTTGATGCATAACTATTCTGTTTTTAATATCTGTACCTGTTTAAAATGTATTGCTAAGTTGACAAGGGAAGCTGCAGATGGCATATCAGATGTGTGTTCATTCGGTCAACACCTTGTCTTCCACCTGTTGATATTGGCAGTCTAGGCGTTTTAATAAAAAATAATATTTGAGAACATCTTCATGATTCCAAATTTATAACTGCCATGTAAGATGTGTTTTAAAAATTTAAAAC
Organism: Euclidia mi; assembly: GCA_944739405.2. Lineage (NCBI taxonomy): Eukaryota > Metazoa > Arthropoda > Insecta > Lepidoptera > Erebidae > Euclidia > Euclidia mi. The sequence goes on along the minus strand of OX123196.2, from coordinate 58,543,481 downwards.
TTATTTTAAAAGGAAGCATTTGTGTAGTGTATTTTTGCGTTACTTGTCAACCCTTTTTAATATGAGAGCTTAGCTCTGACCATATTTCCCCCTCGTGGGATCTCCACTTTGTCGTGGTGGGAGGGCTCAGTAGCCGTGGCTGGGTCACACACGGTGAAGCTAAGCGAGATCCCGGGAGTGGACGCTCCGCGTGGGCGGAACGCAGGATACGTTCAAAGGAGCGGATGCGAGGGACAGTTCTTCTGTCCCTCGCAGTCGGGCGCGGTCGCGGGAGGAGAGGTGTGTCGGTGTTATATGCTATCTCCCGCGACCAAATGGGGGCGCACCATTTGTTGCGTTGCGGAGGGGCCGCAGAGGAAGAGGAGATGAGGTGTTGTCAGGTTGCCATCCTCCCTTTCCTCTGCTGCCGCTGGGTGCTTTGGCGGCGGAGTCCAACACCTTCATCCACCGCCAAGGGCGGTTTGTTCGGGTCCCGCCTGATCATCTGGCGGACCAATACCCGTCGGGGGGTTGCGAGGAATGCTTCCGTGCTTCGGTACCAATACCCGACCCTCCGACACACGGGTACATGAGGAACACGGGTTGGTTTTTAATCAGTAAGAGTCTGACAGTCCCCTTCGCCCTTCCCCCAGGGCAGAGGGACTCAATGAGAATTTTCCAAACCAACACCAAAAAAAAAATAGACACACACTTGAGCTTCTCCATGGCTATAGGTAAGGCAAAAAAAGGAAGTCAAGTTCATGCATCTCTCACCGATTGTCGAACTACAAAAAGCAAAATTTGCAATCACATCAGCGCCTCCGCGCAACCTCAATGAACTAAAAACTGTTTGCGACATTTATCGCAATTGATAAATATGTGAACACCGAAGCGAAGAGTAGTTAGGTAGCAGCCACTTAGAATGTCTGACCAAATTATTTTAACCGCCTTCAAGCCTAGGAAAATTGTTATATCTTGTGAACGCAGTTCGAATCCACATAAGACCAGGGGATCTAGTCGAAGTTTACACACGATTGTCACGCTGAGTGACTAGGCGACGGAAACATTTTCCATATTTTTTTCAGTAGTGGAATGGTCCAGCCACGCGAAGCTATGGTATTCTTAAAAAGCAGTGAGCTGTTTTTTTAAAAGACCTATGTACTCGCATGAATAAGCGACGCCTTTTCTTCGCACCAGGTTGCCTGACGTCAGTGAATTCTCAGAAGATCTTAAGTGTTCCCATACTGGCAAATTTAGATAGATAGATAATTCTTTATTGTACACCACAAGTCACATTACAGAGTTAGAAGAGAACAAGAAGTTTACAAATACAATGCACAATGGGCGGCCTTATCAACCTTTGGATGGAAAGAAATAGAATTTACTACTACGCTACTAGGTGAAAGGTTTAAAATCCCAACCCATCTCATAAACCTCATAAAAGAACATTCATAAACCTCCACTACACACAATCACACACAAAAAAGCTATATTATTTTCCATTCTATGACTCAATCACGTTACAATTTATCTAGCGCCATCTATGTAAACAAACAAAAATGACTGACACATCACTGATAGAATATCGCTCAATATTGATTCCGTCGCTTTTGAACCACTTTTAACTAGAATATTCTTATCAGTTATAGATACTAGCTATCGGCTTGTCACCTGTTATCATTTTATTTACGTGAGTTCATTGTCATAAACAGATTATGATAATTAAATGCGTGTTTGATAATAATAATATACATACCTACGTTCACACCTGTGTATCCTGGAGGATTATGGTACCTACTTTCGCTGGATAGGTCATGTCTACCATATCCAACCGTGGCGTTTGTCAAGATGGGCTTGACAAACGCCACATTAGCACATTATCTAGTTCCACATAAGTACAGGGTGTCATTTTTTAAACCGCAATTAAAAGCGCGCGCGTGCGCGCGTGCAATGCTCGAAATACCAACTTATACATGGGGTCATAGGGCATCTAAAGAACATATTGGCTCGGTAAATTGCATCGATTTTGTACCTAATTAGAAAAAATCCATACTAACTTTGAGCCTCAATATCTCCTGAACAAGTAATTTCCCAGGTATGGTGCTGAAGTAAAAAATGTTCGTAGTGATTGGTAGAACATGAGATTTCAGTTTTCGTTAAGGGTCTTTTGACACCCTGTATAAATGTAGAGTCTTTAAGTAATTGTTTTATAAATTAAATTATTTTGACGTTCATAAGCGTCACATTGTGACCCAAATGAATAAAGGATTCTGACTTTGACTTTGACTTCACACGGTCAAATCTTAATAGTCACCAAATAATCAAAATAAAAAAGTCTAGTTCTAATTCTTCTTCTTCTTTAAGTCAATGACAAGTCATTTCGATCAAGTTTCATATCTTGTTCACCTAGTACGCAGCCACCCTTACTGCATTTTCGAAGGCGTTCATAAGGTCTTGAAGGAAACATGTGTCTGAGTGGCTAGGATATGTTAGTAAGTGGTTCAGTGGCTGTGTAATAGTGCCACACTCACACAGGGTGTCGGATTCGTCCAAACCCCAGGTAGGTAGGTAACTCCATCTGGTTCGGTTTTTCTTGCACCGCCCGACTTAGGTTCGCAGTCTGGGGTGGCTTCCAATCCGCATGGGGTATTGGGCAGTATACTTCAGGTAATTTGGGTTATAATTACCGTTATATGTGCTGGGAAACTGGTAGTTGCGCTGACTGTAGAGAACACGTTTCGAGATTACCTACATATATCTACTTCCTTTTTTTTGTCCTTTACAACAGTACTAAGAGTTTCCTTACAAATACAAAAGCACTATTAAGTTTTCATTGAAGATACTTTCTGTGTCTTAATAGAACTAACCTTTATAATGAAAATCCATGGCAAATTCTAGATAGACGATTTTGGTGACGGGTTAATTACTTACATTACAAAGTGTTACGTATTACCTAATTATACGGCCAGCTTGTGCCAGCTACAGCTATTGTCTCACGATGTAACGTAAATTAGAAGAAGCCTTTATTGTGTCGTTAATTAACAGTGGACTGTGAAAGACTGTACAATGATAGTTAAGGGTTTAATTTTTGTTAAAGGAGATTGAGCTAGTTCGCTTTTCGTAGTGATCATAATTTCAAGTCTGTATCCTCAAATGTCCGTGTGGTGACGGATTATGTCCGTGTGGTGAAGGATTAAGAATACGGAATGTCACCACCCCATATCATCCCATGGGTATCGTAAGAGCCGACAAAGTGAGCATATTATGCAGAGAACAGCACTGTAAGAGAAGGAAAACTTGATACAAACCCTATACCAAACCGTTTGGCTAGCGTGGTATAGGCCAATTCCTCCTTTCAAAGGCGAGGCCTAGTCCAGCAGTGGACTGTTAAAGGCTGATGATGATGATTATGATCCTCAAAGGGTTAGACAGTATTATCACATGGCACGTGGATGATGAGTTCATCCAAAGAATGCTATATAAACTTATTTTATCAAATGAGAAAACATGGCGCCATTTTCGTGGGAAAGTATTATAACGATAACATACGATTACAAATTCAAATTCAAATTCAAATTCAAAATATTTATTGTGTAAAATATTTACATGTTATATATGACGTCAGAACCCAACAAATTATCTGATACTAAGTGATAAGCTAATTTTAGTTCAAACATGCGACGAAATAATAGGTGCAGGTGATAAACATTTACTTTTTTAAAGATATACACTCATGGTGTACCATCATTCTTAAAAGAGCGGGCAGAATTTTACTGTAGCGTGGTGGCATGGGTTAGTCCGTCCTACAAAAATGGTCATGAGTAGGTACGACGGTCACGTAAAACGACAAATTGTATGGCGAGCAGTACTGGGATATACTTTATGTCGGTTTTTTTATGTTTGTAAATAAACTTCGGAAGTTTAATTTTTTATGTAAGTATTATTGTTTATTTAATAGAGTAATTTCAGTGTCCCGTTTATCTCGGCTTACATCTAACCATATTTCCTAGGTTCATTCCCAAATTTAGAACAATAGTATAGCATATTTTCTAAACTATGGCTGCCTCATAACTTTAAACTGCCTTAGTAATAAATAACCTGCACCCTCTTAAATAACCAAAAACCCAAAGTGAACATACTGACGCAAAGATACACCAAAGAAAAAAATAGTATGTGTTCACAGGTGTATAATAGTAAATACCACACGTACTTACCTATAACAACAAAAATAATTAGTACCTCCATTTACTAATATATTTTATCTAAACGCATAATAAACAAAGCAGTAAATATAAATACGACGCAAATTTTCCGTATATATTGTGACAAAGAGTGTGTTCTTGTATTTTTTATCGAAATACGTTCTCGATGCTCGTGCGCGTGCGGTGATATAAACGCGCACGTCTCGACAGTCACGTACGCTTAGCCCTTGAGCCGATAGACAGATCAACAGACTGTATTGCGATTTAGTGGGATTGAGTTAAAACTGTTAGTGGGTCTTTTAAGGCACAACGACGGAGCTCAATCTATATCCAATTATCTATATACATAGTTTAAAATGAAGTCCCTTGTTCTTCCTGTCTGTGTCTCTATCGGTTTCTACCATAGGTAGATCACCCTACCTATGTTAAAAACCGACTGTAGGAAAGTTTGGCATGTAATCCATGCGGGTGGAGCCGCGGGCGAAGTCTACTCTGTGAAATGCTCTACTTAAACAATTGTGTTTATATGAATATAAACTTTCGCAGTCACTAATATATAATAATAATATAATATAATAATATAGCCGTTTATTCAGATTTACAAATATTAACTTACAAAATTAAATTACTTCTATTAAAAATATCTTAAAAACTTAGCCTAGTATACATTTTTCTTAACTTTCTGTAGATCTGTTTGCCAATCGACAATGGCCTCCTCCAACCTTCTCCACTCCGATCTATCCAAAGCCACTCTGTTCCTCATCACTCCTGCCACTTGTCGGATGTCGTCGTCCCATCTTTTTTTAGGTCTACCTTCCTTCCTTTTACCCTCTCTGGGGTACCATTTCGTGACTCTTTTGCTCCATTTGTCATGACCTCTTATCATATGTCCTGTCCATTGTCATTTGAGTCGTTTGACTCTAGATGTTACCTCTATAGTTTTTGTTCTTTTTCGGATAACTTGGTTTTTCAATCGGTCTGATTTCTTAACATTTAACATACTCCTTTCCATTGCGTGTTAACAGGTTGCGAGATTGCTCAAAATTTCCTTAGTTAAGACCCATGATTGGCAGCCGTATGTGAGGACGGGTAGTATACAGGTGTTAGATAATTTACTTTTGATTCTTATACGAAGTGTTTCGTCTTTCGTAGTCACTAATACTAGTACCAAATTGTCTTTCGGGAAATTTATCACGTACCTTTGGTTCGAACTTTCGAGTATCCGATATTGCGACACTGTTGCAATAGTCAATTTGTGTAGTGACCACGTTGAAACATCAAAGTTTATAATCTGACACGGAAAGGTCGTGCGTTATGTGGCTTATCTTTCATGGGGTCGCTTTAACCGTTGAATCATCTACCCTAAGACATCTTCCACGTTAAGGCTAAAAGCTGTACCCCATTTGACTAAGTATATAAACATTCATAAACGGACACAAGAAATACTCTGACTCGGAACAACAATATTATAAATCAAATAAAGTGCTGTCCCGTGTGGGAATCGAACCCCACAACACTCAGCACAATGCGGCGAGACGGCTGCTACAACCACTACGCCATTCGTGTAGACTTATTTATAGATTTATCATAATATTCTTATCGTGTTTGCGTTACTGTCTAAAGTAGGACCACACCTTCCTGGGACTGATAACGTACTCTGTCCGAGGTCTCAGTCGTCAAGGATAACTGATAAGCGCAAAATCTGGATGGATAAAGTCCATAATTGCTAAGATTTTTTTTTTTCGCCTTTTGAACCAGATTGCTGGCCGCTGATGGTCTTATTAATGAGAACTTTAGGTGACCAGAAACTCCCAAGCCGTTTAAAACAAATAAGGATTGTTATGTTTTTTTATGTAATTCGCATAATTATTTGGTATGAACATTTTAAAAACGCCAAGCGTGTTACCGCAGGTGGTTAATTATATTTAATTTTCATTTAGGTATTTTGGTGTTATTTTTTCTTGGCAAATCTTTTGGTATTTCACAAAAAAGAATAACATAATGACAAGTGTCGCTAATAGAAAAGTATTAGTTTGCTAAATCAATTTCTTCCGCCGTACATAGGTACTCCAAATCACAGACTATTTACAGGCCAAATTAAACGTACGCCTATGTCTCTCCCTTCGTCCTGTCCAATTCACATTTACCTTCTTGGTCAGTCTTTTATCGTCATCAATCGCCATGTGCCCAAATCATCCGCCGGCCGCCGGCTTTTGCCGCGCGGCATGTGCCGCCGGCTTTTATCGGGCGTCGGTGCCGCCGCTATCAGCCGCAGAAAGCCGCTGGGCATCATTCCAGTTGTATAGAACGACCACACACAGGTAGCAAGCTCCGACCCGCGCGGCACGTGGGCATGCCGCGGGCTTTGTATGCCGCCGTGTGCACGCGGCTTGGCCGGGCGGCAGTGCCGGCGGCAATAGGTCCTTTGTGTAGGAGCCTTTAGCACATCTTTCTCGATGCTTGTCACTAAACCTTCTTTAGTACTTCCCAGTGCTCCCGTTTCTAAAGCATTTATTGTGCCTACTTTCAAGTTTCATCTATCGTACTTAGGTACTCAACTTTCACCATACATAAGTTTAGGCACTAACACACCTCTAGGCAAAGCCAAACATGCGTTTTTGGACACGCTTCATATGTGCATAAAGGGTTTCGAAGCTCCATGGACCCTATTACCTGCATTAACTCTGCTTTCAATATATTCTTAATTTTTATCATTACTTGTAAACAGTACAAACCATATAGCATTTCTCTCTCTCTCTCCTTTTTATAAAACATCTCTTTCATTCCTTTCTTCTCTAAAGCCTGCAACTCCTCTGCTGAAGACGCAGGGAATCAGATACATTTCACTGTAAGAATGTAGATAGGTATTTTATTCCTGAGTAATATAGAATATAGATTGTCCTACGCATGACGCAAGTGAAGCCGCGGGCAAAAGCTAAAATACTTATAATAATATACCTACCAGATACCGACCATATAGCTACGCGTGGGACTAGTATGTTAACTATGGTTTCTTGGTAATCTCGGATCTACTGGGACTTACACAACGTACAACGTGCCTCCTTGAATAGCCCTGGAAAGAGAATCTCCCGATTTCCATACGTAAATATAATAAAATTATGTCAAATTGGTCTTCATTTTATTTATTATTATTTCTATTTATAGTACTGACATAATTCGTGTAATGGAAGTAAACGCCGATATTACGCCGTTTTGCTTAATGTCCAGTTGTAATTACTTCATATAATCCGTTTAAAACATACATACATTCGGCAATATCAGTAGCTAATCAAATTATTTGGTGTGAACAGCTTAGCATGCGGTCACATGGAGATAAACTACTGCACACTAATTAGATAAAACTGTACAGTACCTGCTTCCCTTATTAGTCATATGCTAATAATTATAATGGTCTGTGTGTTGAGATGTTTGAATACTTGATGGTATCACAACAATTCGATCCCCAGAACATTGAATTTTTTTTATTGTATTTACAAATACTTAGTAAAGTAGTCTTATTAAAGAATATATATTTGGGTCTCAGCAGTCCCACGTGGCACTGAATCTACAATAACTTTTTAAGACAGATAACTTTGAACTCGTTCTAACTCGCTGCCGTCAGTAACTGACTCACAGACAACGCACAGCCAAAACTACTGGGCGTAAGTAGCTGAAATTTGACATTCGCATATATTCCTTCCTTGCGTAGGGATGCACTGAGAAGGGATTTCTCAAAATTGCCATAGGAGCAATAAGAAAGTTAAAATAAAATGAGCGGGCATAGCTGTGGTTTTAGTAAGCTACAGAATCACTCGCTATAATGACACTTGTTTTTATTTTTATTTTTTTACGGAAAAATATAATCCTTTCGTTACGTTTGACACATATGCCAACAACGACCATTTCAATTATGAGGTCCTTACACGTCAGCATTCAGTTTTTTCAAAGCCTGAAAAGTCAGAAGTCTTTTTGCTGAGTTTCATAATCAACTAGTTTAGTTTTAAGAAGTCGTAACGTGTGGTTTTACTTCACAGTTTACAGAACTTGCTATTTTATTTATTTCTTCAAACAGACTTTTATTAAATTTACGCATTACTTCATCAAACAATTCCGAAAAAAATATTCGTGTACGAAGCCCTTACTGATCAATATAATTGTTATCTTTTAACGAGTTTCCTCCTTTAAATTGACATAATATGAGCAATATACGATAAATGAGTAATAAGCCACAGATGAGAAGAATTTCCTCATAAATAGGTATTACTCATTAATTTAAAGCAAAATCATTATCCTTTTGCCCTTGCCACACTTAAGGGCAAACGCGGTGTTTTCCTCAATTCACATAATTATGCGTAATTTCGAACACGTGGCTAACTCAGCCTATTAATTTCTTAGTTACTTATTTGAGGGTAAACTATGTTTGTCTGTTATTAAAATGTATTTACGTCAACAGCATAAAATGGAATAAGAACTATAGTGAAAAGAAAAGTACTTAATCGTTTGCATCCTAGATGTAGTTACCAGATTTTAATATTACTAATGAGGCAAAGTTGTCCATATCTATCTTCATTTTATCGGAGATAGTATAACGGTATAATATAATACTTTACATATTATACAGCTGCCTGAAGGCGGCGATAGCCGAGTAGATATACCAACAACTGCCATGCAGAGGGTATCGGGTTCGAATCCACGGCGCGCACCAATGACTTTTCGGAGTTATGTGCGTATTGAATGGTTAATTATCGCTTGTCCCGTGCCTCGGAGAGCACGTTAAGCCGTCGGTCCCGGTTGTCATGAAGATCTTGAAGATCTTTGACAGTCGTTACGGGGCGTCAGTACCTTCTAAATAAACTGACACTAGTCTAAACCATGGAATATCGCTATCCCTTCGGGTTGCGGAGGTCAGACAGGCAGTCGTTCTGTGGAAAAGCTAATATTCAGCCAAATCCGGTTAGACTAGAAAGCGGACCCCAGATTGAAACTAGGATAACGCTAAGAGGATGAGTATGATGCTATTCTACAGCTGCCTCATTCAAAATATAGTTTTCAAGAAACAAATATTTTTAACTTATATACTCACGCATTTTTTCATCTAAATATAATCCAACTATATTATAATTGACAGTAAGAGTCGGTATTTAATATATTGGATTTCAGCTTTAATTAAAGATTTATTTTATAGAAAATATATTACAGAAACTATAATTCTGATAGTAACGTACCCCACAATTGAAGCCAAATTTTACATAATAGCTCTACCTACCCATTTCCCACTATAAGCGTGATGCTTATTTATATATATACTGATAAGATAATGGTAAGACCACGAGGTTGTAACCGACGCAGGTGTGTCTGCTAATGATCGTGCATGACACGTCGGGGTGACTGCACTGACTCACTACATTGTGTCAGTTGTACCACGTATACACGCAATGTACTCGTTACTTACACATAATGTCATACACTCAGTATTACTTGTATTGAACGCACTATTATGTTATGTAATCCGTAATAATATGAATATGACAATTTCTAGAGTTCCTGTTTCTCCTAAATGATTTGTTTGATTGCTTGAGTATGATGACAATAATTATTAACTTTTTAGGGTTCTGAATTGACCTACAAGGAACCCTTTTAGTTTCGCCATCTGTCCCTCCGCGGTCTGAGGCAAAAAAGAGAGGCATCGAGTTTTATTGTCCGTTCTTTCTCACGGTTCTACGCCCTTGCATTGCAAACTTGTCACTAAATGAAACATATGTGAAATAATTAAGTGCTTACATGCGAATTTCACGTTCATAATCATTTCATAATGGTCATGTAGTGACTGATGTGAGTAAATTATTTTGACTTTGACTTGACTTGAATAATACTCGATATCATTGGGACGTAATATGAGTTCTACTTCATTCATAGTTTACACAAAGACAAATTTTTTTATGTACTCTTCATGGCTCTTTTGTCTCTTTAAGGCTATTGTGTATAATTATGGTGTACAATAAAGGCACGCAATTAAACAACTTAGGCAGCGATAGCCTAGTAGAGATACCAACAGACTGCCATGCAGAGGGTATCGGGTTCGAATCCACGGCGCGCACCAATGACTTTTCGGAGTTAAGTGTGTATTGAATTGTTAATTATCGCTTGTCCCGTGCCTCGCAGAGCACGTTAAGCCGTCGGTTCCGGTGTCAAGACCTTTGGCAGTCTTTACAGAGCGTCAGTACCATCTAAATAAACTGACACTAGTCTAAACCATGGAACATCGCTAACTATTCGGCTTGCGGAGGTCAGACAGGCAGTCGCTCTCTGGTAAAGCTAATATTCAGGCAAATCCGGTTGAACTAGTAAGCGGAAATCGGGTTGAAACTGTGATAACGCTTAGAGGATGATGATAGTGTACAATAAAGCATTATCCATCTATTTAAAAAACGTTTTTTTACGCTAGTGCAGATATCAATATTACCCGTGGAGTTTGTTTCTCTAGTTGTTATTTTACTCAAATGTGTACTTAGGTACTCATTACAAATTACGTAGTCACTCAGTCTCTAAAGTCTAAAGGTCGTTTTCAGCTGACCAAACGTCATTGTTTTTAATACTGACACACTTTATCTACACGCTAGAACAGACAACATAAAAAATAAACAATAACAAATACAACACATTTATCAAAACAACCGTGTTAAAAGATAAACAAAACATTGTACTTAATTTAAAAAATATTGTGGCAGCTAAACACGTTTGTATGATACGTTATCGAATGACGTGACGACGTCAGACATCACATCGTTAGACGTCACGTCAGCCGTCAACTTGCCATGACGGTGACGCTGATGTTGAGTCAAATGACGAATCAGTATTACATACGTTTATTCAGAACAATGACTCTCTATACCATGCTTACAAAGTATACAGCGACTCATAAATGCTATTTATGTGCACAAAGTAAAACACTATAGAATAGGCCATTGTCATACGCCATCGGATCTTATACTTTTTTCAAGGTTTACCGAGGTTTATTGTTTTCCTCAAAACATAGACGGTTGTTTACGTCCCATAACTAATATGGAACAAATAAATATTTTGAAACAAATTTGTTGTTTTTAATCCGTCTCGCATTTGAAAGCAGATCCGTCTGCGTTTAAATGCGAGACGGATTAAGTCTCTTGGCGTTGAGGAGTTGTAGGTTTACCGACCGATGTGTGAAACCCTGTGCTAAGACGTTTCCAATTGACTTGACCCTTTGCCGCCGCGGAGAGATGTGGTGTCTCTCGACATCTTCTATCGCTTATACTTTGGGTTCCGAGGAATTAATCAGTCCGAACAATTCCCAGTCGCCTCTTTTCGCCATCGTTCCACACACCAGCAGTTCCATCCCCATCGTTTAGATGGTTGACAGTCCACAACTATGGGTTTCTCAAGAAATTTTCTGCCACGCACAACAAAATTGTGGAATGAGCTGTCACCTGCGGTATTGCCGGATCAATACGACCTTCAAACTTTCAAGAAAAGAGCTTTCTCTTTTTTTTTAAGTCGGCAACGCACATGTGATTCCTTTTGTAGACGCTTACTATCAGGCTATCCATCTGCTAGTTCGTCGTCTATTATATATTAAAAAAAAACTTAAAAGAAAATTTATTTTCTATGCAGCGTAAAATAAAGATTTCGCATCAACACTGCTTATGTAGGTTGATAGTTTCATGGATAACAAAAATCCTTGATACTCAATTAGTTCAAGGTCAGTTCAGAATCCGTCCTTTGAATTTTATTTAATTCTGTCTGTTATAGAGTTACCCTAGACAGGTGGGAATTGTTACAGAAGGCAGTGGAAGATAATTTACACCCACTTGACCAGGGCAAACAAAAGTCTGACATATTATATAGACTGAGTTACTCAGCGCTAAAAATCAAATACAATATGTTCAGTTACCTGGATCTTCTTTGGTGTCAGTCCTGGAGCCAAGCTGGATAAACACTCAAAACTAAAGAGGCCACGATAGATCGAATGATATATCTACTTAGCTGCCATGCTCCAAACGTGATGTCTTCAAGGTGCGAGGCACGATGTCACACAATTCACAATTTTACAAAATGTCATTAGTTCCAATATAATATCGCAAAGTTATCATCAAGGGTTGACTGAACCGTGCCGGACAAATCAAATAGCGGTAATTGTACAAAGGTTCAGAAAATTCACTTCGCCTAGCAATGTACTTTTCAACAGGAAGTTCCAAAAAGGGAAGAATGACTTGTCAGTTCTTACAAATGTGACCAGTGTTAATTACCATAGATAACAAATGTTACTAAACTGATATTCTCTTGGATATTCTGGTTGTAATTATCATTGTCAATACATAAGATTTTCACAATAACCGCGACTGCCTAGTGGAGACACCGTCAGACTACTACGCAGAATTCGAAGTTAAGCGCGTAATGAATTGTTAATTATGCTAAACGATGAAGGAAAACATCGTGAGGAAACCTGCATATTGGAGAGTTCTCTATAATGTTCTTGGAAGACACGTGAAGTCTGACAACCCGCACTTGGTAAGCGTGGTGGACTATGGCCTTACCCTCTCTACTTATGGATGTCGGCGAAACATTGCCGATGAAAATGTGTGTTGCTGATTGAAAATGTATTTTTTATTGTTCAGTTATATGATGGCAGGTCATATGATGGCAATGCTTTTTGTTTATTAAATGAATAACCTTTTCAGGATAAGCATGGCATTACTTGTGTAGAGTGCATGTGAATAGTTGACAGGGTATCTTACGGTTCGTGTTGGAGTATCGCGTTACAAACCACCTCGAGTAGATAATGCGTACACTTAAACGTAGACCCTGCGTGTACAACTACACTTTGCATAGATGAATACACACACTCACACTTTTACCATTAAGTACATGTATTAAATATGCAACTGTCTAGTGCGAAAGATTTACAAAACGAATGGTATCTATAGTGTGGTTAATTATTTTTATTGTTAAAGAAAGCATTCATACTAGAAATAAACATTCAAACAACGGATAGAGAGATCACCCAGACTTAGAACAAACTGTTTTGGACTGAACACTACTTAGACCGCCCTCACATTGGGCGTCAGCGTCAACGTGGCGTCCCCGCGTCGCGTCAGCAGAGCGTCCTTCAAAAGACAAAAATGTTCTCAAAGAACGCTGCGTTGACGCTGACGCCAAAGTGAGGACGGCTTTAGACTCATATGGGGAGAGAACCTAACAACCCTTTGTGCAGTGGAAAACTGTTATACCTTATCCATTACGGATTTAGTGCAGGCAAAAGTAGAGAGAGACAAAAGCAAGCTTTAACAACTTAGCATTGAAACTAAAATTGCAATATTCTTTAGAATAACACATGAACCATCACTGCTGACGTTAGCCAAAGTCAATAGAAAACACTTACATACGTCTAGACGCGACTTAAAAAGGCAACTTTTGAAGGGAGAGCAGATGTGTCGACACTTTGAACTATTGTTTATTCAACTCCGATAGGTAGGTAGCTGGTTGACTTCTATTCGTTAGGATTGGGCTAAAGTGGACATCCTATCCATCCTATCTCATTTGTTATGTGGAATGCCAAGGTGTGGACCACTTTGTATGACTCCGTGTTTTCTACAGTCTACATGCTGGGTATTTTCAGTCACGGGTGAATATAGTCATTGCCGATGAACGAAAAGAAAAATATCGTTTTATACGTCACCCGAAGCTACTCATTTATCGTCTATTTCGTATGATAATTAAGAATATCTCAATTTCCTACAGTATACAAAATCAAATATCAATACAATTGATAAAACGAAAACGTAGTTAACAAAAACAATAAGAAATTAAAAACCAATCCTCCGTTCGGTGAATTCCATGAAACTACAAGAAGGTAAACAAACAAATATATTTAGTAGATTTCATTGCCTTCTGCCTACAGCTATTACACCAAAAGTTCTTCAATTTCATAATTATAAGCCTTGTTTATAAAGTGGGTTACTGCTGGGCATGAACCTCTTTTCATTGTGAGAATGGTTAGGTGATAATTCATCACGCTGGCCAAGTGTGGGTTAGCAGACTTCTCAAGTCTATCAAGAATATCCTGGTGAGATTTCACACATGTAGGTTTCCCTCACGATGTTTTGCTTAACCATTTGGCAAGAGATAATTAACAAATTTATTTGGTTCGCATATAAATGCAAAAATGTATTAGTGCGCGGCGAGGATTTAAACCTGAGACATACTGATGACTAATTAAGCCATAAATATTGAGACAATGAAGACACGATTGTTACGTGTGTTAATGAAATTTAATTCGTGAACTAAAGAGTCAATGAAAGAGGAGACGAAATATCAAAATCAACGTTAGAACGGTAATGACTTTATACAGTAGAGATATTACAACACATTACCTATATATTCACCCCTTTTAGCAAATATCTGTTTTATATTATATAATTAATATATATATAGTATCTTGTTGTACGCATAAGTCAACATAACTCTAGTGAATGTTTGGAACGCCTAAAACGAATACAACAAATCGTCAAGTGCCGCGCCCCGGGAAACGCCCGCAATGACGCTGAACTCTCAGTAACTACGTCGCCACTCTGACATTAAATACTTTGTTAGTTTCGTCTTGTCACACATCTATGACAAACATAAGTCGTAAACTGAAGTAAACAACACCATAAATTGGGAAACATTACAATGAGGCGATAACAACCTTATGGTACGAGTAAACTGAATTACTTTTGGCTAGTAACTGAGAACACATTTCAATAAGTTGAAACATCCGAAAATAGGAAAAGATTTATATATTTACTTTGAAACTGAATTCAAAGTCAAACGCCTTCTTTTAGTACGATTTATGTCTATAAAATTTACCTTTTCATTCAAGTTAACACAGGAAAACTGTTCAAATCTTTTAGATTAAAGGAACCATTCTTGAATCTTAAATGGAAAAGCCAATACTGTTCATATAATAACAAAAAAAATCAACTTTTTGCTTATAAGATATCTAAGAGCAACCTCGAGGCGACTACTAAATAGTAAACTGTAAAGATAAATATTTCTAATTGAAAACGAACCGTGATGAAATCTCTACAGAGAAGTTTGTATCAAACCACTTAGTCTCATTTCTCTCTTTCGATCCTTTCACATTCTATAAAAGGTAGTTCTAATATCTAATCACCTCTGCCTACCATATAGAAATAGCGTGATATCCACACGCATAAATTGTCACTAACAGCGCGGGGCTTGGAACCGTGCCCACTAAACGACAGTAGGCTCGCCCTTCATACGTCGGCATCGGCCCTACACAAAACAGTAGCTCTGGCAAAATAAAAACACAACATTGCTTTACTAAAAGATCCACCCAAAGCTTTTTTATATATAGCAATCTTAAATTTATGTAGAAAGAGGTTCTCTTTAGTATTTGAGATGCGATACACAAATAGTCATTGAAAATGCATAGAAACAAAAGTCTGTCTGTGCAACATTTTCGCGAGCTAAAATAGCGCCCCCGCCACAACACGGCAATGACGCAAGCGTGCGGCCCCCGTCGTTCAAGTGCAGGGTTGCGGGATCGATGCAGCGCAAGTTCAAGGCTGCACACCCTGTAGTCCCCTGTCTCACCGCCCCGGCCCCCGCACCTCAACCCCCTCGCCCCACGGCTAGTGACGTCAGCGCGCCATTCATGCTTACGGCTGGTCGATAAATCTGCTGAACGGGTGCTTGGTGCAAGGCTTGAGAGATAGTCTACTTGGTGTGACAATTTTTGTAGATATCTTTCTACTATCAACGTTGTGACGATTTATGTAGATATCTTACAAGTTCCGACTTAGCTTAGGCATCAGTCTCCCACATTCAATGTGTCAATTGTTTAATATAAGCATAGCAGTAAGGACTATTTGTAATGTGTAGAGAAAATAAATAATTATTATTTATTATCTTTCTACTACGTGAGTCCGATTTTAATTACATACTTACATATTTTTTTCATTACATATTTGATTTCTTTAAACACTGCCTATTCATTGATCAAAGAAGCCTTTAAGTTATTCTTATGCTTTACCCTAATTGTCCCCTAAAATTAATTAACTGCCTTTCGTTCTACTTCAAGGACTATTGCTTCTTTAACTCATTTTATCATCTCGCGGCAATGGTCCAGTTTTTGTCCTTTGTCTTTACTTCAGCTTTCACAACAAAATATTATTTATTTAAGACTAAGTCAACCGAATTTTCAATAATGTTTCTGCGGAGTTTACTTGTTAAGCTCATTGTTATTACCTGATTAAACTCAACAAAGTACCGCTGTAAGCTTCACACATGGGCCGGCAAACATCGTCGCAAATATAAACGTGGGGTAAAATACTAAAGTTCAGAGGAACATACGCCATTACGGCACCGCGGCGGTAAGTACATTCTGTTCAATGAAAACCCCTGTGTCCTATCATTCTTAGAATCACAAAATACACAGACATTTTTGTGAAATAAATGTTCTCTCAGACAATATCAATGAACGTTCTAGGAAAATATATCTCAAGAGCTATCTTGTACTTTGTGAGAGCTCTAAAAATGTTAGAAATAATATAGGTATAAGATAAAATGTAAGGATTTACTTGTAAGCTTTTGAAAAGCTTAGTTTATCTTCCAGGAAACGGTACAAAAGAGGTTTTCAGTTTTAGCGCTTGCGTCATCACCGCTTAAGTGCTTAGTAGTGTGGTTTTGTTCCACATTCGGGCAATAATGTTTAGAGCAAAGTTTTTGTAAGTCAGGATGCCTTCGACTTTGTATTTGTACAAATCCTATGTAGTCAAAGTATTTATGAGGGAGTTGTCGATGATAATAAAGAATCCTGAACAACAAGGCGAAGCGGTGGAGTTCTACTACGCATTAACTTTGCCCGCTTGTAAATGTGACCTTATTTTTCTCTTTCCTTTTTGCGTACATATTTAATTTGCTTTACGTGTATTGTGTATCTGGGCAACTTTCAACGCCTGTTTGTAGATATATCTTGATAATATTTCTACTATTTGAAATTTTGATACACACGGCTACGCGTCAAGCTTGACCATGGTACCGTTCTTATGGTGTATCAAATAAGTATGAAAATCGTGGTGCAACTGTCAGGCTTGACTTGGCGCTAAACTTGCACGATGACTGAAACTGCGCCTACTAGGTATCACATAGCAATGCTTATTGTATAGGTACCTAGTTACAATGTAATAACTGTTTGACTTATGCATTTCTACCTTAGACTTTGTGGTGACTGAAGTATAATTAGTACTACCTAGGATCATCATCATCATCAGCCTTTAACAGTCCACTGCTGGACTAGGCCTCTCCTTTGAAAGGAGGAATTGGCCTACTATACCACGCTGGCCAAACGGGTTGGTATAGGGTTTGTATCAAGTTTTCCTTCTCTTACAATGCTGTTCTCTGCATAATATGCTCCCTCTGTCGGCTCTTACGACACCCATGGGATGATATGGGGTGGTGACATTCCGTATTCTTAATCCGTCACCACACGGACAACTACCTAGGATAGTAGTAATTATACTGGTACCTAGGATACATACATAAATAACATCACATGATTTTCATGATTTTCTTGCCCGTCCCCCGTCCTTGTCACAGCAAGTCTCATACTCGTACATCACTATCTCATACATTATACAAATCATTCAATGTCATGCCTCATCGAACCACGACCCTCGTCTATCTGCGGAATTCAATATTCGATCTTTCCATTTTTTTTAGATTTTAGATTCATTTTTGACATAAGCTCCATACAAAATATGTCAAACACGAATCTGGAATCTCAAAATCCATGTATGGATCAAATATTGAAACCGGCCGTATATGCGTGACGTAATTTAAATTTGTAGATTGCCCACTATGACATTCGCATTCCTTGAGCAAGCCGCTATTCCGGCAAATTTTACTGCGCAGTTGTTTCAGCACTCAATATCTTAATATATAAAATCCTTGCGTTACTGACTGACTGACAGACACGCTACAGCCGAAACTATTGGGCGCAGGAAGCTGAAATTTGGCATGTATGTTCCTTAGGGACCGTAGGGGTGCACTAAGACGGGATTTCCCGAAATTCCCACGGGATCGGCCAAAACGGGTAAATTAAAAAAAAATGCAGGCGTAGCTGCTGGCGTCCTCTAGTCATTGATACGAGCGATTCTATAAGTTATTGCAATTAAGAGCATCGTCTTAAATACGTATACTAAAGGAATTCAGCACTTGAAGTTAGACCATGAATATATTTGTTTGTAAAGCAACAATCTACCGTCAAGTCCGTGGTTTCTTGTTTCTAGGAGTTGACGTTTTCTAGATTATTCTTTATATCACGCACTTTTATTTGCCTATTGTTTGGATTATTAGACCCGACCTTTATTTTGTAGAAAAAAAAATACGTGGAACAAGTTGACATTTTGAACGTCCAAAGTGAAACGTATTTACATTTAATTTATCCATAGTTTGTTTTCCAGTTGACATTTTGTAACTGAAAGGTCAAAACTTATGTGAGAGTGCTGTACTGTATACCTCGTATTTAATACTACAAATAAGCATGTTCGTATAAAATAAGGGTGCATAGGGTTCCCACCAAGGGGGTGCATAGGATTCCCACCAAGAACTTAGGGTCCCGAGCCAACCTCACCTGCCAGTGGTGCACCTGCCGATCAACGGACGAGGCTCTGGCAAACAAAAGGTCCCAATAAGCGGCAATAGGCTCGCCACCTATTACGTGGGATCAAAACACTGGCGAGAAGTGGGCGTTTAATATGCCTCTGCCTACCCCTTCGGGGAAACAGGCGTGAGTCTATGTATGTATGTATAAAGTAAGGCAAATGGCAAATTTACTCTGCCGAAAGAATTTGCCAGATGTTTTAGCTCTACTATACTACGCAAGGTGGGAGATATATAACACTCATATGGGCTATAATAAAGATTTATTATGTACTGTTGCCCACTAATTTGAAAGGGCTATCAATAAGTGAAGACGGTGATCAGGCCGTCCAAATCGAACAACACGGTAAAAGCATTTTATAAAGATTCACAATTCAGTTGTAAACCAATGCGTTGTCTACTGGCGTAGCACATGTCTACGGAAACGCTACGGTATCTTAAAGTTCGTAAAAGTCAAAGTTTTATTCATATTGGAGCTTCGTGAAGTATTGACATACTTGCACTGTAATAAATGCTTTCAAGCTTTCGTTTGTATACATAACGAGTCTCTAAAAAATCGCGTAACGATTTAAAAGGAATTGTGAAATACCTGCCACGTGCCCTGTCCTTATACCACGGGTTACAGCTTCGTAGTCACGTGGTGACGGAAATCTCATGATCATTATGAGTGAGATACAGTCAGGTATTTCACGTTTCTTTTCAAATAATTAGCCGATTGAGTTATATACACATTAGTATATAGATATAGGTACACTTAGATATTATGTTAAAGCAAAATACGTTTAAAAAAAATATAAATTGGCCTTATTACTCGTAAATAAAATATCGTAACAATATTATGAAGCACTATTATTTCTCTCTAGAGCAGTGTTCACAGATGACCCTTCGAACTAGTTTCCTTATATTTTCAACATGGCGCGCTTCGTTATTTTCCTGTTCCACTTTATTACTAGCAACCTAATTGAACTTATGTAAGTGTCATTTCTTTGTTCCATGATTGAAGAAGCGTGTGTATTATTATATAATTATTTTCTTTGCCTACGACGTGAATAATAAACATTTTAATTATAACATTTAAAAGAACTTATTTGTTAATGTCTCCATAAGCTCTGTTTAATGGTTTAAAGTGTGTTTATTTTGGATTAGTCATTTTTGTAATTGTAAATAATTTAAATAAATTGTCTATAAGGGTGGTTATTTGGTGTAGGACGCAACGTGTTCGCAACTTCGCGCCATCTCATCTTCCTGGTGCAGCGGGTTGGGCGGGCGCTGCTGCTGCTACAGCGTAGACCTTAAAACGGCGCAAATACGTAAGCCTAGTAGGGGATTACGTATTTGAGCCGTTTGGGGTCGAAACGTTGGAGCCATGGGGTCCAACTGCGAGATCTCTTTTTAGAGATCTCGCAGAGACTGGTCGCCGTCTCGTGTGCCCAGAAGGCTGGAGTGTATTTGGCCCAAAAATGTAGCATTGCCGTATAACGTGGCAATGCTGCCAGCGTTCTGGGCATGCCCCCAGTCGACAGCGATGTGGAGGACTTTTATGACGCCCTCTAAATTTTTTTTCTGTTTTGTTTATTCTGTATATATTTCTTAGGATAGTATTTTAAGATTTAAGTTGAATTATATTATATACGTAATAATAATATGTACATTGCTTTTAATAAAATAAATGTTGTCTTCTAAAAGGAATTCTCACGGAACTATTTCGGTGGCGCGCAGTTACTATTTTATAATTGAAACAAATATTAAACTCTTACATAATTGAATACATCATCAAAATTAACATTAAAGAAATGGACGTGCTTTCACACGAAATCAGGTATTGTTAATCTCGTCTATGATTATTATATTTTGTTTGTTGTTGTTTAATTTCCCGTTATGCTTGACGCCGTTTCGAAGTTTAATTACGAAGCAATCGTTATTTGATTTAAATCATAAAAAATTCATACGCCAAAGTCATTCTGTAACGGATGCCAGGAATCGAACCTTTGCTAGTCCGCTACAGTGCGCTGGTAGTGTGCTGCTGACGTGTGCCTACGACGATGCGTGTTCTTCTATGTGTGTGGACTGTATGGCTTCGATGTGTAAGGGCTTCAGAAATGAAACATCTTCATACGTTGAGAGCGATGCTGTTCAGGTGTTCGGTGCTTGATGGTTACAAGATGGTGGTTGAGATGCCAACAACTGGCCGAATACATGGTCGCTTAAGTACCTCGAAACTTTACCTTATCGACAACCATCGCACCGAACACGTGCACAGAGAATCTTTCGTTTATTTTTATTTCAAAAACAGTACAAATGTTACGTATGATTCGATCCTATTATACATACATACATGTTCTATACATTGTTAGATAGGTCTCATTAAGTTCTATCTATTGGTATACAATACCTAAACCTAACTATTAGCGTCACTAAGTTATTCCATAAAAACTCCCAAAAAATGCTGCCACACAAGGGCCCGCCCACTATATTTTCTATTGAAAAACTATCGTATACTAAATTTATATATATAATTTTGGTAGGCCGTTGTGTGCAACTATATGGGGCATCTATTAAAACAAACACCATGAAAATATCTTTATTCAATTCGAACATATTACATGATAACTTTGAAGCATAAAAAATTACAGAATTTCTTAAGTAAATACTATCGTAAGTAAACAAATTTTATGATAAACATACGAATGTTTGTTATTATGCTTATTTTAACTATATAAGGTAATAACTAGCAATAAAAAGGTATCTAGACATGATTTCAAGTCTATATGAAGCTAAAAAACACTTATAAAACTATAATACGAATATGTAAACAAACAGCCGTTTTATGAAGCATTAACTCTTATCTGTCACTACTGATAACGCTATTTATGATTCGATATCTAAGGTCCCTACAGTTAGCACAAGTTTAAGACTAATGTTCATGTATTACATAGTTGTTGTATATTAACAATCTAACCATTTACACTATTTTAGCTATTTTGTAACGTTTTGACACGTCCGGGAACCGAACCCGGTGTACCGCACGATTAGATAACACTGATTTTCTACGATTTTCACTCGCGGTTTCGAATACACTATTCACTGTCATAGTTTTAATGTCTGTCGCGAACATCTCTCCCGCCGTGCAGCAACGCGCGTGACCCGTCGTGTGGCGGTGCTGCAGAGCACCCGGTGAGCGACGCCTCGTCACTTGGGCAGGGGGACCAGCTTCTTAGCCGGCCGTTTGAGGACGCCTGCTGCTGTGCGCACCTCGACAGTGCGTATGGCGCCGTCGGCGCCCGGGTAGACAGCCACAACTCGACCGCGCGGCCAGGTATTGCGCGGGAGTTGGCCGTCGGCGATCAGGACGGGGTCGCCGACCTCGAGGTTGAGCCCAGACCCATGGGGCTCCCGCCGGTGTTGCAGCTCGGGTAGGTACTCGCGCACCCAACGGCGCCAGAACATGTCGGCGAGGATTTGGGCGCGCCGCCAGTGCTTGCTGCTGTTGAGGTCAGCCTCGCTGAACTCGCCCAGCGGAGGGAGGCGAGCAGAACCACCGAACAGGATGTGGTTCGGGGTGATGGCCTCGCTGTCTGCTGCGTTGACGGAGACGTGTGTGAGGGGTCGACTGTTTACTGTGTACTCGACCTCACACAGTAGTGTAGCTAGGACTTCTTCGTGCGGATGGCGCTCGTGAAGGACCGTATAGAGGGCGGTCTTCACGCACCTGACGAGGCGCTCCCATGCGCCCCCCATGAATGGCGCTGAGGGGGTGATGAAGCGCCATATGATGCCACGGCGACTCGCTTCCTCGGCGACGGCGTCTCTCATCTCTCGGTCGGCACCGTGCATGTTGGTGCCGTTGTCCGAGTAGATCTCTGCGGGGCAACCTCGGCGCGCTGCGAACCTGCGCAGCGCCAAGATTGCGGAGTCGGCGCTCAGGCTGGCGGCGACCTCCAGATGTACTGCCCTGGAAGTGAGACATGTAAACAGTGCCACATAACGTTTGTGACGCTGTCTACCGACGGTTACGGAGAGCGGCCCGAAATAATCAAGACCCGTGTAGGTGAAGGGCCTCTGATGGTGAGCAAGGCGCGTCTTCGGATGGTCCCCTGTGGCTGGCTCAGGCGGCTGCGTTTTTCTAATGCGGCATGGTAGACATCTATGTACTATTTTCTTTGTAGTCGGCCGCAGACGAAGAATCCAATAGTGTTGGCGTATTTCATTGATTACCAACTCTGTACCGCTGTGATGTAATTTTCTATGCGTCCAATCTATGTATAGCTGTGTAATACGATGATCGCCGTCTAAGATCGGCGGTCTCTTTGTTTGTTCGGAGATTTCTTCTGTAGCTATTATACGACTGCGTAGAGTGATCATTTCGTTGTTCATCTCCACGGGTAACGAATACAGGCGGCTGTCTCTGGTGACACCTCCTCCGCGCCGCAGCTCCCGAAGGTCGGCGCCGAAGGAGTCCTCTTGTACCGCCTTCACAAGAAGGTCCTCGGCGCCGCGGGTGTGTTCTGCGGAGAGAAGCACGAAGTTTCGGGAGTCGGCGGCTGGACGAGGTGCCGCTCTGCCCGACTTGATGTTGTGCTTCGTCTTCGTCACGTGCCGCCAATCTGGATCCTTCTGTCTATTTTTCTGCGTTCTTTTATATAGAACCTTCTCTGCGGTTTTCTTACATAATGCTATAAATTTTAGAACTCTTGCTGTTGCTCGTAAGAGCCTTTCCCATTTGGAAAATCTATACGGGTCCGGTACGGCTTCTATAATTCTATATGTTTGACGTTTCTCTACAGCTGTCAGTGTGCGCTCTTCGCCTGTCGCGTCAGGGGCGATGTGCTTCTCTACGGGCCATAGTGACGGGTCTTCGTAGAGGAACGACGGTCCGGTGTACCACTCGTGTTCGGAGTTAAAGCTGTTTGGCACGTCGCGTGTAGCCGCATCCGCCGCGTTCATCTTCGTAGGTACCCAGCGCCAATCTTCAACTTTACTATGCTCTTCTATGGCGGCTAGGCGGTGTGCGACGAATGGTTTGTACGCCCGTGCTCCTTTTCTGATCCACGTTAGTACGGTCTTGCTGTCCGTCCAGTACATGACGGCCTCGGGTTTGACGCGATGTTCTTCTATTACCGCTTGAGCGACTCGCGTACCCATGACGGCGGCTTGCAGTTCGAGTCTCGGGATTGACACCACCTTAAGCGGTGCCACTCTCGCCTTCGCCATAACGAGCGTCACGTGCACACGCCCATCTGGTGTAGTCGCTCGCCAGTACACCGCTGTTGCGTAGACCGCTTCACTGGCGTCCGTAAAGACATGTACTTGGAGTGTACAGGCGTCACTGTACCCGGGGTAACACCGCGGGATGCGTATCGACTTCAACTGTTCTAAGTACTGTATCCACGATGCCCATTGCACTCTGAGGCTTTCGTCAAACTTCTCGTCCCAATTTGTACCGAGTCGCCAGGCTTCCTGTAGTATCTGTTTGGCTCGAACAGTCACGGGCGATGCGAGGCCGAGTGGGTCGTATAGCGACATAACTATTTTCAACGCTTCCCGTTTCGTAGGCGCTTCGGTGCCGATGAGTCCGTCTGGAAGCCGTGCGAGTGTAAGGTTGAAGCTCAGCTCGTCCGCGCTCGTTTTCCACATCAAGCCGAGAATTTTCTCTTCTTGCCCCTTGCTGGCGAGGCCGATTGTCTCCTGGCGATGTTGACTTGGTTCTATTGCTTCTATGATTCGCTGTGGTGGGCGACTATTTGTGCAGGATGCAATGCACTGCTCCCCTATTGTCTTAACGACGGTAGGCTTAACGACGGCCTTCGAAACTATGGGAGAGTGCACCTGTCCTCTATCTAATACTATGTGAGAGTGCGTAACCGGCTTCACATCTATGTGAGAGTTACTCGGTTCTATATTTTCTATTTTGCGATTCTACGTTTCTATCGTACGCGAGCCTCTTTGCCGCGTTCTCGTAACTATCTGGCATGACGATGTCTTCTTGTTTCCACAGAAGAGCCGTCTCTATATGTCTATCTTCTAATTGTTTCGTATGTTTTTCTAACATATCTGTAGCCCGCTTCTCGGGGTCCGAGTTCGGTCGACGTGGGTTCACTATGAGCGATTCCAGTGCGAAATATTCTTTCAGTTGCGCTTCTATGTTTTCATCTATAGCGGAGAGACCGTTGACGAAGTGAACGGTGTTTCCCAAGGTGCGTGAGCGCGCGCCGTGCAGCACCCATCCCAGCGACGTAAGAGACGCCACCGGTTGATCGTTGGGTCCTCTTCGTACTGCGTTCGCTATGAGCAGGTGCCAGTTGTCTTGTCCTATTAGCACCTTCGGCACGCCTATGTCGTACACCAGCTTCTTCTTGATGCCTTCGAGGTGTTTGCAGTCTATCAGGTCCTCTTCGGCGATCTTCTGCGGCGACAGGTGTAGGCTGGCTACGGTGCGCGCACACAAAGGCACTTGTTTGCTGTCGGCGCCGGCTCCTCGTATTTGTATGCCTACGCGTCGCGACGTTGGCATGTCGATCGACGTATCGCCTATGGCACGGATCGTAAACGGGTCCAGGTTCCCTTCCGCGCCGACTTCCTTGGCTATGTCTTCGTCTATGAGCGATACGGTGCTTCCGTCGTCGAGTAGGGCGAACGTAGACGCCTCTCCCGCCGGTCCGACTATCTGCACGGGCACTATCTTTAAGTATGCTTGAGCCTTTGCACGTATGCACGAACTGGCGACCGTTTCTTGCTTTTCTATGTTCACGTCTTCGGTTCTATGGGCTCCTCTATCGTAGTGAAGCAACTGGTTGTGTGTAGCGCGGCATCTCTCTACACCGCACTTCTTGGGCTTGCACGAGTGTTCTATTCGGCGTATGCGTAAGCAGCGAAAACACAATCCATGCTGCTTAGCTAGCTGCCATCTCTTCTCTGCGTTGGCGTTACGAAACGTGCTGCAGGCCGACGAGTAGTGTCCTTCGCGTTCACATATCCTGCACTTCGCGTTAGACGTGTCCGTATGCGTTCGCTTCTCCGTCGCCGTCGCCGTGTACGTCCTCTGCACGGTGCGTCTGCTTGGCGGCCCATCGGTGATGTTCTCAGCCGGCGCGAACGCGCTACAGTAACGCGCGTACTCTGTCACGAAGTCACTGAATCGGCTGAGGTCCGGCTTCGACTGGCACTTCTCGGTATACGTCTTGTACCACTGCACACGTAGCGAGTTCGGTAGCTTCTCGGTCAACACGCGCACTAGCTCCGCATTGATGAGGTAGTGTTCCTTTTTCAACGCACGAAGTGTGACGACGCCGCTTCTAATCTTGCTCGCGAACGCGCATATGTCCTTAGGTGCTTCGCTACAGCGTGGCAGGGTCCTCAACTTGTCCGTCTCTGCCTGTGCGATCGAGTCTGGTCGTCCGAACTGCAGCTCCAACTCCTTCATAATCTCATCTGGTCGCGCATGCCCAATCAGTTCAGAGCTAACTGTTTCTAACGCTCTTCCCTTGAGACTTCTTCTCAGTCTCGCTGTATTATCCACGTCGTTGAAGAAATTCTTGGTGGTGTCGTATATCGCCTTGAACGACAGCCACTCGGTGTGCGCGCCGCACGTCGGTAGCGTCATGATGACTTTCGAAACCGCCGGGTGTGGTGCAACTATCGATGTGTCCGGTGGCTTCCTATCGGCGAGCGCGGCGATCGCGGAGGTGAGATCCGTGATGAACGGCTTCAGCGAATCACCTCCCTGTTGATGAACGTCCATCTTCTGTGAGGGCGGTCCATCTTCTATCTTCTGTGCCCCGTCGACGTCCCTCTTCTTAGTGGGCGCCGATATCACTTCTATATCTTCGGGGCCGGGCTGGGGTTCCGGAGCCTCTTCCAACCACGAACGTACGTAGTCTTGTTTCGACTGTCCATCCTCGTCGTAGTCATCAGAGTCCGCCTCTTCTTCAGCCTTCTGTAGTGCTAACTGTGCTAACTGTAGTTTTATCTTCAAAACTTCTTCTCGAGCCAACATCACATTTCTATTGGAGCGTCCCGTAGCTGCTGAGCGTTGGTCGCGTTCCCTCGTTGGCTTCTTTCTATCTCTATTTTCTATTATACTATGTTGCGCTGTACAAACGCTCGATCTATCGGATGGTTGCAACGTCCTTTCCTTGCCATCTTCATTTTTCGACTGCACCTCTGCTCGCTCCCTTGCATCTTGAGTGATGTTTCGTTCGTCCCTCCCCGCGGGGCCGGGGGGGCCGGCGGCGGCGCGTCGCTCCCGACTGTTGTCGACGGCGATCGCGGTGGCCCGTCGTGACGGACGACCGCGGCGGCTGGGTTGCGGGCAGCGGCGGCGCGGGCAGGGGTACTGGAACTAGGCCCGGCGCCGGCCGCTCCCCCGGCGACCTCGGGAGCACGACCTCTTGAACGCGTCGTAGGCATTCTTCAATCCGGCTCGAAGCGACCAACAAATGTAACGGATGCCAGGAATCGAACCTTTGCTAGTCCGCTACAGTGCGCTGGTAGTGTGCTGCTGACGTGTGCCTACGACGATGCGTGTTCTTCTATGTGTGTGGACTGTATGGCTTCGATGTGTAAGGGCTTCAGAAATGAAACATCTTCATACGTTGAGAGCGATGCTGTTCAGGTGTTGATGGTGCTTGATGGTTACAAGATGGTGGTTGAGACGCCAACAACTGGCCGAATACATGGTCGCTTAAGTACCTCGAAACTTTACCTTAGCGACGACCATCGCACCGAACACGTGCACAGAGAATCTTTCGTTTATTTTTATTTCAAAAACAGTACAAATGTTACGTATGATTCGATCCTATTATACATACATACATGTTCTATACATTGTTAGATAGGTCTCATTAAGTTCTATCTATTGGTATACAATACCTAAACCTAACTATTAGCGTCACTAAGTTATTCCATAAAAACTCCCAAAAAATGCTGCCACACAAGGGCCCGCCCACTATATTTTCTATTGAAAAACTATCGTATACTAAATTTATATATATAATTTTGGTAGGCCGTTGTGTGCAACTATATGGGGCATCTATTAAAACAAACACCATGAAAATATCTTTATTCAATTCGAACATATTACATGATAACTTTGAAGCATAAAAAATTACAGAATTTCTTAAGTAAATACTATCGTAAGTAAACAAATTTTATGATAAACATACGAATGTTTGTTATTATGCTTATTTTAACTATATAAGGTAATAACTAGCAATAAAAAGGTATCTAGACATGATTTCAAGTCTATATGAAGCTAAAAAACACTTATAAAACTATAATACGAATATGTAAACAAACAGCCGTTTTATGAAGCATTAACTCTTATCTGTCACTACTGATAACGCTATTTATGATTCGATATCTAAGGTCCCTACAGTTAGCACAAGTTTAAGACTAATGTTCATGTATTACATAGTTGTTGTATATTAACAATCTAACCATTTACACTATTTTAGCTATTTTGTAACGTTTTGACACGTCCGGGAACCGAACCCGGTGTACCGCACGATTAGATAACACTGATTTTCTACGATTTTCACTCGCGGTTTCGAATACACTATTCACTGTCATAGTTTTAATGTCTGTCGCGAACACATTCCTTTATACGTGAACTTTAAAATTGCTGATTTACTTCTGTCATTTGCCAAAACATATAAAAATACACAAATGGAAGGACTTGGATTACGTCTTTCCATTTGTTTTGTTTGACATTGCTATAGGTACATTGTCGACCTTCCATACTTTTCTATTACTTCATCAGTCCCGTGTCGCTGTTACGAGCAGACGCTGACGTTCGAACAAAGCGACGAATGACGTCTATACACGTGCGACAGTCTCGCGTCTGTTTGTGACAAGTCTGCCGACTCCATTGCTCGGCTGTTTATTACGTAGGGAAGGCTGATGTCACAGGAAAGTTTTTGTTTCAAAGAAAAAGTCGTCTGCAGAATTTCGACTTAGAAAAAATCTTATTCGTAATGTTTGCGTAATAACCTGTCACGAGCAATAGGAGATTTGAGAGCTTTAAACTTCTCATAGAAGGATTTATAACATAGCAGACAACACAGTTACAAAACCACATTTCCCAGTGTTTTGAATGACGTCTATACACGTGCGGCCCTCTTGCGTCTGGTAGAGACAAGTCTGCTGAGTCCATAGCTCGGCTGATATTACGTAGGTACGACCAATGTAACAGGAAAGTTTTTGTTCAAACTAAACAGTCCTTAGCAGATTTTTGTGTTACGAATAAGACGTATAATGTGGATATTTACGTAATAAGTCGTCAGAATCCAGAGGAGATTTTGAGTGACTTAGGCTTCTTAAAGGAGTCACAGGAGGTATAACGCATATTGATTAATTTGACTTAATATTTTAATTATATTATATTATACATTTTTGTAATATTGTCACATTTGTTATTTTAGAATACATAACTGCTCACATTGTAGATTATTTACTACACATCACTTACTACAGTTAAAAAACCATGTTTTGAATTGCACGCGTGTCGTCGAATGACGTTTGTTCACGTGCGTTTGTTGGAAACAAGAGTCTGCCGAGTCCACAGCTCATTCATCATCATCAGCCTTCAACAGTCCACTGCTGGACAAGGCCTCTCTTTTGAAAGGAAGAATTGGCCTACTATACCACGCTGGCCAAATGACACCCATGGGATGATATGGGGTGGTGAGATTCCGTATTCTTAATCCGTCACCACGCGGACGATATTAAATGATGTTAAAGGAAACTTTTTGTTTAAATGAACGGGTCATCTGCATATTTTAGTGTTAGGTGTTTCGAGACACGTGCGTAATAACTCGTCAGAATCCAGAGGCGATTTGAGAGGTTTAGCATATCTTATAGGGGTACATCCCATAGAATACATGACTGATCACGTCATAGATTACCTAATATACATCAACAGTCACAAAGCCAAACTTAATACAATGCGTTTTGAATGAACCGACGTTGTGCGGGGTCGAATGACGTCTATACACGTGCGGCACTCTCGCATCTGTTGGTGGCAAGTCTGCCGACTCCTTGACTCAGCTACTATTACGTAGGCAAGGCCGATGTCACAGGAAAGTTTTTGTTTCAATATTAAAGTCATCTGCAGAATTTTGACTCAGAAAATAACTTATTCATAAGTTTAGTAATGTTTGCTTCATAATCTGTCAGGATCAAGAGACGATTTGAAAGGCTTATACTTCTCATAGTAGGTATATAACAAAGCAGACTGAATGAACCGATGTCGCGCGTCGACGAGTGACGTCTATACACGTACGCCACTCATGCGTCTGTTGGAGACAAGTCTGCCGACTCCATGGCTGTTATTACGTAAGTATGACCAATATAACAGGAAAGTTTTTGTTTAAACGAAACAGTCTTTAGCAGATTTTTGTGTTTCGAATAAGATGTATTATGTGGATATTTACGTAATAAGTCGTCAGAATCCAGTGGTGACTTCAAGGTAACTTAGGACCTGTTATGGGATTCAAAAGAGGTAAATCGTATGTAATATAAACTGATAACACTGTAGATTACTTATTA
Source organism: Euclidia mi (assembly GCA_944739405.2). Lineage (NCBI taxonomy): Eukaryota > Metazoa > Arthropoda > Insecta > Lepidoptera > Erebidae > Euclidia > Euclidia mi. The sequence goes on along the minus strand of OX123196.2, from coordinate 58,513,056 downwards.
CACATCAGTACTTACTACTGTTACAAAAGAATATTTTTAAGGCGGTTTGAATAAACCGGCGTCGCTCGTCGTCGAATCACGTCTATATCTATACACGTGCGGCATACTCGTGTCTGTTGGAGACAAGTCTGCCGACTCCATAACCCACCTGTTATTACGTAAGTGAGGCCGATGTCACAGGAAACTTATTGTTTAAATGAAAAAGTCGTCTGCAGATTTTCGTCTTACAAATAAGTGTGTGGTAATGTTTGCGTAATAACTTACAGATCCGGGTAGGATTTGTTAAGTTTGGGACTTCTCATAGGAGGTATATAACACTCTAAACAAGGCTGATCACATCATAAACTAAACACAGTTAAAAAATAAAAGATCTTTTTCAAAGCTTTTCGGATGAGATGACGTCGCTCGTGTGGCAAGTTCCCCAGCTCGGCCGTTTATTACGATGGAATGAATGATATTACAGTTACGTTAACGTTTATATTTAAATTAAAGAGTCATCTACAGATTTTTGTGTCACATAAGTACCCATAGGTGTTTGGTAATGGTTGCGTGATAACTCGTCCGGATTCAGAGGAGATTTGAGAGGCTTAGAAGATCGCATAAGAGGTATATTGAATAGAATACAATATAGCCGATCGCGTCATAGATTACTTACTACACATTTACAGTTACAAAACCACGTTTTTCCAGCGTTTTAAATGAACCAACATCGCGCGTTGTCGAATGACGTCTGTACACGTGCGCCACTCTCGCGTCTGTTGGAGGTAAGTCTACCGACTCCACGGCTGTTATTACGTAGGGATGACTTATATTACAGGAAACTTTTTATTTAAACGAAAGAGTTTAGCAGATTTTTGTGTTACGAAGTGGATATTTACGTAATAAGACGTCAGAATCCAGAGCAGGCTTTGAGTGATTTAGTGCCTCTTATAGGAGTCACAGGTAGATTACTTACTACACATCAGTACTTACTACAGTTACAAAACCACTGTTTTGAAAGCGTTTTGAATGAAGCGAAGTAGTGCGTCGTCGAATTACGTCCATACACGTGCGACACTCTCGCTTCTGTTGGGAGTAAGTCTGCCGTCTCCACAACTTGGTTGTTATTACGTAGGTATGACCGATGTTACTGGAAAGTTTTTGTTTAAATGTAAAATATTTTCGGCAGATTTCCGTGTTACGAGGTGACGTTAACATATTGCCTAGTCTTGAATATTAACTAATAACAGTTAAAAATCTGACGATTGGCAAACAAGAAAGGAAAACTAAAAAATCACGTGTACCTGTGGTTTTATGTTTCCAGAGATAAGATAATATAACGTTACAAACTGACAGATAGTTTTAACAAACTCATGCACGCGACTTTTTAGTTTTCCATATTACATACATACATACGCCTGATTCCCGGAGGGGTAGGCAGAGACTACGAAACGCCATTTGCAACGATCCTGACATACCTCTCTTGCTTCATTATATTACATATTACGTATCCTTATAATTCTTATTATATATTATTATAATTTTTATGTAATAACATATATTTTCTTGAAGAAACTTGCCAGACACACACAGCAACATTATAACATGGTTGTACGTGGATAAGATACGTCTGCAACATAATTTATCACATATGTCCCTAAAGAATTGAGACTTGCGTCAGTAATCTGGTCACAAATTTGAACATTCTAGCGGCAAAGTGAAACTACTGCCCATTTTTATTAAACGAGAATATTATAAATTATACTTTATAATATTCTCGTTTGAATTTTGTGACCTACCCTATTCATCATCCCTTCCTGGGTAAAAGTGACCCCGTGCGAATAAACTACATTTTTTTGTTTGCGTGGCCTGTTATCTTGCGAATCGCCAAACAGCAATAAGAACGTTGACATACGATGTTTTGTGAACCCAAGATAAATTGTATTTTTAATCAATGATACTGTTGCAAAGTATTAGCTGACTCTCGGTTCCAAAGGGAACAAGGCTAAAATGATATGATGACTAATGCTTATTAATATTTCTTAGATCTGATGAAGAATTTTTTGAATTGATACTGACACTTGTACTCAAAAATATTTTTTTGAGTATTTTAGAGTCTCAGACTCTTAAAATCCATCCTTGTCCTGCCTTTTTCCCTTCTATCCTCCTCAATAAGTCCATCAGTCTGCAACAGGCTTCTCCTAAACTGCGTCTTAACAAAAGCCATTTTTCTTTCAGATAGTGAGATGATGTATTTGATGAGATTTTATTTTTATTCTAAGGACTTAATGTACTATACCCTCACTTCTGAGTTGGTTGATGACCCATCTATTCTCTCTGTTTTGTGGGTGTAAACACACCGTGTAAATTCCAGCGCGTCCCACGCAATAGACGACCTAAAATTGGCTTCTCTGTGTCCCTTGTTTGAAATAGATTAAGCTAAAATAAACTAAGAAACTCTGCATTCTTATTTAAATTTAGCTAGCAAAGGTTATATTTTAGGAGAATAACAAATAGTTGGAACAGTGTTACTAGTTTAAACTTCAAAGAGAATTTAACTATCTCTCCTTCTCAGAAGATGAACAATTCTTTGAAGTTTGAGACCAGTTACATAATGGCGCTGATACACTTGAGCATTCACTACCCTTAAGACTTATTCAAGTTGATCAATAACAAACAAAATTATCTTACACACATGTTCGTAGTACCTACTATTAGATATTCTGTAACACAGCAAGTATAAATATAACAAACTTGATGATTACTGTCAAAGAAGATGAAAGGCGGAAACTACAAAGTACTTGCTACGATAGTGACTTACATGTCATAGGCTGTCCATAATTCGAAGATAGGTGATTGAGAGACTGATATCGAGACTGTTACAAAGTTTAAATTCCTCTATACCTAGCTAGGTTTAGTGGTGAATTTGCTAATTCACCGAAATTGAATTTGGTTACAAAATATTCACACAAGTCTTGCCTTTGCCGCTTGGTGCTTTTCGTATAGGTATCTACACAAAATGTATCTGCAACCCAAATATTTTAAACAATATACAATACAATACATACAATAAAATTATCCACTTCGACGATTTGCACAATCGCAAAACAACACGCAGGCCAGACCCAAGTAAATTGGGTCTCGTATTAAATTTTACACTGAGGCTGAATATTGCCCGAAAACAATCGGCTTTATGAACTGACTCGCACTCGAATCTACACTGAAATAACATTTTTAGTTCAGTATCATCGTCCTTATTTTAAAATGTCACTTGGAACTTAAATTAATGGTTTGCAAATAATTTTCAGCATAATACTGTTTACATAAGTTTTCATATTAAGTTTCGATCCGAATATTATCATCACTGAAAAATTACTGAAGAATTCCAGATGTGATATGTATAGATTGACACTCGATTGACACTCGATTGAATCGATTTACCAGCAGGTATACCAAAGACCAACGGCATGCGCCTATGACTTTTCAGAGTTAAGTGCGTATTAAATGTTAATTATCGTTTGCTTATCGGTGAAGGAAAACATCGTGAGAAAACCTGCATGTCTGAGAGTTCTCCATAATGTTCTCGAAAGACATGTGAAGTCTGCCAACCCACACTTTGCTAGCGTGGTGGACTATGGCCTTTCCCTTCTCATAGTGAGAAGAGGCTCGTGCCTAGCAGTGGAACAGTATAAACGTCTGATGATGATGATGCCAAAGACCGTGCGAAGTGAAGCAGGTACAGCTGGAATGACGATCCACACTCCAATTCGAAAGTCTCGCTTTTATACAGATTAATCATTATAACAAGTAATTTGCACACTTAGATAACAGCACAAACGGCCGCTCCTATATTTGATCGTTTCCTGGATTTGGCTACTAGAGATACATATTTCAAATCAAATTATTTCAAATACATTTCCAGTAGTAGTAGTTTTCCATTTTTATATATTTCAAGTAGCCACATCTATTAATAGATCAAATATAGGGACCAGTCTAAAAAAGATAAGGAAACTGGGGCCCATTTCTCCTAAATAAATATAGTTTCGATATCATGTCAGTGTCATACTTAGGTACATCACAAAAAGCGTATTCTTCAAAATTATCTGATAATTGAATGAAGTTGTAACGAGATCGCAAATTGAAACAAGTGTCAAAATATGAATCAACGACGAACTGTTTAATTCAAATTATACGATAATGAAATTAGGTTATCAGAATACCGCTTCTGAGTATATTCAAAATATAATATCAATGTCATATAAAAAGATGAGGATTGACCCCCAGAATTGTGAATGCGAATTAATAATTTCCACGAATTTTGCTTACAATTGTATGTTTGTTTATTTGTTTGTAAAAAAGTAAAGATACCGGAAAGCAGGTGCATTGCTGGACAAACAGATTAGTTTATAAATGTACATATATAGCTGTCCATTTAAAGCAGTTACTAAGGGTGGGTGCCTCGGGTTCAAATCCCGTCGTCGTACAAAGTCAAGCACGGTTCTCATGACTCTACAGATATGAGGGTCATTAGCCTTGTGCGCCATCATAAGCTATAACATTGTTATTCGGTATCGCTATATATTCATACAAGAGGATGGTTTCATATATAGATCTACTAGAGTTAAATAATTTAAACTATTTAAAGTTACAAAGTGGCAACTAGCTTTCGCAAAGTTTGTAGTAAAACACTAAATAAGGAAACTTAAAATTCTTAAAACTGTCTTTAAGGTACTTAACAGTACAGCACTAGAATTTTTGCATTCTCATTTGTTATTTTCTCTCGCAACTTCTTATTGCAACGAAATCATTTCGAGTTCACTATAATAAACGATAGTTTACAAAGCAATTTCCAAAATTACTTCCAAACCATATTCACCAAACATTCGCTATCGCCACGCTTTTCCTGCCCGCCTACCCTGCCTCCACGCCCTGCTTCCACCGGGTGTCGCGTGGGCGTATGACGTCAGCAGAACCTCCCCCCTACCGTTCACCCCTCACCCCCCAGCCCCCTTCAACTTGACATTCGGGCGGCTGTATCGATTCGCGGCAAGCCTGCAATGCCGAGGCCGACAGTGTTTACATTCGCTACACATTTCTGAATGGAACTTCAACCACTTGAAATGTTCATAATAGTATGACAATTTAACATTGATCGGTATGAATGAACGACCATACTATCTATGGATAAATAGCTATTATTAGAATAGATAAAAATACGTTGGTCTATGAATAAGACAATTTGTGTAAGTGGAGGTATTACGTCCGGTGATTGTGTGGCTAGGCAAATGAGAATTATTTGGTAATATAGATGATAGATGTAAGCTGAATTGATTAGTAGGAAGCTTACAATGAACATGTTGATTACACTAAATATACCTACAAGATATAGATTTATAAAAAAATGGGGTCGTCTATATTGGGTAAGACTGTGACGTCTATTTTCTATACGACATAAGTATTATAGCATTTTTGTTAGTTTAGTGAGCATAAGAGTATTATAAAAAATATAAGTAATATTTCATAATTTGGTTTTACTTTACGCAATAAGGTTGCTGATAGTAAAGAGGTTTTTAAAATGTACATCCGCTTATAGCGAGAACGTAGGTACATTTTGCACACTGAGCTGGCAGCGACCCAAGGTTTCCAGAAGACTTGACAACGTCAAAGCGCCTTGTGCTTGTTACAAACCAAAGACTTAAATCTCTGTTACAAACATTCACTTACACCAAGCACTTTTTAAGCTACGACGAATACCTGTTTTTCCAGAAAGGGAAACGTTTACTAACATTCCAATAATGGAATCTGGAATCAGCCAAAATGGGAACGCTAAATTGAACATCGAAACAACACATTGTTTGACATAAATGATATTGTCCCAAGTGGAAATCTATCTTCTATAAAAAATACTCTATGCACTGGTAATGTTAAGGTGACCTCTAACGCCATTACTGTTGAAAATATAAAGCACGACACTAAGTATGATAATTATAATTGTTGAAAAGGCTTTCTGTCACCCCGTTGGTTTTCAGAATCCGATCATATAAGAAACTAACTCCCTGGTGGAGTGTAGGTATTGTATACCAGACGATTTGGCAAATTCTCGTGACGTCCCACGTCGGGAGAGGGCGTGTTGTTTTGTTCGATAAGTTCGGTTCTACCCGTGTACCCGAACAACTGAGGATAGGGGCAATGTGGCAAATACATTATCAGTAATATTGTCAATCGGTTCAAGAAATCACATCACTCTAAACGTCATTTTCAACTTAATTTGTTTCCGCACACTATAGCATGTCATTAAGTCCAATTAAAATTCAACACGAAGCGATAGATGAATCAGATGGTATTGAACTGTTTGCCAAAAGAACATAATAAGACAAAGGGATAAAAGGACACAAGGCTAGGCAAGGCTATGCACAAAATTAAGAAATGACATGCACTAAATTAACATCACACTTAATCCTAGGTGGACGTCTATTATCAATAAAGGTTTTTAAAGACATCCCTGCCATCATCAAGCGCTATGCTTGCGATACGAAGCATTTTTCTCGGATTCTGGGGTCGACTGTTGCTGTATTTTACGGCAAAAAGATTCACAATTAGATAATATTAATCAATGTATAATAAATTCGACACAGGTCAAGCCAGAATTAATCGTCAAACTGTATTAAGTCCATGTTTTATCGTAGACGTTCACTAAAGGGTCTAAATGTAGCACTTTGGCTGGTATTCAAGTAGTCCCTGTTTTGTAATAGGGTCTATAAAAGCGTAGAGACCGTCCAGATATTAGACCAGCACATCCGGGCACTTGGTAACAAATATATTTGATAAGGAACCAACACCCAATTTCAAAGCAGTACCCGCCCACAATACAAGACTTCTATTTATAGCAGAATAAGCAAATTAATTTAATTAAAAATAAGTTTAAAGTTTCTCAAAAACAGAGGTCATATAATTAGGATAAAAGTATAAGTACATTTGTTAAAATGGAACGTAACCTTAAGCCGTGACGTAAGCAGAGAGGGAGTGTGGGAGTGCTCGACTATTTATCACCCTCCGTGCTCAGTGTTGCCAGTTACTCCTCTTATAATAGATTTTTTGAGATAGAAAGTAATAATGAAGCACCCCTTCGTTTCCCCTATAGAGTAGCTAAATGATGTAGACATTATCGAAGGTAGTAGATAGGTTTAATTGACTCATAACTAAACGTCCATAGCTGTCTGCTCGCCAGTTGGTGTAAGCATACTTTGTTATGAAATACAGGCTTATTACGCAATGTCAACGACCTCAAAGGGATAAATTACACAAGACCGCTCTACAATCATTTGGTGATCCTGTCATAAGTTTTCCACATAGATTCTTGTGCAGATTTGTTAGTAGGGTGGAGTGGAAAACCTGAAACTGTTTGGCCGAAGGCCAGTAATTCGCTAACCGTTTACTTACCTATTCACTCTGTAAACTATTCATTACCGCCTGCGCCGTGCATCGGAGAGCACGTTAAGCTGTCGGTCCTAGCTATCATAAAGACCTTTAATAGCCTAGTGGAGATACCAACAGACTGCCATGCAGAGGTTATCGGTTTCGAATGCACGGCACGCACCAATTACTTTTCGGAGTTATGTGCGTATTAAATTGTTCATTATCGCTTGTCCCGTGCTTCGGAGAGCACGTTAAGCCGTTGGACCCGGTTGTCATGAATATATTTGACAGTCGTCACTGGGCGTCAGTAACTTCTAATTTATAAACTGACACTAGTCTAAACCATGGAATATCGCTATCCCTTCAGGTTGCGGAGGTCAGACAGGCAGTCGCTCTGAAGAAAAGCTAATATTCAGCCAAATCCGGTTAGACTAGTAAACGGACCCGTAGATAGTACCCGTAGTAGATAGACCCGAGAGACGTAGATTGAAACTGGGATAACGCTAAAAGGATGATGAACAGTCATTATGGAGAGTCAGAACTCTTTAATACATTGACACTAGTCTTAGCCATGCAACGCCGCTATACTGGCATATCATAAGATCAATTTATTCTAGTTTTAATCCTAATTTTGTATATATGGGTCATACTCAGAAAAATTGTACATTTTAAATTTGTAAATAAACTGATAGGTAACGATACTGAGAATCTCCGTCACGAAACTGATGTCATCTGATGTCATAAGGACACATGGATTGGGTGAATAAAACAAGTGGTTCTATTTGCTTATCAGTCTTATTAAGACTGAAATTAAAATATTATAATATTTAAATTCAAATATTGTAATTAAAAATCTTCTACCCTTTTACTAATAAACACGGAATATTATACCAGGAATAACAAAAGAATAACCATACATTTTACATAGGGTTATATTTGGGATAACTTTTCTGTGTTTATTCGTAAAAGGTAGTAGTATATAATCATTGGTAATTAAATGAGCAAATGATCTATTTCGAAATATCATAATTTGATATTTCAATATTATTACTATGGGAACATAATGTTTCTTGATCGTATGAGTACTTATTAATCCGTCACAATTCCCAAAATTGTTCCAGACAATTTTTTTTTTAATTTTAATGAAACTGACGTAAGGAAGCTAAATAGTTACAGAATATCAGATTTTAAAACTTAGAAACAATACAAGTGCCAATAAGTGCGAAAGGGACGTCGGTATAGCAGAATGACGTAAAAAACGCAATCTCAATAAATTAATAAAAAATATATAAATATAGTTTAAAGACAATTATTGATTAATTTAGGTTCTGGAAATCTTAAACTACTGTTTACAATATATTTTTCACTACAACTATCAGTATAACTCACTACAAAATCTTTGGTCAATTTACGTGCTGGTAACCTTCGTTACATACTTTTTGTTTTTGTGTACTAAGCTTTACAATATCTCAGTTTCGTAACGTAACGCAATATAACGAAAATGAGAATGAAATCTGAGAAATTGTAAACCCTAAATATATTTTTACGTAAACCACGTGTTTACCACGCAAGCACTGAGCGTATTCCTTAAGATAATACAAAAAGCAAGAAAATAACAAAGTAAGTAAACAAAAAATATTATCAATTTACCACAATAACAGTCGTTTATCAGCCTGAGGTATTATATGTCAATATTCACTTGATACACGTCTTGACTTCACAACTATGGAGAAAACATTGCCAGAATAGGAAAAGATATTTGTACCACTTTCAATAAATGCCATCAAAATTTTATTACGTGTTACTAACCCTGAGTAACGAAACTTCCTAATTTTGGGACAAAATCAGATGTATTAAAATAAATTATTCTTCAAATGCTTTTGCAGTGAAATTCGTCCTATTTAGTTAATTGATTCGTTAAAAAAAATATTACTGCAGTCAATGTTATGTAAAGCGATGAATATTCGTAACAATTCATCTCTCAAAACGTGTAATGGTCATTGGGACACTAAAATAATGTAAGTATGATGATATATTATCACAATGTCTTGACACTCAAAATATATATTATTTTGTTGAGAATTTTAGTTTAAATACCAGAAAAACGTTCGTATTAATAGACTATACCAATAAGAGGGGAAAAGAAGATATCTATCATATTAATTCATATTTATTTTAATATGAAGTAGTGGGACAAGAAAAGATACCAAATGTACGTTTTTTCTGAGAATGACCCATATAACAACTATAAATAACAGATTTACTACGAACGCAGACACGGCGTCTGTATCAATACAAAGACTATCAATCAAAACAAACAGAAAATAATTAAGCACGTACTAAGTATAAGGAATGCAATACCATTCCAGTCACAAGTAGGTGTGTATGGCACTTGGCAGTGGGGCACATACTCCACATAAATAACCGGTTCGTACCGGTTAACTTGGCAGAGTGCCACGACACGCCTCTGTCGCAGCAACGTGTCAAATATGTTTAATAATATCCGTGTCTTTATTTAATACACTGCATTAATCAAACTTTGACCTGGGTTATAAATATTATGAGGTATCAAAGTCCAACCCATGTCGCTACTCAAAATAAAATATAGATACTATACAAGACTTGGCTTGGGGCACCGCCCGCGTGTATTTATGCACCTTAAACTCAGGAATCACACTAACTATTGATTTAAATCGTATAAAAAACTGGTAGTTTTGAGTTTATTGCGTTCATGCAGACAGAACGCGGCAGAGAATTAATTTTACAATATGTTTGTCTTCACTACATAGTATAAAACAAAGTCTATCTTCTGTCTGTCCCTATGTATACCTAAATCTTTAAAACTACGCAATGGATTTTGAAGCTGTTTTTTAATAGATACTTAGAGTGATTCAAGAGGAAGGTTTATATGCCTAATAAGAGTAATAACTATTGCACCCGTGCGAAGCTAGGGCGGGTCGCTAATTGATTATGTAGACAAGCATATAATCATAGATGTAACTAAATATAAGTTATATCCATTTTACTTAGACAGAGTAAGTAGGTACCTACTTACTTTACAACGGCAAGTGGCTAGGCTAGTGGCTTTAGATCAAAGATAAGCATTGACGTAGCACTTCCGAGTCTTTAGACCTGGGGGCAGGGTCGATGCCCTAGTTGTTAGAAAAAAAAAACTTTGTAGGAAAAATTAACCAAAGCATTGAGATGGAAGCATTCGCTATACTATTTAAAGTCTTTAAATAGTTTAGCGTTTACAGTGCGCGGGATCGTTCCCATAGTCCCTGATGAGTCGGTCCTAACAGTTTTGACTTAAGGTTCCGAAAAGTTAGTGATGGGATTCTTCACCGTCCCAGTTTCGGGTACTACCATGCAGATACTGCAGAACCTGTACCTCATACCTATCTTTCAGAGAAACTGGGTAAGGTATCCACTGTTTCTCTTAAGGATAGGTATGTTACAAAATAAGTTAGTGTGCCTGAGATTAGGTTTTGCTTGCAATAGCTCGCAGAACCGATAGCCAATGAAACAGAGGAATTCTTGAGAAGAAAATCTAGAATAACATTCACTACGCCTACGTCCAGCAGTAGTCAAGTTAAGGTTGCAATATTTTAATTTTCATTCACATTTTAATTAATTTGACTGTGCGGAGAGTTTATTATGATCCAAAGGTCAGTTGGCTCATTATGCTATGAGAATCATAGATATAGAAAGTTCTTTATCTTGAAATGTCACACTAAATTTCTGAGTAATTACTAACCTACCTAGTACCTAGCGTAATAATGGCTATCAGCAAGGGCTAAGTAGAACTTAGGTAGGTACTATATACCTGAATACAAATTCAAAAATTGGTTTTTGTTTTTTGCTCCCTAAAGACCCTGTGGCGAAACAAGAAACCATACACTTAGTCCTAGATTTAGCTACTCTATTCTAGATATACCTATGCATTGTGGATCATTGTCGGGTCGTCTAGGCCACGGCATTAAGAAGTGCTCTGAGAGTTTTGAGTTCAATTTTCAAGTTCCACCATGTTGTAGGTATGCAGCATAAAATTTTGTCCCAACATTTTTTGTAGTACCTACCTACTGACTGTCTGGGTGAATATACCTTGTGTCCATTGATTGAAAAAGTGAAAGATAAGGAAGAACCTATAAAAGTTCAGTCAGTTTGGCTATAGGTATAGCTAGTTTTTTATTTGGGCAAAGAATTTTGGAAACACATGGAGTAAGGACATTATTTGCGTACACTATTGCGTATCCAAAATTCCGCCTTGGTCAAAAACCCCAAAAGCCAGTAGAAGCAGTCTACCACTAATATAGAAAGCAAATAGGTAGGTACAGTACAATGTCATAGTCGCCTACAGCGGTGGGTCACATCTGGTCACATCGCTCACGTGACTGCGATGACGTCAAAGCCCCCAGTGGGCGTTCTGCTGGTGACATCAACGACGCACCCACACGTACATGTTACACTATATTAGTTGTATTACTTACAACACGCACACAGATGTAACGGATGGCCTTTTACCTACATCTTCGAAGCGCTAAACCCCTGGGACGCTAGTTTCTTATTATGGTTTGGGTAATATCCGTAATATAATTTTATTAACATGATGCGGTGACGTATCTGATGTAGAAAATCATAAAATTGGCTTTATAACGAAGACGTACCATTTTCAAGACGTTCTAAAACACTAAGAAAGATTTCAAACCGAGATAGTTTGAAATTTTTCTTAGTTTTCAGTGGAACTTATCTCGTTAATCTTGTCTAGACTTTCTAATTCTTGATTCTACATGGTCTTCATCTTTTCTGATGAGTTCCATTATTAGATCTATCTCTCCTTATTCCTTGATTACCCTGCTAAATGTTATTTGTGTTTCGATTCCAAGTGACCACCTAATCAGTCACAGTTATTGTTGGCCAAGGGAGCTTTTATAGAAAGCTGTGATAGATCATTTCAATTAGACTTTTTTATTCAACGTTACTGAAAATCTCTTCGGATCTCCAGGTCTACGAGTAATCAGAGTATGTGGTGTACCACTAAAAACCAACTCGACGGCCGAACAGTGACGCCCTACGGGAAGGAGACACGGTACAGGAGCTATCCAGTGACTATTCCATATATCAGGGGTCAAACTCTCATTAGAGTCCCTGAAACCAATATTGTGACAACTTCATGTAAAAGCAGATAACCACATAAAGAAAAATCACAATCAGTTTAAAAATCATCATCATCATCTCCCCAACAATGGCATGCCAATGAGCCTATTTTTTTTAAAAAAGCTTAATAACCTTTGAACAAAAGCCTCTTGGCCGTCCATAATAACGAACGAAATGTCCCTCATGAGATTCGAAGCCAAATCGAACTTAATGTGCTTAGCGAACAATTAAAATTCTAACTACTTACAATATACATATAGCTAATCTATCATTGTTCGTCATGTTTATATAAATTAATTAATGAGGAGATTCAAAAATGGTGTACAACTGATGAAAATATGATTTTTTTTTCTCACCGTGGGGTATTCGGACTAAATAAATAGTTATTTGTGCAACAAGAGTGCAAAGTTGTTTTTTGTTTCGAGTGCTGATTTTGAGTCCCGAGCAAGCGAAGGATTCTATGATTGATTCACGAGCGTAGCGAGTGAATCAAAGTTAGAATCCTGAGCGTGGTGAGGGACTCAACAGCACGAGATACAAAAACCTTTGCTCTCGTGTAGCACACATAGCTTTTCACCACAGCAGTGAGAACACATATTACTTAGGAGACAAAGAAATTTACAGGAATAGATTGAATTCTGCATAACCACTTGTTGATTTAACTCTTCTGGTGTTAAAGTACAGTCATCATCGCTAGTTTCACTCATCTTTTTAGATTATTTTTTATATGAATATAATTTTAACACGTTACGCTATAGGTACCTAATGTATCAGCATCAGCGAAATTTTTATTCCCGCTACTTTTTTAAATCGCGTTTTAATACCGCGTCCCTGATGTTTACCTATTTTTCAAATGTATCATTGTTGTAATTCTAAATAAAAATGTATTGGTTAAATACTAATTTTATACTATTAATTAGACTTATTTTTATTAAAATCCAATAATAAATTAAACATGTAAACAATAACATATAAAAAAAGTAATTTCTATAATACAAATATCTTTTTTTTTTTTGCGTTGCCGTAGGTGTCTTCTTTGAGGTGGAATTCCAAAATCGAATTTCGAATACGAAGGGGTTTGTTTTTTCACTCACTTTTTATATGAATGTGAAAGAGACAGAGCACAGTAAAATTCGAATGTTTCAAATTTGTGGCTGAACAATGTCAATTCGTGGCACTGAAGATTCAAAAATTAAAAAGCTACTTTGCCTCACGCTCGACTCGAATCAAAATCGCGTTTTGTTCACTGTTGTCTCGCAGCAAAAGCGGCATGTTTGAGCTGCAGTGGTGAAAAATATATACCTATATTCTATAGTTATTATAAATTAGTTTATTTTTTACGTATAATTAGTGTTTATTTTTTAAAATGAAAAAATGTGATAGTAAGTATGGATTGAAAGTCAGTTTTGCTATCATACTTCGAGTCTCATAATAAATAATACCATAGGGTATTCTACCATTTTAATATATTATTCAAAAAGTACAGTCTTTCTATAATACTTAATGAATAAAAGAGTTACAAAAACATTTAAAAATACTATTAAAAATACAATTATCTCTCGGGTGTGTTACCATGGTGCCCTAATCAATCATTGTTTTTCATGCTGAGTAAATAAAATAAACGATAACATATTAAAAACATGTTCAGAAGTTGTTTAATAATTAATATTTACTAACAAAACCTAATTTATTCTTAAAAGTAATTAATTTCACAACAAAATCTTAAAAAATCTTTTAAAACAAAATAGGGACAGTAACAAAACCGACGGTAACAAAATTGTTAGGCTTGGTTTACATTGCCTCAACACAACAATTAAACTTAATCTAGTTGGTTTATTGTGATTCTCGCGGGCGAAGTCGCGGGCAACAAGTAGTATCTATATATTCTAATAAAAACAGGTGGGCACCTACAATAAAACACCACCAATTTCCGTATAGATATACGGAAATTGAGAAAATGTTTTAAATAATAAATTTTTGAAGGTATGTAAACGTAGCTTTATTGTGTCGGTTTTGTTACTTTTTCGGTCCAACTATATGTTACCGTAACTGTAGTAACAAAACTGAAGTAACATAATGAATTATCCTAATCTTTAAAAATATATATTAGCGGTTCAGTTTCTCGTCAAGTTAAACTACATACAATAAGATTTTTAGTATAAAACCGTGCGTCTCTTTGTTAAATTATTATAAGGACAGGACGGATAAATAATTTGTTGCAATAGCACAAACCTGACGACGAATTTCTTCAGAGTTCAATCCGTGACACAACACACTCATTGGCGACAAAATTACACTGGGTGTTCAATTTTTAACATGGCCGTTCTTTAGACTATTACTGTTGCTTTATTTGAAAAACTAAAGAAATGCATTTGGTAGAATATTTTTTAGAAAATTGACGTAACAAACCTGACTTGTCCGGAAGTAACTAATTTCGGGGACACTTTTTGTTTTAAGTTTTACATGTATAAGATGAATAATAAGTTTCATTAAATACTATCTTACACTTTAATATATATATTTTTTTTAAAAGCGACCATACATGTCCAGATTGTCCAGTCTATATTGATTCAATTGAACTTAAAGTTTTCATTTATACTAGGGACAAGCCAAAATCAATGGGTTATTTTATTAAAATAGCTTACAAATATTTAGTTTTAGCTGGATTTCATTGAAATTTAGTTAAACACGTAGTTAAAGATCCATTTTCAGAATTAAGAAGCTATTTTAACCGAAAAGTAGAAGAAAACCTACGAAAAAAATAATTCCTTGGAGGACAAGTCAAATTGATAGTAGTACAAAATTTTTGAATCTCCTCTAATGTGAAATCATGTTGTGATTAGTAGTAGGTATAAAGTAGTTAATTATAAAGGTAGGTAGGTACCTATTATAGGTAACCTCCTTATTCAAACCAGACAACATTTAAATTTTTAAGTATATGCTTGAAACTAATAATTAGGTACCTACCTACATACTTATGATAAAATATTCATGTAGGAAATCTGTGGATAAAATATAGATGATTTCCTAAGAGTACGGTCTACTTTTACTCTAAGGTTAGATCTATTCTATGTACAAAAATATTCGTAAACAAACAGCTGTTAACTCAAATCAGTTAGATAACTTTTGGTTACTACTCCATAAACTGAATTGGACAAATTGAAAATTCCAGTTTGGCGAAGTTCGTAACCATAGTAAATACAAGCTACGCCAAAAAATTTACTAACTTGTTTGGACTTTGGAGAGCCAAATTTCTACTACTAACGCCATCTGCCGGACGCTTTAGTATACATAGAAAAGAGAAAGAAACGCAATGAATGCAATGTATACGATATAATAAGCAATAAGCTCTTTTGGTATCTGCATAAATGTTGTAGTATTATAAAAGTTTAGTTAAATACAATAACTTTATAGCAAATAAAAGTATTATTGTAAACAGAATGTAAATTTCAACATCAGAAGTCAACGGCCCATTAGCTCAGTTGGTTAGAGCGTCGTGCTAATAACGCGAAGGTCGCGGGTTCGATCCCCTCATGGGCCACGAAATCATTTTATTAATTTTCATTAATAATAAAATTACAAAACTAATATTTACAGTTTTGAATACATCTATAGTTATTTTAAAAAAATACTGAATGGTAGTATTCAACTAGATTTGCTCGTAGTATATTTGAGAGGGACAATAAATTGAAAGGAAACTCCAGTTTACGGATTTTATCGCAATATATTGGTTTGATTGCGATCGCATGGACGAATCTAGAAACTACATTATTTACAAAAGTCTTGGCCCCGGAAGACCGAGGTGATATTTGTGTTTTTCTACATGCAGGTATAAGTTTCTCACAGTACCCGAACACTGTTCTTAAGTGTTTCTATGCACGCAGACTGAGATCACGGTTTCCTTTGACTTCTGGTGCCTTTGTCCTTCTTGGGTTTCATTAGCTTGAAGACAGGGTCTCAAGCTGGAGGAACATTCCAACCATCTTCCCTATTAAAATTTGGTTGCTTTTAAATTTCAATAGCCTAACGAGCATCTTTTGAAGAAAACGGTGTTCTTTTGCGAGTATGTGAACATTATTTATTACATTAAATCGGAGGTAGTAGTTGGTTTCTTGTTGAACATGTTCACACACAGCAGACTTTATCAAAGTCTGCTATGTATGAACATATAAAATGTTGTAGGCTGACGGAGGTGTATAAGCCTCTCTCCTGTAGACTTTCGGGACCTTAGGGTGTTCTCTACGTCCCTTGATGGTCCCGAATTTTAGACATGCCTCCATCTAGGTAATTAAGTATTGTGTAATGCAAATAAAAAACTTGTGTATGAATTATTTGCGTAATGAATTATACTTGTGAAATTGGTAGAATATCATTTATAGTAATATTATCTATCTCTTTGGTAGATTATTATTTATAGTAATTATTATCTTATAGTAATTATTATCTTTCTTTCTAATCAGTATTTGTTATTATTTCTCTCTTTAGTAATTATTATTTCTTCTCTATTTTCTGATAATTTTGAATTTATCATTACAATCTAATTTTGTGTACTTAGTTAATTTTATAGTGTATAAATATTTTTCAACACAATGTACTTATTGTTATGAAAATAAATTACTTATGACTTAATTGCAGTTAACATACTTTACCACAACCCGCAAGGGTTCAATCCACCCCCCCGTGGGATCTCCACCTTGTCGTGGTGGGGGGGCTCAGTAACCGTGGCTTGGAACCCCGCGGTGAAGCTAAGAGGGATCCCTGGAGTGGACGCTCCGCGTGGGCTTGGCAGTGGGCCTGCGCAGGATGCGTCCAACAGTGCGGGTGCGGGGGACAGTTCTATCTGTCCCTCGCAGTCGGGCGCGGTCGTGGGAGGAGAGGCGTGTCGGTGTTGCGTTGCCGCGCGCCCTATCTCCCGCGACCAAATGGGGGCGCACCATTTGATGCGTCGCGGTGGGGCCGCAGAGGAAGAGGAGATGCGGTGTTGCGTTGCCGTCCTCCCTATCCTCTGCGGCCGCTGAGTGTTTTGACGGCGGAGCCCAACAGCTTCATCCGCCGCCAAGGGGGTTTTGTTCGGGGCCCGCCTGACCATCTGGCGGGCCAATACCCGTCGGGGGGTTGCGACGTATGCTTGTGCGAAACCCGACCCTCCGACACATGGGACCATGAGGCACACGGGTTGGTTTTTAGTCAGTGACCATGAGGCACACGGGTTGGTTTTTAGTCAGTAAGAGTCTGACAGTCCCCTTCGCCCATCCCCCAGGGCGGAGGGACTCCATGAGGATTTTCCAACCCGACACCAAAAAAAAAAAAGGCCTCAATCCAACGTGAGGTTGGAAAACGACCCAATGCACGTATGACCATGCAATCCGCTTCTAATCAAGTGTAACCACAAAATCAAATAAAACTATGAAAAATTATCGATCATTTTAATAATAATAATAATTACATTTATTATCATACAAATATAATTCATATTTTACAATATTACGTGGACTATATAATTAAAACGAATTTCCCTTCTCAAGGGATAAGCAGTGCAATGCATCCTCTGAACAAAAAAATAACACAAAAGATAGTAAAATGTACAGTTTAAATTAAACCTTATGAGCTAAGTTTTAGTACAAAATCCAATGCGACGTTTCCACAAAAGTTTAAAGCAATTTTCAACCTTATCCCGTAGTATGTAAGGCTCCATATAATGTGCAAAATTTTTATAATACATTAAAATTACATACATTTACAATGGACTCAATAAAGAAATACATAAATGAGATTTTTACACATATTTAAAAACTAAATCTATACAGCTGACCATCAAGTACTAAGTTATTAAAAAGCACTAATCAGGATTTGAACCAAAGAACCTAGGTATCCCAACCCTTACAGTACTTACTAAGCTGTTGATAGCCTTGCATTGAATGCATTTTATATCAATGGAACGGTAAAAGTACGGTTTTATCTAGCCTTTTTCTTACTCCTTTACTTATTTTTTATGAGTTTACTGGTTCTATGAAAGGTCTCTAACGATCTAAGTTTAGGGTATAAAAATTATCGATGCTGTGATTCTGGTTGTCTTTACACATATCTTGCAATGTATTTCACTATTCAATAGTACTTAGCTGATACAAAATATCAATTTGGATAACTCCTGTACATCTTAGTAAATCGTAGGTAAACCACTTATTTTTACCATTAAATTTAACTTTCAGCATAAGCTAAATGCTACAGCAATTTTACATTTGACAACTTGTATTTTATATATGGGCAGTGTTTACAGTTTAAGGCATCCTTTCATAAATATTGATGTACTTTACATACAAAAATTGGTTATTTACCATTTTATAACCAAATAAATATCACAAGCATAGAATCATAATCATAATTAGCCATATTCGCAAAGATGACCAGTGCCAGTGTCAAATCATATTAATCACTGATGATTAGATTTTTTTATAGACTCCTATCCAAGCCTGTATTCCCGAAGGGGTAGGTAGAGGTGTAATATTACACCCGATGATTAAATTAGAATAGATTAAAAAAAAATTGATAATTTAATATTTTTGAGACCATATTGGTTTGAGACAGATTCTACCCGCGCCCAATGCAAGCATAGATCACATAGATGGAATTCTTAATACTATGCAGCATCTTACCTGTAAGTTAAGCATCATCTCAATATCGAAAATATATAAACTAGTATTCCAGATAGAAAATAGTGCCACATACAGCCATGGCTAGGAAATTGTTATCTACAGTTATCTGTATGGACTAAGACCCGATGAGCAAATCGATACTACCTTTTGTTAAGTTGAACGCGCTAATCTCAGGAACGACTGCTTCGATTTGAATAAGAAGGTTACAGGTTAAATAACATCACGCTATAAGCCACGGGAGTGGAGCAGTAGCCTTAATACATAAATCGATAGTCTGTCGCTAAGTAACTACGTTAATCTTCTTTATAAAAATACAAGATAGCTTTCACAATCCTATTCTCTTTGCCTTATATCGTATAGTAAAATTTGCCTTTCATTATTTCGAGGTAGCTTATTGCTAAAATTCTTTCAAATATTTTCAAACCATCAAGAAGATATAGACCCAAAAACAACAAATTCACATATTAGACACCATTTCTAGTATGCCATCAATATAAGATGACTGCACAGATGGCAGGTCCGATCGTCACACGGGAGTTTCATTCCACAAATTATTTTTTCCAGTTTGTTTGAATGTTTGCGACAAAGTATGTTTAATAGATGTCTATTCAAAAAATTACAAAGTGTAGCTCTCCCTTATATGAATACAAATGTACCGGAATTGGGTAGAAAACTAGAAACAAACAGTGATGTTACTGATTGAAGAACAAAGTTGCGCTTGTTATAAGTATCAATATTGATATTAGCCACTGTGCAGACTTGGCGTTCTCTGTCTAATATCCAATTGTATACAATACTAAAAATGATGATAGATGTTTCCAGTACGTAACATGTATCGTGCAACATTTCAGTTGTCGATGACGAGCCAGCGATGTTTGGTGTTCTCGATCTGTTGCTGCACCAGCGGAGTGCGGACGCGAACTTTTACTTCTAAAGAACCGCCCGCCGCGCGACGACCGTCCATTAGCTGAGGAACATATAAGTTATTATCAAATTGTACTGAACTATCTAATGTTACTGAAGTACTGGTTTAGTTACTTAAAATACTAACAGTGCTCCTGCTCCGGGAGAATCGTTACTAGTTCGACGTACGGTTATTTGTTTACTTATCAGTTTTAAACGCACACTTTCACGTAATTAATTAATGTATTGAAAAAGAAATAATCAAATTATAATTTAACATGCACATTTGTAAGAAAACATAGAAGCATGACTGACGAGGATTGAGTCAGATAAATTTATTTATAAAAGACTGGCATACGTTTCAGATTTGTCTCATAAGTCATAGCTGTAGAGCAATGACTTATGAGACAAATCTGAGGCTAATTTATTCCAATTTAGGTGAACTTTTTCACTGCTTAAACAGGAAACAGCACGGTATATTATTTACTAAACCATTCATAAAATATACTCACAGGGAAAGCTTCGTGTATAGTGACGTGGTTCTCCAATGGCGCCAGCTTGACGGTGGCCGTGCCGAGCAGCGCGTCGCTGCGGAACCAGCCGCTGCAACACGAGAACGCTGAGCAACTGCCGCTGCCGACCAGACACACCGCTACACGCTACACGCTACACGCTACACGCTAACGTACAAGCTAAACATGCTACGCATGCTGTACACGCTACGCAAGACTGATGCATATAGACACAATTTGAAGTAAATGATAAAATTTGGATCTCTCGAAAATTACGCTTTTAATTCATATTTTCTCGATTAAAACTAGGAGACAGTTACACCACCTTTAAATAGGCGTTATCCTACTACAATAGGCTAGTTGACGAAAAAAAAATTATAAGTCCGTCCTTTAGATTATGCAAAAATAAGCGATACATATTTTTTTATTTGTAAATTAAACCAAAAATGACCAAGATATAGCTCATTAAAGTTACGTATAACGTCACGCCGTGCTGCATTTTTTCGCACTAGGTGACATCACACGTAACTTTAATGGGTTATATCGTTGTTATTTTTTATTTAATCGAAAAAAGAAAAATACGTGTCCAATATTTTTTTATAATCTCAAATACGGACTAAATAAAATTTAATTATTTTGACCCTGGAAACTACCCTATTATAAACGTGCAAATTTATGAGAATGGATAGATTTCATTGATTGATGTTGGAACGATATTTATTTGTTATTGTTAACCTTTCAGGCAAGAACTACGGAAGAGAAATTGATAAAAAAAATGCAGGAAGATAGCATGTAGATTAGAATAGCACAAAGGGTAACTTTTGTCTATGATAACTGATAGCCACGCGGGCTGAGCCACTGGCAAACTACTCATCATTACGAGCCAGTTAAGTTAAAGGGAACTTGTCAGAAGGTAGTGAAACTGTTGTAAATTAATACAATCGAGAAAAATATTTTATAAAATTACCCGTCGATTTTACATCTTGCCATCGTGTATCGCTAACCACAGAGTATTATAGAATGACCAAGCACACAAAAATATAATTATAACAACTTCCACCAAAAATATTAGGTACTGAACTGAATCATAAAAGAATTATAATTAATAATTATCAAAATATTACTACTCATTATAAAATTTAATAGCAATCCAATATACTCTGAAGTAAAAACCAAAATATATGTACAATATAAATCCTAAACACAAAAATATACACACACAACTGTACAGATAAATTAAATTGATCTATGTAAAATGTTTCCGATTGACTTGATTCGGACACAAAAATATACACAAATGTACAGAAAATTTAATTTATAACGTAGTAAAAATACTACTTGACTCGATTCGTATATTTTTGTACTTAAGCTTAATGAATGGAAAAACCTTTAAACCCAAAGCATTCCAAATAAAATGAATGGCTGAAATGGTTTAAGAAAAAATGTTTCATCCATGGTATAAAGTCACAAACGCATTTTCAAATGAATACATTTGGTTTCTATTTTAAAATGTATTCTGAATTGAAAATTAATGATATTTTAGTAACCCCCAATTGTAAATGCATGGACATATCCTCTATGACTTCGTTAGTTTAAGCTTTAAGCCCAAAACAGAGACATGTAGCGTCCCAACAAAATTAAACAAAGATACCAAACCCAAGTATATCAACACCATTTAAACCAAACCAAATTTTATACAAACCTGATTACTAAAACTGTCTAATATAAAGTCTAATATCTAATTTCTCTATGAAAAAGAAGCTACTATGAATGTTTTTTCATAACTATGCGAAGTGAAAATGAGTTTATTGAAAAGTACTATTTATAAGTTTATATACAGTACAAATGTCTATAATTTAATGAGCTATCTCTTCCTAGCTAAATTCCGATATACTATTTAACTAAATTTAAGAACGCCATTCCCACATTAAGTGGATTATTTACAAAAAGAATATCGTAATATATATGTACATGTTTTGAATATTTGTGTTCGAGCAATTTGTGATGTAGTACCAACAACATCTTGTAAACCCCTTTTTAAAAACTTTAAATTACTCACTGCATCATCAATGTTTATTTTTGAAAGCTGGAACCTTGTAAAAACTCATCCAGAATTGTACAAAACTTTTGGAAATCATTGTAGTTTTAACACACGATATCCAAATAAGCTAATTTTACCTAATATATGTACTGAACAATATAAAAGAAACTGCTATCCTTTGTCCATCAAAATATTTAATAATTTGCCAGACGATCTGAAAGATCTACCTATAAGCATCTTTCGTAGAAAATTATTTAATTGGCTAGTAGATAGGTGTTTCTACAGCATCCAAGAACATTTCAGTTATAAAACTTCTTATTTGTGTTAAGAAGTTAATAGAAAAATATAATATTCTAAATATAATTTAGTATAGTGATAAGGCCTAATATTTAGTATATGTATGTGATAACAGATGTTAAGTAGGTAATAAACTAAAGTCATAATAATATTATAAATAATTTATGTAAATAATATGTAAATAATTGTTTTTACCTTAAGTAGGTAAACATAATTATGTCTCACATGCCAGAAATGGTGAATATGTGGCTACCAATTTCATATGTATCCTATATCTGTATATACCCATATTTTGTGAGTTAATAAATGGTTTAAATGGTTTTAAATGGTTTATGTTGCGTAATACTATGTCTATTTACAGGGATATCTTTGTGTAGACCTATTCATTGAAAAAGGCTACATAACAGCATACTTTGAGCTATGTGTGCAGGGTAGTAACCCTAAATAACGCGGTTGTAACCGCGAGTTCAAATAGACTATCTTTAGTCTCGATAACTAACACCCAAACTTGACCATAACACAGCATTTCTTTTTTGTTTGGGTGAAAGTGTCACCAACTTTGGTGTCGAAGTTTTTCAGAGCTAAGTTCATAATACTTGTTAGTACTGACCCTCTCGAGTAGACTTCCAGCTTGATCCCGTGTCGCTTGAACATCCGCTGGCAGGCCCGGGCGCTCCGCTGTATGGCGAGCGTGAACGTCGCGTTGTATTCGGGGTTGTTCGTGTCTTTTACTAAAGATGTGCGGTCTGATACTGGCGCATCCTGGAATCATTTAAATTAAGTTATCAGATTTACTGTCAGTTTCACCGCTGTATGATTAGATCCTATTAAAAAATTTATTAGATAACTAATAAAATTAAATGGGTATCTTTTTTTTAGAAGATAAACACTATACAGTTTCTTTGGAACTAATTCCACTATCACCTGTGTAGCCAGATTCACCAACAGTGAGCAGAGAAGACGCAGAGTTTTGACACTCGTGAAGTCCCGGAGAAAGCTTAATCAGAAGTTTATTGAGCGAGTTGAAAAATAAATAATTTATCCATTTCCATCCTTCGACAAAAAACAAAGCTTTTACACAGTAACCTCATAGACAATCCCTATACGGTTCCGGTGAAACCGAGACTAGACTTTTATGCTCTCAATTCTTATGTCTACTTGTGGCGACAAATTGAAAACTTCGTTTATAAACCAACTTCCAAAGCTCAAAATATTATACAGGACTCAAAAGGTACTATGCTTTACATCACCTAATAAAATAACACTACCAACCTGTGGATAAGGAAACTCGAACTTAACGTAAGTATCGACGTCCTTAGGGTTGGGCACGTTGTAGGCGATGCCGCGGACTATCGTCAGTTCCAGATCGTTCTCGTTGAGCTCAGTGTTGCACTGCACTACGGCGAACTGACGGGACTCGTAGTGGAATTTTGGAGGGCTCTGGTCTAAACTGGAAACAGAAATAATTTATTATTACTAAATTTTCAATGCTGCAATTTAAAAAAGCCTGGCATATATGGAGATTTTTGACTGTCGTTTTAGAGAGTCAGTACCTACGAATAAACTGACACTAGTTTAAACCATGGAATATAGCTATCCTTTTGGCCAGTGTCAATTTATTCAGAGGTATTGACTTCTCATAACAACTGAATATAATCTTCATGACAGCTGGGACCGACGACTTAACGGCTCTAACAGCCGGTTGCAGAAACGATATTTAAAATTTTAAAACGAGATTAAACCCTAATCTATTATTAAGTCGTTGCACAAAGCCAAATTCTTGTAAAATTTAATCCTTTATTAAATTTAATTTAAGAAGAGTCAAAGCCTACATTAAAGCGCGTTTTACGTTGCACAAACAGCCATTAGCGTGAATTGACACGTGAGAATTTTAAATATGACAGATGTGAATTTTAAAATCTAATGTGAGCTCAGTGAGGTAATAAAGCTCTATTCTTGTTGAATTTATCTCTGTTCCATAATATCTTATTGTACATTGAAGTGTTTGTTGCCAAATATAGCTCTATTAAAAATTATATTTCAATGCATTGTAGTGTTTTACGGTATTGAAGTGGTTTACAATGAATACCTAAGTTATGTCTTAACTAGTCTTTCATCTTTTTCTGATCCAGAAGAACATTTTCCTCGCGGTCAAATTCCGGCAAGGCGAATATATTTTAAATGGCATGACGGCGGAGAATTACGTATTACATACAGGGTACCCATAGAAGCAGATGACCAAATACGAAACATTGTAGATAAGGAGGTTTTAGGGGGTTTTAGAAGGCTTTAGGTGGTAGAGCTTTGCTGATTTCAGCATGAATAGGCCGGCTCGACCGGGGAAGTACTACCCTCTCACAGAAAATGGACGTAAAGTAACAGTACCTAAACTGTTGCGTTTCGTTCAGTGAGTGAGAGTGCCGGGGGCCCTAGCCCCTATTCCTTCTCCCCTATCCCACTCCTTATCATATACCTTTTCCCAACCCTAAGGGGTGGCAACGGACTTGTGACTTCTGTGGTGTTGGTTATGTCCATGGGCGGTGGTAATTGCTTACCATCAGGTAATCCGTCTGCTCGTTTGCCTGTGTCGTTTGCCGCCTATTACTATAAAAAAGGAACCCATGTCTCAAAGAAATAAATAATTATGTTGATGGTCAGACACAGTTTTTAATTTGTTTGAGGGTTTTTGCCGCAGGAGCTTATCAACTGAACAGGTCTTCGGTGATTATCAAATAAACACAAATCCAGTGTGTAGATTAGTGCAAAGAGTTCTCAAGCCCTAGCAAAATTAAGCTCAAAATGTATTAAATTGCCAAACAGGAAAGTTCTACGTCTACATTTAAGATCTACGGCGAGTTGCAGCTAGAAATTGATGGATTTCCACGTGTCGTAGGCGCTTTGGATTGTACTCATGTTGACATTATTACCTATTAGCAGAGGAGGTCATCATACAAGCTATAGATACCAGTGCATGAAGAGATACGTGCGTGTAAAAATAATTGTCTTTATTCTATCTAATTGAATTATCACAACAAAACACATTACAAACAAAATATATAAAAATATTTCTTTATCGTATGCAATTTAACCAATACGTCTTGAATAGTATAACAGCTTATTTCCTTCTCTCTTCTCTCATTTTGTGACTTCCACATAAATGAAATAACTGGGCATTTTTATATTTGATTTTATGTTAATACAAAATACAATAGTAGCGTATGTATTCAGGTTATAGAAAATCATCATTCATGAATGGTATTAACTGCACTATATAGTCAATCGTTATAATAAGCGCCAGGCTCCCTCTTTGTATGAATTTTCTCGGCTTTTCAGCTCAAAACGTAACAATTTTAATTAAAATCGTAAAAATGATTCAATACAACAATAACATAAACATGTCAATTTTTGACATAAGTTTTGATAGTCTTGACCACAGATTTACTAAATATGTATATTTAGAATAACACCTCTTTGATTTAAGTGACCATTACGTTTTGTTTAATGAAATTTTTACTCATAGTACATTTCATAGATTATTGTGCATATAACTAAACCGAAATGTTCACTCTTTTCGTTCACTTGTAGGCATTAGTTCTTCATTAGTTAAATGATGTTTAATCAAGCGTAAAATGTGTTTGTGCAACGCCATTAAATTATGACACACATTAGCGATAATCTCCCTTTAAGTAATAAAGAATTAATTTGAAGCTTTCTGCAACCGGCTGTAAGACACGGGGCACACACTTAACTTCGAAAAGTTGGTATCTCCACTCGGTTATCGCTGCTTTAGGGCGCTTGTACACGCTAAGAAATCTGCCGGGTCTGCTTCAGATAAGACAAAATCATCTTGAAGACAATAAGAATTATTTCGGATCTAGGCATCTTGAACTCGCACTAATCAAAGTGAAAATGAGCCTATTCATACAAATTCATTTATTCTCACCTCTTAGCCACAACAACGACATCTAAGTCCTGCTTGACGGCGACGGCTAGATGTTCGAACCTGTTGGCCTCGGCGACGTTGCCCATGGCCCTGTTGTGGTCCCTGTTGGCGAGGCACAGCTTGAGCTGACTGTTCAGCTGGTTCTGCAGGCGGGTTAGCACGTCCTCGTCTGATCCGCCGGACTCTATCGAACCTTCTTCGGGCGGGTCGCAGTCTGCCGCCGAAACTACGTCGAAACTGGAAGGGAAACGTAGCGTTATATAGTAGTAGACGTAGAGAGTTATAGGTATATTATACTTCTACCTACACCATAATGAAAAAAAGGCTATATATATCTAAACAAAAATTAGAAAATTGGTGATCGCTAATCATAAATTAATCATTATAAGAACGCTCAAAGTCAGGAGCGGATTAGAACATTGCTCCGTCGGCGGTTCCCTGCGAGATGTAATCAGCAATAAGAAAATCCAAAGTTGTTTACATAGCTCTCCTAATAGTCAAGCCGAAGTGGTAGTGGGTAGGGAATGCAATCTCGTTCAAGATCTTGGCCTTTTTTAGCGAGATTAATCTCCGTCGAAAAAAGGGCGAGATCTCGCGAGATTTACGAGATTGCACTCGAGCATGAAAACGTCTTATTCGAAGCGCGGACTGACCCAGACGCAGTTACAATCTGTCAGTATAAGAAATGAAATGAATTTATACGAGTCCGGGGGGATCAAAAGGCAAACTTTTGCAGTTCGTGGATGTCTGTCTGAGAACTGCGGTTTCAATTAGCGTTGAATCCGAAAGGGACTTCTCAGCGGCTGGTTATCTGGTCAACGGAAAAGGTTGTATAAATAATATATAAAGGAAGCCGTTTAGCAGACGATTCTTTGGACATTTTGTGCTTCTGAAGGAGCTACTTTGAAAATAATTCGTAATAATGGCTTGTGATTTGAACTAAACCAATCTTTCCTTTGATTGGTATATTTTGTTAATCTGTAATGTCTGCCTTATTGGTATATGTTGTTAATTAATCTGAAATATCTAAAAGGTCTACTGAGTAGATATAGTTTTATTTACCTAATTGATAATAATACCTCAGTTTAGTAACATAGATGATAAGTAAGTTTTTTTTGACCTCTCGTTGTTTTGTTTAGTATAAAAGAAATGTTTTATTACCTACTAAAAGATTTTTGTTTATTTTTTTTATTAGAAGCGAAGATTGGTTGTTTCTTTCGTTTCTTATTTGACAGATACGTTCGTAAAAGTTTTCTTCATAAAAGTTTATTAAAAATTATAGACAGATAGGTACGTCAAACAATGTTTGAAGCATAAGAGTCTATTGAAAATTCATGAAAATAATGTTTATCTTATAGTATTTAAAATGGTTATTATTTTTGTCCTAATTTATTCAAATATTGCGTTTATTTACAAAAAAAAACATACAAAACTGTCAATTTCGCGAGATCTCGAAATTGACGAGATCTCGCGAGATTGGCTTCATAAACTCGCGAGATCTCGCTTGAGCCCAAATCTCGCGAGATTTGCATTCCCTAGTAGTGGGCCGAGCACATAGTTAGTAGAACCGGCGGCTGTTAGGAAAAAAAGGTTCTAGAGCGTTGCCTGGTCAACCGGACGTCGTAAGGTAGGTCACAGCAAGTTGGATCGAATATTTTTTTAAGATTCGTGAGGCAGGTACAGCAGTGAACGCCTTTTGAATCAGAATATATACCAAAATCATACTGCCTGGTATGGGTATGTTATGCGGAGAGATAAGACGTATGTAGGTAAAAACGTGATGACATATGCATGTAGAAGGACGAAAAGGGAGAGGACGGCCAAGGAAAAGATGGATGGACTGTGTGAGGATGGATATGAAAGAGAAAAGATTAAACGATCAATGATATATCAAAATCATAGATCATCTATGACAGTTTCATTGCATAATTAGATTTTTTGATCTATCTACCCTCCATACTCACGTATGTTCCAGATCGTTCTTGGCCTTAGGCGGCAGCGGCAGAGACTTGAGGTCGACAGCCAGTCCTCCCGCCGCCGCCTCGATGACGGCGTCGAAGCCTTTGGCCGCGCGGAGGTACTCCTTCGCTGCTTCGATGTTACCTGACAAACATACATATAGTTATAGTTAGACGGCTCCAGGAAAAGAGCTAGGGCGCTCAAACCCACTCATAAGCATCCTTTTTAGCAGGTAGTAAGGCCTTGCTGATTTTAACATGAATGGGCCGGCTCGACCGGGGAAGTACTACCCTCCAGTTTCGTTTCGTTCGGTGAGTGAGAGTGCCGGAGGCCCTATCCCCTATTCCTTCTCCCTCATCCTACTCCTCATCCTATCCCTTTTCCCAACCCCAAGGGGCAGCAACGCACGCGTGACTCCGGGGCGGCGGTAGTTACTTACCATCAGGCGATCCGTCTGCTCGTTTGCCGCCTATTACTATAAAAAATATCTGATTTCTTCTTGCATTCCGCAAGTTACATCAAACACGCATATTTTAGAAGTAGAACTTTGCTAATTTCAGCATAAATAGGCTCGGTTTGATCATAGAAGTACTACCCTGTCACAGAAAGTAACAGTATTTATACTGTTGCGTTTCCTTTGGTCAATGGGAGTGCCGGAGTCCCCATACTCTTTTTCCTCTCCCTCACTCACTCCTATTCCTTTCCCATTCAAGTCGGAAACGTACTCGTGATCGGTCTGTTCGTTTGTCGCTAACACCATAAAATAAACAAATCGCCAATTACCATAACTGCCTGTCCGTAGCAGTTATCCAACCCTATTTTAATTACAAAAAATATTAGTTTGCTCTTCTAACAATCAAAATGAACTAATTGCTACTATAGGGCCCATCCATTAATTACGTCACCTTGCGCTGTCAACACATAAGGTGGCAATTTTTCTTGCGTGACATAATTTTATAAACATTTTAATAACAAAAGTTGTCAATTTTCATTGATGGAGATGAAGCTTTACACATATTTTTGATACTAGCACATATAAACAAAACGAAAATTGGATTTTTTTATAAGGTAGCCAGATAATAATATACTAACCATTCTTCTTAGCGTTGAGCGCTGCTTCTTTAAACTGCTTCTGCCTCATCATTAAGAAGGCTAGCTGCTTGTCGTGTCTTGTGGCCGCGGGTTTAGGGGTAGGACGGGGTGCGGGACGCGGGGACGGAGAGGGGGAGGGAGCCACAGCGGGGCGTGAGGGGGACGCCTGCGAGAGAAAAGAGGAGATTAGAGATACGCAGTAAAATATCATCAGGTCATCATATCAGCCTAGAGACGTCCACTGCTGGAGATAGTCGTCCGCCCAAGGTTCCCCACACAGACCGATCTTGAGCCGCCCGCGTAGAACCGCGCACCGCGATCTTTACCAGATCGTCGGTCCACCCGAGAAACGTTGTAAAAATAGACCTAATAATCATTTACTTTTCAGGCTATACAACTCTTAACCCAACTTAGCAGCATGTTAGGTTCTGTTAACCCGTTACTAAAAAAATTCCGACTGGCTTTTTTGTAATCTTCTCCGTCTTGATGAAACTGTCCGTATTGCGGTAGTGGGCGGACGAGCATAGTTTCACATTGTGATCTACATAGCTAGGCTCAGTTAGCGACTAAACTTACGTCATCAGCGTTTAACAGTCCACTGCTGGACTAGGCCTTTCCTTTAAAAGGAGGAATTGGCCTACTATACCACGCTGGCCAAACGGGTTAGTATAGAGTTTGAATCAAGTTTTCCTTCTCTTACAGTGCTTTTCTCTGCATAATATGCTCCCTGTCGGCTTTTACGACACCCATGGGATGATATGGGGTGTGGAATATTCCGTATTCTTAATCCGTCACCACACGGACGACTAAACTATATGAACAGAATACCTGATGCCTTCTGCGCCTTATTTTGGTTTGCCAGAGCCTCGTGCTTTTTCACGCGCGAATGAGTTCGATTTTGGAAGTGATACCAATCCGTCTGGCCAGCGTGATATACTAGACCACATCTTCCTATTTACTCCCAATGCTATTGTGACACATATTTCAATAGGCCTATGTCCAACAGTGGACTGCGGGATGTTGTATGACGTAATATACAGGATGTATAAAGACCCTTAACGAAAACACACCACCATACCTGGGAAATTACTGGTTCAGAAGATATTGAGGCTCAAAGTTACTATGGAACTTTTGTAATTAGGTACAAAATCGATGTAATTACCATGGCATCCTGTTCTATGGATGTCCTATGCACCCATGGATATAAAGATATGGTGCCGTGTGGTTGACGGCATAGAATACAAGTGTCACCACCCCCTATCTTCCCGTGGGTGTCGTAAGAGGCGACTAAGGGATAACACGATGCAAATACCATCTTTGCGTAGAGACGGAAAACTCGACATCAAACCCTATACGACTGCCTCGTTGGTCTCGCGGCATAAATGTGCGCGTGGGATCGGGAGGTCCCGGGTTCGATTCCTGGGTCGGGCAGTGTTATTGGGTTTTTCTGTCATGAAATTCTCAGTAGCAGCACGGAGTCTGGAAATGTGCCCGGTACGGCAATAGGCTCGCCCCTTATTACGTGGGACTAAAGTATATCTGGCGAAAAGTGGGTGTAGAAATACACCTCTGCCTACCCCTTCAGGGATAAAAGGCGTGACGATATGTATGTATGTATAGTAAGTAAATACAGTAATGAGTTACCGCTTGGTCAGTAGGCAAGGGCGCGAAGCCCGCGGGCGTGGGCAACTCATCAGCGACGATGGGTCGGCCCGCCGCGTGCTGTTTGATGGCGTCCTGGTACTGTTTCACTATGCGCCCCATACGACGGGCTTTAGACGAGTTGCCTTCCTCCTTCGCTTTGGCTTCTTGTTGCTGAAATTATTAAAAATAAAGCTTAAATATATTTAGTCGTGGTGTGACCATGTTCGGTGTAAATCTGCTGAAACGTCGGGAAAGTCGAATTTCTCACTGAAACGTCGTCGGACAAATAAAAGTTTTTCAATTTTATTTATTTACATTGTGCTGTTGAGTCCAGCTTCACATTAATATACGTTGTTATTTGAAACAAAGCTATCAAATTATACACAAGGCTTTAGAACAAGTACTTTGAACTTTGAAGAATTTCTCAATCTATGAAATAACTTTAGGTTTTCGTCAATGAGATCATTATGATAAGCATTATTTAAAATATTGATCTATACTGCCTATTACGTTCTTTATATTTTCTTTTTTGTTATTCATAAAGCAAAACTGATAAGTATCAATATTGGTATACAATAAAGCATAAATAAATTACAAAAACTATCATCTTAATATATAAAATCCTTGCGTTACTGACTGACTGACAGACACGCTACAGCCGAAACTATTGGGCGCAGGAAGCTGAAATTTGGCATGTATGTTCCTTAGGGACCGTAGGGGTGCACTAAGAAGGGATTTCCCGAAATTCCTACGGGATCGGCCAAAACGGGTAAATAAAAAAAATGCAGGCGTAGCTGCTGGCGTCCTCTAGTACTTTAATATAATCCTTACCTGAAAAGCTGCCAATCTCTGTCGTAACGCTTCGTCAACAGTGGTCGCAGTGATCAGACCGGGACTCTCACTCACTGGCGCCGGAGGTGGCTCTGAACACAATCATTTCAAATTCATTTAATCATTTAGGTTACAAAGCGACACTTGTGAACGTAATTTTTTTCACAGGCGAGTTCTAGACGGCTTTTAGAAGAACCTATAACTCATGATTCGGCAAAAACTTACTCTATTCCATTCTTATTTTATACAATAATACTTGAATTATCGAGACGACCCAGAATTATGATAATGGGAACCTTATGTCCCAGGACTATAAACCGTCGAAAACTCGAAAGCACCCAACCCCTATATAGGAAATATAAGTCTCACAAGCTGACTGCCCTTTCCCAGGACTTGTAAAACTGGCGAAAACCCGAAAAAAAGACATGTATGACTCACCAGCAGACTTCTGCGACTCATCCTCCGTCTTCTGCGACTTGAAGGCGGCGGCGATGACGTCAGGCGTGGGCAGCTCGTTCAGGTCCATGTCCTGTCCAGACTTGTACGCGTCCACCACTACGTCGAACTGTTTCACCACCTTTAGGTACTCTAGCGCTAGGGCTTTGTCACCCGCGTGTTTCGATGATA
Source organism: Euclidia mi (assembly GCA_944739405.2). Taxonomy (NCBI): domain Eukaryota; kingdom Metazoa; phylum Arthropoda; class Insecta; order Lepidoptera; family Erebidae; genus Euclidia; species Euclidia mi. The sequence goes on along the minus strand of OX123196.2, from coordinate 58,480,002 downwards.
GGGCTGCTGCTTTGAATTCTTGTTGGCGTCCTGGGGATGAAAGTATATGGTTGGAGACGCAGGTGACGAAAAATGCGCTGCGTATCGCCAGAATGTAAATTAGGAAAAAGACTTAGCTACCAAATTGCTGACTGGTCAACGAGTAGTCAGTCGCTTTTTATGTTAGATCTGGTCGTCAGACATCATTCGATTTTCTTTAACACCAAAAATGAGTTGTTCGTGTTCCTAATACAACATTAACCACGAAAATCCAAAAAGATCGGGCTGGCAAAATGATGTTTGTCAAGGTAAAAATATAGAAGCTTTAGAAACAGTTTTAAACATAACAAAGCTTCTAGAATTGGTTTATATAAATGTATTACAACAAACTTACTCAAGATCATCTGCAACCCTTGCTGTTTCTCTTCACTCAGACTCTCAGTAGGCGGAGGGGGCGGTGGTCTACTAGGTTCTGGGGGACTTGGCGCCGGTTCACTGGGCTCTGGAGGCCCCAGGTCTATCAGGGGCTGTTCTGGCTCTGGTTCCGGGGCTGGAGCCGTTGGTACTGGTTGTGGGGCGTCCGCAGGCTTGCCCACGGCCACCGCTGGAGGTATGTCCTCCTCTTTGATCGTTTTACCAGCCCTTGCTTGCTTTAGCTGATCTTGGAGAGTCTTCAGACCTCGGGCGAATCTGGACAAAAATGATATGGGGTATTTGAAGTGGTTTATTATAAGGAATGGGGCTTAATTTGCCATATTTTTGCGAGAATCTTACAAAACTTGGATACCACTTCTAACTATTCAACTTCACTACTTGGTATATTGACACGACCTAAACAAGAGTTCCTGAAAACCTGCCAATATTGATGTTAAAAATACTGATGCATACAGACAAACGACATTTTCTTTCTGAATTTCTACAGTTCTCATAAAGATACCTTGGCATAAAAGCAGACATTGAGAGGCACATTGGGACAACTTACGATCAGTGTTATTTTTATGTATTCCGAGCTTAATACAACCAAAACCCCGAATTGACGAGATGATTTAAAACAGATTCTATCAAAATCATTGAGGCACTTTCAATTGCAACCGGAAGTCCGCTTACTAGTCTAACCGAGTTCGACCGAATATTGGCTTTTCAACAGAGCGACTGCATGTCTGACTTCCGCAAACCAAAGGGATAGCGGTATTCCATGATTTAGACTAAGGTTGAGGTACTTTGAATCTTGTTAATATATCCCTGAGGTACATTGAACAAGCAGAACATTGTCACTATATTTTTAGGTCTAGCTAGAGTGCCCGTCAGAAAAACGGTTACCTCACTGGGCTGTTACTAAATACCTAAGAATACCACTCAAACACGTAATAGGTAGGTATACCTAAATTAATATTACCTTGTATGAAAACCTACACACTCCTACAATAATTCCGATAAACACAGTAACATAAAGACTAACTGACCAACCACATTATCTAGTGTAGCTGCTAAATAGCAGGAAATCAAATATTCCATAAATATCCTCACTGATAAATTATTTTACCCTTTTGGTCTATTGTAAATACTATACAGTACGAAAAATCCGTATCCTTAGCGGATACTATATGCTCCGCGATCTATTAATGCTAATAAGTTACATCGACCTAGGACGCATCTCACATCTCTCTCGCATTAAATTGTTTAATAAAATCCCGAGCACTATAAAAACACTACCATTTTCTAAATTTAAGCATGCATTAATCAATATATTATTAGATAAATGTTTCTACAGTATACTCGAATATTTAGATTACAAGTTGGAAAAAAGAAAAAGTATGGGTTAGTGTATGTAACTGTTCCATGTGTTCAGCAGGGAATGTCTGAAAATCTCTGTTATTGTTTAAGGTTAATTATGTGTTTTATGTAATCCCAATTGGAAGCTGTGCATGATTTATGTTTTTATGTTTGTATATTTGCACGCCTAAATTATAGGCAGAATAAGAGGTGATATTATGTAACTAAGAACTTTCTGTACCTTATTTATGCAAATAAATTATTTCTATTCTATTTCTATATAAACTACTTGCCCTGCCTTTTTTTGGTAAATGTATTATGTTTTGTAAAAAGACATAGAACAAAAGTTGTTGATTATGATGTTAGTAACATAGTCCTGACAGGTTAACGGTGTTTTACAAATAACCCTGTAGATAGCTTATTTTCTTTCCGTAAATTCTTAAGCACATACCTCCTAGCCCTACTGCTCTCCCCATTCGCCTTAGCATTCTTCTCAGCGACGGTGTAGTTGGTGATCCTGTCCTGTATGAAGCTGACCATGCTGCTGTCACTACCCGAGGCGGGGGGCGGGGGCGCGGGCCGCGAGGTGCGGGCAGGGGGAGGGGGAGCGTCGTCGTCTGAGGCTAGTTCTTGAAGCTCGCTCAGAAGGTCTGGGTCGTCTTCGTCACCTGGAATTGTGTAATTTATTTTAGAAAAAATATCCCTTATTTTAGCTATGGAACGTGCTATGCTTGGCGTCTCTTTGAAGGATAAAATCCGAAATGAAGTTATCCGACAAAGAACCAAAATTACCGACATAGCTCACAGAATCCGTAAGCTCAAGTGGCAGTGGGCTGGCCATATTCGTAGAAGGACTGATGGCCGATGGAGCAAGCGTGTCCTAGAGTGGAGACCACGACTCGGTAAGCGTAAGGTAGGGAGGCCCCCGCTAGGTGGACCGACGACCTGAAAAAGGTGGCTGGGACAGACTGGATGCGGAAGCCTGAGGACCTGTAGTGTACTGTGTAGTGTACTGTGACGGGTGTTGGGAGAGGCCTATGTCCAGCAGTGAACTGCGATAGGCTGATTGAGATCCCTTATTTTCGTTACGTTACGGTATCATTCTCACAGACTATTTGGGTACAAACTGTACTTTGGTGCTTACACGAGCCAGGTTAACGGAAACGCTACCGTGACTATTATCTTTGCCGTACAATTAAGATGTGGAACTCTATACCAGCCTAAGTATTCCCTTCGTCTTTTTATTTTGAGTCCTGTAAGCCAAGCATGAAAAATCTTTACTCTTGGTCTAGGCCATCATGGTGAAGTCCTTTATGCTTTTGCGGACTTTACTGACTTTTCGGACTTATGAGCGTATTTAATTGTTAATTATCGCTTGCCTCGTGCCTCGTGCAGAGCACCTTACACGTGCGAGGGCGAGCCAACGAATGTCGGCAAATGCTACAGGATCAAAGTGCCTCAGTGCGAGCATTACATTAGTTGTGGACGGTGCCGCGCATGCTCGTTCGAGGTGTGCACCGCGTACAATAATAGCCGTAACACACGCTCGAACTTGTCCGGCGGACAAAACCCGTTGGTCCGGCGGACCAAATCCGTTCTCGCTACAGACGAACGGATCGGACAGTTGCTTCACGTAAAGGCCTTGCCACACGGCACAATTTTACGTCCAACTTGACTAAATCACTTGATGAAATCGTGACGTGTAGACGCCAGTCGTCCAACTCAAGTTCATCGGGTGGGCGGTACCACCAGATTTTAACCAATAGGGTGGACGGAATGAAAATCAGTGATTTGATTGTGTGGTGTAGACGGGCAAAGCCAATTCGATTGAAAATTTGATCAGTGGTAAAATTGTGCCGTGTGGCAAGGCCTTAAGCCATATCCGATCCGACCGATCTGCAAACTAGCGGACCGAGGCGGACTCAATTAATAATAATTATGTTCGCCGGACTACTCTTCAGACGGGCAGATTTGGTCTGGAGGCGGAGTAAATCCGTGGTCTGTTCGGACCAAGTTCGAGCGTGTGTTAAGGCCATAACCACGTACGCCTCGACTGCAAAAATGAAACTGCGTTTGTTCGGGCCAAACAGCGCGCAGCGCATGCTTCGGCTTTGCATCGCGTGCGCGTATCCGCTGCTGCTTTTATAATTATTAATTCAATTATTGAAAAAGAAAGGAAAGAAAAAAGTCGTCGTCGTTGGTGGGTTTAAAAGTTCTTCCGCCTGCGTTATGTATACGGAAATCAGCTGTAATAAAATTTATTTGTCGTCCATAATGCGTGCGAACATCACAGCGACACGGACACAACCGTCCAAACGCAACGCACTGCTCGCAAGTCGCAATGAGCCGGCGCACACGCGCGGCTCGCACGCGCGCGTCTGTGCGTAGCACATGCCTCGCAACAACCATGAAGACAGACAAACGAGGCGTTTGCTTCGTACGCGATGGCTCGAACCGAGCATATGTTGGTATAGTTATTCAACACGCACGCCTCAAACAGAGGCATTCGTTGTGCGCCGTTCGTAGCGCATGCCTCGCAAAGTCTGTATCCACCTTTAAGCTGTCGGTCCTGGCTGTCATTAATATCTTTGACAATCGTTAAAGGGAGTCAGTATCTCTGAATAAACTGACACTAGTCTAATCCATGGAATATAGCTATGCCATTGAATTATTACCTACAGAAACCAAGTACGCGCACGCAATACGCGCCGTTCATTTGGGTCAGGACCTGACCCAATCGGCGGCCGCGTTGTCTGTAGTCCGAGTCGCACGGTAGCGTAAGCATCTCCCGCAAAATAATCGAAATTATGACATACTGTACAGTGTTTTGTGCCACAAAGCTTCAGAAAAAGATTATAAGGTTGCTGGAGTATCATTCCACCGGTCAGACATTAATTTTATTACGTAGATTGTCTAATAATACAAATACAGTGAATCATAATAAGTACGAGCGGAGTGTTGCCAGTTGGGTGTGAAATTGTCCCAGTTTAATTTACACATTCCTTACCAAAATTTATTCTATTGACAGTAATAATAAAAATAGGAATTAGGTAGTTACATATATAAACTTAAACTTTCAAACACCGCTGGCTGGTACATATCAATCGGTTACGACAAATTTGTCACGTCAAGCTCTAGCCGGGCTCGGCTAAGACGATATTGTCTCAAAGCACTCGATTTTTCCGTTTTTGTATTGAAAGGCTAATATCTAAAGTCTAGTATTGTCTTGTACTTAATGTAGGCACGCGTAACTAACTTCGTTGTTGAACGAATGACGTTACCGACCTAATTATATTAGATTTTTTAAACTTTTCGCCTTTTTTTGGTCACCATAGCGCAACGGCGCACACATACTCGTAGTACTCGCTGTTGATTTTTGATATTTTTTTCTCACAAATATACATAAATACTTTTTTTATGTACTATAAAGAGCATTTAACTAGGAAATCACTCGGCACTTGTTAGTGCTCACGTTTGAGTAAGTTTCGTCAAGATTGATTTAGCCATCGTTAGTCAGTTGTCAAAACTTAAAAAGCAGACAGTGTGACTTTAGAATTTATGATATACAATTACTTATTTCATGCAAAAATTATGAATTTACCCTATTTGTAGGGGAAAGACGTTGTAACTGGCAACTCTATAATGGCGTCTGTGTGCGTGATGCAACAAGTAAATACAGCACAGTTCCGCACACATAGCGAATTTTCGGCTTAGCTTCTGAGCTCGCGTTGTTTGAATACTGACTTTCTGTAGGTAATAATTCAATGAGCTATGCCTTCGGGTTACGGCGGTCAGACACGTAGTCACTCTGTGGAAAAGCAAATAAAGTGGAACCCAGGCTACAACTGGAATAACGCTAGAAAGATTATGAGTACAGATAATACTAAAAATGTATAGTGCACATCTTCTACAAACAATCATAATAATAGTCTTCAACCTACCAGAAAGCTCTTCATCTGAAGGTATATCTTTCAAACTCTCCGCAATCATGGCATCGAGGTTGGCCGCGGGCACTGGAGGTGGTTTCCTGGGTTTCTGTCTCTTGGGGCCTCCGCCACCGATCGCAGCCAACTCTGCCTCCAAGTCATCGTCTGACAAGCCCAAAGGCTCGTCATCATCTAAGTCTGGTATGTCGATGAGACCAAACTGTTGAACATGGAAAAAAATATTACCAATCCTACTAATATTATAAAGTTAAATGCGAAAATTTGTGAAGATGTAAGTATGTATGGATGTTTGTTACTCTTTCACGCAAAAACTACACCACGGATTTGGATGAAACTTTACAGTAATATAGTTTATACATCAGAATAACACACAGGCTACAATTTATAAAGATTTTGTATAATGTTGCCATAATATAAGTAAAAGTATCAATTAAGTCGGTAAAAATCCTGAGCTCTGAAACCTATCTTCGCGTGCGTTGCCTGAACTGTTAAAGTTACATGAAGATAATATACCTACCGTGATATTGTTTATTTTAAAAAGTTCTAAACAAAAGTCCGCGGCAGCATATACCTACCTTTTATGTAAAAGCCAATATACACTAAAAAGTGGTCCGTAAAAATAATTAAATTTCATACTTTTTTACAATGCTCATTTTAGAGTAGTTATCAAATTGTTTTCAGTATTCAGTATTTAATGAAGATGAACTTTGTCTTTTACAGTAAGTACTTTGGACGAATAGTTTAAAAATTATCACGATATAATTGACCTAAGCGCAGTGTTATTAAAAGCGCAAACTATAAGTTGGCGCCCTTAAGCACAGCAGTGCAGAGGGGCAGTCTGATTATGTACTTTGTAGTAATGCTTTCAGTTTTTATTTTAGCTGCTGTTCTATCGAGTAGGTATATAAGCTTTTCAATAACTTTAATAATATACCTACATACTAATCTTTACCTGAAGTTTGACGACTATGAAAACAAAAGTAATTTTAAGTATTATCTGTTTATACTAGCCGTTTCCCGCGGTTTCACCCGCGTCCTTAGGGAACTACTTCGTGTACCCGAAAAACCCAAATATCTTACGGACCCCTATTTTTTCTTAAATAAAATATAGCCTATGTTACTCGCAGATAATGTAGCTTTCTAATCGTGAAAGAATTTTTAAAATCGGTCCAGTAGTTTTTGAGTTTATCCATTACAAACAAACAAAAATACAATTTTTTCCTCCTTATAATATTAGTGTAGATGTATGCTACACAGCTAATGTGCAGATCCGTTTGTGATGAAATTTGATATGGATAGTCTGAAACCTGGGGAAGTACAAAGGCTACTCTTTATTAAAATTTCATGCAGGCGAAAGCTAGTTTATCATATAAGTTACAGTTCTATCAGACATCCTACCTGATCTGCTAATTAAATTTAGTAACAAATCCACTGCAGTGCCACCTACCCCACCAGTCCTTCTGAGTATTAAACAACCAAAGCATAGTAAAGAAATGTAGATCCCTACGACAATATTGAGGATCCTGGCAAGTCTGTTATTGAATCCTTCTGCCAAGAATGTTTAGTAGCTTAACAAGACAATTTTTTTTTAGCTATATCACCACCTATTATTATTAGTAGGTACATATCTAAATTTAGCTTGGTATCATGAACTTATATCTGGTGTGCAATAAAGTATTATCTATTCTATCTATACAAAGTAATCCCACAATTTCACATAGATTACATTACAATTTTATTGTTTAATATGAAAGCTGCATAATAATATACAATACATCAATAACAAGCAATACATCTGTTTTAAACTTTTATATACCTAGTTTGTTCAGTCAACATACACAATTCTTTTGTTTATAAAAGTAGGGCCTAGTTTAAATGAATTCAGAAAGATAAAAATTTACTTTGCTAGATTTGATGTCCACATGATTTTATTACATACATACACATAAACATCAGCATGCATGCTATTTTTTATACTTATAGACTTTTAACCCATAAACATACACATACATACATACTTAAACTCACGCCTGTTTCCCCGAAGGGGTAGGCAGAGGCGTATTAAACGCCCACTTTTCGCCAGTGTTTTGATCCCACGTAATAGGTGGCGAGCCTATTGCCGGTTATCAGGATATTTTGTTTGCCAGAGCCAAAACACACATAGAAAGCAAGATATTAAGTGTGAGGTTCATTAAATAATGTATTACCAACCATACGTGCAGCCTGTCAAATTATTTACACACAATAACATACAATCACAGAGAGAATAATAAGAATTATAGAAATTTAGCCACTAAGAGGATAGAAATAATAACATTTAAAATTATTATTATTTTTTTTTATTTATAGACTAACGCCTCTAATCCCCAAATGGGTAGGCAGAGGTGTAATATTACACCCACATTTTGCCATGATTTTTTTAGGTCCCACATAATAGGGGGCGAGCCTATTGCCATTACCGGCCACATCACCAGACTCCATACTGCTACTGAGAATTTGGAAAAACCCAGAAACACTTCTGCCCTACCCGGGAATGTAACCCGGGACCTCCGATCAGCAGTTGCATATGCTATCCACTGGATCACGGAGGCAGTATTAAAATTATAAACTTAATTAAATATCTTAAGTAACTGAACAATCTTAAGTATCAATACTTGAAATCAGTTTTTGAAAGAAGTTGTTTGATTCCATGTGCCTCTATCATTGGTAAACACTTAAGCTTGTCAGTAAACTAACACATACATTGCTAAGTGCTTCCTCCACTAAGCCCAGCTTTTACAAGAAATCATAAATAACTAAATACATAAATAAGTAACAAAGACAAGGCATACAATTTATTGAGCATATTATTAAGATTTAAAACTATGATAGGAATCCAAATAGTGTAATTCAGATGTAGGTAAATAAAAGACCTAGACAACTTTGCTATTTCTTTTTCATGGCCTTGGTGATAATGTAAAAAATATTTCAATTAGATTTTGGAACAAAGGAATTTAACCAGAGTTAGCACATGTTATTTATAACTTTAGTTTAAGACTATTAGGTTTATCGGTTATAGTATATTGGTGAGAACAAACAGAAACAAACATCACTCATGATCAATGCTCATGATCATTAATCATCAAATACAATGTAAAAAAAATGTAAGCAATGTTTTAAGTACTAACTATAAGAGGTATAAAATTGGCTCCAATAAACATCGAGATGTTTGTTTAACTTAGCAAAGCGGGATCAACGTCCACACTAATAAATTTAACCAGTAATGTACACAACAGCCCTTTGTTTACAAGTTAACAATCAGCTGATAGGAAAGTTTTGTAACTAACCTCAAAGGTAGTTCTAGTTCAACCTAACAACAATGACTTGTTCCTATAAATAAACCAACATTAGCCGCTCAAATAGAACCGGATGAGACCCTAAGATTGAACAAATAATGAACATATGACTCACCTGAGATAAATTAGTTTTTTTACCCGAATGCGGTCTTCTACTCATTTTTACTTACTAGTAATAAAACTACACAATATATATCACACAACTTTAGAAAAACACGTTAACTGCCTGAGTATACAACGATTTTTGTTGTAGGTAATCCCCAAATGATTACAAAATATAGCCTGACTTTGACAATTCGCCAGTGTCATGGCGAAAACCGAGAGAAAAACACTGAGTAGAGGAACGATTATAGTAACTACCACGAATAAAAATTACAAATAAGTCGATTATACATTATTCGATTCCAATAGTATCTTCTAAGCTACGTAAATTATTAAGACGGAAATTAAGTAGAATAACATAATTTAACAATAATTTTGACGTGACAACGTCTTATAAATTGGTTTGCCGGGTGACACTTCAAGAAACTGCGTTACGCTCCGCTCACGTTATGCGCTCACAATGAGAGCGAGTGAGAGGCACGCGTCCCGCCTAAGAGCGAGAGAGACAGACATAAAAAGTGAAAGGCACGCGTCTTTCATCCTTCTTCCTACTATACGAATGAATATTCACATTAAAATTATTTTACCACTCAAAGTCGTTGTCACGTAAAACTTTCGCCCGTATACCGACTTTACAGGCAACCAATTTTTATTCTAACATTTATTTCAAACGCACTGCTGTAGCCGATATCACTTAAGATACTTAATTTTTAACGTCTGAACAGTAGTCCGTATGTAAAACCACCGTGGATGCATGAGCATGTTCATTAGTTTTAATCAAATACACAAACTTAGTAATTGTATTTATTATTACTTGATCTAAGTGTTTTATACATAATATATATTACGTACAACGTGGTACAGAACATAGATAAGTATATTGTTGACACAGAAGCAAATAATAATAATAATAACAACGAAAATACGGTACTTAAAAAACTATTGTCTATAAAACTGTATTAAATACTCATTGTGTATAATTAAGGCCCGCACAAACTATCTGTCGCGACTTACTGTCGCGACTTACGGTCGCGACAGAAGGGTATCTGGACAAGGAAAATCCATTCAAGTGTGCACACTATCGGACGTCTGTCGCGGACGTGACCTTGAGCGTTCAGACGTCCGAAAGCAATCTGGGAAAATGACAGCAAACGTCCGCGGACGTTTACAAACGTCCGCGGACGTTTACTGTCATCCGTATATTGTCCATGGTACGGCCTTAATATTGATTTTATACAGAATATAGTAAAAAAATGTTAAATTAACTTTCAATTCAACAGTTCTGCTTTACTTCAAGATCTACCAATAATATAATCTAATAGTGCTAACTGCTAGTGCCCTGAATTAAGAAAATAAGCTCCTACCTAGCCATAGTGTATCGCATAGACAGCATGGCGTGTCTATGGTTGTATCGGACGCGGACGCGACAGAAAGCCGCGTCCGAAAGGGTGTGCACACTATGTGTCGCGACTTACTGTCGCGACAGTAAGTCGCGTCCGAACAGTTTGCGTGCGCCTTTAAATGTTACTAATTATGTTATATTTTGTGGTATCGAATCCAGAATATTTAAGAGAGTCGAATTTGCTTTACAAAATGATGATATTCTTCTTAGCCTTTTTCTACTACATGGGTGTAGACCTACTTAAATTTATGCAACTTCTCACGGCCTAACGTGCGATATTTATTATTGATCTAATCACACAGTTCAAAAATAGATCTGTGGCAAAAATGTAACATTTGATAATATTTTTATATTTCGCATTTATTCACAGAATTTTAGTCGATATTACAATAGCGTCTCTATCAAAGAAATGGAACTGTAATGGCTGGTATTGCCATTTATATAACAAAACTTTCAAATGGATATTTTCTTTTAATTAATTTGCTGTTCATAGGTAGAGAAAAATCCTGTGATAATCAAATTCAAGCTTCACAAATGGTGTTGATTATTTCATCAATGTTTCATAAAATTATATTCATGATAATTACACTTGGTTTTATATACGTCTAACAGTAATAATTTATATATTCGATATAGCAACACAGATAACATCGCGAGAGTGACGTATGAACGGCAGAAGAGACGAAAACGAAAGAAAAGCCTTTCTGTGCCGTTGTTATCTTCTATCGTACTTGAAGAATGGAGACAAACGGCCAGGCTAATGGGCTTAAATCAAAAAAGAAAGGAAAAGAAGACGCCAAGGACAACCTATGGTAACGGTTCACTGTTAATTTTACGGGTAACATGCACTCCCCATATAGGGATCCAATGTGTCACACCTACGTGATGTCAAGCAATGAAGCTGAGAAATATGTGACCTAGCTGCGTTGTCTTACCTTTGTATGTAAAGTAACAGCGAAACATTCTCTCACGGTGACAAATCCTCACATTTGTGTACACTTTCCCATCACAGTGACCACCTCGCGCGTATCATTACTACGAATACTGTATGCTCGAAAATTTTCAGGTCTTCAATACTAGAAGAGGTTCAAAAACAAGGGAACACAAAACTACCTTCAAACAAAAATGTATTAGTTTTGGGTGACAATGAGACTGGTAAAACTACATTGGTAGCAAAATTACAAGGTGTTGAAGACCCTAAGAAAGGGTCGGCGCTCGAATATGCATGCATAGACGTTAGAGATGAGTACCGGGATGGTAAGTGCCGATTTTTATTGATTACCTACCACATATGTATAAATAAACAAACATAAGTGTTGGACCATAGATCTAACCTACATTTCCCAAACAGCAATGATAGTTTGTCTTCTAAGTCATAGGGACACAAATAATAATACTATGTGTAACACATATTTGTTACTATACACTACACAAATAATCCATAATGATCAATTGATCTCACAGATATTGTCAAATAGTTTAGTGTATTCTAACTAGAATAGGTATATGACTAAGGCTAGAATATTGATTTGGTGATTCATCAGCCCTTTAATACTAGATTTCTAGTAATTCTAAGCTTTGGATTAAAACTATATTGTGTATATAGGTACCTAGTTTATTATTGTTGATAATGTTAATGTCAATAGTGCTGCATACCCATTGAATATTCAGTTCAAAACAATCCTTAACAAATGTTCAAATACTTAAAGTTATCTACTCTTCAAGAGAATATATTTATTCAGACATCAGTGATTCAACATGATGTATGATCATGAACACATGGTGACAACTATTGGTCTAAACCTTCAGTAGTTTTGTACTTGCAGATATGAAGTTTAGAAGGGTTAGACAGAGGTGTATTACACACCCTCGCTTGGCCAGCTATGTTTCGGTCCCAATGTAATAGGGAGCAAGCCTATTGCCATCTACCGGGCATATAATATGGCAAGTGATAATTAACATCTTACTATATTATATTTGCAAACCTATGTATGCTATCATTAGAACCTCTTTGCATGCAATGATTCAATATAGGATGTAAGAAAAAGATGATTGAAAGCTACAGAGTAAAGACTCAAATTGATTAAACTTTATGAGATGGTTAGTATACATAAACCGCATCCTCACTGACAGCACCTGAGGTAGAACAAGAGCTTCTATTCCAACATTGGGTGCAATCTGCTGAATTTTGTTACAACCAAATGTGAAAATAATTTCTGCACATCTGTAAGGTCCTTGTAATATGAAATGAGGATGGGATGAAATGAGCGAGAATTGAAATTTATATGGAATTTAATAAATGCACTTTGCTTTAAAATTTGTAGAAATAAATGCCAGTGCAAAGCTTGAGTTGATTAATTATATGCCTATTAATAATATAGATTTTTATATGTATCAATAGAGTATTAATGATACATAAAATCTAGTGCTTGCCGATGAGTTGCAGGGTAGCTACTCATTTACATTGATGGTGGTAAAATAAATTAAGGCATTTATGAATTTATCAAATAGATAGATAGGTCTCACACTAACCAGTGAGACACCAGGAGGATATTATCGAGGCACATTCCTTTACAATAGTTAGAGTAAATATGGTTCGCAACCATCATAGGTAAAAAAAAGCCTAGGTTTCCTCTAAGTAAGCCTACTAAGCAATTCATTCAAAGCCTAATGTACTTTCAGCAAATATGGTCAAACATGAGCAATACCACAGTAGTTACAGTATTATATCACCCACAGACTATCCTAGTTTCCTAATTACGATCATAGCAAATTTCTATAATGCTTTTTTTTAAAGTTATCTTAAATACAGAGTTTTGAATCCACAATAAAAATCAACATTGTCTTGTATATGTTCAGTGAAGCAAACAAGGATGGCAGGTGCATATTGTCTCACCTGTTCATACCTGTATTGTGCATGGTTGCATTGCTTACACCTCAGTGCAATATTTGACAGGTGACAACTCATATAGGAATTTTGTGTAAATATTTATGTTCTTCTCAATGGTAACAAAGCTTATTTAAAAAAAAAATACTTTAATTATGTTATAGTAGTTATTACTTTGATGGATTATGCAACATGTAAAATGATAAAAAAGGGGAAAAATGCTTTTATTCAATAAGAAGCTATTACTCTTTCTTCTTTGTCATATTCCATATGCTTTTTCTGCAATGCAAAACATGGGTCCCAAATATGTTTTACTATTGTTTTATCATTTTATATAGTATAGTTTCATAATATAATATTCTAACGATCTATAAGTCATACACACACCACCATCTATTTTCAAACTAAGCAGAGCTTATAATAGACAGTGGATAACCATACATAATTATATACATTATTTTGTAAATACATACAAATTATATATAGAAACAAATCAAATGTAAAGAAACTGAATTGGCATATCACACTTATCACCTGTTACTATTTAATAAAAAATAGAGGGTAGAGTTTGCAAGAAATCTTACAATTATTTATATTTTTTCACACAGATCAAACCCGCCTCAGCGTATGGGTGTTGGACGGTGACCCAGGGCACACAAACCTGCTCAAGTTCGCGCTCAGCGAGGAGACGTTCCCCCACACGCTGGTGATCCTCACAGTGGCCATGACCACGCCCTGGGGCATACTGGACCAGCTGCAGAGCTGGGCCGCCGTGCTCGGGGACCACATAGACAAATTAGATCTCACACCTGGTAAGTACTTACTATACTTATATTATTTTGAAAGTTAGAAAAGAAAATATTTTATTCCAGAGTAAAAATATAACATTAAAATAATTAAATAAAGATCTAAACCATTGGAAGAAGTTAATGAATTAATGATGAAGAAATAAACAGATAGATGGCGTTAGGTTACCAAAAAGATTAGATAAAATTTTTACAACTAGCACTAAACCATTGGTGCAAGTATGAAGAATTGTACTACTGCTTATCTCTAAACTATGAAGTTAGCCTGTGGTTTGACACAAGAGACTAGGTAGCCCTGGATAAAGTAGCTTTCTACAGGTGAAAGACATAAGAAAATTGGTTTAGTAGTTCCAAAATTTATTATTTGCATATAAACAATTTCTTCCTCTTTTTATTGTATCATAGGTTTAGCCTTTTACAGTCTGTTGGTGAATAAAAACTGTTAGTCAATGAAATAGTGTTATTTTATTGCCAGTTTAGAGAAAGTGCAGACAATGCATTTGGCCTATAAATTATATGTAGACATGTCTGCAATTTCAAATGTCTTTCTAGATTCTAGGTAGTGTCAGTTGAGTTGTGTCACACAATAAATAATGCTCTTTGTTTACCTGGGTCTTCTAAGTTTCTGTTTGGAAAAGCTATTGTTAGAAATGTGCTTAAGTATAAATAATTTTATATTAACTGTAAGTTATAACCCACTCTAGTAAATAATAGAAATCATGTTTTTACCTTTAAAAGACTAGGTTCTTATCCTTATCCGTAAAAAGAGTTGTAACATTTGCATTTGATATATTACTAAAATTTGTCTAAAAATATTAAAAACTGGAAGAAAAATTAAATATTTTTACTAAATATGAAGAAGGATCTTAAAAACTTGCGGAATATACCGTACTAGGCACGCCGGATAAGCTTACAATCTTACATTTCCTTTAAAATAATGTCTTATTAGCCTTAAAGGCCAATAAACCGTTATTTTGCAGGAAATGTCCCGAAACGCAGCCGCTTTCGCGATTTTTGCCAAATAGTTTGATTTTTATAAATAGTCTAGTATATGTAAATTTATTTTATTCGCCTTTATTTTGTCTAAAAAATTATTTGAAATATTCGTTCGCTGATTTTATTTCTAAAACGCTTAAAGTTTAGTATTACTTACTTTTAGTCGATCTTTTGTAAAAAGCCCTGCAAAATGTCCCACTAATCTGTAGTCAGGTACATAAGTAAATGAATCTCATATTTCGAAGTCCGTAATTAAGTCTAATAATAGGATTCGAGCTTTTGCCGGAAAAAATTTATACGCTGTACTGCGATTGAAATTTATCAACACGAACATGCCAATAATGCTACGAGCATCAAATTCTAGATTTGATGGCTTGTAAAAAAAATTACGAGACTGAGTAAAATACCAAAACTGAACAACTAACTAAATCTAATGTTAATGACCACGAAATCCTAAATACAAATGTATCTATATCTATTAATTTATTCGTACTGGCGCAGCTACTCAAAGCTAGTCTTGTCCTCCGACATAAGATCTTTCCATTTTTCCCTGTCGTGGATAAATGCCTTCCAGTCCATTTTACGAGTCTATCGATCTATACGTATTATAAAAGAAGTCTCCTTTTCTTCCTGACTTTCTGTAAGAACGTGATAAACTCTAAAACTACCGAACGGATTGCTGTACGATTTCACCAATAGACCATGTCATTCTAGAGGAAGGTTTAGGTATATAATGCACGCGAGCGCAGGCGCGGTCGAAGTCTAGTAATAACTAATTCTTTGTTCTCATTCGCATATAGGTAAAGATATTAAAAGTCGATGCAAGTTGTATTCAATTTACATAATCACTGCACCTATTATCTATTTATCCTTGGGCGTAGCGAGCGCATTACATGAATGAGTTGCGTTTGACGAGTTTCATGTAACACACGGGTTTTATATTTCTTGCTAGTTGTTATGATATCAACAGTTTTGTGATTCTTCCGCATTATTTTATAGACATCGAATCATCGCCATCTATCTGTTTCCTATTTGGAGGGACTGACATGTACAATGGTATAAAACTCCCTAAAATAAATAAAAGGAACAAAAGTATGGATCGAATCCGAAACGAAGCGATGCGATAGAGGATTAAAGTGGTCGACATAGACACAAGGGCGGATCCAAGGGGGGGGTCATGGGGGTCATGACCCCCCCCTGAGCTGGTTCCAGGACTTAGGTGGACCACTAATTAAACATAAAGATTTTATTTAAGTATATAATTATTTTGTCACCATACAGATTTTATGTAACTACATACCTTCAATATTTAATTAGTTTATAACATAATAACTTTGTATGATGGCAAAGGCTTAAGGCCAGGGTAGATAATTTTTGAAACGATAGAAAATAAAATTATAGTAGGATGAAACCCATTAGAAAAGAAAGAGAATATAGCAAAAATTTAAGGGAAAATAAATTACTGCCGATCTGAGGTCGGGAAGTGGATGGGGTTGCGATTTTATGGGTAAAAAAAGGGTTTTTCTCGATTGTCGGCAAAACTACAAGTCCTACGGAAAAAACGTAAATGGCAAAGTTGTAGATCATAAAAAAATCTACAACTTTTGTATTTACAGTTTATCCACATAATGTCAAAATTTATGTGCAAAATTCAAATAACCAAGTTTTTGGTTTTTTATTTTTAACTTTTACGATATTTTTTTTCTTTTACACGATATAATATGGTGAAAACTTGCCTTTTTATGTTCCAAACACACTGTTAAAGTTTTTTATTTAAAAAAATATTTTTACGCCTTATTTTGACTTAATATCGAAATAAAACCCTAATTTTCAATTGAAAATTCTCACGTCAATATATCAGCTATTTTTAAATTGTTCGGCGTTTTGTTCGTTGAAATCTCTACTTTCTGATGGTGTGAATAAAGTATACATTACTAAGGTAACTGTTCTCAGAAAATTCAAAGAAATGAAACATGCTCGAGACCGATTTTTTAATTATAATGTACAATTTTGAGCGATTTATTACAAACTAGAGG
The DNA here is from genome assembly GCA_944739405.2 of Euclidia mi. Classification (NCBI taxonomy): domain Eukaryota; kingdom Metazoa; phylum Arthropoda; class Insecta; order Lepidoptera; family Erebidae; genus Euclidia; species Euclidia mi. Next base: position 58,462,739 of record OX123196.2, on the reverse strand, counting down.
ACGCCAGCAGCTACGCCTGCATTTTTTTTTTTAATTTGCCCGTTTTGGCCAATCCCGTGGGAATTTCCGGAAATACCTTCTTAGTGCACCCCTACGGTCCCCAAGGAACATACATGCCAAATTTCAGCTTCCTGCGCCCAATAGTTTCGGCTGTAGCGTGTCCGTCAGTCAGTCAGTAACGCAAGGATTTTATATATTAAGATTAACACTTTAATTACTCGAAAAATTTAAGATTCCATGCTACATTGATAAAAAAGAACTTGCAAATCGAAATATACAACTAAAATTAACAACCAAATAAGTTAATATTTAATAAGACATCTACAATATTTTGACAAAGTTATAGAATCTTCTTTAAGTTATAGTGTAGACTTCTATTTATTGCTATTTTAAGATAATGTATGTAGGTACCTGAGTGACCCACAGAAAATTTTAGCCCATCATTAGTTATTTTATAGAGAAAAGGGAAGGGCTAGGGGGATCTGGGCCTTACTGCCAGTTATTTCATATCAGCTATAAAAACAGTTAGTCAGTATTTGAAATACAGAACAGTGAACAACATTATTCATAAAAATACATGTCAGGGCTGGGATCCACCTAGCCCTTCCACACTTCTCTTTAAAATAACTATTGATGGGCTCAAATTGTCTGTGGGTCACTCAGGTATATACATTATCTTAAAATAGGAATAAATAGGAGTTAACGCTATAATTTAAACAAGATTTTAGATTTGGAGTGCGGGGTACACCATATAAAATTTTTGAAGACTATCTCTCAGATAGAAAGCAAATGGTTAAAATAGGAAGCTATATGAGCGAAGAGCACGGGGTTTCCTACGGTGTCCCACAAGGAAGTATCCTGGGCCCCAGTCTCTTCCTTCTATTTATAAATGACCTTTGCACACTATCTCTGCCATATACCGAAATCTTTACGTACGCAGATGACACAGCAATTTTAATCTCGGGCCGAATTGGCAATTAGTTAAAGAGAGAGCTGAATACTCCCTCGGTAAAATTATAAAATGGTTAAATAGTAATTTATTATCTCTGAACTTGTCCAAAACACACTACGTTCCCTTTTCAATTACAAAACTCAACATGCCACAAGATTTTTCTATCAAAGCTCATAACTGCCTTACACCACAATCGTGTTCCTGCTACGAACTTTCAAAAATCGAATCGGTAAAATATTTAGGTATCCAGATAGACAGCGCATTAAAATGGGACAATCATATAAATTTGATGACGACACGCGTAAGACGTTTAATACACATTTTCAGGTCCTTAAGAGATACAATGCCGCAAGAAAAACTTAAACTTGTTTACCAGGCACTGGGCCAAACAGTCATCCAGTACTGTATTACAACATGGGGAGGGGCAGCCAAAACGCACCTAATAAGTTTGGAGCGAGCACAGAGAGCAGTGCTAAAAGTCCTACTTAAAAGGCCATACAGATTTCCTACCGTACTTTTATACAAAGATTTCAACATCCTAACTGTTCGCCAGCTTTATGTGCTTCGACTTATTCTAAATAAGCATATGTCCGTGCCCGTTCCAAACCCAAATAAACGCACCAAGAAACCCATCTTTTTCCCTGCCCCTTGCAAGACATCTTTTGGCAGACGACAATTCTATAGCGTAAGCCGTAAAATTTACAATATTGCAAACAAAAAATTGAATATTGCCCGACTGAACAGGTATGAACTCAAAACCAAAGTGACTGCTTGGTTACAACAGCTCGATTATGAACAGACAGAAGAGCTACTAACATATGTTGACTAAGAGCGATTTTGAACACACAAGCACACACACACACCCACACACAAACACACACACACACACACAAACACACACACGCACGCGCACACACACACACACACACGAAAGGCACGCACACGCACTATTTGGATACGCACCTTCATTGTAAAATACCCCTTAATTTACCACAGGTTAACTCTGTATCAAAACCCCGCGTCTGAACACTGTCTTCAAACATACAGGCCATGAGCCTAGTTTGGAAAACAGTTCTCAGTACCGTTAGATAAATACATCTGCAAAATGACCAAACAAAATGTGTCTCCTGTAAATGAAAGTGTATGTATTTATTTTGTGTCAAATAAACATTTTATTATTTATTTTATTTATAAGATTCTATAACTTTCTCAAAATATTGTAGATGTCTTATTAATTACTAGAGGAAGCCAGCAGCTACGCCCACATTTTTTTTAAATTTACTACATGCCAAATTTTAGCTTCCTGCGTCCAATAGTTTCGGCTGTAGCGTATCTGTCAGTCAGTCAGTAACGCAAGGATTTTATATATTAACTTATTTGATTGCTAATTTTAGTTGTATATATCGATTTTTAAGTTCTTATTTATCAATGTAGCATGGAATCTTACGTTTTTTGAGTAATTAAAGTGTTAATTTTAATAAATATCTCAAAATTGTACATTATTATTAAAAAAATCGGTCTCGAGGTTGTTTCATTTCGTTGCATTTTCTGAGAACGTTTACCTTAGTAATGTATATTTTATTCACCATCAGAAAGTAGAGATTTCAACGAACAAAATGCCGAACAATTAAAAAAAAACTGATATATGGACGTGAGAATTTTCAATTGAAAATTAGGGTTTTATTTCGATATTAAGTCAAAATAAGACGTAAAATAAATACTTTAAATAAAAAACATAAACAGTGTGTTTGGAACATAAAAAGGCAAGTTTTCACCAAATTTCGTGAAAAGAAAAAAATAAAATCCAAAAACTTGGTTATTTGAATTTTTTACATAAATTATGTCGTTGTGTGAATAAAATGTAAATACGAAAGTTGAAGATCTTTTTATTACCTACAACTTTGCCATTGACGTTTTTCCGTAGGACTTGTAGTTTTGCTGGCAATCGAGATAAACACTTTTTTACCCTTAAAATCGCAATCCCATCCACTTCCCGACCTCTGATCGCCCGTAATTTATTTTTCCTTTAATGATCGCTATATTCTCTTCCTTCTCCAATGGGTCTCATCCTACTGTAATTTTATTTTACTTTTTACCGTTTTCTAACGTATCTGCACTATTACGTACATTAATTAAATACCTACTTTTACTTGTATCTATTGTTATCAAAATTAAATTATATGTTCTTGACTTGACCACGACTATGTGACCCCCTCCTGGCGCCCAAGCTGGATCCGCCCTTGCATAGACAAAATAATTACCTAGTAAGCTGAAGTGGTATTGCCTAACATTTGTCACAGAACCGTCAACCGTTGGCAAAGATGTGATCAGAAGTTGTGATCGCATCTTGGCAAACATAATGAAGGGCACTCTCCGGGTAGGTGGAGTCATATACGCAAAGTGGCTTGCAGCGGCTGGACACCGAGAGCCGAAGATCGAGCTCAGTGTCATGTGAGAAGCCTATATCCAGCAGTTTCCTACAAACTACAATAGGGTGCTGATGTGAATTATATTTCTTGCTAGCTGTTATCGACATTTTCGTCGGCATTATTCTTCTACATATCGTAATAGCGACACCTGTTGGTGTCCAAAAGTATCAACCGGACCCAATAAACATTTACACAATTTTCGTTCAAGTATGTTTTGGGTTATATCGGCAATTAAAGTTAGTGCGGAACTAGTAAAATTTCATCTACAGGAAATTTAAGAGATATTTAGAGAGTACGAGAGATCAAATCGTTCTCTAATTCACTTTTAATTAACATTTCCGGGTTGGTTTCCGTTCTTCCTTCGAATCCCACCCAGCAGCTTGGATGTGTCCATAGTATATTTTTCTATTCGCCCTCTTTATTACTCGTCTAGTCTAGACTTTTAGACAAACAGAGAGAGACTCTAGTCTTCTAGAGAAACATTGATCAAAATAATCAGTGTCTACTGATTATTTTGATTGATCAATGATTTAAAGACCAATCTTAACACATCTACAATATAATTGATACGCGTATCAAATATTGATGCATGTAAATATGGAAGTATGTTTGTCTCTTTAACTACGGACTAAGGTCCACTTGTGAATGAGAAGAAGGCGATAGCCAGAATTAAATTAGTATGAAAAATTTCAATTTTGCAAATCGTCCATTTGACCCACAAATAAAAATTATTGACAAAAATGTTATGCGCACAGAATCCTCGCCGTCACCCGACCGTAAGATGCAAAACAGATGCGAAAGCACTTGTTCAAACCGAATACGTACAATATTATCTACTTGGGAACTATACAATCACATATATTAATTGGTCATCCTACAAATTCCACTGTCTCATAGAGTTTAATCCAGTTTATATGACTAGGTTCGTCGTTTAATGGATATTATTGACACCTTATCTCGTCGGCTTTCTTTGGTTAAGTTCGTCATTTAATGGATATCCATTAAATTAACAATTCTTAGCATCTTTACCCTCATAATTAACACATGCAATCTTAATAGGTATATAAAATCCTTGCGTTACTTACTGACTGACAGACACGCTACAGCCGAAACTATTGGGCGCAGGAAGCTGAAATTTGGCATGTATGTTCCTTGGAGACCGTAGGAGTGCACTAAGAAGGGATTTCCCGAAATTTCCACGGAACCGGCCAAAACGGGTAAATTAAAAAAAATGCAGGCGTAGCTGCTGTCGTCCTCTAGTGTCCATATAATTTTGCATATCGCTCCTAAGATGTGATGTAGGTATGTATTCAAGTAGCAAGTCATCATCATTCCTAGCGTTATGCCAGTTGCATCCAAGAGCCTCGCCTTGGAGCCCGGGGTCCGCTTGCGAGTTTAACCAGATTTGGCGGATTCCAAATCCGTTTATTCCAGTAACAAATAAGAAAATAAATAAATTAAATGCTTACATAATCAATGTATAGTCAAATTGCTCTTTGACTTAATATAGTAAAAATAAACATAGCAACATGCAGTTTAGCTGTTGTGAGCGAGTGTCGTTCATTATCTCGTGAATTCTCATGAGTCATAGTTGCATCCTTATAACGGCCCTGTCACGACCTTGCCGCTCTGAGCGGCGGCTTAGCGCGGGGCGTCTAGCGGCAAGATCAAATGTATGAAGACGTTCGAAGCACGCCACGAGCCGCCGCGCACAGCGATAACGCGCGCGTTTTTTTTGGCGCGATTGGCTGCGCGGCGTGCGGCGCGGCGGGCGGTGCGGCGAGCGGCGGGAACAAATGTACTGCGACCGAGTCCGACGCCACGACTCCGAGCGGCACAGACAGCGTTACGCGAGGGACGAACTAGGCGGTTAAACTATTTGTTAAATATTTTGTGGCGGTAATGAATACGGAGACATTTAAAGTCGAAATTTTTAAACGGTCGCGTGTGTGGATAGCAACACATCCGCTGTATAACTACAAAAATGTTAATAAAACGTTGCGAGATGTAATGAAACAATGTTTTACAGAATGTAATGGTAGGTTTTAATATAAATCGCAAACATTAAAACATTGAGTAATGTACATATGTACCTATTTAGGTACAGACACAGCTACTATGAAAGTTAAAAGGTGATTTACCTACCTACTTAACGTAATCTACGTTGTGTAGGTACCTATTCAACGCCTCATTAATTGCGAATATGTATTATTCCTTTGATATAAAATACTTGTAAGAAATGAAGATCCAATGTCGACAATTTTGTAGGTATACCGTATAGTTACACAAAGATATTTTGGTTATCGCCATATTTATGGGTAACTCCGTCGGCCCAAATACGTCCACATTTGCCGCTGCGTTTACCGCTGCTGTAGGGTCGTGGCGTGCACGACGCTCTGCCGCGCCGCCCGCCGCGACGCGCGCCGCTTAGACCGATCTCGTGAACAGGCCCTAAGCGTTCAAGGTGGATGCACCGACGTTACTATCATTATCATTAGCGTTTTCATATGACAGAGCATATGTGTGTTCTAGGAACAAGTCATTATACTTGTCGATTAGTATGCCTTTTGGCATTTTGTATGATTTTTTCGAATATTGTTTCCTGTATTTTTGTTGGTGTACTTATATTTTTCGGTTAGTATGCCTTTTGGCATTTTCGATGTTTTTTTTTTCGGATTTTGTTTTTCTGTATTCTTGTGGTTTATACTGTGTTTTATTGGCTTTGATTGTCAAATAGTGCTATATTTAAATTGCAATGAATGCTAATATAGACATTTGTATTATTTTCGGTTCTGTTTCTTCGGCATGTCTCTTATCAGGAAACTTTGTCTTTGTTGATGTTCTTCATATTAACTTCACTTACCGCTTTATCTATTTAAATGTATGTTACGTTAAGTTATTAATGTACTTACTAATTGTACTTAACCCTTAAATAATTCGTTTTATAACCTCTTCTCTATTAGCCCTGTGTAAATATATTAGGGGAACCCTTTGAACGGTCCCCTGCGTCTAGACTAAATATAATTTATTTCTGATCTCGTAACCCTCAAGGCGGCTCATAAAACGGTCGGCGAATTTTCATATTATCTGTGCCAATTTCATTATGATGTCTGTTAACATTTATAATATAATTGACTGCATAGTGTTTTAGTTGTATGTTTAGTTATTGGTATATCATCATTAACTGCATAGTGCTGTTCGTGTAAGAGTCACGATAACGTTGCTATTGAATAATTAAGCTCCATTTGAACACCCCTCGAAAATTTAATTAAGTATGTCTGGTCGCTTACGACAGTTATGACATAACTGCGTGGTGCAGGGGTTGTAGGGATCATGAGAATGGCTCTCTTTGGCGCCCTCAGTGACGACACACCAAATGGGGTGATTCGTATTTTCGTGCGTAGATATTACTAAGTCTAGGGCGTTCTATGTCTGTCTGGTCTAAACTTTTTAAACGTGCCTTGTATTTTGTGTAGAATTATTATAATATTGAAGAATGAATAAAAACGGGGAAATGTTGTGGAAATGTCTTCCTCCATCTCTTTTAATTGCTTTTCTTTCCTTCTTCATTTGATAAGTCTCAAGATTTTAACTGCCGGCTTTTAGCCAAGTCTTTGGGTGATCAGAAGTCCAGAACGAATTGATGACGCCTTCCTTTCAATGTGCAATTGCACCATTTATTCATATCTATTAATTTAATCAACAATCTGCATGTCCGAAAGTTTGTTCACAAAAGAAGTAAAGTTTATGTAGTGACCACTGCCGTGCCCGGCAGTAGGACAGCTTATAAGTATACACTACTGATTTAATTACTATTAATCAACAACACTACTTACCCTTATGCCAACGGCGACTGTAATCGTAGTAAAGTAGGTATTTCTTTACGTAGAACAAGGCTCTAACATCAAACTACAAACCCTCAATAAGATTCGAAGACGAAAAAAAATTGCTAGAACCCTGAGATTATCTAACAATACGCTAAGAAAGTATCGCAGCGATGCCGGTGCGTTGTATAAACAGCTGTCACCCTCCAAGGTCCGGTCGCCAGTCGGGACCGAATCGATCGCGACGTACACTGCGTACTAACTTACTATTTTACTAACCATCTCACTGCGGCAATATAAACTTTGTGTTTTTCTTCGCTGGCTAGTATTTTAAGTGAATATGGAAGGAAAGTGTCTTAGTGTATTCACCCAAAATGCTGGCCAGCGCGAAACTCCAAAACGCAAAGTTACTAACAGCGTAACCTTTGATTTTGTTTTACAACGGGTTTGATTAAATATTGAAGCTTTAGTTTAGAGGAGTCCGCAAGAAAATTGTCCCATTTTTTTTAATTTGCGAAAGTGTGTCAATGTCTGTTGTGCTTTATAATTTAGCAAAGGTGACAAGTGAATGGTGATATGGCTAGAGATAAATTAGACATTTCGTAAAATATATGTTTTGTTTGGTACGCACATAAATCCTTCAAATATCATGAGTATTTACGAGGCTCCTTCGCAAGTTATGTTCATATCGTTAAAAATAATAAATAAATAAAATAAACTAAAAATATAAAAACAAATGCTTTTGTTGAACAAATAAATAATCCATCAATAGCACCGCTCAGCTGTTTCTCTCATTTCTTGTGTATCCTCAGTATTAGGTATGAATGAGCTTATTATGATTCATACCCAGTGCAGTATTACTTAGCGCTGTCACATACTAATGTGCCATGCCCATAGCCTTTCTGCCGGTGACGTAATTATTATCGAGATGTAGATATTTTCGCAGAGGTTGACATGCATTATGCTAGTTTTTTGGTTGACTAGTATACCTATTCGGTAGGTATAACGGTAGGTCAGACAGGCAGTCGCTTTTTGGAAACGCTAACATGCCGTCAATTTCGGTTAGACTAGTAAGCAGATCCCGGTTTGCAACTGGGATATCGCTAGATTAATCTATCTGAGAAAGAGAAATTGTACCTATTATATGCGTATTTTTACTAATACTATAAAGTTTAGAAATGGGTAAGGGCTCGCCTGATGTACATCAGGAAGACATTAACAATGCCAGCTAGAATTCACTGTGGCTTACAATGTTAGAATTTATCATCGACATATTTACCCAAAGAAGTCTCTTTTGCCTGCCATATTCGCATATTACTTGGGGTCGGCGCAGAATGCCTTTCTCTTCCATTCTCTCCTATCAGACGTCGTCACTTGATTATTCACTCCCTTTTCATTCATGTCATCCTTCACACAATCCATCCATCTTTTCTTTGCTCTTGCCCTTGCTTTATATCCCAATGTTTTTTACCCCAATAATTCATTATCGTAAAATTCTGGCGTTATTGAAATACTGAGTTGATGACTGACTGACAACGCACAGACGATGCTTTTGGTCGCAAGAATCTGAAATTAGGCACGTATAGATGTTGCTTCGTTACCGTAGGGTGTACTAAGAAAGGATTTACCGAAATTGCCAGGGGATCAGTCAAAAACTGTTGAAATAAATTTAAAAATATACTTTTACTATGCATCGGAATTATCTGTAGTTTTACTTATTCTGACGCATCCGAATAATAATACGATCATAAAAGTGGAATGGGGCGCTCAATATTTGAGATATGCGAAAAGTATTCGTGACGCGTGTAATTTCGTGCGAATTTGATGCAATACGGTCGTATAAACTGTCGTCTTAATGCGGTAAAGTAATTAATTTTGCTCTACGCTAATACAAGTGGATCTTCTCGTGGCCACAAGTATGCTCCGGGGAAATAGCTTTATACATATTTAAAGACTGTTTTTGCTTGTAAACCAGGTCAGTCAGAGGAATATTTTAGCTTTTCTGTATTTTTCGTCCACACAGGCTAACTCTGTCCACTGCTGGATAAAACCAAATGAAAATAATGCTTACCTTTTTTACTGTAGTAAAATTTTGTGTGTACACATAATTACTTAGAATACTTTGTAACTTGCAAACCCTCAGGAGATCGATACTTATTCAACGGCTGTTTTTGCTGTTCGACTTTGTCACTCTGGTTTATTTAAAAATAGATAACCAAGAAGGTCCTAGCTTCAGCTGTTCTGTTTAATGTCCCGTTATCTGTATAATCAATCGTGCCATCATCCTTGCGTTGTTAGACTTGTGCAGGCTTCTATTGAAGTGGTATTGTCTTTCGTCGAACATAAAATATTCTTGTTACTTACAGCTTTTGCTTTAGTATTTCATTTTATATTAGCGATGCGCCATGGCTTGTCATGGGTACTAAAATTTCACTCGTTCATCAAAATAGGCTAGCTATTTTGATATTAATGGGAAACATAGGTACATAGATATATCTAGTTTTTACATATCATTACGTACTGACGTATCTAGAGACTTGCAGCTTTAAAGTTTATAAGGAACTGGATACGTTCATTTTATTACACATTTTATCGCTGGCCCAGCATAATAATGTGAGATTGTAAAGTACCCACAATAGTTATTTAATGGCAAACTTCGAAAAACATTTCTTCAGACAAGTTTTCCATATTGCTCCCGCTGTTGTTCGACTCACTTTATTAAAATTTGTCTATAGCTCTCTCTTTTACTGATACAAAGCAAGAAGAGACGAGGTAAATGGTCTTTGCAACGCTCCTTGGTCGCACCTTTTTACGTGACATCTAAAACTGCTCAGTACTTTTGGTCACACTACTGTCTGTTATGATACCATCATAACTTTTCTAATTTTGAATTTCTCTAGCAGCTAATGCCTATCAAGGCGGCAAAATGAAGCTTAAATTGGAGAGGCCTACATCCGGCAGTGGACCACAAAAGCTGGTGTTGGGTCTTGCATAGGTGTGCGAAAGCTGAATGAGCGAGCTAAATTAGTTTGTAAGTTTAATAATTCAATAAACCAGTTGGCATCTAACATCTGAGTGTTTCACTTGTCTCCAAGTCTCTACACAATACACGCACGCAGTACAGTGACACATTACACTGGTGATGAAGATGATGATGTAGGTTTAATTTGACAGATCTTATTTGTTCTCTTTTAAATTCTATGGTCCCACACTTTACTTGTTTTCGATCGAATATATTTTAGCATCGCAGCAAACACAACTTTTGTAAGGAAATTTGAAATCTAACATCATCAACTAGGTATTCAGTTGTATCTTCCCTTGGGGAATTCTGCCAATTGACCTGGCTCTTTCAACTTTCAACATGCATATCTTTTTCAAAGCACCCAATAAGCAGGGATCTGTAGTAATCGACGTACAAGGAATCTTCATAGTTTCTGTATGTCCATCGCCTGTCCACTGTTTTAATCGGAGACTTTAAGTAGGTACCTACTAGAGGAGGTTAAATTCGACATTGGAGTAGCGTTTTGACTACGCCTTTAAACTGTACTGTATTTTTTTACGGTTAGCACCCATACGTGTAAATGCGCTGTATCATTACGTAAATAGGATTTCCAAGTACTATTAATAGATGTGCTTAAAATTTTTTTTTTTGTTCCGAGACCTGTTTTCCCATCTTATCTACTGCGGTCGCCGACTTACATAAGGTAATTTTTGCAGACGATATAAATGGTTTGGTCCTTGAGACTTCCCTTTAAGACCCAGATAAATGCTTCTTCAGACTGTATAATATGCGTTGCTTGACACGCATTTGACAGGCTTTTATTCCATGTAAGTTTTACACATAGTTTAAACAAATCGCGTTGATGCCTTAAAGCGGTTATTACAATCAAACAGAAAGCACATTTACCATCGCAAAAAACATAATGTACAATCATTAAATTAAAGCCTTCGATCTACAAAGCGGCCAAACAACCGTCTAACGGTGTTCAACATATTCATTGATAAGTACCAAAAGCGATAAGCCCGCGCCGGTGAGTCTTGAGACTGGCAACCCCAGGTCTATTCTCGATGGTGACTCACAGCTTACGTCACTTCTGTGTCTTATAAGTTATACACACGGTGAATACGAAATACCTTGTATAAGCGCTCGATCAACTAATTATTGTGTGTTTTAGTTTGTTTATAATTATATAGGTAGTATGTTGCTAGCATTTGGCCGCGGATTCGATCATGGTTGAAAAGTTACATTATAGGAAAGTGAAAGGTATCATCATCATCATATAGGTATAGAAAACTTCAAATCACAATCAAACAATCTTTGGATCTGAAACTTAAAAAATAAATAACTTCTCTCTAGTACGTCAACCTCACCCTCTTTTTCAACCCCTTCCAGTTTTATTTTATAGACAAAGTAGCCTATGTCCGTTTTATCAAGGTCTAATTAATCGATGCTAAAATCATCATTTTCGGCTCAGCAGTTTTGACATGCAAACGGAACAAAAACATACAGACTTTGTCATTAGTAGCGAATCAAGATATTTTCGTATTAACATAATTATTGTCTCCACACCTGATAACTGGTTTGTTACATGATATCTTGATTTGTTGGAGCGATATGGTTTTAGGACGTGGCTTTGTTATGAATGCGATTTTCGTATTTATTGCTTCCTTCTTAAAGTCTCTCCATTTGTAAATTTTTTGTTAATGTTTATGCATGGGCTGAGATCTCCTGTTTCTTTGAACAATATTTTCTCGCTAGTTTTGGTCATATTTGTCAGTGTTCGGCAGGAGGTAGAATCATGAGATGCTCCTAGAATTGCTACTGTTCATAGGCATGCGATCTGCTTGACTATTCAGCGTCTACAGTATGGCAACCTGGGCAAGATTACGAAATATGTAGTTACGAGAAGTTGGCTAAGCCATCAATGTCGCCGCCGCCACATTTCACAGTTTGAAGTTGCATCCTGTCCGCTCTATAGAGCCCAAACATGTCACGCTAAATAGCTCAAAAGCTCAAAAAAATTAAGGCAAGAAGACTCATGTGCCCATTATTTTGCCACAGACGTCATGTTTTTTAATAATTTCACAAGTGACTCCATAAACAAGTCGCTAAACTACTTTCTTATGATGAAACTGGACTACTTCGAGCGAGTTTTATTGTTTATTAAGTTTTTTTATATTTACTACTGTTTCACGTATGATATTTAGCTTTCTTAACAAAGTTTGTGCAATTCTGCGAATCTATGCTAAAAGAGGTTCTATTCTAGCATGCTCGTTGCCGGTTTCATAGTGATTGGCCTGCCGGACAAACTGTTTACGGTGTACCTAAAAGCTTCCATCTTTACACTTCACCTAGAAGAGAGGTACCATGCAGTTACCAACTGAAACGTTTTGACATAAGTCTGCTTCGTTGACCCCGAAAGTAGTTACATGGTTAGGCTCTTGGACTGAAGCGAGAGTTTTCTAGGCATAAAGAAGGGGTAATTTGGGCAAGAGTGGGCGGTTGCCAATTTTTTTTTTTATTAACTTCTTGCATCCTGGCGTGGCATCTTTAGCCTCTTTAAGACATTCTATTATTATTGAACACACATTAACACGAAAATAAGAAGGTTATTGCCAGTTGTGATATATTCTTGAAATGGAATTCATAGAATAAATTACATTCACTTGAAAAGGAATTCATAGGGTAAATTACATTCACTTGAAAAGGCGTGTCTAAAATATTTTGTAGTGCATTTACTTATTACGCCTTTTGCGCCAAGCTTTGTATATTTTACCATTTTCTGTAGGTAATTATACTATTCTGGCAATATGATCTAGCTTACACCATCGTCGTACGATTAGCCATTATCTCTGATTGTTCTCTAGCAATAAACCATAGATTTGTTTGTTTATGATAGCGGCGATGCGATGTAGGTCAAGGCAACAGCCGGACAGCCAATATGAATTTATTTGAATATGTAGGTTTTAATCACGTAATTAAGCAATAGCGTTATGTAAATTATTACTTAAATACCTAAAGTAACGTGTGAAATCTATAATTCTATTTAAGTTTGGTAATAAGTATTTGTCATTTAATTAGCTATTCACGACAGTTGTCGCTAAGTTTTAATTAATATAAATCAATTGATTTCAATAGTAATTACTTATTGTTAATATATTTCCGTGTCGGTTTCATACACACTATGAATGACAGTTTTTTATTATCTAGTACTCCTCTTCTTTCAGTCACATATAAGCATTTTATAGACTAGGTACTAGCTTTTGTCCGCGAATTCGCTTTTTTCGCAAAACATAGCTGTGTTTTCTATACGTTTTTCTGTGGTGTAAGCTTTATTATGGCAACGTTTCACAAAACTCGTTTAGTAATTTAAACGGGAAAGAAAGGACAACACAAATTGACAAACACATTTTTGCATTTTGTTTTGACGTAGTCGCCCGGGTGACGAAACGTTTAGGGATATGATATACTAGCTTTCGCCCGCGGCTTCGCCCGCATGAAATTTTAATAAAGAGTAGCCTTTGTACTTCCCCAGGTTTCAGACTATCCATATCAAATTTCATTACAAACGGATCTGCACATTAGACGTGTAGCATACATATATTATAAACAGATAATAAGTACTTAAAATTACTTTTGTTTTTATAGTCATCAAACTTCAGGTAAAGATTAGTATGAGTTATTCCTCGTTTCGTACTACGACTTATTCGTACCATGGTACGAATCAAGGAAAGATTATTTTAATATATTTTTCGTTCACTGTTTCGGCCCATTGACTTTACTTTTACGAAATTTATGTTTTTAGTACAGTCAGCAACAAAATTCTTATAAGGAAGATAATAAGTGATTAAATAAAATACTCAGGATTGTAAAAATATGTTTTATTGAAAATCAAAACAAAATATCGAGACATTCAGTCTCAGGCTTATTCAGGTTTTTCTACCAGGGTTGCATAACACACTTAGATATGTTTTTCTATTCATAGAAAGTTACGATTACTTAGTAGAGTTTTAAGAAAGTTATCTACTTGAATGTCCTAAAATTTTATGTAGTCCTGGTACATCGTCAGACGTAACACTGCGATTAAGTAGGTAGGTATTAGAATAAAACAGTGTAAAAGTGTAGGTCAAAATGCAATGCCTAAATAGTTTTATTTTTTTACTTTGGTAATAAATCACAGTACAACGCAATCCATTCATAAAATAAATATTCCTACCTTATAAGTTTCAAAACATATAAAAATAAATCTGTCTTAAAACAATATCAACAAAAAAGATAAAATCTTAAAATCTAACGTAGCTATGTACAAATAACACATCAATCACAAATAACAAATCAACATAAAAGTAGGAAGTGTGGTTTACAAAAAATACAATGAAACAAAACGGGTGTAAAAATAAAGTCAACTTTGACACGGTATAACTGTTTGACTAATTTTATTAGCTTAAAATCATATTTAACTATATCTATCTTTAAATAAAACAAAATCAGTAATATAGGGACTTAAAAGTCTAAAGAGTAAACGTGACTAATAAAGTAACATGAAAGTAAAATAGAATATTTTCGTTTTGTTTGATAACATTGAAAGTTTTAATGTTGATAAAAAAATCACAGTAGAGAATCACAGAATAAGCAAATCAGTCCCTTATACAAAGTCTTATAAATTCTTTTACAGGGCTAACAATTCCACACAAAGATCAATTGGGATTTCACCACTTACATTAACAATATTAACAATTCTTATAACAATCACAGTTAAGAATCACAGAATTAGCAAATCAGTATCTTATACTAAAGTCTCATAAATTGTTTTACAGGGCTAACAATTTTACACAAATATCAATTGGGATTTCGCTCCTTACTTTAACAATATTAACAATTTTGATCATCACAGAATTATCAAATTCGTCCCTTATACTCAGTCTCATAAATTGTTTTATAGGGCTAACAATGCCACACAAAAATCAACTGATATTTTACTTCTTACATTAATATAATTTTTTTTATATAAAATGAAAGTCAACTGCAACAAAAAAACTGCTGAACCATCTTTATTTTTTATTTTTAGGTCATATTTGTAGCCGCCACGTTTAAGAAGGGACTTGCCCCTTTTCGATGAAACCAAATTATATTCAATTTTGTTGACTGAAGTTGAAGGCTCTGGCTGCGAAATTTCAAATCTATAAATTAAAAATATATATTGTAGTAAGTACGGATATTATAATGTATCTTTTTACGCCTAACCATATTATTTTAATGTAAAACATCTAGAAATAGCATTGCAGTTGTTATCTACTTCCTCAAATCAAAACAAAATGGCGGCTCATGACACTAACCGTAAATTGCCAATAATATTGCATTTTTTAAGATTATGCATCATTATTTATATGATTAGGTTAACCTATTTCGATATTGTTGGTTATTTGAGCTAGACTGGAAGTCTAATATTACAATTTCTTTAACTTTGTAAGTAATATATATTAAAAAAACAGACATATTATACTGAAACTTATAACTGTCAACAAAATTACAGTTTAAGACTTACCTTAAAACGATATCATTTTTTAATCACATAACTTCACTGATTGACACACATTTACTACATCACGATGTAGAATAAACGTGCGACGTAGCCGGCAGTACAAAGTATGACTGAGGTCAAAAAATTATCTCCTAGCCGCTATCTTTTTGCACTCATTAAGTTTATGGTTCTATATATCGCTCTAGGATATGAAAGGACAGCGCGCCTTTCTACCTGCCGAACTCCGTCTTAAAAGTAATCCATTGTATTCGAAATTGAACAATGTAAAATACATCCCGCATTATTATTTAATTAGTAGTAGTACCATCAACCCTATTAAAATCGTGTAGAAACAGAAACAAACAAAATAAATATTCTCAACAAATATTTTAAAGCATTTTGTTGTTGACTGTACTTCGAACATTTTTTCACACAAAATGTAGAAATTAAATCAATGGGCCGAAACAGGAACACAAAATAAATTAAAATAATAATTCCTTGATTCGTACTATAGTACGAAAAAGTCGTAGTACGAAACGAGGAATAACTCATTAGTATGTAGTGTATATTATTAAAGTTATTGAAGAGCTTATAATTATACCTACTGAATAGAATTGCAGCAAAAATAAAAACTGAAAGCATTACCAGAAAGTACAAAATCAGACCGCCCCTCCTCCCCACTGCGCTTCAGCGCACCAACTCATAGTCTCGCGCTTTTACTAACGCTGCGCTTAGGTCAATTATATCGTAAGCTCTATTCTGCCAATCAAGCCCTTTCATTTGATACCCATATTGGGGTATTTGTGAAAAATATGTCATCCTCCATTTTATGGCGACAGCCATCTTAGATTTTTCATAGTGAGCCCTATTCTACCAATCATGCCCTTTCATTCGATACCCATATTGAGTTATTTGTGGAAAAAATGTGATCCGCCATTTTGCGGCGACAGCCATCTTGGATTTTTCATAGTGAGCTCTATTCTACGAATCAAGCTCTTTCATTTGATACCCATATTGGGGTATTTGTGAAAAATATGTCATCCTCCATTTTATGGCGACAGCCATCTTAGATTTTTCATAGTGAGCCCTATTCTACCAATCATGCCCTTTCATTCGATACCCATATTGAGTTATTTGTGGAAAAATGTAATAAGTACGCCATTTTGCGGCGACAGTCATCTTCGATTTTTCAAAGTGAGCTCTATTCTACGAATCAAGCCCTTTAATTAAATACCCGTATTGAGGTATTTGTGGAAAATAAGTTATTCACCTTTTTGTGGTGGCGGCCATCTTGGATTTTTCATAGTGAGCTCCATTGTACCAATCAAACCCTTTCATTAGATACCCATATTGAGGTATATGTGGAAATATGTAATCCGCCAGTTTGTGGCGGCAGCCATCTTGGATTTTATATAGTGAGCCCTATTCTACCAATCAAGTCCTTTCATTCGATACCCATATTGAGTTATTTGTGGAAAATATGTAATCCGCCATTTTGCGGCGACAGCCATCTTGGATTTTTCATAGTGAGCTCTATTCTACGAATCAAGCCCTTTCATTTGATACCCAAATTGAGGTATTATTGGAAAATAAATAATCCGCCATTTTGTGGCAGCGGCCATCTTGGATTTTTCATAGTGAGCTCCATTCTACCTATCAAACCCTTTCATTCGATACCCATATTGAGTTATTTGTGGAAAAAATGTGATCCGCCATTTTGCGGCGACAGCCATCTTGGATTTTTCATAGTGAGCTCTATTCTACGAATCAAGCTCTTTCATTTGATACCCATATTGAGGTATTTGTGGAAAATAAGTAATTCACCTTTTTGTGGCGGCGGCCATCTTAGATTTTTCATAGTGAACTCCATTCTACCAATCAAACCCTTTCATTAGATACCCATATTGAGGTATTTGTGGAAATATGTAATCCGCCAGTTTGTGGCGGCAGCCATCTTGGATTTTTCATAGTGAGCCCTATTCTACCAATCAAGCCCTTTCATTCGATACCCATATTGAGTTATTTGTGGAAAATATGTAATACGCCATTTTGCGGCGAAAGCCATCTTGGATTTTTCATAGTGAGCTCTATTCTACAAATCAAGCCCTTTCATTTGATTCCCATATTGAGGTATTTGTGGAAAATAAGTAATTCGCCATTTTGTGGCAGCGGCCATTTTGGATTTTTCATAGTGAGCTGCATTCTACCAATCAAACCCCTTCATTTGTTACACATATTGAGTTATTTGTGGAAAATATTCAAAATATCTAATCAGCCATTTTGCTGCGACAGCCATCTTGGATTTTTCATAGTGAGCTCTATTCTACGAATCAAGCCCTTTCATTTGATACCCATATCGAGGTATTTGTGGAAAATAAATAAGACGCCATTTTGTGTCAGCGGCCATCTTAGATTTTCATAGTGAGCTCCATTCTACCAATCAAACCCTTTCATTTGATACCCATATTGAGGTTGTTGTGTAGTAATATGTGATCCGCTATTTTGTATCGGTGGCCATCTTGGATTTACAATCATTTAAATATTATCTTTTAATCTCGATGACAATATGAGTGTATACCAAATATCAGATCAATCATCAGGAAGGGGGTAAAATTCCAATTACTAAATTTGACCCAAGCAAACAAATAAAGATAATACAGGATTTTCGCCGACTTAGTTGATATTTTTCCTTATAGTATGGCAATATTATAAATTTTTTTTATAAATTGTAGCCTATGTGTTATTCTGATGAATAAACTATATTACTGTAAAGTTTCATCCAAATCCGTTCAGTAGTTTTTGCGTGAAAGAGTAACAAACATCCATCCATCCGTCCATCCATCCTTCTTCACAAACTTTCACATTTATAATATTAGTAGGAAGTAGGATGATACATTTAAAAGTTAAGTAGCTTTCGAAAAAAGTTCGTGTAGCCGCTTGAAACTATCAAGCAAATCTGTTATATGATAGGTTACATCAGCTGCTTTCGTTTTTTTACCGTATATCCTGTAATAGCGTCGACTATTTAAAATATAATAATGCTTCTTGTTTAATACGCCACATAGTTATTCTTTGTATGAAACGAAAGTGTCTTAAAGCTACTTATGTGCTATAACAAGGTAGACTTATCTTCTAAGTTATTTAAGGTTTTGTTGATTGATTAGATGTGCTGAACATCGGCTGCTCTGTTGGAAATTGGAATGCCCGTAGGTAATTTGTGAAGCAAATCTTCTTTTTTTTTATAGACTCACGCCTGAAGAGGTAGGCAGAGGTGTAATATTACACCCACATTTAGCCATGAATTTTTAGGTCCCACGTAATAGGGGCCGAGCCTATTGCCGTACCGGGCACATTACCAGACTCCGTGCTGTTACTGGGAATTTCCTAACGGAAAACCCAATAACACTTTGCCCGACCCGGGAATCGAACCCGAGACCTCCCATCCCACGCGCACATTTATGCCGCGAGACCAACGAGGCAGTCTGAAGCAAATCTGTATCAAATCAAAATGCTGCACTAATTATAATATTATGTATAATAGATTATGCCCGCGGTTACACCCGCGTTATTTGAGGCTACTGCTCCGCTCCCGTGGCTCACAGCGTGATGTTATATGGCCTATAGCCTTCCTCGATAATGACCTATCTAACACTGACAGAATTTTTCAAATCGGTACGGTAGTTCCTGAGATTAGCGCGTTCAACCAAACAAACAAACAAACAAACTCTTCAGCTTTATATATTAGTATAAGATTAAATAAGTTTGGTAATAAACATTAGGATGGCAGTTTATACCTCTACTGAAAATATTTCACGTTCACGGCACCAGAAAATATTACTTCAAAATATATCTAAAACATCCGAAACGTCAATCAAACATATGCTCTGTCGATTGACAGAAGCATGAGCAGTTGCCGCGCATCCACCAAACCAAACCACACAGTTACTTGGCCACACCACAGTTATTATGCCGCACCATACCATACTTAATTACTGTCTTAAAAATATATGTATTACAATAAAACTCAGCACAAAAACAGCTCTGTACATAAACATGTGTGTTCCGTCACAATGAGTTTGTTCACGTGAAATATAATCGCTCAAAGCTCGGCTTTTATTTCCATCAGATAAGCTTTTACCGTGTGAATGTGTAGCACATATACACAAGCTTTCTTTTATTAATTGATAATGGCGGTGTTTGTTCCCTGTAGGTAAAGATAACATGTCTTTAGCGCCTTACGTGTATACAATTACGCAATGGTTTTCTCGAAACACTGGCAATTTGAATAGGTGGGTCCACACAGAGCGAGCAGCCTCGCGAGGCATTTGCCGCGCGAGGAAACAGTCCCCAAACGAGCGAGGCCATAGAATAAAGCTGCGTTCACATTTATCTGACGTGATCTCTCGTGACGGTCTCTGTCGTAATTACTTACCGTTCACATTTGTCTGTCGCCGTCTGTCGCGATCTGACACAATTTTAAATCAGTTCTGTCTTGACTCTCGTGGAGTTCACACTTTCGCAATGTTTTTGATGAATTATCCGATTCAGATTAAGTAGATATCCAATTATATCCATAAATTATATACATAGGATTATATTATTTCGTATTCAATTAGCTCATCTATAGGTACTGTATACGAATCATATTATAAAAGGGAAGTCAATTAGTTCGTCGTCCATTGCGCACAATTGCAAACGCGCGTCTGACGCTTTACGACAGACAGTGGCGTGTCCACATGAGTCTGACGAGTTGTGTCGTGCGAGTTAACTGTACGGAACCTAACAATGTTAGCTTCGTCAGCACATCTCTCCCCACCAAATTATCTAGATAATCCTATTGTCATCTTAGCATTAATTTATTATAAATACCTTTGTAGATCTAACATTAGCGATTACTATTTTATATATTAAATATACTGTTATAATTAAATAAATGTTTTTTACAATTAATCTGAGTCCAATCTCTTAATTCGCGCTGTACCGTCCCCACACCCCTCCCCCCTCTCCGTCGTAGACCGGGACATAGTCTGTCGCGACACGACAGACGACGTCACGACAGATTACTTCAGACAAATGTGAACGCGGCCTAGAGCGCGGCAGCCTCGGCACCGTAGGAAAAAACAAAATTGTAGTTGTCATAAAGTTTGAATTCAGAACATGAAAATATACAGTCCGTTCACAGTTATTTTACCTCTGACAGAATATGTCGGTGTTTATTTTCTTTATGTTGGAATTGTACTCTGTGATGACAGGAAAGTAAAATAGGGTTACCCGTGCATAACATTTTACCCAATATTAGTGGAAATGCTTCAAAAATTCAAATGCTTGAAGCTCATGACCGCAAAGTGGTTAGATTACCGCCATACCACTGCGAGCTAAACGCAATTGAACTTATGTGGAGTCTCATTAAAAGGCGAGTCACAAGCAAAAATTTAGGACAAGAGGCAACCAACATTGTGAATTTAGCTGAAGAAGCTTTTCAATCTATCACTGCAGAAGACTGACAAAAACAATGCAAACATGAGCGCCACATTGAAGACAAGCTTCGTGAAACAGATGGGTCTACGGATGCTGAAATGGACAGGTTCATAATAGAATTAAATTCTGAGTCTGATACAGAATATGACAGCAGTTACGAATCATCATAACATTGGCAGTCCACATGGATCATTCTTATAGACTCACGCCTGTTTCCATGCAGGGATGCAGAGGTGTAATATGACACCCACATCATTCTTATTCAAAATAAATATGAAAATTAAATTTAGTTTTTGTATTTGATAATTAGAACCTCACGTTTGCGTAATTATGATGCGTTTACCTTTATATATTAAATAGACAACATTTTTATTATAACTACTTATCTTCATAGGAAATTAGTTATTTCGTAAGAAAATAAATGTACATGCATATAGCCATGCCAATATCAAGAGGTTTTGTTACAAACATTACTTCCAAATATTTAATACGATCGCTTAGGCAATAAAAAAATAAGTACATTTTAGCAATAATGTATATTTAAAATGGGAGTATTATATACCAAATATAGCAACACAACGCCCAGGTTGGCCAATCTAACAGCTAGAGGTAAAATAACTGTGAACGGACTATAGTTGAAAACTATTATGTATTGCGCATGTATCAAATTGTCGACTTGTGAATTAGAGTGAAATAGTACATTTGCCATCTATCGGTCTACGTATCAATGTGAGATTGTTGGTCTCTCCTCTCTCTTATTTTTAATTTTGTTTATTAATTTTGTTTATAAATATAGTACTTGGAAATGATCATACTGCAATAGGGTTGTGGCATGTGTTTTTACTAGCCGGCTGCATGACTGACGCCAATTGCTGTACCTACTTTGGGTACTAGACAATGGTAATAATGGGCCATAATATACATATTTACTTATACTTACTTTTTTTGTAAATATATACATAGAAACACCCAGACCAAGACAAACATTCATGTTCATGCACACAAATGTTTGACATGAGCGGGAATCGAACCCGCGGCCTTCGGCGTTGTAGTCGCTTACACTCCCGCTTTGCCAACCGGTCGTCGATTATTGTTATACCTAAAGGATGGAATAGGTAGACATGGAAAAAAATATAGAATGAATTATAGGAAATTAATATCTGTAGGCAAGGATACTGTAACCGAAGCACAGACTGAAGGATTATTATTCGTACAATAAATAGCGTCAAAGATGAGAATGTTATGATGAATGTATCCTCCGTCATTCAGTGACCAGTGGATAGGGTATGCGACTGCTGAGTGGAGGTCCCGGGTTCGATTCCCGGGTCGGGCAAAAGTGTTACTGGGTTTTCCCGAATTCTCAGAAGCAGCATGGAGTCTGCTGATGTGCCCGTTAACGGCAATAGGCTCGTCCCCTATTACGTGGGACCTAAACGTTTCATGGTGAAATGTGGATGTAATAATATTATAACTCTGCCTATCCTTACGCGGATACAGACGTGAGTCTATAAAAAAAATGTCCAACATACAAACACATTTGCGAATTTATATTATTAGTAAGGATTATTATGTTCGAGCGAGGCACGAAACAGCGTACAGACCGCGGCAAAACAAAAAACCAAACTCGATGGCTCGGCCGCTCGGTCGCTCGCCCGCGGCGGCACACGCGCTTGCCTCGGCCGCGGCACGTCCACACAGAGCGCGCAGCCTCGCGCGCCAATTCCTCGCGAGGCTGCGCGCTCTGTGTGGACGTGTCTAATTCGGTAGCTCGGGCGCACGCTAAGCTAGGCCGCGGCGGCACATGCGTTTTCCTCGACCGAGCCACGTCCACACAGACCGAGCAGCCTCGCGAAGCATTTTCCTCGCGAGGCTGCTCGGTCTGTGTGGACCCGCCTATTAGCATTAAGTAACTCAGATATACATAATATATTCTGATATTGTAATTATCGACCAAACATTTATATTCTTGGCAAATTTGTGGCTGCATCTATTGACTCGCGAAGTTAGGCGGGTTCAACACGGTTTACTGATGGTGACTGATCACAAAAGACATACAAAAGACCACTCCATGTCTCGGAGAGCAGCCATGCCAAAGAACTCAGATATTTACATAGAGGCGCATTTCTTATGGGCGCTCTGAGACAAACTTTCTGTGACCCAAATTGCTGCTTGACGGCGTGGCAGTCGCGCTGTGACAGCTGTCTCTACGAGAGCAAGAGAGACAAACGTTCCTCCTGTGTATCTTAACTAAGAACTAAACTGGAGACAGTCCCCACTTGGAATCGGCACAAGAAATCCTTAAGAACTGCGCTTTTATGTAAATCTGTATTCATTGTCCCTACTTTCATGTAGATTTATAAGACATTACGAGTAAGTCTTTGAGTTCAGATATGGTCAGACAGTAGTCGCTCTATGGAAAAGGTTCTATAAAATCGGTTAAGACTAATGAGCATACTCGGATTTTAAAAAGTCTGGGTTCCGGGAAATTGGTCATCATCATGTTAGTGATTAACATGATGATGATCAATTTCCGTCTATCAATGTCCGCTTTAGACTTTATGCGGCTTACGTAGATACTAGTACTAATAGTTCACCGCTATTAATAAAACACCTCATCCCAAAATTCTACAAATTCCAAGAACTAAAGTTACCTGTTCTTACATCACACTCACAAAATCAGAACGTAGGTAAACACGAATTCAAGATATGATTCTTGACCTATAACCGGTGAAATCAAGGTTGAGGTAAGCATATTAAATAAAAAAATCATTCGTTTTACGTCATTGAGGCGATCGTAAAAGCTTAGGTGTGGTTTAGTACTGTTTTACGAACCCCTCTCTATTTGTGGGATAGGGGTGGGATTGTTCGTAATAAGTGTTTATTGGTGATGCTCTGTCAGTATTTTTCTTCTGTGTGGAAACTGCAGTATCACCTACATACATACAATCCGACAGAAAAAATCGCGATTAAGGGCGGTTTCAAATTAGCGTATTTTTCTGCGCGTATACGGTCGTTTCTGCATACGCGCTTACACGCGCGCTACATTACGCGCGTCAAAATACCGGTCTCTCGTAAATGGGCATATATCGGCGTGTTCGCTCGAAACTGTAGTGACATCTTGTCGGTGTCAACATGGATTTTGACGGCCCGCGCTTATACGAGCTTAGACGCGCGTCAACGCTCGTACAAGTTGTGCGTATGTCAAAAGGCGAGCCTATACGCGCCGTCAGGCGCTTCCAAAAACGAGCTTATACGCGCGTATAAAACGCTAATCTGAAACCGCTCTTATGCACAAAAGAATTACGTTGCTTCTTCGGCTCTACAAAAATATTTGACACGTATTTACATGCTCTCAATGTTGTGTTACTTATCTATAATAATATGCACCTATACGCTTAATGGCCTCCGTATATGACAAAACAAAGTAAACGATGCCAAAAGTTCACAACAAAAATTGCGTAATAGATTAATATGTAAGTGTCACCGCTTACCAACATATTGGAATGACATCAAATTCAGTTGCTAAACAACCATATGAAGCGGTGCCGTATAGAAGCCAATATTTACTTTTGAAAAAAACGCGAATATTATACACCGACAACGCGAAACCCTCGTTTTAAACACTTCATTAATCTAAAGTGAACTTTAAGTTTATAATGACATCACTTTACACAAAAGCGATACTTTATCTCGTTTTTTTGTTGTTGTTTACTAATAAACGCGGTGTGTCATGGACGCATGTTATGACTATCATTGTATACGCGCGTGCTCATTGTAAACACGTCTAGCAAGCAGGCGAGCACTCTTTAATATGATTCGACTATGTTTACTTACTGAATAGTGGTAGACTATTTGATTGGGTTAATCAAAGATCTACTGTCTACTGCGCAAGATTGACGATACTACACTTTTTAGAATTGCGTAGCAAAGACAAGGAATTATTGCAATTTCACCCCGTTCATAAACTCGTATCAAAATATCCCGATAAGCGGCAATAGGCTCGCCACCTATTACGTTGGATCAAAACACTGGCGAAATGTGGGCGTTTAATATATGCCTCTGCCTACCCCTTCGGGGAAACAGGCGTGAGTCTATGTATGTATCATAAGCTCGTCCGTGGTTAAATTCTGATATTAAATCTTATAATATCTGATTTAAACCACAGGCTTTTAATTTAAAAGCACTAAAGCTTCAAGACTCGTGAATTTTCACGTAGGTACTTGGTGGTGAAAATAAGACGCAACCATTCTTTGGTCTAATTTTGTCTCAACGTCTTTGTCTTTGATCTGCTGTCTTTTTGTTAAATTAATGAAGCGTGTATTAACTTATTCGAATAATATTTACAATTGTCTTATGACACCTGCATGACCTATGATTTGATTTTATCAGGAGAAAGAACACATAAGGCACTGAGATTCACTGTAACTATTCATTTACTTAAACATCTTGTTCCTAATAATCGTGATCAAATCTAACCCATGTACCCTTCCCATCTTTCCATCTATGAGGTTCGTTATTGTGCCTTCCGTACTCGCACCATAACTCTGGTCTTTTATTCACGCTGTATCAGATTCGAATACTTTTGACCAGACGCGATCGATAAGGAATGGCCTAAATATTGGAGTTGCTAAAATATTCATTGGATAAAGCTACGTGACCACAGGTGAACCTGTTAACATACATTGAATAAATAAGTACAGGTCTCTGGCAGAGAGTTATTAAAATGTGTAATACAAGGGTACTATATTTATAAGGTTTATATTACTGCAAGGGAAAATCGATTCTGTACATTTTGCATGAGACAGTAACATCCATACATACATGCTTACAAACTTTTGTATTTACACATAGCCCATGTAGTCGATCTTCGAATAATCCTTAGATGTAATATATCCACTTATAGGCTGGCAGCCTTTAATCTCTTTACATTGTAACTACACAATTAGGCTGTATAAAAAACTCGCACATCGTTTTTTTATTGGTAGGCTGTTCCTATAAATTCCTTTGTTTTTCACAGCTCATAGAGTAAAAAGCTAGCCCGACTATCCATATTTTTCCACAGCTCACCAATTACGAGCTTGCTTGGCTATCGTTAGAATCAGTTTATTAAAAATCTAAAAGCCTAATAACTCCCCAAATGACGGCAAATCGTGACTGATCCCTCGATAAAGTGATTGCGAGTGGCGATAAATCTCGCTTGATAGCTTGCCGCGTGGAACAAGACTGCTATCTCACGTCACGATATTTAAGATCCACCTTGTTTTCTTTTTGAAGAGCGTAGACTGTCTCTCTTTGAGCCTATGGCTGTTGTTGCCGAGTACCCGAGAAAATAAATATATAATTAGTATGAACTTATATAATTTATCCCAAACATGATCGTTGTTTCTTATAGACGTTTTAATTGAGACATCAATACATTTATTATCACAAAGCGAATTAGTTCCTCTATGAGAAATTTGAGAACACTGTGTCTTCGAAATCAACCCTTCTATGAAAATGCAATGGCAGTTTTTTGCCTTAAATTTTCTTCGCAAAGTAGATAGATAAGTGTGACTGCTCCACTTTTAACACTATTTTTTTTATAATCATCAGGCACAAAATATCAAACTAAACTTTGAGAACACCACGAATAGTCCCATACAGGCATCAAACCCGCAACAATCACACCACACTTACGGCCACCCGGTCCCAATATGGGATCTATCTATGGGTGGATGATTTTGCATCACTAATCTCCATCCATGGATATATCGAATAATAACCGGCCATTAAACTGACAAGCTCTCCGTTTATCTGCCAGATATAATACACATCTTACTTTTCCTAAGTGAAAACGGAACAAAATGTCAAAATAATTCCGGCGGTTCGTTGCTCCAAACATAGGCGACGTACAGTCGACGACGGAAGTCAAGTCGACACTGAGATATTTATAAATCGTCTCATCTTAATGTTTATTGAGAGATTGATTGATTTATCCGTCTTAAACAACTAATTAAAGCATAACTTAACATATGTAAAGCAATACGAAAAGAGTGATTTGTTACTACCGAATTGGAACCGATAGCCTAGTGGAGATACCAACAGACTGCACTGCCATGTCAGGATATCGGTTTCAAATCTACGGCACGCACCTATGACTTTTCGGACTGATCTGCGTATTAAATTGTTAATTATCGCTTGCACCGAATTTTCATGAACAGTCGTTTTGTAAAATGTTTTGAGTACATAATATCAGCTATTATATTATTTAAATTGCACATTCGATTATGATATAATTATAATAATAACATAAAAATTTATAAATTTTCGTTCATCACAAAAATAACCCTTTATAAGGCAGAAGAAACGGCTGAAGCTACAGAAATTAAACTTAGTGGTATACATCATG
Source organism: Euclidia mi (assembly GCA_944739405.2). NCBI lineage: Eukaryota > Metazoa > Arthropoda > Insecta > Lepidoptera > Erebidae > Euclidia > Euclidia mi. Next base: position 58,435,146 of record OX123196.2, on the reverse strand, counting down.
TGTGAGCACTTTATTGAAATTTCGGAAAAAAAAGTATATATATATATATAAAACAGTACATAGTGTCCATTATTTGGACAGAGCCGTACTACGGCTTGTGGAAGTTAGCAAAACATGGAACAATACATAGGGCTACCTGGCATCGTATGCATTGTATCTTCGATTTTTTGCTGTTAGCATTGCTGCTGCAAGCCCTGCATCGTCTGTAAGAGTCTAGTGGACCGGGGAGGTGGGATCCAACGTCTGAAAGCCGTAGATCATCTGGAAGACCATACTTTGCCTTCTGCCGGCTATCAACTTTTGGTCTTTTGCATACAAAAGATGGCAAGTTCAATACCCTCTTCCTTCTGCTCGTAAAAGTGCCAATCAAGTTTCTTCTAAGAAGTGTACGAAACTGTAAAGTAGACATTGGGTAACGCACTTTTTGAGCATACAAAATGTAGGCATTCGTAATTGCTGCATCCACCATAAAATAAAATAGTCTCATCCACCACCTCCTGCTCCTCCTAGCTACAGGATAGGTGCCTCGCTTTTGATCAAAGCGATCGACACCCCCCATCCTTTTGGTATACTCCACAACACCCAGAGGGCAAGGCACTTCTTGCTTCCTTCCGTCTTTTTGCGTTCTCATGCATGTTACTTTTTCCTTAGGATGAAAGGCGGTACTAAGAATGCTGACTAATTTTGTGTCCATCCATGTAAAGCATGCTACATTTCGGTTAACCCGCCACTTATATTGACCCCTAGAAAGTTTAGGTTTACCTTTCTTAGCCATCAGATGTTTTAGTGTCCGGGGTAAGTTAGTTATATTGGATCTAACTGTTGCTGTAGAATATATATTATTCTCATACAAGCTTTGCATTAGTTGGGTGGAGGCAAAGAAATGATCAAATGTTACATGTGCGTTTTCTATCTTTTCTTCAATAAGTACTTTGCAAAGACTATTCACCACAGCTGCTCTTAAACCAAATTCAGTATCATTGTCTTTTTTTCCAGTGTACACCTCAAATTGAAATAAATAACCGGTGGTACTGTCACATCTCGCCCATATCTTGAAGCCTCTTTTTATTGGCTTGTTTGGTAAATATTACTTCAATGTACTGTGCCCTTTGAACTTCACCATACATTCGTCAATGCTTTGGGATGACGAATTCCTAGCTCCCTTTTGAAAAGCCGTGTTCATTGAGATTATAAGGGGCCGAATCTTATATAGTTTATCGTATTCAGGCTCTCTTCTTTGAGCCATTTTCGTATTGTCGTTTAGATGTAGATTTTTCATTATCATTTTAAATTTTTTTACAGTCATTATGTCTGCTATTTCTCTCACACAAAAAAAAGGATCTGTTCACACTTGTTGTTGACAAGTCTATATTGGGGAGAGGGTGCACCCCCATCAAAACCAACATTCCTAGAAAAGCTTGTATTTCCTCATTTGAGACATCTACCCAGTTTTTTTTGTTTATTTTGGGCAGCATATAAATTTGTCTGCTCTGCAATTAGAGATAAAACTTCGTCAGTGAAAAAAAAACGAAAATAAACGTGAGGTCCACTTTTGTTGGGAATATTCTGGTGAGACTTTAGAGGAATATCATCAAACTTGTTTCTTGGTACATCGTGAGGGAAAAGTACCTTCTTCCAATCTTCATCTTCAGAAGAATCAGTTTCAGAATCAGAAATGGACTATTGTTTATCGGCTCATTGCGGTTTGGACCATCAGCTGTTTCGGATTGATTTTGTCCGCTTACTCTTCAGTAAGGACTACGGAATCCTGTGGTTCAAAATTGGCGGCATAACCGTTATTTGAAGATGACGGAGAAGCTAAAATATCCTCAAGGTCTGATGAATTTGGTGGCAAGAATATGGCCTCACTTTCCCTTTCATCACTTTCGTGACCATCTTCAGACTCCTCGCCATCCGATAACGCAAGAAGACTTTCTAAAGTTTCCTCAATTTTGTCTAAAGGAATCACTTTTCTCTGTAACCAAAAAAAAAATGTTTGACTCAGACGGGCTCTGGGCAATATATGGACGTCATAACAAAACTCCCAATTAGTATAAAAAAGATTCGTATCCGCATAAATATACTGTATTACATCAGATTTAGAATATATCTAACAAAGTTTAATTCAAATCTTACCCGTCCACTCATTTTTTTCGAAGATTTTTGTAGATTTACGTAGCACTATTAAAACCGACACAATTTTATCAAATGACATAAAACATCTGTTTGAACTAACTTGGCGCCATATTTTTTTTTCTACGTTTCGTTTCTCAAAACATTCAAGAATAAATCACTGCTAACAACAAACTGTGTTGCCAAAGTATTTTTTAAGATATTTCGTCTAATGTATAATGTCCAATATATGGCCAGAGCCTTATAAAGGGATAAAATATAGTTCTTAAAAAGTAATTTAGGTAAAATAATGAGGTGCCTGTACTAGGGTAAACTTGTGCCCTTATGGTTATTAGTGGATTATTTTTTATTCTCAAGTATCTCTGTAGAGTAGCCTCGAATTATTTAATTTAATCTACACACTATCTATATATAAAATATATAAAATAGTTACTCATACTACTACAAAAAACTAAAACCGCGACGCTTAACTGAACTCCTTATATTGTACACGAACCTGGCATCCATAACGGCAAAATTCGATTTATTCCTCAATGAAGTAAGAACATTCAGACCTACATTTATTTTAATAACTGAAACACATCTACACAGCGAAATAAGTGACAGTATTCTAAATATACCTGGATATGTAATTTATAGGCATGATAGATACGCTAGGAAAAGAGGTGGTGTCTTAATATATGTCGCCCCTGAAATCAACGATATGCCTATAATTGCTAGGGTAAACCACTTAGGCCAGGACTCCCTGTTGGAAACATTGTGGCTTGATATTGAATTCCGAGAATTGAAATTCACTTTAGCTTATATCTACCGTCCACCATCTCATATACTCCAGGAATCAGATAAAATTCTCTTTGATATGATTGAAAAAGCAGCAGCAGAAAAGACAGTATTGATTTTTGGAGACTTTAATTTACCCAACATAAAATGGTCACTTAACCAACTTACTAATAATGATAAAGTTTGTGAGTTATTTATGAATATGTATGCTAATAGTAGTATGAGACAATTGGTTACACAGGTTACTAGAACAAGGAATAATGAAGAGTCACTATTGGATCTCATTCTATGTAATGATGACACTTTGATAAGTGACGTTGCATATCATCCCCCAATAGGCAAAAGTGATCATTTGGTTCTTACTGCTACAATACGAATAACTGATTTTAGTGATGTCAAAGCTACTAAAGAATTACAATATGATTTCTTTAATGCCAACTATGATGTGATTAACACATACTTGTCAGAAAATTTCAATATTAACGGTAGTTCATCTAATGAGGTGTGGTTTGATTTCAAAAACCAGATACATTTAATACAAGAAAAGTACATAAATAGAAAATGTAGCAACAGAAATAAACGAGTCCAGAAACCATAGATAAATAAAGAAATAATTGATTTAACTAAGGAAAAGAAAAGATTGTGGAGTGTTTACAGAATAGACAAAAAAAGTAGGTCATATAATGATTACAGGACCATTAATAACAAAATTGTTCAATTAAGCAGATCTAGAAGAACACACTTTGAGGCAAATATCATTAATTCGGGCGCGAAATCATTCTACGCATATGTTAGAAAACAACTTAATTGCAAGGTCGGCATCCCTACAGTATTGAAAAACAGCTGTGATGAGTTAATTGTAGAACAGAAAGAAATAGCTGAACTATTTGCAGATCAATTTGAAACAAGCTATATCAGGGAACCTCATGGCCCTCTACCAAATATTAATATGCCCAGAATTGAAAATTCTTTCAGCGATGTTACCATCACAGCCGAGCTAGTGCAAAAGACACTTCTGACATTCAAAGACACAACAGCTACAGGTCCTGATGAGATACCATCCATTCTGCTAAAAAAGTGTTCATCTACAGTTGCTGACAACATTGCAAAGATTATGAATATATCCTTGGAAACTGGACTCTTGCCTGACGATTGGAAGAATGCTACTGTAGTACCGATTTATAAAAAAGGGGAACAAGCTATTACCAGCAAATTACAGACCTATAAGTCTAACGAGTGTGTTATGTAAATGTATGGAAAAAATTATAACTGAAAAACTTAGATTGTTTTTAAAGCAGGAACACATTATACAGGATGAACAGCATGGTTTTGTTCCAAGACGTTCAGTTACCACAAATCTTCTTATGTGTGTCAATGAATGGGTGAAAAATCATGACAAGGGGCAACCCACAGACGTGATCTATCTTGATTATGAGAAAGCTTTCGATCGTGTCCCATTACGGCGCCTTATACATAAACTAGAGCATTTTGGTATACGAGGAAAGATATTGGCCTGGATTAGTGACTTCTTATCTCAAAGAAAATTGTCTGTACGTGTTGGAAATATGTACGTTGTCTACAGCGCATCCGGTATGGAGTGGCGTGCCGCAGGGATCTGTGCTCGGGCCATTGATTTTTATACTGTACCTAACTGACCTGAACAGCACATTACATCTACCGCTTTCATTGTTTGCTGATGATACAAAATTTTTTGGTAATCCATGTGTACAATCACAAGAAATTCAGAATGACTTGAATGCCATCCTTGAATGGACCAAGCAATGCCTGTTATCGTTGTGTACCGTACTACCTAGGACAGCATCAATTGACACCAGTAAGTACGCAGACAGATTTGGGCGTCACAATAAGCAAAGATTTGAAATGGGAAACCCATATTGTGAAAATTGTGAAAAGAGCTAACTCCATATTGTATCTAATAAGAAAAGCGTTCAGATGTCTCAATCCCAAAACATTTTGTGTGCTCTATAAAACTTATATAAGACCTCTCCTCGAGTATGCGTATGTTGTGTGGGACCCTTATTTTAAGAAAGACGTGATTCTATTAGAAAATGTACAGAGAAGAGCTACCAAAATGGTCCACCAACTAAGAAACAAAACCTATGATCAGCGTTTAAAGGAACTTGGCCTCATGACTCTTGAGAACCGCAGACAGAGAGGAAGTCTCATCGAGACGTATAAGATACTGAATGGCTACTATGATGATGACAGGATTAAAGAACTGTATGTAGCAAATGAAAATAAACATCTCAGAGGGCACCCGCTAAAGTTACGCCAGACTCGGTCGAAACTCAACCCTTTGAAACACTTTCTACCTAACCGTGTTGTCAAGGAGTGGAACAAGCTCCCAGAAAATGTTGTTATGGCACCCACATTGAACACTAGACACACACGCATCAGCTTAATAAGCTGCTAGTGTGGTTCAAATATAATAATAATAATAACTATCACTATCAATAATTATATTAATTCAGCGCCACTGTAACTGAGTATACGCGGCGCGGCAGCATCTCAAACATTGTAATGTTAATTGCACCAAATACCGTTCATCTTCAGTTTAGCTAACGCGAATGTATCTGTATTGAATTAATTTTCGACGGATTATTTTTTTATCTCGCGCTCTTTGCTATCTTGATTGCGTTTCTCATCAAAATTCTTGAGTAGTTCATTAATAGTCTGGCATTAATAATATTGAAGTTTTAGTAAGCTCGAGAAATCATGAACCCTAATTAACACTCATTAGTGTTATAAATGTGTTAATACATTAAGCCGTTCTTGTGGGATAATCTTTCCGAAAGTGTAGTTTTGTTTCACGCACAGATTGTCTGTTATGTTTCAGAAAAAAGTGATTATGAATCAGAAAATTTTGATGAATTAGTCACAAAGTGCCTTGTTTACAAAGGGGTCATTTTGTTTGAAATTTCCTATTTACGGGGCGATCAGAAATCTATGTAAATAAATTGCCTATGGCTTGGCCAATAATTAAATTAGTAACTTCATTTATACCAGCCATTCAATACAATTGTAATGAAAGTTACAATCTTTCTTCGTTTCTACTTCTTTATTATTCTTTTTAGGGTTCCGTACCTCGAAATGAAAAAACGGAACCCTTATAGGATCACTTTGTTGTCCGTCCGTCTGTCAAGACCCTTTTTTTTATAGTAATAGGCAGCAAACGAGCAGACGGATCGTCTGATGGTAAGCAATTACCGCCGCCCATGGACACAAGCAACACCACAAGTGTCACAAGTGCGTTGCCGCCCCTTGGGGCTGGGAAAGGGGATAGGATGAGGAGTGGGATGAGGGAGAAGAAATAGGGGATAGGGCCTCCGGCACTCTCACTCACCGAACGAAACGCAACAGTTTAAGTACTGTTACTTTACGTCGATTTTCTGTGAGAGGGTAGTACTTCCCCGGTTGAGCCGGCCCATTCATGCTGAAATCAGCAAGGCTCTACTACCTTATTCTTCTTTATTTTTCAACATTGCCGTGCCCGTCAGGGTCCATATTGCATTTTGATCCTTCGAGAATTTAGTGGTATAACTTAATTCGTTTGTCAACGCGATTAAGACCCGTCAGATGATGAGAACTACCTAAAGATATCCCATTGAAAATGTTTTCTTTCTTGTTCCAGAACAAAGGTTACAAAGTAAAAAACAGCAAGTGCAGAAATGGCAGAGGTATACGGAGCCGGGTGACGAGTTGGAGCCCACGGCTTCTTCGCCCATGAAGAGGTCTTCGAGGAACCTCTCGGACGACCTGGAGAATGGAGACGACGACGACTGTCCACTGCCGGAGGGCGTACTTACTACCAATCTAGGACTTGATATTGTAGTTGTGGCAACTAAGGTGGGGATACAATTGTATTACTAGATTTGCCGTTCGTAATAGCTCGGCTAAGTTAAGCAATGCTTACATTGGTGACCACGTGGGTGGGTGACGGCGTGTGGCATTTACATCAGAGCACTACCGTGCTTCAGACAGCAAGTGTAGCTGTCGGTACCGGTTCTTCTCTCAGGACAGGAATTGTTAGGCCATGTCGGAGGCTTTCCGGGACCGTTTGAAAACTACGACACCAGAGTTGGCCACTCCCTTTCGTACTAATCCCGATCTATACCAGGGTCCGCCTTCCTGCACATTTCTCTCCATTTTGCCCGATCTTTTACATCCTCCAAAGTCAATCCGTTGGTTCTCATGTGGCTTCCGACAATGTCGATCCAGCGCTTCTTGGGGCGTCCTCGAGGCCGATTACCGGAGACTTCCCACTCTAGACATTTTCGACCTATATACAGTACGGCCGTTTAACGATGGCGAGTCTGAAGTTCGCGCAAAAGGCGGCCCAGTATTTTTTTTACGAACAACGCGGTGACATGAAGCGGGGTGCGCGGGGCGGTAGTCTAGGCCAGTGATGCACGTTATGTAAATAAAAATTAATAGTTTATTCAATCAAAAATTTCAATCGATTAGTTTTATAATTGATTTTGCATTCATTTATTTTTGTTTTAATAATAAAAGTACTATACGATATAAAATGAAATAGATTTATTAAACCAATCAATTTAGTGAGATTTTGTTTTTAGTAAAAAAACAAATCTAATAGAATTTATTTTCTCGGTTTAAAGACCAGATTTACTTATATCAGTTATCTATTAACGATGACATAAATGAAAAGAGTTGGAACACATTTTCAATCTTTATTTGTAATTGAATATACGTTTATTTTTTCTAATTAATTTTAATCGATATCAATAAAAATCGATTAAATTGTTCGTCAAACACGTACATTGGACATCTCTTTTTTTACTTTTGAAGTTGTCGGTGAGATATAATGTGTCTCTGTCACACCTTAGTATTCGTTTTACTATCTCTGTCTTGAGTACAGACGATGACAAAAGTATTTATAGTCCATTGAAAAGTTACATATGGGGTTGCATTTATCAGACGATGCAATTTTATTTTACAGATGTGTGGGAAGGGCTATTGTAAAGCTTGATTCAAACTTATGGGGACATACCTCTTGTCCCTCGGCCGCCATCTTGGAAAGAGTGCAGATGCAGATAGTTTTTCTTGATTATCTGGTAAACTATTCGCCGCACATAGAATATGTGAACGATATTTTTGTGGCAAATTAAATTCTCTACAACTTTAGTCATAAAACTTTTATCATAATGCAAATATATAAAACATATATCTTTAGATAATGATCTATAGAGGTCCTATGCACCCATGGATACTTTCATGGGTGCATACCATGCGTGCCATGTTCCAGATACCTACTTATTTGGAATACAACACGGGCGCATTCTTAATTGTGGCTTAAGAGATGTGTCTACCTAAAGAAAAATCCGTTCGATATAATTATGTTTGTCAATGATATTGTCAAAAAAAATACTGCAGCATTCAGGTAAGTTTCTTTTGTTTCCGATTGTTCAACAGGCATACTGATAACCTTCTAAAATAGTTTTGATATGACTGGAATCAATGCTATAAGGTCTGTAACGAGTCATACTATGTTTATCATGTTTCTTAAAGAGCCGTTTTATTATGGTCCTTTTTAATTCCGTGGGAACTACCCCCTGCATAATACCGAAAATTATGTGGCTCATTGGATTTGATATTTTATTAGACACGGTTTTCAGTATCCTAGTTGATACACCATCGTATCAAGTACTGTTTGTAGACCTTAGTTTAATATTGTTTATGTTCCGGTTAAAATATCTGCCACTATAGTCCGGTGAGGTGCATTCATCATAAAATACTACTTGTATACAATTTATATAATGTCTGGCAAGAACAGTTTTCTACACGAGTATACATGCGCGGTAATTCGCAAAGGCTAGCTTCAGACCCGCCATGATTCGTCGGCCGTAGTGTACTCGGTCTGCGCATTAGATGGCTATACCATCTGAGGCGGTACTTCTGGAGCTTATACGCCACGTTACGGACGCCGAGGCTTCCACGGATGTAGACATTACGAATACGGTCAGCTCTTGTAACGTTTCGGTGACATGGAGCTCCTGAGAGTTTGTCTATGGCTGGCCAGCTCTCGCTGCCATAAAGGAGTACGGGCCGAATTATACATTTGTATATCAGTACTTTGAGTTTAGGGGGTATGTGAGTGTCGCATACCAAACCTGCCATTTTGCCTATGCTGCGCTAGTACGAGCTCGGACATCGCGTCGTGGTCAACATTGCCGGACTAATGTAGTGCGGCTCCTAGGTACCTGAACTGGGTAGGTTTCACAGCATTTTCAGTACCTACGTGGATAGTAGAGGGGTCATCACTACAGCCGCCCATGTATTGAGTCGTCGCAACATTCAACCTTAGACCACCATTTTCCAAAGTATTCTTCCATACATTTACTCAGCGCTCCAAGTTGTTCCTACTCTCGTCGACGAGAGCTATGTCATCAGCGTACATCATCCGCCATGGAGGCTGTTCCTGGATGTTGGCCGTTATAGCATCCAGAATCACTATGAATAGGAAGGGATTCAAACAACGACAACCCAACCTACTAGACGGCACACGTAAGGCGAACACTTTCAAACAACACATTAGACTTATGTTAGACCAGTGCAAATACGTTAGAAAACGGTAAAAAGTTAAATAAAATTACAGTAGGATGAAACCCATTGGAGAAGGAAGAGAATATAGCGATCATTAAAGGAAAAATAAATTACGGGCGATCTGAGGTCGGTAAGTGGATGGGCTTGCGATTTTAAGGGTAAAAAAGGGTTTATCTCGATTGCCAGCAAAACTACAAGTCCTACGGGAAAAACGTCAATGGCAAAGTTGTAGGTAATAAAAAGATCTACAACTTTTGTATTTACACTTTATTCACACAACGTCATAATTTATGTGAAAAATTCAAATAACCAAGTTTTTGTGTTTTTATTTTTTACTTTTACAATAGTTTTTCTTTTACACGAAATTTGGTGAAAACTTGCCTTTTTATGTTCTAAACACACTGTTAATGTTTTTTAGCCCTTCCCCACTTCTCTTTAAAATAACTATTGATGGGCTCAAATTGTCTGTGGGTCACTCAGGTATATACAATATTTTAAAATAGCAATAAATAGGAGCTATAATTTAAAGAAGATTCTATAACTTTCTCAAAATATTGTAGATGTCTTATTAAATATTAACTTATTTGGTTGCTAATTTTAGTTGTATATATCGATTTTTAAGTTCTTATTTATCAATGTAGCATGGAATCTTACGTTTTTCGAGTAATTAAAGTGTTAATTTTAATAAATATCTCAAAATTGTACATTATGATTAAAAAAATTCGGTCTCGAGGTTGTTTCATTTCCTTGCATTTTCTGAGAACGTTTACCTTAGTAACTTATATTTTATTCACACCATTAGAAAGTACAGATTTCAACGAACAAAACGCCGAACAATTTAAAAAAAAAGCTGATATTTTGACGTGAGAATTTTCAATTGAAAATTAGGGTTTTATTTCGATATTAAGTCAAAATAAGGCGTAAAAATAAATATTTTTAATAAAAAACATTAACAGTGTGTTTGGAACATAAAAAGGCAAGTTTTCACCAAATTTCGTGTAAAAGAAAAAAACTATTGTAAAAGTTGAAAATCAAAACCAAAAACTTGGTTATTTGAATTTTTCACATAAATTATGACGTTGTGTGAATAAAGTGTAAATACAAAAGTTGTAGATCTTTTTATTACCTACAACTTTGCCATGGCAATCGAGATTAACCCTTTTTTACCCTTAAGGCCGGCACATACCTGACGGAAGATCCGTCGCGTTTTATCGGTCGCGTAACGCCAATACATACAAATGTATAGAAAAACGTTCAACCATTCACACCTGACCGAAGATCCGTTAGTACGTCGAGCGTACTGACGGATTATCCGTCGACGTCGCGCGCACCACGCACCACGTGAATTTTGACCATTGAGTAAGGAATATACATGGAGAGGGCAAATAGTAGGTACATATAGAAAAATTACATTATACACATATAATCATATATTTTTTATTTTTATAGACTCACGCCTGTATCCCCGGAGGGGTAGGCAGAGGTGTAATATTACACCCACATTTCACCATGATTTTTTTTATACACATATATACGAAATCGACATAAAGCCACCAAACATAGTGTTGTCTCGTTTTGTCTTAGGGATATCTCTGTCAGAAAAAAGGAGATAGCCCTAGTTTACTGATTTTATTAGAAATGTCATTCGTGCCACTGTCGCCATATTTTTTGCCAAGGTTTGTGGTACGTCTGCTGTGAAATCTAATAATAATTTTGTTTTTGTGCATAAATATGTCTAAAAACCAGATAAATCAGTGCTTCAGGCTGTGTGTTTCATTACCGTATGTATGGTGCCATTCAAGTCCGGTACTTTCTCAGCGACACAGTATTGATATTGGCTCTCAGAGAATATTTTGTTACATGTTTGATACAAGGGTCGTTCTTCACTTTGCCATGTTCGCCCACATTTGCATTATGAAATAAACTAATCTGGCAAAAGATTTAAACTAACTAAAGTAACTTACTACAAAAATGACTAGGTTTCCTCTGACCGGTTCCATATCGATATCGATTATATTCTGGAGTACAACCTAAATCGCAGCCATTTTAAATTGCCCAACATTTCGTAGGTATGCACGCTAATTTCGTAGGTAGGCACGCTAATTTCGTAGGTGATATGTGAGCATAATAGCCACGCTTTCAGCGAATGTGTGCAGATACGCTCGACGCATTTTCCGTCAGATGTGTACCGATTCATTTGACGGAATAGATGCGACCGAAGATACGTTCGACGCATCTTCCGTCAGATATGTTCCGACCCTAAATTATTTACTACGTTGGCTTAGCCACATAAGATAGGTTTTGGCCTCCGATACGAAACTTTGCCATATCTTGTAATTCTTAGCCGTTTCTCGCCAAATCTTAGCTTGAAGTTTCCTCGGATCCACCACAACCACGTCTTGCCAGTAATACCTAGATCGACCCAACGATCCCCATCCTGTAGGTAAATCAAGGCATGCCTTCTAAACATTACTATCCTTACCAAAATTTCGATGTGGCCGAGCGAGCGGAGTCAGGGCGCTTTCGCGTCGCCGGTGAATAAAATCTAGTCCAATCCAATCCTGGCGTTGGTTCCATAGCAAGGAACATATGCTTTGAAATTAAACTACAGTTGGATTTTATCGCGATGTATTGGTTTCACTAAGTTATTACCACATGAGTATTACATTTGAAACGAATGATCTAGAAACTACATTTTTAATATATTACTAGCCGACGTTTTGAATTCTTTACAGAATTCATGTTCACGGCAGACTGAGGTGATATTTGTCTTTTTCTTGAATGTATAAGTTATCTCAAAGTACCCGAATATTTTTCAACTACTGGTGTTACTATTTACGCAGAATGAGCTCACAGTGTCCTTAGGTCTTCTGGTGACTTTGTCCTTCTTGGGTTTCATTAGCCTTATGACGGGGTCCCAAGCTGGAGGAACATTCCAACCATCTTCCCTATTGAAATTAGGGTATTTTTTAATTTCAATAGCCTCTCGTATCATCCTTGGAAGAAAACGGTGTTCTTTTGCGAGTATCTGTGGTTCATCAAATCGCAGGTAGTGGTTGGGTCCTTGTTTTACATGTTCACACACAGCAGACTTTGTTGAGCGTTTATGTTTTATGTCAGCTATATGTTCTTTGACTCGAATGCCTATGCTTCTCTTGTTTTGTCCAATATATGAGAGCCCATATGCTGTCATAAACCGTCTCTATGTCGCTGTAGTTCGCTACCAGTAGCTAGTCGAACAGCGCTGTTTAAAAAGCGGCTGGCTTTTGATTGAACGGCTGGTTAAGCTAGTTAACTGCGACATCTATACAAGATCTTATTGGAACAATCTACGGTAGCTTATGGTACTCGTTTATTCAATACTTATAAAACGTTAGTAGCCTTTTAATATATTATTGACGGAAGTAACTTTTTGTAGCCATAAACATAGTTAATTTGAATATTCCGATGGCCTTCTTACGTGCCACACATAAAAACTTTAGCAAAACTCTTACACATAATTGCATTTCAAATTAATTGTATTTAATCTTATATACCTACGCCATATTTTTGGGTATGAGATAGTCATTTGTGCATAAATCGCTAGTTTCTACTATAATTTCACGTTGTTATTACTTCGTATTCAAAATGGGTCAATTCGCGAACAGATTTATGTTCGCCTTTGAAGTAACATATCTATCAACGGCTGTGTCAGTAACATCGTATTAAGCCTGCTGTCCACGGTTCGTGGTTTGCGGACGGACGCCTTTGAAATTACCAGCTAGCAACTACAAAGCCTTTAAATCCCTTTCTAATATCCACTGATTTCAATATTTAGATCTTTCCATTTTTGGAGATTCTTCTTCTTCTTCGTGTCAATGGTTAGTTTGTCAGCTATATGCGACCCGCATAATATTCGGCCACTCTTATTGCGTTAGGAGTGGCCTTCCAGAGCTCAGACACAGTGCAGGTGCTCGGGCAAGAAGGGCATATCAGCAAGTGGTCCATTGTCTGCTCCAGCTTACCACATTCACATTGGGCAAGGTTGGGGTCCCTGAACCCCCATCTACACAAGTTTGCTCTGCAGCGGCCTACCTGTGTGCGCAGCCTATTTAGGGACTGCCATACGGGCCAGGGCAGGTTGTGTCCAGGTGGTAGGGATTCTTGTGGCTCATGGTTAGAGGGTGGAGGATACTTTGGAGATTTAAGATACATATTTGACATAAGCTCCGTACAAAATATGTCAAACATGTATCGCATATTTCTAAATCCATGGATATATCGAATATTGAAACCGGTTTTAAATATATCGTACCTTTGGTATGTGTCTCTGAGTGTAACTAGGAAACGATCAAAGATCAACAAAAGGGCTTAGCTATAATCGACTTGTTCCCTTCTAATAAAGTCTAATTGGTTTACTTTCAAGGGTCTTAACAAGCGTCTGCAACTTATGATCAAGCTTGTCCTGTTAAATTAATTTATTGCTTCGGTCAATAGGTTCGTTTGAAGTTCGCTTGAACATATAGATTTGTCTTATCTGTCTTAAAATATAAGACGTAGTGAGATGCAAATTTTGGGTGATGTTTTTAAATATCTCACAATAAAATTGGAGCAATAGAAGGAAGTTAACCAGCAAATATATTTTCGACTATATTTCGCACATTTAAAAACATATAAGATAATAGAAAGATATATTTTTATCGACAAACAACAACATGAATATTTCATTTCCGAGTGTCTTTAAAAAGACCTCCTGGTATTAAAGATACTCGAAAATCATTCATCATTCTTCTCAATTCGTTTGTTTTTTACCTAAGAACTCCGTTTTATTACCTACTAGCTGTCCCGGCGAACTCCATATCGCCTTTTTAATGTATTTACATTTCATATTAATTTTTAACTCTTTTCCAACTTATTCAGAACAAAGTTACCAAGAACATCAGTGTTTAATCTCTTAATTGCTAGGCAAAGTTTTTTTGCCATATAAATTATTTCTAGGGTAGAAAAACTAACTTATTGTAAGGAGATGAGAAGGTGGTATATGAGTGATATGGTTAGATCACTGATCTAGGGATATGATAAAATTACTAATACTATTAAATATTATGGCTATTAAATAATTAAATCCACTGCAAGTCTGACTCGCCCATGAAGGGTTCCGTAGGAGAGGTATCCACTGAACATAGCCATTATCTGCATCGAACATCAAATACCACTACCACTTTTTCACCACCAATAATAACTTTTTTTATATTATTATATTTCCCATCCGCCATCTTTGACCACGAAATAGATGTTGTATTTGGATTCGCCATCCCTTAAAACATCGGAGAAGATACCCATATCGACTTTACAAAAAAATCCCGTCCGCCATCTTTGATTTCCTATCCGCCATCTTTGATCACGAAATGGATGTTGTATTTGGATTCACCATCCCTTAAATCATCAGAGACGATACCTATACTGATTTTTAAAATTTTTCCCATTCGCCATATTTGATTTCCCATCCGCCATCTTGAATCACGAAATAGATGTTGTATTTGGATTCCCCATCCTTTTAAACATCGGAGACGATACCCATATTGATTTAAAAAAAACCCATCCGCCATCTTTGATCACGAAATAGATGTTGTATTTTTATTCTCCACCCCTTAAAATATTGGAGACGATAGCCATATTGATTTTTCAATTTTTTCCCATCCGCCATCTTTGATTTCCCATCCACCATCTTGAATCACGAAACAGATGTTGTATTTGCATTCCATACCAATATTGATTTTTTAAATTTTTCCCGTCCGCCATCTTGAATCACTAAATAGATGTTGTATTTGGAATCCCCATCCCTTTAAACATCGGAGACGATACCCATGTTGATTTAAAAAAAACCATCCGCCATCTTTGATCACGAAATAGATGTTGTATTTGGATTCTCCACCCCTTAAAATATCGGAGACGATGGCCATATTGATTTTTTAATTTTTCCCATCCGCCATCTTTGATTTCCCATCCACCATCTTGAATCACGAAACAGATGTTGTATTTGCATTCCCCTACCCTTTTAACATCGCAGACGATACCAATATTGATTTTTTACAACTTTCCCATCCGCCATCTATGATTTCCCATCCGCCATCTTTGATCATGAAATAGATGTTGGATTTGTATTCCCCATCCCTTTATATATTGGAGACGATACCCATATCGACTTTAAAAAAAAATCCCGTCCGCCATCTTTGATTTCCTATCCGCCGTCTTTGATCACGAAATAGATGTTGTATTTGGATTCACCATCCCTTAAATCATCAGAGACGATACCCATATTGATTTTTAAAATTTTTCCCATCAGCCATCTTTGATTTCCCATCCGCCATCTTGAATCACGAAATAGATGTTGTATTTGGATTCCCCATCCCTTTAAACATCGGAGACGATACCCATATTGATTTAAAAAAAAAAAACCCATCCGCCATCTTTGATCACGAAATAGATGTTGTATTTGGATTCTCCATCCCTTTTAACATCGCAGACGATACCAATATTGATTTTTTTAAATTTTCCCATCCGCCATCTTTGATTGCCCATCCGCCATCTTTGATCACGAAATAGATGTTGTATTCCGATTACCCCTTAAAATATCGAAGGTGATACCCATATTGATTTTTTAAATTTTCCCATCCGCCGTCTTTGATTTCCCATCCGCCATCTTGGATCACTAAATAAATTTCATATTATTAATCAGTGTCCCGAAAATGCCGAAAACGATACCCATATAGATTGTATCCTATTCATTTAGCCTTTTTTTGCCTTTGACCCAACCCTCCCCCTTCTCATCTGACCATCTTATTATTTTTGTCTGGCCCCTATAAGTTGTGGCGTAATTTTATATAGCCTATAGCCTTTCGGAATTATTGGGCTATCATAGGCAATAACAATTTTTGAAATCCGACTGCTAGTTCCTGAGATTAGCCGACATTCTCTTTTAGCCTTTTTAGCCTTTTGCCCGGCCCCAAAGGGTCAAAGCGTTATGGTATATAGCCTATAGCCTTCCGGAATAACTGGGCTATCGTATACAAAAAGAATTTTTCAGATCCGACCGGTAGTTCCTGAGATTAGCGCGTTCAAACAAACAAACAAACAAACAAATAAACAAACAAACAAACAAACAAACAAACAAACTCTTCCGCTTTATTATATTAGTATAGATTAACCGATTTCGAAATATACTGTCCGTTTGGTCCCATCCATGGATGAAATTTGAAGACGGTATTTTGACGTTAAAGGCGTTTAAACAGATCACATTAGGACGACCACAAAAATGTCAGCAATTACTACATGAGCACCCTAAAATAAGTTCCCATTTTCCATTTTAAGGCCGGCAACGCACTTGCGACTCCTCCGGTGTCCATTAGCGACGGTACTCGTTTACCATCAGCCGATCCATATACTGGTTTGCCTCCTACATACATACATACATAGACTCACGCCTGTTTCCCAGAGGGGTAGGCAGAGACTACGGAACGCCTTTTGCAACGATCCTGACATATCTCTCTTGCTTCATTCACTCCCATCAGATTCCTCATGCATGCTCTGTTGTTCAGGGTACTTCTCACCTGTCCTGTTTTGAGGATGTCTCCAATCTGGTCAGAGAACGTCCGCCTAGGTCTTCCCCTTCGTCCTGTCGCTTTCACACATGCCTTATACATATATCTGCTTGGTCAGCCTTTCGTCATCCATCCTCCCCACGTGCCCAAACCATCTTAGCATACCTTTCTCGATGCTTGTCACTATATCTTCTTTTACCCCACAACACTCTCTTATCACACAATTCTTTACTCTGTCAGTCAGAGAGACACCACACATACTTCTCAGTGCTCTCATTTCTACAGCATTTATTCTACTTTCATGACTCTTCTGCCATACCCAACTATCACTACCATACATAAGAGTAGGTACTAAGACCCCTCTATGCACAGCCAAACGTGCCTTTTTGGACACGTTTTGGCTATTCATAAATGCCTTTAGAGCTCCATTCACTCTATTACCTGCATTAACTCTTCTTTCAATATCTTCTACATTCTTACCATCTCTTGTAATTTCCCGTCATAATAAGCATGATATAACGTTTTCTCTCCAGACTGACTACATGAGCACCCTAGAGAAGGAGCACGACTACCGCGACGAGCACTTCGACTTCATGCAGCAGTGGATCCGGCGGTTCTGCCTGCAGTACGGCGCCGCACTGTTCTACACCAGCGCTAAGGAGGACAAGAACTGTGACCTGCTCTACAAGTATCTTACCCACAGGATATACGGGCTGCCGTTCAGGACGCCTGCGTTGATCGTGGAGAAGGACGCGGTTTTGATGTGAGTCACCTATGTATATTTATTGGCAGGTTTTCAATCGGCAGACAAAAGTTATTCGTAAAAATATAAACGCCATATTCAAAATTACGATAATTTGAATAATATGATCAACTGTTCTACTTCTAACTTCCACATTCAGTCAGGATATAGTTTATTTGGAATATAACTTTTATCTGAAAATAGAAAAATCTGCCCTTATAGGAAATAAAATTGCTGTTAATGAACTAGTTATTTTTAGTCTCTTACCATATTAAAATTGTAGATAAGAAATCTAGACACTAATCTTGGTAAAGGATTAACATATAGACATTATAGACGACGAATATTCTTAGTGAAAATAACATATTTTATTCTATTGGTGTGTGCTCTGAATGTTGTTCAGCAATGTACGAATACATCAAACAAACAACACAAGAAACAAGCTTAAAATGCTCTAGTCCCTTAAAACTGTTGCCATATTATTGAGGAGTTGAAGGAATTTAGTATTAGCGTATAAATCGAAGATATTATTTAACGACTCATACATCAAAGAATTAAAAGGTAATATATAAAAATGTATTGTTCCAGTCCCGCTGGTTGGGATAGCATGAAGAAAATTAGTATATTGTACGAGAACATGCAGTCGTGTAAACCGGACGATTACTACAGGGACGTCATAGTACAGCCCGTCATACGGAAAGTGAGTATTATGCTTTATAATGCGATTTGGTTTAGCCTGTGTCAAATTATTACCAATCGTTTCAGAATAAGCTTTGGCGAGTCAAATATAAAGACAATAATAAAAAAAAATATCATTTTCTAAGCCAATTGCGGTAAATCGCGCGCCGTTTTTAACGTTATCAGTTTGTAACATGAACACGCACTGGCGGTTTACCTGCGTCTGTTACAAAAACCTGCGCGCTGCAACAAACTGCTAGTGTAGTATTAGGTTAAAATATCTGTTCATTGTTATTAATAATAATTTTGTTTGTGCCAATATTCCTTATGGCGTCGGGATGAGACGATCCCATCGCCCACTGGGATCCCCCAGTGCAGTCAGTCAACCGTAAGATGGCCGTCAAACCATCCAAAGTTAGGCGAAAGTAAATGGAATGATGCTAGATGGCAGCAGCGTCTAGTATCAAAGACTTTGTGTGCAAAGGGTGATGATTACGGCAACACCTGTTACTACTCCAGCCACTGACCCTAGAGCTGGATTGACGCGACACTATACCCAAGATATCCCGAACGTTCGCATGCACGAGAAAAGTGTAGCCACTAAAATAGCTAAAAAACAACACGGCTCCGGGTGATGTCGGAATAACGACAGAGCTTCTAAAAGCTGGTGGCGCACCTGTAGTGTAAATGTTTCGGAAACTATTCAATTTCGTTATAATCGAGGCCAAAATGCGACAGGCATGGCCCAGAAGTATGGTGGTGCTTTCTTTCAAGGAGGGTGACTAAATCCTTTTGAAGAATTACAACCCTATCTCACTTCTGAGACACGTCTACAAGTTGTTTTCTAGGTTTATCACGAATCGTCTCGACCATGTCTACCGTCCATGTCATAGCTGCTCCTGTTCAGGTTGGGAACTCTACATTCAAAGTTGTCGACATGTTCGTATACTTGGTATAAATGATCCAATTGGGTAGGTCCAACTTCGACACAGAGTTAAATCGTCTAATTCAACTCAGTTGGGCGGCGTTCGGGAAGTTACGGCATACCTTTACGTCCGATATCCCGCAGTGTCCCAACACGAAAGTCTTTGACCAGTGTTGATTTATGATCGCTGAGACGTGGTCAATAACTATGGGCTTTATTCGAAAGTTCAGGGTCATTCATAGGGCGATGGACAGAAGCTATGCTCAGAGTTTCGAGAGCGACATCGAATCAGAAATGAGGAGATCCGCAAGAGAACTAAAGTCACCGACGTAGCTCTCTAATAACCAGGCTGAAGTGGCAATGGGCAGGGCATATAGTTCGAAGAACCGATGGCCGTTGGAGCAGGACGGTTCTGTAGTGGCGAACTCGTACCGGACGATGCAGCAGGGGTAGGCCTCCCGCGAGGTGGATCGACGATCTGGTTAAGATCGCGGTCCGCCGATGCGGGTGGCTCAAGATCGGTCTGTGTGGAGCTCGTTTTGTGAGGCCTAGGACGTCTCTAGGCTGACATGATGATTTAATATCTGTTGTTGTGTGGTTAGAGCGGCGCGAACCGCGAGGCGGAGGTGCAGGCGGAGGACGAGCAGGCCTTCCTGCAGCGCCAGCTCGCCGCGCTGCACGCTGGTGCGCCCGCGCCGCGCGCCGACTCGCCGCTCCGAGCCGCGCAGAGGAACACCGCGCAGGTACGTGCCGTACATGCCAATGAATAACGACCATATCCAATTGCTCGATATGATTCGGCTAACACAGTTACTTCAGAATCAAATACAATTGTGCCACTTGTGTAATACGGACCTAATACACTACCTTGTGGCATTCTCTAACTTCTTGTAACATTTTCTTCTGTATTTTGTGATCATCAATTTCGAAAGCTTTTGTTAAATTGATTTTATTTTGGATACATATCCAATTAGCATTCTTTCAAATTATTAGCGTGGAGCATATCTTTTGTTTTCTCTAATAGAGTGTAACTTTTTCTACTGGGTCTTGTGATCAACACTGTCGAAAGCTTTTGTTAAGTCGATATTTTAAATTCAATAGATTATAATTTCGTCTCATAAATAACAATGTCTTTATTAGTATTTTTTTACTTTCCAGTTGGACGGTGCAAAGATCGGCATGGGCCCAGGCACGCCCGGCAACGAGGGCGTGCTGGCGAACTTCTTCAACTCCCTGCTGTACAAGAAGACAGGCTCCCCCGCGGGCAGACCTGACGCGTCCCCTGCCGCCGCCGCCGCGCGCTCCGACGCAGCCGCCGAGCTGGACCGCCTCACGCGCGCCAAGCGTCCCCCGCCCGGCCCGCCTCCGCCCATCGACCTCAACTCCTCCTCCGAGTGCTAGCTCCAACACCATGCTGTCTCTAGGTGAGCGCCGCCGAGCTCGACCGCCTCACGCGCGCCAAGCGCCCCCCGCCCGGCCCGCCGCCGCCCATCGACCTCAACTCCTCCTCCGAGTGCTAGCTCCAACACCATGCTGTCTCTAGGTGAGCGCCGCCGAGCTCGACCGCCTCACGCGCGCCAAGCGCCCCCCGCCCGGCCCGCCGCCGCCCATCGACCTCAACTCCTCCTCCGAGTGCTAGCTCCAACACCATGCTGTCTCTAGGTGAGCGCCGCCGAGCTCGACCGCCTCACGCGCGCCAAGCGCCCCCCGCCCGGCCCGCCGCCGCCCATCGACCTCAACTCCTCCTCCGAGTGCTAGCTCCAACACCATGCTGTCTCTAGGTGAGCGCCGCCGAGCTCGACCGCCTCACGCGCGCCAAGCGCCTCCCGCCCGGCCCGCCGCCGCCCTTTTAATTTATACCAGCTGACTCAGCGAACTCCGTATCGCCTTTTAAGAGTTTTTATTTAATTCTCGTTTTCCAAGCCCCTTTTCCAAAGTTACCATTGACTTAGCGCTTAATCTCTTATCATTTCAGAGTCTATAAATGATGAGCAAACAAACGTAGATTTTTATATAATATGGAATTCCCCATTCCTTAAAATATCGGAGTCAATATCCATATCGACTTTAAAAAAATCCCGTCCGCCATCTTTGATTTCCTATCCGCCATCTTTGATCACGAAATAGATGTTGTATTTGGATTCACCATCCCTTAAATCATCAGAGACGATACCCATATTGATTTTTAAAATTTTTCTCATCCGCCATCTTTGATTTCCCATCCGCCATCTTGAATCATGAAATAGATGTTGTATTTGGAATCCCTATCAATAATCCCTGTCAAAGCGTTATATGTTATATAGCCTATAGCCTTCCGGAATAACTGGGCTATCGTATACAAAAATAATTTTTCAGATCCGCCCGGTAGTTCCTGAGATTAGCGCGTTCAAACAAACTCTTCCGCTTTATTATCTTAACTAGCTGACCCAGCGAACTCCGTATCGCCTTTTTAAAAGTTTTTATTTAATTCCCTTTTTTCCAAGCCCCTTTTCCAAAGTTACCATTGACTTAGCGCTTAATCTCTTATCATTCCAGGGTCTATAAATGATGCAAAAACAAACATAGATTTTTATACACGCTGATTTTTATTGGTTTTGGAGCGAAAGCCATCTTATTACTTATCGTTAACAGAACCTAACCAGCTAATAATATTTGAAATATAAGCTAAAAAAATATTGAGAAAATAAATAATTTAATAGTTCGAGAGCACGAAGTATCACCATTGCCGAGTGCAAACGAAATCCGTTCGATCGTGTCATATACACACATAGGTACTAGGCATTGGTCATTCAACTGCGGTGTCTGCGATCCCCCCCCACCCCCAATCCTGCGCGCGCGCCTCGCTTGCATGAGAGGCCCCGTCTGCAGCATTTCAACACGGGGCCAGCCAATAGTGGTGGCTTGACGCGGGCGCAATGCGTCACTCGTGTCCAATCACGTTCGACTGTGTTCGGGTTCATTTGGCATGGGCCAGTAGTCCGTAGCCTTGAACTTCAGTCTTAAGAAATTAGGTCAGCGAGATAGTTGTATGTCACGTTTTATCCCATCTCTTTGTGTCCGTATTACGTAATAAGTCGAGTATTATTTATGGTTCCTATGTACCTAATTATTACGTGTTTGGAGAGAACAAGGAAGAAGCGACGTGTTCGAAGTGTAGTTAAAATACATAGGTGTTAAGATAAGATGAACGAAACACAATGTGGGTGTAAATTGATTGTGATGTAGGCAGCAGACAGCAAAGGAAATACGTTAGAAATACGCAAGTAGGTACTAAAGTTTTCCATTGTTAAAATCTTTGTCTAGTTATTCAAAAGATAATGTAGGTACCTATGACAAACAACGTAACTAATAATTCTTAGTTTATCGTGTTTCTTCTAAAAGTTCATTATGATTTCGTGAACGACGTGAACCCACAGCTTATTTCAACGATTATTGATTCTTTAGTCTGAGTAATGTAAGAACTACGAAGGAATTATTGAATAGGTATAGCTATTTAGTTACATACGTTTATTGTTCTAATTATTTATTACTGCACTGCCGATGTTTGACACAACACTTTGTGTGATTCATAAATTCTTGTTTCGACTCCTGTGTCCGTTAGTGGTAGGTTTGTAATGTCCGTAGTAACACAGGACTTAGCACTAGGGTGCGGGAGTGGTTCTTAAAAAGAGAACAAAAGAAGAAAAAACATGTGTTTAAAATTGTTGGCATCGTAATTACCTAAATCGTGTTTTCTAAGTAAATTACGTATTTCTATCGGTCCGCACTAACTACCTACAACCGCGTAGGTATCAGCTGACGGCGCCGGGCGGCACGCGCGGCGAGGTCACGACCGCGCGGCGCTCGAACATACCTAACTCGAGAGAATTGTGCGTACTACGTATTTCCAACAGTTACTGACTTTCATAACTTTTTTGTTTTAGGTGCTATATGAATTTTGATTTTGAATATGAATAGAGGATTTTATTTCGGACATGAGGTTTCTTTTTCCTAAGCCAATAAAAAATCAGCGTGTATAATATTGAATTCCCCATTCCTTAAAATATCGGAGACGATACCCATATCGACTTAAAAAAATCCCGTCCGCCATCTTTGATTTCCTATCCGCCATCTTTGATCACAAAATAGATGTTGTATTTGGATTCACCATCCCTTAAATCATCAGAGATGATACCCATATTGCTTTTTAATTATTTCCCATCCGCCATCTTTGATTTCCCATCCGCCATCTTGAATCACGAAATAGATGTTGTATTTGGAATCCCCATCCATTCAAACATCGGAGACGATACCACATATTGATTTAAAAAAAAAATCCCATCCGCCATCTTTGATCACGAAATAGATGGTGTTTTTGAATTCCCCATGACTTAAAATATCGGAGACGATACCCATATCGACTTTAAAAAAAAAACCCGTCCGCCATCTTTGATTTCCTATCCGCCATCTTTGATCACGAAATAGATGTTGTATTTGGATTCACCATCCCTTAAATGATCAGAGACGATACCTATATTGATTTTTAAAATTTTTCCCATCTGCCATATTTGATTTCCCATCCGCCATCTTGAATCACGAAATAGATGTTGTTTTTGGATTCCCCATCCCTTTAAACATCGGAGACGATACCAATATTGATTTTTTTAAATTTTCCCATCCGCCATCTTTGATACGAAATAGATGTTGTATTTCGATTCTCCACCCCTTAAAATATCGAAGGCGATACCCATATTGATATTTAAAATTTTCTCATCCGCCATCTTGGATTTCCCGTCCGCCATCTTGGATCACTAAATAAATTTCATATTATTAATCAGCGTCCCGAAAAAAAATTATCAATGGTTCATTTTACTATGATACTCGTAGTACTCGGATCGGTCATAGTATTAGTATTGCATTTACCAATTATCACGTATTTTTGTGGATAGTTTTGAGACAGTTTTGGGACTTAGTGTTTTTATTTTTTAACTACATAAATATGATCAGTTAAAGATACTTAGTGCTGTGTTAATTTTTTTGTACTAATTAAAAAATATGCCGTGTGGTTGACGGCATAGAATACAAGTGTCACCACCCCTTTCTTCCCGTGGGTGTCGAAGAGGCGACTAAGGGATAACACGATGCAAATACCATCTTTGCGTAGAGACGGAAAACTCGACATCAAACCCCTATACGACTGCCTCGTTGGTCTCGCGGCATAAATGGGCGCGTGGGATCGGGAGGTCCCGGGTTCGATTCCTGGGTCGGGCAGTGTTATTGGGTTTTTCTGTCACGAAATTCTCAGTAGCAGCACGGAGTCTGGAAATGTGCCCGGTACGGCAATAGGCTCGCCCCTTATTACGTGGGACTAAAGTATATCTGGCGAAAAGTGGGTGTAGAAATGCACATCTGCCTACCCCTTCGGGGATAAAAGGCGTGACGATATGTAATTAAAAAATAGCGGTGTATATATTTCTTGTGTGCGTGTGTATGTCACTGAACTCCTCCTAAACGACTGAACCGATCTTGATGAAATTTTTTGTGTGTGTTCAAGGGGACTTGAGAATGGTTTAAATTCACAATTTAGTCCACTGGAAAATGTTTTTTAGTTAATTTTTAATTTTTAAGTAGTTGTGGATTTCGGAATGATTCACTATGGAACCGACGGACTGCGCTGCTAACTTAGTGTCAAATCTTATATTAATAATTTCGTGAAGGAGTACATCGAAACCTTACCTGAATAATAAAACATTAAAAAATAAAGATTTCGAGTCGACAACATATATCCGCAAAATTCGGATTGTCGAGTATTTTGTTAAATTCTAATGGTTCTGACAGACAAATCACAGTCGCCATATTAGCCACTCTAGCAAAACGTCACAGATACCGGATAACATTTTGAGTGCTACTAAGTCTTAGTACTAAGTAGTTTGTATGTGTAAATACTTTTTGCAGTTATATAGTATCCGCCCAATACGACATAGAATGCCGACCGAACATAGATGATATACTATAACTAGGGAACCCCGAATTTACGCGAGCGAAGCCGCGGGCAAAAGCTAGTATTAGTATAGATTTATCGGGGACTGATTTCTGATTTGAACCCATGCCATCTGACAACATATTGTAGATTATGCGTATTTGAATGATATGTTTTGAACAATTGCAGGTACTAGTAGTGCGGCGGGCATACGTACACTCTGGCCCGCCCGGGACGCTTGCCCTCACTCACACATCGCTGGCTTGTACTTGTGTTCGCACGCACACTCCCGCGCGACACGGTAAGCGACCCAACGCTCAGAGATTTCTTCCAATACGTGGCTCTGCTCCTGTATTCGGTTTATACTTAAACGTACGGCGGACGGAAATTATTAATTTATCAGTCCACCCGACGGTTCCTTGAAAGATTGGCTGTTTTTTTTTAATAAAACTGTTCATAATAAATAGTTTAAGACCCTTAGTTAATGAAGTGGTTTCGATGCCAGTAGGTGATACGCGTTTTTATTTTCTTATTCCATCCAGTGAAGTCGACCTGAACAGAATCTCTAAACGTAGAACCATATCAATATCAGTACAATAGCTTTCATCTAACGAAGCATGTGTGGCAGCTCATGACAATCAGTCTTTCAGAACCGTCTTAGGTGTCGTCGGTATAGTGCTTACTGTGTGATTTTGTGAAAGGATAAACAGTTCCGTATTCAAAATAATATTAACACCTTTTTTATTATTATTCTCTCTCTAGACTTTTGTGCGCTGTTCAAAATAAGGTTGTTTTGCTTTTTTTCTCAAAATAACACAGTATTACTTGTGTATCGATACGCCACGGCATTGTGAATCGCCGCGGCGCGCCTCGGCGACAGTGATTGTATTATGTAACGACAATTTTAGATTTTATATTAATTGTAAAATTAACTCGAAAGGGTCCGGGGCATTTTAGGTGTATTGTTACTGTTTAAAAATGTGTAGACAATTTTCTAAGAGATTTATGGATTTATAAACTAGATTTCGAATAAATAGTTTCCACTATCAGTATTTTAAATAATATCACACTCTTCTATGTAATTTTATAGTAACACAAAAAAGTTGTTTTTGAGGCATTTCTTTATTATTAA
Source organism: Euclidia mi (assembly GCA_944739405.2). NCBI lineage: Eukaryota > Metazoa > Arthropoda > Insecta > Lepidoptera > Erebidae > Euclidia > Euclidia mi. The sequence goes on along the minus strand of OX123196.2, from coordinate 58,408,632 downwards.
AATATAGACGCTCTAAGCGATATTCTTTTCTGATAGTAATATCTGTATTGGGCGCGCAATTTACATGTGTAAAGAAAAGTACCAATAAAATGAGCTGATACTCACCTCAAAACATCTCAATAAATAATATGTGTATCTTATAACTTTATTACATGACTTGACATTATACAATAGATCGCCTAATATACCAATTAGAATTTATATGTAGGTCTACTAAACAAGATATATATTGTTGTAAATAGTGTATTTATACAATGTATGGCCAAAAGTGCCCCGCCCTAAGCATAGGAACAAGATATTTCATACATTTCCATTATTATCGATACTAAATGCGAATTTGAAGTACTTTTCTAATAAAACGCAACGTTTATTTGTAACTTTGTTTATGATATTAAAATAAGTATTTATTTAGATAGAATTCGAGGTAAATGCTGGAACACACAAGAATAGGTAGTCTGAATACAATTCAAGGCTAAGACTAGTTTGAAGTCAACTAAATGATTGAGAAAACATAGCTAAACGTATTGTAAACAGATTAAAATTTATTAAATTCATAAAATTCTAGAACTGTTATTGAACATCTTTTGACGCAAAGCCGTGATAATTCATATATTTTTTTAAGATACAACAATGCTTAGGCATAAGTCTTCTGCAGAAAACTGTCAAGTAGCAATAAGCAAACAGAACAATGTTTGTTGTTTAACAAAGATGTTTACTGTTTGACAGAGTGTCGGAGATATTCTCAGAGGGCTGGTATCATTTTGGGGACGAAGGCTGTCTTTTTTTAACTGTGTTGCCAGTAAGATACCCTTGCAGTGTATATTCCAGCACTTGCCTAAAATACGAAAACGAAAACATTACCCTAGTGAAAGGTTATGTTATCATCTGAGATTAGGAAGTTCCATAATTGTGATCTTCTATGAAGACTGTCGGTGCAATGATGATACATGGTTTTATGCACAATGAAGTCACTATTTGTACAAACCATTAACAGTGTATGGGTAAAATAATAATACGCTATTTGTTTTCTTTTTTTTTTTGCTCATGTTTTGTATTTTAGATTCGCTTTCCAATCGGACTCTAATGGTGACCTTTATTGTGTCGGTTAACTGAATTTATTTATTATGGAAATATATCAATTATTTGGAATTTTTTTTTTTACTACCCCAACCCGTATGATATTGTTTTTAATCTTTACATTGTGACTGTATAAGATTGGATTATGTTCACATGTGGTGCAATACTGAACATTCCAAACCTAGTTTGGTGCTTATTGTAATAGTAAAATTATTATTAATTATAATGGAGTTTCATTTAACGTGTCTTGCCTGGGCTCTCTTCTAAATTCGGTTCGAATAGTAAGTATAATAAACACTAAAGGTCACTATTATTCCATTTAAAACTTCTTATCGAAACCAAAAACAAAGATACACACTGTTAAAATAAAAATAAAGTACGAATTCATATCCTAGAGTACTTAACAATTTAGCAATTCCAAATGATAATAAAAATAAACAGATTCAAAAAGCATGGCTTTTCCTAAACTTAAATAAGTATTTATATGATAAATAAAGATATCTTTCAACTTATAACTTATTAACGTGATTAGCTTAGGTATTAATTAATTTTAGCAGTGTGCTTTTTGACAAACTTATTTAGGTCAATTTATGCTGTGGAGCTAATCAAAGGTTATTGGCAGCTAGAAGTGCTAACTGTTGTGCATCATAAATAGATTTTTTCGTAATCACAAAATAACAAGAACATATTTGTGAAGTATCTACTAATATTGACAGGAATAAAGTTTATTTGGATTATGTACTTGTATGATTAGTCAGATAGTTATTGTCGGTTTATGTAGATGATATCATGACATTCAGTTGCAATTTCGCCAGGCACAATGACGCATGGTTAGTAAATAAGTCTGTCAAAGACACGCATTTAATGTTATAATAATAAACTCATTTGTATGATAACGGAGAAGTATTGGCAAGTTTTGATATGAAATATTTGTACAAGTTATTGGTGTGGTTTGGAGCTAAAAAGGCTGGATTATTGTCTATTTTTATAAAGGGGATAAAATGTTAGGTGGCTAAAATGCATAATTTAAATAAACATAGACATATTTGTAACGGCGGGTCGGTGTTTCTTCGACCACCTTAACCAAACGCTTCGCGGCAATGATATGTTAACGTGGTCACCTATTTATACGTATAATATCTATTATTGATAGTAATCAAATATTTTTATATAATTGCATTGTAATCCTATTTAACTGAATCTAACCCTTGTAAAAAATGTGTACCATGATATTTCGTTGAAAATTCTCGAACGCAGTTATTAGTTTGCTCATTTACTTTCTATTTTTAACTTTTATGTACTAGTCAAACTATCAGTTGATTTTTTTTATTGATTAATGACTACCTACATCTCTTTCTGTGATATATTTTTGTATGTAGATCAAAATGATTTCCCTGTAACCTGTGCATGATTATTAGCCACATAACATCCTCATATAGGCATAGATTTTTGTTTCATGCTCAACTGTTATGCGAAAGACAATTCCTTATTTTTCTTCTGTTGATTTTGTTTAGTTTATGATGAAAAAAACGTGACATTTTAATATTTATCCATATTTTTCGAAGTAAATTAAAAGTATTTATTTAAAAATAGACTATAAATAGTTGGCTGTTTAAAAAAACAATGCCATTTTGGTTGTAATAATACAGTTGAAGCTAAGGCTTAGTGATTAGTTAGATTCTCAAAAGATAATTTTTGTTACGCTTCGCAATAGGTTAGATTCCAATATTTAATAGCGAAAACATTTTAGTTTAAATACGTTATTAAAGAAAAATATTACTAATCTTTAAGCGATGCGCGATGGTCCGTCGGCCAAGTACGAACGATTTAATTGTATTGAGTGTATAAAAGTATTTATGATAATATGGAATTTTAAAAATGTAATAAAAGGCAGACAGTGGACATCCATATGTACTGGTAACATGTTCGTTATGTTTTCCATCTCACTATTTGGGTGTAATTTCATCTTATAAACGATAGTTTAGTGGATCAAGAACCAAATACTAGGAACTTCCAACACAATATTTTACATTTAAGAATTTCAAATGCAGCTTAAATTGTCACTTGACAACATTGCTTCTACTAGTACCTAACTAGATAATACGCTAAATTGCGAACGTTTTGATACACGTAGGGATATTTATATTTGAGGGTCGCAAGACCAAAGGTCAATGGCGCAAATCTGGAGAATACATATCGAGACCCTAGGTGCCTTAGAGGGCACTTTAAATGTCATGCTCAGTCGAGGAATATAGTATCATATGTAATATTAGTAATATTTATATTACTGGTAATACAACCGAACGAATTGTTATCTCGTCTTTGTCATTTCCTTTGAGAAGACAGAGATAACACAATTTTGTACTTTGGCTATCTTTGGTCCACTAAATTTTCCGCTCTATTATCGCACACTCATCTCTGTAAAAAAGTTTCTTTACAGAGTTAATGCAGTGATTATACACATTCGTATTATAGCAGCCGTTATCTAAATGTAAGCTTATAGGCGGTATAACTGTACATAATTTGAATAAATTAGCACGGGAACTGTTCTGATCAAATGTTGTGTTTTATTTGTTAGCAAAACCTAGAAAATGCTTTTAATAGCATCTCTTCGAATTTCATTATGTCTTATGTTCCTAGCCATTGCCATAGTCTCTAGATTGCGTGTTACCAAGCTAACGCGAACCCTAGATCTCATAATCAGCAGTCCCAAATACAACAACGAGGTAGTGACGCTCAGTTATTTAGTTGCATAACGTTCGCAAAATAGTACCCGAGTGTCAAAGGGATAATTTTTCGTAAGGACCAATTCGCGAAAAGGCTCATTCTCAAAAGGACTTATTCGCAAAACGGCGAACAATGGAACTGTCCACGCAATCTATGTTGACAGTACTGTATTCCTTGACTCCCGAACCCTCCAGTACAAAAAGTTCTAAATTAACTTTTTTGTAGCGGAGGAATGAGAGTTATAATGACACTGACAGTTTCTACCCTGGTATACTGAGAGCTGAGACTGGTAGACGCATAGACTAATATATAACGCTTGTCATGACGATCGCTCGATACTCGTTACTTTGATTTTTTGCCCAAATACCGACAAGACAGACCGACGGCTCGGAGAAGCGGGCGCGCACGAGCATGTCGTATTCTTATACAATAAGAAAGAAAGAAAGAAAATACATTTATTGGGTTCATAATAATATCTTATAGTTTAGTAATTATTAATTGCCAAAGGAAAAAAAACATTATTTAATATTGTTGGGCCAAAGTCACCTACACCAACAAACAAAACGCATAAGCGCGAACGTAGCCATTTTCTTACTTTGTAATTTGACATCATTCTGTCAGACAGAAACTGTCATTGCATTTCAGTCATTTCATTGTTGAGTTTTACTTGATCTTGATGTGATGACGAGGAGCTGTATATCGTAGTGTTTTTATTAGGAGACCGTAATTATTTTGGCAATTACAAGGAGATATATTTCGTGATAAGTGCAAGTCAAGACGAGTTATTTCAATACATGTTCGTTAGTGTCGGTGAACAACGTTAGTGCTAGTGAGTAACGTAAGAATCTAATAATAGTTTTTTTCGTCAAATGTCTAGTGAAATTTGAAATTACTGTTGTTATGATCGATATTTAATTTCGAAGTGGCGGGTGACGATATGGGGCAAAGTCCGAGCTCCGTGTGGAGCAAGAGTGGCCGCGGCAATTCATTTCGGAGGTTCGTGCGGCGGAGTAAATTGAACAAGTCAAGTTTGAGCCACACGTTCAATTTGCCGCCTTCTGAGGATTACCCCGAGTTGATGAACGTGAATACCGCGACAGAGGAGCAGCTGATGACGCTGCCGGGGGTAAACAGGCAGCTGGCGCGCGAGATCGTACGGCATCGGCAGATGATCGGTCGATTCAAACGAGTGGACGACCTCGCACTTGTATCAGGTAAATAATCGTGACAACCTCGATACAATGTAATTTGACGGCAATTTTAAACATGTGACCCAGCAATTGAACAATGCAAACTTTTTATACTTATGCTAGTTATTTCGGCTCAGTGTCAGTATTTTCAGATGTGTGTTGCACTTCCACTAGCATGTCAAGGGCTCAATTCAAGCATTCATAATTGCTACTTTTTATTCACAAGTACTTGGCTAATTCTCTACAATTGTTACTGGCACATTATATTGCTGTAAACCACAGTAAGAATATTTTATATTTTGCTGTCTTTAGTGCTGCGAAAAATAATTTACATTTAGCAAAGATAATAACCACAGGCTTTAGTTATATTAGAACTTGTTTTAGAGACAAAGGCTCCTTATTTCAGTTAAGTAATTAACATGTGTAGAGAACAGTATCCAAGTTATCTGCTTAAGTTACATGTAGTTTATATAGTTTGTATGTTCCTAGAATGTGTTTCCATAATTATTTTGTCTTATGAGACTTGTTGTGGATGGACTATAAGTTTCAACTTTTTTTATAGACCAATATGTTTATCTGAGGTTCAATTGCCAATAGAGCAAACTTTAAATATTTACTTACATTGTTAGATAATTCTGTGTGGTAGAACTGAGCAAATTATTTTAAATGATAATCTGTTTGAATCCTAGTTTATGGAAGTAATAAAAAGAATAAGTATAAAAAACACTGTGGTTCTAAAGTGTCTATTTCAGTCTACTGTAAAGGATTGCAAATTATAAATTATTATAATATAAGTTGAACTTTACCCTAAAAATGCTGCAATATACCTTTAACAAAACTTTATTTAGTTTAAAATCTTTGACAAGTATTATATAAAATATTTTTCTGCATATGAACTAAAATTATTGACATGAAATAGATGAGCCAATATTGAGCAATCTTACTATCTAGCATATCTACTATGATCTAGTTATTTCCGCTGACAGTAGCCAAATGCAAAATGCTGCATCATAGATATATTAACAATATGTTTATACATATTTGCCTATCCAAATAGAAAGTTTGTTAGGTACTTTTGTTGTAAGGCTTCTAAAAGTCAAGTTAGACGGATACTTAATTAATAATTTTCTATGATAGATTGAAACATCAATAAATAAATCAAATAAGACAAAGGTAATTAATTTAATTTAAAATGGTTCTTATTTGACTTCATAAAGTCTACAAAAATAGTATTGCACTGATATTGCTAGTAATTCTGTGTACTAATAACCTAAATTTAGTTCATTGATATCTTTTTCTCTTTAATATAATTTATCTTTATAAGTTTAAAAACTCAAACCCTACTACGTAAAAAAATACGATAAAATTTGTGTAGCCTATGTCACCCGCGCCAATATTACGAATCTTTTGACACCCCATTTATTAAAATCGGTTTTGTAGTTTAGGCGCTACGGTGGAACATACAAACATAAATACATAGACTGCCAAAAACATTACCCTTCCTTTTGGCTTCGCCGTAGTCGGGTAAAAACTAAATAGATGTAAATTCTGTTATTTTCTATTTCTAAATGGAGTTCTAGGTGATAATTGTACATACATACATATACTCACGCCTTTTTTCCGTCGGGGTAGGCAGAGACAACAGAACGCCACATGCTCCTATCCTTACAAACCTCGTGATAATTGTGGCCCTTGAATATTATAAAATGAAGTTCTGGCTACTCTGTCTGTCCATATGAGAACAATAAAAACAACTGTACAATTTTTCGTATGGTTTCCAGTGACAGATAGTGTGATTTTCTAGGAAGGTTTAGGCATCTAATTGAATTGACATGCGCAGTCTAGTGTACATTGAATATGTCGCAACTTATTTTTAAAGATTCATCTGGCCTTTTATTGTACTGGCCTTTTGTTGAATAGGCTCGCCTCCTATTAAGTGGGACCTAAAATTCATGGCGAAATGTGGGTGTAATATTACGCCTCTGCCCCTTCTGGGATACAGGCGTGAGTCTATAAAAAGAAATTATAAACATAATTCGATATAAAGTCTAATTAGAGTCATTAGACAGCTTTGCATGATCTCATAGCATTCATTTACCTACTTATCTATTTTTATCCTGGTGTTACTGACTGATCAAAAATAAGGAAGATATCCAAAGCCACAGATGCCTTAAAACATGCGAAAAAACTAAAGTGGAAATGGGCTGGCCATGTAGCAAGACTAAAGGATGAAAGGTGGACAAGAACAGTTTCCTTGTGGAATGGTCCATTAGGAAAGAGATACAGAGGTAGACCCTATGCAAGATGGCAGGACGACATCACCAGGATTGCAGGCTTGAGGTGGACAGAAGTAGCTCTTGATAGAGTTGAATGGGCAGCTTTGGAGGAGGCCTTCACCCGTGAAGGGGTTCTTGCGACTCAACAATAATGTTATCAAACTTTGATAGAATGCCTAACACGCAAGAAATAAAAGGCTTTATTATTATTATTATTATATTATACTGACTGATTAAATTAACATATACCTACTTAACGCACAGCCAAAACTACTGGCCACAAAAACCTGACCTTCGGCATTTTCCTTGGAGACTGTAGAGGTGCACTAAGAAGGGATTGTCCAAAATTCTTACGGGATTGCGACACCTTAATTTATCGTAGTGAGGGTTTTCTTTTTTTTTTGTTTTTAGTTGCTTTTCTAATTAAATACACAGAATAATTCAAATAGTCCGTGTGGTGATGGATTAAGAATACAAATTGTCACCACCCCATATCATCCCATGGGTGTCGTAAGAGCCGACAGAGGGAGCATATTATGCAGAGAACAGCACTGTAAGAGAAGGAAAACTTGATACAAACCCTATACCAACCTGCTTGGCCAGCGTGGTATAGTAGGCCAATTCCTCCTTTCAAAGGAGAGGCCTAGTCCAGCAGTGGACTATTAAAGGCTGATGATGAGATGACGCAGAATAAACAGAATAACTTTCACACATTATCTGACTCGGTCGGATCGTCTGATCGGTAATCAAACCTATGTCATGACAAATCCCACAAGACCATAGAGCCATTCAGTATCTCATGATATGTCAGTTAAATTGAAAAGATTAAAACATAGCACTGTTTATCTAACCTCGTGGTGAACAATGATTATTAAGTGTGCACAGTTTATAAACATTTATCCATTCTCTGCCAGTAGGTTACCCAGTATTGTTCAAACAAATCATGAAAACAGAAACATTTTTCTCTTTACAATGTGGCCCAGTATGTGATTTGGACAAAACACATAATAGATAACAAGGTACACAATTATGTCTGTTTGTAGGAGTAGCATGTAGAGACAACCAATATTCAATTGCTGTTACAAATTATTAATTAAATTGTTATTGTTTATAAAAATATAATTTGTAAGCCGTGTGGTTGACGGCATAGAATACAAGTGTCACCACCCCCCTATCTTCCCGTGGGTGTCGTAAGAGGCGACTAAGGGATAACACGATGCAAATACCATCTTTGCGTAAAGACGGAAAACTCGACATCAAACCCTATACGACTGCCTCGTTGGTCTCGCGGCATAAATGTGCGTGTGGGATCGGTCCCGGATTCGATTCCTGGGTTGGGCAGTGTTATTAGGTTTTTCTGTCACGAAATTCTCAGTACAAATTCGCAGCACGGAGTCTGGAAATGTGCCCGGTACGGCAATAGGCTCGCCCCTTATTACGTGGGACTAAAGTATATCTGGCGAAAAGTAGGTGTAGAAATACACCTCTGCCTACCTCTTCGGGGTTATAGGCGTGAGACTATGTATATATGTATGTATGTAATATTTATCCACGACCAGCCCACTTGAGTGCTACTATTTTAAGTTAATCATCAGGGCCATTTTCTTATAGAGCATGAAATTTGAAATAATTCTGAAAAGCCTAGAAATTGAATACTGTTATATTTTATATTGAAGTAGCATACAAACTTCGAATTCACAGCCGAAATCGTCAGGGATTGAGCAATGATAGAATAGAAGTTATTACTGCAGGATGAATTATTGCATGCTTAACAAATATTATGTATGGCTGGATTTTTCGTGTCATTGGTTATCACGACAATTACTGCTAGCAAAAAGGAGAATCTAAAGTTACCATCACTAAACTGATCCTATCTCTTTCAGGTATTGGCGCCGAAAAGTTGGAACTGCTTAGGCCAGAAATATGCACGAGCGCTCGAAAGCAGATATCCCGAGCGAGTTCGTGCACGCAGTCCTTGGACAGTGTGCGCCTCTCCTCCGAGAGCAAGCTGTGCTCAGTGAACTCCTCCAGTGTGTTCCAGTTACAGTGCGTGCCCGGCCTTAACCAGGAAATAGCGGCCAATATCGTAGACTATCGTAACAAAAAGGGACCTTTCAAATCCCTAGACGACCTCATCAAGGTCCGGGGAATGGACATAGTTAGACTAAGTGCTGTGAAAATTCATTTAAGTTTGGAACCGAGAAAGTGTGAGAGTGTTCAACATTTAACGAATGGACATGTGAACGGTTGGGCTGACCTGCCTTCCACGCCGAATGGAGTCTCCAGCACACCCAAGACTCCTCACAGGAAGAGTCTGTCGATGCCAACGAATACTAAGTTCCATATGACATTGCCAAATGGTTTCGCGACAGTGCCAGTGAATGATATCCTAGACTTGCTCTCGGCGTACTCGCATAGGCCGATTGTAGAGGAGATGTTCATGTATGAGCGAGACGGAGTTAAGTGTTGTCGTCTCGCGTCATGGAACCTACATCAGCTCAGTGTAGAAAAGATAACGAACCCAGGTGTTAGAGAAGTCGTCTGCAGGACTATTTTGGAAAATAAGTGAGTAGACATTTTATCCAATTATGTTTTGTTAAACTTTGCTTCTTGTTAACATTCTGGTTGCAAAAGCAGCAACAAAAATAACGTGGTTAATATTTTCTTGACAAATTCGATCTTGCAACTGTAGCCTTCATATTAATCATCGTATCAAAGTTGCGACAGATCCGCGTTTCTCCCGCTTCTGTATTGATTGATGCGCGACATCATCACAATTTTATTGTAGCTATACAGAGTCGTTATAATTCGCTTGGTAACCACACCATTTCATTTCGGGGGTGTTGTAAGTGGCGACTAAGGAAAATACACGACGCAAATATTTTTTCTGGGAAGAGACGGAAAACTACATCAAACCCTACACCAACCCGTCTGTCTATCATTGCATTGAAAGCTAAAGAATAAAAAATTGAAAGCTAAAGCCTCCTATTGATTCACATAGCGATTTTGTCGCAAATTAGGAGAGTCTTAAATATGTCCGGCAGTGGACTGCGAAAGGCTGTTTGATGAATTGATAATACAGACTCGACTGTACTTGAGCGTCATCATGCCGACCGTATTCCAGCAGTTTTGCGAATGCTTGCTTGCTGCAATACTGCAAATGGTCGCTCATAGTGTTGTCTCTGATACTGCATATAGTTTGGATATTTTTTTCCCATGCATCGAAACAATGAACAATTAAAAGCGCTGCGCGCCTTATTCGTTTTAGTGCTTAGAATAATATAGTACTAGAGATGGACGGTTCTTAGTACTTCTTAGTTGTTAGAATATAATAGAAACGTTTATTTCCAAGAATATGATCTTTACAGATATTCAATTATTCTTGTTCTGCATATTCTGCCAAATGTGGCGAGCAAATATTTAAACAATAAGTATCAATTTTTTTACATTTGATTATGGTAATTTACATAATCGTAACAAATAATTAAATTGGTAATTATCGCTTGCTTATCGGTGAAGGAAAACATCGTGAGGAAACCTGCATGTCTGAGAGTTCTCCATATGTTCTCGAAAGACATGAGAAGTCTGCCAACCCGCAATAGGCCAGCGTGGTGGACTATGGCCTTACCCTTCTCATAGTGAGAAGAGGCCCGTGCCCAGCAGTGGGACAGCATAAAGGGCTGATGATGATGAACAAATAATTATTTGCCAAAATGAACGTTAATATGGCTTAAGAAACAATAATGAAAATTATTACTCTTTGAAGGCATTGCAGCTAATAAAACCGTTACAGATCTTCAGCTGCCATGTATTTGGACACCGCAATTTCAATTCGTTAAGAAAAGTTTAGTGAGCACAGTTTCACGAATTCAGAAACCCGATGTGATTTGCCCAATTTGGACAGTCCTATTTTACAGCTTTTCATTCATAATTTCTATCTTATCTAGTCTAGACGAAGTAAACTCCTCGTAATAATAAAGTGAATACGTAATAGGCACTTTAGTATGCTTCCAATGTTTCAAGTGTGGTTTATCTTGACTTAATACTCTTATCTTTATGAAGCATTTAAAGCGTAAATATGAGCTCTCTTAAGATAGTTGCAATTTTGTGTCAAGATGTTGATGTTGTTTATACAATTCAGATGTCAGAAATCCTCATATTGTCATGTAGGTACTATCAAGTTAACGAATAAATAGGAATTTTGACTTTGATTATAACTTCATATTAAGAACTAGTGTCGTTTTCTAAGCCATTTAATATTCTGCAAAAAGTAATCGTTTTAAAAGTAACTGCTTCACCTGACTGCAAACGCCATAAAGAACTCTGTGAATGTCTCTGTTAACCAGAGAATTCCTTCTCCCTATGGCATTCACGGAATCTTATTCTTATTTATTAAAAGACAATAAAAAAGATAAACTGTAAAAAGTAACAAGCGTAAATCATATCATGGCTGAAAAGAGAGTGAATCTTATTGCACGAGATAAAGGCTAATAAAAACGCGTGTAGGTAAAACATGTGAGTAAATTTTATAGTGAAATGATGTATAAATAGAACACGTTATGGTCTATAACTGCCGATCCATTATTCATGCAATCATTCGAGTTTATGATATAATTGCATTTATTGCGGTAAATTGCTATTCATTGCAGTTGCAATCAAATGGACACGAAGGTAGCTACTTTGGATTGTTTCTGTTATTGTGTATTTTTTAGTTTTAATCCTGCGGTTTATTTCACACGAGATATGCAATAATTATGTATGCATACATGTCTTGTGACAAATTCCATAATATGTAGGTATATATCTTTCTCTTCTTAATTTTCTAAACATATATTTCTTTATTTTTCTTTGGCGTCTGGCATGTCTGCTGGTATACAAAAATAACACTTAGATGCATTGTATTTCTATTGTTTTTCTGTCTACAGAATCCAAACTAAAATCCAGCTCTTGGTAGGCAGAAAGCAAGAGCAAGAACCGGCTCTCTGAAGACAAAGCCAAAAGACATTTATTTGTACAGCTAGCCTTTGCAAACACATATCTGCTTAAACTGAACAAATTAAGACCTATTTTTTGCCATGCACACTAATCTCATGTAACCACTAGTAGAGAAAATCACTGCTATCACAAATATCTCTAAATAATATTGATACACTATCGTTCAAAGTGTCTCAAAATCCATTAAATCGTAAACACCATTGTATGAATTATCTTCATCATTAGAAATGTATAAATGGTTGGAACCTTGTGATTGCATTCTCGGCATACGCCGTCATACGTAGATGGAATTATACGTCCGGATGGACGCAAAGAAAATGCCGCATCATATCCCGTGGGCAGTGATTCAGATGTGTCTGATTGTATAGTGATATGTTAGTAAAGGTGACATGTTACATGTCTGTTTAATTTTGTTTTATTTACAAATGTTGACGACTAAATAATTTATTTTACATGATCTCACTTGCGTGTTCTCACACATTTTTATGCCTTTTAAAATGATCACACTACGAATAAATCTTGTACTCCAGTCGTGTACACCAAGAATCGAAACAATTTTTTGTGGATCACACAGTGTTATCCCCTGTGGAAATCGAACTTATGACACACGACACACATAAATCGCTACGTCAAACGTGCAGTAGAATCCTGATTTCTGTGCAGTCCAATTCTAATTCCTGTAGCTTGATGGGGTTAATGAGTGGGTTTCTTTCTAATGTCTTTGGGTAAACATTAGACATGCAACAGCTTGAATGTGCCATAAAGTAAAAAAAGGAAGATAAGTTATCCCTCTTCCTAACCTGTGAGCAGAGTACAACACTACACGGACTGCACTATTTGTGTGACGTAGTTCGTTTACGTCGTTAAAATAATCGAATTGAAATTGAAACCGAGCCGTGATGTCAGAATCGCGGCATAATATTTTATGACCCGAGATTAGCTCATTCAAACAATCTAGTTTACTGAAGTATATACCTATGTAGATACCTATTCTATCCGTATGTATAGAATCGTTGCGTTACTGATTGACTGACAGACAAGCTACGCTATTAGGCACAAGAGGCTGAAACTTGGAGACCGTAAATGTGCACTAAGATGGGATTTGCCAAAATTCCTACGAGATCGAAAAAAAAACTGCAAATAAAAAACCTGCGGGCGTGTTCGCGGGCATCCTCTAGTATGTCCTAAAAGCTTCTTTTTCGATATAGCTGAGCAATTGGATGCGGTATTTTATTTGATACCTAGTTTCGTTGTTTTATTTACGTATAATGTCAAATATCGCAAGCTCTCCCGTATTTCAACGGCACGCACCATACACTGTCTATAAAAGCTAGAGCCACTTAGTCTCGCTAAGCACAAACTCTCGAATACAAGATGAGAGCTTTGCAGCTGTTTGGCACAGGTAGTTTGTAAGAATTTTGACGACAAGATCGATATGGATTTGTTAAAGAAGCACTCTTCAACAAATCCATTGTTAAAGAGTGCTTCCCTTGTCCACCATTGTCGAGATACATAAAAATAAGTCGTATCTAACGGCTTATAGATTTTTAAAAAGGAGTCGAACAGTTTCTCATTTCGATAGCTACCTAATGAAGATTTTTTAAGTCCTATAAAACGATCATCATACTACCCAAGTTACGTAGCGCAAACCAAAGTCACATTATTATTTTTTGATCAACACATAATAAGCAAAAGGTTCCTAATTCACTTTTATAACAAAGTAAAAGATACTTTGAAAATAACGTCTTTTGCATTTAGTTATCGAAATATTATTTCATACATATGTTTTCCTAATTATGAATATCTGGTAAAATAATTCCTTTCCTAACGTAAGGTGTATAGCAGCTATTCGTTATTTCATTAACAATAGTGGTAACGTGAAAAGTTTTGGAAGCATACAGCGAATAACACGCCCAAAATGAGTACGAACTTAATTAGAAATAAATATTTTAGCGAATACTTTACGGGCGCCGCCCACGTACTAAACTGGAGGTAATAAAAAATTTAAGGTTACATCGTGTAACCTTATTTCGTGTAACTTACACGTAATATGATACAAAATGAACTTATTATTTCTAATGAAAATTCTTTCTTTTAAACCTCAGCGATTCGTACATATAGAAATTAGGCATTTTATGACCACGGCGGGTGTTAACCACGCCGAAACGTCGGAGCAAATGGAAAATATTAGACATGCTTTGTTTTGAAAATAATTAGGCAATTGGTACCTGTTACATAAAATTAGTCAGTTTTTCCTCGTTTTTAATGAGCTTTGCTACACATTTATTATCTCTTAGTCACTGTGGATAGAAAAATGTTTTGAATCTTTCTTTCTTAACATGATTGTCGATTCATCATAGTCACCTTAAATACCTGTGGCCGAACTAAAGGCTTCGGTGCTAAATTCGGTCAAGGACTGACAAAAATGGCCTCCGTATTTCTAAGGGTTTAATCTTATTTCCGTACTTACGTCTTACGATTACGAACGCTTTAAATACTTGATAAAATATGCGCTAGACAGTATTTGTGCCAATTTCTGACCGTGAATAATGATTATCGGATGACCGTGCATAGCCGTTAGTGCTTAGTAGCACCAAACTCTGCAGTACTAAGAGCTAAAAAATATTGTATTGGTCATATGGATGCCCCTAAGTTTCCTATTAAATGGCAACACTTTTTTGGCTCTTTTCATGCTTAGACTATTGATAGGTTTAGCATTTGGGCCTTGCCTGATAGAACGTTGAAATTTCGTATCTTCTCCCTTTGTTTGTCTCCGTTGCCCGAGGCCTCAGCTCAAACGTGTCACATGACATAAACGGATGCATATAACATGTATTCAATAACACATTTTTGTGTCCTTGACGAAACATAGTCAGTGCAAATCATGTTCATGTGTACTAAGAATTTACTACATGTTCTAAAACCCAACCAAATTCAATAGCTGGTAATTGTGTAACGTTGTGCACTAATCAGACTAGCTTCCTACAGGTTATCATTAATAGCCTTGCTAACTGTTCTAAAATTAAACTGAATTTAGATGGTCATTCTGCAACATCAGTACCTTTTCCAACTACCTTACTCGCACTTTACCAGCAATAGTTTTGCTAACTTTTATGAAATCCAACCCAATAAAGAGTTCCCGGAGTTTCCCTGCGAGATCAAATCAGAACTGAGGAGATCCGCAGGAGAACCAAAGTCACCGACATGGCTCTCCGAATAGCCAGGCTGAAGTGGCAATGGGCAGGACACATAGCTCGAAGATCCGATAGCGTTGGCGATGGGGCAGGCGGGTTCTAGAGTGGCGACCACGTACCGGACGACGCATCAGGGGTAGGCCTCCGGCAAGGTGGACTGACGATCTGTGGGTCTAGTACGAGTTTGCACTCGATCGTCACGGTGGACGGTAGCCTAGTCGACGGGCACAATTTCCATACACTTTCTAAATGCGCCCCCTAGCGGTCTCTATCGATCGCTACTCTCCGTTAGGGGCGCTTTTACAGAATGTATGGAAATTGTTCCCGTCGACTAGGCTATCGTCCACCGTGACGAGCGAGTGCTAACTCGTACTAGACCCTCAGGTTAAGATCGCGGGAAGCGGTTGGATGCGGGCGGCTCAAAATCGGTCTGTGTGGAGAACCTTGGAGGAGGCCTATGTCCAGCAGTGGACGTCTCCAGGCTGACATGATGAACCCAATAAAATAGTCTAGTAGTAGGTACTAGGCTAGTGTTCACGTCACATCAGGAACTAACCTAGCTACCTTCTTTGCAGGTTATCATTAATAGCCGTGCAAGACGTGCTTGAGGAGGCGGCGCTGAAGATAATCTGCGACGAGCTGAACTCGCCGGCGCTGAGGCGCGTGCGCGAGTGGAGGTGCAACAGCCACCGGTGGGAGTACTGCCTCGCCGAACGAATACAAAGGTAGGAAACATTATAGCCATATTATATTGACTGGTTGTGACTGGATGGCAAAAAGACAAGATCGGGTCTTGTGGCGTACCCTGACGGAGGCCTACGTCCAGCAGTTCAATGTAACATTCACTGACTTGTGGGAGTTGAGGGCCTGGTCAAGCAGGCGGGTCACTTTCCACATCTAGTTATCACCATGATTGTAGGCCCATTCAGAATAGTCCGGCTAAAATGGATCGGCATCTATTTCACCTTAATTTTCAAATAGATGTCCGCAGCTACGACTTAACATTGTTTTTTTAATTTCAGTTTCATCCCGATCCCGTCTGTTTTTCGGTAAATCCCTTTTTAGTTCTCCCTTAAAGTCTGAAAGGAACATACATGCCAAATTAAAGCATTTTGCGTCCAATCGTTTCTGCTGTGCCTTGTCTGTCAGTCAGTCAGTAAGGCAAGGATTTTATATCTGTTTCATAAATGTCAGTAAGTAGCTATTTACTAATTTATCTTTTAATTTATTAAAATCTTTTATTTTCATATAACTATGCGATCAAGATCCGTGTCATAAAATAAATATTAGTAAGTGATAAAAAATCTTTTCAAAATCTATTTAAAGCGATTACTTTCCTTTTTCATAGAAATAATATGATTTACTTTCGCGACATAACTCGATATTACAGAGTCATTGTTACAAAACAAAATCAGCATGTCCGTGACACCTCCAGTCGTTAATCGATTTTTATCCGATTGCCGTGATCCGATTACGTGTAAGCCTGATACTGGACACCTGTTGTGACGTCAACGATATTGTGGGACATCACTACTGATATTTTAAATACTAATTTTGGTTTAGCTTAATTTTTTCTTGTATAATGATAGATTTTTATGTGTGTAACTATTTTTTGTCAAATTTTGCTTGCCTTTGGGTTATGGAAGTGAGACGGCAGTCGCTCTGTGGAAGAGGCAATATTCTCTCAAATCTCGTTAAAATAGAAAGGACTCATGGCTCCAAAGTAAAAAGCTCTTCGAGGCAACCTTGATTACTCTATGACAATTAGGAAATGAATGTGCGGTTTGTGTAGAAGAATACTAACAAAGAAAGTCTTCTGGCCACAAATGTTAAGTGTGGACTGTGGATGATTAAGAAGTAGTAGGTACACTTGATTCTTTTGATGCAGTGCGGTATAGGGCGATGGATAGCAGGAAATATGAAAATGTGATTGGTAGTTGCAAACAATGTATGAATGTATTACACTGTGATAAGCTAATTAGTATGACGTAGTCTCTTACAGTCGTTAAATAGTAATTGTGTGTTTGATTATATACCTGCATGACTTTTGTACCTATCATATTTGGAAGTATAGGCAGTAGTCTTATTTATGGAGCGATCGATGTTTTGCTATTTCTATTTAAGAGTTCCCCGCTGGTTTTGCTAGGTCATCTGTCTATCTAAAGAAGTGAGGGTTGCATTTTCTGTTAGTTTCTCATATCTACAGAGATAGTGGAATGCTTTTCCTGAAAATGAACACGATCTTCTTATATACCATACCATTGCCCGGGTCCTGGTCAAGGGATACGGATGGATATAGAGCCTTTGAGCTGGCTTTTACCGCTGAATTATCTGTCGACGTAACCATCTATTCTTCTGAGTATTTTTTTAAATATATATCGACATTGTTGCACAACTCCGTACTAAAAATTTAGCTCATCATAAGGCAGAATGCTTATTTTGAAATTGCAAGACAAAAAATTCACTATTTACTCGCATCTAAAACAACCTAGTATTTAAACAGATTGTACTTTGAGAAGATGACAGTCCTAATGTACATAGAAATAATTTCAGTGAATAGTAAAAACGCAACGTGATAAAAAAACACGTGTACTGCAGATAAGTGGTCATAATTAAGATTGCGAGCGACAACGTGGCGAGCTCGCTGATTAGATACACATTGTAATTGGCATGCTCTCATTACTTTTAGTTAGAATAAAATAAACGGACTTCAAAATCTGTCAGTATTGAACACTACAACGAGGAGAATAGATAAATTATAGAGAGCGAGAAAGCGCGAGAGAGAAAAAAGAGAAAGAGAGACCGCAAGAATAATCAGAGTGTGGTAGAGATAAGAAAGAGCGCCAAAGAAATGATAGAGAAATAAGAGAGTGAGAATGAGATGCTCGAAAACGAGAGGAAAAGAGATGATAGAGCACGAAAGAAACATGAAACCGAGAGAGAGAAAGGAGGAGAAGATGAGGCAATAAGAGAGGAGCAGTTGAAGGAGGCAATAGAAAAGGACCATGGCTTCGAAGGTAAATAATACACGAGTGTGTGAAAATGTTGGAATGGTTGGATGAAGAGAGAAAATGAACAATGAACAAGAAATAAAAAGACAGAAAGAGTACGAAGAGCATACACAAAATATACACACCACTAACTGCCTACGTCTCGCCTGTGATAATATAAGCCTAAACATACCGTATGTATGTAAACATAACGTGAATAATTCTGAGGGTGTTAAGCTACTTTCGGCACACCGTGGTCAAGGTCGGTCCAAGCTGATCACGAAAATAAACATGGCATGATTAATTCATGAAGGCAGCCGCTGAAATGGTGTCAAGTTCACTGTGCGGTATCGTTGAACTGCTGTGTGTGGTGAATTGGGGTTGAGGGACGTGTTCTATTTAATCTAGTACTTTCTTTGGTCTTATTGAATGATCTGAGCATTTTCTACGTTACGAAATTGATGTTACGTAGGTTTGAAATTGAAGGAAAACTTGATACAAACCCTATACCAACTCGTTTGGCCAGCGTGGTATAGTAGGCCAATTCCTCCTTTCAAAGGAGAGGCCTAGTCCAGCAGTGGACTGTTAAAGGCTGATGATGATGATGATGATGAGGTTTGAAATTAATCACGAAATGGTGAGATGTTTCTCATAATGTATGCGGGGAAGTAGACAAC
The DNA here is from genome assembly GCA_944739405.2 of Euclidia mi. NCBI lineage: Eukaryota > Metazoa > Arthropoda > Insecta > Lepidoptera > Erebidae > Euclidia > Euclidia mi. The sequence continues at coordinate 58,389,506 of OX123196.2, read as the reverse complement.
TTAGAATTTCAAGATCGGAAGACGATAATGTAATCTGTCTTTCTCCTTCACGTGAGTGTGTGGCCAACTGTGGAGTCAGCTTTGAATTTTAGACCGCCCGAAGGTATCCGAATTGGACAAACAGATTCTTGTCTGAGACTAACGAAAGAGTTAAGTTTACATTAACCCCGAAACACAGTAGTGCTCTTATGTAAATACCGCACGCGGTCGCCCCTCCAAGTGGCGACCTGTGCCAGCGTTGCTTAACTTTGCCTACCTATTCCGAACCACAAGCTAATACACGCTATGAACGTTATCTGTCACTGGACCTTCATCATCATCAGCCTTTAACAGTCCACTGCTGGACTAGGCCTCTCCTTTGTAAGGAGGTATTGGCCTATTATACCACGCTGGCCAAACGGGTTGGTATAGGGCTTGTATCAAGTTTGCCTTCTCTTACAGTGCTGTTCTCTGCATAATATGCTCCCTCTGTCGTATGGGGTGTCATGATATGGGGTGGTGACATTACGTATTCTTAATCCGTCCCCACACGGACTAACAAAAGAAAAATGTTTCACCAACGTACTATAGGCAAAATAACCGTTAGAAACTTTTTGCTATCGACAGGTGAATGTTACGTTCTAATTTAGTGTACACCTAGTACACTAGCTAGCTATATGCCTTATCGCTTATATCGTGTGTAAAAACTGCGGGCAATTCTGCGACCTTGCGCATGAAAAGTTAATGTTGCACAAGCAATAGCCTCATATTGTTAGGTCTGGTCTAATAAGTATTATACGGCCAATTTTCCTCATATGATCATATATGAGTGTGTTACGAGTCCCAGCGGATAATCTATTCTTAGGCAAGTATAGTGCTTCAGTATTTTTTGTGTAGGTACCACATTTAGGAACGTTACCGAATATTCTATTCTGAGTGTTTGTACTAGTGGAAAAACACACGACACTATTATGTATCAGCTTTTAAAACAATTTGTTGTCATATATCTCTGTCTTGTCCGTTGCTAAGAAGATCTTGTCTATACACATAAATAAAATTGGAGTGTCTGTTTGTAATATTAAAATAACAGTTTTTTACTAAATGCATGGATACACGGTACATATACCTAAATCACATATTTTATCATTTTTGTCTGTCTGTCTGTCTGTTTGTTCTCGCTAATCTCTGGAACGGCTGGACCCGGGACTTTCACTGGCGGATAGCTGATGTACCAAGGAGTAACTTAGGCTATAAATTAACTGGGTACGCAAAGTAGTTACCTCAGGACGCAGGTGAAACCGCGGGTAACAGCTAGTAAGAGTATAAATATCTCTTTTGCCCAACATTTCGGCCGGCGTACATCCGTCGTGGTCACCGAAAGCCTAAAATCGTAATAGTTGAAAATTTATAATGAAATGATCTAAGCGATTAAAACAAAAAACCAGTCAACAAACTTTAATATCACACAGAGAAGTCTAGAAAGTTCATATCACTTATGACCGTATAACTCACGTGATGTCCTGTGCATCAAATGGTCATCTAGTAGTAACCCTCTCGTAGTTATGTTCGAATAGGGGGATAGGAATAGACAATTAATTATGATGACGTATACGACCGACAGGGCCGTGTGGATGACTTGTAAAGCGATGATCGCAAATCTTTCATGAGAGCATCGGTATTACTCTGTTTGGGAAAAAGTGCTTTCCGCTTCTGACTACCGTTCAATTTAACCTAAACATATGATGTAAGGGCGCTTTCGAGTTAGGCAGTCGGTGGTGGTAGCATTACCGTCTGTTGCGAAAGATTGTGCGATCCATAGAAGCGACGGAAGGCAAGACGTGCGTCGCACTGGTATTGCACGATCTTATCTCCAATACTATTGTCGGGGAAAACAATCGACCGAGAGACAGACTTGAGCAAGGCAAAGCAGCAATCCAGCAAGATCCAGCTTATTTAAAAGTACCACGTCGAATGCAAGAGTATCACAAGGCAAGGTGGCTGTAGCAAGGTTTCGATATCCCATACAGTCCATGTCAGGAGGACCATTTGATACCAGGTGGAGTATTGACTTTCTGCCTGACATTTCAGTGCTGATGTAATCTTTATCGCATTTTTCTCAAATACGGCTTTACATGTATTGTGTGGGCTGTCATACGTTGTGGTCATGTTCCTAAATCGACTAGGATGATTCTATCAATTTTATATTTAGTCTTGGCAGCCATTGCATATTTTTGTTAAATATTTATGAGAATTTTACTTATATGTATTATTCGTTCAGTTTCATTTTATGAGAAGTTATGTCATTACTAGTAAATCGTTGTAGTTGAAAGCTCCTAAAGGTTCTATTATCACGCGGTGTTTTCCTATGTGGGGATCGAACTCACAGCATTTGGTAAGCGGTGAGGTGGCCGCTTAGGCCATCCGTGCAGCCAATATGTAATTATTTTTTATTGCCTTTATACTCCTGTAGTAGTTTTAGCGACTGTGGATCATGAGGTCTCGAGTTCAATTCCCGGGTTGAACAAAAAGTGATATTGCGTTTTCTGTTAGAAATTATCCAATAGAAGTTCGGAGTCAGAATGTTGGTGGTATCAAATCCCCGTGCTTTCATAAATATAAATATAGACAAGTCACCGTGGCCGAAATCGGTCGCGTGGACATTATTACGTAATTATTATAATAATGATAAAAAATTGGCGCAATATGTCATTGCTAGATGTGCCTGCGTTATTTAGGGTTACTGCTCCGCACCCGTGGCTCATAGCGTGATGATATATAGCCTTGCTCGATAAATTGGCTGACGAACACATCATTTGTGTCCTGACATGAGTGCGTTCTACCAAACAAACAAATAGACTCTTTAGCGTCCTCAGCATATTATATTAGTTTATTATTTGCAATAAAATTGAAATATGTAGGTATTGTAGGTGCATTGCAGTACATTGTATGTATAGTATATAAAAAATTACAGCCGGTTGTTGCGTCGTGTCGTCAAATCGCAGTCACGTTTTCGGTCACGTTGTTCTCTATGGCTTAGCATCAGCGATTCACTTCAATGTACATAATATATTATACTGTAGTTTTTAAACTCTACAACGTATAAGTAATTGTTAAATACATATTTTTTGTCGGCTTTTCATTGTTGTTACTTTAGATTAAGGAAAATACGTTTAGGAAAATCTTACCACGTTTTTACGGTTTCAATTTAATTTCACTGACTGGCTTGTTCGGCTCGTGGTAGGTTCGGTCAACTTCGGTCCCAGTCTAGTTAGGAATTAATTTGTGTGAGTGTTCTTTAAAATATTGTACACCCGGTAAACGTTGTTGACATATAAATTATTAGTTTTTGAAACCAGATAAAATTTCCCTACAGAAAGAAAATGTTCCTAAAATAAAAAGAGAATACAGGATCTCGGTAGGGACACACTAATCAACTAGCGTATGAAACATTCTTTGTCCTGTCAAGTATATGCTTCCGAAAGTCGGTCCTGTTGTTGAGAAAAAATTCAACCACAAACACCTTAACACGAAATTTTTCATTTTTTTTATAGACTCACACCTGAATCCCCGAAGGGATAGGCAGAGGTGTAATATTACACCCACATTTCGCCATGAATTTTTTGATGTTCTTTTTATGTATACATTAAAGTTCGTTTAGATATTGACCTATATGTTTACTAGGATATTTATTAGTTAGGCTGCTTGCTTAAAGTCTTTATGTCCATTGTATGAATGTCCGTAAAGACCCTGCCATGTAAATACTATTTCTAGAGCGCTGACAAAATCTGTTAGTGTCAGTACAAAGGCTGTCAATATTATTATGTACCGTAGCAATAGAATAGGCAAGGCTTAAAGGAAAATTCCTGAAGAATTATTCTTAGAAACTACAGATATAACAATCTGTTAAATTAGAGAGATATTTTTATAAAGTTGACGACTACTATCGAAATAATGAATCATCTTATACTGATATTTTAAATGTGTTCGTAATGTTATAATATGATTTTTACACTTATATTCTTTATATACTAAGAGCATACAGGCGGACTTTATGCCAAGGGCATTATCACCCAGTCTACCTTAGAGTGGTGCAGAGAGACAAGAAGTACCTACATATAATGCTTTTTGTATGTGGAGGTAGTAAAGAGGCTAGAGAGTGGAATAAGCTGCTGTGATTACTGTGTTGCTTCGCTTTTGAAAACAGTTGTATTTTATATCCGTAGCTTAAAAAAAATAGGTAAAACTGACCACTCGGAAACATGAATACACGAAACACATCCTCTCTGCCCACCTAAAACAACCGGTCCACTATCATATCAAAATTAAAAATACTTGTTTATCAGCTCAATTAACTACTGACATTGGCTACAAACAATAAAGTTGAAATAATTTGTGATCGCGTGTCGTTACAGTGGCGTATTGTTTGTAGTTTGTACCTACTATCGGTTGATCGATGCACTGTGTGCTGGAACGCCGAACCAACGCGCCCCGGCACGTGTCCATTTGATAAGATTACATTTGAAAAGGCGTTTTAGTAGGTAGGCCCTGTGGGACATTTTACCCCCATAGAAGGAGAATTTCAAAAAAACACCTCTGTTAGTGCTCCCCTACACTCCCCAAGGAACATACATGCTAAATTACAGCCTCTCACGAACATTACTTTCGGCTGTGCCTTGTCTGTCTGTCAGTCGGTAAAGCAACTATTTTATATATACAGATTTTAAAGGTCAGACACCTGTTGTATTTCTTTGTGACCTAAGTTTAGGTATAATAAAGATTGCTTGGTAAAGATCTCGAATCCGAATTCTTGTGTTTAGCTTGTCTTGTCGCTGTATGCCTATTGTTTGGCATCGGTACTATCGGTTTATCGATGCACTGTGCACTGAAAGCCGGACCAAATGCCACGCTACGTGTTCATTTGATAAGATTACATTTGGAAAGGCCGTTTTTAGTATTTTAAAGGTCAAATACTTATTAGATTTCTTTGTGACCTAGTTTTAGGCATTGAATTAAATGAAATTTATTTGTTTGTCGATTGGTTGATCAAGATTGCTTGCAATTGCTTGGTTAAGATCTTTAAGTAGAATTCTTGGCGATGTCTTTAGTTTTATCTGTGTCTAAGGTTTTAGATTAATATTTTCAAATGCTGCGCGATTTTTACACAGACTAATGTTTATTAAAAGCTCCTCAATCGCGTAGGTAATTATTTTTAAATATTTATTTGGAGTCCTCCACCATGCTCAGGCTTGTTTTTGTTTGTCGCACTGCAGGGCACAGGCCTCTTCTCATTATGAGAAGGGATAGGCCGTAGGCCACCACGCTGGCTAGGTACAGGATGGCAGACATAACATGTTAACATGACTTTCGACAACATTATAGCATTATCGAGAACTCTCTGTTATGCAAGTTTCCTGGCGATGTTTTTCGCCGTTTAGCAAGCGATAATTAACAATTAAATCCGCACTCAATTTCAACTTGTTTATGTTTACTAATTAACCTTTTAATTACAAACATGTACCTATTGTCTGAGTAATGAAGTTTCCACCTGTTTACATTTCGATGAGTCGTGACTTTGGGTAATTTAATTTCAAAGGTTTTGATACTTATGGATTATTTTTTCGTCGAATCACTGAGTTATAAAAAAAAACAAGTAGGTACTTTATTTGATTTATTGATAGTGTTTCTAGGGAGCAATTATAAAATGAATTATAAATTGGTTCGTATTATCGAAGGCTTCAATTTTATTGACAAAAGCCGTATTGATACGTTAGTACTATTATTATTCTGTGGTATTGACCAAATTTTTACGTTACTGACTGCCTGACAGATAACGCACACCAAACTATTGGGCGCAAGAAGCTGAAATTTGGCATGAATATTTCTTCAGGAGTGTAGTGGTCTCAGATCATAGAAGTAATAGATATGTAATGAACACTCGGCGCGTGCGAACGCAGTATGCTCTACGTCGCATACTCGCCGTCGCGCGCCCGTATGTCGCGATCAGTTGCAATTTGAATGCGCACCCGAAACTTACTCAATTTTTTTCAAAATGCCTAGCTGTGCAGTGGTTACGTGTCAAAATACGAGCAATATTCATACTTATGCGAGGAATGGAATCACATACCACATGTAACAACGACAATTTTACTATTAATTTGCATAAAACAAGATATTTCAAATAAAATATCTGCCTCTACAACGATAACGTACTAACACTATCCTTCGTCACAAAACTGCACTATAATTATTTCCATTGATGGTTTTGTACTGTGAAACTGTCAGTTTACACTTTTTTAGAGCGCAATGGAATAAACACACATCGATACCGCTGACTATTGTAGGCATTTGTAGTATCTGCCGCTGTGAGCGTTGGGTTGCATCGCTCGCCAAAGGAGCGAATTAGTGGTGTACCACGAGTAACTGCAATTTGCATAATATCGATATAAACATTGCAAAATAATAATGTAAGTTATAAACAATATATTTTTTTGTTTTTGAAGCGCTATTGTTTCGTAAGCAGATGTGCATATGATTACACTGGCGTTTGAAACAGTAAAGATGATTATAATATAATGTTATAACTGAAACTAAATAAATACCTACATTTTACCGGCCAGTGATATGATAGCGTAGAATATGTACATATATTCTATTTTACGGAATTAATAAATATTTGATAACAGTGTTGCGTAAATTTTATTTAGTTCTCCCTGTTACATTACACTGTATTATGAGTACATAGTAGGTATATTACAACATTTCAAAATATACCTACCTAAATAAGTAGGATCACTTTATTTCGTTTCATATTGTTGTGTTGTTCTGTTTCTTTACTTCTGTGCTTTTATTTAGTATAATAATTACAAATGACATGTACATTACAAATATAAAATGATTAATTTAGTTACTTTTATTTATATACATTAAAGGAATTAATTAATTATGACAAACAAACACACACTCATTTTTATATAATTATTATTAGACGTGCTCAGTACTTAAATGAAATGAAATAATACTATAGACAGCTGACACACGGCCATCTGATTTCAAACTCAGCAGTGCTTTATTAATTCTTATATTATAATATTTTGGATGCATAGGGTTCCCACCAAGAACTTAGGGTCACAAGCCAACCTCATCTGCAAGTGGTGCACCGGTCGATTAACGGACGATGATCTGGCAAATAAAACATCCCGATAAGCGGCAATAGGCTCGCCACCTATTACGTGGTATCAAAACATTGGCGAAAAGTGGGCGTTTAAAATTCCTCTGCCTACCCCTTCAGGGAAACAGGCGTAAGTTTATATATATATTACTAGATACCGCCCGCAGCTCCGCCGGCGTGGAATGTTAATAAAAATAGTCAATCCAAGTAATAATCTATCTGTGTACCAAATGTCATCCAAATCCGTTCAGCCGTTTTTGCGTGATTGAAATCCAAACATCTAAACATCCGTACTCTCACATTTATAATATTAGTAGGATAATATTTTAAAATCAAAACACATTATACATAAATTATACTCAAACACAGAACAAGTCATTGAGCTCATCATAATATATTAAAATGTCCTAGACGGGCATTGAATCTACGACCTCAGGCTCAGCAGACACCGTCACTAACTAATAGCCTAACTAGCCAGACAATACATTTAGACAAAAAAATATCAATAAGCTCTTATTATCGATATTTTATATCGATAGAGTCAACCCCTAGTGTAATCGTGTAAATGTTATTGCATTTATCAATGTGTGAGTAAAATGCTATCTTCTTCATGCGCACGTACGAGACATAGGCGATGTTTCTTGTTAAGCGTGAATTGACTTGTGTGAGTGGCGAATGGAAGCGCCGTTATAGTTATGTGCGTGTAAGAAGCGAAGTGTTTATAGAGCGCAGGTGTGTGGGTGTAAAAGAATTGGCGACACTGGTTCTCTAGGCCGGGGCATATCTCCTTACTTCAATGATCTGAGGTAGTGGTAGACTTCCCAAATTTCCCAAGGGATCGACAGGAACGTTCCTGACCGGTCTCTAGAATGTGTGAGCGTAGCTGCAAGCACTGACTTAAATAAAAAAGAATAAAAAATATATTCTGTCAAATCTGTCCAGCCGCAGTCCCTGGTTCCAAAGCTTCTTGGCTGCAACCGGTATGACGCAATAACGATGATAATCCTTGATAAGAAAACTCATGTTGCCTTTTTTAGGGTTCCGTACCTAAAAGGTAAAAAACGGAACCCTATTACTAAGCCTCCGCTGTCTGTCTGTCTGTCTGTCTGTCTGTCTGTCTGTCTGTCTGTCTGTCTGTCTGTCACCAGGCTGTATCTCAAGTCATAAACCATGATAGCTAGAAAGCTGAAATTTTTACAAATTATGTATTTCGGTTGCCGCTTTAACAACAAATACTAAAAATAAAAAATGAAAATATTAAGGGGGGGTCCCATACAAAAAACGTGTTTTTTTTCGTATTTTTTGCTCAAAATTACTAACTGTAACAGGTAGACGCTTTAAATTTTCACAGAATATGTAGTTGTATATTACCTTTCAAAATAAATAATTAAATTTAAAAAAAGTAAATAATAAAGGGGGGCTCCCATACAACAAACGTAATTTTTAAGCAATTTGTTACTCGATCTTAATAAGCAGGTAGACACTTATAAAGTATTTAAGTATACATACAACGAACGTGATTTTCTTTTATAGATGATGGTACGCAACCCTTCGTGCGCGAGTCCGACTCGCACTTGCCCAATTTTTTATGTTAATAGGCGGCAAACGAGCAGACGGATTGCTTGATGGTGAGCAATTACCGCCGCCCATGGACACAAGCAACACCACAGGAGTCACAAGTGCGTTGCCGCCCCTTGGGGTTGGGAAAGGGGATAGGATGAGGAGTGGGATGAGGGAGAAGGAATAGGGGATAGGGCCTCCGGCACACTCACTCACCGAACGAAACGCAACAGTTTAGGTACTGTTACTTTACGTCGATTTTCTGTGAGAGGGTAGTACCTCCCCGGTCGAGCCGGCCCATTCATGCTGAAATCAGCAAGGCTCTACTATCTTGCCTTCACTCCTTAGAAGTCATGCGGCTATGGCTGTATATTCTGTCAGTTCAAGAGCCAATGGCATATCCTTTGGTATCAGTTGATCAATGCACTACGGTGCGGTACGACTACTGCCCCCATCAATTTGATAAGATATCAATGCCGTTCGCAGAAATATTTGAGCTGGTAATGTTTTGACATCTAGTTCTGGCAATTTGTGACCTAATTAATTATTGATCTACTTTTCTCGTATGTTTTAGTAGATTATGTGTAATGCTATCTTTATTATACACCGCGTATCATAAATCATTGTTTTGAAAAGTATGTACTGATAGAGAGCACTGTAAGAGAAGGAAAACTTGATACAATCCCTATACCAACCCGTTTGGCCATCGTGGTATAGTAGGCTAATTCCTCCTTTCAAAGGAGAGGCCTAGTCCAGCAGTGGACTGTTAAAGGCTGATGATTTACTCATGGCTTTCTATAGCACAACCTTTTTTTAGAAAAATAGGTATTATCAGATTTTAACTTCAAACCGTTGTTAGATGTATTAATATGACTACTTTAATCTCTGAATCTAGGCATATCTGTACACGCCAATTGATCTTTGTACTATCATGCAATCGTCTATATGGCCAGCCATGATTACCTGGGTGTATGTGTACTGAAATTTCGATAGTTATGGCTTTACACAAGTGCGGCACAACACACCTCAAAATGTCATGGAATCTGTTTACAGCTGATATAAATTTATAAATGAAGACGAGTGCATAGATTAGGTTAAGGTTACGCGTTCTTATCGACGATAAGCCTAGGAGTTTACGAAGTACAGCGTAGTTTTTTGTCATAGCACATCGTGTACATTAACCCGCGTACGTGCGGCGCTTTTATAGTTTAGGACACGTACTGCGTTTACACTAGCGTGTGTCCAACGTACTGCGTGACAATATTCGCTGCGCAACAGCCGCGCTAGCGCAGCGTTCCATGTTCAGACAAACTGCCGCAAAAACGCCAGTGTTAAGGGGCTCTAAAAACGTACATTTTGATATGTACGACTCTTTCTTGCATCGCCGTGTACGCATAGGCCAAGACCTTCTAGAAAATCTTTGAATATAATTATAACACATAGTTTGCCGCCGCGGCAACAACGACGTTTTCATTGCGTATTTTTGCATCAACTGAGCTGTCACATAGCGTAATGATGAGTGATATTCATGTTGAGATTCAAGAGCTTCAGCTTCGAGCACATCCACTGTCTAAGGGGACATCTATTAACTACGTCACACGATTTCCATGGTAAAAACCGTGTGTCTTGTATAAACACACACACCAAGGCAATATTCACGTTATGTAACACAATGAATACGTCACTATGATGCCTAGATAACAGCTATATCAGAATATCGATAAAGGTAATTCAGGGATATCTTCTGGATATATAAAACTTAATCAGAACAGAACTCTCATCTTTATATATATACATATATATATTTATTGTGTGCGTGTGTATGTCACTGAACTCCTAAACGACTGGACCGATTTTTATGATTCTTTTTGTGTGTGTTCAAGGGGACTGGAGTATGGTTTAGATTCACAAAAAAAAAATACAAAATCGGCTAGTGATACTTTAAACTTAGAAAGTTTATATAAATCTTTTGAGTCTTTTTGCAATATTATTCCAGTTGGACTTGCACTATCTTTTGGTGAAAACCGTTCAAAAATCCTGTGGGTTGTTTTTGAGTTTATCGCATTCATTTGTCTGTAGCACGAAAAGAGAACTTTATTTTTAAATAAATATGGATAAGAAGATAAAGAATAATTTCGTTGTTTTACAAAGATACATTCATACATATTGTCACGCCTTTTATCCCCGAAGGGGTAGGCAGAGGTGTATTTCTACACCCACTTTTCGCCAGAAATACTTTAGTCCCACGTAATAAGGGGCGAGCCTATTGCCGTACCGGGCACATTTCCAGACTCCGTGCTGCTACTAAAGATTACGTGACAGAAAAACCCAATAACACTGCCCGACCCAGGAATCGAACCCGGGACCTCCCGATCCCACGCGCACATTTATGCCGCGAGACCAACGAGGCAGTCGTATAGGGTTTGAAGTCGAGTTTTCCGTCTCTACGCAAAGATGGTATTTGCATCGTGTTATCCCTTAGTCGCCTCTTACGACATCCACGGGAAAATAGGGGGTGGTGATACTTGTATTCTATGCCGTCAACCACACGGCCAATTTTACAAAGATATCTTAATAATTATTAATATTCATTTTCATTTATTATACAAATCAGTTATAGTCTACTTTGTCTTATATTCAATTATTCATCCCTTTCCACATTATGCCAATATTTTCCTAAACGAATTCGTAGTCACTACTGAAATATGTACTTGAAAATTTAGTACGAAAATCCTTGCCGCAAAAGCGATCTTAAATGAATTGTTTAACATTGCCGCAAACGTCAGTATTATGTTTACATGTTACATACGAATGTACGCAATATTCTGCATACATGACGTGCAACCAGTTAAGTAATACAAATACAAGTGGGGTACACATAGTGTCATCTATGCAAATATACCTGTCTCGACTGCATAGTCGAAAATATTTTGTTATGCATGACTAACTAAATGTAAGCTATTATTTTCCTCTTCTGTTTGATAAATTCAGAGACAGAAACAGACAAGATCTGTCAAATAATTATGCTGTCTCTTTTTTATACGATTATTTTCAGAATTCAAGAAAGAGAGAGCAACACAAACTTAAGGCTAATTAATATAAAGTTGTCTCTTTCGCTCGTTTTTGGTAATGATTATTTGATACATTTCAAGAAAATGCTCCGTCATAATCTTGTTCTATAAACGGAAACACAAGCGTTTCGTTCGGTAAGTGAAAACGCAGTAGGGCCAACCTCATTCCTAATCGGCTCTATTTTTCCTAGTCGTCGAATTTGTGTAAATACACCTCTAGTATTGCTTGCCACAAAAACTTGCACCATCATCATTCATATACTTATTTGCCGCCATTGCAGTATCAAAATTGATGCAGTAGTTACACAACTAATACACACTTTCTCTGTGTAATGTGCATGTATTTATCTCATTCGTAATGTTGTTGATAAATAGCTCTTATAAACTTGATTTTAATTATATAATGACTCTTTAGATAAACTTTGATATGAGTACCGTGCATCGCTCTTGATAAATTTAAATATACATTTGTGATAATAAAGTTATTGTAAGAATTTAGAAATACAACATGCGGTGGAAAAATTGTGCAATCAAGTCCTGGATTAAGATTCCATTAAATTGAAAGCACTAGAAACCCCCATAAAATCACGGCATAATTTACTATAAACTCTATGGTCGCCCTGGAGTACTATCTAAGGTTGTCCACAGGCACAGTTTACATTATTATATACCTACGTTACACTTACGGAGGGTTTACAAAATCGGTGGGGCCGAAACTGTGTGAAGACGCATCTTATCCGGCAGTTCTCCGTGTGTAAAACATATCGTAGACCTTTCTCCCGAGTTGTCTACGGCACGGCGAGCACGCCGTACCGCTGTACAACCGTGACAAAGATGTGTCAAGGATAAAAAGTTTTTATCTTTGAGTCAGCTCAATATAAGGTTTTTATTAAAAACCTTATACATTTGCCGAAAAAGGATCAAACCTTCATAAGCAGCTTACAAACAAAATTGAAATCTTGGAATTGTTATTCCGCTGTATGAGTTTTGTATGTGCTTCGTAGTTTTGTCGGTCAAAGTCTCGTTAATCGCGGCTTATCACGGAACACTGGACGGTTACATTGATAACAGTAGCAAAACATTTCAGTTTCAGTGTATTTATAACTATACATACACATGATCAGACTTAACACAAGGCAGCGATAGCCTAGTTTAGATACCAACAGACTGCCATGCCGAGAGTATCGGGTTTGAATCCAAGGCGCACTCCACTGACTATTCGGAATTATGTGCGTTTTGAATTCTTAATTATCGCGCCCCGTGCCTCTGAGAACACGTTAAGCCGTCGGTCCCGGCACTGCCGGCTGACCTGAAGATCTTTGACAGTCGTTATAGCGATCCTCTGAATAAATTGATACTAGTCTAAACCATAGGTATTGGGTTGATTTGGGCTGCGAAGGTCAGACAGGCAGTCGCTCCGTGGAAAAGCTAATATTCAGTCAAATCAGATTAGAATAAGTAGCATGCGGAGCCCGGGTTGCAACGGTAAGATAACGCTTAGTGGATGATGATATCAGCCAAAAGAACAAAGGCCTCGCTCTGGTAAGGCTACTACATGAAGCTCTGCGTCTTCTGAGCAAACAATATTTCATCATTTTCCATTTTACCTGAGATGATGGTCTTTCTTACGCAGCAATATCTACTCATAGTTTATTCAGCTATAACCAATCTGCGACCTATCGAGGCCACGTTCCAATGGCTATCGAACCATGGCCTCTAATCTATAGTTACGAGTGTATTTAGTAATGCCGACGGCATTTTACACAATTAACTTTCAAATTGCACGCCTTTATGCCGCTGCGTGCACCTGATAAGGTTTACGGTTCGATCTTTATGAATGCATCGATTACAAGTTGTTTTATGTTATCCATATGTTTCCATGCTGTAGTTTAAAAAGAAATATATTGAAACAGCTGATTCATATCTATTGATCCTTCGGACATTACAGGTGTCTTTGGGCGGCGGCACAGAGCACCACCACTAGAGACCGCATTAGCTAATATTTGTTTTGATTAGAGTTCACTAAATTTGCGGACTGCGCGGGATGCGCGGGGCGCACGTAATTCGTTGTGATTGGCTATTGCAAGGTCAAACTTAGGACATGCACTCTAGTGCACTGTACCGTAGTGATGGGACAGGGACGGAATATTGATCGATAGAATTTGGTTTGTATTGATTATATTATTGATATATTATTATGGATAATAAATGTTTCTTACCCGTCCGTTAAATATTATAAAGCATTTTTAATCTTTGATTTTGTGTATAGACAAGCTTCCGTCACTCTTCAGTGCGTAACGCTATAAGTACTAGTGATGAAACGGATACCGGATAGCCGGATATCCTGCCGAACATAGACAACAAAAGTAATCGTCCATGATCATGGAAAACACGATCTCATGTAACATTGTTTTTTTACTTGAAGTTAAAGCAAATTGATCATGCATGACCATAAGTAACCTGACGACTATATTTGGTGGTCAGCTAATTTTATACTCTAACTACTCTGTGATTGAAATTTTGGCACTTAATTTTTAAGACTTAATTTTTAAGCTGGTCTTGTCAATGAAGAAATGTGAAAATAATTGTTGCCACATAAGAGCGGGTAATCATCGACTTTTCATAAAAAGTTGCTATCCGGTATCAAGTATCCGATCAGATTCTTAAAGTTGTGTCTCTCCGATACCGTAAGAGTACCATCAGGAGTCACCTAACTCTTTCGGGTGTTGCGCTTTGGATAACATGGTGTCGCACCCAATGTCATCAGGTATCCCGCAATATCATCGGGTGTCCCGCAATGTCGTCGAGTGTCACCCAAAGTCGTAAAATTTAAAACGTTGGTGGCAGTCCAATACCGTTAAGTATCTCCTAACACAATCAGGTACCACCGAATCCTACCGGGTATCAGCCTTTGTCGTCGTATGTCAACCAATAGTATCATCAGGTGTATCGACAAACTCCATTACGTTGGTGATCCGTCAATACTATCGGATCCCCTAATACTATCGGGTTTCACTTAACACTATTAGGTGTCACCTAACGCTATCGGATGTCATCTAACCTATCAGATGTTACCAGACACTGCCGGGTGCTACCCAATGCCGTCGCGTGTCACCTAATGCCCTCGGGTTTCAATCAATGTTGTCAATGGGGATCGGCTAATACCATCGGACAACACCATACTATCGGGTATCACCCAATATAGAAGGGTAGCACCCCGATATAGGAGAGAGTTACCACAATACCGTTGGGTGTCACTTAACACTATCGCGTGTCATCTTACACGACTTTCAGGTGTCACACTTAATAACATCATGTATCACACACACCCCGAATACAGTCGGGTGTCACCCCAATAGCGTCGGGTGTCCCCCACTACCATCGGGTAACATCCAATACGGTCGAAAGCCACCTCAACACTGTCAGTTTAAAATTCCGCATGTCTACAGCATTTATTTATGAATAAGAATACTTATCTAAACTGAAAGATCTCAAAGTACATAATTCCACTATTCTGAAATATCTCAAATTCTTTGTTTTTTTAAGATGTGGACACACCCACAACCATCCTGACTAGGTTTTTGTTAAGAACATTTACGTCAGAAAAAGTGAAAATATCTACGTAATATCCCTTATTTCTAAACCTGCAGTACGCGCAGTTTGAGCGTACTACAGTTTGGTTTAATTGCCCGGCCCCACTCTCCTCGCTTCCTGCCACAAAAATGACCCTGTTTGGCCGCCGAGTCAAGCCACATACTCACACTGTGTTATGATCTTCGTAACATTACCACGAAAAATATCGACAAAAATATTGACTTCGAAATCACAACACTATCGATACACGTGCCAATGTTAGACAAGGACGACTATTGCAATTAACGTAATGAGTGAAAAGGACTTTTCGAAAAGACATCAACGAACGCATTATTACTATTATTGCGCACGATTTGGTAACCAGTATAAACTGAGCTCCGATGCACTGGCTGTGGGTTTTATTTATGAATAAAAACTTACTTACCGATGAAATGTAAAACCATCTTTTTGATAATTTGACGTCTTGGATGTCTTGCCACATTTTACCGCACAGGTAGCCATTTTTACGTGTTTTGGGCACTAAATAATTTTCAAATATGAACACAACGTGTACACGCATAAGGGTCACAGACTTGGTCGACACTGATGTTTTGATTCGTGCCGTTACTTCATATACTTCCGAAACCACGAATGTCTCGCGCGCGTTAGTTGCCTGCTATTAGGTGTCTAGTGGGGGTGGTCTGTGGGCGGCGGTGATCACTTACCATCAGGTTACCCGCTTACTCGTATGTCTCACTATGCAATAAAAAAAATTTAAGACCACCAACACTAAGATGGTTACGTACTTTGTTGATAACGATTATCTTAAAAATATGCAGTCATAGGTGATCTGGCAATAAATATTAAAAAAGAAACTAAAAACACAAACAAAGATTTTAAAGGCCGGTAAATTGAATTAAGAGATATAATATAATAATATAATTATGTATAAACTAATTTATTAATGTTAATACAAATCATTTAATTGCCTGAATATGGGTTCACATGAGATCTTACATATTTATTTCAAAGTTCTTATTCCATATTCTACCTTACAAGGCACGCAAATGTTTAGTTATTATATTTTCTACAACATAATTAACCCATATAGGTACCTATAATAATATTTAAATTTATCCACAAAATAATTATACAATGTACTTACTTAAATTAAAATTTCAAATTAATTCATTCATTAAATAATTACAATATTACAAATTATTAATAATAATTATTTAAATTCTTACCTAGGATTCAAATAAATTTAATTATAAACATCATTGAAATAATCGTTTACGGTGGAGTAGTATGCTTTATTAATTATCAAATTCATTAGTTTATTTTTAAAAGTAATAAAATTCTTTGACTAATTCACATCTTTCGGTAATCTATTATATATTCTAGGGCCCATACAAAAAGCACTCTTGTCAAACAGTGCTGTTATATGACTAATCGTACGAAGTCTATATCGCAGTCTGTTGCGCATATGGTTCATTTATAAGAAACATAATTAGCTGACCTTTGCCATAAGTAACAAAGTAATTAATGATCTTGGTTTATTAACAGTTATATGATAACGTCTGTGTTATCGCTACATATTAACGCCTCACTTGTACCCATGTTAATTGTGTAATTGAAAATAACTATACGATAAAAGAAACCAAAGGTCGTGCTTTAGTACCGATTGAATTTAATTATGTACCTTCATTATGTGGACATATATGCTTTTAATATAATCAGTAGGTATCGGTGTGGTCGCGGATTCAAAATACAGTGCTGCTAACTCTATAATGTTCTCGAAATACATGTGAAGTCAGCCAACCCGCACTTGGCCAGCGTGGTGGACTATGGCCTTACCCTTCTAGTACTGAGAAGAGGTCCGTGCCCCTAACCCATTTCATTACGTGGTATTCTTAAGAAGCGTCTAAGGAGAATACATGAAGTAAACTGTATCTTTGGTAAGAGAAGTAAACTCGACATAAAACTCTAAACCATGCCGTTTGGCCAGCATGGTGTAGGTAGTAGGCCAAAGGATATAGAGTCACAATGCTTTTGTGCCGCAAAATAGAAGAGGAGCAGCAGACTGCAAAAGGCTTTAGGACGATGGCTTGCAATATTTCGTATACACATGATGATATTAATTAATGTAAATCTGAAATACCTATAATTTAATCGAAGAGTTGTTTAGTTTGTTGGTATTTAATTTAAAAAATATATGAATTCGCGCTAATCTCAAGAACTACATAGTATAGCCGACGTTTCGAATTAAATAAAAAGTCTGCCGTGACCATGAATGCTGTAAAGAGTTCGAAACGACAGCTAGTAATAAATCAAAAATGTAGTTTCTAGATCATTCGGTTTAAATGTAATAACTAAGTGAAACCAATATATCGAGATAAAATCCGTAAACAGTAGTTTAATTTCAATACATATTTTTTAATAAAATTAAACTATTTCTAATGACTATGCAGTCTATGCTTCCAGCGCTTGAAACTGCCACAAACGATAGTATTATAGTTTAATTTCTACATCTGAAATAACATTACATTTAAATCATGTAGCCCGGCACGCAAATCACAAACTCCATTAAAAGCTCTTTAATTTCGCGTAACCCGACCTACACAATATGTCTGTCTAGACAGCAATTCTAAAAATATCCTTTAACTCTTATTTGTTTTTAGTCCGTATTTATAACAGAGACATGTTAAAGTACCCAAGACGATAAGACTAAGGCGCAAAGTATTTTTTTTCGCTCATTTTACTTTCCTCTTATTGGTTAAGGCGTCATCTAATGGAGGTTAATGGCTTGTAAATTTGACCTTGACCTTCGCTGACCTTATCTGAAAATCTGCACCGTTCGATGACCATATGCTTCCCCAAACCGCGAGAGGTTTGTCTAGCCGGCTTTGTTGTGATTGCGGACGTGGCCTGCAGTTGCATTATCGAAGATATAGGCCGTATTTATCCGTGTCCTTGACCTTCACTTGCACTTTATTTCGGTGACCTTGGGCGACTATTGGTTAAATCTGTATATTATTGTCTTTAATATATGTTTAGCATTTTTAATAATACAGATGAAAGAAGAACTTCGTGGACTCCAATAGGTCAAGGTCATCTTAGCCATTCAAGCTTCTATTTTTGCAATAAGTTACATTTCTTAATTTTAAATTCTGTGTAATTGTTGCAGCCAGCAGCTAGGCTTCATCTACGACTCGGTGAACAAAGGCATCATCATCGAGGACATAGACTTGGACCAAGTGTGCCTACTGACCGAGGCGACCGAGGCTCGACAGCTCATTAGCGAGCTGACGGCGTTGACGAGTGAACGATACATTGCTGCTCCGCAAGGTAAGGTTACATTCAGTATTTTAAATTCCACTTGTAAGCGTGCAGTGGACATCTAACATGATTGTCTCATCGTTGAAACGAAGGGAAGCGCAGTAAAAGACACAAAGATACGTCCCAAACAAAGCCTGCGAGACGATGGACAAATCTAAAAATCACTCGACAAGATGACTTGTTCTATGTTATAATTCATAACATAGAAAACTTATAACTTATAACTCAAAGATTTTGTATCAGACTAAAGGAAAAAGCTCCTGTATCTTTGTTATTTATATTTAATTACTACAAATTAAAAAAAAAAATACATGGCAAATGTAACTCTCCGAAGAATATAATTAACAAGTGCAATGTCAGGGTATTTGACTAAAAAAATCTAATTAGTCCGTCAGTTAGATTATCAAAAAATATTGGACATGTATAATTTCTTTAGTCACGTAAACAAAAAATAAAGACTACAAACTTCGCTGAAAACTCGTGTGACGTCACTTGCCAGTACACTTTTTACTGGCAAGTGACGTTACAAGCCCCCACTCTTAGACGTTTCTCCATCTTTGATGCGTTTTATCTTCGTAATTTTTTACTGATTTGATAAAACAAAAAATACGTATACAATATTTTTTGATAATCTAACTGATGGACTAATTCGATTTTTTTAGTCAAATACCCTATTGATATCTACATTTTCAGATATTCTTTGATAACATGTTATGAACTTCTGACAATTTGTTTGCATTCTATGTAATAATTAGCTAACCGCCCTTTAGCTGTACCCACCGTGCTATAGCTATCTTTGTTCAATATAAGCTGATCTGGTTTTTATATAAGTACATATTCCCTTCGTATGCAAATAAACCTGTACTGACCATCTAATACTTGATTTGTAAGTTATTTTCTTCAAGAGGACTTTGTTTCATGACTCAGATATAGGCTTTGTAAATGTAAAACATGGCTGGTCTCTAACATATATAGATAACGCAATACTGAAACGCAGTAATGCAAAATTGTCTTTGTCATTACAGTCTACACGCAAGTACAGAGAATAAATTTACATATTTATGGTTAATTTGTCACATACCTAGTGGTCTCGCAGTACAAAACTACATAGATAGATGCTATTTTTTTTTAATGGACAAGTTTGTTGGACTGAACATCTTTTAACCGTTGTTTTAACTTTTTATCGTACGTTTATAAGTTATCGTAATTATCATTATTAGATTATTTTTAAATATTTAATAAATAATCTAATGATGTTAGGTACGTTAACTTTGTAAAAACCGTATTACTTCTGCATTAGGGCGCTGTCTATTAGAGCGAACATGATCGCCGTACGAGTAGATTCTCGCGATATTCGAGAGAGGTTAAAGTTACGCTTTTCAAAGCGTACTGTACATCTTTCTACTCATGCAGGCTGACTATAACAAAAATACATATATCGCCCTACGCGTGCAATATAATAATGCGTTCAGAGCGGCGATGGGGCTGCCCCGATATTGTAGCGCCTCGGGCATGTTCGCGGAGGCACGAACCGACTGCTTCAACGCTATAATGCGAAAGCGCGCTGCATCCCTGGTGCGCAGAGTGCAGGCCAGCTCCAACACCGTTCTGTCGATGATCGCGCAAAGGTTGGACTGCTATATTATTAAACATTGCTGTGATAGACATATACTAGTAACACACTCAAAACGCAGATTTTAATATTACCAATTTAATGTACAATCCTATTTATTTATTATTTACTAACTTTTGCCCGCGACTTCGCGCGCGTTATATTCGGGGTAGCACATATCTACTTTCAGTCTCAAGTTGTGTGAAGACACTCCTGATTATTCAAAAGAGTCAGAAGCTCTATACGGTACAAAGTAACTCGGTCAGTATCCATGACAAATGTCAAAGTCGTGTTTCAATACATGTCCAATATAATTATCTATAAACACTTAAGCATATTTTAGTAGGTAGAGAAAATTGTTTCAGCCGTTTGAGCATAGTATATAATTATTAGTTTAGATATGCGAACAATGTAATCACCATGCACAATATGACAATATGTATGATGTGACAGTACTGACAGATAGCACATGCGCTGCACTTAATTATTCGCGCATGCGTTCTTACTTCCAAGAGTACGGCAGGAATGTTTCCTGCCGTACAAACTTCTATCCTCCCTACAATCCCTCCCAGTTTAATTTTTGCAACTTATGGTAGCCTATGTCCGTCTCTATGGTCCAATATATCTCTATACTAAATTTCAACAAAATCGGTTCAGCCGTCTTCGCGTGAAAACGGAACATACAAATACACACTTTCGAATTTATAATATAAGTAGGGATTACTTACAGTTTTCAATTGCTATTGGACTAGATTGGACTTACTTACAAATAATTAAGTGACATATATTGTTCATCGCGTTAAGATCTAATTTAAATTTGATTATTACAATTATTTATGATTATTATTAATATTGCAATTCTGACTGACTTCAATTGTATTTATAATATCGTGTACTTATAATGTTGTGTGTTGTTTGTGTATTATTACTATCACAATTTTCACTCTCTGTATGTTAATTTCTTGTATGGGTGTAAATAACCTGAAATAAATGATTTATTTTATTTATTTTTTAATACGACCTGAAAAGCTCATTTTTGCTTGCATATTGTACCAATTTGATGCAATTTACTTTAGGTACCTACGTATTGCCAAGCTTTGTTAAGATACTACAATCATGCTGAAACGCTTTCGCAGGCACTGAATACAAGGTAGATAGAAATAAAGCGTACCTACACTTATAGTGAAAGTAGAATTAAAATGTAGCTCGGGCATTCTGGTGTCGAAAGCAGACCCTTCAAGCACGCGGGGTTTCAATTCGTAGCTGACTCAATAACGTTAACGAGAGCCTAATGTATAGGTAGTATAGTTAGCACCTACATCTTATTTATTACTCACGATGTGTTCCTTCATTATTCAGCAAGCGATAATTAGCGATTTAATCATATCAGCTGACCCTTTCTAAATATCACATGACCTAATTTCTTTTCGATTCGACTAAAAATAATCCAAGTTATCGATCAACTGTTTCTAATACAATAAAATTGAACTTACCTATACGAACAAAACGGTAAATTATACATATATTAATCTAAAACATTTTTTGTGTGGCTAGTTAAAGGTAGGTGGTAGAAGGAGGTAGGGGCAAAAGGGGAAGTGGGCAGGTCCAGACATGCTTGATGGTCGTGTCATCGTGTGTCGATGGTAGTGGGGTCTAATGACATGTTTGTCTCAACATGTTATTTTCAGTTATTGATGTTGGCCGGCTGTCGGGGTCGGTTGTACCCCACCTTTGTTTGATGTGGGCTAATGTGTCATCTTTGTGGAGTATTGATTTGTTCGGTAGATATGTAAGTAAAGGAGCTATGATATTTATATGTCGTGTGTGTGAATTAATGTTTCATGATGGAAAGCCGGATTCACGGAAAACTAAGGATATCTAATTAGAAGATAACAAGCTCTTGTTTTGTTACTAAACAGCTCTATGTATTATACTTTTTTTATATAAAAATCATACATAGAGTTGAGCTTAATATTTATAAATGAAAAGCCTGCCAAACGCCTGGCTTGCCCGCATTAAATCGTGTTATTTTCTGAATCAAACCTAGATAAAATCCGTACACTGTATAATCAGTTAATCACATTGTGCAACTGAACACTCTGGTCAATTTAAAATAATTACAATAATACTTTTGATTGATTACAACTACGCACATTGACTACGTACTGTTAGGCGAATCAATATTCCCGAACGGAAAATTTGCCGTCCAACAATTGATTTGATTAGACTCATCATTAGATCTACTCAAATGAATGAAAAGTACCGATATAAATATAGTCGTGAACTTTGGCACAAATACCTGGATTTGTAAAAGTGGCCAATTTCTCTCGGGCTTGGCACAGCCGAGGAGATAGCTATTATCACATGATACAGATTCGACGGCGGCGCCAAGAAAAGGTCATGAATGCGATCAGACAAATTAAATGCAAAACGTGAATGCGAAAGTGCATACCTGTTTCGCTCTCTTGTCAAAATGTCACTATCACGAGTTTTGTCTTCTTTATGAGTTAAGTATTCGTGTCCATCGGCATCGAAGTACAGTCGAACAACTTCCCGCTAGACCACCACAAGGGCGAGAATCGCTTAGCAAGACATCGTCGCTTCCAGTGCTACTTTACACGCACATTGACACTTGTATACAAAACCAGTTTTCTAGTGTGCCTCGACTCTATGAGCGGGCCAACGGATTTTTTTTCAAACTGGTCCAGCGCCGACTTGTTTGATTGTACATTGCGTGGTAGCTGACCCGACACTGTTCAAATGATCCAAGTGTCAATTCCCATTTGAAAGAGTACCCTTTTCAAGACTTTTGGCTGCTATTTTGAGATTATTTTATTAATTACTAGAGGACGCCAGCAGCTACGCCTGCATTTTTTTTTTAATTTACCCGTTTTGGCCGATCCCGTAGGAATTTCAAGAAATCCCTTCTTAGTGCACCCCTAGGGTCCCCAAGAAACATGCATGCCAAATTTCAGCTTCCTGCGCCCAATAGTTTCGGCTGTAGCGTGTCTGTCAGTCAGTCAGTAACGCAAGGATTTTATATATTAAGATAATATTGGGAACCAAACATCCCTTATCGCACTTTTGCTAGACTGTGAAAACAGATATCAGTTTAATATTTGTTTCATACTCTATGAAGGTTTTAAGTAATTGTATTTAAAATATTTCCAATATAATATTATATTTTAAAGGGAGCTTTAAAGGGATATTTGGTACCTAAATATGTAATTAATAATACCAGTCTTCAAGCGATGACACTACTACATTTCTTTAACTAACATATTAATAAGAGTATATTATGAAAATCACTCAAGTGCTAGTCGGGCTCACACATGAATTTTGTCGTAGCATCGTAAAGTTCTCTTTCTTAAAATAGTGTTATATCTTGTGTAAAAATGTGTGCCTAGTATTTTCATTGTTGGCACATCGGCAATGGTAAGTCTGTTTTTGTGGTCTGGAAAATGTAGACGCTCTTAGTTCAAAGGAAAATAAAAGTGCACAATTTTTCTCAAGTGTGAGTGAATGTACAAAACGACACGCGTCTGGTACGAACCAGACGCGTGTCGTTTTGTACACGTGTGTGTAATAATTATGGATTAACCGTTATTGTGAACTTGTTATCTTAACTATGGCACATTGCAACATACAACAGCTGGTTTTTACTACTGTTTGATAACCAGCACTAATATATTACTCACATTATTTTATGTGTTTTCGAACACTACATTATTGATGTTCAAAACATTATTGTAATTACACTTGACCAACTTATGACTATATTGTCTTTATTCTGCGATAGTAGACTTAACTCCTTTTCTATATGGTATAGTTTCCATTGAAAATTATTTTCAGTTGTAATTTTTCAATTTTGTTTTTGACAAAGCAAAGTTTTCTCTGTATTGATAAGGTTGATATTTCGTTGACGGAATGGTTTCAAAATTAATCGTGATTCGATAGCTCGAGTATAATATAGTTCACAGCATGTGTCCTTGTGGTATTGCCTTATTACTACTTAACGGAAATCCATTAAGTTAGTACTCTGTTCTCTGTTGTATGAAGTGTTGTGGGTAGTTGCTTTCAAGTAGTAAGTTGTGGTCAACGATAACCAATATGTGTTTAAAATAACGTCTTAATATTTAATTAGTGACTAAGGAAATGATGTGTCTTTCAAGATGCACTTGACACTCGGTAGAACAGGCATAACACTGACATCTTTATTCTTATTATCGTGCTGACTACTAAATACGAAATGAATTCCAGCTTTGGAGTACTACCGTTAAGACGAAATAAGAGAAGACTCCTCTAGGTCTTTTTACTTTCCACATTGAAAAAATAATCTCATAAAAAAATCAGTAGTGGTATCCGCGGTAATAACGCGGGCTCTGTGGTCTAAAGAAAATGATTTGTATACTCACGAAAAACCCCAGCATCATCTGAAAAAAATATAAGATCTAAATTGACTCAATAATGTCTGGAAAGCAAGCCTATTTTTTTATACCTAACTACTACGCACTTGACCACAACAACCCGATACAATGTTTATATTTCATCTCGGTGACAAACAGATGCGTGTATGAGTCAGACCATATCAGTGGCTTTGTCTTTATCGGGTCTAAGTCCAGATGACTTGTTTGTTGCGCTTAGTGGCTTATCTTACTAGCAGCCGGTGATTACAGTCCAATATCAAGGTGAACAGATCAACTCTAGAAATACAGGATATCTGTTGCAGTCAGCTGGTTTTAGGTACCGTTTATGGTACACCGGGCGTTAATGGGTTAAATAGCCGCTAATTGTGGCTAGCCCTTTTATTGACCAATGCCATTTGACCGAACGTCAAAACGTAGAGGAGTTTCACTGCAGTGTGCAGTGTTACTGCAATTTAGAGTTGGCAGTGCACTCATGTCATATATCGTTTATTTCACTCTATGAATAACGGATTAATAAATTAAGTGATTCTGGCTCGAATTCCTGTTTGTTCCGAACACGGGTACGTCCCTGACATTGCAAATGACCTTCACGATCCAAACATTATTCCAAAAGAAGTCTAAATAATATTTATTTTATTTTCCGCAATATTTCTTCCTTTTTATGAAATACGTGAACAATGTCGCGAGTGAAAGCTTAGGTTGAAATAAAAAGATTAAATCTGTACGAGAAAGACAAATTCGTACATTTTGGACACTCCACATAAAACTACAACATTAATCCCAGGTACCTTTCACTCTTGGACAACGATTTATTTTCCGTGTCTGTCTGATATATTTTGTTGTTTATTTATCCATTCTTTTTTTTTTTTTTTCTTTTTCCTCATTTATTTATCCATTCTTTCTTGATGGTAAAAATACTTATAAGTTTAGCAGTTTGTTATATTTCTAATACCTATAATTCAGCTGGTTGAATTTTATTAGGAACCTGTATTGCCAGAAGCGTAGTTATATTAAAATCGCGCACACAAGGGACCAATATCGGTTTCTGGAAAATTAATCCAATACCCGTGAACTTAGACAATGCGCTCGCTGAAAGCCTCTTCATTATTTCTTCATTATTCCTTTTTGATTATAACAACATGTAACATAATACTGAAACAACAATATTTAAAAGATAACAGTGAAAACCACTGGATATCTCTGAGGCAGTAAAACAACCTTAATGTCGGGTATTTCTGTTTTCAATCTCAAATATGAATTGCTGATAAGTACAGTTAAAAGTGTCCTTATGTTTGATTAGAAATAACAGCTTTTATTCATGAAATGTTAATGTTATGAAAATGTTGCGTTGTATCCACAGTCTCAGTCTACCTTTTGATGTATTTGTCTCTAAATCTAATCTTGTAGCTAGATCTTGCATTGTCTATTCTGCAGGCATTTTTGTTTATATTCACATTTTTCTACAGCCTGCGGGCATCTGCTCTGTGTTCCTTGACGAAGCAAAATTTTAAGTCATTAAGAAATTCCTCTTTGAGATCTAAGCATTCCTCTGTAGTTAGAAATTACATCTATACTAATATAATAAAGCGGAAGAGTTTGTTTGTTTGTTTGTTTGAACGCGCTAATCTCAGGAACTACCGGTCAGATCTGAAAAATTATTTTTGTATACGATAGCCCAATTATTCCGGAAGGCTATATAACATAACGCTTCGACCCTTTGGGGCCGGGCAAAAGGATAAAAAGGCTAACGGATAATGTCGGCTAATCTCAGGAACTAGCAGTCGGATCTTAAAAATTGTTATTGCCTATGATAGCCCAATTATTCCGAAAGGCTATATAAAAATACGCCACAACTTTCAGGGGCCAGACAAAAATAATAAAATGGTCACACGAGAAGGGGGAGGGTTGGGTCAAAGGCAAAAAAAGCTAAACGAATAGGATACAATCTATATGGGTATCGTTTTTGAGATTTTCGGGACGCTGATTAATAATATGTAATTTATTGAGTAATCCAAGATGGCGGACGGGAAATCAAAGATGGCGGATGAGAAAATTTAAAAATTCAATATGGGTATCGCCTTCGATATTTTATGTGGTGGAGAATCGAAATACAACATCTATTTCGTGATCAAAGATGGCGGATGGGAAATCAAAGATGGCGGATGGGAAAATTTAAAAAAATCAATATTGGTATCGTCTGCGATGTTAAAAGGGATGGGGAATCCAAATACAACATCTGTTTCGTGTATCAAGATGGTGGATGTGAAATCAAAGATGGCGGATGGGCAAAAATTAAAAAAATCAATATGGGTATCGTCTCTGATGATTTAAGGGATGGTGAATCCAAATACAACATCTATTTCGTGATCAAAGATGGCGGATATGAAATCAAAGATGGCGGACGGGATATTTTTTTAACCTTTTCACCGCCCAGCCATACTAAACGCGATGTGTCGCTGTACGCCAACGTATAAATGTATAACAATTATATAGTACGAAAGCAGGGATGGCGGTAACGTCATATCGATAATGAAAAAAACAATGTGTAAATTTAAATTGTTACTCAAATTTACAATAAAAAATACACACTTTTACTTTATAATGGTAATTTGTTTTATTTCATGAGCATTTATAGTAAGAAAAATGGGTATCCATTATCGGAGACAAAGATACATGCATAGACTTGCTAGAGATAATAATATAATAGGCACAACACTATTCATTTCAAAACGTAGTCCGTTTACTTCATATCAAGTCGTTGGCGTTCGTAGCACGATAAATTTCATAAGAAATAGGGTTGTCTATTGTTTTCTTTCTGTGTATAGATTATTGTTAGTCTATACTTAAAACGCTTGAATGTTTTTAGTTTATATTTGAAATCTAACATGAACAGTCAGTCAGGAATATTGTTTGAAGTGATCACAAGTGGCAAAATAAGTGTAGTTTCGGAAAGGGATGGTAAATTATTAAAAAAAAAGAAGTCGAAAAAAGTGAAAAGTTTAATACTGATGTGCTAAATCTTTTTAGCTTATTTTTTATTAATTGCAAATGAAAAACTGGCTAGTTTGATTAAGGATATACGAATACCTAAATTCATAAAAAAGTAATTGAACTTAGCAATTCAAAATTAATATGGCCAGTATCAAATCAAAATCAGAAACATTACACTCCTTTTTTTGGGCAGTCGTGTAAAAAGTTAAAGGTTCGCGCGTCGCCCGGCACTATGACACAATGACCTTGACACCTATGCGCTTACGACGTCACAGGTTTACTTCTATTGGAGTTGTCGGCGCTAGTGACACTGACATCTTGCCATTACGTAGAGATGGGTGTAGCAATATCGAAAACCCTCGGTACATTTAATTAATTTTAATAAAGTGATTTGATACGTGCATAAATTTTAAAACGTATTATGTAATATATTATTTACTGACCGGAATTATTTTTTAATCACAGAATTTAAGAACGATTGAATGGAAAAAGACAAATAAATATAAAAGATTCTAATGAATGCAACTTTCGCGTCACATCACTGGCCTACTCGATATGAAGTCGTTGGCGTGCGGGACATAAAAATATTTGAGGCCTTTTATGTTTTTATCCATTTTAACACAGAAAAAAGCCTGTTTTGCCTGAGAACATAATTAATAGGGCTTCATTCGTGTCCATCTACACAATTACAAAAGAAACAAAAGTGTTTATGTATCGTAAATGTATTTTTTTTATAGTGAACTTCTATAGAAGTCGTGGCGTGGACGGCACGAAAATCCTGAACTTCTATAGAAGTTGTTGGCGGTGAAAAGGTTAAAGTCGATATGGGTATCGTCTCCGATATTTTAAGGAATGGGGAATTCAAAAACACCATCTATTTCGTGATCAAAGATGGTGAATGGGATTTTTTTTTAATCAATATGGGTATCGTCTCCGATGTTTAAAGAGATGGGGAATCCAAATACAACATCTATTTCGTGATTCACAATGGCGGATGGGAAATCAAAGATGGCGGATGGGGAAAATTTAAAAAAAAAGTCGATATAGGTATCGTCTCCGATATTTTAAGGAATGTGGAATTCAATATTGTATAAAAATCTATGTTTGTTTGTTCATCATTTATAGACTCTGAAATGATAAGTGATTAAGCGCTAAGTCAATGGTAACTTTGAAAAAGGGGTTTGGAAAAAAGGGAATTAAATATAAACTCTTAAAAAGGCGATACGGAGTTCGCTGGGTCAGCTAGTCAGTTATATAAATCTGACAAAAAGTTTCGCCTAGGAAAAGATAACGTAGGTATAGACGTAAAGTTAGATATATTCATGCATGAGTGCGCGTTGTGTACACACGGATTTGCGATCATGCCGCAGTTACGTGGACATACCGTGGATGCCACTTCTATTGACTTAGTGTGTACTTACGCTTTAAAATTGAAAGATATTAGTTGAATTACAAACTGCAGTAGAATATTCCGTAACAAAATTTTAAGTGTTCTGTCCAGTAGTTTTATACGCAACTATTAAACTACTAGACTGGCGTTTGGGGTCTATTCTCTAAAACCACCACGGTGTCTTTGAAGCCTCATAACTGTGGTTACTTTGCTGTAACCCCACCGGAGAATAAATCACTAGTAGTAGTGTTAAAGTTGGTAGTTAGTGGTCATACTCCGGACGTCTGCAGGAGCTCTTCCCTGCAGACGTTGTTTCTTTTCTAGCTCGGAGGAGAGACTGTTTTTAATTTTTTTATAGAAAGTTTTCTTCCTCCTACTCCCTCCAAATAATGTACTCTTTTCGATTGAACTGTAATGCTTGCACGTTTTAACTGAGATTAATTTCCTGTGTATCCGCTGCATTACGCAAGTGTCTGTGCGCATGGACTATATTTGGAACGAAACCAGCAATTTAGAAACATTCAATACTCATGACGTCATTGATACCTAGGCATAAACCTACAAAAATGCATAGAATTGGCTATATTCACATCCAAATGCAAAAGTTTTAGCCTAATGTTCCTGCACTTGCAATATCGAGAATCGTCTGCATTGAAGAATGAGAGAAGGGAATTATTTGTCTGCCCTTAGAAACACGTAGGTAAAGACTAAAGATATTCTGGTCTGTTTCCAATACTGCTATCTTAAAGCTATATAGCTCCAAAACGTAATTACATTTAACCGCCCTATAAACATACCTATATTTTTAGTCTTGCTTCAATTTATTATTGCGATTTCTCCCTCGTACAACTGCAACCAATATCTTAAGCCTAATGATCTCATCTTATTAGCCTTAGCGGAAAGCCTTTCTGATCCTGGGGTGACTCTAAAAGGGGCTTTAGTCCTTACCAAGATTAATTTAAGTGCTTCAATAAAGAATGTCCTTTTTTAGGTGTTCCATTTGTTTAAATCTACCCTCACTATGATCAAGGCCAATGTCGTTGTGTAAGTTACCGCGAAATTCGAACGCCACTAAGACCGTCCCACTCTGCTTTGCCCAAAAAATCTTTATAACCATTGCATTGTTTGGTAGCACACCTATTTTACTTTGGTAACAACCTCGTAAAGGGTTGGGGGGAGGTAATCTGGGTAACCTCATATAAGTTAATTAGCTGAAGATAGTGAGCATCCACCATACCAGTGCACATTGGGAAATACTGAGCAAGTCTTTCTTCAAAGCAAAATCCAGCACATACTTAACTAGCGCGCATCTGTCACTGGTCTGGCCTGAAATGTTTGAATGAGTGACAGTGTTTAAGTACCCATGTATACAATATAATTATGTATGTATAGTACAAGAGCCCATATAAATCGTCGCCCACATCTAATTGAGCATCGATTCAGCGTGACCTCTGCGCGAGCTCGACATGATACCGACAGAATTTACATAATTGACTCAATTCGTAAAGTTCGTACACCGACCGCCACTA
The DNA here is from genome assembly GCA_944739405.2 of Euclidia mi. Taxonomy (NCBI): domain Eukaryota; kingdom Metazoa; phylum Arthropoda; class Insecta; order Lepidoptera; family Erebidae; genus Euclidia; species Euclidia mi. The sequence goes on along the minus strand of OX123196.2, from coordinate 58,358,867 downwards.
TTTATTATTGTCGCATCGGTTTTGTGACAGTGTTTTTTTTTATCTTACTGCATGCTCTGTGGCTTAAGCGCCTTGCCGCTGGGCACTGAGCTGAGTGTTATAAGTTCGATTCCACACGAGACACTGCTTTGTGTGATCCTCAAATTGTGGTCTTGTCTGGGTGCTCTTTTGTGCGGTGCCGTTGGTTGGATGTTTGTAAAGTTCTTCTCGATAGACTTAAAAGGCTATACTAATATCACACATAATCAAATTTTGGATGACTCAATTTTTGTAGGTTGTGTCTTAAAAACGTGACCACGTCTTCATCTGTACTTTATCTCGATTGCTATCGTAGATCTTCGACTTTGAGTGCAGTTCTGCTTTCTAATTATAACCTTAGCAGTGTATTACTGTCATAACATTGCTAGTCGTAGTATTAACAGCATACAGATATGTGAATATAAATTAATCTATGAATCCTGAAATATCGGCTATTTATCTACTATTAAGTACTGACAACGCAGCAAAGGTAGAAGAAAGTCCTCCCGCAACGTAGACCGTCGATATTTTAATGATCACGGGGATGAATGCGCCAGCTTAAGTTGGGTTTATGTGTAGATCCTTCCAGAGGTGGATGTCTTTGGCTGAGATGATGATGAGTAACTACCTAAAGGCACCAAAGAAAAATGTGTAGATACCTACATGCATTTTTTAGAGCGAAAACAACATGCAGATAGTTTTTCGCTTTAGTATTCACCAATATGTGAAAAGTTCCTATAAAGTTACATTTGTATGTAAAACCCTACCTGTAGCCTGTCCACCGAAGCGGAAAAGACCAGAGCTGTGTCAACATAACAAAAAAGGGTTAAAACTCCGCAGCAGAGCCTTAACATCCATTCAAAATTATATTAGGTCATCTAAAGGAGTTTTTATTGTCACCAAGATTGCACTGACGTTTCTATATTTAGCTGTGAGTCAGCTGGCCGGGTAAACAAAGAAATAATGTAGTTTTAGGATCGCGTTGTATCATCGTTTTGCATAATTACCGCTCGGCTGTTGTGGCCTTTAACTGAAGCGATTGCATTATGCCACTTGAATTATTGGTCGATTTCGATGAAGGAATTAATGATTTGAAATTAAAGCGGTTTATTGCCTGTTTTTACCTACTTTCGTTACTATTTCCTCTTAGCTAGGTTACTAACTGAATTTAGGTTCTGCCGTTGTTGACAGCAATCTTGAATCCATAGGTAAAGTCAACCAAAATTACATTTCTGTACCTCAGTATAATATTTTTGTTGTGAATAACAAACCTTTTTATTTCTTTTTTTAATCTACCTTACCTTTTTTATAAGCCCTACCTATAAACAGGCCACTCCCTTAGCGATGTAACACGCAGTTTATGCAAATGTAATTTCATCCACTCATAATTCTAGGTTATCATATAAAAATAAAACAAAATTATACCTACCATGTCTTACCGTATCATTATGACAGTCTATAATTTATTGCACGAAGGAAAACCACTAGGTATGCGAAGAAAATGCCAATGTGCATTAAAGTTGCAACAATGTTATTTTAGCGTGGTACATTTTTCTATTAATGTTCTTACTTTTAATGATGGTGTTTTTATTGAAAACAAACAGAAATTGGTTTCTTTTTTATCATAGGGCATTACTCCTGTCACATAAGACTTTACCCAGAACTAAGAACATCCAGAGCCGAAACAATTATTTGTGGATGACGCAAAGTATTGTTTAAATTATTACCAGTGCGAATCGAACCCACAACACTCAGTGAACGTTATAAACGGCGAAACGGCCGCATAAACCACTACGCTATGCCTGTAGTAATTTGGCTCTTCATCATAATCAGCCCATCCACTGCTGGACATAAGCCGGGGTACGCCACAAGACCGCCCTCCCGTTTTCATCCTCCAGTTACTACCAGCCTGTCAATTATCACTTGCGAAATCGAAAAGTCTAGAGAAATAAAAGGTTAACTATACATCGAGGCTTAATAGGTACTATTGAAGGTTAGTATCAGGAAAACACGGCGGAAACCATTCTAAAAGTAGACTTTCCTGTACTGATTATACGGGTTTAGTCTATTTTAGGATGCGGTGCGTAGGTGAAGATGTTACGTTTTATGCAGGCCTAGTAGCCGGTTATTAACTACTTATGTTGCGGTTTGGCGCAGTTGTAGTAAAAACGACTGTGGATCTTGAGGTCTCAGGTTCTATGCTGGATCGAGCTAAAAGGAACATTGAGCTCTGTCTGAAGAATTATGTTATTGAAGTCCGGAGTCCATCGGTATTATACCCTCGTGCCTCGGCAAACGATTCCTCGGTAAGCCGAGAAATTGGGTTAAGAATTGGCAAATTTCTCTGGTGTCTTGTCAAATATGCCGTTTCATCGGGCTATGATGACCTGGATACATTTAAATACTATTATCTATTATCACAATTTAAAACCAGATATACACACGGAAGTGCCAAAACTAAGCAGACGAAATGCGCGGGCGCACATTCGCTCATAATAAATACTTGTTCAAACAAGTCTGAAATTTCGAGGCCATATACCTAAGTAGGCATCGATCGATCTAGATAAGGAAGGCTCCATATTAGGAGTAAGTATCAATTCATTGGCCAGCTATAAAAGTCTACATTTATCGGAATTTATCCCACTTATGTTGATAGTTATGTAAAGTATGGTGATTTGAGTAAAAGAGAATTGGCGCATGCGACTTGCACTGGAAAAGGTCGAAGCAGAGCCATCTCTGCAACAGAATATCCGCTTTGCCTTCCAGTCACTTTCGTCAAATGTGGCATCTCTCTCTCCCTTTTTCTTTTTCACCCTCTCTGTCGTTTTGTCTATTTTGCCCGCTATCTCAAATTTTTACTTTCTTCACATTTTCCCTTCTCTTCCGCCACCTCTGCCTTTACTTTCTTTATCTCATCTCCCCTGTCTCTCTTTTCTCTCACTGATCTGTCTCTCGTCTGTCTCATCTTTTTAACCATTATTTTACATATTCAAAATATGAACTAAGTATGCTCTATAGATACTCTAGCATCATAGAGATCATTTGTATTGATTTATGTAACTAGAACTATCCGATAGATAACCTCACCTTGCACTTTATCTGATAGCCCTTGGCGGCAATCCCCGCGAATTCCCCAGACATCGCCGATTGCTGAGGGAATTCCCAATAATGCATGAGGACGAACGAAACTTATTTATAACTTGTTTCGTATAAATAGTTGACACGTGGAATTTCATATTGCTATGCACATTCCGTTCTTTTATTTCGGTCCTTTGTAAGTTTGAATCTCTATCAATAATATACATTTTTCACACACTCCTTGAAATATTCTGTAGGTATAAAGAGAGGATTTCACAAGCACCTTCAAGTTTCCTTCAGTCTAAAAAGAGTTTACAGACGTCTAAACACATCAAAGACACAAAAACAGATTTGAATGAACCATTTATAGATCGCATCGATGGGAATCAAACCCACAACTTTAACATACAGAGAAACAAACCCCTAAAATCATAGTTACTCATGTTATTTACAAAACTAGCTGCTCTCAATAAATGTCTAAATACTGTCTGCAGCACACACACGTACCTGAGCAGACGTTTAATTAACCTAATAAAACACACACGTCATCGCCTTAATTATCCATCGATTTGGAACTAAACGTGACGCCTGCAGGCAACAGATACATGCTATTTGTACTCTGTGCCTAATAGCCTGCCAGTGCAACCTATATTTGGATATAAGTATCCATAAGTATACACTTGTTTATATGTACTTGTTGTTGCTCACATTTACAAAGCGTCAGCTTCAAAATTCACGAATATCGAACAAAATTTTAAGTTCATTTAACCCTTAGAGGTGCTGCTTTAATAAATCTATCCTGAGTACCCACTGCCTCCTTGCCTACGTCATGAAAGAAACCTGTCGTTCTGTGCCTACTGTTCAAATGATTTCTTTTTTACAGTCTCACGCCTTTTATCCCCAAAGGGCTAGGCAGAAGTGTAATATTACACCCACATTTCGCCATGAATTGTTGGTCCCACGTAATAGGGGGCGCGCCTATTGCCGTTACCGGGCACATCACCAGACTCCGTGCTGTTACTGGGAATTCAGAAAACCCAGTAACACTTTTGCACGACCCGGGAATCGAACCCGAGACCTCCGATCAGCACTCGCATACGCTATCCACTGGACCACGGAGGCAGTCAGTCAGCTGTTCAAATGAATATATATTTTAAGAGTACTGGCGTACCTACTATGAATTAAGCCACACATAAGCCATACACAGACTCTAAACAAAGCTTTCTCCGTTTTATAAAGTGATGTCCCGTATAGGGATCAAACACACGACACTCGAAGCCGTAGCAAAACAACAACTGACTATTACCACCTACTACCATCCATGTAATCCCTGCCAATTTCACTCACTGATTTGCGCAATATTAATAATATTAATATCCTTATATTGGAAAGCATGCTACGTTATGTAAAACCAAATAAATATTCATACAATAATTGACATGAAGTTAATTCTTTATTGTAGTGACATTCGTCAATAAGTGAATGTACCTAGTCGTCTGTGTTTAGTTCCGGTCGATTAAACACGATGAATAGATAACGTAATTCTCTGCCTGATCCGCTGAGATTACATGACGCCTATTATATTGACAATATAGACTCGGAAAGTATTAAGAAGAATTATCCATCATCATCCTCTTAGCGTTATCCCAGTTTCAACCCGGGGTCCGATTACTAGTCTAACCGGATTTGGCTGACTATTAGCTTTTCCACAGAACGCCTGCCTGTCTGACCTCCGCAACTCGAAGGGATAGCGATATTCCATAGTTTAGACTAGGTCAGTTTATTTAGAAGGTACTGACGCTCTGTAACGACTGTCAAAGATCTTCATGACAACCGGGACTCTGAAAAGTCATTGGTGCGCGCCGTGGATTCGAACTCGACACCCTCTGCATGGCAGTCTGTTGGTATCTCTACTAGGCTCTATCTCCTCTTAAGAAGAATTATCCATACCTTTTACATATTTTTAGAATAATGATTCATAATCATCATCTTAGCCAAAACACGCGATCTTAGCGGAAAAACGTCCAATGCTTAGACATAGGCGCAGAAAACAAATTTCTTTTCGATGATCTAAACTCTCTCAAGGCTGTACATGTAGACTGATCTTCAGCCGCATCAAATTGCTTTCCGCGATCTCAACAAGATCGTCGGTCCACCTGGCCCAGCATCTCTCTTGCTTCTGTAGTTAGTTACCAAGTACTTTTACCATACATAATTTTATTTAGTAAATACTATGTGGTTCAAACATTACAGTAATCTCATCACATTTAATCCTGAAACAAAAAGTTCCAGTAAACAACAAGATTAAGTGCTTTTCGTCGTTGTAAGTCTTCTCACGTACAATCCCGGTTTGCCCGCGAAACTTCCACGCGTACTAAGAAAAACTACGAAGATTTTTCAGAGTACAAGGAAAGCCTTATCTAATATATAAAAATCTTGTGACACAGTGTTTGTTATCGAACTCCTCTGAAACGTCTTGACTTTGACCGATTTTTATGGAATTTTTAGTGTACCTAAATTTGATAAATATACCATCAGATGAATAGGGTTGAAGATATACATTTTACTTTATGAATTTTATTTTTCATGATTCGTCATCAAAAACTACCTTCATGTCAAGAGATGATTTATATGGCGAACAACTTTCTCAGGGTCTGCTAGTACCTATATACTTTCCTTGGTCATATGACGTAACAAACAAAGCCAGTAGCATCAACTAGTGGCATGCGTAGTGAGCCAATAACACAACCTGTTATGCGTCGGTCTAATTTGGGCGGCCATTACCTGACCAGCCTGTTGCGACGTAAACACGTGCCCGCGTTCGTTTATATTGCACGATATTGTTAAACAATCCATTAGATCGTTTACGTCAGATAGTAGAAAAATGTGAGCGTCATTCAGAGAGAGCATGCAGAAAATGTTTAAGTTTTTTTTTAATAGAGGAGTCGAAATCTTGCAATTGTAATGTTAATAATGTACAGAAACAGGAACAATTTTAAACGTGTTTTTTTTTAATAAAATTGAATTCTTTCATACACACATCTTATACTAATATATAAAGCTGAAGAGTTCGTTTAAGTATTTGTTTGGTTGAACGCGCTAATCTGAGGAATTACTGGCCCGATTTCAAAAATTCTTTCAGTATTAGATACCCCATTTATCGAGGAAGGCTATATTACATCACGCTATGAGCCACGGGAGCGGAGCAGTAAGTAGCCTTAAATAACGCGAGTGTAGCCGCAGGCTCATCTAGTCTATTATATATAGCGTTAGCGTGTTGATATGTTGATTCTACTATAACTGAATACAAATACATGAAGAAAGACTTATTTTTTTATTTCGTAATCATGCATGTTAAAAAACAACTCGGTGTATTGACCGCCGCCCGCGCCGTCGCTCAGCTGATCGCCGCGAGCTCGCACTGCAGCACATAAAGCACACGTGCCTACCGTGCAGTCTTATTCTGCACCTTTCAACAGTATATTCTGAATTACTATCGAAGTAACATTTAATGAAAATATGGTCTTACAATTTTTATCGCACACTGTTTGAAATAATATTAGATGAATAAGTATAATGTCTATATTTTTTTTTTATGGAATAGGGGGCAAACGAGCAGACGGATCGCCTGATGTTAAGCGATTACCGCCGCCCATGGACACCCGCAACACCAGAGGAGTCACAAGTGCGTTGCCGGCCTTTTAAAAAGGAATACGCTCTTTTTTTGAAGGTTTGAAGGTCGTATTGGTTCGGAAAAACCGCAGGTGACAGATCATTCCACAGTTTAGAGGTGCGAGGCAGAAAGTTTCTAGAGAAACGCACCGTTGTGGATTGCCAACCATCTAAATGATGGGGATGGAAATGCTGTCGCGTAGAACGATGGCGGAAAGAGGCGGCAGGGATTAATCCGAACAATTCCTCGGAGCACTCCCCATAGTAGAAGCGATAAAAGATGCATAGCGAGGCTACATCTCTACGCAGCGCCAAGGGGTCTAACCGATTGCAAATATCTTGGCAGTTGACAATTCGAGCGGCTCTCTGTTGGATGCGGTCTAGAGGGAGAAGCTGGTACTGGGGTGCCCCTGCCCAAAGATGAGAACAGTATTCCATATGCGGCCGGACCTGCGCCTTATAAAGGAGCAAGCGGTGGGCCGGAGTGAAATACCGTCTCGATCTATTTAGCACGCCAAGCATCTTCGAGGCTAACTTAGCCTTACCCTCTAAGTGACCGCGGAACTGGACTTCGCTCGATATGTCGACACCAAGTATTCCAATACTGGAGGAGGCAGTCAAGGGGGTGCTCTCAAAACGAGGACATACGACCATCGGCAGTTTTTTTGCGGTGAAAACGCAGACTTGTGTCTTTGTGGGGTTAAATTGGACCAAATTAAGTCTTCCCCAATCTGAGACCATCTCCAAGGAGGTCTCAATTTCAGACACAAGTTTATGTCGGCTCTCGATGACTTTTTCCCGAGAAATGTTGGCGTGGCCGGTATATAAAGCATCACCTGTGCTGTCATCTGCATAACAATGAATGCCGCTATCTAGCAACATATCATTGATATGCAGGAGGAACAGAGTAGGCGATAGCACGCAGCCTTGAGGAACACCAGCATTTACAGACAAGGCGTTAGAGCATTCACCGTCAACTACGACCTTTATGCTTCTGTCTGTAAGAAAGCTGGTGACCCATTCGCATAATTTCTCGGGCAGCCCATAGGAAGGGAGCTTCGAAAGAAGCGCTTTGTGCCAGACCCGATCGAAGGCCTTCGCTATGTCCAAACTGACCGCCAAAGCCTCCCCCTTTGTCTCGATCGCCTGTGCCCAACGATGTGTCAGGTATACTAGAAGATCACCAGCCGACCGACCCTTACGAAAGCCGTATTGCTGGTCACTAAGCAGCTGATTATCCTCTAGAAACCGAAGGAGCTGGCAGTTAATAATGAACTCCATTATCTTCGAGAAGAGGGAGGTTATGGCTATGGGTCTGTAGTTGGACGGGTTAGAGCGATCGCCTTTTTTAGGGATCGGGTGGACCAATGCTGTCTTCCACGATGTTGGGACTACGCCAAATGAGTAGGAGAGACGAAAAAGGCGTGTCAAAACTGGTGCCAACTCTGGAGCGCAGATCTTCAACACAATAGGGGGAATTCCATCAGGCCCACTCGACTTATGGATATCGAGGGACAGAAGTGCCATACGGACCGCGCGCTGGTGGAACCGAGTTGGACGCAAAGAGTTTGCCCAGAAGATCGGCTTTCTGCTTTGCGTCGTGGGCCAAGGAATCATTTCCCATGTGTAGCGGTGGTAAGGATGGCTTACAGAAGTTCCCTTCGATAGCTTTGGCAAGAGACCAGAATGCACGAGTTCCCGAAGGAAGGCGCTCAAGCCTCTCGCCAATTCTACCGATGTGCTTCGTCTTCGCACTAGCAATGTCTCTTTTGAAGGACCTGGAGGCAAAGTTATACTCCTTTTTTAATGCGCTGGTATTTTCATCCCCTGCCGCCACCGCATCAGCCCAGGCTTGGTAAGCTTCCTGCTTCCTGCGAGAAGCCTTTTTGGAAGATGAACCAAACCAAGGCCGAAATTTGCCACCAATGGGGACCACAGAGGATGGAATGAAAAGTTCCATGCCCTGTAGCACCACATCAGCAACAGAATCAGCAGCGGCGTTGGGATCATCCGGCGAGAAGCATATTTGCCCCCAAGGATAGGACGCAAAGAAGTTCCGCATCCCATCCCAATTTGCTGACTTGTAGTGCCACACACGGCGACTGCGTGTAGCCCGCGATCGCAGCGAGCACGTGAGAGGCACCACACTCCGTACAAGGCAGTGGTCTGAGGAGCCAAGTGGGGCGCCTACGGATGCCTTGTAGCCGTCCGGATGAGAAGTCAGCAGAAGGTCCAGCAGTGAAGGATTCTGGCTTTCAACGTCTGGGATTCGCGTGGGCGTGTTAACCAGTTGTGTCAGGCCATAAGCCAGTGCGAAGTCGTGAACAGATCTCCCCGCATGATCAGTTTTACTGGAACTGAGCCAGTCGGCGTGATGGGCGTTAAAATCGCCAAGCAAGATGATCTCTGCTGACGGGATCTGCTGCTGCACAAAGTCTGAAGCCATTTGGATGTGCTCAATGAGTCGGTCAGTTTCGGTATCACCGCTGTGGGACCTATAAAGGCAAGCATAGACGCGGGGTGGTCGTCGCTATCTATACGTAGCCATAAGGTGGAAAGGTCCCTACCTTCAAGATTCCTAAGTCGACGAGAACTGATATCGTCTCTAACATACACGCACACTCCGGCCTTGGACAGAAAGGAGTGTTCAAGTCCATACCCAGGGTAAGTAAGGTAGGAAGTGTCTGCTGGAGGCGATATCTGCGTCTCAGTCAAGAAGAGCAAGGCCGGCTTTGTTGTCTCGAGGTGGTGGTGGACAGCTTTAAGGTTGGTGTGTAATCCCCTGATATTGCAGAAGTCCACAGCCAGTGTGGCAGGGGGTGCCAGGATATTTTTGCTCCTTTTTAGGGACTTTTCGAGCGCAGTTTTGCCCCCCCCAAGAGTACGAGGGGCGGCCTGGGCGTCCACGCTTAGATGCGTTGTGTCCTGAACGCGGACGTCCAGAGAGGGATTCTCCAACGCTAGCGCAGTTGGTACCCTCCTGGGGTAGCAAATAGTTTTTCAACTGCACCATCATAGGGGGGGGGGGGGGGTTGGGGGATTGGGCCTCCGGTATCCTCACTCACTCGGCGAAACACAACGCAAGCGTTGTTTCACGCCGGTATTCTGTGAGGCCGTGGTATCACTCCGGTCGAGCCTGACCCATTCGTGCCGAAGCATGGCTCTCCCACGGTGTAAATTGTATTAATAAAATATTTTGCAAATGCAGATCAAACATATTGTAGTAAGGGTGCTTCTACACGGCGCATGTAGCTGGAGCAAGTAAAGGTGCGGGTTACACGCGTGGGTAATATGCGCAAGCTACTTGATCAAGTTACTCGCTTGTACTTGTACATGGTGCAAATAACTGGAGCAAGTAGAGACGCGGGCTACTTTCGCAATCTGTACCTATGTACAAGTTATTTGTTCGTGGTCAAGAGCTACATGTGCATGCTATTTGCGCGGTAGCTTTATGACTTGAATCGCGTCAAATGTCTCGACGAACGAAAATTATTTTAAAATCATGTGTTAAAAATGTAATTTTAACAGATAACATGCGCGAGTGACCCGCGCGCGTCGCAGAGCACGCGAATTACTTGCGCGGGTGGCTCGCTTTGGTACATGCTCGAGTCGCTGGACCCGCACATTGTTTTAAACGATATGTTTACGGTGCATGTAACCCGCGCAAGTGCCTCAACATGCTCAAGCTACATGCGCCGTGTACAAGCACCCTATACAGCTGGTTTCTGGATATTACCAAAAGATATCTAATGATATGCACCTAGATGCATTAAGTCTGATCTTCTTGATCTTGACTTGGTAGTTTAAAAATATGTTGAGAAATAACTTGAGCTATTTGTTATCAACTCTTTAAAACTAAAATTAATCACTGTAACAATAATTGATAAGCTATCAAGGTTATCAATCTGTTTCAATCAGCATTCCTGACATTGTTAGATCATTCAGCCATCCCAACAGAAACATATCGATATTCACAATGGACATAGTTTTGGCATTGTATTTAAAACTAGCTCATTGATCATCTAGGTTAAGTTTGTAATGAGTCTGGTAGTTATTAGGTTAGATGCCTGGGCCAGACAGACAGTTAGATGCCAAGACCACACCACCATTTTTCTTTGGGTCTGGAAAAAGTCAGTTCCTTTCGTATATTCGACAGATATAGGTATGAATAACATGATTGCATATTTGAGACATTTTTCATAGTTAATCCCTCTTCCTCTACTTACTTTGCCCATGTAAATTGTATTTTATTTTAAATTTTAATGTCAAATACAGTTCAGATAAAAAAGTGCCAGTATTTTGGCAATGCGACGCATCTACGGTCTGTAACAACCCATAGTAACAGATTAATAATACACGAAGCGAATGGACGCTTGTGTACCCAAATGTATTTAAAATGAATATGTATGCACACCTATTTATTTATTGCTTAACAATATGTAGTCACGTTGTGGTAGATTGAAGAAACAATAATACCTACTTTAGATTAAAATGTCACAAGGTCAGTCATTGATTAAAAACCAAAGGAAAAGTGTTAGACTAGCGTAAGGCAACAGAAATACCTATGTTCAGTGACAAAGAACACAGATCTCTATTATAGACGTAGTGATATCAAATATGAGCAAATACGTGCGAAAGACCCTTTCATGCTAATGTTATTCTTTCTGTCTAGAATTCTGAACATCAGAAGTATCACATTTTTACAAAGAGAAACAGCGTTGGCTTTGTTTCTATCTACCAAAATTGACATATTTTTTATGATTTTATAGCGCGGTAAGGCCTCGGAGACATCAGAAGCTATCAAATTGACAACGGTGCTCCCTGTCGGGTCTAACTTCAAACATCTACAATTCCACATAATACACCAGATTGTGTTTTAAATTCAATAATTACTTATTCACTGACATTTTACAAATTTTATAATCATTGGATCCTCATTACTCTGATTATCTTTTTAATACCTTGTACTATCTTTGTCAGGTGAACGATACTGTGTATCGGACACAGCTGTGCATGATATTTCAATAGTAATCATTTTAGCATTAATATTATAAAGCTGAAAAGTTGGCTTCCTTGAACACGCAAACCTTAGAAATTACTAGTCCAGGCTAGAAGGATCTGTTTGAGTTATTACAGTACCTATTTTTATTGAATCTGTAGGTAAACGTCTTTAAGGGTCTGTGCTAACGACGGATTGAGTTTATGTAAATATCATCATCATCATCAGCTTTTAACAGTCCAATGCTGGACTAGGCATCTCCTTTGAAAGGAGGAATTGGCCTAATATAACACGCTGTCCAAACGGGTTGGTATGGGGTTTGTATCAAGTTTTCCTTCTCTTACAGTGCTGTTCTCTGCATAATATGCTGCCTCTGTCGGCTCTTGCGACACCCATGCGTTGATATGGGGTGGTGACATTCCGTATTCTTAATCCGTCACCACACGGACAGCATTATGCAAATATATTGTTTCTTATTATGTAAAGAATACTCACTTTTACTCATGTAATTTTGGCCTCTCAACATCACGTAGACGAATTCATTAGCTGTGCTGTGGTCGCGGACAAACTATCTACATGCCACTTCTATACTCGTAGCATACTATTGTGATAGTGCTCATGGTACAGTATAATGAGCAGAAACCTTTATTCCATTAAACGGAAAACGGAAGCACACCGATTAGTATAAACCGCATATCAATACGATTATAATCGTTTCGTCCCCGTAGCGTCTAAATACCGATGCTAATTACCTGCCATATTCAATATGTCGACATTCAACACCGGCCATGCAACTCGTGTGTGCATTCGACCTTATTGTCCACGTCGCAAAGGCCAGTTCCGTACGCCGACTTCGCCAACTTGGCTGACGTCGGTGAAGTTGACGGTCTACAACCATATTTGTCGGTGTTTCGGTGAACGGTGTCGGCGAAATGATGTGCATGTTAATTTAAGCATGCATGCATTTTAAACGTTTGCGCTTGGTTGTGTAGTTATTGTTATTGAAATTATATAAATGTTATTCAAATATGGACTCACGTGTATCCTGAAAGAGGTAGACATAGGTAGAGGCGTTGGACCCACATTTTGATTAAAATAAAAAATACCACCATTCATAGATCTACGATGCCAGCTTTTGTACCTATTTTAAATTTGACCACTCGATCTCTCAATAATGTAGGTAGGTAGGTATATTCTGTTAACAAGATAGGCAGCAAAAAAATATTCGACGAAAGATCAGTTACTGAGATAGCTTTGAAAAGATATAAAAATGCCAAAAAAGTCTGAAAATATAATTGGATAAAATCTTTAGAATGTAGTTCAAGAGCTGCGGCGTCAGTGACCGGCCTTGATATTGTACTATACGAAACATAGGTCATGCTAAATGTCATTACCCTCACATTCTAAATAATTCATTACCAGCGATACAATTTATTGGACCTGTGACTTGTTTCTGACAATAAGGGCGTTTTGCAAGTTGTGTCCAAAACAAGCGCTTTGGAGCCCGGCGTCCATTTTCTAGTCTATAATATTATATTTGCACTTCTATAGAGCAAGTACACACTAAAATCAAAATTTCGTCGTGGTTGTCTCACTCGACATAGAGGGAGCCTTCGACAGTGCATGGTGGCCGGCTATAAAGACAAGATTAGCCGAAACTGGCTGCCCACCAAACGTAAGAAGACTAATTGATAGTTACCTGATGGACAGAAGGGTTCTTGTGCGATATGCCGGCGAAGAGGTTGCAGCGGAAACCACGAAGGGTTGCGTCCAGGGCTCCATTGGGGGCCCAACATTCTGGAACCTTCTTCTGGATCCGCTGCTCAAGGACCTGGGAACATAGAGGGGACTACGGGCAAGCTTTCGCGGACGACATCGTCCTGATCTTCTCGGGACACGAGGCCGTGCGGATTCAGAGCCAGGCAAATCGTGCGCTCGCGCATGTGCAGGAGTGGGGAGTGCGTAACAAATTAAAATTTGCGCCTAGTAAGACCAAGGCCATGCTTATAACCAACAAGCTCAAGCATGACTCTCCACATCTGCGCATGGGCGACCAGCTGATTGGTTACTCGCGTGAGATTAAAATCTTGGGTCTTACCATAGATGATAAGCTCACTTTTAACTCTCACGTGAGTAACATCTGCCAGAAGGCAATGGTTCTCTACAAGCAATTAACACGAGCAGCCAAAGTCAGCTGGGGACTGCAGCCCGAGATCATCAGGACGATGTACGTCGCAGTGATAGAGCCCATCATGCTCTATGCAGCGAGCGCGTGGGCTTCAGCGTCCAATAAATCGGGGACTCAGAAGCAGCTTAACGCGGTGCAACGTGGGTTCGCACAAAAAATGCTGAAGGCCTACAGGACGGTGTCATTGAACTCGGCGCTGTTACTCTCCGGGCTGCTTCCTTTGGATATTAGAATCCGGGAAGCAGCCTCCCTTTATGAGATAAGGAAAGGCTACTCCCGGAGAGTGATATTGGACCGGGAGGTGGAGCGTCCTGTGGCTCATATAGATAACCCACACCCTGCAGAAGTGGAGCAGCTAACGTTTGACTGCGTGGTTGACGGGGCACAGCTCCTCCAGCACGAGCCAAGTAACCTGAAGGTCTATACAGACGGGAGTAAGATTCAGGGAAAGGTGGGGGCCGCGGTATCCCTGTGGGATAACGGGGCAGAGACCGGGAAGAAAAAGCTCGTGCTGGAGCGGTTTTGCACCGTCTATCAGGCAGAGCTCCTCGCGCTGAGTAAGGCGACTAAAATAGTACTTTCGAAAGGGATCGCGACGGTCGACATATACTCGGACTCGCGTTCGGCTCTGGAGGCGGTCACAAGCGGCTGGTGTTCTCATCCCCTTGCGGTGCAAGTTCGCACTAATGTGGCGCGAGTCGCCCAAAATGGAGGGCGACTGGCGCTACATTGGATAAAAGCACATGCTGGGCTGCAGGGGAATGAGAGAGCCGACGAACTGGCCAAAGAGGCTGCCCTCAGGAGCAAGAGCCGCCCTGATTACGACAAGTGTCCGGTTTCATTCGTGAAGCGACATATCCGACAGGAGTCGCTTCACGAATGGAACCGTCGATACAGGGAGGGTGAGACCGCCGCGGTCACCAAACTATTTTACCCCGACGCCATCGATGCGTACAGGCTGGTCCGCAAGACTAGCCTGTCCGCATTAATGGTACAAGTGTTAACGGGGCACGGCGGGTTCTCCGAATACTTACACCGGTTTAAGTGTAAGGACAACCCGTCGTGCCTTTGCGACCCTGGAACGCGGGAGACTGTGCTCCATATTTTATGTGATTGTCCGATTTATGTGATGTCGAGATACAATGCCGAACAAGATATGGGAGCAGCCATAACTGCCGATAATCTGCCCGCACTTATGGCTGATCCCATAACAAGAAAGTTATTTATTAAGTATTGCACGGAAGTTGCGGGGCGAGTCGTGCACAGAAATAGGTAAAGTGGGGCGTAAGCTCCTATTTGTTAAATATGACGACTGGACGCCCTAATAAACCTGTCTGTGCACGGCCTGCGCCGCGGCCCTCGTGCAGACCCGAATGATACAGTTACCATGTTAGATATAAGAATTAGGATAAGAAAATATGTAAACTAAGATTTTTTGTATAATAATGTATCATGAACTTCATGTAAATATGGATACACTAATAAAGGATTCCCCAGGCGATGAACGAATGAGAATAGAGACGGACGAATGTTGTAAAAAAAGGTCTTCGACATAAATCGAATCGACGACGGGTGCCATTATAAAAAAAAAAAAAAAAAATTTGGACGTACTTCTCTTCAGAAACTTTCAAAGATCTTTATTACAACCGAGCATCAACTTACTGAGACTACTACTAAACCTAAAATGGCAATAAGCTCAGGAATAAAGGTTCTCCCATGACCAACAATCTTGCAGAATACTTTTCAGAATAAATTTGCATTAAAATAATAATTTTACTTGGCTGTTCTACTCAATAGTACCTTCTTGAAAGTATAGCTATCAGTAAAAACGATAGTAATCCACTTTACTAAAGACTTTGGTAACTTACTTAAATGTAATACAGTAGTGAAGCAGCTTTGTCACTTAGGAAGTAATATTGTTCCAAGGTCCAAACTTTGCGCATTAATTAGTTTGCTCCACTTTTAAATGTGCCCGACACTTTCCTTGGCCTCTTGAAACATAAAGCCAACCTACTACACACTGAAACTTTAGAAAAATGTAGTTTGTGCAATATTGGAATATAATGCCATTGGACAGTACTGTAGTCCAATGGCATGATATAACAAATATAATTAAATTCTATGAACCTACTGGTTCACTTCCAAGATTGGCTAATCGTATTAGTACTGTAAAGTTATGCTTAGAAAATCTCGGTGTCGGCAAAGAAGTGACCTTCTTTGCCGACACCGGCCTAGGCTCTATAGTCTAGAGCTACGTCTAAACTCTATTAGATTAATCCTTAAAGCATTCTTCATCTTCATCACAGCATTGTCCCGGTTGTGATTCTGAACCCTCGCCTTAAAGCCTGGGGTCCGAAATCCTAATAGTATATGTTGAAGTAACCTTCAGGTGTAATTCTCTCTAATATTCAAACACAATACCGTTTGGACACAATATCTAACATGCTCTGCTAATGACGTACCGCCACAAATATGACAATAGGTCGCATACAAAGCATCGATTGGCCTGTCAATTATGCCGTATACAATAATTATATCTGTCTGAATATTCTTTTGTTGTACATGATACAATACACAAAACTATCCGGTTGTCATTTTATGGTTTATTTGTTTAACTGGAAATGTATTCATATGTATTGTATAATACAGAATCCTGTGAACAGCTCTACCAGTGCATCTGCTAATGTCAGACTTACTGGGAACGCTTGGAGGCGTAGCCCATATTTCCTTGAAAAAAAAAATAGGCTCCCAAACAATACATGAACATTTTCGTTTAAAGCTTGCTGTTTTTGACTTTTGAAGTCTTCCTAAACAAATCAAGCCTCTCTGAGTCCTAGATCCGTCAATGGATGAACGAAGGTAAAATAATGGCAAGCCTAAAGAAAAGTGGAACAGCAGGGTTTGTAGCGTCAATGTCTAGCTAAGCCATCATGTATACACATGCCAAATGTATTTGGCTTGAAATATAATTACAATATCATATATTCTTGTACAAAATATAATCAGAACAATTCTCTTACTAAAAATACTAGACATTTACCGGGTAGTCTCTTTAACGACTTTGGCCACAGAATAGATTGCTTTGGCCCAGATGCATCGGATTCATTCTGGAGTGATTGGGCGCCGCGCCGCCAAGTATCATAGTATTACAGAGTGTACATACATTATGGGCCATTTATGGCCTCATGCGGCAGAAAGTTTGCACATAGCTGATTTTATCGACAAAGTTTTGCTTGTGTTTTAGATATGTGTGTTCATGTAATGCGAAATTTTAAAGACAATGTCGGATTGTCGGACTATATTTTGCTTGCCTGTAAAGTATCTTTATCTATAGTTATTATCATGAGTTAAAAAAATGTCAACGAAGCCTACAGAACTGAATGGGTGACCGAATGTTGTGAACCCTGGCTAAATCCCAGGTGTAGCTAGGATTCACATTTGTGTTGTGTTTTTCTGTTCTTAGGAGTTACTGTGCATATAATCTCTGCTCCAAAATTGTTTCAATGGACAATGATTTGCGAACTAGTTTTGAACTTCATACGTAACTCCTCTCCGCATTACTCCTTCTATCTCCTCCGCTGCCTCTCGCTACACGTCAAAGGACAGGCAGCCCAAGCTTACAGATTTACGTCGTAGCCAGTGTTAGGTAATCTAAATATATAAAGCGAAAGGTCACATCACGATATCTCAAAAACCGCTCGACGTATAAAGATGAAATTAAACAGGGAAGTTCTTTATGCATAGTGAGTGGCCGCTAAAAACGGTTATTTTTAAAAGGCTGTCTTAAAAAATCTAAGTGCTGTCACAGTATACAATTTAAGATATAATGTAGGTTTTATCTGCGGGCGATGCTAACTTTTGCCCCCGTCTTCTGCATATACATCTACCTACTAGGTGGATATTCATAATATATGTATATAATGCCTGTTGTGTTATAGTCCATTGATCGACACACATTTTACACGTGGCTTATAAAGCACTCTATATTCAATTAACCTCACTGAAATGGATTGAGTACCTGTGAGTTCCAATCTCATTAGTAATTATATTATAATTGTACAGAAAATCGAAAACGTTTTATCGGTCGTGTTTTATCATGAGCCTATTTTTTTATATAGTAATAGGCGGCAAACGAGCAGACGGGTCGCCTGATGGTAAGCAATTACCGCCGCCCATGGACTCAAGTCACAATATATATAAAGTACCACAGGAGTCCCAAGTGCGTTGCCTCGAGGTTGGGAAAAGGGATAGGATAAGGAGTGGGATGAGGGAGAAGGAATAGGGGATAAGGCCTCCAGCAATCTCACTCACTTTACGTCGTTTTTCTGTGAGAGTAGTACTTCCCTGGTCTAGCCGGCCCATTCATGCTGAAATCAGCAAGGCTCTACTACCGTGAAAAAGATGCGCTGGTGTCAGACATTATGATCAATCTGATTATGCGGTCATAATCAAGACCAAGATATTGAATACAAGCTAAATAACAAGCTTCTTCGCCTGCAAGTGTAATTCAGCTTACTGTCTTGAAGCTACCAAAATAATATAAGAGGTTAAATAGAAAATTCCCTTCTTAACTTCAAATGGAGAATATAGCTTCTCTTCTTCTTTTTTCACTTAAGAAACTAGCAGTTGTCAGTGGAGCAATTGCCTTTGCTTTTGGTTTCCTGCCCTTTCTTTGACCTCTTGATACAACCCAACCCCAACGTTTTCCTTCAACTGTCTTCGTCCTTCATGCGTTCAATTTGCCGGTGCGCGACAAATCATCGGACACGCAGTTTTTGACTACCGAGGTAATAATTATTACCTATATCTTAGGCTATACTAACTTAGATTTCTCTTGTCCCCTAGCTTTCCTCCTGTGCAGTAGACCGCTGATCGTGGTGAACATGCTGTGCAAAGAGACGCTGAGCGCCGAGGACGGCGCCGCGCTCCGGAGTATAGCAGACCTGGCGGAGCGCACCAAGATACAGCTCGTGTTCATTGGAGAGTTCAGGAACAGGAAAAATGTGCAATGTGAGTTAGATGTACTTATATAGGAATTTAAACTTTCGTGGTCATTTAAACTTAATTTAAATTGTCTTTCGGGATATATACCACGTACCTTTATAGTATAGTATAGCGGTCTACCCGCTTTCTTACTCGTTTTTTGCGTTCAACACCACTAGCACTGTTATGGTACAGTGCGATAGTGATAACAGTGCTAGTGGTGGAACGCAAAAGGTACGTGGTATATATCCCGAAAGACAATTTAAATTAAGTTTAGATGTACTTACCTTATACCTCATGGATCATGACTCGTAGTGAGTCTTGGCAGTGGCGTAGCTAGCTTGGGTGGCACCCGGGGGCCCCGGGGCGGCAGTTGACGGATGACCTTTTTTTTTAGTCGATACCTAACAATTCCGGGCTAACTCTCGTAGTGCTGAGCTAGTTAGTGCCTATGTTGTTTTCGTATTTTTGTACATTGTTCTTAAAGTTGTCTTTGGGTGTCACCCCTTTTTTTAGAGGCTGGCACCCCAAAAAGGGTGGCAACCGGGGCGGACCGCCCCCGCCGCCCCCCCTTCCTACGCCACTTAGTCTTGGCCTCCGGAACAATAATTGGTTCACTTCATTCGACGCGGTTTTATGTCAAATGTCTTCACGGTAAAATTGCATTACCTTGTACAAAATAGTATAATTATATAATACATACCACATTGACACAACTCCATCTAGTCCCAAACTAAGCAGAGTTTGTACTATGGGTACTAGATAATGGATAAACATACATACTATTTTTTTTTGTAAATACATTCATACATAGCAGAGCCTTTACTAGTGTTAACATAAATTAGACGGCTAATGGACAGTACATTAGACAGCGGTCTCCGGAGTCCATAGCGACATCCTTAGTGCTTTTGATCGGATCAAGTTGAATCGTCATCTTCATAATACTATCTCGGTTGCTCTAAGAATGCCGTTATGAAATCCCGAGTCCTCTGGCTGGCTGGTCTAACCAAATTTGATAGGATTTTAGATTTTCTATTAAACGGCTGTCGTTTAATAACCGCAAGCCAGAGATAATTATTCTCTATGGGACATATTGACGCAAGGTTGTAGTATAGGTCCCACACGATTGCGAGTAGTACCTTTCCAGTGTACTGATGTACTATGAACACACCGTACACAACGTACCTATCTACATATTATGATGTATTTTGGCCAGTAGGTACATCATCTAATCTGCCTGAAGGGCATTTTTCTCTTCTTCTTATTTTGTGGAATCCATATATCTAGCGAAGTTATCAGTCCCTCTAGTGTCTGTGGGTCAATAGTTCAGTACTGAGTAGTTACTACCCTTTTCAAACAGGCTTATTAGATATAAATAATGGCTAGGCAAACTAAACACTCTTTGTTTTGACAACACTAACTAGATCAAATATTAAAGCGTTACGTCAAGGACTCCACTAACGATTGGATGGACTCGACAAAGGAAGGTATTTCCATATTCTCCTATGACGTCATATAACACAGTATAAATATTTTATGTCTAGCCACATTTATCTTGAGTTCTTTGTTTAAAAAAATGAATTTTGCTATCGTTAAGAGTTCTTGGAAATTTCAAAAGTAATAAGTAATTCTACATACTTACTTGTCTATATCTCAAATGGAATGCAAAAGAAATTACATAGACAGTTCGTTAGTCTTGTTTTATGAATACTTTTCTTTTCTACATGTTGGTAAAGGAAACTTAGTATTACATGATGCCTCGAAGAAGTTTTATAGGTAGTAGAGCCTTGCTGATTTCAGCATGAATGGGCCGACTCGACCGGGGAAGTACTACCCTCTCACAGAAAATCGATGTAAAGTAACAGAATCTAAACTGTTGCGTTTCGTTCGGTGAGTGAGAGTGCCGGAGGCCCTATCCCCTATTCCTTCTCCTCATCCCACTCTTTATCCTATCCCTTTTCCCAACCCCAAGGGGCGGCAACGCAATTGTGACTCCTGTGGTGTTGCTTGTGTCCATGGGCGGCGGTAATTGCTTACCATCAGGCAATCCGTCTGCTCGTTTGCCGCCTTATACTATAAAAAAAAAGAGACCTCCATCGGTATACAACCTGAAATTCTGTCAAGAACACGGCACCTAAGGAACTCTAACTACTCCAACATCCTTACAGAACTCATTGCAGAAATTCTTCTTCCAATAAAAGGTTGATTGATTGTGATGATGTCACATCATCATCATTACCAAACTGGACCTCTTATACGGATTAATTACATCAAAAATCCGCTTTCAACATAATATATTATAAAATATTGCATATCTTCTTAATATATAAAATCCTTGCGTTACTGACTGACTGACAGACACGCTACAGCCGAAACTATTGGGCGCAGGAAGCTGAAATTTGGCATGTATGTTCCTTGGATACCGTAGGGGTGCACTAAGAAGGGGTTTCCCGAAATTCCCACGGGATCGGCCAAAACGGGTAAATTAAAAAAAATGCAGACGTAGCTGCTGGCGTCCTCTAGTCCACTATAAGAATATACAAGTACTTTAGTTCCGGTACAGTACCTATCGATAACCTAATCCGAAGTCCTTACCGACAATTATCGTAAGTAACCGCGCAACATTGTAAGCGATAGCGACAATAAGATTAATATATAATGATAAAGAATCTTTCGTTATCGTTCATTACAAGTTCACTTGTATTTATCATGTGCTTCATTGGTGTAGCGTTGATTTTAAGACTGCGTCAATGTATGACGGTCTTCATAATTAGATCGTAAGAAATGCCTAATTTGAAAAAATTGTGTGGCCTGATGAATGCGATCATCATAGCGAATCACTATAGTCGCTATGATAAAGCAAATATGTATTATTTTTATGGATTCAGTCATGGTCATATTCAGTACTGTCGAAACGAGTGTCGAAATTCCGTCTTACTGAAAAAACATATTGAGATTCAGTCCTTCATATGCCTCTTCAGCAGGAACAACCAGGATTCTCCGTTTTCAGATTTCGATATAAGTCAGACTTGGTCATTTAATAGTCTTCTAGCTTTTGTTCACGGCATTGATTAAATCCAATTGCCAAACAATTTGTAGATCTTGTACTTACTAATATTTGATATTGTCAACGTGTCCAAATTATCAAAGTTCGGCAACTCTATTGGCCACGATCCTAATTGCCATTTCAATTGCTCCATTGACAGTTTAATGTTCGACATAGTTTCAAACATTATCATATTCAGTAACCTTTCATATTAAATTCTTCTGTCGAAGCCCACTTTTGCCAACGTGTAATCTTGGATTAGTGCCAATCTAGATCTAAAAAGATAAGTCGAATGTAATATGTGCTCGGTATTGAGAAATGATGTATACAATATGCTTTCTTAAATATGTATCTTATGAATAATGAGTGGAGACTGGGGATATGTACAGTGCCCGTCAAATTTGAAGCGTAAAGTGCGAAAGTCATTTTAATATTACGTTATCGTTTGACAGGGTAATAATATTGTTCAAATATATGTGCTAATTCCTATTTTCTCGTTTTTTACAGCATTCAAAACATGTCAGTCAGTACTGAATGAAGACATAGTTACCACAGTAGACATCACAGCTACAGGCCAAAGCAGCATCCTATGCCCCGGGATGTTAGACAGCACTAACTTCAACGGACATTCCGGAGCCATCAAGACTGGCCTCAGCCACTTGGCCATACCGAGGGGATGGTCTTGGGGAGGCCCCGCTTCACCCTTCTGTCCCATATGGACCGAAATCAAAGTCCCAGATTGACGAAAACATACAAAGAAGCATGGTATTGAAAACAATCTAGCTAATTTAACGTACTCGGCTGTCTTATTCTTGATACAATGCCTTCTCATGGTATTATTACAGTTTTACTACAGTTAAGATTTGACGGCCATTTTGAAAGAAATGTCAAACTTGGCGCCAATTTCTTTGTCAATCTTGAAGGTGTCAAATATATTTCTATTTTATTTATGTTTAAATTGTAAGTAATTAATGAAATCACCCAATCACCTGGAGTTGTGTCGTGTTTTAATCTTTGATAAGGATATTTAATTTGATATCTGAAGGATGTAAGCAGATGGAATTTATTGTAAGTAAATTATTTCTATAAACGAATTTTAAATCAAGACTTGCTGTATTTCATGCATAACTAATGCAATATAATTTTGCTGAACTGTGTGAGTATTTCTTCCTCATATTATCAAGAGAATTCAATTGTCCAAATATATTAGGTTATATATACCTACTATAAGAATATAGGTACCTATGTTTCAGTATAACTTTCAGTGCATAAATTAAATTATTATATTACAATGAAATACCACTATACCTAACCATAGACGTGTAAAATATAAAATTGTAATATACTTTATGTAAATAGAATTAGTCTTTGCCGGGCATAGACTGAAAGCGTGCTTTTAACAATAAGTAGGTAGGTAGAAATGTCATAAATTATTTTTTCTATTATCGCAATGAATTGGCATTCCTTTAGGACCATGGTGAGATACATATTAAAATATTGATGTAAATGTAGATGGTATTATATTTTTCAATTTATTTTGGATCCCAGAACATTGTACCTGAAGTGGTTTTGCTTTTTAGCGTTAGTTATCGTATGCATACCTACAATTTTAATTTTGTATTTGCAAAGAAACTATTATGCTACATTGTGATGACATGTAAGAGGTAAGTTCTCGAAATAATTGTAGTAAATTTTATTTTACCGACAAGAAATGCCAACGTCGTATAATCATTGATTATATTATTCAACATGTATCTGATAGTTGTAGTCATCTTTTGGTGAATGGTGTCAACAGTTCTACCTATTTCCACCTTTTTTACTAATAACTTTTTTTGACTAATGTTATAATGGCTTGAAAATCAGTTGCTCTTTAGAAGATAAAAACTTCTCAGATATATGCTGTATAAGGACGATTATACGACACTTACTAATGTAGTAACTAAGACATAAAGCAAAGTATACACTAGCCAAAAATTCTAATGTCATAATGGCGCTCTCTCACTGGCAGCGTTCACCTGTACACGTAACGATCCTAGATATGATATTGAGCAATGCCCTTCGATAGTAGTACCTCATAAAATGAATATTAACTGAATATATTAAACAGTATTTAGTTTCGTTGCAAAAAAAAATACAATACTGAAAAACAATAGCTCTTATGCTACAAATATGTACGTTAAAGCGATTCAAAAATAATAAAAATATATTATAAATATTAAAAATCTACTTAATATTTTTATATTAAAGTGATTTTGATCTCGTTATAGTAAAGGTATATATTTATATATTTCTTCAATCAATTCTTGAATTTTCCAATCACACGAAATTAATGTTCGCTTGTTTTGTGTTCCTATCTATGCAACGGCTGAACCTAGGGTATCTTGAAAACGTTATAACTTCGTGAAAATGGATGTAGTGATTCTATTTTGTAATAGGGGTGTTCTTGTTTGGACTGATGGAATGCGATTGTGAGATAGATATTACCGAGAGAAGTGGCAGTTTTATGCATTATTATCAAAATATTATCCTTCTTATTAAATTATCATACGAGTATAAGATTTCAAAGAAAATCTTATATCTATGTAAGAAAATCTTATATATATATATATATATATATATATATATATATATATATATATATATATATATATATATATATCAATGTAATTGATCCATATTATTCTGTAACCATTTTCTTGCCTGAATTAGACAGATACTCATTTTATAACTGAGTAACCATACTTGACCAGGGGCCGTAGTACAGCTAGCCACCGCACGGGACACCTTGATTCGATCAGGGTCAAGCGCAGTTCTTGTTTGCCCAAGTGCTACTACGATATGATTGTCAAGCACTAAAACTTGACCACATAGCCTAACCGAACAGACTTTGACTAAATTTAATAGATTTATTCTACACTTGCGTAATGTTACACAAAAACTATTATCCCGCAATCGTGTTCTATTAGTTCAAAACTTAAACTATGGTAATTATTAGAATTGATGTTTGTTTCCATGTTTATTTTACTTTTGGGTATTTAAGGGGTCCACGACAGATGTTATTCTTGTATCAGATTCCACAACTGTCCAAATTTTATCGATTATGTGATATAGGTGATATGTTTATTTTGTGGTTTTATCTGCATAGTAACAAATGTTTATTACATGGTGTAAATTATTGATGAATTTTAAAATAAATTATTTAAATTATGATCTTTCGAGTTTTATTTGTCTCTATTTTCATCCATCGGTTCACACCGTAAACTAATAATATTATTTATGAAAAGAGTTGAAATGTTGATCGTCCGCCCCAGTGTGGACCTGGCCTTCAAGTGTAGGAATCGCTGGATATTTCATTAACACACCCAGTCCACAGAGTACCTTTGTATATACGAGGACCCAGTCCGCCAGTTTACGGGTGTGCAACATTTTGTACCGCTAGGTACAGACATAGAGCATAGATATTTATATAGAGGCGCATTTCTTATGGGCGCTCAGTAGACAAACCTTCTGTGACCCAAATTGCCGCTTGGCGGCGTGGCAGTCGCGCTGTGACAGCTGTCTCTATGAGTCCAAGAGAGACGAACTGACGACACCCGCCAACTCGCCACTTGGAATCGGCACACGAAATCCTTAAGAAATGTGCTTCTATTATGTAAATCTGTATTCATTGGTACAGACCTGGTTCGTAAAATATTCGGCCAACATAGACAAAATGGATCTCTAGTAAATTAGTTTATAACTTCGTAGTTAGGTAAATTACCTAACTTTAATGTCTGAAAAATAATACATATACCTATATATTATGTGAAATGAATTTTTATTTATAGTAAAAGTGAAATGACAGTATCTAAACATCAGTAACATAATAATTGCTCCTTGTCAGTACCCTTTTTTTAACCGTTGACGTGTTATGTGCCTTTGTTTAGGCCAGACCTTAAATGGCCAGAGACGTCCTCGGTCTATGTGTTTACTTGATTATATTATGCTCAACTTTCTCAAAGCGGAATCATTCGTTCTATTAAGTTTGGGAAGGGTACTTACGCAGCCATTTCACAAATGTATAAAATGGATAAAAAATCGCTGTAAAAGAAACAATATGCAGACTGAAAATCTAGAACAATAAAACTATTTAAAAAAGATTTTTGTGTTATTTGTCATATTGACATCGACGCAGTGTCAAGTAGACATCAGGTTTGGAAAATAATAAATGAAAATATCTGCCGTAAAATTATTTTATAATGGCGCACGATAAACAAAGAATGGAGTCATTGTTGCTAGATTATGGTACTACGAACCGGACTGACTTCCGTCCCGTGGAGATAAAGCCGCCTGTCTTCACGAAGTATGAGGAGAAACCGAAGTGCCTGAGCATTAGGCCTCCGGCCCTCAAGGACATACACACCTTGTGCACGTGGAAAGAGGGACAGGTCGTCCCATTTAATTTGCTGCACAGACCTCGGCCTCATATAGACACAGATCCTACTAAAGTGCAACAACCTTACGTAAGTATTCCTGTAAACTATGATGCGTTAAAAGCTAGAGCCACCAGACAGTTATGTGAGGCTACTGCAAATTAAAACTATTTACTTATAATATCTTCTTGGGTTTATTCGAACGTTACACATTGATATGAAACTACAGTTTACGGATTTTATAACGCGAAAAAATCCGTAAACTGTAGTTTAATTTCAATGAAAACTAGTTATTTTCGATGTTCGATGGTAATCAGTGCTATGCTAGTAGTTACGGAACAGGTGTTAGGTATACCTTGATAAAAATCAAACTCAGTGCTGTGCACGGACCATAAAATAAGTGGTGTGTGGCGCTGTGCCTGGAGACGATACAAATACAAAAGATCAAGTTCGTTTTCTCTTTTATAAACAGACATGCAATTTGAGTACTTAATACTTAGGTGGCTTTATTAACTTAAAAAATGTCATCTACTTACAGGTACCTAATAAAAAATAATTTAGGTATTGATTTATATACTTATTCTAGTTAAACAACTAGAATAAGTATATAAATCAATACATTTTTTTTAAAGACCACTTCCCGCATTAGGACTAAATCCTGTGTTGCGGGGGACTTTTACAAACATACAACTAACGGACACAATGAACACCCAGACTCGAAACAACAATTTATGAATTACACTGAGTGTTGTCTCGTGTGGGAATCGAACCTACAACACACGCGAAGTGTCAAGCGGCGAGGCGGCCGCTTAACACTTGTGTGTAAGCACCACGCCAACCGTGCAGTCAATTAAATAGATACACTGTATTAGCTACATTTCAAAGTGATAATAAATGTTCAATTGTTTACAAAGAAAATTAAAAGCTTTCCAGTCCGAGTTTCGATCGTGTTGCAATGTGGGCACAATTTCCTTACATTTTCTAAATGCACCCGCTGGTCATTTCTACTGGCCTTTACTAACCACAAACGGCTGCCAACACGATCAAACTCGGACAAAACCCTAGAGAGTCTTCCCATGACTTAAAAACGTTGGTAACGAGGTGCACCTACTTAGGTACCTACTGATTTAACATCACGTAGGTACCTACCTAGATATCTACCTACTAACTGTTTGCATATAAATATGACAAGGTCTAGAATAAATAGAGATTATAAGTAAGTAATTACTTTGAGCTGAATGAAGTGGCATGGCCGTCGGCCTTAGTAAATGGCTGTTTTAATAATAACGTCTAATCAAGAACAAGGTAAATCTGTAATTAAAAGAACAGCGCTGGTAGTTTCATTTACCTGATGGCAATATATGTATTTCGAACGCGTATCCGGGTGATGGTTTGAATTTTAATCACTATTTATAGTTGATTGATCATTGTTACTTAGCGGAATTCCGTTGTACCTAAAGGTATTAGGTACTAATGGAAAGAAAAAGGAACACGCTCCGCACCCGCTTATTGAAAAAGGATGATAACATTGAACTCTCTGATATGAAAGAATAAGAGATTTATGTGAATAGTAATGGTGTAATGGTCTAGCGGGAAGTTGTTCGACTGTACGTAATAGAAACCAACCAAGTAAAATTGCAACCTCTATCACTTACAAAAATCTTACAAAGCTTATCTACCTGTACCAGAGGGTCTCGAATCATGTGTCTAACGACCGGTTTCAAAATTCGATTTATCCATGGATTTGGCGATTCGAGATACATGTTTGACCTAGGTACTTACTTATTTTGTATGGAGCATATTGTTACTGAATCTAAAATCTCAAAAAAATAAATAGATCGAATATTGAACTCAGCGGTAGGTATACCTATAACCACCGTTTTATTGGGTGAATCGCTTTCATCTGTAGAAGATTTCTATACCAATACCTTGTTCTCATTACACTTTAATTCAGTTCGAGCCTCCAGACCAAGGAAAAGAGCACGCGATTAAGACTCGTCCCCGTCTCGTGATGACTCCCGCCGTCAGTATGGACGACATCGAAGACCCCGAAGCGCGAGCCATACTGCTGAACGACATGTACACCAGCGATATGACCA
Source organism: Euclidia mi (assembly GCA_944739405.2). Classification (NCBI taxonomy): domain Eukaryota; kingdom Metazoa; phylum Arthropoda; class Insecta; order Lepidoptera; family Erebidae; genus Euclidia; species Euclidia mi. The sequence continues at coordinate 58,330,372 of OX123196.2, read as the reverse complement.
GAGGGATGCGGGAAGGCATCAGGGAATACTTTAAAGTCGTGGCGCCTCTGCCTGACCATCCAACTGAGTCGAACCCGGTTAGTCATCTGAATCTTGTCTCGAACGAACCACCTAAAATACACACCTATTCTTTAAAGGTAAGAAGGGAACAGCCAAGAAAATAAAGAAAGAAAATAATAATTTAGTTAAATTATAATATTATAAACAATTGTCTCAAGACCAGGTTTTCTTGTATAAATCCCATAAAAATGCGTCCAGGCCAGTCGCACTCTCAAGTGTCTATTTTTGGAATGGAAAGTTTCATGCATGCTGGGCAAACCCTTATAAGTGGCCAGCTAGAGAACCGCTTGTATGCAACTAGGTACCTACTTACTTAATCCGCGAAGCGCTATGAAATCTACGAGGACAGTAAATATGATTTAGGTTCACATACCGTTCGTGTATTATAACTAAAATGTTCTGAAACTGTCACATTATGCATGTAATAACTAATCCATGTGACTAAATGTTTGCGCAGATAAGATTGCCTAAAGTTCAACCACCTTACGTGTCACCGGAGTGGCGAATGCAGTCTGTCTCGTGGGACCAAAAGCAACTCAGAGCGTACTGTGATCCTACTAAAGAGTTTTGGCTCGCCAGAAAATTGCATCCGTTAGTACCTATATATGTAAATGAAACTGAATTAAATGAGTCACGTTTTTGTGACTTTGATAAGAGGTATCCAGCGGTGTCATAAGATCAAAAATCTGTATTTAATAACATGTAGGGCTCAAGATTGGTCTAAGTCTAGGTAGGTTATGTGGAGAGACTTGGGTGAGGCCTATGTCCAGCAGTCTATCGGCGCATATAATGAATACCCATCTTAACGATGTGGTTCTATTTGTCCTCTCAGACTTGGATTTCCAGGCAGCCACATAGGTACCCAAACTCAACTAATTCCAAAACCTACATATACCTACTATAAGGTATCCGCTGATTTAGCACTAACATTAAGCACAAATTAAAAAACTTTTAGGATCAATTATTATTTCGTATATTGAATAAATTTTTCATTGTTTGCCTTCACACAGATGCGTGGCATGTGACCAGTCAAACGCGGTGAACGCTCATCGGAAGATGATCTGTCAAATGGAACAGCAGGCGCAACTGCAGAGAAGAAGAGCTTTACAATAACGTTAGACTGGACTTTATTGTGCCTTTGTAATCCTTTATACATTGTCATTGTTTCTACTTTGATATTGTAGACTAAGAATTCGATAGGATAATTAATATCTTTGATGTTGCAAGCAGCTGTCAATATGGGAGAAACAGCTAGGTAGGTACCTAATCATGTCCTATGTTATGGCAACAAGTAAAGGTATCGTATAAAACCATGTCTTTCAGCCTTGCTAGGAACGTCTTTTATAATGATGTTAACACTAACATCCTTGTGAATGTGAAAACTTTTTAGCTTTTAGTTTTACAAATTTGATTTCGAATAAAGCTTTTTAATATTTGAGGTTATTTTTTATGCTTTCTTTGCACAATTCTTATAACATTTAAGAGGGATCTATATACACTATAGGGTTTATGACTTTATAAGTAGTATAAGTCTTTGAAAGAAATACCTTGATAGACATTACCTACCTATAGAACTGAGCCTACCAAAAGCGAGTGACACAAATAAAAACAAACCATAAAAGTGCATAATCCCGCGGGCCAAATAACAAACACGAACAATATGGTAGGTGACCATAGGGTCTAAAATGTTACGATCATGTTTTGTGAAAGATGTTTTCTTCATATTCTGAAATGAATCTACCGATACAGTTAGTATGACGACGATCTCAAAAAGATGTTGTAATATATGTCGCGTCGTGGGTGGCCGAGTTGCGAAGCATCGGGTCTTCTTCACGATCCGACATAGTTTCCAGATAATGCGGGCACTGTTGTGGGTACTCGAGCAAAAGATAATTTAGCTTCAATCAAAATAGCTTTATTATAATTTTTACTTAACAAATAGAAACTAGAAACAAACACGTGCGTTGGTACTGAGCGTTCGCCAAGACTGTCCGAACTAGAGTGTGCGCACTCGGTCGCCCCGCCACCAGTCTTCCCGGCATCCCCTCTACCGACGATCGTGTCCAAGCGGTAGTGCGCGCTTGCGTTTCCGTTTACGATGTTGATGGTTTACGAAGCTTGTTACTAGATGGCGCTGACTGTTGCATCAAAGCGCCATCAATCCACGACACGGCCATCACTGACTAGCACCCGTCCTCGGGTGTAATTCCTGTGGACAAAATATACTCTGAGAGTAGTCGAGCTCGGCTATCCTGCCAATAAAACAAAGGAATCCGATTCTCATTGGTACTTTATTTCATCTTAATCTAAGTACACCAATAAACTCCTATGATTTACAATTCCTCGTCATTGAGGATACATACACAGTGCTTCCTGCAACACATCATTCTTTGGAAAAGATCCGATCAACAAGTTAAACTACTAAAGAACGTTATTCCAACAGTTCTATTAGTCTTTACGATAACTGTTAAGCAATGCATACTCAACTCTTTTTGTGATCTGTGCACAAACACAAATCAGAATCGCACCAACGATTCTTAACAATCTGCCACCACATATGCTACAACACATGAGGGGCTCTGTGCTCCAACACAGACAAGAATCGCACCAACGATTCTCAAAAAAACTCTTACGCAATATGTGCTACAACACATAAGCGCTCTGTGCACCAACACAGACAGAAATCGCACCGACGATTCCTTACAGACCCATCGCCACATGTTACCCATGAGGTGCGGTCCAGACCCATCGCCACATGTCACTCATGAGGTGCGGTCCAGACCCATCGCCACATGTCAGTAATGAGGTGCGGTCTACAATTCTGAGCATGAGTATACAAGCTATTCTTGATCAGATTTGGTTTCACTACCACTGCCATCAACTATGACATCTAATTCTCTAGGAACTTGGTGATCGGGGATCTTTCTCACGCGATCATGGGGGTATTTGTATGTTCGCTTAGAGTTAAGCGCCTTGAGTAGGTATCTATCTCCATCTAACACCTCAATTATCTTAAAAGGACCTTTAAATTTAGGATCTAATTTTGTTTGATTCCTTTCTTCATTTTCTATTAGAACATAATCATTAACAGCTAACTTAGAAACCTGAGCCTTACTTTGGTCAAATCGATTTTTATCGTAATTAGCATTTTTCGTAATATTCTGCGTCGCGTGCTCTCTTATCTCATCTAGATTAATGTCAGTCACATTCTCATCAGCGGTCACTAAACCAAGTGGTCGTGCTACTTTTCCAATCATCAACTCGAGAGGGCTAGATTTAGTTACCCTATTAATAGTAGAGTTTATGACCAACTGAACCTCTCCTAACGCATCCTGCCAAGAGCGATCACGACTAGTCTCTACAGCTGTCAACATACTCTTGAGGGTACTCATTACCCTTTCTACCTGACCGTTAGCGCGGCTGCCTCCAGTAGCTATCAAGTGCAACTCTATGTTGTTAGAAGAACAGAAACTAGAAAATTCTTTACTAGCGAAACAACGACCTTGATCAGCTACTATGCGTTTCGGTGCGCCAAACAATGCAATACAGAACTTAATAGCACAAATACTACTATTAGTGTCGATGTTAAGCGAATGACGGAGTAGAACAAATTTGGTGAAAGCATCTATTATGACAAACACGTACTCTTTGATGTCGTTTTTCCCAGACAGTTTGCCAGAGGCGTCAATATGAATTGTGTGCCATGGAATATTGAACTTGGGAATTGGGTGAAGTTCGGCTTGAACTTTACCAGTGTGGGGTTTTGATACTTTACAAGTGATACAGTTGTCAACGAATTTCCTCACATATTTCGACATTCCTTCAAACCAATAGTACTCGTAAATCTTTTCAAGGGTTTTCTCCCATCCTAAATGCATGACGGACTCGTGGACATTATTAATCACTGACCACCTAAGTGATCTTGGAACGATGGGAAGATATCGAGTGCGACCATTGCGTTGAATCTTACGGTACAAAATATGCTTACGAATTTCGTAAGTTTTGCGAGTTTCCTCAGGAAAAACTTCATTACGAAGATCAGATACAATCTTGCTAATCTCTTCGTCCTTTTCCTGCTCAGCTTGCAACCAGTTACTAGAAAGCTCAGCTAAATCGACCCGCTTTTTTTCTACACGTGTGAAGGCTCCTTTAGAGGCAGGCAGAGGATTTCTAGAAAGGAAGTCTACATGGGTCATCCTACTGCCTTCACGGTGAACAATCTCAAACTCAAACGACTGCATGTAGGCCCACCAACGATGAACTCGTGGAGACAAGTCAGTTTTATTTTTAGATGCTTTAACAGAACTGCAATCTGTCACAACGGTAAACTTGCGCCCTAGCAAATAATGTCGAAAATATTTTATGGCATTAAAGACTGCTAACGTTTCTAATTCAAATGAATGAAACTTTGACTCTGTTGGGGACGTGCGACGACTATAGTAAGCAACTACATGTTGTTTGCCATTAATCTTTTGAATAAAAATGGCACCATATCCTTCAGCACTAGCATCGGTATGTAACTCGATTGGATGAGCAGGGTTAAAAATTGTTAGAACTGGCTCACTGGTTAAGAAGGATATTATTTTCTGACGAATGGCCTCATGACTCGGTTCCCAACAAATGGACTTATTCTTGCCACTTGTTAAACGAAATAGAGGAGCCATCGTTTTTGAGAACTGTGGCACAAATTGTCTAAAATAAGTGGCCAGTCCTATGAACTGTCTCAATTGAGTGACGGTTGCAGGTGGGGGAAGTCTCGATAAAGCAACAATTTTATTAGGGTTGGGTCTGATCTGGCCGTCCTCAACAACAAAGCCTAAATATTCAACCCGTCGCTTAAGAAACGAACACTTACTAAAATTCAGGGAAAAACCGGCTTTTGTCAATTTATCGAGCACAGTACGAAGACGAACTAAACTCTCCTGAACACATGATCCTATCACTAAAATATCGTCGACGTACGTAACAGCATAGCTATGAGCCAGATCACCTAGTGCTTTCATCACTGCACGCTGATAAACTGAGCTAGCATTTTTCAAACCAAACGGCATAGTCAAATATTCCCACTGACCGTCTGGCGTGACGAAGGCAGTGCGCTCTATTGATTCAGGGTGCACTGGAATTTGATGATACCCTGATAACATATCGAGACACGTGAACCATATAGCACCACCTAGCCTAGATACAAGATCCTCTATCAATGGCAGTGGAAACCTATCCGATACAGTGTTGTCGTTCAGTTCTCTGTAGTCGACACACATGCGATCTGAACCATCTTTCTTCTTGACAAGCAACACTGGGCTAGAAAAAGGTGAACAACTTGGCCTAATAATACCAGCTTCCTCTAATTCACGAACTTTAGTCGTAACAACTTCGCGTTCACTCGCACTAAGCCTATATGGACGACGATTTACCGTACGACTAGGATCTATGAGCCTAATTTGCAACTGTCCTGTTGTTACCCTGGATCTAGAAACACCAGTAGAAAACGATGATGAATATTCTGACAAAAGGTTAATTAATTGAGCACGATATTCTGGCGGAATGTCGGTATCAACCTGATCGAAATCAACACGACAAGTGGAATCGTTTTTGAGGTTATTTGAAACATCACATAACCTAACAACCTTAGACCTACACAAAACAACGCTATTAGACGTCATACTAACGTTAAATCCCTGATCTAAAATCTCACGGCCGATTAAAATATCATTTTTAAGACAACTGTCCGGTACAACATGAAATAAGATCTCTAACCGCAGATCATTGATCATAACCTCAGATAAAATTTGTAGGGTACTACGCACACTACCTTGACCGATACCAGTTAATTTTACCATGTTATTTACACGCTTGCCACTAAACTTAGACGCAACACGATCTTAAATGAGAGAGCACTCGGCGCCAGAATCGTAATAAAATGGATATGACTCACCAGTATTCATCAGCGTGCCACTAGGATTACTGACGTAGCAAACTTCAACACGTCTCTCGCTGCTCGCCGCTGCTGCAGGTGCTGCCCCGCTTGGGCCGCTTGCCATGCCGGTGCCTTCATTGCTACGTGGGCACTTCGTAGCAAAATGTCCGGCGTTGCCGCACCGGAAACAAATGATGTCCGAACGCGGCTTTTGTCCTGCAGAACTTGATGACGAAGTGGAGGCATTGGATGCCTTGCCTTTCGTCTCACTTCTTGATCGACAGTCTGCCGCTCGGTGACCTACTTTGCCGCAGTTGTGACATTTCAGAGATGTTGATTGGAACTTCGATCGCTTGAACTCGGGACCGGTGTCGGTTGAGTTACTCATCGAAGCTTTCCTCTTCAAAAATGAGAACGCTTGAAGTTCACACTGCAACTTGTTTCTGTTATTTACGTCGGTAGTAAATGCCAACCTCTGTATGCGCCCATCAAATTGCGCCATATGAGCAAGCACAGTAGATATGGCTATCTGCTCAACGCTCAAGTTTTGCCAGCGTGATGTGAGGGTAGACAACAATCGGGCGGCATACGCAGCATAACACTTATCTTCTTTTGGCTTGCTACTTGTCATTTTGACAAGAGTTGCAGCTGGTGTGTCCACGCAATCGTAACGGGATAAAAACAGGCTTTTGAAGTCACACCATGTCATACCCGCGAACGATACTTGCGCTAGCCAACGTGATGCACTGCCTTTCATAGCCTTGCTTAAGGTGATGATTAGAGCACTGCCAATAAGCGGTACTTCCGATAAGCACAGGTCCGCTGTTGTACATAGGGTTCAGAACCGGGAAATCCCGGTCTCGAAAGTACCGGGAATTCCCGGTTCTTTTGTCAGTAAAATGGAACCGGGAAATCAAATTTGAATCCCGGTTCTTTCGGTACTTTCGGGAATTTTATTTTCATTACGCGATTCACACTAGTTCACACTACTATTTACTTATTTACTCTTACTTTACTTTTCCACACTTTCTACTATTTAAACATTCAAAACTAACGTGAATAATTCAGCGTTAAAAGAAATAACGCGCGAAATTAATGGTGCGCTCGCTATAACCAATAACTACCTACACTCGCTCGCTGTTGCTGGGATAGGAAGGAAAGTTGTAAGTAGGAACGCGACTGCGACGCGGTGTCGAGCTTCCCTGCGCCTGCCGCGCATGCCCCGCCCGCGCGCCGCGATCTCTCGTTCACTCATGAGTCTCATGACTCACTCAGTTTTCGCCGAAACACATCCAAGCCGCTCCTTCATAGGTGGCACCTATGAAGGAGCGACTTGGATGCGTAGATTACACACATTACTTACCGCTGCTCTAACCTCCAGGCTGGAGGTTAGAGCAGCGGTAAGACTTGGGCACTTCAAGAACCTGAAGGACGCCTTAGCCCACGCTCTGGAGGTGGAAGCAGTACGGCGCGACGAGCGAAGTCACCGCATCAGGGAAGTTGTATCGTCACCTCGGTGCTACAACTGCGGGGAAAGTGGCCATATCCGCTTGAGCTGCCCAAAGCGTAGGAAGCCTCGTGGGTTTAAGGTTCCACCATTTGATGGCTCGTCATCATGGTCAGCATACAAGATCCAGTTTCAGGCTGTGATGCGATCAAATGGGTGGAATAAAGAACAGGCCTTAACCGCCCTAACCTTGGGCCTTCGTGATCGGGCGTTGGCAAACCTTGTGGAGGTGCTGGAGGCGAGATACGGTGACGCGCACCTCGAATATGTGTCTCGTGCTCAGCTGAAGGACAGGACACAACGCACCGGAGAAACTCTACAGCAGTGGGCTCTGGAGGTAGAAAAGCTGGCCAGGAAGTCATACCAGTCGTCGCCTGCGCTGATAGATGGGAACCACGTAACATTTACGGATGAAATCCGCGACCTGGAGTGGTGGCACCCTGTCTCCACCAAAGGGGTCGCCTGCTGTGCCTGCCAGGCAGTGAGAGCAGGAAAACGAGTAGAAGCCAGGACTGCGGGGCGGGTGCAGGCTGGTAATGGAAGAGCCCCAAGTATCTCGATCTCGCAATCATGTGACGGGAACAGCCTGATCATTGAAAGCGAAATTAATAAAACGCCATGCAAGCTGACATTGGTCATGGGTGCTTCGCGGACAGTCATCGGTTTCCATCTGGCAAGACGGGTTCTTCGGGGCTGCTTCAGGAACAATGAATGTGTGAAACTGAGAACAGCTACCGGTCAGCAAATAACCTTCCGAGGTGAAATGGAGGTGGATCTGAAGCTAGGCAACATAGTTTACCGTCACAAAGTCATCGTGGCCGATATAGTGAGTGGACGACTGCATCTTGGGCCTAGAATTCATGCGGAAGCATCGTTGCGAGATCGATGTTAACCAGGGAGTGTTGAAATGTGGCTCAGAAGACACACGTTTTCATGGAATGTGCAACTTCAGGAAAAGTGTACTGCCTGAAGAATGTCATTCTTCACCCGCGGTCGGAAACGGTTGTACCAGTTTGTCTACTAGGGCATTCAAGTCAGGGGAACAGATGTGTACTTATCGAAGGCCTAGAGAAAGATGCCTCATGGAAGATTGCTCGAACCTTGGTAAGGGGTACCAAAGTTTCATCAGTACGCGCACTGAATGCAAGTGACAAGGGAGTGTTGCTCAAGAAAGGGACGGAATTGGGCAACTGGTAGGTGCCCTATTCCGTCCCTTTCGGTCCTTTCCGTTTTCTATAACAAAAACTAGCAAGAACCGAAAATACCGAAAGAACCGGGAAATCCCGGTTCCGTTATACAAAAGTACCGAAATTCCCGGTTCTCAAAAATAATAACGGTTCCGAAAACACTAGTTGTACACCAAGCACGTGCGTCCACGTCCGGCTTATCCGGGTCAAATTCAGGCAAAGAAATATGCTTGGTACCTGTCGGCCCCTTGATGGCTTCTATCAAGGACATCATATTCTGATTTTGAGCAGCCAGCAGCGTACGAAGTAGATTCTCGTCGCACCGTGACGTCATAGCTTGATTATGCGATATTTCTTCGGGTTCTTCAGCTCGAGTGCATCCCAGTTCTGATGTCGCGTCGTGGGTGGCCGAGTTGCGAAGCATCGGGTCTTCTTCACGATCCGACATAGTTTCCAGATAATGCGGGCACTGTTGTGGGTACTCGAGCAAAAGATAATTTAGCTTCAATCAAAATAGCTTTATTATAATTTTTACTTAACAAATAGAAACTAGAAACAAACACGTGCGTTGGTACTGAGCGTTCGCCAAGACTGTCCGAACTAGAGTGTGCGCACTCGGTCGCCCCGCCACCAGTCTTCCCGGCATCCCCTCTACCGACGATCGTGTCCAAGCGGTAGTGCGCGCTTGCGTTTCCGTTTACGATGTTGATGGTTTACGAAGCTTGTTACTAGATGGCGCTGACTGTTGCATCAAAGCGCCATCAATCCACGACATATATATTAATAAAGTATTATAATATTAATATAGGTATATGCAGTTCCCTCCGGGAAACAGGCGTGAGTCTATGTATGTATGTATATGCAGTAATTTTTCCATATAGTGGAAACTGACTTTTGACTGTTTTATTTAGCCAAGGCCGACCTCACATTGGGCGTGCGCATACCTACCTCGTGCTAAGACGTTTAAAAGGACCCTTATATATAGACGATTTTAACAGTCAGCTGAAATGATAGATCTCTGTACTTGAATATATTTATTTTATTATAAGGCAACAGTTTTATACTTATATGAATTAACAATTGTTTTATGGGCGGTCTTGAGATACACAAATAACACATTTGTGTATACAAATTTTATGAATTTGTAGAGTGAAAGGCTAAGATTAAAAAGTTCACAAAAGATTAATTTCGATTCTTCAAGGTATTAGATATTTCTTGAGTTGTTTCAACAAATAGACTCGTCGCGAAGAGATTACTTATATCACTTGAGAAGTAAATAACTTCTTGAACTTATTAATCTGTCCTTTACTTGGTAACACTATATATATAGGCTCAACATACAGGATATAAATGTGGAAACTTTCAGCAGTTCTATCATAAGGCGGCTTTTTTGTTTTATATAAATGCTTGTTGCTTTTATTTGTTGTAGAAATACATTGATTATTATATATATTCACTATTTGACATATTTTTATACATTTAAAGAAAGTAGAGAAAATAACAATGAATTAATCTAAAACATTGAGAAAAGCAAAAATATACTAAGTATTCTTAGAATAATCAAATTAGCTCCTACGATTTTAAATCTATAAAATATCGTAATTAATGAATATCACATGAATTAACATTGACTACACTAATATCAGTTTCACTAACACTAATTCACACAGTCTACTTATATCTGATAAGCCACTAGCAGATAATTTTGCTGCCAGGTTTTACATGGTATTTTATATTTATTTTTTATCTTAAATGACTGTGTCAACTGTGTGTATTAGTATAAGGTAAAAAGTATTCTAATATTTTAACGAACTTGTTCCAACAAAGCACATTTTTCTTTAAATAAGTTTACGCAACATCTGTTAGGCAATTTGTAACGCAACATACAACGCAACATGTATCGTAACATGCTACGCAGCACGATACGCAATATGCTACGCAACATGCTACATAACACGTTTTCAGATTAGCGCATATTTTTTCGCGTATACGGCCGTTTTAGCATACGCGATTACACGCGCTCGACATTACGCGCTTCAAAAAACCGGACTGGCGTAAACGGGCATATTTCGGCGTGTTCGCTCGAAACAGTAGTGACATCGTGTGAGTATCAACATGGCTCGCGCTTATAAGAGCTTAGAAGCGCCTCAACGCTCGTACGAGTTGCGCGTGTGCCAAAGACGCGCCTATAGCACTTCCAAAAACGAGCCTATAGGCGCGTATAAAAAACTAGTCTGAAACCGCTCTTAAATATTATGAAAAAATGTACTGATGTGAAAAACTGCCTAACAAATGAAGTTTGTCTTTAAGAAATGCTAAATTATTTGTGAAATTATAAACAGATAATATACTTACATTGACAGAGAAACATTAATTTAACTTAACATTAATGTATGGACAAATGATTTAGATACTATACACAGCAAAATGATGTACTTATAAATTTTAATATGTATGTATATTCTGTAAAGTAATAGCTGATCTCCCATTTACCCATCCTTTGAAAGAGCGAGAAAGGGACAGACATGAGACAGCATAGTAATTATAATCTTTCAACTTTTCAACCATAATTATATACTTTTACTTTGAAACATCAATATGCAAAGAAAATTTCAAAACTTAAGCAAATTTTAAATTAAACACCAAATATACAAATCACAATTTCATTTCTTTACTGTTTTTTTTTTTTAATTCAGTCTCTTAATATAAGTCCAATGAAACACTTACATTTAAGAAAACAGATTATATTGATTTCATTGCTTATTCTAAAATAAAACAAATTATTACTTAAATACATTATTATACGAACAAATACATATAGATTATCGTTTTAGTTTCATTGTAACCCTAATTACACATTGGTTCACCAAAAACATTCATTTTCATTGAATAATTTCATTTATTTTGAAGAACTTTCAACATGTACACATTATTGCAAATGCCATCACATTGAAAACAATTATTATGATTTTTTCTTTTTGTGTAATATTATAACACAATATAGCATACATCCGTAGATTGTTTTTTTTTTAAGTTGTAACAATTATAAATGCATGTACTTATCAAAGATGGTGATGACTAAAAATACGTCTTATATGCCACAAGATTGAAGATTCTATGTTTTCAAAGGCCCTCTCTTAGATCTTCAAATACAATCATACATGTAACTTATTTAATTTCAAGTGTCAATATGTAAACCACATTACTAACATTTTGGCACAACATCGAAAAAATGTGCCAGATTATATAGAAACTACAACACTAATATGTAATAATAATTAATTAGAAAGCATGACTAAGACCACTGGTCAAAATTAATTGATCTCAACTCCAATATTCCAAAAAATTTCAATTGCAATTTCAAACTTGATTAATAAAAAATCTAATTGATCTTTGATTTTATTGTGATTTACACGAACATAATCTTTTATTTATTTAAAATTTAGTCAGATATCTAAGATCTTTATCATTATAACAATTGAATTCCTTATTGCTGTATTACAACAAACAAAAAATTTAAACTCATAGTAAGTATTACCTAAAACTCCAAATATTATAATCTGATTTATGAAATTACTGAAAGTTTACTGTAAAATCAATTACTTTTGGAACAAAGAATCACGAAACCTCCGACGGTGAAAATAAAATTTTAAAATTCTTCTAGTATCTTGCAACTCCAATGTTTTTATGATTTTAGCCGCGATGATTGACTCTAAAATCAGTTAAAATATAAAGTAACGAAAAAAAAATTGGAAATTTTGAAAATATTTAAAAGAAAATCTTTCACCGTCGACATCTCACTAGTACAGTGACATCCCCCGACCTTATAAAGAACTTATGTGTACATCATCCGTCCGCCTGCACAAGGCAGATATTCGCGAGTGCGAGGGCAGAGTTCTGCCTCACCTGAGGGTTGGGATCCTTGATGAGCTGCAGCAGGCGGCTCTTGGCCGCGCGGGTGATGTCGGGGTCTAACTCGTAGTCTTCGAGATTTTTGGATTGGAGGCGGTGCAGTTCCGCGTATAGGAGACCTATGGTAGAATGATGATCGTAAAATTAAAAACGTAACTGCACGTTAGTTTATTAATTAAAATTTACGCATTATTTGAATATTTTATACATTCATTAGTTACATAACGCGATTAAGACCCGTTACAAGTAAAAAGTTGGTAAAAAGAGGTAACACATACCTATAAAAATACCGTAGAATCTGACCAAATAAATTGTTAAACGTTGACAATTCAACGATGTGATCAAGTTTAACTGGACATTTTATGAAACGCGACAACTTTATGAAATCCTCTATCATTTCATGAAACAGCTAATTTTACGAAATTGCCACGCCACATTATATATGTAAGTTTAATCATACATACCCAGCAGTAATGGCGGGTGTGGTTTCATCTCATCTCTAGCACAGTGCAAGTAATTAACAGCAGACTGCAGACACTTGGCTACCGCACTTGGCAACTCCTCAGCGAGCTGTCTAAGCAAGGCCGACAGGAACTCGTCCAAGTACAGCCGGCCTTCGTCTAGCAAGTGCGTCTGCACCAGGTCGTTGGACTTCTTTACGTTGAATGTCTTGAATATTTGCTTTAGAGTGAACTTGCTGGCCTGTGGAGATATATAATCATATTATACGCAAATCATTCTATATTCTTCCACTCTATCTATTTTTGAAAAGACAACTCCAATATTAGAAATTAATCTTGTGCCGCGGGAACCTTTAATCATACGACACAAAGAACATAGTGTAACCCGTTCACTGCAGGTTACAGGCTGTTTCTCTAACAGCCGGTCCCAATGTATGATTCTTCCATAAATTTTGAAATTACAGATACACATTTGACATATTTTGTATGGAGTTTATGTCAGCTATGCATCTCTTATCTCCGAATCCATGTATATAGCGGATTGAATCCGGCGGTAAAAAATAAAAAGATTACTCACTCTAACAACAGCGGGGTTATTATCACACAGATGTAGCAAGAAGCAAGGCAGGGAGCTGACGGCTTGCTCCACTAACGCGTCAGACTTTATCCTCCCCGCGACTATGCCGAACAGCTTGATCGAGTTCTCCCGAAGTTGCGCGCACTCTGTATTCATGAACGGCCGTATCTTCTGCGAGATTGCGACCAACTCCCGATCGTATTCCTTGTCTAGTTTATCTAGTTCTGTTAACAGACGGCTCAGACCTTGGATTGCGGCTAGAGGCACGTTGTCTGAGGGTGGTCTGAAAGTGGAAATTTAGGTTGATTTAATGACAAGAGATATGTGATTTGAGGAGTGACGGATTAACATTACAAAGTGTCACCACCGCATTTCAATAAGTGTGTGTCGTAAGAGAGGAAAATACACGATCCAAATAGTAGCTTTGTGAAGAGAAGGAAAACTCGACATCACTTCTTGACTCGACTGGCATCGGCGCGGCAAGTGGCGCACTCGTTGGTCCTGGTCCTTCGAGCCGGAGTCTAATTAAAAGTATGTATAAGTATAGTTACTGTGTGCTCTGCGCATCGACTCCCTGACTGAGCGCGGCGAGCGCAGCAGGTAGCGCAGCGTTGCGGTGCTCCTCCCGGAGCTGCGCGATGTTGGCGGCGCCGCGCAGGCACGTCGCGCGCACTCGAGCGTGCTGGTCCTTCCAGCCCGTGTTCAGTGTTGCTAATACGCTCTCTATTAGAACTGCGTTGTCGTTACATCTGGAAAACACAATAATTTGTTATACGTCATTCATGTTGGCAGGTAAGTTATGACTTATTAACTGTTTTATGATGACAGAAATAGTATATATACACAGGAAAAAAATACACGAAAATAATGTTAACTTTTATTAATGAATGCGGCGAGCGTACCGAGCCGCGTTGAGCACACGTTGCGTTCTATGTGACTCCCTCGTTCGCATCTCTCACACGCTACTCGCTAAAGTTGCAAGTGTTCAAGTTAGTTACAAACTTAGCGTGCGTATAGCGTTCATGACTTGATGCCGCAGCTCGAGTGCGGGTTTCGCCTCGTTCACTTCGAAGAACACGCACATCTTTTGTAGGGTCAATCTATGATTGAAGCTTCATCATATCAGCCGAAAGTCGTTCATTGCTGAACGTAGATTTTCGCCAAGGTTCTCCACATGGACCGGTCCTGAGCCTGAGCATCTATCCGCTGCCCGCGATCTCAACAAGATCTTCGGTACAGCTAACGGGAGATCTACTTCTACGACGGCCGGTGCATGAGTCCAGAATCTTTCTGCTCCAACGACCATTGTTTCTTATTCCTATGTGCCCTGCCATCAGCACTTCTGGCTATGTGCCTTGCCCACTTTCACGTCATCTTGTCGGTGATTAAAGTTAAGAACAAATAAATAAGTTAGAAGTAGCACGAAGTTTGCGTCACAGCTCATACCTATAATTAAGCAGGTCAGCGAGCAGCGCCAGCGCGGCACATCTCTGCGGCGGCAGCGGGCAGCGCGCGTACTGCGCCACGCGCGACACGAGCCGCGGGAGCTGTGCTCCACACGAGCGGGACAGCGCGCCGCTCAGGATCGGCGCCAGCTCCAGTAGCGTGGTGGACGAGTCGCCGTGCTCGATGCTCAGGCACAGGGAACACGCCTCGCTTACCTGTACCGACACGAGCATTCCAAGAATAGGTGCTAGTAGTGACCCCTATCGCATAGGGATAGCGAGCACGCCTAGCTTACCTATACCAGGGCGAGCATTTTGAATAAAGTGAGAATAAATCCTAGTTTGTTTGTTTTTCGTGTGTGGCCAGCTCTGGTGGTAGGTCCTAGTAGCAAACCTTGTGGAACCATTGACACAGCACAGCGAGCATGCCCCACTCAGCTGTGCCAAGGTTAACTTTGAATAAGTTGAGGATAGGTCCTAGTAACTGACCCTGTGGTACCCTTAGCACAGGTACACAGCGAGCACGTCTCGCTCACCTGTACCAAGGTAAACTTAAAAAAAAATGAGGAAAGGTCCTAGTAGTGACCTCTGTGAAACCCTTGCTACAGGCACAACGAGCACGCCTTGCTCACCTATACCAAGATGAATTTTGAACTAGTTGAGGATAAGTCCTATTAGCGGGCCTTGTGGTACCCTTGAAACGACAATCATTTTATACGATGCACAGGCACAGCGAACACAGCTACGAAACCTATTAAAATCCTCAATGTGATAATAGGGAATATGCATGATTTTTTTTTATTGTTGCTACCGTTTATTTATGTTAATATGATAGCGTAAAAAAATTTGTCGTGGAGAACTCAACATTTATTTTAAATTAAATGTTGAAAATTGCAATGACATATTATTATGTAACGCTGGTTTAAACACCCCATTTTAGCGCGCTTTGTGGTTACGTCAGCGTTCTCAACGTTTGAGTTCTTAACTGTCAACTCTGTGAAATGTCTGGTACTGTTTTGACAGTCATATCCTCTGCGAACCGTGACGTCACGTTGGTGTCTAGGCAATAGCGTTGCGTTTTGACATTTTAAATTTCGCTCGTACATTTTCCACCATTTATTAATTAATATTCGCGATTTTAGTGTTTAAATATAAAATAATGTTAGAGGTGTCTTTCTTTACCGATAAAGAATGTCATAAAAATATATTCGCTTATATCTAAATCACACTCATATTCCCTATTAACTTTTATTATACTTATCTATTTGAATAAGATCATCACTGCCAAATAAGCAAGTTACGTAATAAGTAATAAACAGCATAATCATGATACGGGTGATCAAACCTGATAAACATACAATCAAAGGCCTTAAAGAATTCTAAAATCTAACTGACCATTTTACGTTTGTACGGATACAATAATCATACATTACTATCATGTAAATTTAATAATACAAATAAGATTGTACGGCAACAAACCTTTTGACAATCAGCTTGCTCCAAAAATGCATTGAACGTATGCACAGTTATTTTTGCTGGCGACAGTTTAATCGCTTCCCTGTTTGGGACAAATCCGAATCTTTCTTGGGTCTTATTCGCCGGCGGTGCATACGCAGGCGATTCTGCATCAATGTAGCAAGCTAAAGTAGTGTAAAGTACTGAGAATAAGTCGGAAAATTTCGATTTGCAGACAGGTTTCATTGTGTCTTCTTGTAGCATTTCTCCAAGAGCGCTTATCAGCTGAAAAAATAATGAATTTTAGGTACTTCGGGGATTCAGAACTTGATAGAAATTGATAAAACTGTATTTTTGAAGTAAAACAGATTTAAAACAATTGTTCAATTCATAAATGTAATACGTCTTCTTATTTGTGTATGTCTAATTATGTCATAATGATCTGCTTTTACTTCTCTATATTGGTTAATGATGTAAAAAGGTTACAAGTATAAATCTTACAGTTAAGGGCTGGAGAGCGGCGATGTGGTTGTCAGTTATATGATAAGGATCCTCGTACAGTTCGACGGATGTCATTAGCCTCAAGAAGTTTTCCGTAACAGTCTCCGCAAGGGCCTCATCTTGGGCCAGACAACGCCAGCATGAAACTACACTCCTAGAAATAAATCAAAACAATTATAATTTGCTTTATTCAATTTTCCTTATATTGATATGCACAATGAAATATAACTTAATGTAACAAATTACTTACGATTTCAATGGCAACTTCTGCGCCAAAAGCACTGCCGTGACAGCATTAGAGTGGTGACGTGTCAGTGACGTCAGCGGTCTCATCAATTTTAACCTCGCTTCGATTCTAACCTCGTCCATCGTTATCAACATCACTTCGATTATCCGTTCAATGCTTTGATACAAATCCTGACCTTTATTTACAAAGTACGCATCCAGTATCGAACTGATCCCTACACTCCTGAATTCTTGGTCATCGTAACCTTCAAGAAGGCTTTCAATGAACTGCATGCTATGGTGGTGAGGTATTTTAACAGATATCGTATCGCACAACGCTGTGCAGTAATCACTGATCATGTTTAGATCGTTTGTCAGTATATTGTTTTGGAGTTGTCCTAAATTGGACATACATTCATCATCAGGCTCAATGGTATGCCCTTCGTAAAGATCTTGAATTTGAATGATCAGCTTAACACAATCTATGGTTGACAGTCTTACTGGGAAATTAGTATCAGCAACTCCAGGTATAATAAGTCCTAATAAATAGCCCATCTGGCCGAATTTGCTTGGAGTCTCGTAGTTTAGTTTTACGTTTTTGATGTAAGTATCCAGGATTACATAAAGGATCATGACCGAGGATGTGCGTATCTCATCATTATCGTGTCGGAACCACTCAATCAATAATCCGATCAAGTCATCTATGGTACTCAAGCAAGTAGACTGGATGATTAGTTCTTTGATAAGCCGGTGAAGTAATGATAAGCTGTCGTTCAAAGTCTTTGCCAATATATCATTCTTATCTCCATTTCCTTCAATCTCATACTTCCTCTTAAAGGAGGATAGTTCACTAAAAATGCTGTTGAACAGAACTCTCAATATAGTGTTTCTTTCTTCTGGCAAGATGCCTTTTTGCAATTTAGTCAAGGCCTTTGATGCTTTGACAATGATAGGATACAGTTCTACGTTACGTTTTTCCAAATTTGAGTTGTATATTTGTTCGAGAACTCCATTGAGCAACTGCCACCGATTTCGTAGAACAACGTTATGATGTGAAGCAGGATATAAGGCTTTACTAATTTCATATAAAGTTGTTATACTAGCTTTGCACAAATCGAAGGGAGGGTTAGACTTCAAAATGTCATACAAAATGGCAGTAACGTTCTCTCCTAATCTGGCCAACACGTGGACGTCCAAACAGTCAACAGCTACTTTACCATAACATGTGATAACCGTATATCGAACAACTGCTAACTCCATTTCGTTTTTAGAATTTCTCGAAGTCAAGAAATTCATAATCTTATTGCTCCTTTTAGATTCATTTTCTTTGTATATGGCATCAAGTTCGTTGAGGATAAATTCTCCGTGTTGTCTCGAAGCTATACCCACAGCTTTGCTCACGTATTCACTACTCTCCATTGGTATAGACTTTAAAGCCAGAAGTATTATCTTCAGCATTTTCTCCACTACAGCCGCATTGGACATATGACATGACAACACGGCTAAGTATTGTAAGGATACTCCTTTGATCATTGGACTCATTTTCTTCGAAATAATTTGTTGGGATATTAGAGTAGCGATGAATTCTACCCACTTGTTGCTGTTTACTTGCTCTACAGCAGAAACCAACAGATCTAGCAACATGCTGTGCCACTGTTCTTTAGACTCGCAAGTCTCAACGAACTTCAACACTCTTTGAATCTCTACTGTCCAAGAATTTTTCAAGTTCTTATGCACGTCTCCAGAATATTCTTCAAGAAAGACCAGTATATTTTTATTTCTCTCAACTTCATGAGGTTCAACAACGTGCATGATGCATCTAACGAACACAAGGTCAGGAGAACATTTCATTTCAACTTCTTTTTCTGGTTGTCCTGGTTCTGCTATGACGTCAGAGTTATTTTGTAACAGAGACGCGAGGCAATGACAGATGGTCGCCATAGAGGCAGTAAATTCTTCGCCAGTTAATGCTATGAGCAACAAATTTCGTAACTGGGTTCTTATACTGGTAACAGTATTACACATAAGAATCAAAGAGCTCTTGCAAGTATCGTGCAAGTCTAAAATATCATGTTTAGACACAGTGGGACCGCCTTCATACCCACAATGCTTTATGATGAATTCTACCATAATGAAATCTTCTGGAGTTGTAATACAATTTCTGTACACCAATCCTACGATAGCTTTTACTAGAAGCTTCTTCATTTTCACTCCCTGTTCCATAGCCGTCATGACTTTTAGTAAAGCAATGAATTTGGCAGCAAAATTATCTATGAAAACTTGAGAAGACGTTGTCAAATGGGTCAAGATAATCACAGCTTTCATTCTTTCTTTCTCTTGATTATTTTTGCACTGATGAAGAAGACTTTCAATCGTTTGATCTGGGTATTGACCAGCCATGTGGTCAAAACATCGAAGAACTTCAAAATGGTTCTTAACCGTATGAGGTTGGTCATAATCTGGTTCCAAAAGTACCAAGTTGAATAACACATGGTTTACAGAATTGATAGTACTATCGTTTAAAGTCAATTTGGGATTCAAAGGCGATGGTGAAAGTAGGTACGATATACATTGACTTATATAATAGAAGTTGATGTTTGGTTTACGATACAGAGAGAGCAGTGAAAGCACGAACTTATTGACTGTTTCGTTGAACTGTCGTTCTGATATCAGTCTGGTAATAGGTCCGAGAGCTTCGAGAACTGACTCGGACACTTTGGCCTCGTGTGAAGGCAGCCATTGATTGTAAAGGACGTCAAATATTATGGAGAACTCTGTGACAAAATTGTCTTTGATAGAAGTTATGTTGTCGTTCTCGACGTTGTCGCCTATTTGCTCGGAGACGGCGACTGCGAAATGGCCGAAAGCTATGGGAGAAAAAGAAAATATCATATTATTGATTCTCATAATTTATCAAGTATCAAAGGATAAGGTGTGAATGTCAATTCTGAAATATTATCTCCTTTTGTATGTTGGGGATTGGTTGGGGTGACATATAACAGATTTCGTTGCTAAGCAACTGTAAGAAGCGGGAGGCAATAGCTTCTTGAGCAACGATAAGGTGTAAAGATAACGACCAGTATCGGTTAATAAAAGAGTTACGCCATAGGAAAGAGAAATATCCCCCAATATTCATGAGGACATGCACGTGTGTCTATTTTTACTTAGCTTATCATATTTAAAGACCTTCTTATCATTCATACACCCACCAAGGATGTATCATAAATTTATTCAGACGATATAAACACTGCCTGAAATCACAGTGACTCCTTGCCACTATACAGAAAATATTATTCTACAATATTTACTATACTGAAAATATTGTTCTACAAATTTGTTCAAAACTAAGTAAGAGTAACAGCAAAGTGTAATAAAATCGGCCAGCAAATAGTATGACACACCACGTCCCTATTACGGTTGATAAAATATATTGTTCAATTTAGATAGCAGACAACATCTGGCTTTGATTTGATATTCGGTTATTTTGTTGGCATAGGATCATGCAATCTGCAAACTTGTCAAACCTGGACCAAAATTATGACAACAACCAAATTATATAAATCTCCGTCAGGTAATTAAAAGTACATTATATTCAGAACTAGCTGTTTCCCGCGGTCTCACCCGCGTCCTGAGCGAACCACTTCGCGTACCCGGTTAATTTATAGCCTAAGTTACTCCTTGGTACATCAGCTATCCGCCAGTTAAAGTCCCGAAAATCGGTCCAGCCGTTCCAGAGATTAGCGGGAACAAACAGAAAATCAGACAGACAGACAGACAGACAAAAATAGTAAAAATTGTCATTTCGGTATATGTACCGTATATATATCAATATGCATTTAATAAAAAGCTGTTATTTTAATATTACAAACAGACACTTCAATTTTATTTATGTGTATAGATGAGCTCTAAGCAAAAGAATAAAAAATGGCAGCAGTAATAATGACCTCGAATCTCGTCTGTCTCTCTCTCTTACGTATCGTACGCATAAAGAAATTTAATTACTTATCTTATTAGTCATTCACATAATATTTTGCAATAGTGCTGTATCTAAACTACTATTATACAGTTGACGAGAACTTTCATTCGTACTACGAACTTTTATTAGTTCGATTTAAATACTTCTTGTTGAGTTGGAAAGCCCATTTCATGTCGTAAAACTATAGGCTATATTACATCACGCTATGGGCGACGGGTGCGGAGCAGTAGCCCAAAATAACGCGGTTGTAAACACAGGCTTCGCAGGTATCGTAAGAGCCGTCAAAAATGGCAAATTAACATACCGTAAGCAAAAGCCTGCTTGAATCCATCAGTCTTGACCATGGGCAGTAGTGGCAGCATTTTGCTCAGGATCTCCTTAATATGTGGCACTACTCCGTGCGTGTTGACTGCGGCCAGCGTGCCCAGCGTATGTGGAACCATGTAGTGAGGCACTGAAGCTGGAGACAGCTGGTTGATCAGGGATCTTAGCACCTGGACAAGGAAATATGAACCATACCGAGTGCGGATCCAGGGAGAGACCGATGGAGCAAGCAAAAGCATCTGAATATTCATAATCGTCATCTCCCTTTGGGAGTTTCCCTTGATAAAACCTACCCTTTTAACAGGCCCAAACTACTCCCTGCTCCTCTCATTCCAAAATGCTGAATAAGTCTCTGAACCGTTCCAATGAATGACGACTATATGAGAAATAATTACAGAATAAACGTAGAGTTGATCAGGTAATCATAGGTTAGTAGTAGGCGTAATCATTTTTAATTGACTTCAAAAGATGAAGTGGTTCTCAAAGGCGAGGTGTGCGATCTTGCGTATTATGATACGCATCACGTAATTCAAATGACGTATAGATACCGCGTATTGCGATGTGCGTGTAGTCATGCCGAAAGCATAAAGTTTATATGCACTTACATATACCTACATGAGCATACGTAAGTGCAGGTAAACTAACACTTGCAGTGACACTTACCAAGTCTAAGTGCTCATGTCCCACGGCCACTAGGACAGCCGAGGCGCCCATCTGAACGATGGGTTCGTATCCGACGTTCTCCATCATGGCGCGAAGCATCGCCGTCACCAGGTTGCCAGCCACGGCCGGCTCCAAGCGCTTCACCTGGTTCACGCATGTCTGTTCTAAAACCCTGCAACAAAGATAATCAATAAATAAACAAATTATTTTTAGAGTGGTACTTAGCGGCGAGTGGTCCGCAATAGACTGTTTCCACGAGGTGGTCAGGACCCTCAGCATTGAGGCAACCGACGCGAGAAGGAGAAGAAGAGTGGTACGATTTTCCTTAGACAAGAACCAGGGATCGACAGCTTTACGTGGTCGCCGAAGCCTGCTACCGCTCAGAAAAAAACGCCACACGCGGTCATCGATACAAGTGATGATTTGTACAAGCGTTGCTTAATTTTGCCGACCTATGACGAACAGCAAGCCAAGGCACGCTATGAGAGCTATGCTTAAATAAATAAAGGATAAAGACAGTTGGCAAAAATGCTTATAATAATAAAAGCACGCGCATACTCAAGTAATGGTTCTGTTATCTGAACTTTTGTTTTCCACATATTATATTGATAAATAAGAGGTATTTTATAGGTACCTATATTTAAATAATTTATTAATTATTACCCTACAGCGATAGACATGCAAACTGCATTGGTTGCACAATAAAATGTTACCTACATTGAGCAAGTGACGAATAAAATGGCGAAGCCCTACTAGGTATTTTTGATTAAAAAGATAGACATTGTCCCCAAAGCACAGGTATGTAATTCAATCCAAGGCATAAACTTACGCTTATACATATTTGGGTCGATTACCTACGGGTTTCGAATTCGGGTCAGACAGTATTATTGATTTTTTTGTGTTCGGGAATTTTAAGTAGATACATGTCTGGTAAAATGGCCGATTGAGGGTAAAAGGACTTAGTAATGATCAAACGTCACAGTATTAGGTACTTATTTTTCTTTCTTCATCACAATGAAGAATGAAAAATAAGTACTCTAGGTCTCTTGCATTCTCATTCACCAGGCTAAGGACCAAAATAAAAATACCTATCTATTAAGTATATCCATAACATGACTTCAATCTTAACCTCTCCTTGAACAGAGAAAAACATCTACAAATGTCCTTGCTATCATTTATGTAAAATAAGCAGCAGCTGTTATCATATTAGTGTAAAAATAATAATAGGTATATGTACCTATTACATATCAAACCGCGCCATATAAAACATGGTGCTTCCTATTTTTCAATTTGATGCAAAAATTAGTCATCGCTATCTAGAACTATCCGACTTGTTTTAGGACTTTTACCTTGGAGCCCGATATTCACGGGGTACTAGCTTTTCCCTAGAGCGACTGCCGCCAGAACTCTTCAAACCTATAGGATAGTGAATCTAGAGTTTAGACCAATGTCAAGGGTACTGTTTCCCTATTACAACTGTCAAAGACCTTCATAACAACCGGGACCAACTACTGCCTGTAGGTTAATACTGGATATAGCAGCTTAAGAAAAGACACAATAAGGGGATTATAAAGCTAAAATAAAAATAGTAACATCTCGTTATAGTAGCCTTGAAAAATATACAAATACTTATGTCTGCATTGTTTTACATCATATTAACATACTATTGATTTTCACGGGGAAACTGACAGTGCCTGTCTGCAGCTACTGATATGTACAAAAACATGTTAACAATATATAATGTGTTCACACATTTTTCATTATATAATGTGTTCACACATTTTTCATTATATAATGTGTTCATACAGTTTTATATTCTTTGGATATTTCCAATGACAAAAAATTTAAAGTAGTGTTAATTTTTACGATGGTTCTAGACTGGTGGTATGCACCTAATGCACCAGACACACCCCAGCACCCAGCATGAAAACTTTGTTGCGGCACCTGGAAAGAGGCATCCGGGCAGGTCAACATTGATCTGTGTGGAAGCTTTAGAGGAGGCCTACGTCCAGCAGTGGATGTTTGTTGGCTTGGCTCAGATGAATATTTATCTATAAGGGATAAGACTTTACCAACATACAACCAACAGACACAATGAAAATCCAAACTCAAAACAACAATTTATAGATCACACAAAGTGGTGTGGCGAGGCAACCGCACAAACCACAAAGCCAACCATGCAGTTAATGTTGATATGGAAAATGAGAAAAGTATTGAGAAAACTATAAATTGTAATTTTTAATCTCTTGGGGCAGCTCACCCCCCTTGACGACGCCCAATGCTGTATATAATATGACTAGAGGATGCCTATGGTTACACCCGCGTTATTTAAGGCTATTGCTCCCGCTCCCGGTCGCTCATAGCGCGATGTTATATAGCCTATAGCCTTCCTCGATAAATGGGCTATCTAACACTGAAAGAATATTTCATTTCGGACCAGTAGTTCCTGAGATTAGCGGGTGCCACCAAACAAACAAACAAACTCTTCAGCTTTATATAGCAGTATAAGATATAAGATACAATATTTTTCTCTGTAGTATGCATTA
Source organism: Euclidia mi (assembly GCA_944739405.2). Taxonomy (NCBI): domain Eukaryota; kingdom Metazoa; phylum Arthropoda; class Insecta; order Lepidoptera; family Erebidae; genus Euclidia; species Euclidia mi. Next base: position 58,305,616 of record OX123196.2, on the reverse strand, counting down.
CACTATCTATGGTGTGACAATTACAATGATCTTGACAAATACTTAGCACTTCATACAGTTCATACATTTACATCACACTGACTCATACATTCTTATCTTAATAGATAAGAATGTATTATACTTAATAGCTTCAGCTAAACTTGGCCATCCTTTGGCTATCTCTTAAATAGTCTGAATCATTTAATTTGTTATGCAAATCACAATGAAAATGCTAACTTAAAGAGGAAACAGTTTTTGGACTCTGATATCATAGGACTATAGTGGTAAGGCCGCAGGTATAGCAAAGCACAGTGGTGTCAAACTATTATCAATACAGTTCACAGTTTAAAATAGTCTAAAATCACAAAATAATTGTTTGTTTGTGGGTGTGGATGTTGTAAAAATTATTTTAATAATGGATTTTGGACACTATTTAAAATGAAAAAAATGTTGATTTGACAGTGTAAATAAAAATAATAACCTATGTCATCAATGTAATGGTAATAAAAATTATTTCCAGTTCTGTGAGCTCCATTTTTTAATAATATATATAAATGTTTTAAAGTCACTTCTTTAAAGGTGTAATCGTTTATTACTTCACAATGTTCACACACGAAGAGAAGACAATAACTTTAACATAAAAAGGGAAAGGAACTTCCAGAAACAATCTACATACGTCGCGACTCAGAGTCGCGGAGGATCTCAGAAACGTGTGCGTACGCGTCTGCGGTCGGGACGCACTCCTGCTCCGGCTCGCCGCGTTGCGGCGGCGCTAAGGCGTGAGACGCGCGGGCGGTGAAGGAGGGGGCGCGCGTTGCACCAACATGACGGCCTAAACTTGCCTACATTAAAATCCCGTGCTATATCCTCCCACTCTAGCCTAACTAAGTGTCCCCACAGTTGGGCTAGTCTAAATATCTACGCGGCCTGCCGCGTTTGCGTTTAGCTCGGACAGGAGGCTCAACTTGTCCGGTGAAGGGTGTGAGGTGCGAAACGTGGTACTTGCCTACGCTGCTACCAGTTTGTACGTTTCCTAGTTCGTATGTGGTCGGGCTGATAATCTTCCCGATTTGGTATGGGCCGTCACGACGTGGAATAAACTTTGCGGTCTGACCGCGGCTTGCGTCATTAGGTCCTTGCGTTTTTAACAAGACTAGGTCACCTACCTTGTATTCGGGTGGCGGCCTTCTCCTTTGGTCGGCGTTTTCCTTCTGGACAGCCTGAGCTTTCTCGTGGGAGTCTCTGGCCTCGTCCAGCGTTGCAGCCATCCTTTTCAAGTAAGGCGTAATGCTGGGCACGAAGTTATCGTTTTCCACGATAGCCCTCATGTCTATAGCAGAGTCGGAAGGAGCTCGTAGCTCTCTTCCGAAAGTAAGTTGTGCTGGCGAAAATCCTGTGCTACTGGTAATCGCGGAGTTCATAGCAAACCTGACCGCAGCGAGATGTATATCCCACGTGGTATGATCTTGACCGACGAGCATGGCCAATTGAGGTTTGAGATCCCGGTTCTTCCTTTCTATAGGATTGGCCTCAGGATGGTAATAAGGTGTGAGAGACTGGCTGATCCCTAGAACATGGCAGACTTGTTGCATTACCTCGCTCACGAATTGCACACCGTTGTCACTAATGAGGCGGCGTGGTACTCCATACCTAAGAAATACTTCATTCGCAAGAGTCTGAGCACACTCTACGCTGGTGGCATTCTCTAATGGAAACAATTCCACCCAGCGTGAGCAAACATCCTCTACGATAAGTACCCACCTGTTCTTCCTGGGCGTCTCGACGAGCGGACCAAACAGGTCCACGGACACCACCTCGAATCGTCTTGACACAGCAGGAGTTTGTAGTAGCCCTGCTGGTTTGCGGTTGTCCGCCTTATACCTCTGACAAGGCACGCACTCTTTTATGTAGTTCGTGATGAACTTGCGCATGCCAGGCCAATAATACCTTGCACGAACGCGGCTTAAAGTGCGCTCCACGCCGAAATGGCCAGCAGTCGGCGCGTCGTGGAGGTCAACCATGACTTGCCTGCGTTCATGTTCGGGCACGACTAAGCAGCAGTCCTCTCCATCGTCTGACTCTAAACTATACCTGTAAAGAATCCCATCGGAAATAGTGTATCCGCGGTCGGACCACGGTCTCCCCCTAGAGGGTTCGTCGGACTCCATGTCCTCAATAATTTTCTGAACTTCTGGGTCCTGTAACTGATTTCTGCGGATATCACCGCTGCTCCTCTTCGGCATATCGATGACCGTCATGCACAGGTCACACTCATTCTGGATCTCTGCACAAACGGGTCGCGACAACGTATCTGCGACCGCGTTCGATCGACCGGGGGTGTATTCGATGGTGAGGTCGAACTCTTGCAACGTAAGGGCCCATCTGGCCAACCGGCCACTAGGCGATCTTTGACTCATCAACCATCGCAAGGGTTGGTGGTCCGTCCTGACCGTGACCTTCGCGGTCTCTACGTAACCACGGAACTTACCGAGTCCCCACACGACGGCGAGTGCCTCCCGCTCGGTCGTGGAGTAGTTCCTCTCGGCGCTGGTGAGTAGTCTACTCGCATACTCAATGGGCCTCTCGTCGTGTCCCTCCCCCTGCATAAGAACAGCCCCAAGGCAATATGCGCTGCTGTCAGTGCAAAGGATGAATGGTTTTGACTCATCTGCCTGACGGAGGATGGGAGCGGAAACGAGGAGAGACTTGATGCGTTCAAAAGCCTTCTGTTGCTCGTCGCCCCATCGCCAAACACTCGACTTCTTCAGGTGGTTGGTCAGGGGTCTAGCGACTTCAGCGTAATTATTAATAAAGCGTCGGTACCAACTCGACGTCTGTAAGAAGCACTTTAAGTGTTTTATGTTCTGAGGAGCGACCATGTTGTCGATGGCTGCTGTCTTGTCTGGATCCACCTGGATCCCGCCTGGCACAATAACGTGGCCCAGGAATTTGACAGAATCCCTTGCAAAAAAACTCTTGTCCCTATTCACTCTTAACTTAAATATGGCCAGTCGTTCGAAGACTGCCTCCAGGTCAGCCAGATGCTTTTCGAAAGGCCCTGGCGACAGCAAAATCAAATCGTCGAGATACGCCAAGAGTTCCACTCCCTTCAAGTTAGAACGGAACCGGTCCATCATCCTCTGAAAAGTGGCTCCCGAGTTCCGCAGTCCCATCGGCATCCGCTTAAATCTAAAGGTACCAAGGGGTGACGTAAACGCAGTCTTGTCTTGGTCCTCTGGGCAGACGCTCACCTGATGGTATCCTGAGCGAAGGTCAAGGGTGGTCATATACTCACTGGTCTTGGCCGCGTGCAGTATGTCCTCAATGCGTGGTAAAGGGTACCGGTCTGGCTCGGTCACTGCATTCAGTTTTCTGTAGTCTATACAGAGCCTTAAACTCCCGTCCTTCTTTGTCACGAGGACGACATTAGACGCCCACGGAGACTCGCATTCTTCTATGACGTCATCTCGTAGCAGCTTATCGATCTCCTTCTGCAAGGCCTCTTTTTTACTTTGCGATATCCTATAAGGTGGACTAGCTATCGGTTCCTGTTGTGGACTTACCTTTATTCGGTGGGCGGCGAAATCCGTCGCTGGTCCATTGCGCGCGAACTGCGGTGCGCGTTGTCCGATAAAAGCGTTCAGTGTATCCTTCTGCTCGGGGGTTAAATTACAACCTTCGTCGGAGCGCAACGATAACTCGGTAGACGAGGTACTAAACAGGTCCGCATCGGTAGGGTCAAGCGAGTACGTGTACACGAAATCATAATACTGTTCCGGACTATCCGAAAATGACCAAGTGCGTCGGGCGACGTCTAATACCATGCCAGCCCGGGTCAAGAAGTCTACACCTAGGAGTGTCCTATTATCACTTCCGGGCAATATTAAAAAATCGCACGTTACCCTGCGACCTTTAATAATAATATCTATCTCGGCCGACAACAGGTCTCTCCACCCTTGTGTACCGTCGGCCAGGCGCACGAAACGTTTAGTCTCGCTGAACCGAGTTCCTGAATCTGCTAAGAGTCGATGCAATAAGGGACTCGCGATGCTGTGCGTAGCGCCGGTATCTACAATTGCCACGCCGTTACGACCCATAACACTAATATTTACCATCGGGTGATGTTCGCGCGCACTCATGTTTGCTATTCGAACGCATGAAGCGGTATCACCCGTACTAATGTTACTACTATCATCATGACCACAAAAATCTAAATCAACATTGTTCACGGACGTTCTCTCATCTGGTTTCGACGATGGTTTCGCACAAACCTCACATTTCGACCTCACGACGCCTTGTTTACCACAACCATAACAACGTACCTCTTTAGATTTAGTGTCGCTATTATTTTTATTAGTAGTCGCCTTCTCACGATTACGACGCTCATCACTAATATGCCCAAAAGCCCTGCAATAACTACAACGGGGTCTATTTTTGTTGATGCTACGCGTCGCCCTCTCACTCGTATTATTTGTACTCGATTGCGTGAGATTACGGTCGGTGTTAGTAATCTGCGTAATCTGCGATGTTTTGGTCTGAAGCATCGTATCATAATTAACAGAATTGGTTACCTTGAGCGCCTTGTAGGTATCCTCCGCGATCCTAGTCTTACATAATAATTCATCTAGATTACGTACACAATCACGCGGCACTCTTTTCACTACGCGTCGGTGCAGTAACCCGTAACAAATGTCTACTTGCACTACTTCATCGAGCGTATACGGTAACTTAGCAATTAATGCTCGCACTTTACACACAAACGATTCCGCACGTTCTTCATCTCGTTGTTCCATAGCGAAGATCTGCCGTAGAACTTGATGTGCAGGCTGCGCCGCGCCGAAAGTGGCGCGAAGGCGCGCGATCGCGTCTGCCCACGTCGCCACCGACGTCTTGACGCCGCGCCACCATACCGCCGCTTCGCCTTCTAGCAGCATCGGCAACCCGCGGAGGGCGTGCTCGTCACTTACGGCGGCGCACTCCTTGAAGATCTCGACGGCGTCCAGGAATGCTTCCAGGACCTCGGCGTCCTGGGATGACCCGTTGAATCTCGCCGTGCATTTCATAAGGTTTGCGTCGGCGCTCGGCGTGGCCGCGGCAGCAGTACTTCCGCTGCTTGCGTTAGGTGTAGGAGGGACCCCGACTGGGGTGGAGGCCCTGAAGTCGCCGTTGGATGTCATCAGTGAATTGATGAGGCTTCTATTGGCTTCCACTTGCGCTCGCGTTATCGTCTCGATCAGTGTAGATAGGAAGTCTGGGGAAATCTGAGGAGCTTGTTGCTGTGTCGACCTCGAGCCGGCGCTCGCGATTTCGTCCGCGTGGCCGCGCTCGACAACACTCTCCTCGTCTTCAGTGAGCGTGACGTTGTCCTCGTCCTCTCGTCGTTGACGGAGCGCTTCTCCCCTCGTTGTCGGCATCTTCACCTCGGTGATGGCAACGGTAAGGTCGAATGTCCGTACTTTTAACGTGAGTAGGTATTCAATCGGTCACGTATTTTAAAACTGTAGGTAACGGTTGTAATGTTCGTGCCGCTAGTATGGGCGCCAGTTTAAAGTCACTTCTTTAAAGGTGTAATCGTTTATTACTTCACAATGTTCACACACGAAGAGAAGACAATAACTTTAACATAAAAAGGGAAAGGAACTTCCAGAAACAATCTACATACGTCGCGACTCAGAGTCGCGGAGGATCTCAGAAACGTGTGCGTACGCGTCTGCGGTCGGGACGCACTCCTGCTCCGGCTCGCCGCGTTGCGGCGGCGCTAAGGGGTGAGACGCGCGGGCGGTGAAGGAGGGGGCGCGCATTGCACCAACATGACGGCCTAAACTTGCCTACATTAAAATCCCGCGCTATAATGTGCATATTATTATAAACATGTAAGTAATAATACACACATTTATATGGAAGATAACAACTGCTCAATATGTATTATATTGTAAACAGCACTGATTTCCTTAATGTAAATGGTGAACATTCTAAATTTAATAATGCTGTCTACAAATGTAATCTCTTTACATATTATCACATAAATGAAAAAAATATATATAGTATAAATATAGTGCATAGGGTTCCCACCAAGAACTTAGGGTCCCAAGGCAACCTCACCTGCAAGTGGTGCACCTGCCGATCAACGGACGAGGCTCTGGCAAACAAAATATCCCGATAAGCGGCAATAGGCTCGCCACCTATTACGTGGGATCAAAACACTGGCGAAAAGTGGGCGTTTAATATGCCTCTGCCTACCCCTTCGGGGAAACAGGCGTGAGTCTATGTATGTATGTGAAAAAAAAAAACTTTCAATTACAAGACTTACTAAATACTAGACTTGCAAGCGGCTTTGCCCGCATAAATTATTTACCTAATCCTTACTTAGAAATCACACTACCTATGGGTAAAAACCTTACAAATATTTGTTTGGTTGGGATTTAAGTTTGTGTTCATACAGTTTTAAATAACAGATTTGCAGTTTTTTATTTACAGGAAATACTTATAACCTTAGCCGGCACAAACATATTAAGTTTTTTTTTTATAGACTCACGCCTTTATTCCCGAAGTGGTAGGCAGAGGTGTAATATTACACCCACATTTCGGCATGAATTTTTAAGTCTCACGTAATAGGGAGCGAGCCTATTGCCGTACCGGGCACATTACCAGACTCCGTGCTGTGACTAAGAATTTCGTAACGGAAAAACCCAATAACACTTTGCCCGACCTGGGAATCGAACCCGAGACTCGGAGGTCACGTGCACATTTATGCCGCAAGACCAACGAGGCAGTCTACATATTAATATGATTTCTGAAATTATCAGTAAACTTCATAAACACTTCATCATCATCCTAGCTATCCCAGTTGCATCCAAGACCAGAACTTTCTAGTCTAACCAGATTGACAGAATATCACCTGAACATATTATTAACATGAGAGAGATGAAGGGTTTATATCCCTAGAAAAATAACAGGGTGAAGATGAATAACCCTTAGAAGTGAGCCCTTTACACATAAAACCAGTTATAGATATTATAAGAATTGATCATTTAGACTGTGATTTTATGTGTAAGCACATAAATGTATAATGCTCATATATAGCATACTTAATATGTGACATAATAATGTAATATTATTAAGTATAGGCATGTTATTCAATGATTTCATAGTTCATTCATATTTAAATATATACATGACATTGAAAGTATCAGAATTGTGTCTTCTATGATAAGTAGATAGTATTATATTACTAAGGAGATGTAGATAATATTTTCTTGTAGTTCCGCATTTATTTTAAGAAACAATTTTATATTTATAGCTGCTGATTGATTAAACACAGAAATATACTCAAATGATTTCTACTAATATAATCACGTAGGTAGGTAGTTGTAATAATAAAATTATCCCACAAAATGACAAAGCCTAGCTACTACTACAAATTCTACAGTATTACCATATAAACGTGTGCAAAAGGCATATGCATAAACAAGGTGGTCAAGTACGGTAATAATAAATACCTACTATTTACTCATGATAATGTGCCTATAATTTGTGACATTCGTCTCCTTGCTCGTAAACTGTCTGATATATAAAGGAAGGCACACAAATCAATCCTATAATCTGTCTACAATATAAATGAAACCTTATATTGTCTACTTACTTAACAATGTTGCCCAATTGCACGGGGTTCCACTTGACCGTATTCGTGTAAAAATCACAAAATATTTCGATCACCTCGTTTGGATACGCGTTTGCTATTTTAGTAAGCGATTTAATCACAACATTATTCACGGAATTCTCGCTATCACCAGCAGCATAAATAAGCACTGTCACAGTATCTGCAAATGAAAATATATACGGTATTGATAACATTACAAGGCAAACAAGTAAACAAACTTGATCTACCGCTTTCTACCTTTTAGACATTCTGCTTTACTAGATGTCATTTTGCTCAATTACATATCAGGATAGTCTAGATATTAAAATATTAACTCCAATTTGTTTGTCTTATTGGTATAAAAATCTTAGAAATTATAACGAAAACATGACACAGCTGTGCACCAAATGCGTCACAGGTGACATTATAATACAAGAGTTGCCACTATTATTATGAACAGAAACAACTATTTAGATGTGTTTCTCTATGGTTTCCGCCTATCCCGATGCAGATAAAAATATACCTACATAGATGCAAAACACGTCTTATATTGCTTGGTAAATACCTTTAATCCCAAACAAGAGTGCTTAAAAGGCAAAACAACGTTTGCCAGATCAGCAATTATTATAATATAAAAGTGGCTTTTATTTACAGTTACTGTAAAGTCATAGTCATCTTAATTACGTTTAAGATTGTTTTCATTGAATTGAGTTCATCCTTTTTTTGGTACTTACTTAATTCAAGATTATTTATTTGTTTCTAATATGTATATTTCTGAAAAAATCATATTTATAAATTAAATTCAGAATACAGAATCCAAATCGACGATCCCGACTGAAAAAAAAGAAAAACAGAAAAATAATTACTCGTTTTCGAAGTTTTGATTGAGTGATTATGTACTTTCTTGTAATGATAAAGATCTTAGAAGTTTGCTTCATCAAGAGGCCAAAATAACATCGTCGCGTGCATTGTAACGAAATGACCATTTCCGAATGCTCGTTTTCGAACCGACGATTGGCCACCAGAGATGAGTATTGGCGCAGCCAAAGCCCGATTGCATTCCGAATAAAACACTAAAATATATGATTACCAATTAACGAAATATCTCTTATATGGTGTATTAATCAAGTAACTTAGAAAATTTGATATAATCAATTTTATAATCAGATCACATACGAATTATTTCTACCATAATAGTAATTTATTAAAAATGTCATTGTCTATGACTGTTGTTCCTATCTAAGGCCATATTTACACCGGATCCGTGTTTATGATTATAAACATAATACTATCATCAAATTATTTGGATACTAATTCTACAACGACGAGTGTATTTATTTTGCCTAAAATATATGCTTTACTATTTTAAATAATTTTGTAAAATAATATTATAACATAATATTTTATTTTTCACAAATATCTAATGTAAATGATAGAAGTTATTATATAAAATTATATGAACGAGCTGAGCTACATTTTGCATGCATGGAATCCGTTGCTTAGATGTATTATTGTCATTATTTTATAAATCAAATTTATTCTTAATTTTATAGTATCTTTGAACATCAGCCTTATTCAATGACATTAAATTACAATGTTGCCTAAATGAAAATTAACTAAAAAACAAAGACATTTTGAATGTTGCTCAAACACTAGTATTTACAGACTGGACAATAAGTACAGGTCATGATTAATTTATACCTCTACTGATCTACGACAGCGATAGCCCCAGGCGCGGTCGCAGCCTGAAATTTTGGAGGGGGTCACTCACTACACTAATAAAAAATAGGTATCTGGATCGCCATTTATAGCGTAAATACTGGTAAAAATTTCGAAATACGTCGCCATTTTAAGGGCTTGTGAGTAGTTGGGGGGAGTAGGGACGAGGGTACGGGTCTTCCCCTCACCATTTTCACCCGCCGGAAATACTTGGTTCCTTTAGAAAAAATAAAAATTATTTGCTCTCCAAACATCAGTGTGTATGGTGGGTGCCAACTTCCACATTCTTCACACTAGTTTAAAAAAACTGAGATTGACGGAGCCCTGCTTCGCAGGGCTTCTAATTTCGGATTAAGGGTAAAAAAACATAACCTATTTAGTTACTTCAATTACAGTCAAACCTAACCAAACCTAACCTAACCCTAGGCACTCGAAAGCAAAGGAATGATGCACAAATTTGACATTAACTGTCAATATCATCCATACAAGATGGCAGGTTGCGTTTCGTTTCACCTTTTTATCATAAAACCTAAAAATTACATTTGAAAAACTGTACTAAAGCAAACAAATTACGTGCCGTTTTGTATAATTGCCAAAGTATTTAAGAATTTTTGGAAATTGTTTAAAAATATTTAGACGCAACTCCGGCAGCCAAAATTACTTTGAGGGGATTAAAACTAACTCCCTTAAGCCTCCTACACCACCAATACCCTCAAATTCAGGCGACTCGTTTTAAAATCCAACCCAAAATACTTATTATATTTGTAGATTTTTTAATTATACATGTAAATTTCTTAAAATCATTAATGTACATCAATTTTACTTTATTAGCACATTTCTGTATAAAAATATTTAAAAAAAAACCTTCTGTAAAATTTAGTTTTTGTCGGTTGCGCTAAAATGGCTGGAAAGGCTCGATATTACTTACAATGACTTACCATTATTATAAATTTATCATTAAATGAAGCACTTTTCTTCAAATTAAATTATATGTAGTAGGTATTCGACAATTAAGTTATATATAAATTTTTCCTCAATCACAAAAATTAACAACAAGAATCACAATTCACAACTACTTAAGTAGACAGCCTTTATCTTGAATCTTTACAATAAACCGACAAATTACATTACATGATTAGAATATTGTTAAACAATCTTTATCATAACGACGCCTATCGATTTTGCTAGGATTACCAAAGCTACGTAGTTAGTTCGGTTCCTTGTTTCTACAAGGGGGGGGGGGGGCCTTCGGACCGCGCCTGGATAGCCCAGTGTAGCTACCAACGGATTGCCTTGCAAAGGATATCCGATTTGAATCCATGGTGCGCACCATTGACTTTTCGGAGTTATGTGTACATTGACTTGTTAATCGTCTCTTTCTCCGTCCCTCGGAGAGCATGTTAAGCCATTGATCCCGGCTTTGATGAAGATTTTTTATAGTCGTTATAGGAAACTTGTACCTCTGAATAAACTGAATAAACTAGTGTAAGGAATAACGCCACCCCTTGGGTTCGTAGCGGTCAGAAAGGCAGTTGCTCTGTGGAACTGCTAATATTAAGTCTAATTCTGTTAGACTAGTAAGCGGACCCTGGGTTGCAATTGTAATGACGCTAGGAAAATATCACCGACGTAAGTAATGAGTAAGCTATAGTCAAAAGTGTTACATTATTTTGAATAAAATATTTAGGTACCAGCATAGGCAGCAAAGGCTTCAGATTTCAAAGCCCGTGAGTAATAATCTCTGTATTACCCTTACCTTCTGACTCTTACGTTTTGCGATTGGATGGATGTTTTTCTGGCTTTGCAATACCAAAGACTTTTTAAATTTAATATGTGATTCGAAACACTAACGCGTGTATGTTGCAGGTTAATAATTATAATATTCATTTATTTCGGCACCTTTCCATATTCATGAAACATATTAGCAGATATTAGTAACAAACGCACAAATACATTAGTAACATTAACAAAAATTAGCAATCTTCCTAATTCAAAAACCTTCCCGCAGCACCGGGACCGCAGCAATGTCTAAGTTATGATGGCATTTGGTCGCTAAGACAGTAAGGGCCTCTTTCACCACCCTCGACTAAAGTGTCGAATAGGCTATTCACTGATTATACTAACAAGTAACATCATGTGTCAATTTCACGACGTCCGACTAGCACTAATCGTACGATTAAACTTACTTGCCACTACGGCTACCGATTAGCGTGCATACTTACGATTAAAAGTTGACCGTTGGCATTTTGTGTAAGTCAGTGCATTTTTTAAATCATATTTTTTCACAATGTATCATCAACAATGGATTTATTTGACTTGATTGATCATCAGTTGGATGAATTAGAACATTATACGCGTCATCGAGTACTTCGAATACGTTTATTTAAAATTCTGATTTTCTAGCCAGATTTCGTATATCGAAGTATGGAGTAAACGGAGTGCTTAACTTGATAAAACATAAAATAATCTCTGTATATAAATATAATATATAAATATAAAATGTACCTACTGAGCTTCTAAACGCTGTTTAATAGTTTTTACTCCGTAAAATAGATGCCCAGTACCTATCTAACTAATTAAAATGTTTATTTCAGAAATCATCTATTACAGTAACTAAATAAAATCACACGCTCTCTAAACCAGACCAGACGCAAAAACACCACAAATTATTGCTCTGTGCCACAAATTACAATCAACAAACAACTGTCAATGACGTGTTTGAAGATTGACTTGACGTTTTATTGAACGAATGTAACGTACGATTTGTCGCATAGTTCACTTAACCAGTGAATTGTTACTCGAAGCTTGATTTTCGTTTGTGAAATTGACAAAATATACTCGTAACTTTTACTCGCCAGTTCACGTTAATTGCGAATTAGTTGAACGACACTTTACTCGGAGATGGTGAAAGAGGCCCTAATAGTAATAGACCCGACTTATTTATTCGGGCTCTTTCGTCTTACTATTTCTAAATATATAGTCATAACTTAAAGTAGTTGAGAAGCGAGTAAAGAAATTTAAAAGATATTCAATTTAATTTTAGATAGTGACACAGCCAAAGATTGACTTGACTAATCAACATTTTGTCCTTAATTAATACCGAAATACAACAGTATTGAATATGAACAGTATTGAATATATATATATATATATATATATATATATATATATATATATATATATAAAATACAACTACAATTTTGCTATATCTTAGTATTGAACATTAAGATATAGCAAAATTGTAAATACATTCTGCAAGATTTTTTGAACAAGAGTATGTTCTGATCGTAGGCAATAAACGAAACGTGTGGTTTGTCTGTGTTTCAGTACCGTAGTCTATGCTCTTCCTGTTCGACTGTCCGACGGGCGTGCGAAGAGAATCGTGTTTCTCAACTTCTCGCAAATCGTGGATATCGCGGACGTGCGATCTCTTTCTACGAACGGGATATTTCCCATAAAAAACGAAAATTGTCTAGTATCACACCATTTTTCACACATTCGCGTTTTACCGCATAATAACGAAAACGACTTTCACCGGATACATCGATAATTTGATTAACGAAAGCAAGGGGGGCTCGTAAATTATCCCATTGAATTTATTTGACAATGTATCCGTGCATTTGGTCAGTTACCGATATATCTGTGTGATGTACTGTGTTGTTCGTTTAAGTGACAAAGCAAAAGCGTTGGCTCCCATTCGAGACTATTATCCTATTCGTGATTACGTTGGGCCGGGAACTGGCCACTTGGTTTAGTCGCCGCGGGGACTCCAAAGCGGTAAATACGGAGGCGCAGATCCTGCTTCGCATCATTTATCGTCAGGATTGCGGTGAGTACGGTGCCGACTCGCTGCGGTCACCTTTTCATACAATTATTGAGAGTACATATCGTGGCGAGTTTCGAATTTTCGTACTTGGCATCTGACATTGAAGTCAGTCCGATCAGGTGCCCGTAAGTCTTAAAATAGCTATAAAATGTCAAGTCTGGCCTGGCACCGTAGCAATCAGCTGATCTGTACTGTTTTAATTATAACGAATTAGGTAACTAATTGTTTCTTAGTCTTGCTAAGATAATATCGTTATCGCCGCGTTCATAACTTCACAATCGGAGGATTATTATAATGTTGATAGTGTTATCTCACAGATAGACTCTGTTACATATTGGCAGTCTTGACACATTTCAGCCAGTGATTTGAACTTTATGCTTTTTACAGATTTAAAAATGGTGCAGCAAGATTTGACCTAGACAAGTCAGACTCATATGTTCAAGTGGTAGTCGGGAATGGCTCGGGGTGGCTCACGGGTGTGAGCTCCGAGTGAGCTACAGACACTGGGCCCATTGTGTAGTGTTGTGCAGTGTCTAGTCAAAGTGTGTGTGTGTGTGTGACGGTGGAGCCGGAATGCCCTCCGTGATGTTGTCGGCTGTGCTTGAAGAGGAGCCCGACTTGTATGAGGCATTCCCACCTCATGTAGACCCCACCGGTATTACTATCCTCACTGATAGTCCACCAGGTAAGAACCAGTATTCACTTATTTTATAATTTACTACTGTATCACACTTCTTATTCCAGATTTATGTATTAATTTTCCATTCTTAATTATTTGAAACTTTTCTTTTTAAACAGACCACATTTTAATAATGTTCCATTTATTGTCACTCTATATTAATCATGTTTTTAAATGAATTCATACCCATTTCTTAATGGTTGTTTTTGTTGATTTGATATAATTTTGATTCTGTTCTATCTTTATAAGATTTTATATCATTAATTAATTTATTACAACTGACATTGTTTATCAGTAACCTAGTATTTCTACAAAACATTTGCTGCTTTGGAATGGTTTAACAATTCATTTAGAATAATCTTTGTAATCATTTTATTATTTTTGTAATGGCTGAAGATATCAAGTTAGTTCTTTTTAAAAAACAAGTTCAGCCACTAAAAGCATATTTTAACTATGCTAATGAAAAATATTCCTAGAAAACAGAATGATTTCCTTACTTTATTTTAACCTCAAATTGTTTATGCACACTCTGTTGTGTCATATTTGCACAGATCTGTTAATTTATGAAACATGAGCACTGCTTTTAGTTTTCATTTATTTTTAAAATGTCTATCACAATAGATGTGGCCATTTTATGCTTGAATTTTGTAATATAATTTATTAATTTTTATGGTATATTTAGTGTAATATATGTAGGCCATTATCATATAGTTTGTTGGATTTTTGAATATCTAATAGATAATCCTGTAGCGTTGTGAGGCCAAATCCTCATTTGCCTCACACTGCTATTGTGATACAAATTAGGAGAAGCCTATGTCCAGCAGTGGACTCTAAAAGGCTGATGATGATGATGACAACAGGGTCATTAAGGGATGTATAACTTGATCTCTCTCTTTGGTCACCATTGCAACTTTTTTAAGTGTTGCCCACTAACAAACAGTATTGCAAACAATAAGTACTTATCTCCTTATAATTTACACATTTACACACCCAAGTGTGTAATTATTTGTGTAACTTCTCTTATCAGGAGTTAATATGCTTGTTTTCGCAGTGACTCGTTTTTGGACGTAACTGTCTGCCTTGACTTTTCGGCGCACATTAACTTTTAGTAACGCCGATAATATTATGTTCGATATGTTTTTGAAAATATATAGCTTTAGCTATTTAGGGATTTAATGTCAACATTACCTTGTGCATTCGCCCTTTTACTTTGTTGTTTAAAAATAAGAAATTATCATGTACCTAAATTGTCTTATGAACTTATTTGATAAAAGTCCTACTTCGTATGTTCATTAAAATATAATATAAGTAGTTAAATGGAAATTGATAAATAATACAAAGACAAGCGTTCTAATTATCGAAGCAAAAATCTGCCGTAGATGATGACGACATACATCATCGAAATAATAAATCAATAACACAATTTACTTATTATTTAGGAAGACAAATATGTAATCTCGAATGTAAAAATATTTCAATCTACTTTTCCGTCCGGAAATAATCAGTTCGAAAACCGACGCTATGCACAACATGTTTTGTTTAGAATGTCTGCTACATTTTTCTGGCAAAGGTGCGCAAAATAGAATAGGGTTTCCCTGTTACGTAGAAATGTCGTCTGCCCAAATAACAGAAGTATAACGTAGGCATGAAAATACTCGCAGTAAGCAGTATTTCGCGTCGAAGTACCTACGATAGTTGAAACATGGAAAGGTGCCAAGTGAATAGCCTAGAGCTAACCCTGAATTAAGGCACTTGGTTGTTAACCAGCTCACGATACACATTTTTACATTCGCTTCATTGCGTGATATATCATTACGATGAGGTACAATCGGGGACTAATTAGGTGTCGGACGAAATTTATCTATCTAAACATAGTTTTTATAACTTCCTGTCTGTCTATAAGAACGCGACAAACTTAAAAATTACCTTATGGATTTTTGTACAGTTTTCACCAATATTCTTAATATAGTGGGATACCTAACGGCTCCTACAAATCGTGCCGGCGGCGCGGGCCGCCGGCTTTCGCCGCGCGGCACGGGACGCCGGCTTATGCTCGTCGTTTGTGCCGCCGGCATCTGCCGCAGAAAGGCGCCGAGCATCATCCCAGTTGTGACAGTCGTGTAGAACGACCACACACAAGTAGCAAGTTGCAACCCGCGCGGCATATCCGGGCCATGCCGGCGGCTCCTTCGTGCGGCAAAGCCGGCAGCTTCGGCTTGGCCGGCACTGTGTGTAGCAGGATTAAGGAAGTTTACGTGTATATTTTACGTGGACGGAGCCGTGGGCGAACTCTAGTTTACTAAAATTGCTTCTTTCAATCTGAATAATGTTGTATGTGATGTTCTTTACACGAAATTAATTACGTTATAGGTGAAAATTAGGTGTTAATTACTTACTGATTAGTCTATATTGTATTTCACAAAACGCCAATGCTCAAAGGGAATTAAAACAGAAATGAGTTGTTAGAAAGTATGCGAAAGGAAAAATCTTTGCGAGGAATGAGATATCGTGGTCAAACCCAGCCACGAGCAACTTTTCCAAGTTATTTGCATGTGAAAAAGTAAATTATAACTTAATTTGATGGTATGGGAAATCTTCATGAGGAAATCTACGTGTCTTAGAGTTCGCTTGAGAAATCAAGCTACCCCGCAGTCGGACAATGTATCCGGCACGATATTCAACCTTTTATAAACGGTGTACCACTTCAGTTCAACAAATGGAAGTGTGTTTAACGCTTTTGCAACAAAACGGTACTGCGACTCATCATAGTTGGAATGCATGCTTGTGCGAGACACTGAAATTCGACATAAGGTTAGGCTCAGGATTTCTTGTGACCCTGTAGGAGTTCATAAGTAGACGCCCTCGGAAGCAGCGCTCCGCCAACTTAGGACTTCATGTCTTCAGTGTGTCGTACAAACACCCTTTCGAAGCATAGTGAGTCGCCATAACATTTGAACGCACTTCCAGTTGTCGAACTAACGTGGTACTTTCTTAAAAATACATAATTCAGCATTATTTATAGGATATCCTCGAGTGCATGGCATTGAATAACATATCTTTCAAAACATGGAATAATATCATGTCACGTGTTGAACATCAGATTTCATTGATACGCCTGTTGCATATCTTTACTTTGGCTTCCCGTCACGTGTCCGTCCCAGATATCCTTTAAGGAAATATTACTGAGAAGTTGATAAATATACTCTGCACTGAAAGACTAACGTAAATATAGAAATAAATAGGTAGATTATGTTGGAAATGGTGTTTACATACACAGTCCAGTTTTCTTCAAAAGGGTTGCAGCTACGTACATAAATTCACATATTTCATATTTTGGCTTAAGTAAGTAACATTTCAGATCTTGGCATAACATTTCAGCATGATTCTCATTCAAACCTTTTGTTGACGGCTAGACATGACTGTTCCAAAACACTTTCTCTGATCATCTAGAGTACATTAGATGTTCTTTAAAGTAATGCAATCTTGAAAATGGCCCCTTGAAGTTGTCTCTCTGTACTAGTTTGTTTATCTAGTTTCTTAATTATGAAATTCCAGTGCCGCCGATTCGATAAGCGCATTGTATGTGCTATCGTTATTTAGTACCGGTAAATTATGGAAAATGTTCAAAGGCCGATGTAAAAACGTTGACGTAGTAAGTATATCATGTATACCTATATAAGACTTGTACATTTCGGATTAAATATACATGCTAGATTTTGTTCAGAAAACTGCCATATTTCACGAGATATTCCTAAAGTCCACTAGGCGATATACGCCTGACGTATCATTACGTAGATCCTAAATAGAAAAAGGTTAAAGTTTCCCGAACTCTCAGTAGTAAGCGTTGGCGATTTTCCTTTGTGATACACTTTTTTATCAAAAGTTCATTCAAGGAAAGGGACAATGAGACTATAACGAGAGTCAACAAAGACTTTGAATGGTTGAAACGGCTTTATGACTGTTACATACGTCTTCTGAACCCGAGATAAGGTTAGGTCTTAACTCTCAATGCTTGCGACATAAACCCTCTTTTGTGTAGGGACTGAGGATGGCAAAGTTCAGCTTCAGGTCAAGCGAATGTGTTTTATATTGACGTATAGGATTGACACTCGGGTTTATACTCGGCAGTGTTTAAAGTGCTGGAAGTACCCTTTTTAAATAGCCCGAATAGTGCAATTAATTAGTAGTTTGATAACCATACGATATACGAGTATATGCATTTATCGAAGGACTGACTGTTTGTTCCCAGCGGTTTCACTTGTTTCTTTCGTTTCGTTTCTATGTCTCCCGACAATAGTAGCACTTATCGGGTCAAATTCGGACCTTTTAGTTTTTCCCTCCCTCGTCATTCTTTCTGATTGTTCTTAGCTGACTTGCCTGTATAAATTTATCCGGATAGTTTTCGAGATACCTATCGTAAAGTGGGTGAGTTACTGAACTTTTATGAAAATATCTATATTATATAGGTTTTAATTAGTCTTGCATAGGTACTTTTACACTAAAATTAATACAGAATGCGTCAGTCAGTCATAAATTCATAATATAACAAATCAAATCTTATCAAAACGGAACCCCTTACGTTTTGAGTATGAAAAGTCGTTTTATAATCATGATCAGCATATCTGATTGAGTATTATCTTTATTATTTTTGCTAATTATTAGTAATTAATATATTAATACATATTGATCAGCGGATTAAGGTATTTTATTGAAAAACGAACTGAAAACGGCAATATGTCTTTCGAGATAAATATCGTTACGTTTGTTTCTAGTATCCAGTATTTGGATACTGTTGTTACACATACTTACATTTATATTCGTGATAATAGCGCATATATTATTTTGTCGCAGTAAATTGTTCTAGTCCTGTATTATTTATCACATTCATATATACTAACCAGATAGCGTTGTCTAGTCCTACTTCCGCTGGGTTTAGTCAAGCGACTAAACGACGTTCAGTCGTGTCGTTGACTGTCTGTTGATCAATGAATCGGCAAGCTTTACAATTAAACGGTTATTTTCACTAGTTAGTGACGTCATTTCTCAAGAATCTCAAGTTTCAAGAATTCCATAAGAAACATGCAATCACAATAGTTTTTATACATTTTTATTACTACTTATTTATACTTAATTATTTAGTTGGTGTACCCATGTAATGACTTTATATGTATTTGAAATTAATTCTGTGGTATGTAAGTAGTTATCTCTCCATACTCCACTGTTTATTCCCGTACCTAATGGCCTCCTTTAGCAACTTTCCTACGAACTAGTCGTCATCTATGCAGACTTTGCTATCTTATACTTCTTATTCAAACTCTTGTAAGTAGAACTGTCAAGTCCCTTGCGCGTTGTTCTATACTCATTGACTTCATGTTTCTCGTCGGCCGGCGAGTTTCCCTGAATGAGTGTAATGTCTCCGCATGGTTGTTTGTGAAACAGAGACGTGTTATGGATTGCGCTGTCCACACACTCATACACATGACAATAGACTTAACATTTGCGAATGAAGTTCACGCTAAATAGTGTACACTTTATCTACAAACATTTTTGTAAAGATGAATAATGTTTGTGTTACAAATGTGTTTTTGGGGAATATATGTTTTGCTGTTAGCTTCTTTGTTTGCAGTTATTGGCAAATTTCTATTGTGTTTTCAGTTTAAATATGTTTTGAGAACGAAAGTAAAAATATGATGTATTTCTTTGTAGCATTTGCCTAAACGAAGTGTAATTTGTCCGTACTGTATCTTAGTTACAAAGAATATCACTACCTCTTTGCTGATCTTGACTAATATTGGCGATTTATCAGCATCGATCCTCTTAACTAGGCATCGATCGATACTTAGTTAAGATAAGATTAGGAGTATTTTAACGTACCTTCCAGTTCCCAACAAATACGGCCTTGAAAACAAATTTTAATGTCCTGGAGACTTCAATTTGATCCTATCTACAAAAATTACACTCAAACTCGCCACATCTAAGTAACTTTATCAACAGAGAATTGAATCAAAATCCTACGCTAAATATAGGGAAGTAAACCACTTAAAGCATTGCGCCTTCGATTAGATGATTGCATAATGAATCTCCCCGGCTAGACAGGCAGACGACGTAGTAATACCGGCGGAGAGTTATTGGATGCATGCATCACAATATTGATCGCAATCTCAGAAAGAGGGTCTAAGTTTAGCGGTGGATTGCATATCGGATCTATATTAAGCACTTAACTGAGCTGCCATTTGCTAGAATGTTTGATATTGCCTCGTACTCGCGTTTTGTTCTAATTTTCGGTTTTCAGCTAGAAATGTTTAAAAAGCTCTGTTTGTCAGTCTCTGTATTTTTTGTGAGCCTTTTGCTACCCTTTTTGACCGATCGAACGTCCGTTTCGGATTTATGCATCCATTCTTGGCACACATCATCATCACATCATCAGCCTTTAACAGTCCACTGCTGGACTAGGCCTCTCCTTTGAAAGGAGGAATTGGCCTGCTATACCACGCTGGCCAAACGGGTTGGTACAGGGTTTGTATCAAGTTTTCCTTCTCTTACAGTGTTGTTCTCTGCATAATATGCTCCCTCTGTCGGCTCTTACGTCACCCATGGGATGATATGGGGTGGTGACATTCCGTATTCCTTATCCGTCACCACAAGGACACATTATATTCTTGGTATAGTTGTTCAGAATTCTGAATGACAAAATAAGACGTCTTCAAAGTCATTCGCCTTTCACCTGTTGCACTAATGAGATAGTCTTCAAATTACCCGATTCTGAGTACGTGCCATGCAAATGTTATTTATAAATAAAAAATATAATATTAAAAAAAAATATGTACTTACCTACTACATTCTGTTTCTCATGAAAATCGCAAAGTCGGGCTCAGTGGCGTGCTATTGGAGAGGCCTATATCCAGCAATGGACTATGACAGGCTGATGATGATGATTCTATTTCTGTTTCATGTCTAAACAATATCGTATTGATCGAGTCTGCCTGCTGAGATATATTTTAATCTTACAATTAAATCAATGTATAGTTCAAAATTAAATCCAAAGTTATTGCATTAAATGGGTTAATTAAAAGAAATGATGATCTAGGATAAAGCAAATCAGGGACTTAGGTACTAGTCCGATTTTACATTTAGTCATAATAATAAGTCGTTAATAATAAGGCATGTTCCAAGTCGCAGTCGATTGCTAGTATATTACAACTCTTTATCGTTTAAGAGGATCCAGAATAAAATATAGAAGACGTCTTATTGTTGAGAAGGATAATCTTTGTTAAAAGCCTGTCGTCAGTGTTAAAAGCCGCTTATATTCATAAAAAGAAAAGCAGGGCTGTGTAATATTTATTATGCTAATTTCGTATAAAAATACCGTTTTATTCGCAACTTGAAGAATCTTCAGCGTATTTTTATCAACTTATGTTGAGCGGGTGATAACAAAAAGATTAAGTTGACAGGTGGTTTTCTGGCACAATATTGTTTACTTTGAATATAATGTGTTTAAAAAAATGTTAGACGTCTCCTTGGCACATAGTATCTTTGGACTTAATTATGTTTACGGCGAATCCCAGAGCGATCTTTTGACTCATCTGGGTAAAATGTTATTGAGTATTGGTAAATCCTAGTGACAGCATTGCGCCTGCTCTCCGAGAAGGCAAAAATATCAATTAGGTACGTGAATCCTAAAGTAGGCGAACAATCAACCTACAGAATTTTGGTTACAATGCTTGTCAAATTTTCTTGAGAACCGGTCTTCATAGTAAGTACATTTAAGCCCCGTAGCGTTGTCAGTGTTAACTATTACCACAGAATTGACTTGCGCATAGGACCTTTATTATTTATTTCTTATAATATAGCCTCATAGCCTAGTTCTTAGACTGTTAAAGATTACAGGCATATCATCCTCACTGCAGACATACTTTATGCATACCTAGGGCCCTCTGTAAGATGACATGTATTTCTACTCTCCTATTCTTACATTGAATGAAATCTGCCAAGCCTCTACCTCAATAACTGCCTTTATAGTGAAAACTGCCTTGCATCGTGACATCGCGTACACATACCTGCTAAGTACAATAATTTAATTTGACGAACAGTCTGTACAGTTTTAAGTAAAATTTCGCTACAAGTAACTACATAATATTTGAGCGGAGAAAGTTCTTTCTAATGAATAATAAAAGTAAAATTACTGTAATTTATTCTACCTACCTCAGACAAATATGCAACTGTTTATACGAGTGTTGCCAATGTTAAAAATAGAATGTGCTGATTATAAAATAGTTGTGAAATGAGTTTGTAATGTTGTTGTTTAGATAAAAAAAGTAATGTTGCTATCATTTAAATCCGATATTCTCATAGAAATCCCAATCGCCGTTTGTTCCCACTGTTTTACACAAAGGTATGTTAAAATTGGATGCAATTATGCTTCTTTATTTATTATGTGTATTTTTTTGTTGGACCATTTCTAGATATGATTATTAAGTTGTATTTGCTTAATACGTTAAATGATTAGCAATTTAGCACAAAACACAATGGAATCAAGGAGTTCTGTTATTAATTCGCGCGTTCTAATCAGTTTCAAGTTAGCGTTTGAAGCGTACCGACTTGTGTACAAACCACTTTGAGGCAAGCGTTCGTAATCAAAAGATGAGTCTTCAAGAGCTTGCACAAACAATATTCTCGTGTTGTATTAAATTGTAAGCTTTGTTGATATAATATTAAATTATTGTAAAGCCTGCGCTCCGCTACTGAACATAGGTTTAACTAATAGCTCATGTTATTTTAACGATCAGATATCGTTGCTGCCTGGATAAAAATAAAAAATCCTGTTTGTGACTTTTGCTTCTACAGCCAGCCCTTTATCAGCAGTTAAAACTTCACGGTAGTAGAGCCTTGCTGATTTCAGCATGTATGGGCCGGCTCGACCGGGGAAGTACTACCATCTCACAGAAAATCGACGTAAAGTAACAGTATTATCTAAACTGTTGTGTTTCGTTCGGTGAGTGAGAGTGCCGGAGGCCCTATATCCTACTCCTTCTCCCTCATCCCACTCCTCATCGCATCCCATTTCCCAACCCCAAGGGGCGGCAACGTACTTGTGACTCCTGTGGTGTTGCTTGTGTCCATGGGCGGCGGTAATTGCTTACCTTCAAGCGATCCGTCTGCTCGTTTGCCGCCTATTACAATAAAAAAAAAACAAATGCTCCATGAAAAAGTGTGCATCGGCGACTTTAAGAAACCGCTCCCTTAGAGGTCCAAATTAGTACAATATATAAAAATAGCACGCGAATACGTCCAACCGTTTTGTAGTCATAAAACATACAGTATCATTTAAATCGGCATTAGTAAAACTACTAGTTGAAAAACATGTTTACTTAGAATCTGACTCGATGTATACCTTTTGAAATGCACCCATTAATATTCTTTTGTAACAAACTCTATTGAATATTACTAGAATATTCTGTGTATAATGCAATGTATTATTATTCAACACGCACTATCTGGGTCACAACACGCTGTTTGTTATCAATGGGGGGAGCAAACAATGTTCATCTTCTTAATGAGGTTTATCAGTGAAGAAATCTCCACTTATGATAACGAGAGAACTGATAACGCTCTTGAGAATTTATAATTTTCTTAGTCAGGCTTGGGATTATCTTGTACAAAGAAACGATGATAAGCTTTGATAAGAGAGACTTGCTTTTGAGATATTTTTGTTCTTTATTCCTTTGCTTTATTCATGAATGGATGATCTTTAGGTATAGTAGATCTACAAGCCAGTGTTCTAATCGTTTCAGTTTCTTGCGCAGGAACTCTAATTTGGTTTTTAATATATATTTAAATAAATTCAGACTAAAATTAATTTTGGAGTAAATATTCTTTGTATTACTCGCTTAGCTATAAAATAAGCACATCGAAGATATTAAATCTAGAGTTTATCAACTATAGTAGCACATTGTGAGAACAGGCCTGCTCTTCAATAGTATTTTATACAAACTATGTTTTGAACCTACCAAATAACAAAAATCGACAGCATCTTACATTTTGTAAGCGCACGCAGTATTTTTTTAGGTTTAAAATATAATTCTTGAACTACCACGAATAACTAGATTATCTAGTCTGAAAACGTGGTACACTTAGGTATGATAACACTTAACACATACACTTCGCATGTTATCGCAAACAACGCTACTAAAATGTTGATGTACCTAACCTACGTCTATAGTAGTCTATACCAAAATTGGTCTTTAATTTATGTTATTTTCGTCTTAGTATGTTGCTATTTAAAACCATGTTTTGTCCATTTAATTAATTTAGTTACTTACTTACCTTTCTACTTAATTGACTAAATTTCCGGCTCGCAAATTAATAGTTGAAGTTAAACTGGCGATTACGATTTATACGCCAGTTTGAAAGAATTTGAATAAAAAGATGCTTCGCAAGCGAATTTACGACAAACAGAAAATTCACGTCATTTACTTACCTATATTTCTTATATATGACATTATTCTTCCGCAAAGTAATTTTATCTTGAGGAAATAATCTTGACTTAGTGCCGTAACCATGAACCCGTTGAGTAATTCTATACATGTGGAGTGTCCACCACTTAGTGATTACTATAGTACTTAATATTAAGTCGTATTAATAACATTTAATTATTCGCCCAGGGCCAGTCGTGATAGATAAAACTAGCTTGCAACTATTGTACATTAAGGAGGTCTCGAGTTGAACCATTAATGTATAAGATATACCTACTAATGTTCTTTTTATCTCCTTCATTTCAGTCATTGTAGTTTTCATTGAAATGCCTTAATAATATAAGTAACTCTATTCAGCAAATTTGGAAGGAACTTATAAGCAGCCTATTCTATATCCGAGCTTAAAAACAGAATTTAGCCCAAATTATAGCACTCTGTCTCAGAAAGAAGCTACATATTTTATGCAAAATTACAGGATATTTCTTAAATTTTTCACTGAAATGATTCTTAAAGGTATTAGGCGCCATTGGAGTGGCCTAAGCCCAGTTTACCAGACGATGGCAGGCGTGATGGTAATTAATGATGCTAAGGCGATTAAGAAATACGGATTAATCACCAAATGTTGCGTTAAATATAGATTTGCGGACATCAACACAATTTGTTAATGCCACTTAACAACAAAGTCGTTAACCCTTACCGCAAAACAACACAAATAACATAAATAGGTATAAAACGTAGCATACCAATTATATCACGTGATGTCGGTTTTTGTCGAATCGCCGGAATGGTGCGATGGTTCGGCCATGCGTCTTTTGGTGGGGGGAGAACACGCCACTCGGCGAAAGTGCAGGCCCTAATACAACAAAATACTTAATTTGTACGTTCACGTGATTTTGCGAAATAATTGCTATAGAATTAGAGCGAGATGGAGCATTTTTATAACGCGTGAGATAGAGACGAAACGAATCATCTACAATTCGTGGTGATTGTAGCCGCTTAGACTACATAAGAAGAGTTCGACACCAATTGCATATAATATTGTCTTTTACAATAAGATTAACATTAAATATTTGGTCTCACAAGATTCACAGAAAACTGCAGGGGAAAATAATAAAATCTAATTAGTAATATATAGTAATATTAAAGTTTTGTTTTGATTCTACGCATTTTATCTTTAGAAGATGACTAATCTTCTAAAGATAGTAGATGACCTAAGATGATATGAAATCCTGAGTCGCTGTGAATTTCCCAACACAAAATTGTGAACACAAATACCTCCAGTCTCGTTTGCTAATCTGTGTCATTCTCCGTTGATAACTAACGCGAATTCATTGCCAAGCAATATCAATCTTTGTAACAATTACACCGGCTGTGATAATTTGGCACTTATGCAATGTTGATGCATCTTGTATCAACCACTTAACCTCTAAATAGACAATATGGTTAAATATAGCTTGGTGATATTGCTGCATCTAATGTCATGTTACGTCATTGAGTTCTCTTCATTGCGGGCGTGGTTGTGATTAAAGACATAAAGACATATTTATTTCTGCATTTTGGTTGTTTACAACACTTATACATGTCAAAACCCTATTCTAGATGATGCCGGCTTTTCCTAGCTAAATGACTTCTTGAGAAGAAAGGCCGAAACAAACTCAGAGTCATTTTTTTTTGTCACTTCATTTTGTTTAGTATTTTCTTCATCTTTTAAAGTCCAGACAAAAAAAAAGGGTTTAGTATGCAAGTACAATGCAGGAAATCATCTGACGCTTTTGACTGACTCGGCCAACTGATGGCCCGCATTCAACAGCAATCGTACGGCTCAACCTTGATTGAGGGAGCCAGCACGATCTGTATCACTATGCCTCCACGCCATCAGAAGGTGTATGCATAAGCATGTCAGCCTAAGCCATCAGACAGGTTGCCACAACTATTTGTTTATATGTTTAATAATGCCCACATCATACTCACAACTTTACAAGCTAATACATAGTAAAATACATGTTGCAAACAATATGTAAAAATAATAAAATTTTAACAATAAAATGTCATATTATATTTAAAATGTCAAAAAATATTATTGAATGTCAATTCAGGAATAATAATATATTACTTAAGTAATTTTAAAAATAGTTAAATATTTAAGCAATAAAATGTCATATATTTAAAATGTCAGAAAATATTATTGAATGTCAGTTTAAAAATAATAATATATTACTTAAGTAATTTTAAATGTCAAAAGAAAATAAATAAAATAACAATGTCAAATCAAACAATGTCAAAACAAAATAAATAAAATTACAAATGTCAAATTAAAAATGTCAAAATGTAAAAATATAAGTATTACAAATGTAAATAAAAATATCTGGTCACTAATTTCAAAATGTCAAAATTCATAATTTTTAAACTCAATTCCAGGCATTTTTGTCTGCTAAATAATCTTTAACTGTGTAATAAGCTTTTGAACACAAGCTCTGTTTAATAAGTACTTTGAATTTATTAATGCTTAGTTCCTGAATATTGCCTGGAATTATTATTATTATTAGAAATGGTTCCGAAAGCTTTCTGATTTTGGACGATTGATGCGATGTAAATGATGTAATTTCGGCTGGTGACTGTCTTGATAATATTTCCAAATATCGCTGTAAGTAATATATGAATGTTTGCTATAAAGGCAATGTTACAGAAATTAACCTTAATGTATAAATACCTCTGTTATTCCCCTACGTTTCAACCGGCTTACAACGGTCCTGGTAAGTCCGGGGTTGCGAGCCGTTTAAATAAGTGAATAATTGCGAGTAAGACCCGCTAATTAATATTGTGCGAGGTTTCTAGTTTGATTTTCTTTTTTTGAAATCTGGCAAATGTATGAAGTAAGTATTTGATTGAAACTTCTGACGAGTTGTATGTTATTTTTGAGCAAGTCAAACATCAATCTATAGTAATCTATACAAAATACAGTTGCTGAATTTTTTTAATACATTATAAAAATTCCGTTTCGCCCTTATTATTCATTCATGACTGCCGTTAGCATAAAGTTAGGCTACGAAAATGACGAGGCAGAAATGTAGTCGGTGCTGAAAAACTCATAAAATGCAACAGATGTGCAATAATAACTTTAACGTTTTCTTTAGAATTATCTCGGAATTCCCATCGGCAGACGGTCTACGTGACTCTATACAACTAGGCTATGACTAATTGTTTGACCTTTTTAATTGTTTTCTTAAATAATTGCTTTGATCGATCGTTGTCAACTATGATCAGGAGTTGACGACATTGTCTGATAAAATTATAGATTATGAATTTGTCTTAGTGGATTAGTTAGTTGGTTTATCAACGTGAATGTTTGCTTGTTTAGATTGATTTATATTATTAGATTCGGTTTTCGTTTCCGGATTACGAAAATGCTGTCTCATTGATGCAAATGCGAAGTCCAAGGACATTAATACTTAAGTTCGATGACTCAATTGGAATATCGACTGTGAGAATACAAGACCTTGCCTTTGCCTGAAATTACCTTCAGGGTCTAGGTATTTCGCCGTGGTTTTCAATGGTTCAATATAATAATTAAATGTTTTAGTTAGTAAATGGATAGAGTTTCAGTATTAGTATTTGCCACGGGCAACGTAGAAATTAATATATTGCGTGAGACACGAGACACGAGAATGCCACTACAAGACAAGTGTTATACGTATGTACATCTCATGCATAAAGTTCATAGCGGCTCTATTTGTAATAGTAAAACTTACAACAATACTAATACTATAAATGCAATTGTGATATTTTTTCACACCTCTGCTACTCAACCGATCATTTTGCGTTTCCACTCATATCAGAGATAAGAAAAAAACTGCATTTCTTACCTCTTGAATATCTGCTCTATATGCTCTTAGGTAATATGATGTGTCTGTGCGACTTCACATCAAAGTAAGAAGTACCTATGTTTCGCCAATATGTTTTTACAGGTATGTCCAGTGCATCTAATTTTGTATCACCAAGTGCTTCTATATAAATGTTTTCTCTAATTATCATTATCATCATCGTGCTAGCGGTATCCCGGTTGCATATAAGACTTCGTCTTGCAGCCCGGGGTCGGCTTACTGGTCAAACTGAATCTTAGTTCCAGCTAACATTTATATACTTAGTACTTTTCATTCAGTAGTAAACCTGCGTATAATTCCAAGCTTGGCATTATGTAGTAAATAGAATACACACGCACGCACATTTATCACCGGCGAATGTATGTGGACAGAGTATCTCGTGACGTTGAGCTAGAAGTGAGCGTGTTTAGCTATGTTGGACTATGAATGAGAGCTAATACGTGATCGATTCCTGTTCTCTCTCGCGTCCTTACCGTGAACTAGTTAGTTACGCTGTGTTAGACCGGGTTTGGCCCTAGGCTGGCCGTGACCTAATGGGACTGCATTATATCGGGATGCTCTGTGTAAAAACTTATAAAGTTTAGTCTTCACCATAAATTTCAGTTATAATCATGCTTATATTTCCAAAGGGATAAATATGGAGCACTATCAATTATTGTGAGATCTCTAAGCACCAATTATAAAGACCTTTTACGTATTTATGTACCTACATACTCACTTCAAATCAAAGAACATAAATACATAAGAAGGGGTGAAATTTAGGTACGCTAACCACCCTAATAATAATCCCCAGTGTTTTGAAGCTAGCCTTTTGTGTTGGGTCCAGGTGCAAGTATATTTGCGCAATGTTTGTTGCACCTGGCTAAAGGGTGACCCCTCGCATTCGTGGTGACCTAATTTCGTCATAGGCGAATTTTTGTTGTACTATATTATGCATAAGACCGTGCCCTTGTGTAATTCGTCTATAGAAAAATAGAATAGTAATGTGATACTTAAATTTTTTTTTTACATTTGGGTTGCGTTGCGGAGGTCAAATGGCAGGCGCGCTGTGAAACTATTTGAATATTCATCGTATCTGGTCACACTAGAAAGCGGACACAGGGATCCTAGGCGATAATCTGATGCACCTGGGCTAACGGATAGGACTATTATGATGATTTAAATAATATTTTGACTTCTGTTTTGGTATGATGTAGTTCTTAAGACACGATTGATTCTTTCACGATAAACTTTGAAGATTATCTCCAATTGCCGCATGTTTAAAAATGCTCTTTTTTAGAGAATCTGTCTCCGTCTTCACACTATCTCTCTCACTTCACACTATTTGAATCTCAATTAAATCGCCTCAACAGACTTGTGAACGTCACAATGAGACGAGAGTTACTTTCGCTTTTAGTTACAATAAATATCAAGTCAGTGACTAATAGTGTAAAATTTTCCTTATAATACATAATTATAGGGAAGGCGTTGTTCACGCATTGTAAGAGTATTATGTAAAATACGTTCCAAGCAATAATGCAGTTAACAAACATTCTAACTACGTAATCTGTTAAAAACTTGCCAAACCCATGGTGCTATTGGCGAATACAGTAAGAAAACTATCCTGGCGCGTCCTTTAATATGTCGTAAAGACATATTTATTTCTGCATTTTGGTTGTTAACAACTTATACAAGTCAAAACTCTATTCTAGCTTTTCCTAGCTAAATGACTTCTTGGGAAGAAAAGCCGAAACAAACTCGGATTCATTGCTTTTTCCTTTTTCATAATCTTTGTCCTTTCATTAGGCAAATTGCATATTTTACTGTTAGCGCTAGCGTTAAAATCTGGTACCAAAATGAAGCAGTTGTCGCCTATTGGTTCTTGGCAATGTGGTCAATTAGAGCAGTTAGAAACAAATTGTGCTGACGTATGGTCACCGCAAAATTTCCTATTTAGTAATTGCCAGGAAACTACTATTTGTAATAATGGCAATACACGTCAAGGTCGTTGTCGCTTGGTGCGTAATGACGTCAGCATAAATGCATGGTGTCTTTGAATGTATGGGGCCGAGTTTTTGTCTGTATATTATACGATACAGTTTTATTATATGCAGGTGCAGTGAATAGTTATATGACAAAATCCTATCTATTACTGAAGAGCCGGCGGTTACACCCACGTTATTTAGGGCTACTGCTCCATACCTGTGTCTCGGAGCGTGATGTTATAGAATATATAGCCTGCCTCGATAAATGAGCTATACAACACAAAAATATTTTTTTAAATCGGATCAGTAATTCCTTATTAGTGTAGATTTTATCATTAAGTATATGGAGGTGACGGATTAAGAATATGGAATGTCACCACCCCGTATCATCCCATGGGTGTCGTAAGAGCCGACAGAGGGAGCATAATATTATGCAGAGAACACCACTGTAAGAGAAGGAAAACTTGATACAAACCCTATACCAACCCGTTTGGCCAGCGTGGTATAGTAGGCCAATTCCTCCTTTCAAAGGAGAGGCCTAGTCCAGCAGTGGACTGTTAAAGGCTGTAGATGATGATGATGATGATATAGAGGTTAAATCATTTCACATTTAACTTAAATATTATAACTTTGTGGGCAAGTCCCGTTTTTGACTGATGGTCTAGAACCTGCATCTTAGTGAAAGACTGACCACTACAGTGATGAGTTGATGACATCCGACAACACAGCCATGATGTTCGGATGCGTCGAACTAAGTACTGCCACCAGTGGACAGAAAGGGAATAGGCCTGCATCTAAAATTGGATTAAAAGGAGCCCTCCACGATAAGGATGAAGTAATTATTTGTAAACATTTCGTAGTACCTATTTAAAAATTCTTTATGCGGACCATAAAACTGTGACGAATAAGATTCCTTACGATAAGTCATCAAACGAATTTAAATGAACATGATAAAACTTGTCTGTAATTTAAGTAATACAGTATAATTAGCTACTATACATTTTGAATACCAGCAATGAGTTTTCAAAATTGATCCAAGCTGCATTATATTTCATGGTAAGTGAAAGTGCCCTGTAAATGTTCCCATGGTATCGCTGACGACACAACTTATGGGTTTTGCGCTGCAATTCGTGAGAAAAGACGACAGTTTATTGCGCAACCTGACGCAAGTCCCTTTGATTCCCATAAAAGGTACAGTGACAAATATGGTAAAGATATTCATATAATTTGCTAGTTCTTATGCTTTAAATTTGTATAGTATTTCCTTAAGAGCTTTCCATATTTGCTTTCATTGAAATTAGCACAGCAGTTTAGTGATAAAAATCTCAAACTGACATAATTTACAGCATTTAACAGTATTAGTCCTTTGAATTACATGGTAGATATTATCGTATAAATCTTTCCCTATTAATTTTTTCATTGAACTTGATGATAATGCTTATCCTGAAGTTGTGAAACCAGTCTTGACTATTCAAAAAAATAAAAAAACACTCTTTTGCATCCTTTCAAGGGCTGATCCCTTGAAAGGATACTATTTGTATTAGTTCTATATTTCTATACGCAATTGTCTTTTAATGTTCCAAGTAAAAATCCTTTAGCAAACAATTTTCATCAACTATTTACTTAATTTAAATTGCCTATAAAAAATCTGAAAAATATCTTCTTTGTTTAAATCAATAATCGAACCCGAGTACTAACAATAGACGCATCCAGTATCACGTATTGATAACATTGTTAAGAATGCACTTTAAAACCAAGTAACTTGGTATGGTTTTGTGCAACTAGTGTATATTATAAAGCCACAATTCGCGATCGGCTTAGTCACAGCCAGTCATAAGTGTCTACCAGACCTACTTTACATTACGCATTGTGATTTTATTGCTTTTTAATTAAATCCCTATCAAGTGACATTGACCTATCGTTAACCGTGTTATTTTTTAGGAGTAATTTTTTTATAACAGTGATAATTATCTAACAGTGTCTTGGGTAAATAGTGATTGAGAAAAAGTTTCGTGAATTTTATTAGTTACTAAATGGTTTCCTTCATGGTGTGTTTACGTAAAATTGATGTGAGGTTTTCCATATCTCTTGGTGATAATGTCCGTGGTAAAAGTTTGCAAGTCATACGCTAGGGGTCGATTCAAGTGGCAGAAAAGTAAGTTGCTATACTTGTTATCATATATAGATTTGCAATGTCGTTTTTGTGACTCATATTGTGATTGCGGAAGTGTTTTCGAAACCATTTTACTATGAAACCTGGCTAGTTTCGTGTACCATAGTTTAGTAGTCTCGTGGCTTTAGTCGCGTGTGTGCTCGGATTCGATGTCCAGGAACAGAAAACGGTAACTGGGAGCACATTTTTAGGAATGTAGAAAGTTTCCAGTAGGCGGCAATAGATAGTTTTGTATACTATTTAGTAAATTTAGAAGCCATAGTTTGTTGCTATCCTATTGAATATAGTGAGTTTCAATAATTATGATGCATTCAAAGAAAAACGAATGTACTTAAATATAGTTGGAAACTTGACAAATATTATATTTGCACTCTTCGCGTTGTTGTTTTCTTTCCTCAGGGTTTATGCGTCATTAATGTCTTTATTTCTTAAAATTTTGTTCAAACAAACAGTTATTAATATGAAAATTGCAATTGCTCTTCATCATTGCAGTATGGTAATACATTTTCTCTCGGTCCATATTGTTTCGTCCGGTATTCTGAGTATGCGCATGAGTCGATCTTCGCAGTGAAATTTGGACGCTTTTCAAAATGCAATTACTTCCTTCCTGTCTTCGGGAAATTTCGGATTTTCCTGCAATGATTGTACTGTACTAATTATAAACATGCATGTTTGTCATAATATATTTGGACTCGGATTGTTCTGTTTATCTGTAATGTTTCTTTACTATGATTGGAAAGTAATTAGAATATACACTACGTATCCCAGATTTTATAATCCGGTATTTCGCCACGATCAAGAATGCTCTGATTTAGGTAGATAAGTACTTAATATATTTCTTTACGTAAGTAATATTGCTGTGAAAGAGTAAACAGAGCAATGAATGCCACAATATTATATTTAAAGGTTCGGTTTTCGGTTCAAATATGGGATATTTTATATTTGTCCGTTGATGCAATGTTCTTCAATTTCATCGGCGTGCGAAATAGCTAGTGGGATATAATCCTAAAAAATATGACGTCAAAATCTGATGAGAACATGACTCACAATGTTAATGCACTATCAAATAAAGCAAACAAAAGATTATATTGTTGATTCATCATATTGTATAGCATATGCTCCTTATCACAATACTATGGTACTCGAAACTGAATTCTTTGATTACAATTACGTTTTGCAATCGTCATTATGCGAGTATTTGTACAATCTTATCTCTTGCGAGATTCGTATTGTGACGTTCAGTGTGTGACGAGTGGCAATAGAAAGCAACGTTTGCACAGGTCATCTCTTGGATAACGCTTGTTGTGACATTGATTGCAGGAATCGTCGGTCCAGATCAGAAATTATATAATATACTTGCTGTTTCCCGCGTCCTGAGGGAACTACTTCGCGTACCCGTTAATTTATAAGTTACTCCTTGGTACATCAGGTATCCGCCAGTGAAAGTCCCGTCAAAATCGGTCCAGCCGTTCCAGAGATTAGCGAGAACAAACAAACAGACAGACAAACATTTAAAAAAATTCATTTCGGTATATGCATACATCCACATTAAGTAAAAAGCGGTTATTTTAATATTACAAACAGACACTCCAATTTCATATATGTTTATAGATATACACTACGTATAGATTATGAGGTCTCTATTAGGCCTATTTCCTTTTACTAGGCCCACGCCTACATTCCGACACCAGTGTTAGCCTCTCACTCATCATCATCAGTATCAGCCTTGTTTTCCAATCTGTGGAATAGGCATCTTCTCATTATTAGTAGAGTTAGACCATAGTCCACCACGCTAGCCAAATGCAAAAATAATAAAACCACAGATAATTATACAGATTTGCTCACGATGTTCCTTTGCCATTAAGCAAGCGATAATTCACAGTTTAATTCGCACATTACTTAGAAAAGTGATTTTTGCGCGACGTGGATTTGAACACGAAGCCATCTGCGCAGCAGTCCGTTGGTCTCTCCAATAAGATATCGCAGCCAACTCATACGAAGATAACAAAAAAGTAGTGTGACTAAGCGCACGTACGCATGGTAGGTTTTTGCTAGCCGTATGTTTTTTATGTATCACCTTCTTTGGAAACGCCGCAAGGGATCATTGAAGAGCTTTTGTGTGAAATATTGTGGAGTGGGTAACAAAGCCCTTTGAGACACCTGTACCTACTTTTGGCGTTGGACTGGCGGTCACGTAGCCATATTCTGCTCATGGAAGTGATCTGTTATAATCGATTTCGAAAAAGGAGGAAATACACAATTCGGTTGTATGTTGAGTTTTTGACCTTGGAATTCCGTAATTTATTAATCGATTTCTTAGAAGGAATACTTCCCTTATAGCCCCATTCAAGTTTGAGGAATGAAATTTGTAGTAGCGTATGCCTATGTTGCAGCTTCATTCACAAAGTATGATTGCGATTAATTGATTGCGTTGCTTTAAGGATAATAGCAATTAATGCAAAGGCTTACTATTCTAAAGCCTACGAAATGATTCATCGTTCTGGACGTTTGCTTTTAGTGTCGGATGTTCTCCAAAACGACTAAACTACTTTTGACGTGTCTGTCACTCGCAGATAGCTGTCGTTTTACTTACTTCCATTTTAAAAGAAAATTTATTCATTTTAGTTTTTTAGGCACACACTTTTAATAATACTGCATTCATTCATCAGTTTCTCTAAGTTAAGCAAATCTGGTAAGGTGATAGCAGATTGCAGTATTGCTCTATACGTTCAGTGTTTATCTCAAGATTTAAGAGTATATTTATCGAAATGGACATAATTTGACAGGTAAATGGGTATTTTATCTTGTGAGTGCTTGATTTTCGCACGCCTATTATGACGATCCGACGTTTCGGCATGGGTTACACTAGCCGTGGTCACGTGACGACATCTACCCTCACTTGCTCTTCACAATTATTTATATTGTTATGTTCGCAGCTATCGGTACTTTGATACATAATACTATCGGCATTTTCACACTGGTGTACTTCGCTATACTATCTTCATTAGGTACACTCATTTTATTGTTGACTAGCTGACCCAGCGAACTCCGTATCGCTTTTTTAAGAGTTTTTATTTAATTCCCTTTTTTTCCAAGCCCCTTTTCCAAAGTTACCATTGACTTAGCGCTTAATCTCTTATCATTTCAGAGTCTACAAATGATGAACAAACAAACATAGATTTTTATATAATATTGAATTCCCCATTCCTTAAAAAAACATCGCGTCCGCCATCTTTGAATTCCTATCCGCCATCTTTGATCACGAAATAGATGTTGTATTTGGATTCACCATCCCTTAAATTCATCAGAGACAATACCCATATTGATTTTTTAATTTTTTTCCATACTCCATCTTTGATTTCCCATCCGCCATCTTCAATCACGAAAAAGATGTTGTATTTGGATTCTCCATCCCTTTAAACATCGGAGACGATACCCATATTGATATAAAAAAAAATCCTATCCGCCATCCTTGTTCACGAAATAGATAGTGTTTTTGAATTTCCCATTCCTTAAAATATCGGAGACGATACACATATCGACTTTAAAAAAAATCCCGTCCGCCATCTTTGATTTCCTATCCACCATCTTTGAACACGAAATAGATGTTGTATTTAGATTCGCCATCCCTTAAAACATCGGAGACGATAACCATATTGTTTTTTTTAACCTTCCCATCCGCCATCTTTGATTTACCATCCGCCATCTTAAATCACGAAATAGATGTTGTATTTAGATTCGCCATCCCTTCAAACATCGGAGACGATACCAATATTGATTTTAAAAAAAGTCCCATCCGCCATCTTTGATCACGAAATAGATGGTGTTTTTGAATTCCCCATTCCTTAAAATAACGGAGACGATACCCATATCGACTTTAAAAATCCCGTCCGCCATCTTTGATTTCCTATCCGCCATCTTTGATCACGAAATAGATGTTGTATTTAGATTCGCCATCCTTTAAAACATCAGAGACGATAACCATATTGATTTTTTTTAACTTTCCCATCTGCCATCTTTGATTTCTCATCCGCCATCTTTGATCACGAAATAGATGTTGGATTTGGATTCCCCATCCCTTTAAATATTGGAGATGACACCCGTATTGATTATTTTTTAAATTCCCATCCGCCATCTTTGATCACGAAATAGATGGTGGTTTTGAATTCCCCATTCCTTAAAATATCGGAGACGATACCCATATTGATTTTAAAAATTTTTCCCATCCGCCATTCTTGATTTCCCATCCGCCATCTTGAATCACGAAAAAGATGTTGGATTTGGATTCCCCATCCCTTAAAACATCGGAGACGATAACCATATCGATTTTTTTAAACTTTCCCATCCGCCATCTTTGATTTCTCATCCGCCATCTTTGATCACGAAATAGATGTCGGATTTGGATTCCCCATCCCTTTAAATATTGGAGATGACACCCATATTGATTTTTTTTAAATTCCCATCCGCCATCTTTGATCACGAAATAGATAGTGGTTTTGAATTCCCCATTCCTTTAAATATCGGAGATGATACCCATATTGATTTTTTAAATTTTACCCATCCGCCATTCTTGATTTCCCATCCGCCATCTTGAATCACGAAAAAGATGTAGTATTTGGATTCCCCATCCCTTTAAACATCGGAGACGATACCAATATTGATTTTTTTAAATTTTCCCATCCGCCATCTTTGATTGCCCATCCGTCATCTTTGATCACGAAATAGATGTTGTATTTCGATTCTCCACCCCTTAAAATATCGAAGGCGATACCTATATTGATATTTAAAATTTTCTCATCCGCCATCTTTGATTTCCCGTCCGCCATTTTGGATCACTAAATAAATTTCATATTATTAATCAGCGTCCCGAAAATCTCGAAAACGATACCCATATAGATTGTATCCTATTCGTTTAGCCTTTTTTGCCTTTGACCCAACCCTCCCCCTTCTCGTTTGACCATTTTATTATTTTTGTCTGGCCCCTAAAAGTTGTGGCGTTTTATATAGCCTTTCGGAATAATTGCGCTATCATAGGCAATAACAATTTTTAAAATCCGACTGCTAGTTCCTGAGATTAGCCAACATAATGTTTTAGCCTTTTTAGCCTTTTGCCCGGCCCCAAAGGGTCGAAGAGTTATGTTATATAGCCTATAGCCTTCCGGAATAACTGGGCTATCGTATGCAAAAAGAATTTTTCAGATCCGACCGGTAGTTCCTGAGATTAGCGCGTTCAAACAAACAAACAAACAAACTATTCCGCTTTATTATATTAGTATAGATAAGCGGATTCCAAGACGTAGACAGCGCGGCTGTCCAATTTCAAAACCTAGTATCTGACATTTTTTTGGAAATTAATATTTTTGCGGTTTTAGACCTTATACACTACCCTCCACATA
The DNA here is from genome assembly GCA_944739405.2 of Euclidia mi. Classification (NCBI taxonomy): domain Eukaryota; kingdom Metazoa; phylum Arthropoda; class Insecta; order Lepidoptera; family Erebidae; genus Euclidia; species Euclidia mi. The sequence continues at coordinate 58,267,888 of OX123196.2, read as the reverse complement.
TTAGAATAGCAAAAACTCCCATGAATTAATCAAAAACGAAGTTACACAAAGGCGCAAACCTAGTATCTACCGAAAAAGTTTAAAAAATGAAAAAAATACAAGATTAAAACATAGTATCTAACATCAACCATTTTATAAACCAAGTAAGTACTGGCAGTTACTAGGTTTTAAAATGGTTCATGTAGATACAAGGCCAATAAAATGGTTGAAATGTGCGTCAAAACCTCCGCGCAATTTTAGTAACTGACAAGACATCGTGGCACGCGCACGTAATTGTTTGTGAAATTGCGTAAATACCAATTTTATCGTTTGAAATTGATCATGGGTGCTTTAAAAGACTAACATTGTCAAAGATACGTACGGTTCAGTTCATAATATTGTAAAGGTTTTTGTTTTTCCTCAGTTTTTTATGAATGAGAGTTCTAACCTTGAAATAATAACACGAGTATGAGTTTTGTTGGTAACTGGCGAGATTTTGTTTTATGTATTGCTTTGTTTCAAAGATTATTTTTCTTTGTGGTATAGATAAGACTTTATTTGCACTTTTTATTTGATTATTCAAAGTTAATAATTGTAGAAAATAACAGTCATGTAGGTACATGTTTCGATCGTTCCACATAGCGAAAGTTTAATGTTTAGAGTTTGCTTGTACTACCTTTTATTATAACTTGCTTATGCACAAAGATGCTTTATATATATATATATATTTCAATTTACACAAAAGATTTCTGTGATAGCTATGGCACCTATCTACCTTTGTGAAATAATTAAAATACCTAACTGGCTAAATTAACGGTGCTATACATTTTTAACAGCACTAAAGTGATGATTTAATCTACAATTACCATGTTTATTCCTACCTACCTGCTATTTATACTATTTTTCAAACGACACATTACATAGGGGAAGTCGAGAATGATTAACTTACATGAGAGTGTTACGTTTATTCGAAAAGGCAATTTAAAAAGTTTCGCTACCACGCCTGTTTGATATTTGTACGCTAATCAATGATTTGTATAATGATCTGATATAATTGGTACATTGATCACCTTGCCCTTGGTGGTCGAGAGTTTTGTTTAATAGGTTAACAGTGTATTTATCTTTTTTAATGTGATTTTTACACTAATATGCCCGAAACAATTAAAGATTTAGCTGAAATTTAGTCCGCCATTTTCAGTCTCACTAATTACAAATAATGATAGCGAATGTAACAAGAAGCATTTGTAAATCCTGATCATACAAGAATTCAACAAAAAAAGAATAACCCTAAATAAAGCTAAATACTATTTTATACAAAATGGTTGTGGGGAAAAATGTAAAAGGGATTGTAATTTATTTACTGTGGATGAAAGAAAAAAACTATATTATGTTAACTATGTTATATTACATTAAGATGTTCCGATTTATTTGATTTTTCAATGCGAACAAAAATAAAGTTTGGTTCCTGATTTCTTGATTGTTCTAATAAATTGCTTTTGTACTGATTTTTATGTTTTTTTTTTATTTTATTTTGCTGATTCTTACTAGGTTTACAATGGCATTTAGACCAATTTCAATTAATTCAGAACTAAATGAAAACAAAGCATGTGATCTTACTAGGTTTTAAAGTTGTGACACTCCAGAAGTTTGGCCGGAGAAAACAGTTTTTTAATTAGTAACTGCTTCTCTACGCACATCTTTTTGTATATACGCATTAAAACTACTTTTTTATAAAGCCTGTTATGTACCTCAAATTTTGCAATCACTCCCAAGAAGCTCCGACAAATATAATTGCAACGGCACGCTGTCAAAAATAAAAAATCGTTTTTCGGCTCTCCTGTAAAATTTTGTTTTATGCAGATACTAGGTTTTGATATTTCACAGCCGAGCGGTACAATTTCGCGTCAAAATACAATAAAGCTTGCACTTAAATGCCGGCAGATTTTAATGCATCCAACTGACCAACAAATAATGAAAACATAACAATAAACAGTTATGCAACTAGTGCCATCTGTCAGCGGTCATAACAAGACTGTAAAATATCGAATATATGTGATTGTTTTAGTCATTGCGACCTCTGTAGATGTCAGTCGTGTTGTGCCACCAGCGATGTTTTGATATAGGGTTGCTGGTGTTTTCAGGCAGTATCAGCATCATAAATAAAAATTCAATGCCCTTTAACTTTGTTTTAAATAATATAGTAGTAGTCTACATAGTTATTTTCAATGTTGTAGTATGATATTTCAGTATCGTTGAAGTCCTCACTGCAAAGTAGATATCCTTGTGAAAGAATAATCTTAAAAAAAACAAACCATATGGAGGTACCAACGTCACTGAATATTTTTCTCGTTGGAAGGTAACATTACCATCGTGATGCTATTTTAACAAAATATGAAAAGCCGTAAATAAATAAGAATTTAAAATATGCACATAATTAAAATATTTGCTCGGCCTATTACTTAAAGCTTTTATACGTAAATAATACATACTAGCCGTTATAATTATATTCTATTATGATTAAATATTATAATGGGGTCGTATAGTGTGGTAGTTGCCAAGTTTGTTAATAAATTAACACATTCTATGCGCAGAACGTGGTCCACCGAATCTTTGACGCATGTGTGACGTCATAAAGTGCGGTGCCACTGAAGAAATTGCAAAGAACATAAATGGCTGTGTGTCAGTGGAAATGTTTTTATTTATGAGTGTAAATATTTTATCCCACGCGTCAAATTGTAGTGGACGAAAATATTTACTATAACAGGTGCATTTTATTCGTAATTCCAAACTAATTGGAAGGTTAATAGATATGTTGACTCATGTTTCTCGGAGAGATTATCATATATTTCCTCGTACTAATTGGAAGGTTAATAGATATTTTGAGTTATGTCTGTTTCTCGGATGGGTTGGCTGCTACTTCCTCTCGTTATGATCTTGTTTCACTTTTTGGTGATTAATTTTCTTACATGGCGTTATTTACGCTGGTTCGATTAATAATTGTTACAGAGAAACTCTGGATGACTTGAAAATGACTGGTTCTTAATATTAAGATCTAATATTTGGTCTAACATGCTATTCGCTTTCAGAAAGAAATATTTACCTTTGGATATACTTAATGTTATCTGTTATCCGCGACTAAGAGCGATGTTATATTATGCCTTCTAAATAGAACATACAAATAAATTGATTTAAATGAATGGCTCTCATTTTCCTTTAAGCTTCGTATAATTGCATTATTTACACATCCATAACATTTGATTGACATAATGACAAACATATCGTTTTCATTGTTGTTGTTGTTTTTCTACTAAATGTAATGATGCTATTCATTAATATATTTACATTAGTTGTTTTCCAGCGTACCGTTGTATTGTAATTATTTATTGAGGTCAAGAGCAGAACAGTATTGGCAGATGAATACATAAGCTTGCATATGTTTGCTAATATCTTTTTGGGAGGAGAATTGGTTTGGTATAATTTTGATATGGGTATTTAGCTGAGGGATGATAATTTTTAAAGAAATGGTTTTGTTTCACCACCCGTGGATAGAACTTATCTTCCAGATAAATTTGAAATCTGAATTAAACTAGTATGAATGAGTTTTCTGACAAATTACTTAAAGAGACGTGATCTGGCCATTATCTCATATAATTGTTTGTGTTCTGAGTAAAAATTTTTAACACTGACTTAGCCGCTTACTTACTCGGATGTACAAATTCGTTAAAACGTCAATCATATTGTGTATCATTATTTTATAATGCTGAACCGACTTTGGATATTCATATTTTGGAAGTAAAATCGTAGAGTTTCTACATGCGCATCGATATCCCAAAGGTCACTTGTTTTAATTTATAGGGATACTGTAGATCAGAAACTAGGTTTACATCTCTATATAAAACTATTGCGTTACTGACTGACTAACAGACAAGTTACAGCCAAAACTATTAGGCGTAAGACGGTGAAAATTGGCATGTGAGTTCCTTGGGGACCGTAGATGTGCACTAAGAAAGGGTTACCAAAATATCCTCTGGATCGGGGGAAAACGGTAAAATTAAAGTTAAATGTGCGGGCGTTCCTGCGAGCATCCTCTTCTAACTTATAAGATGTTATTCTGGAAAGACTTCATCATCATCATCATCGTCAGCCTTTAACAGTCCACTGCTTGACTAGGCCTCTCCTTTGAAAGGAGGAATTGGCCTACTATACCACGCTGGCCAAACGGGTTGGTATAGGGTTTGTATCAGGTTTTCCTTCTCTTACAGTGCTGTTCTCTGCATAATATGCTCCCTCTGTCGGCTCTTACGACACCCATGGGATGATATGGGGTGGTGACAATCAGTATTCTTAATCCGTCACCACACGGACAGCTTCTTTATTATTTTTCATGCACTGACTTCTGAAAATAAATTAGATATTAATTACTTTATTTTCTTACATTTTGGCAATTTTGCTTACTCTATTTCTTAACCTTTTAATCATTTCTCTGAATGATAAATTACGTGTATGTCAGGATCGCAAGCTTGGCCTTCACTTGAAGACAGAAATAAAAATGCAAAACTGCCAGCCCTGCCGCGCAAAACGTTTGTAAACAGACTCGTTCGGTTTGCACAATCTAAAAGATAAAAATAGTCACAACCATCGAGTGTATTACTTACATACTCTGCTTCGATCTGTCGATTGAATCATAGGGTTCAGCGTTGGCTGAATCATTCTAAATTTTTCAATGTTTTGTTCCAATGGTAGTAAATTATCTGCCTCAGGATTGTAAGAATTTTAAGGTCGACCGTCAGAAATAGATTTATCTCATTCTTTTTGGGCGCTCGTTCAGGAATTAATCGAAGTGAGAAAGGGACAGAGGGTGGCAGATTCGGTGATTGTTTTCTGATATACAATTTAGGTGTCATTTTAATATGATGTGCAATCATCGTGGTATGCAATTAAATCTAATTGCAATTTAGTTGTTGTTTCTAAACTATTAATGATAGCCCACTGCTCCCAATAAAGGCCGCTGTGTCAGTTGAATGGGACATTCACTTTACGCATTATTGAAGTCTCTAGCAAGTAGATCGCAAAAGATTCCTGTCAAGCTTGCTATCTAATGCTATAATAGAATAATTAGCTTACATTTTTAGCGTCATCATCATCAACATATCAGCCGAAAGACGTCCACTGCTGAACATAGGCCTCCCCCAAGGCTCTTCACACGGACCGATCAATCAATCAATTTTAAGCATAAAATGCACTAAATCATCTTCAGTAAAGCAATAACTTCCTTACGATATATATTCACTACGAAAACCAGAATCATCTATTAATGGACATACTGTCATTCATTTGTTGATGACTTCATCATCTTCATCGCAGTCATCATCGAAAGCACGTGGCCGCACTGCTAGCCCTAAATTAATCATTTTATAACATCTGCTTGTAACTAGCATGTATGTATTAACTACTTATTTACCAGTACTAGTATTTATGTTACTGCTATGAATGGTATTTGAAAACTTTATGATTGAATCATCCCGTGACCACGACTTATATAATTCAAGCCGAAACCCCGGCGCATTAAAAGGGTTTCCACCAAATAGTTATACAATTAACCCGTTCTTAAATATAAGAATTCAATTAGTTTTCATTAAAATATGCCGTCACGGTTATCGTAGTGGTTTAAGTGGCCGCCTCGCTATTTGATACTGCGCCGAAGTGTTGTGGGTTTGATCCCCACACGAGACAACACTTTCTTGTGGTTCATAAATTGTTGTTTCGAGTCTGGGTGTTCATTGTGTCCGTTAGTTGTATGTTTGTAAAGTCCCCCGCGACACAGGATGTAATCCTAATGCGGGAGTTGTCTTTTTTTAAGAAAAGAATATTCTATTCGTAGAAGTAATCTGTCTGCTACCTCAACAAGCTAAATACATTTATTGAATCTCATTTACATATAAATGAAGTATGTGAGTGTCAGTCAATATATATTTTGTATTTAAGTATACAAAATAAAAGTAAACTGCACTTAACCGGATACGCTCGTAAAAGTGTTACGCGGGTTTAAAAATAGATGCGTAATTACGCAAAGACCATTAACTTCACGAACACTGTAATTGCTTAGATAATTAGTAATTTGCGTATTATGACAGTAAACGCACTGTAGTTTAAACTAAGGAACTTTACGAGAAATCGAGAGGTTTGACCAAAATGCCTTAAGCATACCGATAACCCACAAAAGGACAAAACGATGGAAAATTGTTTTCGACACGAAGAATCGTAAATACTTTCCAGTTTATCCCCATTTTGAAATTTCTGGCGTTCTTTGTCTTAGTACCTAATTCAAGACAATTACCTAGTTCTTTTAATGTCTGGAGTCGAGGAAAATATGTCTAATGATACGCACATATTATTCGGTAATACTCCCTATTATATCATTAAGGCAGCGATAGCCGAGTGGATATACCAACAGTTATAATAGAATAATACGCTTATATAAATATACATATAATAACATGCAGAGGGTATCCACGGCGCGCACCAGTGACTTTTCGGAGTTATGTGCGTATTGAATTGTTAATTATCGCTTGTCCCGTGCCTCGGAGAGCACGTTAAGCCGTCGGTCCCGGTTGTCATGAAGATCTTTGACAGTCGTTACAGGGCGTCAGTACCTTCTAAAATAAACTGACACTAGTCTAAACCATGGAATATCGCTAACCCTTCGGGTTGGAGAGGTCAGACAGGCAGTCGCTCTGTGGAAAAGCTAATATTCAGCCAAATCCGGTTAGACAAGTAAGCGGACCCCAGATTGAAACTGGGATAACGCTAAGAGAAAGAAGACTTCCTATTATATCATTGTATCACGCCAAGTATTATCAAACAATTTATGAATGCGTCTAAAATCTAAATATCAAGGATATAGTTTTAGACCGTTCCCACGCCATTTTATTATACCTTTCTCTTTTTAGCTAGAATAAACTACAGTACCCATTCATAACATATCTTACATATCTTCACGCCTTTTATCCCCGAAGGGGTAGGCAGAGGTGTATTACACACCCACACTTCGCCAGATAATATGTTTCGGTCCCAATGTAATAGGGGGCGAGCCTATTGCCATCTACCGGGCACATTTTTAAGCGAGCGATAATTAATATTTATTCAATCTAAGACATTTACGAGTTTCCTTTTTTAACATATGTTTATCATTGTTTCGTAACTTTGCGCGGCGTTGCGATGTCGCGAACAATTTGCATAGCATAAAAGAAACATTTACATGCGACGGTCATATAGACAGCGGACGGAACTTAGATTGTCTTCGGAATGCTTCTAAAAATAAGAATTGACATACTTTATAACAGCCTATACGGGTAAAAATGAATACCTTGGGCATTTTCTCACAGTCTACCTCAGAGATAAGAAGTTGTGAAAATTGGTATTTATTGAAACACCAGACTTCGGTTAAATGACATGGTATTGCAGAGAGTAGACGATAATGAAGGAAAATAAAGATAAAATCTCAATGCAACGAGAAGAAAGAAGAAACCTCGTCTCGTTGCATTCATCATCCTCATCCTCCTAGCGTTATCCCAGTTTCAACCTGGGGTCCGTTTTCTAACCGGATTTGGCTGAACATTAGCTGCCTGTCTGACCTCCGCAACCCGAAGGGATAGCAATATTCCATGGTTGAGACTAGTGTCCGTTTATTTAGAAGGTACTGACGTCTGTCAAAGATCTTCATGACAACCGGGACCGACGGCTTAACGTGCTCTCCGAGGCACGGGACAAGCGATAATTGATAATTCAATACGCACATAACTCCGAAAAGTCATTGCTGCGCGCCGTGGATTCGAACCCGATACCCTCTGTATGGCAGTCTGTTGGTATCACCTCGTCTCGTTGCATTAATTACAATTAATATGTATCATATTATGCGTGTTACGACATGTACCTTTTGAATTAAAGTTACCAAAACCCGCTAGCAATTTTGAATGATGTCAAAGGCATCAGATTTTTTTTATTTCGAGACCACTGAGCCGGTTGGATTGAAAATTTTTGCCCATCAGCGCTACGTAGATGATAGATCAGAGGATTTTGAGCTTGATGTATACGCTCTGTGGCTTTGAATATTAAGTCACTGCTTTTCAATATTGAAACGTCAAGATTCACGTTCTTGTGATATTTCCTTGGGAATTTCTATTTATTAAGTTAGTAAGTATTTTGTAGAAAATTGTTATACTGCTGATTTTGTTTTATTGAATTGGTAACTTATTGCTGAACAAAATTATGGTTTATTGAAATATTAAAAAAATGCTCATATGGAAACACCATTCAAAAGACTTTTCATCAAAATATTAATGTGTTGTATATTTAAGAAAATAAATACAGTTACTAGGTAGAACACCAAACAGATGCAATATGCATACCTATGAATATTTTGTGTGTGTAAATATCTGTGTATACTTTAAGATAATATTTCTTGGAATAAGTAATAAATTACATGAATATCTGCTGCACTTTTGATAAAACGGCAAAGTTATGACACTTAAGTAAATAATAATCATATAATAAGATTCGCATAAATAGAACAGCGTTTGCCTTATCACGTAGGTATTAAGTTTCAAAATGTAGTACACGAAGAATATTAACCTCTTTACTGATATAATAATATAATATTCTACCACTTACACGCAACACCATCTAGGGCCAAACAAAGCAGAAAGAGCCTCAAATCTTTGGAGATTTGAGGCTCTTTCTGCTTCATACAACAACAAATAATGACAGCTATTGCTTTAACGATTTAGAATACCAAAGATAAATAGGAATAAATAAAAAAAAGAAATAAAGTACATTATCTATGGATTGAAAATACATTAACGTAAAAAGATAAGCCACGAAAATCGCTACGTGGAAACTGACTCAAACAACTGTTGTCTGACTTATTTAAAAGTAGATAGATTGAAATTAAACTACAGTTTACGGATTTTATCGCGATGTATTGGTTTCACTAAGTTATTACATTTGAAACGAATTATCTAGAAAACTATATTTTTAATTTATTACTAGCCGACGTTTCGAATTCTTTACAGAATTCATGTTCACGGCAGACTGAGGTGATATTTGTATTTTTCTTGAATGTATAAGTTATCTCAAAGTACCCGAACATTTTTCAATTACTGGTGTTAATATTACTTAATATTACGCAATATTATGAGCTCACAGTGTCCTTAGGTCTTCTGGTGACTTTGTCCTTCTTGGGTTTCATTAGCCTTATGATAGGGTCCGAAGCTTGAGGAACATTCCAATCATCTTCCCTATTGAAATTAGGGTGTTTTTAATTTCAATAGCCTCTCGTATCATCCTTGGAAGAAAACGGTGTTCTTTTGCGAGTATCTGTGGTTCATCAAATCGCAGGTAGTGGTTGGGTCCTTGTTCCACATGTTCACACACAGCAGACTTTGTTGAGCGTTTATTTTTTATGTCAGCTATATTAGTAGATATATATTATACTTTATTACACACCAAAATATCATAGTTATTGCATTCAAACTTTGTAAATATAAGTATTATAAGTGTCGATATTTCGGTTCTTTTTTTAACCAACTTCCGTTCGTATACAACAAAAATGTTAAAAAACAATAGTATCAATAACAGAACAAAATTGTAAACCAATATTAAAATTAAATTCCTGAACTTTCCAAAATATCAGCATAAACAAAACATAATACCTTACTACCAAAACTTATTATATAAAGTATATTTATACTCCACTTTAACCAAACAAAAAACTATTCGAAAACCACTTTAATCTACCTGTCTACGGCACAACATGCGAACATCAAAGCATATCTCGAACTAAGTGAAAAAAAAAAACTATTAAAAAAGAACTGTTGTCGTGTGTCAATCGCAGCGCTTGGTCGGCGACTGCAGACGCAGATAACCTCGGCTTATCATGACTTGTTTACTTAACACTAACTTAGTCTATGCATGGTACGATAGGCCCGTAGCTAAGTGGAATGACGTCATTGGCGTTTTACTTTTTAATATTTTATTAGTTATATTTATTGGTGTTTTTAATTTTTTTATAAAACAATGAGTAGTTGTAATAAAATTTACACCTCTACTCACCCCTTCGGGATATTCAGACGTGAGGCTAAAAAAATACAGTAGTTGTAAAATTATTACCAAGTTGATGAATAGCTGGTAGGTACTGGTTATGCTTTATTTATACAAATAAATAAAATTAGAGTGTCTCTTTGTAATATTAAAATAACTGCATTTTACTTAATGCATATGGATGTATACACGGTACATATACCGAAATTAAATATTTCTCAATTTTTGTCTGTCTGTCTGTTTGTTGTCGCTAATCTCTGGAGTGGCTGGACCGATTTTGACGGGACTTTCACTGGCGGAGAGCAGATTTTTTAGCTTTCATCCTATTGAATGTTTGCTTATGTTATATGACTGACAAGAGTTAAATCATTGATACCTGTAAAATGATAGCGAGTTGAAAAATATTGTGCAAGAGAAAAATAGTGTGGGCAAATTATTTTTCTGTATTTCTTGCATCAGTAATTAGTTCGAATACCAGACTAATGTAATGGTAACTTATTGCGGTAATCGTACATTCGTCTTATATTACACAAAACTCTAATCTTGGTTTCCAAGAAAAAGTGATAAAATGTGATCCTCCTTTTATGAAACATCAACAAATAACGTTCTGAACTTAGTGAAATATTTATCATAATATATGTCACTCAACAGATACGTTTATTATAATAAATTCTTATACTTCTCTCTACATTTACTAACAAATAATAATGAAAATAAATATTTAAAGTACAGCATTCGTTTTGAATTAGCAACAGTAGCAGGCCTCCTTCACTCGGCCGTACCTACAGCGATAAGTGCCTACACTTTGGCGCGGCTTCCACGCCGCGTCGTCACCGCTCGCGCGCAGGGCTAGCTAATAACGTGAATTTTAATAGTGAACAACAAAAATATTCACATCACTAGTCTGGTGCGAAGTATTGCTCATTTAACGGACGGGTGTAGGAAGCAACTTGAAATTTTGATTTTATTTATTTTACGAGAGTAACTTGAAAATTGTACTTTTTATTTGTTGAGATATCTCAACGATTATGTCAAATTAAAGGTCTAGTTCAAAAACCATTTTATCTGTTTGAGTCATGTAAATCGGTCTACGCGTTTAGGAAATAACTAAGAATTAGTATAGTGAAAATGTAAACCACCAGAATGTTTGTGGTTTTCGTTCTACGAGCTCAAATAGTGGGATAGGATACTTATAGTATAAATATTTATTATTAGGTACGTGGTCAAGTAGGTAGATAGACGATGAATAAATATTATAGTAGCAGCGGCAAGTCGACAACCCTAGCGCACCGCTCCGCGCCAGACAGCGACAGCGTTATGTGTTAGAAAAGAGCGGGAACAGTTAGGTCAATATCGCGTTAGGTACTGAATGCTCATGCGAGCTGAATTGCACTTTCTTGTTTAGTAGCAAGAGTCGCCATTTCTTTAAATTGGTTTGCGAAGTGGTGCTTCTGTTCGTAAGAACTATCTATTCTGTGACAGTAGTACCTATTCTACTTCTCGTATAAACAGTTATTTCCGTACTGATGGATAATCAATACTTGTACATTTTTAATTCGATGCCATTGTCCTTTTAACGGATTGCATGTCTACTCATCGGTATCTAATTGACCGATCTATTTGTGTTCGTCATGAACTTGTCCAGACAAACTGACAACAATTCCAAACATACGTTAGGTCGAACGAAGGGCGTAGCTTCACATGCTCAATTATTTTATTCTCTTTTCGCTCTCAAACCGAGATTACGTATTCAATACGAAAATTTCGTTTTATTGGCTCGGCGCCAAAACGTTGCGTTTTGCTTTGATTCTGTTTCTATTTATACAACTGCTCATGCCGTTATCGTGTGATATCTACGTGTTGTTTACTTGACATACGTTTATTAACAAATTTTCTCTCGCTTAATTTCCAATGATAAATTAAGATTAAGGATCTTACAAGCAAACAATTTGCTGTTGTCTGACGTCAAAGCAGATGTAATTACGTCATAAACTATTTTCGCATTTTAGTCGCAACTATACATGTATTGAGAATCATAGGTGTTGAATGTATTAATTGGTGACTGCGAGCGAAGTGTGCGATGTCGGTCTGTAGGACCGGCGCGCGCGTCACACGGTCAAATAAACAATCGAAGTGTGACAGTGTTGAGGCGCGCTATCGCATTTTCCTGAGGCTGGCGAGCTTGCGCTGCGGCGGGCGGCAGTGCCGCCGGCGCGCGCGCACCGAAAGCATGTGCCCCGCGCCAACAGTGCGATGTACATAGAACCGGCCGCGTTCCGCGCACCCAGCGCGGAGTCCCTCGCAGTCTCCGATCCTTCGACGGCTATCTGGACGCAGTGCTTACCCTCTCCGTTATTCGCAGGCAAGAAAGCCCCACTCAAAACATTCGAAGAGATCCAGCCGCTGATCCAACAGGCTCGCAAGCGGGAGCTGAAGCTGCTCATCAGAGAGAACTCCTGGCCGATCAACAGCCCCGTCCGCGCTTCGCTCTGGCCGGCGCTGTGCCGGCAGCATCAACATGGAAAGTCAATGCTCGACGGATTCTACTGGGACATGGTTACACAGGTCAGTGATCTTTCAAATTACACAACGCGACACCGACTATAGGATTTTTTCCCAAGGTGTACGAGTAACTTGTTTGGCACATAAAGAAATTCGTGTTGAACTCACAAGGTGACGCTACGGAGCGCGTTATCTCGCGAAACCGGCGAGCACTTAATATTTCCAAGGTCATGTCTATTTACTTTGCACAATGCCGCCTAAATGTTTGTCAGATATAGCGCCCCCAGATAAGAAGCCGTCGTCCCCGTCAAGGTCTCTGAAAAATTGATCCGTTTTTATTCAAGTGCTCTCTTTGGATGTAGCAACAAGTTAACTAAACGCGTTCGAAATTCAAGTCACGTGGCCGTTTGTTGACCACAACGCACACACACACTAGCGCAACTTGTCCTTGCGACTGAAATGTGCGTAAAGTTGTCAATAAAAAATCAATCTAGTGAACGAGGTTGAGTATTGGAGTCATGTTGAAGCGCACGCTCGACTGTGTACAGCGAAATTCGTTTTGGCGGCTAGTAGCGTCACAGAGGCAGCGGGTCCTTGTGTACGACATCAACGTGCGCGCGCGCATCCTCGCCGCACAATGCGAGTGACTCGCGCATCTTAATTAACCGCGACCAGCTTAACAATGGCAGACTAATAATATGACAGGTGGTGTACTTAACTAATACAGTTTGCTGCTGATTTATGACGTTTTTGACTTGGTTGTGCAAAGTTTTGGCGTTGGCCATTTGAATTTATTTCGGGAGGAAATTTCGGTGCTATGTTTGTGTACGAAATGCATAAACGTTGTCGTTATTACGCGAGAGATTGGCACGGTATCAACGCGGCCCGCTCACCTTCGACGCACGCTCCCTAACCCACATATGCACAATGCGCATATATGGACGCACTTAACGATTGCATTGTAGAGAGCTTTCCAGAACGCCCGACTTTATGACTTCGTGTTTATCATTTGGCTTTGGAATATAATTTTTAATTTATATTCTCATAAGTAGGTGTTGGTCACAACTTGGTCAATATTATGAAAATCTGTAATAGGTACTGTCAAAAATTGTCTCCTAGCTCGGTTCAAAACAATATGACTAACTAGCGGCATTTCTGTCGTAATCCACATTATAAGTGTTTTGGTACACAGTCTTATCACAATGTAATTAAACGAAGACGCGACGCCTATCAATAAACATGATATTGGTGTTTGAAATCCATATCCTATGTAATCCGAACATAATTATCCGTAGCTATTTATAAAATTATATCACGAAGAGTTTTAAAATGGATTTTATAGATATTTTAAATTTATATAAATTTGTATCTATGGCTTTTTAGCAGGTTCAAATTATAAGCTAAAGCAAAATATTAGGTATGTTTGTGATTAACAATTTATCCAAAATGTAATAACATAATCTGGAAAATTTTGTCCATTTCAATTTTGCCATTGCAGACTAAACAATCTTAACAAAATGAAAGTAAATACTTAAGTAACAAATAAATCCAAGAAAATAACAATCTATTAAGATAAACACGAATCTATTGTCATATCGTAGGCGTAAGTAAATACAATATTGGAAAATATCTTTCTGTGTTCGCCTGGAGTCTTGTTAGTCTGAACTCATATTGTATTTGTCTTCATAATATTCTGTGAAACTATGTAGTATCTTTACTAACAAATAAATATAATGGGCTCGTTGTAATTTGATATTATTTGCTCATATTAGCGAATATAACAATTTGGAAGGTATACAAGTACATACCTGATTAAATATTTAATATACATACTTGGGATCACGTTTTTTGCCGTCAATTCTATAATGTGGCTACAACGAAATATTCGACCTATAAAAATCGTTCCCTATGATTTCGTCGAATCAGTAATACAGAACGCTTCAGCCAGAGTACAATAGGATGCCAGTAATTCTGAGTAATATTCTGCTATTGTAAATATTAAGTAGTGAAATTTTCCTCCTATATTTCTTGGTGCTAGCCAAAAATACTTACGTATTTGAAGCTGCAGTTTGGCATACAATGTTATCGTTACAAAGTGCCAGATAAGCTAAATATACCTAACAATTTTTAATCCTTCCTTTCCTTATTTATGGGTTAAATAAGTTTTCAAGTTACAAATATTGCTGATAAGGCTTGAAATTATTATATTCCGTAAAGGAATTTGCGCCATCTGATGCCGATCACAATAGATGTATGAAAAGTCTATCTAGAAGAATTCGGTTTAATTATATTTTCTGATAATTGCTTTATTGGAAAAATGTGATCGATTTTGTGCCATCCAATATCAGTCCATGATATTGGAAAATATTTTTTCTAGTTTATTGGGCGCCAGAATCTGAAAATTGGGATGTATATTCCTAGTAGGCCATAGAGGTTAGTGCACCTCTAGAAGGGATTTTCCGAAACTCTCACGAGATCGGGCTGAAAATACAAAATTAAAAAAGGCGCAGCTGCGGGCATCCTATAGACTTGTATGTGAATTCATTTATTTTATTTCATGTATAGCAGAGTGTAGAAAAATCTAAATATCAGCCAGAGGGATTCGGTCATGTTCCTTGTAGAAGTAACACTTATTGGTACAGTTATTACTTGTTTACCAAGCACGACAATTAGATGAATATGTATATCAGTTGACACACCTAATCAACTTTTGGCAAATGTATGAAGTGGGGTGTTCCAAGAATCTCTTAATAAACACCAATACAATACTTTGTAGTTATGAACATACTAGCCACTACCCGTGTTCTATCCCGCATGGCTGTCGGTACTTACTTCTCGTATCATTGGCAACACTTTAGATAGTTTTGTATGTCGGTAATCACGACAAAAAGTAGCCAATACCTTTACTTGTAGTTTGCGGTACTTTTTGTGTGAATGAATAACAAACATCTATCCTCACAAACTTTCGTATTTATAGTTGTAGCAAGATTTAATTTGTTAATATCTTGATACTTATGTCCAATGCACTCTCACTGACATCTTTGAATGCAAGCAAGCTATGAGTCATCGGTCCCGGGCACGTGCCACGCAAGGTCACACTCTTGGAGCCAAGTATTCCGGTTTTCTCGCTAACTACCGGGAAGGAATTCCTTTCTCAATATACTGACACACATTATTGTTATCTCACACTAGAATGTGTGATGAAGATGCTTTCGAGATTACTCATGCCTTCTAAAATGGTCGCTTTCTTTGCTTAATTCATTTTTATATATGTTCTGTGTTGTTTGATTTGTTTGTGACAAGTCCATATTGAGAGTTGAGTGCTTGTCCAATGTTTAGAAGAGCTGTTAACAATGTAAAGTTGTGGCGCGTAAATAGATAGTACCTATGACACATTCTATGACCTCGGAAATGTTGGTCCTACTTATTATTTATTTATCTATGATATTATATTCACCTTTTTCTTTGGATGGAAAACAGCATGCTGTTATATTTTATTTAAAAAAAAACTAGTCGAATAATTTAGAATCTATTTTTCGATCTCGGAATTCAAGATGAATAACTTTATTACGTTTGAACGTTTCTCTGCCCCGTTATCTATCACTCTGTCTGACAATATCCATAAGTTATGCATCATAAAACCAGTCGATAGTCTGAATATACAATAAACTTAACGCATTTTCTGTCTGCGGTCGCTTTACTGTTACTATAGAATGCTTTTGACCACAATTCGCGGTTTTTTTGCTATCAACAAGTGTCTGTAGACAACGCTTTTTATAGTATTGATTTCATTAATTGTCGCGTATTATTGAAACTAAAGTACTTAAGTACTGTTTTAGAAATAAAGATCATCACAAAGAAAATAAATTGATTATATCTTTATTACCTTTATTGCTTCAAATCGGGGTTTTTGTACACATGAACATGCCCACTCTATTGTACCTCAGACACAGAAATAAAATAGGAAGAATAAAGATACACATCTAACATGCATTAAATATTTATCCCGCAAACACTATCATAGTTATCCGGTTCGTATAAATCCCGTCCCTTTTGTGCGGAGCGATCGCGTCTTTAGGCATCCGTGTAATTCGCGCGAGGGTCGCCGGGTAGCCGTGGACTGAACTCTGGTGCAGTGCCAACGACACCGCACTTGACCTCGCCATCCGTCACACGCTGTCACTCACCGATAACGGGGGATTTCACACTATACGCCGATGTCACACGCGAGTAGGACAGGGAAAGCTGACGAAAGTGTTATCCGACGACCGATGCTCTGCATGACCTAGACATTGCGCATGGTATTTATAGATCGAGAGAAAATTCAACGCAATATAGCTTCGCAGCCCTTTCATTTCACCCTTCAGTTGACAAGCTAATATACAACCTTTTTCGCCGGGTTATGAAAAACTTTTTTCGCCCCACCAACTTTTGTTTTGTCCTATTGTTTCATGAACCCTCGACGTTTTGTTCGCTAAGTGCCTATTCAAAATTCGACTTGTAGAGCCCTTAGACATTAGAGCACTTTAGGTACGAATGCTAGTCAGAAGTCCCGCGTTATTCTGTAATCTCATTACGTGAAATCCTATTATGACGGGCGAAAGGCGCTCGGCTATTTCATATTAAAATACGACTCTAATTAAATCTCTTGAGGGATTTTTGGTCTTAACATTATACTGGTTGGGTTGGTTAATAGCATTGTTGATTCAGGAAAACCTGGTAATAATAGTCATATTCATTGTCGTATGAACAGATCAAGAAAACGTTTAAATATTCAATTTGTTTTATATTTTGAAATTATAGTCAATGTTTGTAGTCAATATTGAAATTCGTATTCGTATCAATGTCGAACATGTAATTAAACAGTTTTACGCCAATTGGGTGTCGTTTAATCTCAATCTATCAACCTATATTTTATCTACAAGTAATTTTAGGTAATAGCCCAATCAATATAGGTAATTTTCCAGTGGTATTGGCGGGCATTTTGATAAAAGTAATTATGGTTGTGCGTGTGCGCAGAGCTAGGACAAACTCGTGATCGCTGCGGTTCGACCGCCGCGTCGTGAGCGATGAAACGTCTGATTAACGACTGTTGATAACACGAAAGAGGTGTGTCCGTAACTTTAAATCTAGTGCGCGATTTTATTATTACGCCGCGACGTTTGTACTGTCTGCAAATCCACTTATTCTATGTACTTACGCCATAAAAATGCTTATCGTGCAAACATTTGCGTAAACAGATAACACTTGACGGTTTTGTACATTGTGCTTAACTAAAGGCTAAATAAGGAATTTACTGTACGCATGGTGGAGTGTTTAAAGCGAATGTCTCACTGTCCAAATTAGTGCCGACCACATGAATTTCTGTGTTGGTTCTGTCACTATACGGGTCAACAATGTATGATTCACAAATTGGTGTTCCAAGTTTGGAGGAGGTGTTTGTTTGTATCTTTATAAAGTCTCCAACTATCATTTCATGTTAATGCCTACTATACAAAAGTCTCCTCCTACCATTTCATGTCTTTGCCTACTAAACAATACTCGTAACTACTACGCTAGATTCCTTTTCAGTTGTCTTTCAATAACAACTAAACAAAGACTATTTCGTGACCTCCAAGCATAGTTTAAAATATAATTACTGTTATTATTCCCGCGGTGTATGAAGTAGCTCGTTAAAATTCCAATGTTTGATTTAATGTGACATAAAAATCATATCATCGGGATAATTGATATACTTACATAGGTAAAGCCGAGCGTTCGGTGGCTGCGAGCCAAGTCTTAAAATAGTTGAGCACCATTCCGTTTTTCTCACCTTCTGCTACTTGCATTGTGGTCACGTGAATCTAAACATCAATATTTTATTTTACTTTATATACATATATACATAGACTCACGCCTGTTTCCCGGAGGGTTAGGCAGACTACAGAACACCGTTTGCAACGATCCTGACATATCTCTCTTGCTTCATTCACTCCCATCTTTGTCATGTATGCTCTTCTGTTTAGGGTACTTCCCACCCGTCCTTTTTTGGATGTCTTCAATCTGGTCAGGCTATATCTTTATATAACTGATGTGTTTTGAATGCGAACTCGTGTTTATTATTACAGTGACTTAATGTTGAGAAACTGTTTTAGAAGTTGTAATTTAGACTCGGGTTTTGCACAACTGTTCAATATTCATATCGTGAATGGTAATTAATCAAGCTCGTCGGGCGTCTCTTGTTTATTTGAATACAGTGTAGTTTTAGCGTAAATAGTTTATAGTTATGGCGAATTTGGGTGGTCTAAAGTATGTACTTCAGACTACCCAAATTCGCCATAGCTAAAAGTAGAAATATATCTGTCTATCTATAAAAAGCGTAAGAATGTTCTTACGCTTTTTAGTTAAGGAGGATCTATAATGTAAAAATCGCTATATATAGACTAGGTATGTCGATTTACTGTTTATAACACCTTAAAGTGACTTAAGAAAATATTCTTGTTTATTTATCTCAATATGCCATCTCTTCAACGAATTTTGGGGACATAATTATGTTTAAAACATATGATCTATAAATAATAATTTTATACTATAAGGCAAGACACTTTGAATTATACACAGGTGCGTTAGCGACTTCTTGTTGATATAACCATCTATCTTTGTTAAATCTATCTTATCTTTAGAAAGCTAAACCTCTCTTGGAGAAAGTATTTTGGCATACACCGGTAGTGTTCATGTTTAATCTTACCAAAAATTTATTCGTCCACTTGCCGTCAAATTTCATCAAGTTCGCCATGTTTTTCATTCAATACCAAGTAAACGTGAGCAAAATCAACGGAAACTAAACCATCTTTAAGCGTAAACACACTTGATTCAGCAAAAACTCCGCCTAAACATGTGACATTAGATAGCATTACACGCTCTGCGAAGCACGTCCTTGTAAGTCAGCTGATCTGTCCGGCCGAGCGGCGAAATTGCTGGTTATGACTAAGCCGAGTGTTCGCGCAGGAAGTGACAACGACAGACAAACAGACTCTGTTTCCTGCATATATAACGCTACGCACCTACAAACCTTGAGGTGTTGTCGGTGGAACCGATCTTTGATTTACATTTTAATCCGTTCACTACTTTCGTTAGATCGTGTTGTGTTAGATCTTTCTTGAAATTTTAGTTTATACTGTAATTGAACTGTTCCAAGACACCAACTGTAAGCATTCAAACAATTTATGCTAATACATATAAATCGTAATAGTCACTGAAGTAGACTTATGAAGAATATCAAAAGCCAAATTACGGTTGTTATTTTAATACTTCTACGTTACAGAACTAGGAAACTACCGTATCAACTGGTGTTTTTAAATTATGCAAACGGCGTGGTCTGAAGTTAGTACTTAGTTAATAGAAAATATATTCTTCATTTTAATCTATTGAAAGAAAGCTGCGTTTGAACGTGCGACCTCGACGTGCGATGCTATAAAAACATTGGAATTAAGAAGGTCGGCTCTCCGACTGAATAGCTATTTGCGATTCATACAAATTCACTAGGCTTGATTATGAAGCTAGTTTCTGACCTATCAGCATCGACCTAGGTTGTAAGTCATAACATAGTCTAGAAATGTTCTAGGTAGACAGGTACATGTTAAAACTTTTGGGTATAAGGCCTATATCGCGGGGGACGTTACCAACATCATCAGACGGACACAAAAAGGCTGTCATGTGTATTTTTAATCAACTCTACGAACAATACTTTATTTAACCCTTAATTCGACGGATTTTTTTTTAAATTTAATTTGTGAAATCGCTTCAGATTTTGATTCTTAGCTCATAAGAAAGCCTAGAAAAATTACCTGAAAAAATCTACTTATTTTAGTTTCCTGAAAAATATACGTCCATTATACTGGACATTATCAAATTCATAAGAAACAAAGAAACTGATGCACTTCAGCCATGTGCAGTATATTTCCCAACGTCGAAGAAAAAGAAAAGAAAAAACACCTGATTTCGTTATAAAATATGCATTATATTTTAGAAAAACAGTCTAATAGTTACATTGGTTTAAGCTTAAAGCACTAATAGGAACACCGAAAACTTATAATTACAAAATTCACTTATGTTCTGAACATATGATAATTAAATGCTTATCTATAAAATCTTCATAATAATCAACATATATCTTATTAAAAACAATCAGTCTTCTAGTTCTGAAAACTATCAATAATTATAATTGTTACTTGCTCTTTGGTCGTTATCAACCTACTTATTTATTATAGAAATTATAAAAACAATTTATTTTCGCCACTAAACACAACCTTTGCTTGCATTTGGAACAATGTATGTTTGTTTTATTATTCTTGCAGATCTTGCAACGTCCATATGTAATATATTCTGGCCAATTATCGTACCTATCATAGCGCACGGAATCAGGGGGCCTCGGTGCACTTGGGTTTTGGATTACGGCTTTTTGCGGTAGGGGGATTGGTGGATTCCTCTCAACTGATCTTCCGCTTTGTCTCAATTCGACCGACAACCTCTGTTTAATCTTTTTCAAGCTTATGTTTTTCAGGTTCTCTTTATTGCATTTTCTTCTGTAGAGAAGCCAAGCATTGTTAACCGCTATATCTAACATTTGGCCAAAGATGTTCATATACCAACGACGGCTCTTGAAAGACGTTCTGTAGAGAGCTATCAACATATCACACAGATCAACTCCTCCCATATGTAGATTATAGTGTCGAACTAATTGTGGACAAGTGACACCAACTTTTTTCTTCTGTTCTTTGCTCCATCTTTTGATTTCATGAACTGGGTAAGAGTCTGCGTAAGAACACGCCAATGTCACTACTTTATTATCATACCATTTGACAATGGCGATTTTTTTATCGTTGTCTACGACTTGGCTAAATGAACCTCTTCCTCTTTTCTTTAGTTCTTTGTCACTTAATAGTCCATTGGTACAACCTTTTAGTCTGTTTTGCCGTATAGTCCCGAGACTGAAAATCCCCCGGTGTTCACGTAGATACCAGATCAAGTCAAGTGTCGTAAAATAATTATCAAAATATACAGCACATCCTGGAGTCTGAATTGTCTTGCAAAGGGCTAATACCATTTTAGCACCCAGAGTCATCTGCTGTTCTTCCTCGCTAAAATCGATATACCTGAACGTGTCATCGCCACTGTACAATACAAAATCATAGACAATTCCCGATGCACCAGCACGTACTATGTTCTTAAATCCCCATTTATAAGGTTTCATGGGGTTATATTGTCCCCGATTTCCTGCTTTAGTACCCTTATAGGGTATAGTCATTTCATCTATGCTGTACTTCGTTTCTTCTTCCGTTGCAAGGCAGTTTCTCCTTATTTTTTCGATAAATGGCCGTATCTTGTAATATCTGTCCTCATCCGAATTGGTATTGTCCACAAAGTGAATATTGCGTCTGATCTGCTCAAATAGTTTTAAAGGCATGACGTTAGCTACTTGGGCATATCTAAATTCTGTAGACCAATAGTCTAGATAGGAAGGCATGTTCACTATACCCATGATAAGAAGAATGGCAAGAAAATCTTTCAGCTGCTCGATGGTCAATTGTATACATTTGCCAGTTCTTTGGGTGGAGTATTAGTTCGTGTTGTCGACAATATCCACGAGTATATCTGGGGAGAAGAACCGATGAAAATAGTCCAACGGAGAGTCAGTATCCGGTAAATCAAATATAAAGTCGTTTGATTGAATGTCAGCCTTGTGTCGGAACTGTCCTTTTTTCCATTTATAGCTCACAATTAATGTTTTCTTTTCTTTTCACTTTCCACTTCATTTTCAGGTTCAGAACCACTATCTATATCTGATGAAGCATTTAAAGGCGGCACCAATGCTACTAAATGATGTGCTCTAGATTTGAAGCTCTGAAAAACGAAATTAATAAGGTGTTAAATATCTTATCTATGGATCCCTTAAAATATTATCACTAGATATAACAAAAGTTTAATTTTCTAATATCTCGGTAACGGGTAGAATACTAGACATACGCTTTAGTATTTTGTTTTCTACTAATTTGGCAATGGGAAGTATACAAGACATAGTATTTAGGAGTAACTTTATTAGTAATTGGACGACGGGAAGTATACTGTACATACAATTTGCGATTGCTATAAACACTAAATAATACTCCGTACGGCAAACAAAACATTATAAGTAGCTTGCCGGTTATATTATATTTAGTTTTCAATAATATTTCAACAAAATAAGGCATAAGATAATGAACAAAACAAAACTTACCGAGAGCCCGCGCAGCGCGTCCTTCCTTCCCGCCATCTCGCCGGCGATTGCTCGCGTCTCGTCGGTGTGCACGCGTTGCTGATTTTTGGCAAAGTAGGTAAATAGTTCAGGGTGGATTATATTGTATATATAGCTCTAAATACACGGTTTATTTTGGTGTGTGCGTCAGGATGGCTGGACCATGAGAGATTTTGGAAGTTTGAGCAATACCAAACTTTAGTACCTATTTTATACCATTTGGTACCAGACATAAAAAAATTAGTACCTCGCTAAAGAGGGAAAACTATTACGAGGAAAGTGGCCAGCCATTCTGACTTCAGAATGGCTGGACCAAACCGGTTTCACCTAGTTGTAGGCGTTATAACTAGTTCATCTTTTCGTTAAAATATAGTACCTCATTGGTACCTGATCATATGTTTTTCTTATATTTTTTCGATAAGCCATAAATAAGTTACACCTACAAGAAGAATTCGCACTTGCCCGGTTTTTCTACCCGACTGCGGCGAAGCCCAAAAAGAGTGTTATTTAAGCCAGTAGTGAAAAAATATTGTGAAATTGCATGGAAAATCGAAATACAATCAAATAAGTAACAATTTTATTTTCCCATACAGATTTTGGAAACCGGGCAAGTGCGAATTCTTCTTGTAGGTGTAACTTATTTATGGCTTATCGAAAAAATATAAGAAAAACATATGATCAGGTACCAATGAGGTACTATATTTTAACGAAAAGATGAACTAGTTATAACGCCTACAACTAGGTGAAACCGGTTTGGTCCAGCCATTTTGAAGTCAGAATGGCTGGCCACTTTCCTCGTAATAGTTTTCCCTCTTTAGCGAGGTACTAATTTTTTTATGTCTGGTACCAAATGGTATAAAATAGGTACTAAAGTTTGGTATTGCTCAAACTTCCAAAATCTCTCATGGTCCAGCCATCCTGACGCACACTATTTTGGTTTAAATTTTTTTTCATCCAACGGGAAGTATACTGCACGGCGTCGAATTAAGGGTTAAAATAGTAATGATTTTCTTTATGTTTGCAAATATTTTAAGAAAGAAGAGCACTTTGAATTTCAGACGTACTTTAGAAGAGTATTTGCCACTGTAGGTTCATTAGCCGGTGTAATGCATTAAAATTCAGCATGTGTCAAAACTGTCCAAGTAAAATGAGTGGTTAGGTTAAGTTAGGTTATTTGCGTGCATGGTCGCTACTAAAAGGCTTTTCATTTACAACTAAAAGAAAATGCCTAAATTCTAAATTCTACTAAGATTTTCTCAGAGTAAGTACTACCATAAACTTAGTAGGAGACTACACTTGTTTTGACAGATATGTCAATGTAAATCGATTTTTAATTACATAATCATGACATATCTAACCAATCTAGAAGCGTTATATTAATGTGCAGCTATAATAATACCGTATAATCGCTTAGTGCGATAACGTATCAGTATTGAAGATCTTATACTTGGATAATTAGAAACAGATTCAAAGCTATTAGCTTTCTTATTGTAACTAGTTTTCTTCTTAGAGAAGTACAGGGTGGTTTGACGGTATCGCAAAGATAGCCGGTTAAATTTGAATCATATTGGTAAAATATAACTTATAAGAATGCTTGAGTTATTGTGTAATAGCAGTACAAGAAGGTTTGTTATAGAAGCTTATCATAAAAAATCTTGGAACAATCCACACACGGTAATATGAAATCATGCAATCAGACACTGGTAAACATAATTCGAAACTTTCATAGCAGTAATACATAAATTAAATTCAGAAAAATTCATCATGCTTATCATACTTAGAGTCCAGTGGCCCTAGCCAAACGGCATTCGATTAACGATATCGCTAATCGCTAAATACAAAAATGTATGGAAATGACATAAGTCTTCGTTATATCACGTGGTCAACGAAGAAGAAATTCCTTATGTTGCCATGCCAACCAAGCGTTTTCGAAATCAGAGCGAATGCCGTTTGGCTAGGGCCTCAGATTACACAGGGCTTTGTCACCACTAGACCGCTAGGCTAGTCGACTTCTTATTTTTAATATTTGCGACTTCACAGCCTTATACTTGAGTCCTGTTTACTATTATGGATGAAATGCTGATTCGTCTGCCATTTCGAATAATACAGAAATAATTCAGTGTAGCATTCTTTTAAAAACGATCAAATAAACGATATGGGCACCTATATCCTATATTGAGGAAATACACCTGTAACGTAATAGTTAAAAAAAAAGGTAGTGGGTGTTTAAATGTATGATAAAATATAATATACTAAGCACGTTGTTCTGCACTAGCTTACATAATATGTAGATTGTTCTGTTAGCGATACTAAAGCCTAGCATAACACACCAGCTATATCTTTACAAGGGATTATGACAGAATACGAGTATATTCCACCCACATTTCATCGGTTATATTTGTGCACCATGCAATACAGACCGGGTTTATTGCTATTTACCGGGCAGGTTTCCAGACTCTAAGCACTTACTTCCATTTACTGTAAATTTCCAGATAAGTTTATGTTCGCTGTTATTGAAAAACGCCCTAGCCACCGTGTCAATTTGGCTAAAACATATTTCACAGATTGCCATTAATTCTCATGTAATATGTATGTAAAAATCTTAATCACCACCATATTGCTTAGAAATTCTTTATAAAACCAGTATCAGTTTTGCAATTCGCCCATATTTCTAGCTATATTCGGTAGCAAAGGAAACAGCTGTAGAATGTAATCAGTAGTTTAATGAGCGTAGCACCACATCGATCGGTATGATTCGTATGCGCCAAACCGCAGTCCGCTCTGGACCTAATCAAGTTTGCGCAATTGCTACCAATTAAAACTTAGACTCGTTCACATGGGCGCTAAATGGCCTAGCAGCCAACCTAATACTTTGGATTCTTTCGAGTTTATTTTCTGGAACCGTACAAAACTAGAAATGTTTGATGTGGTGAAAGCTATTGTTTTGAGCCACAAGTCCACAACTATGGCGAGAGCAGACTGCCGCTTACGTTATTTCAAAAGGATGAAATATTTAGATTCTGTGTAGGCAGATTATCAGATTTCTTCATATAAATCGTAAAAACCGTTCTAGAGTTAATTTTGTCTGTAAAAACATCATTCCGAAGTCAGTAAATACTGACCTAGGCAAAGGATGTACATTTTTCGATTTTATTCAGTTCACAAGTGCATAAATATGTCTATTGGGTAGGTTTATTGGTGTCGATTTATTTGTCTAAAATTATTTATCGTTCCTTCTTCATAATTTCCAACTTTTGATAGTAATATAGATACTGAGCACTGATCTAAAAGTAAGGAAAAACATGAGATAGATAGCTATATGAACAACTCTTTTTGTACTAAAATTTTGTGTCCACTTCGTGTCGTACTCGCGAGATTTAAAATGTCAATTACTCTCAAAACGCGGCTTGCTGTTCCAACCTCATTACAGTTGTCGCATCGTAATAATTGTATTGTTTTTCATTCCTATTAACATTCCAATTTAGCTTTACTTCTTTTGTTCTACTTGCATCTACATGCCTATTTACTTTTAATTCTATTGTGTTTTTATTTCTAATAGAATTTCTTTATATTTATTTTCTATCTGGAAACAAGATACTGATGTTTCTTATTATGTTTGTAATGAAAGATGTAAACTCAACCTTGTCTTCCGTCCTTGTTATTTGATCTCATTAGGTAAATAGTCGGTGCGGGTGATAGACATGTATTTTTCCTTATTTTGTTTCATTTCTCTGGCATTAAGCTAACAAGGCTTTTCAGAATTACTTTTATCATATAATTTGGATCTAGATCATACTTGAAATCTAATTCGGGTTTTATGATCGTATTCATATAAGTACTACACAGAAAAATATGTCTGAAGTAGGAATAGTATTTGACACAGTCAATATAATATCTATAGATAAGCTTAATATATGCTCTCACACACGTTCACGATCTTACATTATGGATATTAAAAGTGTTTACGAGCTAATATTAAAAATATTATAAGTCTAATAACTGTGAAAATTTGCGGTCGTTAAATTAGAAGAAATTGATTTACTTTTATTGAATAATTTATAGTATTAGCAATAAATAGTTTCGAATATTAATATCTAGTAAATTGTTATAAATATAGATGTCGTCTGCGAGTCTAGTGTCATAATATTGATGCCAAATTCAAATCACTTCGGCTTTCAACGAATACGATAATAAGTATGTTGTGTAGAGGTCAGGTACTAGAATGGGATTTCTTCATTGATACGATGGCCGGAGAACATTTGCTGCAGTGATGGTCGTCAGACTAAATATTGCACTTGCATTTCGGTAGATCGTGAGTTATTTAGGTGAATACTGACTGCACAGTATGCGTAGTGATTTAAGCGGCCGCCTTGCCGCTTGATAATGCGCCGAGTGTTGTGGGTTCGATTCCCACACGAGGCAACACTTTGTGTAATTCACAAATTGTTGTTTCGAGTCTGGGTTTTCATTGTGTCCGTTAGTTGTATGTTTGTAAAGACCCCCGCGATACAGGGTTTAGACCTAATGCAGGAGTTGTCTTTAAAAAAAATTGGACTTATACCTACCTTTTATATACTTACTATTTACCTTTATCATCATCCTACCAATATACCGCTTTTACTGCAGACTTTCGCATAGTTACATAGCGTCCGCTTTCTACTCAACGCTGGTTTGACATGACTCTTTGGTTTGGATCAATGTCAGGACATTGAGGATGGTGACTAACGATAGTTGACGATGATCGACAGCTGGGATTGACAAACTTATCTTGCTTTCTGTGGCATGGAATAAGTGGATTGGGAATTTACAATTTATCATCTACGCAACTTCGAACTTGAGAGCTCTGCGTGGCAGTCTATGATTTCTGCACTGATATTAAATACTATTAGTTCTAAAACTAGACTAGTGTTATCCAAGTGCCTCTGGGTAATCCCAAATCCGCATGGCTTTCCACTAATTACGTTATACGCAAAATTGAAAGCATAGGATGCTGTAACTCATCTCTGCCGTAATTCCTTGGCCATAGCAGCCGTAATGTTATCTTTATTATACGAAGCAGATATCGCCAGATATAATGCGTCACGGATTCTACGTCATACCGGCCACACGTGCTTCTGGCTGGACACACAATATGCGTATGCTCGGCGAAGCGACAATTGAATCCGAAACTGATATTCGACTATTCAATTCGAACGCTACAAGACGTCTTTTGTGTCATGTCTAGCCGAAACAATTTGTAATTCTATAAACCTAATACAAAAAGACTTAATTCTTATTTTTGTTATTTGCTGACTGATGACTTTTCCGTGTATATTTGTTTTTTTTTATTTTTTATTTAATTCGAATTGATTATTGTACTGCCTGGACTAACGTGCACAAAAATATCTTAAAGTTCGCATTATATGTATTTGATCAAAAAACTTCGATGCTTTGTAAGCTTCCAAATATTTATTCTGCAAGTGCAAGTATGTGAAATACCTATGTTGGAGCTCGGGGCGACATTTCACTAACAATCCCAGCATTATCTTCTTAATATATAAAATCCTTGCGTTACTGACTGACTGACAGACAAGCTACAGCCGAAACTACTCGGCGCAAGAATCTGAAATTTAGCATGCATGTTCCTTGGGGACCGTAGGGGTGCACTAAGACGGGTTTTCCCGAAATTCCCACTGGATCGGGCAAAACGGGAAATTCGAAAATATTTGCGTGCGAAGCCGCTGGGTCGACCAGTTTGAAATAAAACAGCATTTCAACTCATGATTTGTGTTGTTAGCATTTACTGTAACGGCTTACCATCAAGAAGTCGCTGCAAAACTGCAGGTAAACACCGTACGGTAGGCACTTTTCATTTATGTGCATACATGGTCGATTTTACAAAGACATTACTGTGACATGACATGACTGTGTGTTGTAACCAATAGTTCACTGTTCACTATATAGTATATTATTATATTTAGAGCCACACGTGACGTACCTCAATCACATCCGACATTAACACCAAAATTAATTGATTGACTCTCCAAACCAGAATAGTCTCTCATTACCGGCGTCAATTTAAAACCCATTACTGCTGAACGTGCGCTACTAATTCAATTATCTCTTTAATATATCGTCCATTATTACAAGAGAGAACGGTTTCTGTATTAGAAATATTTATTTTACTTATACTTGTGGTTGTGGTTAGACTTTTAAACGTTGTGACACATTCTAAATTTGCATAGATGCAATATACTTAACTCAGATGTCCACTTTGCCATGTATTTAGATAGATAGTGTATATTGACTTCGCCACAATCTTCTTTTTTTGTGTGTTTTTTTTTTGTTATTTAGAATAAGTAAAATTAAGGAGTACTGTACTATTTATCAAAAATTTAATCGTTTATTGTTGCAGTATCAACACTATAATATTGTGAAGAAAATTACTTTACATAATAAAAATTAGTACATATGAAAAATCTGCTTCGATCAGCATAATTCTATCCAGTAGTCTTAATATCTTAATATATAAAATCCTTGCGTTACTGACTGACTGACAGACACGCTACAGCCGAAACTATTGGGCGCAGGAAGCTGAAATTTGGCATGTATGTTCCTTGGGGACCGTAGGGGTGCACTAAGAAGGGCTTTCCCGAAATTCCCACGGGATCGGCCAAAACGGGTAAATTTAAAAATCTTATTATATAAAATCCTTGCGTTACTGACTGACTGACAGACACGCTACAGCCGAAACTATTGGGCGCAGGAAGCTGAAATTTGGCATGTATGTTCCTTGGGGACTGTAAGGGTGCACTAAGAAGGGATTTCCCGAAATTCCGACAGAATCCGCCAAAACGGGTAAATTTAAAAAAATTGCAGGCGTAGCTGCTGGCGTCCTCTAGTCTGTATATATAAAATGCTTGCGTTACTGACTGATTGACAGACAAGCTACAGCCAAAACTATAAGGCGCAGGAAGCTGAAATTCGGCATGTATGTTCCTTGGGGACCGTAGGGGTGCACTAAGAAGGGATTTCCCGAAATACTCAAGGGATAGGTCAAAACAGATAAATTTAAAAAAATGTGCAGGCGTAGCTGCTGGCTTCCACTAGTTTCATATATAATTATGCTGTATCCATCCTCCATTGTTTTTATTTGTGTAATTAAATAATTGGTTGACACAGCCATTAACACTTTAAACCACATTATCTGTTTAGACCTATACGGATACGCATTTTTATTACAAGTATCAGTTCATGTTTCACAGAGCAAAAAAAAGCAAAGTAAATGCGGAAAACTACCTGTCGCGAAACTTGTCAAAATTTTGTTTACTGTCTACCTACCACCCCACGCTGCGTCGCTAGGTACTGCAGTAAGCTCTCAATAAAATTTCGCAGACCTTTCAGTCTACCAGATAACAAGCGTTGTATTTTTAGTATGTTTTGGTAACGTTTATGCATTTTATCTTATCTCCCAACATCTATACAACAGTCTATAGAAAAAACTCAATCATGACTTCGTGTTGGCATATTTTTCTCTTTACTCGTAAGAAAACACTAATTAGGAAATTCCACATAGCTAATGTGATTGCCACAAGAAATAAGTCTGTAGATATTTCTTGCGACATGTGTGTTGCCTTTTCTAGGGTAAAAAAACATGTTATGGATCGTGTAGTTTTGCAAAATGAAATTATGAAATAAATTAGACGAGAGACGTTTTTTAATTTACTTTCAATCTAAGTTATTTTCTGATAGTGTCCGACCAATTAATATGTTTGTGTAGCAAATCAACTGTGAACGGATGATGTTATGGTGCAGCGTCGAGTGTTGTAGGTTCGATTCCGAAACGAGAAAGCACTGAGCAATCCAGAAATTATAAATTCGAATCTGGGTGTTCTTTGTGCATACCGTATGGTTGTCAAAACCCTCACAATAAATGAGATTTATTCTTGATGCAGGCGTCAGC
Source organism: Euclidia mi (assembly GCA_944739405.2). Lineage (NCBI taxonomy): Eukaryota > Metazoa > Arthropoda > Insecta > Lepidoptera > Erebidae > Euclidia > Euclidia mi. The sequence goes on along the minus strand of OX123196.2, from coordinate 58,237,094 downwards.
TTCGTAGCAGTCGAGTAATATATTTTCCAATTAAATGAAAATACTTATTCTTTCTTCATTCTCCAATTTCACATATGCATCGTGAATATTCATAGTAACACATAAGGCATATTAATGCTCGATTGAATAAAACCAATGTATTCAGCCGAATCAACTTCAGTGAGTCATGTGAACGAGTTACATTATTTTTTTTATAGACTCACGCCTGTATCCCCGAAGGGGTAGGCAGAAGTGTCTAAATGCATAATAGGGGGCGAGCCTATGCCGTTACCGGGCACATCACCAGACTCCGTGTTGCTACTGAGAATTTGGAAAACCCAGTAACACTTTTGCCCGACCCGGGAATCGAACCCGGTACCTCTGATCAGCAGTCGCATACGCTATCCACTAAACCACGGAGGCAGTCCACTTACACTATTACATGTTCAATAAATTACGTATATATTTCTCTTTTACTGTAAACCTGTGTTTCTAACCTTTGCAACCTTATCTACTCTTTCTTCAAACCAGATGGTACAAAAGAATTAACCCTACTCACAAATGTAGCGTAATAAATGACCTAACCCAATTGCGTTTTTCTTTTGCATATTGCATATATTTCTTATCGCTGCATGTTATCGTATGTCCACCACGCGTGACTGTTAGCCACATGCTTAAATAATACCTAATGTTTTATATTGTACAATGTTTATTGGACGAGTTTTAAAGGTTTTTAGTGGCTAGATTTTTCTTTGTCATGGATTGCTTGGCAGGCGGAGCATTAGTTAACAGAATTAAAATTATGGAAGAGGACAGGTAGCTATAAAGCATATAGGTTATTACCTGGGTTTTCCCTGAAAACTAATATGTAGATTTATCACCAGATCTCGGGTGTTTGTAACGTAATCATGCTAGCGGTTCCAATTCAATTAGACGGAGTACTTGTGTGAGCCACTCTCCTCAAGGCGTTTGGGGTTTCCTCACTAAAACCACCCCGATCGTCCTCAACTTCTCATGGTGGCGAGTGTGGCATGCCATAGGCGACAGTGCCGGGATTAGATCCGGTCTCTTCTACTTATATCTTTACCTATTTTATATATTTATAAAACCCAATTATATAGAGGTATTCTTAAAATAACACCTGACGTAACAAATGATTTAATTATTTGTCAATACAAAAGGTATATTATGTATAAATCATCGATTCACAAAGTATTTATAGACTTTTCATAGTCAAAACATGAGTCAGATTTCAAGTAGGTAATCGGATTTAAATGCAACGTTTATAAAAACAACAGATGTCAGGTATTTAAGGAAATATCTAGTTAGTAAAGTAACCATAAAATCGGAGAAAGTACTTACGGTTTAAAGTAAAAATAATAATGACAGTATTTATGTTTTTATAGACGCGGAATTATAGATGAGTTATAAATAACTATCGCTTTAGTGTCACTAATAACACGATAACTAAAAGTTAGAATTTTTTGTAATAGTATAAAGGTCCAATACCACTAGCATCTGACAGATGTATCCGTTCGATATAGATTAACGCAAACTTTGCGCAGTCGAGGAGTTGCAAAACGCAGCACTTGTTATTTGTTTATAGGAGATATCATTATTGAAAAGTGTCGTAAGAGTCGCCTATGGAAAATATAACAACGGTAGCAAAATATTGGTGTCTATGCGAAGAGACGATAAATTAAAATCAAACACTGTGCCAACCTGTTAGGCCTCCCTCACATTGTTCATGAGCGTTCCTCGAGCGTACGCTCGGCGTCCGTTCGGCGTGCGCCCGGCGTTCACTTTGTACTACAGAGTGAATGCCGAGCGACCGCCGGGCGTACGCTCGAGGAAATATCGTCCAATGTGAGGTCAGCCGATCAACACGATATGTATTGCAGGTCAAATCCTCCTATTGCCTCACAAGCTATTCTTACGCAAATTATTAGAGGTCCAGCAGTAGGGCAAGACTGTGAAAGGCTGTTATGATGATTATTGAAAAGGTTGTATAAAACTCAGTAAGCTACTAGGGAAAATAGTGAATCGATTTTTGAACCATTTTGATAGAATAAAATGTCAATTGCACGGGCACGCTGGAATAGTTTCTTTACTTTATGCGCTACTTTGGCTATTTATTTCATAGCTTATGTAGTTACTATCATACATTTCCAACTGCATTTGCTAGTAGCGTCACTTGCGCGCAGCTTTGCGTAATATTCCCTATTAGCTCATTCTTGATGGATGGGCATGCGTCAAGCTTCTGTCGCTTTGACGTAAATCGTGGATCCGATGCGAGTGCCGTGTGCTTTTAGCGTTTCGGTCGTATATAGGGAATAATGCATCGGATTCGAATCTGTAGACAATAGAAACATTTCTCTATACATTTTCTAAAAGCGCCTCTGACGGACATTGCTGATTCGAATGCGATTTGTTACTGTCCCAGGTAGGGTCCCTTGCAGTAATGAAATAATAGCCTTCTCATAAAACCCTAGTAAGATAGTAGCCTAAGCGCATGACGAAATATTAGCAATGTTGTTTATACTGTAGGTCGATTGGTCTGTCCAAAAGCCTCTTCAGATTAGACAACAAGACTTACAATCGAACATCTGGGTTAGCTATTTTTATTAAACACGATTGCTACACACTGACATGCTCTTAGAGATATTCTGTAGGAATAAGTATTTTGATTGCGTTTCTTTAATTTTACATTTGTGTATTCAGAAAGGTGAACTTATTCGATAGTGCGAGTATTCAAGAAAATTTTACTAACATTATTGCCATATATTCGCCTAAATTATCCATAAATAATGCTAAGACTACTCCAAATAAGCTTAGCTTGGATTTTTGACCAGATGAACATGTCGCTTAAAGCAAAAGGTTCCATTGCTTGCAAAAGGCGGTTGTAGACGATTGCAACAAACTTTCGCAAGCTGCGTACCGTACTGTAACTATTAAGAAACTGGAGTACCATGTTAGGTTACCATTTCCTGACGCCTTCCTTACATTAGGAATACGCGTTCTTCGATCGAGCGCGTACTAAGAGCGCACGTGTGAGGTCGGCCATAAGGTGCATGATATCCAATGCTATCCATTTCGTAATATTCTATTTCGATAACGGACCTTCTAAAAATGACTTGACAACAGTATGTAGCACGGCCAAATAATCAAGATAAAGAATGTAAACAAACTGTCAGTCATTCACAACATTTTGTCATTGAGATCATCTACAAATTTATCAACTGTTGACGTTTGCACTTGTGTTATACTTTTAAGAAGAATCAAATTTTCGCGCTAAATGTTCTTGATCTGTGCAATATTGCAAATTCTACAAGGTACTATCATAGACGCGTAAAATATGTAGGGATGAATTTATGGGTGTTTGTCATCCTTTCACCCAAAGCTACTTAGCGGATTTTGATAAAACTTTGCAATAATGTATCTCATAGTTCTCATACTTATGGGTACTTTTTGTCGCATTTAAACTCACTGAAGAGAGCAGAACCTCAAATGTTAATTAAATATCAGGTTTCACTATACGCGCGGAAGAAAGATCAGTGTTATAAAGCAATTATCTTCCTGAAAAAACTTAATAAATGTCAAGTTGTCGAGTGATGTTTACGTATTTCTAACTCGTTGATTGATCCAACATGACAGAGATTAAGGCCAGCAATGTTTGTGTCAAACAATCATGCTTTTGTCTAAAACTTCCTTTGTGGAAGGGAAATTAGGAGAATAACAAATGTTCCAACTAATTTAATTTGTCAGCCCGAACTCCGACACGACAGAACCAAGTAATTTGTTCCAAATGTTGTGATTTTGTATCACCGAATAAACATATTATTTCCAAATTATTGTGCAGATTATGTATTGGCTGTTATGCCAGAGGATTCGATACCTAGGACAAAAGTTTTTGCGATGTGTGTGCGCTCAGATAACAAGTATGAGTTTTCATATAATATAATAATTTTATAGAATTTAGCAGTTAATAAAATTTACCAGCGTTTACTACGCAATAATATGAAAAATTGCATTGGAAATATATAACGATTAAATACAATACAACACAATTCCGAGAAAATACAATACAATCAGTGCAGTAATAATTATTAATTACTCATAAAAATTTAAACGGCGATAAATCTAGGTACATTATAGCCCTAACGGTACGCATTTACTAGATAACAAAGAATCGAACTTTGCACGAATCATTGTAACACTATCTGTCTGTCTGTCACCAAGATGTTTACCGTTTAAATTAATATTAATAAATTAATTGTATCGGGTCCCCGAACCCGACGTGGGTCAGTCTGTTTTGAATTTTATCTTGTAGAGTTATGTGCCGCCGTGGCTTGTCATGTGTCGCTGATATCGCTAATTATGTTTGTTTATATCAGAGTGGTTTTTGCGTGATTGTCCTGTCGTCTGCCTTGTAATTCATTGTTCTGTTTTCATCATCTTGATGTACTTATTTTCCTTCACTTATACATCGTCATTCAAAAGAAACAAACATCCATCCATCACAAACATTCCCGTCTATAATAGAAGTAGGATGACTGCATTTTATTGACATTTTTATTTAGAAAACAGATTGACAAATAGCCGCCATATTTTAGAACACGGAAACATTTAGTGAACTCGAACAGGTGCACTGAACAGTTATTCTAATGGCGTATATTGTGCAACATACTGAACACACGCTGTGTCAGAACAGAGCAAATATTGCACAACGGTGGCACAGTCGTTTCCTATTTATTAGGTCGATCTATTTCAGTCACCGTACTCTACGGACGATAATTGTGATACCATGGATAAAAACAAAAAAAAATCTATAGGTAAATGTCATCAAAGTCAGCATTTTCTAGTCCACTGCTGGACATGGTCAGCGTTTTCTAGTCCACGGCTGGACATTAGCCTCTCCTAATTTACGTCATATGTGAGGCAATGGCGAAGACATATTTTATTTTGCAAGAAAGCTACAAAAATACAATGTAAATGGCGACAGTACTCTCTTCATATTTGATTTCTTTCATACTATGGTAATGTGAAGAAAAAGGTGCCATACGACTAGCCGCTCAGTGGAAAACGTGTAATATTGATCCAATCCATTGGATGACACATGTCAGTTTTTGTAATCTTCGTATGTCAATATTTTGTTCGGCAAATTGTATTCATTGGATAGAAGGTAAACCTGAAACTTAAAATAGGGACTGTAAACAGTCTTACTTATTTATACATCGGATTTCATCTGTTATTATTATATAGGTATTCATCTGTCGTCCGCATTCTGTCAATGATAGCTTCGTTTGAGGATTTTTAAACAAATCTTCAACTTCATTTTACACTTTTAGAAATTCAAAATTAAATGCCCTTCCCAAGTGGGTGCTTACCTCATAAAATACCACTGTCCCAACTGCATGTTTCTAATTCCAGAAGTTCAGTAAGGGCAAGTGATTTCTTTTACACCTGTAACTTCCTCAAGAATAACACTATCTCTTAGTGGAAACCAAACAAAAATTCTTTCGGTAATTTTTGAGATTATCACATTTATCCAGAGAGAACAAAAAGTTGACCTCATTTTATAAAAGGTTTAGATAAGATGTGATGAATAGTGATGATGATGACAACTTTCATTGCCGAAAAATATTAGCTATCGTATGAGTTTTGATGCAGCATTTCTTTCACTTGAATTCATCTTGATAAATTTAGTGTTTATGAACGTTCTGTAAATAGTTGCCAGCTTGTGTAGTTTATTTAGTTTGCTAAATCAGAACACCAAATAGTCTACGCCAGTTATCTTAGTTTACGTTTAATTTAGCACACACTCGGTGAAATGTTTGGCAAGTCCACTAATCTGATTACACCACTTTTGTAGCACCGTACTCTTTTACCTCCATCCGCAGATCTTATAATATTATTTAAGATTTAGTCTGTGCCGCAAATCTTTATGTTTCTAAAGATTTCATCTGTATCGCTAAGGACATACGAGGGGCGGCTGATAAGTTCGCGGCCTAAGGTAATTAGCGATGACTTATCGCCTCGTTACTGATACCACAATTTGCGTGACTCATTAGTAGTATAAATATAAAAAAAAAATAATTACCTCATTAACAGTACAACATCACCATGTCCAATGAAACTGCAACTTCTCGCAATTTGGAGCACCGCGCTGTCATTAAATTCCTTGTTAAGAAAGGAAATACGCCGAAAGACATTTTTGAAGAGATGTCATCGGTTCTTCAGGATTCTGCCCCATCATATCCAATGGTAAAAAAATGGGCTCGTCTATTTCAACAAGGAAGAGAGACCTGTGAAGACGACCTCCGCCCGGGCCGCCCAGTGACGGTCGTCACCGAAGAAAACGTGAGAAAAGTTGAAAAATTAGTTCTGGCTGATCGTAGAATTAAATTGTGGCAGATAGCGGAAGAACTACAGATCAGCAAAGAATGAATTGGAGAGATCTTACACGAACATGCATATGAAAAAAAATTGTGCGCGTTGGGTCTGGCGAATGCTCACACCACTCGACAAGCTCCGACGATCGGAGAGTTGTAAAGACTTTTTAGAGTTGTGTCAGGCAAATTTAGACAAAATTTGTAACCGCATTGTGACTGTTGATGAAACGTGGATCCGTTAGTATGATCCCAAGTCCAAACAAGAGTCAATGCAGTGGATAAAAAAAGGAGAAAGGCCACCAAACAAGTTTAAAATGGAAAAGTCGGCTTCGAAGCTTATGGCTACCATTTCCTGGGATAGCGAAGGAATTTTGCTGATTGATTACTTGCCTAAGGGAACTACAATGAATGTTCAGTATTATGCTAATTTATTAGGTAAGGCACGTGAGGCAGTCGTACAGAAAAGACGCGGCGGGTTGGCGCACGGAGTGCTGTTTTTGCAAGACATCGCACCCGTTCACACCGCTCGGGTTGCGAGGGCTGCCTTGAAAGCTACGGGATTCACAGAAATTGACCACCCACCCTATAATCCGGACCTGGCTCCTAGTGACTATTTCCTTTTTTCAAATTTAAAAAAGGAGTTGCGGGGACGAAGATTTGCGGACGACAGTGAGATGAAGGCGGCCGTGGAAAACTATTTTGAAGAGAAATCTAAAGAATATTTTTTCAATGGTAAAAGCATTATATTCACGATATGAAAAGTGTATTTCACTTGAGGGGGATTATACTGAAAAATTAAAAAAATAAAATCTATAATTTTCTCTCATTAACTACCCTAGGCCGCGAACTTATCAGCCGCCCCTCGTACATTCAACCACCTGATACAATGATCACCATACGAGGGTCAAACTGAAAGTTCTTAGAACTGGCCACTTATAAACAATATAATAAAAAAAATATTCTAAAATTTGAAAATAGAACTCTTTGCCAATATTACTGAGTATATATTTCATTCATTTGTCATTTGTTTTACGATTTGGCGGCAAATTGAAAATTGTCTGTGTCACGTCAACATGAATTTAACACGAGAAAATTTTCGTGCAATGATTTTTTATGACTTTCGATGTCATTTAAGTCAACAAGAAAGTTATGATAGACTACGATTGGCCTTTCACGATGAAGCCCCATCTCGTGCGACTGTTTACAACTGGTTTAATGAGTTTAAACGTGGTCGCACTAATCTCACTGATGATGTACGTGAGGGACGGCCTTCTACGGCGACGACTGAAAATAACATCTGTGTTGTGCGGCGTATGATAGAGACTGACAAAAAAGTGACCTATCAGCAGATTCGGACAAGCTTAGGCATCGGTATGAGTCAAGTGCACAAAATCCTCCACGAACATTTAGCGGTCAGGAAGCTTTGCGCCCGGTGGATACCTCATAATTTGACTAAGGCTCAAAAACTCCATCGTGTGGATTGGTGCCGTAAAATGATTGAAAGATTTAACGGAGGTGACTCAAATGCTGTGTTCGACATACTAACAGGTGACGAAAGCTGGATTTACTGTTATGATCCTGAAACCAAAAGACAATCTGCTCAGTGGGTGTTTCCTTTCGAGGAGTTGCCAACTAAAGTGAAGAGAGATCGAAGTGCGGGAAAAAAATTGTGGCCTCGTTCTTTGGAAGGATAGGTCATTTCGCAACAATTGTGTTAGAGGATCAAAAAACAGTTTCTGCAGAATGGTACACTACCAATTGTTTGCCACTTGTCTTGGAAAAAGTTCGAGAGAAACGACCTCGCAGTAGGATCCTCCTTCACCACGACAACGCCTCGTCGCACACCGCCAAGCGAACGATCGACTATTTGGCGACATCAAACGTTGAATTACTGGGTCACCCGCCGTATAGCCCCGACCTCGCGCCTTGTGATTTTTATTTATTTCCAAAAATTAAAGAAAAACTTAAAGGAAAGCGGTTTATGAATGCTGAAGAAGCGGTGGCTGCGTATCGCGATGCCATTGAAGAGACCCCTAAGGACGAGTGGGCAAAGTGCTTTTCCCAGTGGTTCCATCGCATGCAGCGGTGTATTGACGTCAATGGACAATATTTTGAAAAGATATAATAAAACTAATAACTGGCTAATGTAATCAGTTTTTGATTTTCTAAGAACTTTCAGTTTGACCCTCGTAACTCGGAGCAACAATATGTCAATCAAATGCAATGTTGTGTGGGCAGTAAACATGCAACCTTCGGCACAGTGTTAAACAGCAAGGTCACCACTAAAACCACTACACCATATGCTTTCATCATCATCATCATCATCATCATCATTTACCTGCCATAATCCACTGCTGCATAGAGGTCCCTTCAATGGCCCGCCGCTAAGCCCGATTTTCAAGTCCTCGTGTCCAGCCGCTGTCAACCATTTCGCGTCTGTCGTCACTCCACCGCCTAGCGCCTCCAAATATGCTTTCATCATTACCTTAATTAATGTTTCTTTCATCAACATAATTCTATCTATGATCGTTTATCGCAGAATACTCCGAGTTTATTATTAATTTTCACATGATTACGATCGTCATTGAAAAGGTTATCATGATTTGCCACAGAATCTCCTCTACTCACCAATCTAAAAATACAATGTAAGTTGTCTACTTACATTGTATTAAATGACCTACGATAAATATATGTTAAAATAATTCAACGGCTGACTATATTCGTGTGTTGTGTAAGTTGTGTTGCATCGATAACCTTAGGTCATTTAGTTAGTACCACGTTATCAATCAAAATAGGGACTGTAAACAGACTTGACTGGAGGTTATCATATTTACACTGTTTACAACTAAACTAGATACGGAAATCGACTTCACTTCTGACAGATTTGAACCTATTGTCGTTATGCGTTGCATCGAAATGGGACAATGGAATATGCCCAACTCTAAAACACAGTGTGTTCTATCATTATCTCTAGAGTGGCACTCGTCTGATTTAAAATGTTTTGTATAAACTGTGATAAGTATACGAAAGTTAAATACTCGTGCGTTATCTATATTTAATGTACAGCTTGTTTTTATTCAGGTGCTATAACATATTTAGTTCGCGTACCGAACTGTACCGCGCAAAAGTAAAAAGTGTTCGTGATATTGAAACGTCAGTTTATTCATTGCGTCTTCTCGTTCCAGATGTTACGTTTTGTATTTATGTAAATCAATCGGCTCAACCCTAGCCCATTCATGTGTCATTTACATACCGGCGCTGCGCGAATGTTAGTCCGGTATCTTTGGTTTTATGGACTCTCCGAGCGTCTGCCTTCTATCTCGCTATTTCATGTTTTTACACCGACTCTGGTTGTTATTACAAACTTTATTATCTTAATTTATACTTCTAAGTGCTCGAGTGTCGTATCAATTCGATGCTAATATCTAGTCCTCGTTGATAACACGAGTGTTTTTCACAATCGACTCATGACCAAGAAAGATTTACAGCCGCGTACAGTGCGATGGTAAAACACGAAGTTATTTCCGACGGAATCCGCCTTGTGGATTTGCTCCGCCGAAAATAGTATCATCGATCTTATTCGCAAGAGAGAATAACAGCGGCCACGTATTTATTTATACATCGGAATATAGGAAAAGTTTCGCCTTATTCTCTGTTTGATTACGTAATGTAGCCGCTCAGATTCTTTGTTAGGATTACGGCTTATCGTTTTATGGTTTTGTCAGAATTAGATTTATTTAGAACGATTTCCTTTAATTTTTAGATGCCTACTTTTCGTATAGTTAGGTATATTGTGCCCATGCATCGTAGTCAAAGCACGTCAAATTCGCGTTTCAGCTTGTCGGGTCACTTTATTCAATTAAGCGTTGATTGTCGGTGGGCAGAGGTCGCGTCGGGGTTGTGTCTGTACTAATTAGGGCCTTAACGCGCCGCCCACGCGCAGCCTATTGTCACACATGTACCTATAATCCGTGTCGTGATACAATACACCTTATGATGTTCGTGTCATTGCGAACAATTGTCCAATTGTCCCCTCATTGAACCACGTAACTGTACTTGGAACGAGATAATTTTGAGTTATGTCTTATTCTACGTCTTTCATTTGTATTATTGTGGGTTTTCTTACTTGCTTGCTGTGTCATGCTGTAGATATTTGTAGATACAAGCCATATCAGTATTGAAAACAACACTTCAAACAGAGCTTTAGATTGGCCGCCATAATCAGTGTACGCGTTGAAAGTACTCAATAATTCATTACATTATTCATGTCAAACATCAAGGCTGAATGCAAATGTGCATGTTGAAACTCGGCATAACAGATACACACACGGATTCTGATGGATTTTGTTGTATCGTCAGCTTGGCTCTAGTGCGAGTGATGGTGGCCAGCCCACGTGCGTTGCCGACCTCAATACTATCAACGCATTGGCAATACAAATATTCTGTTTATATTTACCTTCGTATTGTTGTTGCACGCCCGCGACTAAATGCCAACAAACACCCGATATATTACCGATTTGGAACTCCGACCCGTTCACGTTCAAGCGTTTCGTCATCCCAATAACTAACGCTTTATATAAAAGCAGCTTATGTCTAAGATTAAATCCTGCGTTATCAAAGCGTGTACGTGACCCATACAAGATCATCCATTGTTTACCTTAACACCGCAATTAATCACGTTTTTTACGTACTATTGTCGCTTATACGTGATGTATTAATTACGTAATTATGTCTGTAAGGTGTAAACATGAAAATATGTTTTATATTTTTACGGTTCGGGATCACGTGCGTAATGTTGGTAAACCTGTTTGGAGGCTGAGGATAAACAAGAGGTCGGGATCAGTTTTTGTCGTGTTGGTTCCTAAGCGTGTAGGCTGCACGGTGTGTAGGCGGCCTTGACTGAGCGAAGGACGGCCGGCGGCGCGCGCGCCGGGGGCGTGGCACTCACGCGAATCACTGCGGTTCTTTCTTGTGCAATTTTTCCTCGTTCTGAGCGAATACTTGAACATGTATTAATTATACATTTCACAACGATGCCATGCGCAACAAATAACTGTACTCAAATCACATCCATGCAAGATGTTAATATTTATTTTAAACAGGTGTTTTTGTTTTCGTCAATTTCTGTACATACAGACAGCGGGTTTTTCTGTCCACTGACGATGTAATCCAACCAAACCAATTCCAAAAATACATGAATAGACACAACACTGTTTGCGACACGCGCACGTGCACGTATGATTTAGGAATGCAGATTTTTCATTAGTACGCGTACAGCAATTCAAAGATGTTTATGTTGCCACGCGAGTGTTTAACTTCATTATGGCCTTGTAAATTCGCCGCCTACATAGCGCGCAGTCTAACCGAGTTGCCGTGGACAAAAAATGGCGCTCGTTTTGCAGTCCACCATTCATTATTCACGGCTCCCGGACGTGGACTTCGCGACAGCAATAATAAATACACCGTTCGTCCAATATGGCCTTTTCAGACTCCTCTTTTGTACAGTTTATAAAAGTGTCTTGCTATGCCCGACTGCTATTCATATTCGAGATAATCTAAATTTAAGCGCCGCATTATATTTCTGTGCATGCAAATTTTTGTTCTATTTATTCTTTTCGGTTTTTTTCCTCTCCACAGTCCACAGCACTTTGAAAAGTTTTTGTTATGACTTTTATATGACATGTTGAAGGTGAAAGTGCTATAAAATATTGGTTTTCATTATTTAAATTACCTATATTAACTCTACTTGAAATATATCGAAGAAATGTTGTATTATTGACTCCATTTTCTATATTTGTTTTTGGAACAATGTCTGGTGGTTGTTCTAAGTAGGAACAAATTTATTTATACATCTAGCATTTGTGCATGCAGTCATTTTGCTATGAGTGACATCGTTGACATAAAATAAATACGTACCGAAATGGTTAAGGAAACTAGACGTAAACAACATGAGCCCTTTGTTACAGACAAAAAACCTTAAATACTTAGCCATCCGCGCAGTAATATGTTCAATAAAGCCCGTCAATTGCGACTTGTTTAAAATTCTGCACACATGACCGAAGATATTATTTTTTCTTGGCGAGAGGAAATATCCACGGCTGATATGTAAACAACTTCACTCTCACAAGTACAGATCATATCGTGTCAGTACAAGAAAACCGACCACACACACGCATAACTGCGTTACGAAAAGCTAAGTAAATAGACTATTAGTTTAGGTTTTGTAAGATTAGCGCTGAATATACTTACCTATTTTTAGCCTTGCTCGAACGTAATACGAACGACGATTCGGGTGAACAGTGTATATCAAGATCTTTTGTTAAAGTTTTCGACTTGATTTACTTATGATGCATTGACACGAGTTTTCACACATTTAATTGATTAAAATTCAAGAATATATAAAAAAAATCTGATGAAATTTTGGCATAAATAGTTGAAGACAGTCGCTTTGTGGAGTAGATTATATTCTGCCAAATCTAGTTGGACCAGAAAGCGGACCATGGTCTCCAAAACAAAAGTTAAATAATATTTCGATATAACACTCATTCTACGTAAACTGAAAACTAGTACGAAATTATTAATGACAGACAGTTCACTTGCCAACCATTATCTTAAAATGTTTTGATCTGTTTGTGATGTTGTATCACAAACTATAGAAGTCGTCCAATAAAAAAAAAAAACTAAATCTAACTTTGTTCTCTTGGCTGTTCATCAATTCTACCCGGCAGTTTGTTATTAGTATTGTTTGTATTAGCAAATATTTAAAAGTGTTTGCCAATAAAATTCTCGGCTCTAAGATAATTAGAAACTGTCTTAAACAAAATTATATCGAAGTTGGATTCTGGTGGCCTTGCTCCTAGATCAGTTTACTTTGTTCATTTACATCAAACCGAATAAACAAATCATTGGTCTTCAGTGTAACATTGATAAGTAAACATTTTCCATTAGATGCATCTAGTTTGCATTAACATCTATATTTACGAAATAAAACTCTGAAGGCTTCAATCTTCACGATCTCCATGATAGATGGAATATGAATAGATGTCATTTCTACATCTATTCTAGAAGAAAATTGCGTTTTGGTAGAATATCTTGTTTAACTGGAACACCACATTTTTGTCGTCTTACTCGTACCCACTGAATTATTCTCGCGTTATATATCGTCAAAAGATTGAGAAACTATGACACATATTATTATTGCACTAAAATTATCGCGGTCCGGTGAAGCTACATTATTTTTGATACGAACATTATGCGAATTTTCCTTTGGCCGAGCTTTGTTGATATCTAAAATTAGTTTATTTTGGTCAGTTGGCGTCACACCGCCGGGCCCGGTTGTTGTCGCCGTGACAAATGTTTATTGGGTGTATTTATTTTATTTATCGTAAGCGTCCGATTTACAAACATTGGGTTCGTTGGCATCACGAAAATTTACGTAACGCTTCAGACCTAGTTCCCTCTTCATCGTTATCTGACCTTAGATTTATGATTGTTTCGTGCGTGAACTGAACTTTTCTTTTATCTCGTAGCTTTGTGCTATAGCTGTTACGCTCACTATTATTTCTTTCAGCACTTTTATATCTCTCCTTTGTTGTGAAAAGTAATTAAAGAAAATATTGGTCTTACTTTATACCTTGTCTTATCATCTGTCTACACCATACACTGTGCATACATTTTAGTTTAAACATATCCAGATTGCGATATCACTCAACTTTTCAGGCTTAGTTTTTATTTTTCTTCTCTACAATGTTCCAAGGAAACATTACCAAAATATGTAAATGAATTATGCTTATCTTGTATAACGAAAATATTGATCCAAGAGTGTTTGCCTTAGTCACGATAACAGTGGCACAGTGTTGTTTATAATTGACTCGTCAGTAAACGTGACACGCGCGTTATTGTACTGATTAAGGTGATTGTTACTAATGTAATTGTACTAACTATTAGTGCCGATGTTGCTTTCTATTAGTAATAAACTAATAAGTGATAAGTTCATTAAGCTATAGTTATAGTAGGTACGTAGAATGGTCGGGAATCACGAGTCTCTGATAGGTACAGCGATAATCTTCTGTACATATTATAAAATGATGTGCTACTTCTATCCTGTTTGTTTGTATGAACGCGATAAGCTCAAATACTACTGAAGAGATTTTTGTACGGTATTCAATTAAAGAGAGTGTGATTCTTGAGGAAGGTTTAGGTCCATAAAAGTCATGTTTCGGCTGTAACTTTATGTTTTTCTAGTTTTAGCGTATGGTATGTTATTCAATTCTGATACCAATTTTCGAGATGTTGCGAAATTCATAAGCGTCACATTGTGACCCAAATGAATAAAGGATTTTGAATTTGAAATCAACGAACACCAATTGAATCATTTTGTAGATATTGTATGCATAAAGGTTTGTATGAACAAGAAAAATGCCAATTAAGTCAAATCAAGTTATAAGGACGATCGGATATAGAAATACGTAACATGCGATTACCAATTTGTTGTAAATACAATTTTAAGTCTAGAATAAACTTCAGCTATAGTCTGTTCAAGATACGAAAAAATAAAAGGTAAACATAGAAACCAATGATTTTCAAACTTAATAGGTAAGTTAGCACGATAACGGATCGGGATAACCCGACCTAATTAAAAATGGCCCCCTGTCATGTGAAATGGTTACTTTGGGTGTAATGCATAAGTTGACAGAATAACAAATACATTGACATTTTAGAATCATTGGCTTTTTAGGTTCTTTCTTTATCATGTAAAATAGTTTATTAGCATAACTAATACATTAAAAAAATATCAGTTATAATAATTATGAACAATACAGGAAAAATAATAAATATGTTGTACCATTTATGAATTGAAGGGAGAGGCGTATTTTTAAAAACTAACTGAATCTTTCACTTGGAGTATCTAACTTAAATCTACTTTTGTTGCGAAGGCGAAATTAAAAGAACCATTTTATGGTTTGTTTACATTTTATTTTTTCGTATCTTGAACAGACAATAGACATAATTTAAGATTGTACCCTTAATTAAATTACAATGTCATGCATGACATACATAAAACACTGTTAAGATGTACATAGCATTCTGAAACAAGAACACAAGAAGTATAAATGAAGGAATTTCGGGTACTGCGAGTAATTTAATGGAGAATACAAAGTGACGTAGCGTAATACAGGTTGGAAGTACGGTTCCACTTGAATGTTATTACATGACAACAATGTTAAGGTATGCTTCAACCAAAGTGCTTTCAAGTTCGGGTTACAATTGTATTTGTTATGAGGGTATGCAGTATTTATTTATTGTCCGTCGTAAGATTTGGGTAGCTTATTGTGTACGCCAGTTATAAACCGTCACTTCATATCTCGCATGAAGATACAGAAACATACGCATTAGCTGCGAACCCACCGGAGCAAAATTGACAAGCGTCATCTTTCGTCCGCGTATCAAAAGAAATTGCTACATGAGCATGTAAGCGCACTAGTGTACACATACCCTACGCTCATTTGTGCCTCATAGTCATCAAAAACGAGAAAATCCTATTAAGTCGCTGTCTAATAAGTGCTTTTGTCAGCCCGTCGTATAATAATTTATAAACTCTTAACGTACCATGTCCCGAAGACGAAAACTTTTGAAAAAGAAAGTAATTGAATCGCCTCGCGAACAAGTATTTCTTAAGAATAAATTGGATTACAATTTAGCTTCATTTAGATACTTGAAAGATTTTTTTTAATTTGGGGAGGTTATTTTCGGAGAACTCGCAGAACCTATAAGTTTTCCTTAAAGTTTCTCCCAGATGGAAACACATTTACGACTTACCGATAAGATTATCTAACTTGTTGTAAACCTACCGGCTTTTCTGATATCACGTAAAAGGGAGAACGGTTATAAATAACATCTCCTTTCGGTCAACATTCATACTAAAAGAAATATAACTGCTGTCTGTAGTATTCTGAATATGTTTCGCTTGGGAAATTAAAAGATTATAACAGTGATTTTATGTACCTATTTTGACCTATAGGCCTTGTACTTACTCAAGAAAATTGCGAGTCTTCTGCCGGAAATTGCTGAGAAAAGCGATATGGTGTATGCAGCGTTCCAGCTATCTAAACTCCAGCACAAAACATTTTTTGTTTAATTTAGACGGCTTGCTTGGAGAAATAATAAAAAGAGGACCTATGCCCAGAGCATGCATGGGGAATCTGATGGGAGTGAATGAAACAAGAGAGATATGTCAGGATCGTTGCAAATGGCGTTCCGTAGCACTGCCTACCCCTCCGGGAAACAGGCGTGAGTCTAAGTATGTATGTATGCCCAACAGTAGGACGGACCAGATTTATAAAACTGTCGTACTGCCGGGCACAGTCCTGTTTTTATTTTACGAGACGGCCAGTGCAAACTACTTCAATATAAAATAAAACCTGAAACATCTAGTTTATCATACAGACATCCAACTGCTGTATCCCACTAAACGTAGTGTATAATTTGTTCTCCCCGCATCGTGTCCTTGCCGCAAAGTGGATAATCACGCCTCCTCTGTCCGACCAACAGATTGGATAACAAATTTATACCTACCCACTAATTTGCAGCGTCCAAATTTTTCAAGCGTCCGCCATGTTTGTTTGACATTAGTAATAGTTCGGAGCGTGTTATGCTACTTAGTACTAACTAATTGAGTCATAAGATTGTTGATATAACTATAAATACGTATGGAATTCTAGAAGTTACTGTTGTAACTCGACGTAGCAAAATAAAAATCAACAGTGTATCAGTACAAATGTTATGCTGGATATTCAAATGGTTTCCTTGGGCTTAAAACCTGATGATCCGTGTGGTGACGGATTAAGAATACGGAATGTCACCACCCCATATCATCCCATGGGTGTCGT
The DNA here is from genome assembly GCA_944739405.2 of Euclidia mi. Classification (NCBI taxonomy): domain Eukaryota; kingdom Metazoa; phylum Arthropoda; class Insecta; order Lepidoptera; family Erebidae; genus Euclidia; species Euclidia mi. Next base: position 58,219,834 of record OX123196.2, on the reverse strand, counting down.
AAGAGCCGACAGAGGGAGCATACTATGCAGAGAACAGCACTGTAAGAGAAGGCAAACTTGATACAAACCCTATACCAACCCGTTTGGCCAGCGTGGTATAGTAGGCCAATTCCTCCTTTCAAAGGAGAGACCTAGTCCAGCAGTGGACTGTTAAAGGCTGGTGATGAAAACCTGATGATTTGCATAAATAAGACTTTCAACTTTTGTCTGACATTATCTAGAACGAGGAGCGATGGCAATTGAACCATTTGACGTTTGTTCTGTATTTTGGAAACCTCTGTAACAAATTGTCCGCCATCTCTATACCTAGTTAAAAGTTCAACCTAAAAGAACAGATCTAAATGCCGAATGAATTATAAATGAATAAATTATGCAATAAAATAAATAAATCAACTTTATTTTGTATTTTTACATGTTATTGCTCAGGCACGACTATTATCCTCACTAGATTGACAAAAGGACGTATTTTACCACCACACGTTCTGCTTTTAAAATTCGACGTATAAATCTAACACCGCAAACAGCTTGTGTTACATATTAACGTCGTTTTATCATCATTTACTATAACACGGTCTGTGTATATAAAGTTTCCATCCAGGATCTCGCAGCTTAACGTTGCTCCGTGATACATGATAGTAATCACGTCAACATGTACTTACTCACATACGTCAGTAGTTTTATTGTATGGTGGTTTTGTACATATCGACGTATTTTGTTTCGTCACTGATGTAGTATTAATTTATGTAGCGCTCATGGCTTGCCGTTCGTAACACATAGGCAAAGTTAAGCAACGCTTGCACACGTCTCCACTTGGATGCGTGACCGCGTGTGGCATTTACATCTGAGCGCTACCGTGCTTCGGAGGGCAGGTAAAGCTGTCGGTCCCGGTTCTTGTCTCAGGATAAGAATCCTTAGGCCATGTCGGAGGCCTTGGGGCGGGCTGAAAACTCAGACACTAGAGTAGGCCACACACTCACACGAAGAAGAAGAATTTATAAATGCTCGTGACGTGTTTACTAGAGTCACAGGTTTTTAAATCTTCGACTGAGCAGAGTTTGTACTAACAGACACAGAACAAACAATCGTACTAATCACACAAAGATAAGCACTGCATAGGAATCCAACCCCGACTCCGGTATATCAGTCAGAGAAACTAACCACTAGAGTCTAGTCTAGACTAACAAGCTAGTCTTTGAATGTATACGTATCAAAGTAAAAGGCAATATCTTTTGTAAAGGAACTCGTTCTCAAGTGATAATAGTGTACGATTACCGAGCTTTCTTACTCTTGACATACATCGTAGAACTACTCCACTGTTGGATCTTTCATGGTGTTGAATTCTATGTTTTATTAACATTTTAGTTAGTAAGATTTTGTTATTTGAATTCTTGGTATATCAGAATACTTAGAACTATCCTTTTAAAAGTTATCAAACTCATATTATGAAATAGGTTTAGGTTTATCCGGTTAGCTCCTATAGGTCATATTTTTATTGTGTTAATTGTTGCAATTACATCCAATGGGAGACCCAAATACAAGAGGTATTTAGACTACTCTAACGTTAAAACCAGCAGTACTATTCATAACTTATGCATTGCTTCTGATTGAAGGCTAAGGTATATCGGCAGGGAAAGATCCCAAAAGCAGCAATTTAGAAAAGTTATAAAAGATAACATAGAATGCATTTCAGTACAACTTTATTATAAGACAATTCTCTCTATAGTGTTTCTATTACGCTGATTGACGGTTATCTTGGAACAATATAGTCTTATATAAATAAGCAACTAGTAATAAATTCTTAGTATTTTGAAATCGTTTGAACGGTTGAATATAAATCAGTCGATTGTAATAACTGTTTTGCTTGCCGTAAAGGTTATGTAGGTTCTTATAGTCGAAGAGGTTTGTTTGGGTGTTACAAAAAAATAAATCTCAGTATTTTATTAAACATGATCATCCATGACTGCCCATGATCTCCGTTACTCATTACGAATTAGATATTTTAAATTGTTGACTGCCGTGCAAGTACCGTACATAAAACATAACGCCACTGAAAGCTCTGCTACTAGAGCCGTTAGTAAACTATTTTATTAAGGGTTATGTTATATAGTGGTATGATTTTTAATCTGACCAGACACAAATTACTCGTACACCAATTTTTTTTATGTTATCAAAATTGCCTACACGACGATGCTGCCCTTTCAAAGAGCCTAAACCGTATTCTGTTTATCCTCTCGAAGGATGAAGCAAGAAATTAAGAATCCTTTCTTAGTGTTCAAGCATATTCTTTACGAGCTATTTTGCCCCCAAGTATTTACACACAAATGTGCCGTACTATGTTCCCATCTAGAAGAAGAAGAGTGAAATTACTGGGCATTTGGATACTTAACTCCACACGTGTCGTCTCGAGGTAGGCAGCAGCCTGGCTGTGTCTCTGACACGGCCAAAGGCTATGGGCGGCGGTTGTCGCTTACCATCAGGAGGGCTATCAGCTCGTCTGCCATCTTACTGCCATGAAAAATAAAATAAAGTAAAAGTTTATTTCTCCTTACCAGGTGTTCGGCACAGTGGAGCTGCCGGACAAGCCGATCATGCTGCCCCCCTTCGTGGAGGCGACGCACTGCCTGGGCTACCACCTGACCCGCAAGGGTCGGGCCGTGGCCGACCGCGTCGTGTCCGTGCTGGGGTTCGCGTGCCCCGACATCACGTACAGTCCCAGCCTCTACCCCATCACAGCGGCGTTGCTGCACTTTATGCCTGGTAAGTCGAATTTTATTAGCTACGCCTGCTCATTATTTTTCCCGATCCCTTAGGAAATTCGGGCAATCTCTTCTTAGTGCATTTTTGCCGATCCCTTAGGAATTTCGGGCAATTCCTTCTTAGTGCACCCTTTGATCGCCAAAGAACATACTTACCAAATATCAGCTTCTTGCGCCTAGTAATTTCGGCTGTAGCTTGTCTGTCTGTTAGTCAGTTAGAAACGCAAGAATTCTAATCTATGAGTTTCTTTGCCATCATCATCAGCCCTGCATATAAACTGTCTTACTGTTGATTTTCTCACTACGAAAAGAGATTCGAGATCGCATTCTTAGTTAGCCTATACGTATAATTTGATCACTTTTTTGAATATCTTAATCACACGACGAAAGTATGTCAAAAATTAACGATTCGGCACCTTGGCAGAAAAGATCATTGCCATAAGTTTTCCTTTTGTAACTTCACCAGTAGTCTGACTGTACACAATGGAAAAATCCATCCATAACTAAAATATTGTTTCGACCTAACCTTAAGCAATCTTTAGCTCTATTAGTTTACATTAGTCAAAAGTTAATTAAATATGTCCATGTAAGTAAATATAATGATATCTTGGACGAGAGGAAAATTTGCGAATATGCGTTCTTTTAGCAAATGCAAATAAATTATTGAATATCTTTTGTAATCTTTATGGCTAAAGAATATATTTCCAGAACCGCTTATGATTGAATTTTCGTCGAATTTTAACATAATTGCTATGACCAATATACCCAAACCGCGTTTTACCTATACAGAAAATCGGCTCCCGTCATCATAATGAGAATTTTATTTTTAGTTCGGTTCTCTTAAAAGCTCAAACAGAACGAATTTCCATTTCACGATAGGTATTTGGAAATTCAAATATTAAATTTTCATCGGATATTCGAGGTTGGCTGAATAGTGAATTACTTTCTGAACGATCAATTTCCTCTGTGGTTTTATTAATTAATGTTAAAGCGATCTCTCGCTTGCTTCACTGCCTGCCGTTAATTTTATTGCTTTGACACTCAATGAGCGCTTTATGAACATTTCACTTATTTATGACATTATTTTAATACGGCTATAATTTAATGGCACTGTATTTTATTTCTATTATAATTATAGCTATAAAATATTTAATTACTGTTCATTAGTCTCGTAATGATTCTTAAACTACTAGGCGGGGATTTTAATAATGTCACTATTTCAATGCGTTATTTGTGTCACTGCTGACTTTAAAATTAGATAATCAGTAAATATCCAAAGCCAAATATGTGAATATTTCATAAGAATAATGACTTCTGTAGGTTTTTAGGTACAATGTTTGTAGGATCAGCTGGTGACCGGTAAAATAATGAAATTATTTTTTGTAGTTTGTGAAGTTTTCAATGGCTTTAAAGAAAATAATAGTTTTCATATAATTTTAATGGATAAGACGTCGGGTATAAAGTTTATAAGATATAAAATTTGTTACTATTATGTCTGTATTATCTGATACGAATGTTATCTTCTCACGATTGTCAAAATGACGGCGTATAATATAGACGTGTATATTTGTCTAATACATATACCTACGTGATTCATATACATGTGGGTATATGTGATTAAACTTGAAAATAACAGACCTTATCTTTACGTATTTTTTACCACGCATTATCTTATTCTTTCTACTATTGATACAATATTGTGTCATGTGTATGTGTCACTAGAGTTTTTTGTACATTGACTTTCATTATTGTAGTTGTAAGTAATGTAAGATCGGTAGGCAATCTGTAGAGAAAATTTTGTCAACTAAGTGTTATACAAACGAAATAGTTATGATGACTAATCTCAAATGTGCTAAGGTCGAACAAACTTCTTCTATTAACTCCTAAAAATGAAAAAATGAAATCCCCCGTCATAATAAACAAATACATTTATGAAGCGGACAATGCCTGTTGTTAAAGTAATTCAGCGGAATACCCACTCAAGTTAATATCATTCATTATTCCTAAATTGGATTAAAAAGTGTGAGTGATGACACTGATGACACTCTACATCCTTTACTATTTTGCCTGAGTTGTTGAAATAATACCGTTCAACGCAGTCAGGTAACAACCGGCTACATAAAGTACTCTCAATTCTAGAGCAGAGGCGTCACTAAATTTACAGTTGCTCTCGCCTTAATTCAGTAATGAGTGCGGGGGGCGATAATTGAACTCGGCAATAGGCAAATTGCCGGACCAGTCTCTCCCGTCTCTATCTCGATTAACCTTCCTCAACACAGAACCAAATTCGCACTCTATATCTCTGTGTTACGTTCTATTATTCTTTGCATCTAATTCTTCGTCCTGGTCTTTCTTATCAACATATAAATTGAACTCTCCTACTAGGTAACAGAGTCTTTATATCTCTGTCGTGTATCTGACCGGGTAGACGTGATCAAAACGATAAATGGATGTCGCCGGCACGCCACAGATTTGCATTGCGTCCGCCGTACTGTCAGTTTCATACGTCTCACTTCCTCCTCAACACGTTCCCATGTAATTGACTGGAATGCGAACAAATGCGTTTACGATCAATATGGTATGTGCGTGTTTTTATTTCAAGCACGAAGACAGTGTTATAATATACGTATACACAACACATACAAACAACACTTACCTATACAAGTAAACGTACGTACCGTAGCTGCGTATAACTATGATGGCTTGTGTCACAGGATGATTGGTGTCGTGAGGAGGTGGAACAGAGCAGTGTCAATTTAGCGCCGGATGGCTCCAAAATGACAATTTCCTCCATTGTCATCTCCCGGTTTATTATGTAATTCGTGCCTTTATTTGTAGAATCTATTTACATTCTATTTACAACGCGTTTTATTGACAGACGTGAGCTCATCGAACATCGTCTAGAGATTATTATACGGTACTTGGAACAATATTGTTTCTCAGGGACCACTTTGCATCTATCAGTCTTCTGGGATTTCCATTAAGAACTAGGTCCCCACTGAAAGCGCCGGTCACGTTACGTGGTGTGTTATTAAACTGAAATAGTTCATGACGCTCGCTCGGTACACGTGAATCAAACGTACGAATCAGTTTAGTTGTGTCCACCGATGTTTTTATTGTTGTCCCTCGCCACTTGTGTGTCAATGTCGTTCACTTTATTAATTCTGTCCGTCCGTGGCAGTGGTAGCTCTGCCGTTATCACTACCCGCTTTGGTTTCAGATAGCGTTCGAGTGGTTCCACGTCATCAGCATTATCCGACTCGTTGTTTTTCCACTAATAAATAAAGTTACCGTTTGTAATTCGCTTTAAAGCGTCGACATAAACTCTGGCGTGCCGTGTTTTAGTGGTTGGCTCCCCGCCAGTGCTTGCTCCCCTCGTATCGATCCGAAAACTGGCAACGTTCACCACCAGCCGCCTGGCGCACAATGTGACCGTTAGGGAATCTTGTTGCGAGGCCCGGCCCTCTTATCTTCACGTGTTTACTTTATCGATGCGCCGAGATAAGTTTATTTGCGCTCACAGTTTTAAAGCGTAACTCGCCTCAATCGAAAGTGTTGAGAATAGACGTCGCCTATTCAATTAATTTCTTATTGTAACCCAATTTAGTGGTCCCCAATGTCGACACAAAGAAATGTGCGCTCGTAAGGGCCGCACAAAAAGCTTGAATAATACTCTCATTACATGTTGTTTGTTCGTTTTATGTAAGCATTGAAGCGAGAAGGGCTTCCTGTTCCGTTCTCGTACTACAGAATCGATTTATATTACTCGCGACACGTCGATAAGACGCTGCAAACTTTTCCTGCTTCCATTAACAGCCGCACAAAGTAAGTGTAACATCGACTTTGGTAACAGTTCGCCCTCGCTTCCTAAAGGACTAAGTTATAATGTTTTGTCAACATTAATTTGTTTGAACAACTTACTTTGATAAATTTTGATACCAAAAGCGGTATAATGAGCTCGTTTTGTCTGTGATATGGACGTTTTCGTTTGCGTAACGATTTGCCTATAAACTTCTTCCACGTTTGTTTATTACTTTATTTCAAACGTAACGGGCCGACGTCTGGTGAGAAGCTCAGAAGTTTGATTAGAGTTCAGCTCCTAGATCTGCGAAGTTGTATTATGTTTTAAGAATAGGTTTATTCACAGACAAGCCAATCTACATTTAGTTAGAAATGGGACCTTCCCTTTACCGTGCTCGCGAATAGTTGTTTACCGATACCCACCGACGTACGTTTAATATACAACGATAAAATTGCCTACTTGGTACTCAATACCTATCAACCATCAAACAGTTTTATTTTCGAAACGTTTTGTGACTATTTTACTGTGGTACCAACGGTGCTTGTGTTTCGCTGTTTTATAACGAGATTCATTGCCTGAGATCTAATCACAACGTTATGATCGACCAAGGTCGCTACGATTTCCATACGAGAGCACCGCACAATGAAATAGTTAGTCAGACGAGTGATATCATTGAGTGGCGGAGTACGTGAACGATAGCGAATTATTTACACTCGATTATATATAGAACAAAAAGCTTCTGAGTGGCCAAAAACAAATTACCTTATGCAATCGGTGCCAAATTGTATGCAGTGAATGCAAACATTGCTAAATAATGTTTATTATTTATATAAGGACTAGAGGACGCCAGCAGCTTCGCCTGCATTCGTCTTTAATTTTACCCGTTTTGGCCGATCCCGTGGGAATTACGGGAATTCCCTTCTTAGTGTACCTCTACGGTCCCCAAGGAACATACATGCCAAATTTCAGCTTCCTGCGCTCAATAGTTTCGGCTGTAACGTGTCTGTCAGTCAGTCAGTAACGCAAGGATTTTATATATTAATATTATTCTATTTTTCTTTAAAACGCCAACTTTCCTTAGTAAGTAGTGATATGCTTTTATTGCTGTAATAACGTTTATATAATATGTCTGCGCGCTTGGTACGGCCGCGCGGCCGTAACTTGAGGGTTCGATCCACGTTGGTATCAACCACTCACAAATAATGGTCTGTGCATTTGGCATCAATACCCTTATATTTCTGTCCGTAAGTACTTCAATTTAGTATGGCATTGTTCCTGCTGTAAGTGTCTATTTCAGATATGTACAGATTACCGGTCTTGCCATTTTATACAAGGGTAAATTTGGTCCGATCTCTATATTCGGTATGTTGCATTTAGGTTAAAACTTGAGCTTAATGATGTCTATGCTCTTAGGTCTTATCTTAATATAGTTTTAGATGAAGGTTTCACTCGACACCCACTCTACATTTGTCAGCATCATCTACATGTTTATAGCCTGTTGTCTGTAACAAGCTGTACTGAGGGATTATTGCCGTAATGGCCACGCTCGGTAAGCCGATTGCTATTCGCAGACTGATTTTATCAGTAGGCGGACACCGGTGCCCATTCATCTGACATAATCCCTCAGTATATTTCATGTTATACACGTGGATGGAGTCCCTACACGCATAAACGCTATTTACAGTTACAGTGGATGTTGTCATTAACGACAATAATCGAAAAATTTTAATAGAGAAAAATGTACAAAGCAATTACAGTAAAACAACATTCTTGTGTTGCCTATTGCTATTTTAATTACTACTTGTAAAACACTTACTTCAATGTAAAGTTTCAAAGACTGTTTTTCCTTCATTCTGCATTCGCAGATTTATTGTGCTCTGGCCACTAAGACTGACACGAATAGTGTAAAATGTACCAGAGTACCAGACGCCACTCTCAGCTATTTCTGTACTTCACAGAGATCGATTCGTTTCCCAGGTTAGTCAAAACCCACGTATGGTATGCCGCTATTAGAACATACAACCCAATCGATATTCATTCCGACTTATTTTCTACGCGACCTGAAAATGTTTGTACCTAACCAATCTGAATCCATTGTAGTCTTACTGTTTCGTGTCGGAGAGAAATTACTTTTTTGTTTCATGTCCCTAAAGTCGTTTCAGCTTTTGTATTTATCTCTAGAGCATTTAAAACTTTGTATAGTCGAGCGTTCGTTCACTTAGCGAGAATGTGGGTCAAGTTATTGTGTAGACGTACGGCCTTTGCGGATTTTCACAGTCAGCCAGTCTCGATGAAGTCAACGCTCTGCGTCCATTTGCATAGACACGTTGATATTACTCCGGATTGCTATCTGTGTCTGTATTTGTAATAAGAGACTTGTTTTAATATGTCCAGTACTGTCCAGTGAAATGGGTCAATGCGTGCGATCACAATGGGCTTAAAGCCTGTCACCGCATTTCCACAAAGCGGGCTTAAAACTGGATTATGTGAATTAAATCGCGCTGCGGTTGGCGCCAATTTAAACTACGTAATATATCTCATTTTACAGAGCACGTATTTAAAACCACAATGCGAATATTTGACACGTATCTGCATATTCCTGCATTATGTTTGTTCCATTTAATACTCACCGTACTTTCTCTACATTTTCGTCTCATATTTTCCCTGTTCGAATTCGTTCCCAGCTGTAGGAAAGCTCTCAAAGGATTTGTCAGAAGCGTTGCATTTGAATTCATAGTGGCGACAGTGGTGACCCCAATCCACGGAGAGCCTCGTTAAAACATATATGGGTCACGCTTTCTGCTGGACTCTGCTCTCTGGGACTTGTTAGTTTATTTTCACGAATAATAAAATGGCTCCTTTTGTTTGTTCCATCTGAGGAAATAAAAATAAAAAAAACTTTTTCTCCAAACACGAAGATAATCGAAGGCTTACCTGGTTACGTAATTTTAATTATCATTCAAGTTAGTTTGTTTGCATTCCTAATTATAACGTTAGGTATTTGCGAAGCAGTGTGGATCAAAGCTTATAATCTGAATGAATCATATTATGTCATCATATGGACCTTAAATACATTTTTGAATGTTGGTCTAGTTCTGATGACAACGCACCTTTAGAGCAAGCAACTGCTAAGCGTTTAAAAGCTCTGACTTGAGACGTTTCTTTTTTTTAACATACATTTTAATACGTATCTACAGAAGTTAAATAATACTGGGGTTTAAGTAAAGCTAACAGCATTACTGTCCATCCAAAGGTTGGAACAGATTGCACTTAGCGATAAGGCCGCCGATTGTACATACCTATACCTACCATAGTTTAAGTTACTTATAATTAATGTACTGCTTAATTATATATTGGTGTGCAATAAAGAATATCTAATCTAATCTAAAAGCTCGATTTGAAAATCGCGTTCATCCTACAGAAGACGTTTAGTTTTTTTCACTAGTTTGGTGATGCGTTAGTGCTGATTGCGCCATCTTGCTACCCTAAAAAAGCTTTCCTGCATTAAAATACTCCGTTCCCGTTTAATAACAGCTTCATGCCTCGTAGAATTTAAAAATACAGCTTGAATGTAAACACGAGTGAAGTTCATCGGTCCACAAATAATTATAATTTATACCATTCACATAAAATCGATGTGATTGATGGCGGGATGTCGACTTTATATAAAAAAATATTCTCGACCTTCGCATGAAATTAATTGAGAGAATGCTTTTGGCATTCGTGATTTATATTCAGTACGAGATCCGGAATAAAGCGAACCGTTGTTTGCAAGTTTTGCAACTGTCGATGACTGCTGCAAATTGTTTATTATTTATGCTAAATTAATAAACCGCCTTGTTAGTTTAGTTGTATATGTTTGTGGGAGGTATGGCATACGGACTTGGCTCTTCGGTGGGCAGAACTTTATGAATATTTGTGTTGGCAAATTATCTTTGGTGGCAAGCATTCGGAATTGCGTCCGGTTTTATATTGATGTTCGGATTTAAAAAATATAAATATGAATGAAATCAGAGTTTAGAAGCTAGTTGGCAAGGGAAAGTCAAAATGTTTTCATTTTGGGCTGCTGCTCTAAACAAGTGGCGTCGAAAAATCCTTTGTGTACGTTCCCCTGTTTGATTATTATGACTATTTTCGCATTTCACTGCGTAATTGGTATTAATAGTTTCAAAATAATTAGTGCTTTGTCGTGGCGAGTTCATTATTGATATGTGTATAATACAAGGAGGCATAATAGAGTTTAACGAGTGAAATAAGTGCCGGTGTATGGTCGAATGTGGTCGCATTGGCGGTCGGACGACGGCGACGCTCGTAAACTATGGCTTTGATATTCTGCGCTCGGCTGACACGCGACGTGGAATTTGTTTACATGATTCGATGTATGTGTACGTATTTTATGTATTTGTAGTCAAGAATATTTAACATACTCTTACACAATATTTTATAGAAATGTAACAGCTAATATTAGGTCGATTTCTGGTGAGAACTGTAAGCGGACCCCAGACTCCAAGACGAAAGTCATGGATGCAAACGGGATAACACTAAGACGATGATGATGACTATTTTGTAGAAAGAAAATCCAGTCTTTCCTCTCATAGGTATTTGGGGTTGCTTAAACACAAACTTATGCAAAATCCCGGTACGGTGAACTGGAAAGTAAACTAATGCCCTTTCGAGTTTCAACACAGATGCTGTCGTCAAAATCCATTGTAAAGTACCTTCTAGGTCTACCTCAATCATAATTACGCCTGCACTACTAAAAGTACGACTGAAAAAAATAGCTTAAGGCCATAAGTCCCCCATAGACAATCTTAAGGAGAAAGAAATTTGGATGTCAATTTATCATCATCACACTAATTAAATAAGAGCAGAGTTATACAGATAGCACAATGAATCATAGAATCTCATATGATATGTGGAGTGCAATGAAGGTGGTCGACCTCAACAAGTAGCAATAGTGCAAGGACTTTTACTTACGATATCCGTTATTATTGTCACAACTGCTATCTTTAATTGTGTCAATGCTAATGTCGCCTTTGTTGCGTGATCTCATTGCTGTTTATACGTTTTATATCTAATGATGGAAGACTAACCGGCTACCTGGGTGATGCAAGGCACAACTGTCCAAAAGCATGAGAATTGCCTTCAATTTTTCTATTATAAATATACTAGCTTCTTAGGTAACACCTACGTATTTAGGGACTAATGATGCTATTCTAATGTAAATGCTATATTAATGCAAAGTATCTTTATAATCAGGTCAGATTTTTGCGTGAAAGGGTAACCAACCATCTATCCATAAATAAATAACAAAGAGCGTGCAGACCGCTACGGCCTGCAGAAAGTTTATTGGCAAGTTACATTAAAATTGCTGTATTTCCAGAGATTGCTTCTTTAGGTTCACTTACAAAACTCATAAATGTACGCGAAATCTTGGCACTATGTCAGCCAGGCATTCATTCTTATCTTATTAACTTGAACAGTGCTAACAAAACGTCCCGTTACAATGACATCAGTACGCTGTCAAAACGAAATTTATTTCGTAAACTGTGTAATTTTCCACTCGTTTGCGAATTGTTCAAACTTACCTACTCGACGTCGGTGTCGGGCGGTAATAGCCAGAGCATACAGTCCCTACGAGGTCGTTCACATATGCAGTGCGACAAACACATTCAAAAGAACAAAATGTAAATCTACATAAATTCCTAGTATTTTTCCAAAGTTACGGGGACGGCGCCACTTTCGACCGTGAAAATAAGTAACTCTGTATTTCAAACGGTTGTAAACACGTTTGACAAATGACAATGTTAGTCTTTCGAGCACGTAGTGCCAATAGTCCCGGTATGGTCCCGGTGACCCTAGTAAAATATTGAGTTAAAATCATTTCAATGTACTGACTAACGGATATGCAGAACATTTGTTCTCTATTATTAAATTACGACAATCTTCGGGCGTCAAACCTAGGTCGCATTGTTTTGAACTACCAAATGTCATGACCATTGGCATGAGAATAACTGGAGGAACTATAAAATCATTTTATTGTTGCCGAATTATATCTAAGTACTGCAGTTATGAGTTTAATGTTCAAATTGTTTTAGTATAAAACGTGAAGTTAATTGTTTTGACAAATTGAGGTCTTGACATAAAGGTTGTTGGGTCTAAAACAGGAAATATGAGGTCTAATTTTAGATAGAAGTTTTATAGTTTCTTTGCGTGATTACAGTTATTTATATGAGATACTAGACTTCACCTTCGGCTCCGTCCGCGTTATTTATACAACGAAAACTTCCTCAGGTGTGAAAACCGTGCAAACATCCTTTTGGTTATTTTCCAGACAGACAGGACGCGGCTGGGCCTTCATTTTATAATATGTACAGATAGGAAATTATTTTCAAGTTTGTCGCGTCATAAAATTTGACGGAACTGATGACGTAAAAGATTGCGTAGTCTTCGTCATAATTCTCATACAAAAGAGGTAGAAGAGCCTTGCTGATTTCAGCATGAATGGGCCGGCTCGACCGGGGAAGTACTACCCTCTCACAGAAAATCGACGTAAAGTAACAGTACCTACACTGTTGCGTTTCGTTCGGTGAGTGAGAGTGCCGGAGGCCCTATCCCCTATTCCTTCTCCCTCATCCCACTCCTCATCCTATCCCTTTGCCCAACCCCAAGGGGCGGCAACGCACTAGTGACTCCTGTGGTGTTGCTTATGTCCATGGGCGGCGGTAATTGCTTACCATCAGGCAATCCGTCTGCTCGTTTGCCGCCTATTACCATAAGAAAACAAAACACATACATTCTAAGCACGCGCATAATTCCACGTTTATCTTGTATTAAAAATAGCTAAACAGGTGTTCAATGTTTATCACACGTTTATCTCAGATATCACAATGGCTCATTAGTCATCACCATCATATGATTTGTGGCCGTTAATTATAGCTATCTTGTCAAGGATGTTGTCTCTCTTGATATCTCTCTAAATACTCTTTTATGTCTGTATGAGAATTTATGAATTGTTTGTGTGCTCTTGTGTAACGGTGTTGTTATTGGTTTATTTGTTACGTAATTTAGTCGGCGGTATATCCCCGCCGCACATGCTACAGTATGTTGGAGATTTTTGCCTGCGCAAGTGACCCATCCAAGTTGACAATACTACTATGAAGACTTAAATAGTATGTTTCATACACGCTCCGGTTTCTCTGTGCACCTAAACTAGAACGTGTATGTGAGGTTTACCTTATAGTTACTTAGGATATTTTTGTTAAACTTGACGTTTTAACAGCTTTGTTGCAGTGGTTATATAATGTACTATACGTAGTAACAGTAGCATTACTAAGTAAACTAAGATTTAATGATAAACCTACGCACAGTAGCAACTAACTGGCAAGACACAATATTGCCTCTAAGTATGTTTAACTATTAGAGTTTCTGCTTCAGCTAGGCCCACTTTATTTTGATTAAAAATTCAGTTTTAATAAAGGAACCTTACTAATGGGTGTTGTGACTAACACAAAAAATACTTTTATTTCATCAGGTATTTAGGTACTTAGATATAATTATAGAAGATCGCATTTGAAACTTACAGAAAATTGTCCAAATATCGACCACTAGTCGTCATCTCAACCTGATTAAACTAAATACCTATGCACCGCATCTATTATTTAATCTTGAACCACTTAATCGGTGGTGGCGTGAAAATTGAAGCCATTAGCCATTCACGTGTGGCACAAGCCTAAATCACATTAAGTACTCCATCTCTATTAATTACTGGAGTTCACTCGAATTTCGCCCCACCATATAGGTAAATTAACATACACGTACCGAACCGTAATGAAGTTGAGCGTAGTCAAGGATTTTAATACAGCTCTGCATGAAGCTTTAACGAGCTTAATACGCTTACATTGATAAAGAGTTTACTCTCCTCACCAATGTTTGATGTTATTTTATAACTTGGCGTATGAATTTGTGGTAAGTTAGTCTGTTTATGTTTTACTTACCTATTTGATTTCTAAGATTCTCACGAGATATCTTCTGTTAGATAAAGATCCTTATTTAATATAAAGATTCTTAGATATTTAATGCTACTTATATTTGAAAGTTTTAAGGTAAGTAATAAGTTCTTGTACACGTTTACTAAATCTAATACTGAGATGAGATCTCATATCATCAATCAACAAAAATGTTTCAAATAAAAAACTAAGAATTGCTCATAGTAACAAATATTTTATTAAATCCAAAAGGTCTGTAGATAAAAATGTCTTATATTTATAAACGGCTATGAAAAATATTTATTCAGTCCATCCTAAATCGTGAGACCGTTGTTTCGCATAAAATAATAAACCCAAATACGGGGTAAATTGGTACGCAAAGCGTAAAAACGTATGAATCCGTTTATTTTTGACGTAGGTACATTTACGCAAATTTCACTCGCGAAATATGATTTACTCTCCACATTATTAAGTGGTTTGTTTACTTCCACAATTTCATTTACGTTTTGAACATTTTCATGTTTTCTGTATTTTTAGCTGCCACTAAGATATAAAAGCGATCAGACATTAGAAAAAGATATTCTTCATTAAGACATGTCAAATGGCAAGCAAGATGGTTTTACTACCGAATTCTACTATTACCTATTATAAACGTGAAATTTTGTGAGAATGGGTGTGTATGGATTTTATTCGCAAAAAATGCTGAACCAATTTTGGTGAAACTTTGCAGTGATATAGCTTAGCGATAGCGAATAACTCATAGGCTACCTTTTATCGCGATAGCCGAACCCCAGGCGGGCGAGGTCGCAAACAGAATTTAGTAAACGATAAACCACTTTATTTTAATTGAACGAACATATCACACATTAAAATCATTTTACTGCACCTCTAAATGTTTATAAATCAACAATCGTGACGTGTACCGTACTTGAAACGTATCTGGATACAGAAATACCGGCGTTAGTCTGAAATAGACTATCTTTACTCCCGGCGTGCAAAAATAACTCCCACATTATATTTTAATCTGCCGTTAAAACTGGAATAGTAGGTAGGCGACATTTTGAGTTATTTGTAATTGAGTATGCGGGAATCAAATGCGTTCTTTGCCAACATTTATATATGTAGAAGTAATATCCACCGCAACTGTATATTTTTCAAATATAATTCTTTAGAGCTATACGACGCTTTTGCAGAAAATGTACCTAACATTTTTTTTTATAAACATTTCGCCACAGATTACTGAGATTACACGGTTTTCCGGAAAATTCGACCGGCAAAGACCTCAGTATCATGTGCTGAATCACTGATATCAGTTTTCGGTACGCTGTTCCTTACACCCAGTATATATTCGAGTATGCATCAATATACTGAAACGTCTTGGACTTTCGTTGCGTAACTAAATAATATTAGAATATCATCAAATTCTAATAATTTCTGCGAAAAACGCCAATGACACACACTCAAGCTTTGAGTGTAATTACCTAATAGCACAAAGCACTCACCAGTTCGCCTTATTTGATACACATAATTATAATCAGCTACTTAATTACTATAATTATTTTAATCCTAGTCTAATTACAAGCTTACGACTGTTCATATAATATTGTGCCTACAAGTTTCAAATTAAACTTGGATATGAAATAATCCCTTGAATAACAAGCAAGCAACATAAAACGAACAGTTCTTACAACTTAACGTGTATAATGTCACTTGCCTTTGAGGCTTTGACTTTTGATATATAAGCCAAGGTTTACTTTGCTAACTGAAATGTGCAGAGTCATGGAACAGTGAACCTGAATTTTGTGACTTGTGTTATTTTAGTTAGGATTTATGTGAAAGTTGTTCGGTTTCGGGTTTACTTTGTAAATTATCGTTTATCTTGTTATGATCCTGGTTTGTGGGTATACCACAGAGGGTCTGGTCGGCTTTTGACTTTATTTTTGTGTGATATGTGATATAGAGTGGGTAAGATTTATAATCACAATTAGACAGAGGAGTTTGTTATCGAGACATAACAATCGCGAGTGAAGGCACAGGGCACTAATAATATTATACGTCTCTTACAAATAAAGTAATTTTATGAAAATGTAACAATGCTTAACACAGCGTAAACTTCTCTCAAAATACAAATACAACCAACCATATATTACAGTACTTAAACATTTATTAACCCAATATGCCACAAGCATCTCACATATTCTCGCTCAACAATTTTACTCCAATATTATTACAACCAAAAACCTCAAGAGCTTGCGTACCGTGACATTTTCAATTAATTTTATACCGAGCCCTATATTTATAGGTCAAGAGTCAAACTCGGGTCACTTAACATACCCTACCTTTAAAATGCCATAGTATTTCCCCAGGGTCTTCAGTGAAGATTATTCACAGTTCTTGCTGACAGCCATCATGTCGTAGAACCCATGTCATCGGATAATGTGTTTAGAAGTACACTTGATGTGATAACATAATATGAACATATTTTAGTAAGAAGATTTAAGTTTTGTGGTGTTTTCTCGATCTGTATATTACGAGTATAGCTTTGTGTGTTATCTCTAATTTCATTAAAAAGTCCACGACCATAACTTAAATGTAATGAAGTAGCTATCTAAAATGGTTGGTAATCGTCAAACAGTACATTTCGGCTCATTCAATTCGCTCATGGCATTTAGAAAACAAAAATCAGACAAAGAACGTTGCCGCCTTGTTGGAAGTATTTCTTAGTATTGTTCGTGAAAATCTTTGCTACGACATTTATGCAAAGTATAAAAGACAGCAGTAACAATGTTACAAGATTGAGTAAAGCTTGTACTCATATTTTGATAACGCTAAGCTGTTTTTCCTCTCGTCTATTTTTTCACAAAAACCGTGACGAGGAAAAGGAAATTTGACGGAAATTGAGAAAACACGAAACTGTTTCATGTTATTCGTTATTTTGTCGGCAGAAATAGTATTACTTTTATGACAGTTTCCTTTGAAATAGGTCTCTAATTTTGGTCCCGATTCATTTTTGTAATTACTGTGGACTTCGAACTATTTTCGTTCAAAACTTTATCCATTTCGAGGCCTTTACCGTGATATAAACGAATCGTCTCGAAGTAATTTAACGCTCTGCGCCGCGGAATCGACAATTTGCATTCTATTGGTAGTCAGTACTTGAGATATATAGAGTTTAATCCAGCGGGAGGACTTGATTAACTGCGAGGATGCGGAACTCCTCTAAGAGATAAATACATCCGTCGGAGTGTCTGTCTGCCGCTTCCTGTTAGTTCCCTCCTAATGTAAAGAATAGCACCGAGCCCCGTTACTCTGTAAGTATTGGATAAAATAAAGTAACGAGACAAAGTTGATGGAAATAGTTAAGAGATAAGGATTAATGGACTTTGTTGGACTTTTCTTTGGATAGAATTTATTTTAAATACTAAGAAAACCTTGCACTCATGTAAACACTTGGCCAAGTCATTGGCCAAGACGGATGAGAAACGATTGCATGTGGCAGAGCTGAGAATGTTACGATGGATGTGTGGAGTGACAAGAATGGACAGAATTAGGAATGATGACGTTAGAGGTAGTATGAAAGTGGCGCCCATTGATGAAAAGATAAAAGGAAGTCGATTGGCCTGGTATGGACATGTTATGCGGAGAGATGAGATGTATGTAGGTAAAAAAGTGATGAATATGCATGTAGAAGGACGAAAAGGGAGAGGACGGCCAAGGAAAAGATGGATGGACTGTGTGAGGATGGATATGAAAGAGAAAAGGGTAAATGATCGGATGACTGGTGACAGAGAAGCATGGAAGAGAAGGACATACTGCGCCGACCCCAAATAAATTGGGACCAGGGCAAGACAATGATGATGACTAAGAAAACCTTGCAGGTCCACTACTTACTGAAATACAGTTATACACCTGTATAATAAAGCAATTTACGACACGAGTTTTCTTTTGAAAACTACATTTCTGAAGTTACTTTTGTATTACCTAAATTAATTATATTATATGTATATCATAGTTTCAAACATTTTTGTAGGTAATGTACAGAATCTAAATTCCTTAGTTATTAGCGCGATACCTTTTTATCTGTAGTTTAAAGTATGCTTATCATAGACAGGTCGTCATAGATAAAGTATTTATGTAAACAGTTATAGACATATCAGTGTATGCCTGGTTGACGACACAAATAGATTTATATTATTTGATACATTTATTTTAATTTAAGAGTTTCAGTGGAAAAGAAAGTGTCCAATAAATATTGAAAATGCCTGGGTAGATCAAGAAAATCGCCAGCAAGAGCTTGGAAGCATCTAGTAGATCTTGTGAATGCCCGTCAGACGACAAAATGGCTGCCTTTGAAACTGTTTAAACCACTGCTTACCCCTTCTAGCAAATACAATAAAACTACGTGACATATAAATTGAATCTAAAACATATAGTGACTATTACTAATTCAAAATTTCAACTTGAACAAGGACAAACATAATATAATATAATGTGTTTGCTCTTACCGGTTCAAACTGCACTGTTTGTCTAGCGTGTTAGTTTAGTTAGCGTCCGCGCTAACTTTATGATCGTAAAAGGATATTACGTCTGTTCACGTACATGCTTACATATTATATGAAGTTTGAAATGTTATGTTTTTCTTGTAGTCAAGTAATACTACTGTTTAGAAATTCTTTATTGCGGGGGTACGAATGCGCTGTCGCTTAAACGACTGCACGTATAGGTAGTGTGTAGTCTGTTTTATATAGTAGAATCGCCTATGCAATTAATTTTTTAGGATCGACTCAAACACATAGCGCTTAACTACGGAATTCAATATTCGAACTATAGATAGATTTGTAGATTTTAGATTCGTTTTTGACATAAGCTCCATACAAAATATGTCAAACACGAATCTCAAAATCCATGTATAGATCGCATATTGAAAATGGCCGTAATTCAACACCCGATCTATCCATGGCATACCATGGATATGGAGATTTGAGGTACATGTTTGAATATTTTGTATGGACCTTATGTCAACTACGTCTCTCAAATCTCCGAATCTATGGATAGATCGAATATTGGAATCGGCCTATAGCTAACTAATCCAAATCTGTTCTCTGTAAAAAAATAACTCTGTTAAACTTCACCACGTTACTGTGTGAATGCCTTCAAACAAACAAAATAAAAACAACAAAGCATTTGTTATGTCGAGTCCCAATATCACGAGTTTAACAAACTTAAGCTCGTAGATATTAATGTTATAGATAACTCTTAAATACAATAAAAACCTACGTGAGGTAAATATTGTCACTGGTATTACTTAACACTTGTTATTTTTATAATATTTACATAATTGTGCAATAGTATTCAGCTACACGTATCCAGTATTATCGTAAAATTGCGTATATTTCTTCATTCAATGGCTATTTCATTCCATTCACCAACTATACACATGAGGAGGTCTGTATTGACGTAAATACTATGTCTTGTGAAGAAAATGTTTAGAAACCTACGGCCTGCAGATAGAAAATGTTACCGATCTGTCTTTTCTTATTAACGCCCATGAGATTTTTACCATAATGTACGGTACCTACTGTATTACGAAAACAAATAATGCATATTGCAAAATTTCATGACCCTCCCGAGGTTCGTGGATTATAATATGTTCTTAGACTATGATATACAATCTTTTTGTTCTTACAAGATTCGACTAATATGAAAGTTTAAAATCTACGGAGTGACGGCCATGTGGATGCGTGTAGATAAATGTGGCATCTACACACACTTACATATTAGTTAGCCTGTGATTGTTACTATACAAGTCATAGTAATAATACAGCAGGTTATAATAATTATTACAGTAATAATTACAAGCTATATATTACATGTTACAATGTACAGGACATAAACAGTGTGTAAAATACCTCTATGTAAATGCACTACATACGAACGAAGTATCCATACAATACACATATAGAAGACCAGTGTGAATGTCAGCAAGGTTATTGAAATTCAATATTGACGTAGTTTAAAAAGCGTGTCAACAGAACTCACTCATTTACATAGATACCTATATACCTAGGTACGTTAGTTATATTGTTTTGAACTAAAGTCAAGGTAGAGCTGTATTAATTAATGATTGTTTATAATAACAAAAAATATTTTTAATTAACCTTTAACGTAAATAGTAGGCATTAACTGCTACGTTAAAGGTTAATTTCAAATATATACCTGATAATTTCAGGCTTGGGATAAGCTAAGCAAAGGTAGACATTAGAATATCCTGAATATTTATTATTTTGTATGTTTATAACATCTTTCCACTTTAGTTGTGAACAGTGAATCAAAGAATGAAGATCAGAGACCTAATTCTCGTATTTTTATATGACATTGAAATTATATTTTGAATGTACTCAGAAGCGGTATTCTGATAACCTAACGTCATTATCGTATGATTTGAAATAAACAGTTCGTCGTTGACACATATTTTTACACTTATTTCAATTACGATCTCGTTACTATTTCATTCAAATATTAAATAATTTAGAAGAATACGCTTTTTGTGACGTAAGTATTACACTGACATTATATTGAAACTGTATATATTTAGGAGAATTGGGCCGCAGGCCGCAGGTGGTTATTCAATATGTAAGATGTAACCTTTATCAACCTCATAGAATAATAGAAGTAACACGCTTTATTTTGTACAATAAACTATTTTGCTTTGAACATTAATAGTATGTTCAGAAGAGAAAACATCTTCATATTTATCGGTTTTTGTTCATAATTAAACTTTAGTTCGAGTACAAAAATAATATCCTTCCCCAACTAAACATGTACATGACCAAATAGTTCAAACATTAGGGTAATACATCATACTTACTGACATAATCCGCAAAGCATATATTTCGGCCCAACGTCATGTGTACTAATTAACCTAACATACGGCACGATTTCAGGCAAATATTTATTATTTTCAGCTTGTAACTGAAACAACAATTGTTTATAACTATTTGAGTTCGCCATTTTAAGTTGGAGTGCGTAATTTGGCGCGATGCCTAGTGTAGCGTTCTCGACCTTAACATTGAAAATAAAATTAAAAAGATATATAGGTGTAGGATGTATAATGTATTACACCTCAGCTTGCTCTGAAAATATATTACTGTGACTATAATTTTATTACGAAATAGAAATGAAAAGGCGTGTAAGTATATGTATGTTTCTGTTTAACGCCAAGACAACAGTACCGAATTCGATGTATTTAACATTAAAAATAGAAGAAGGTCCACTATTATCGAAAATAAAACTTAAAGCCGAGCTGGGCCTGGTGGGGGCTGAAGGCCCAGTGGGGGCTGTATAGTTCACCCCTATGGGTGAAATTTACTAAGGCAAAAAGTTATAAGTATGTATTCTAGGTGATAAATATACATGTTTTTTTTTAATATTTCGTTCTTTAATATAACATTCCATTCGGGTGCAAAGCCGCGGACAAAAGCTACTAGAAATTTTATTTTATTCTTATGTACATTCCAAATGGAAATAGCTAATTTTTTTCGGCTATCAAATATACTTGATATAAAGATGAACATTATTCAACAGTTAATTTTCAGTGCTAATATAAACGTGCCTAATGGAAAAATTTATTATTCCGTCTGTCTGTTATTACTGATTATAAATTCTATTACAGAGTGTACATTATCTTTGTGGATTAGCATTGGAGGTTAAATCCATATTATAGGTACTTGGCCATGGCTTTACCCTGGCGATAATCCCTGACTTATTGCTACTATGTTTGAATACTGGGTTGGTTATTTGTTTGTAAAAACAAAGATAACGAAGGGCTAGCAGGAAGGTAAAAATCATATTCCGGGACAACTCACAAACGGTCTACTGATCCTAGTGGTAACAAGATAACGGATAAACATGCTGAGTACATGCGTATTACGAATTCATTGCACCCAGACACGTAACAAATTAATACTCATCAGTCATCACACAAAGATTCATCCTAAGTAGGAATCGAATCCAAAACTAAGCAGCCAATTGCTAGAGCAAATACTCACTTTTTATTCCTATGGTTCGACTGATATGCTTAGTCAAATGTGTAAGCATTCTTTTGACGATATATCAAAGGAGTAAATAACAAAGATAACTAATATCGGCAAATTGATTTATCCGTCTGTCGTGGGTGTCTTATTGTCGCAATAAAAAGGCAGATATCACTAATCCTGTCAAATAAAAGGAAATAAAATTATATGAGGTACTTGTTTTCACGAGTTTCAAATGCAATACACAACAAACAAATGGACTTTTCTTACTACTTGATACCTATAGTCCGTGCCACGAGAACATAGACTTTTTGTAAACAAAGAATTTCTACTAAGTGACTTAGCGATAGTTCTGTCAAAAACAAATAATGTCAAATCCAATGAGCGCAACGGTACATAGATACGTGTCATTGGAAACTAATATGTCAATGGATCGGGTTTTTATCGATATTATGCGCTGTCAACAGGATCTTTTGATATTTTGAGGTACTGACGCCTAGAATGTCAACATTTGGCGTTAGTTCATTGTAATGTTAAATTCTTGGGCTAAACACGCATTTATCAGAGGATAAAATCAATGTTTTTAGTTATCAAGAAGTTAATGTAAAGTTAAATACAGGTTTATAGGATCGCAACGCTCTTCCCGCTGCCGGCCGGCATCTCGAAAAAGCGGGTGCAGAATAGCAGATGGCAAACTATTAGTCGCGCAGAAAATTATTATACCTAAAAAATAAATTGCGTTTTCAGACTACTTTAAATGGATTTTGTTCATTCTGACGATTTCATTCACAGACAACGTAAAATCTCCATGCCTAGACATTTTTATGCAATGTACTAGCTAGTTATCTGTAATTTTCATTGTTGGTCAATAATTTAATATTTTAAATTAGGATAGGTAGACTACTTTGCAAATGATTTATAGTCTATGGTTTTAAAAAAATCATGTCAATAATAGAGTAACATGTATGTACTCTATCATTTACATACATGTTACTCTATTTTTCCTTAATTTACAGAATATATTACGTGTAAAATGACAAAAAAATCGGCAAATTTATGAACATTCGACTATTCAAACACAAAATCAAATATTTTTATTTCAGTATAATTTAACAATATAAATTTAAAAACATAGTGACATAATTAGGCATTGAAAAAAAAGACTGTTCAAAAAATATAAAATCTAAAACACAACTGTTTGAAAAAAGGTTGTGAAGCCCTGAATGTTTGTTTACAAAAAGTCTATCTTCTCGTGGCATCAACTATACTTTGGTTATGAAAGTAATATATGTTGCCGCTTTATCGGTATTACTTTCATCGGTTGACTTTTAAACCAGGCTCTTAGGCAAAGGGTTAAAATTGCGATGAAGATAATTGGATTTACTTTGTTTTATAACGTCCATGTCACTTGCAATGTAAGGATTCTCAGGATACTCTATACATCTGAGTGTTATATTATATGAACCCTAAATACATAACACTAAATTCTTGGACATGCGTTTTATAAGTGCAACATAAGTGCTCAAAATGTGGATAACGTTGTGGGCTACATACTCACCTATTCTTTGTTGTACCATTATTTATTAAGTAATGTATGTATCTGTTTGTTTTCCCATACAAATAAATAAAAGTATCTATACCGTGTGGAAATTTAGAAAATCCACTCACCGAGATAGGCAAAATATCAGACTTGATGGAGTTACGTCTGGTACCACCACTGCACCTCAAAGAACATTAATAATCAATTTACTTTCTTTATGAGCCTTCGGCTTTCAAAGAACCTATTTTAAAATAGATTGAAAGCTGACCTTTCGTCATGAAACATTTAATTCAATATTAATCGTATATGGCGTTAAAGGCTGCTGTGCTCTGTGCACTAAATTGGACTTAGCAGTGTCGGCATGCCTGACAATTTGCGCGATCATTAAGTTTTTCAATTAACGGTGTAATATTGTACTTATACGACCCTTTATGGGTTGTCACAATGTGTGTTTCTTCGTTATGCAATTAGTACTAACAAGCACAGTGGGCTCTGTGTACTCATGGGATTAATCAATGAAGTAATAATTCCGCCCTATATGCGACGCTACTTTTTTAATAACCTACTATTTTGATTTGTATTAATAAATCAAAATCCTATCCTTGTTTTAAATAAATTCTTAATCTGGGAGACCTTATAAACATTCAAATAGTGGTGCGGCGGTCGTCTCAACTACTAAGCCTATAGGTATACATACACGCAGTCAAATATCTTTTTTACGTTGCCACAAAGAAAGACCTACTGCAAAATGTATTTCAGCCCAAAGTTGCTTACGCTTTATGCATGTGTTTCAATACATATTTCCTTAATACTTAGTGTTACGTCACAAGATAATGCATGCAGCGATCGATGTGAGCCGTCCGAGTATCCACTCAGTCCCCTTTCATCGTCAGCTGCACTCGATATTTTCGATCGCAGAGATTAACAGCGCATCTTGCTTCTACCCTCACAAACAGCCACACCACTTGCAGAATAATAAGGCACGATAAAATTCAATGCTAAAGTTATATTTACTGCCGCAATGATTTAGCCATGTGGAGAAAAGGGTCTGTCTTTGTGTATCTCCTCTGAGAGTAAAAGTAATTCAGGTTTGTTAAACTGTTCGTAAAAGGTTATCCTTTCTGTTTTTCGTGTCTCATCAAGAAAATTTAATAAAATAGACTGCAGTACCTACATATTTCTTAAGTTATTTTTTGATACCACGTATTAATTGTGCATACAATTACGTAAATAAATAAAATGATGATACCGTCAATATACAAATTTATGGCCATCTTAATAGATATTATGCTACCAAGTGCAATATTTCGTGATAAAGTAGATATCGCTCATGATTTACTACTGTGTAAAACTGGCTTTCTGAAAACACTATTCCCAGGAATCCCCCTTAAGAATTAATTATTAGAATGAAGTCCATTTCCACAACAAATGACTCAGTATTTGAGTCATCTCACAAAAAATACCTTTCAAACTGTCTAGTCATAGTACTGTGACGCTATATTCGCTTTATTATTTCGTTTAGTCTGTCATGATTTAAGATTTTTATTTCGTAGGGTCAAGATAAGCATAGAGGATCTTCTAACATATTTTTTTGATAATATTGTTTGAAACAAAGTTTGACAAGTTCTGTAAATGTTTTGTGTCCCAATATGGAATTTGGGATTTTAGACAGCTTTGGACGAGTAACTAATCTGATATGATGTTCAGAACGATAAGGGGTCCTTGATTTTACCCTACTAATATTAATGCCGTTGAGTTAAGGAGGTCAGTCAGTAGTGGCTTCGCGGACCAGCTAAAATTCTGTCAAATCTATTCTTATAGTCTAGAAAGCGAACAGTCGGTCTTTAAGGCGAAGGTCTTGGAGCTGAATAGCGCTGCACACAATAGCTGAAATTCTACACTTTGTTATTGCAAAATTGAGAATAACACTGGCCACACCGCTGGTCCAACTTCAACCAATCGGCATACAGATGAAACGATAACGGACACGCGATTCTTATCACACGAGTATAATGAATTATCAAGCCAAGATCTGTCGTCGCTGTATGACGACATTCGGATTGTATTTATCTTGTTCTAAGATAAAATTACTATTGACAAGATAAATGGGTGCATTAGCTTGTGGGTTTGCGTAAGTAGTGCAATATTTGGCGATCTTAACCGCGACCTCGTAAGTCACATTATATTAAATATTATATGAATTGCTGGAACGACGCTGTTGACAGTTTATTTTTTCGAAAATTATTTTTGTATACAACATTCTTCATCACGCTCTGCACAGTCGGATTAGAAGGAAACTCAAAGGGTTTAGGGTACAAAAAAATTAATCACTTCGCTTTTCTTCTTACCATGGTCCATTTAAAAGGCAGATAATATGGTCAACCAATGGCAAACTAACTACGCGATATTAAATTGTATATCAATTTAAAGTGGTTTAATATGTTGTCATGATCGACGCTGTTTCGAAACTGCAGCAAGTAAACCGCAGGCACGCCAAATATCAACCACTCCCATGGTACTTCATTAGGACAGCCAAAATAACTGCAAACCGTTTCTATCCTTTTCACACTAACTTGCTATAGGCTTTTTTACATAATATGTTGTAGAATATTTTTTTTAATATTTTTGTGCAACAATTTAAAATGTAAGCTTAAGGGTCGGAACATATCTGTCGCAAGATGCGTCGCGTATAATCGGTCACGTAACGCCAAAACATACAAATATATAGAAAAACATTCAACCTTTCACATCTGACCGATGATCCGCTAGTACGTCGAGCGTACAGCGTCTGTTCCGTTTCCGTCAACGCATTATCGGTCGATATCGCCGCGTCGCGCGCACCACGCACCTCGTGAATTTTGACTGACGCGTTGGGCGACGTTTTAAAATTAAATGTCATACGAAGCAACCGCACTGTAGTTGCTGAACGCGGAAACTGACTAGACGCGTAATGTAGCAGGTTTAATTTGACGAAATAGACGCGAACGATGTAGATACACTCGACGCATTTTCCGTCAGATGTGTACCAACTCATTTGACGGAATAGCCGCGACCGAAGATACGTTCGACGCATCTTCCGTCAGATATGTGCCGACCCTAAAGAAAGAAAAAGTTTAAAAAGTTAAGACGTTTGCCGTTGAACATCTCCAGTACCGAAAAATGTAGAATTAACAAAACAAACTTTTGCTTGGCTCTAGCTTTCGCTATGTCGACGACGGTGAGCATTTTATCAACGTCTCTACTTAAAACTAGACGACGATTTCTCGGCTTTTCATTTCTGTTTCAACGTCGAATTTAGTTTACTAGTTGTCGGTGACACCAAGTGTTGAAGGAATTGAATTCAATCGAATCTTATCTTAGAGCGACTGATAGCGGCGATGATGACTTATTTTTGTCCAGTGTACCTACCTAATCTGAGATCAAGATTGGTTTATCTCATACTATCGATCGTTTACTACTTGTATTATTGAATTAGAGCGTAAATTTTCTGATAGAATTTGAAATTAATTTTCCTTTCACTGAACAAGCCGCTTTGGATGCGTTTGACGTGTTGATTTCGGCAGCAGCCTCGCCATTGATTACTCAGGAGTGTCAACTACTCAGAATCAAACCAACAGGGTTTGACTTTCTTATTAGTTCGACTCAATACTTTGCGTGATTCAGAAATTGTTGTTTCGCGTCTACGTAGGTATTCATTGCGTCTGTTGTTTGAATGTTTGTTAAGTCCCTCGCGTACCGTATAAATGTATTTTTAGTGCGGGTGTGATCTTTTTGGTCTTGATATATTTATTTTATTTTGTGTACTTACCGTAATTGGTAAGATAAGTCATCGCGTCGCACGATTTACAAAACCTGGATAGAAGCTGAAATAAACAGGTAGTTTTTAAGATTTTGTTAAATAATGGACTAATACCAGAATATACCTGACTCTATCTATAACATAAAAAGTATATATCTCAAAGGACGAACTAGTTTCTCCTATATTGTAGTTTAAAACGACAAAAAATGCCTTAGCAAACAATCCGTTCTAAATTGTCAATAAGCGTACAATCAGCTGACCGAACCGACCGAGTGTTTGACGTCAATAGTTTGGTCCAAAGGTTGGCGGCCAAAGGCCAACACAGCTATGAATGAACATTCTTTAGCTTCAGACTTCAAAGCGTGAGCTGATCATACGATTATAATAAATTATACGTTATGCCAGATTGAACTATACGAATAATTGAATATTTGTGACGCATCTATTGTATACAAAATTTGTTTTCTCTTTGTTTTGGTAGCTATAAGTAACACTCTCCTTTCCCATTACCTACTTTATCACCTGTTTAGCTCGGTCCATAACCAATATAACCTTATTGATTTGATTTAATAGATGATGATTGAGAGATTTCAAACATTCATACATGTATAATGATAGCATAAATATATGCGACAAACTGCCAAAATTATTTGACGCAATATGACGCAATTAATTTAACATGACTGTCGTCCCAGAGAGTGAGTCCACAAATTATTGTATCAAATGAGTTTGTTGTTATTTTTGTATTTCTTATCTCCAGGTATGCCAAAATTATTCGCAGTGCAGATAGGAATCGCTAATCAGTTCTCATCAAGCGAAGCCAAGTGTTATAGGTATTATTAAATAGATAGATAGATAACATATTTATTCCGTAAATACAATTGTTACAAATTATTTATAGATATCTAAATTTATAAAAGTATTAAATGCACAAGGGCGGCTTTATCGCAAAATGCCATTTCTTACAGGCAACCTTAATTTCTTACAGGCAACCTTAGATTACTTAGACCTTAAATCTTACCAGGAAATACGCGATTAACGCATTACCTGAGTTTTATATTTTATTGATGCATTTATTTCGTTGAGTATACGACCGGCAACACGTACATTTCCTATTAGATTCAATAAATTACATTTAAAGCAATTTTCTTCATATTCTTCAATGCCGTGTGGTTGACGGCATAGAATACAAGTGTCACCACCCCCTATCTTCCCGTGGGTGTCGTAAGAGGCGACTTTGGGATAACACGATGCAAATACCATCTTTGCGTAGAGACGGAAAACTCGACATCAAACCTTATACGACTGCCTCGTTGGTCTCGCAGCATAAATGTGCGCGTGGGATCGGGAAGTCCCGGGTTCGATTCCTGGGTCGGGCAGTGTTATTGGGTTTTTCTGTCACGAAATTCTCAGTAGCAGCACGGAGTCTGGAAATGTGCCCGGTACGGCAATAGGCTCGCCCCTTATTACGTGGGACTAAAGTATATCTGGCGAAAAGTGGGTGTAGAAATACACCTCTGCCTACCCCTTCGGGGATAAAAGGCGTGACGATATGCATGCATGCATGCATGCATGCATGGACGCTGTTGTGATGCTCGCGGTGGGTGTGGCGCGAAGTGAAGTGTCTAGAACAAACTGTCATACTGTTATACGCGATGACGCGGACGTAGGATAAGTGTAGGAATTGCTATTGTTTGATATTTTTATAATCTGTTGAAACGAATCGCATTGCGTTGCTCAGTTATAGAACAAAATTAAGTCCCACAAAACCACCGCAACTCAAAGGAGAAAAGTGGTCCATTCCGTCAAAATTACATTGCTCGCAAACTTTCTTTTCCCCCAGACATTTTATAACACAAATTTCCCCCAGCTCTCAAATAACTTGAATATTTAACATTTTTCTCAACGTTATTTTCCCATTTAGCAGTATATTACAGCCATCTTTCCCGGGAGAGTATATTAAAAAGGTTTTTAGGCGTTTCATGAGACTAGGTTGACGTGAGTTAAACCTTATTGAGGTGGTGTGAAGCGAGACGAATACACATTACGTACGGCACATAACATTGTTATATTAGCTAGTCATTATATTAAATATATGGCAGGATACGCCCACGTACATGTTACAAACAGCTACAAGCATTTACGAAGGCTACAGTAGGAATAAAACAAGAAGCACGATGCTTATAAATACAGTTCTTTTGAATAGACGCGCTCAGTAGATCTTAGTTCGGCACGCTTTTACGGATTATTGGTACTTATCCCTAAAAGCAGGGACATGGTATCGAACAGAAAGCATCGATACTGTACTCATGAGTAGTATCGATAAAAAAGTATCGTACTCGTAAAAGTATCGATACCTCAAAGTATCGAGTTCTTTTCTCAGGCAGAGTCTACGTACATACGTTACCATACGTTAGTTTGTCAATGTTAGTCAGTAAGTATCGTCTGTACCTTCATTCAGTAAGAGAAAATGAAAAAATAACAAATAGTACATAAATACAAGATACCCATTCCTCCTTGGTACAATCGCTCAAGAAAAGAAGTTTGTCGAGCCTTTTTGGCGATAGGCGGTTACGGGTTTTAGTAATTGTACTTCCAGCTTTCGAAAACAATCTTTCTGAGGGCACTGAAGTCGCAGGAATCGATAAAAATTCTCGTGCCAATTTATATAATTTTGGAAAACAACTTTCATGTCTTTCCATTGTTTCAAAGGATCCAAAGAAAGTGGCGAGACCTGTGTAGATAAATAATGGCTTAATTCATCCTTATTTTCAAACTGTAATGAAGAACTGGTTTTACTTCGCTTTTTCGTGTGAGCTAATTTCTTGTGGTGACTCCAAAAATCGTAAGTTGTTTCAAGAGAAAAATCGCTGTCATGTTCACTGCCGATAACACTAGGAGACGTTGTTATATATCTTCTCAGTAAAGAAATTGCCTTATCCTTTTTTTTTATTAACTTATACAAAATAATTTTGATGTTTCACACCTGTCAGCCATCCCGTGACGGCTCATTCCCTTTTTTCGTATAAGTAACTTTTACTCTTTGGGCAAAGGGATCTAAGCCCATACAGCGACAGCCAATTAACCATAGAGTACTGAACAAACAAGTTAGAAATTTGAATCCGGCAACCTACCGGCAACAGAACTAACTCTATGAATAAAAGCTTTAGCAAGATTGAACAAGATGGCGTTGCTAATGTTACCATAAATTATACCATATATAAATAAATTAAAAAGAGTAATTTATTCGATACGATACCTCTCAAAAGTACCTACTTGTTAAGTAAAAGTATCGAATACAAAGTATCGAGTACAAAAGTATCGGTATCGAAAAGAAACCTACTCGATATCATAAAGTATCGATACTTTTTTCGTGTCTCTACGTAAAAGCTCAGCTTAAGAATACTTAAAGCAGATGTTCTGAACTGAGCTTTTCTCGTATAAATAAGTGTGTAAAACTTTGACGATCCCAGCACCTATGTATATTGAAACCAAACTA
Organism: Euclidia mi; assembly: GCA_944739405.2. NCBI lineage: Eukaryota > Metazoa > Arthropoda > Insecta > Lepidoptera > Erebidae > Euclidia > Euclidia mi. The sequence continues at coordinate 58,188,417 of OX123196.2, read as the reverse complement.
GCCTACAGATAGATCAAATCAAAATAATATTAGATTAAATACTAGTAAATTTATTGAAACCAAGGGATTTGTATTACTATTTGAGTAATGTGATCGTCATGAAAACGAAGGTAAATATAAGTAATGTTGAATAAAGCGTTTTCGTAAATGAGCCGACTCCTCATCGTGGATTTCATGACATTACCGTCAGATTTCAAGACGTTCACATTTCGCAAATAGTTAATAGATACAAATCCCATTCTACTCATAATTCAAATTAATAGGCATGGGCGTTTTCTGATTTTTCCGCAAACCGATACGAATTCGATTTCAGATACTGAAATCGATTTCAAAAACCGATTTTAGAAATCGATTTCTGTAGCGGATGTCGGAGCGACGAGCCGGACGAGCGTAGTTACTAGTTGCGTAGACAAACGCAAACAATCGAATTCTTATTGTATTGTCATGTCATGCGTCCATATTTCGCTTAGTTTGCATGACATATTGAAAAAGAAAACCTACTAACTACCTAAAACTAATTGTTAAAAAACTCAGTCGCCAAACAAACTAAAATTACACAACACGAATTGTTTCTATTTATTTACACTTTACAATCCTAACCTGCTAACTACCTAAAACTAATTGTTAAAAAACTCAGTCGCCAAACAAACTAAAAATACACAACACGAATTGTTTCTATTTATTTACACTTTACAATCCTAACCTACTAACTACCTAAAACTAATTGTTAAAAAACTCAGTCGCCAAACAAACTAAAATTACGCAACACCAATTGTTTCTATTTATTTACACTTTACAATCCTAACAACGTAACAATAAAACTTTTTAAATCCTAATAGTATAACTTTCACGAAAACCAAATATAGGTACTTAATTTTATTATTATTACGCGCGCACCGCACTGCACGTGTCACCTAGGTCAAGTGAACAAATAATCATTGATCAAGTCAAACTCAAAACTCTCCAAACATAAATCCCTAATAACTATTAAAACTATTTGCATTTTTCAAAACAAACATTAAATAGTTGCAATCTGAATTAGATCTTATCGCCTCGATGTTTAGTTTTATTTTTTCTATTCAATCTGCAATTCATAAAACCGCCAAAATCCATAACGCACTAGGTACTACGACTGGCTTGCTTGGCAACGATCGATATTCGCTTCATCTCTTTTGCTCTTTAAACGGATCACTAAGTAAGAAAGAAAAGGATATGAAATTCGCTCTCTCTCATTCTAACTAAGTAGTCGTTGGGTAGAGTGAAAGAGAACGAATGAATATGAAAACTATCGAAATCGTAAGCTTTAGATTTACTTTGTAGTTTGGTTGCGCTTGCACAGTTTTCGTTTGGTTTGGATTAGATTGTTTGCGTTATCGTGGTATTCGTTTTCTAAAATCGGTTTTCTCATATTGGAATATCGATACGATACGATTTCTGACTGCAATCGGATTTCAGTTTCGTTTTGATATATCGGTCTCATGCCTACAAATTAATGATGTGCCCCGTCGTACATTGTGTACGTTTGTTTTTAATTACATCACAACTTTCATTAGGTAATTAAACACGACACTAGTGTAAAATGCGTAATGTACGATAAAAATATTACTACGCAAATTTATTACTTAGAACGTTTCTACAATGTGCTATGTTGATAATGCGTGCTATGATGAAAGTGTGTATAAATAAAGACACGTATTGACTCCAGAATATTATTGAGTCATGTTGTTGATATGTCGAGATATATCAGGCTCATGTGGCAAGGGAATGCTATTATGAAATCTATTTATTACACGAGTAAGGATAATCCAAAGATTGCAAAAGTGTGGTTGACGGCATAGAATACAAGTGTCACCACCCCGTATCTTCCCGTGGGTGTCGTAAGAGGCGACTAAGGGATAACACGATGCAAATACCATCGTTGCGTAGAGACGGAAAACTCGACATCAAACCCTATATGACTGCCTCGTTGGTCTCGCGGCATAAATGTGCGCGTGGGATCGGGAGGTCCCGGTCCCGGGAGGGTTCGATTCCTGGGTCGGGCAGTGTTATTGGGTTTTTCTGTCACGAAATTCTCAGTAGCAGCACGGAGTCTGGAAATGTGCCCGGTACGGCAATAGGCTCGCCCCTTATTACGTGGGACTAAAGTATATCTGGCGAAAAGTGGGTGTAGAAATACACCTCTGCCTACCCCTTCGGAGATAAAAGGCGTGACGTTATGTATGTATGTATGTGCAAAAGTCTTGGACCACACTTGTTTCCCTGTAAATAATTTTATAGCGATCAAATGTTTTAACTTAAAACTTATAAATGTTCAGTCTATATTTCAAAACCATAAGACTATAGTCACATGCACTGATAAGATTAGATACTTGGTTTATAGCTTTTGCTAAATTGAAGCAAAACCGTACAATATAATTTGATGTATGTATGTTACGCGTTTTGACTTTTCTAAACAAAATACTCACTATAGGTCAAGTCTTGCTTTGTTTTGCAGGAATCATATTAACCAACATTGTACATTGTATTCGAGAATCCTCGTCAATCCTCGCTAACATACAAAGTGAAATGAAAATTCCATGTAACGTTTAATATCAAGCTCGAAGGAGAATATTACATTGAGGCGAAGATTAATTTCCTTGAGAAGACGGGAGAAATAATTAAGATAGATCTTCATAACTATGGTACAGCCATGTCTTTGGAAATTATTGAGCAGAACATTTTGCCCTAGTTGCGAAAATAATTTTCCTTATATTTTCCAGAAGTTGTAAAAGTGCGATCGCTTAAGTTCAACTGCTTCGTTCGGTTTCGACTTTTAGAAGTTACGTGGACATTGAAAGTGGAAGTTGACCATTTAAGCGGTGATTTTTTGAAGCTCACGACTTTTGCTCAGTGCCCCTTGGATCTTTATTTTTATATGCCAAATTGCAATAGCACTTTAGGAACACCAATATATATATATAATAAGAAACCAATTCTCGCTTTTCTGATAAGGATTGTCCATTTCGACTATCATTGATGTTAAAAACAAGTTGCATTAATGGCTTACCCCGAATCACTTAAATCATTCGTTAAAGATATTCGTGTTTCTTGCACATGGCCAGTTTGGATTGTTTCCGTCCATCTGTTAGTTAGTTTGTTACAACAATATTATTTATGTTGCATAAATTCAAACGGAAAATAAACAGCTAAGGGCGCTGAACGACTAAATCGATTGCTCTTTTGGACACAAGCGGCGCCATGTGTACATTGTTGGCATATTTGAAAAAGTCTTTATACTTTAATATTTTTGATTTGTAGACACACCAACAAAATTTATCTAACAAGTTTTGATCACGTTGTTATTGAATAAAAAAGGTAAAGTACTTTTTTAGTTTCGGTATGGTTTAAACTAACGGTGTGACCAGCAGTGTAGTGATTCAAGTGTCTAAAATTTTCCATAGGCCAACTAAAGGTATCGAAGATTTTAGTCACGAACATCTTTTGTATTATAATAATGTTTATAGCTATTTTACGATTATTTGCTAACCGCGACTTCACCTGTGTTGTAAAAACATCAAAGAGAATTATTATGACCGTTTTGTGTTCGTGTCGTTTTAACGAATAACTTCATTCTTTTAATAATAACAATGTTAATTAAGCTCTTGTGCCAATTTTAATCTTATGAATATATTATAAATATGTTCATAATCATATTTAATTTTTAATATGATATAAACCATCCTTTTCCCGCAGCGTTTAACCAAGCGTGGAAAGTTTCAGTTGATGTCTTAATGCGTCGAGTTTAAAAGTCAATGTTGAAGATCAGAGGAGCAACCTTTTGATATTTACCAACACCTCTATAGTAGGTTGGCACTATAGAGAGGATAAGGTGAAATTTTCCAGCAGGGAGAAAGCCCACGATATATTTCTATAACAACAATAACCACTTTCCTCGAAGTCTTAGATAAAGGAATAAAAGAAATAGTGCGAAGTTTTATAGTGGCGTTAAACTTTATGGTTGTCATCAAGCTGAGCAACGCGGATGGTGACCACCCATCTTTACGGCTATACATCTTGTTTTATCGGCCAGTGACATAAAAGATTTTTCTAGAAGAGAAAAGAATGTCCCTTTTATTATACAATAAATAGCACAATGTTTGTATTGATCAAACATAACCTAATTGTTATATTGACTTTAATAATATCGATGTTATTATAATGTTACAATACGTTAGAAAGGGACTACAACTACTCTAGCGACATTTCTTTCTCTCGCGTAAAATTTTGCCGTGTTTAATATTGCAGACAGCGGCAGCTTTAGAAGTAGGAAGCGACAAAAAGGGTAAATTGATGTTAATTAAGACGATTGGTTTAATTTATCAAATGAACACAGATTGAATTAGGAAGTGACTTCATTACCCCTTCGTAGGAGAACTAAAAAGCTTGTTTTTTTACGCTGACAATTATAATTTAATTGCGTGTATGCAAGAGATTGAAAAGTTTTTTTTTTTTAAATCATTGTGTTAGAAATTGTACTTACGTAACTGTGGAAGCAGGAGTGGTTTCCTGCATAATTTATAACTTTCTACCGTGAATATTTTGAGGTCCATCAGTGCAACCACAAGCTTTAGTCGTAATGATTTTTGGTAACATTTTTACAGGGCCGTCAAAACCATTGTTGTGTGACCTTTTGCACTAACTTGTGCTTATATGGTCTAAACTTTGGTGGACCTTCAGTACAAGCCCGCTTTGAAGGTTTCGGATATTCCCAACCACGACTTCTGCAAGGCTGCCGTGCCTATTTCTCGGTCTCACTATAAGTCGAACATTGGGCTCAGTGTCGTGCCTTTGGAGAGACTTATATATCCAGCAGTGGACTATGGTAGGCAGATGATGATGATGATGAGTATAGGCTACAATTAAATACATTCTAACAAATATGTACCTTCTATTTGGTCACGGGGTGTCACCCGAGTCCTAAATTATAGGATACCATTGATTTTTACTGTATTTTATTTATTTTAACTGTTGTTTAAATCTACGATGTCGTTAACCAGTAGTAGTATTCACCGACATCTACCGTTAGTAAACTTCAACACAGTGCGGTGTTGTTTATTGTTAAAAGTTTTCCTTCATCGTTCGAAGCTGGTGATAAATCTAAATTTATACTGTGTGTGCATATGCAGTTTCAATAACATGCTGGTACTGAGGTACTATGTACTTTTAATGTTTATATGGAGAAGGTAATCTTGCACTTGTCAATCGGGCTGAAACTAATTTGACTTGTTTGAAGTCTTCTTGAGCTTGCCACGATATATGCTATAGGTCCATGGGCTTTATTTTATAAAGACATATTTATTGCTGCATTTTAGTTGTTTACAAACACTTACACAAGTCAATCTCTATTCTAGATGATGCCGGCTTTTCCTAACTGAATGACATCTTGAGAAGAAAGGCCGAAACAAACTCAGAGTCATTGCTTGTTTTTTTATGGCATTTCATTTTTTTTCATCTTTCTGTTATTTAATTACTTTTATTGCGATAGACCCTTAAATAGTACCTATGTTCTTACTTTTAAAAAAGACCACGGCAGCAGTCACATAATACATCTTATCATTACTAATATTATAAAGTTGTAGAGCACTAAATAACGCTGATGTAACCGCAGGCTCATCAAGTTTAAAATATACCTATAGTACAATAGCAATATATCTAGTACGCAGATGATACTGCTCTTAATCCGTGCGTCATAAACCTCTAGACGGCTCTTACGACGCCCCTGTTGAGTGGGGTTTCAGTACCAAGTGCCATTCACTATCAGCCGATACGGAGGTACTGCGAGTAGGTATATCGTTAGAAAAGTGTTTCAATTTTAGAAAATAGGACTTGAAAGTATTGATTTCTTCTTCTTCACGATTTGTACACATATTACTGTTTATTACCGGGTCGTGGCATTCATGGAAATAAAGGTAAAATACCTCTTGTTTGCCCCTATATTTCGGTGAGGATTACACCAGCCGTGGTCACGAATTGCCAGATACGTTAAAATAAATGTAAGTATTATAACCAATGATGTTACAAAAGTAAAAAGTAGTAGATATGTTATAGGCGTACCAAAAGCAGGACGCTAAACATAAGTGTGTGTGAAGTCGCGAGCCGGCGTCAAAGTGAAACTGACACATCTTGTCAACCGAAAATAAAGTAAAATATGGAGTTATCGATGTGTGCGTTAGTGTACCGTTTCTACGGAATATTGGATCCCCGATTTGTTGTTTCGAGTCTAGGTGTAATTTCTGTCAAAAGTTAGAATTTTTTATCAGATTTGAAAAATTGAGGAGAAATCCATTACTAAGAGGTAATAAAACAACACCACTAAATATTCTTTCTCTTAGCGTTATCCCAGTTTCAGTCTGGGGTCCGCTTACTAGTCTAACCGGATTTGGCTGAATATTAGCTGCTCCACAGAGCGACTGCCTATCTGACCTCCGCAACCCGAAGGGATAGCGATATTCCATGGTTTAGACTAGTGTCAGTTTATTTAGAAGGTACTTACGCCCTGTAACGACTGTCAAAGATCTTCATGACAACCGGGACCGACGGCTTAACGTGCTCTCCGAGGCACGGGACAAGCGATAATTAACAATTCAATACGCACATAACTCCGAAAAGTCATTGGTGCGCGCCGTGGATTCGAACCCGATACCCTCTGCATGGCAGTCTGTTGGTATATACGCGGCTTAAACAAATAAACAAGACCACTAAATACTCCATAAAAATCGAAGCTTTACTGTTTTATTCCTAAAACATATGTATAGCAAAACATTCGATTTAGCTAATAAGTACATTTCATATGTAAGGTTGTACATGTATTTGGCAAACGAGGAATTTATGCAGGCCTAAGTAGGGTAGCGGCAGTTTGGCTTTCGATATTGGAGAGGCTGCCAGTATTTCTCCATATATTACCTTCAGTATGCCTACAAGATGCTGTTGATGCCAGGGTGAAATATTGTAAAAAATGTTAGAGATTTTACGGTTTTGCACAACATTGTTGGAACTGATGATGGGGCGAATTTCAAAAGATAAGCAGTTTTGCTTAGTTGAGCTCGATGAACCTAAAATGCATGTGCCTGGGTGACCCTTTTTATAAAATATATTATATTAAGAAACTTAGTAAGTATACAAAAATTTGGTGTACAGAGAAACACAACGCGTTTTTTTGAAACCTAATGTTTTTTTTTATTTTTGGATCGTATGTTAACCTGTTGCCTTATACTTATACCTACCTGTAGCATCACATTACGTCAATACTTAATCACTTATTTGCAATCAACAATGTTGTCATAGATAGACCGTGTCGAGCACAGCAAACTCAGATAGAGGTTAGCTTGATAGCAAATAGCTTATTGTTTAGTCCGGCTGTATCCTTTGTTTCATTTAATCTCACCAGCAGCATCAGCTATTGCTCTACTGCTGGTTTCTTGATGTAGGTTCTTACCAGCCTGATGTTGGCCTCCCCTAGAGTACGCAACTTTGTTTACTACGATAAAATCCGTGCAAAAAGGAAAAACAATATGCACACCAATACAAAAAACTGCATGTCACTCTGATAAGCATTCGTAGGTAGTTAGAGCGTGAATCATCGGACAGTCACCACAGAATCAATCAATCCGCCATTAAATCTGCAATCAAATTACATTAACTGCAGGTTTTACGACTGTAACTTCTATTTATAACGGGTCCAAAGTCCACTTTGTTATGCTTTAGTAATTTAAGATGACTATGAAGAAATAAAATCTTAATTTGTTTGAATGGCTGCTTCTGGTGATGACGGACTATGTTGAAATATTGAATGAGTTCTTCGTATGAACTTCTTATATAATCTTATTCCCTCTTCTTAGACGTAAGTAGGATAACTACTTCTGACTACTAAATACCTTAATCGTGATTTTAAGATGAGTATACTCTCTAAAATGTAATAACGATATCACTTATGTCAATTTTGGCCTAGGTCTTTATCATTAGTTTTACCTTGTCCTTCAGCGACTTGTATAAATTGCGTGATATATTCTCGTATCCCGAAACACAATTTAAAACTACGATCAGTTATGTTTTCTTTTTAAGTTTGCGTACGACTCTTGCAGGTGTCTTTTGTGTAGAAACCTTATCAGAACATTCATTTATTTTTATTCAACGTCGTCGTCTAACCGTTCTCCACAAACATCGTTTCATATTTAGCCGTGCTCCTTATAAAATTTATGGTTACTGCTAAGATCGAGCAAAGCGTAGCGTGGCGTGACGTCATTTAAATTTAATGTTATGACTGCTACCTTTCGCTGCCTCACCTTCACTCCCTCTGAAATAAAATCGTAGCTCTTGTATTACAATAATCTTGACTGTCAGCACACTTCTATGCTTTCAGCGCTGTAGTCTGCATGATAGCTAGTCGCCACTCGCCACTGATATCACTCACGCCCTTCTAACCCTAACGTACGGATTAAAAAAATATACTCACCCTCTGCCCACTTCTCTTAAAGACTCATATATTTTTCCTTGCTCATTCTCTCTCTCTCTCTTGCTACACAGGCAAGAAAGAGAGGACGGGTGAATACCCATCCTCTAAATGATAATGATGATGATGATATTTACTATAACGGGTTACATATTAATATTAATCTATTTTATCAATAACGTGTTTATTGTATAATTTATTAATTTGTGACTAATAGAATTGGGTCAAATCATCATATTTGTCGGGTTACAAAGTTTTCGCGAGCCATTTTGATAACCTCACATTATATAAATGATCAGGTCAAAGGTGGTCTAATTTTAAATTATATTTATATATTTTTATCTCAAGTTATTTCCGGCCATTGAGTGAATGAAGCAGCTCATTGAGATAATGAAAATACTGGTTTGTTTTTATTACTAACGTTCTACTAATAAAAACTTATTAACCTACTGTAAGTTTAAGAGGTGTTTACGTGTAGTATCTATAGACATAAGTTTATTTATAAGTGTCATGCCTTATTGCTTGGAAATCAAATAGTTATACAAAGCGTCCGACACACCTGTAAAGAAGGTGTTTGTAAATGACAAAGCTTACAAATTAAGTTTAATTTGATACCTGCTTTACATTTTGTACTTTTTTACATAATACTTAATGGAACTTCCTCGTCTATTCTTGTGGCATGATAAGACAAGCTAATCAATCAAAACTAACCACACTAGAAACTATTGTAAGTCACTGTATCACTACTTTTATGGATAAAATTGCGTATAATAAACATCAGTGCTCGACCACAAAAGGTGTTCGAGTTAACAGCAAAATGACTGAGGGCCACACCCCCGTGATTTATAGAGCACTTTTAATTAGCCAGCTAAATGTTGGTACAGCCATGTGGTTTGCTTACGTCAGCAATACGTACCACGTTCATACTTTATACGCATGCACCTGCGCTGTGAACGTGTAATTAGCTAGATGAAGTGCCACTGGCTGGCCATGTGTTTTGTATACGCAAGCAACAGGGATGGATTCGCAAAGAATAGGTAGTGATAGTAGTCAATTTAAAACAGACCTTTCTGCTTTATTATTTTAGTTTACTAGTCTTCGCACGCGGCAGCACGTGCGAGTTCATCATTGCGATTGCCTATGTCACTTTGCGGTCTCATTACTAACTCCACACAAAAATGATACCACAACATCGCTTTGATCTTGCCTCTAGACTTGAAAGACAAACAAACCCATTATGTATGTCTAATAATAGTTTGGACTAGTATAGATATAGTGTTGATAAATTCACCTGTACGTTGAACGTATTTTCAATGCAAACTGTTAGATAATGGAGTATTTCCATCGCTACGGCGCGAGTGTGAAAATACGTTTCTGCTATTTTGCTTTTTCAGAATAAAGGCACACGTTGAATACGTCACATAAGGTCGGACAATGCAATCGACGGATCGATCTTTTGTTTTTTTTTTACCTGTTCTATTCTAATGCATACTATTACGATTCTATCTAGTAGCGCTAAAGGTGATAGGAGACGTGTAAAGCTATCCAAAAACGTATTTTGAAGATGTTTTTACTAAAGCTACTGGTTAAAATCATTCCTTCGAACATTGAATATTATCGGCTTACTTACTATTCATATCCATGTGTAAAAAGTGACAATACGCAATATTGTTATCATGGTCAACACTAACGCATCCTGAAAGATACGACGTTGTTCAATCATTCTTCTCATAATTGTGCTATTTACTACGACAGCATTATTCCAAGTAATGACTCTATTTAAATAAGTATGAAAAATATTGCCTTTTCCAGTGTAAAAACTTATCTGCTAATTATTATAAATGTAGGTATATCTATTTGCTTACAAAATAAATTCGGGTCTTAATCGCGTACAATTGATGATTAAGACGTATACAAATCGCGAAAGTTTAAAATCTATTTACTTTGTTTGTTTTTCTGTATTATCGTAGACAGGATACATTATGCTCATCTTAATATATAAAATCCTTGCGTTACTTACTGACTGACAGACACGCTACAGCCGAAACTATTGGGCGCAGGAAGCTGAAATTTGGCATGTTTGTTCCTTGGCGACCGTAGGGGTGCACTAAGAAGGGATTTCCCGAAATTCCCACAGGATCGGCCAAAACGGGTAAATTTAAAAAAAATGCAGGCGTAGCTGCTGGCATCCTCTAGTTGTTTCATAACTTACGTATTACATAGTTTCATAATAAGAGCTTGTTATATCCGAGCTACTGGCTTTTACACAAACTTTCAGAACAACTTTTCAAGTAGACTAATTCTGTTTTATAAAGTTACTTAATAGTTTCAACAGACAATTTACATGAAAGCTGTCTCCAGTAAATTGTGTTTTGTTGCGATAATTGAAAACTTTACGAAGACAAATAGGTACTAGGTTGCAAAATGTCATTCATTTGACCGTCCTGTCGGTATAGCCTTTAATGATCTAGTATTATTCGGTCGATCTAAACTTCTCTTTCAAATGCTGAGAAAAAAATAAGAGTGATCTGTACGGATTTATAGAAAAATGCGCAGGTATGTAAAATATTTACATATAAACGAAATTAACAAGCTTTTTTTGGGATATATACTTAATTTCGGCAGTATCGCTATCGCCATTATTAGTATGATTTCAGAAGCACAACTAAATTAAAGTTTAGATACATATTCATATCATCAGCTATTAATATATCTCCTATCATTTGCTTTAGCCTACTGCCAGCTATTACTTAGTATCATTCCATATTGTTTCATTTTAGTATCAGCAATTTGTTACACACATGCATAAATAGACAGATTAGAATTGTTTGATGGAATTAGATGCGGCTTTAAACATTGCGCAAAGTTTTCGTTAATTTGTTTTTGCTGCTACCTGTAAAAATAAAACTAGTACATAAAATATTTTATTAACATATCATCCATGTAACGAGTGACTGCCACCGTCAGCCAGTGGCAATATAATTATTTTTTATGAATACATCACGGGGTGTGCAATAAGTCGGCTCGTAAACGTCCAGCTGCGTAATACACCGCAATGGACACAATAAGATACCGTTTTATGTGGACAATATAACGTTTATTGTTTCTTACGCACTTATTGCGGCGGTGCCTGTATTTTAATAAAGGAGAGGTCGTTTGATGGACCACAGGATGGAAGAAGAGTCATGTCGAAGCATCGATATAATATATTTTTTGTCCTCGCAGTGGAAGGAAATCCCATTTCAGGCCCGTTCACCACTGGCTAGCCCCTAGGCTTCGGTGTCATCACTCTTTAGCGGTTTACATTTGGGGCCTAGTCACTTAAACCCATCGTAGTATGCACTTCTCGTAGCGCTGCAGTCACGCGAATCTTCCTCGGTCATTTTGTTGCGACCCAGCTAGGTTGTAGGACAATTTCAAAAGCAACGTACAATCAAATATCCCATATATTTGATTGTATGTTGCTTTTGAAATTGTTTGTTGGCTGGGTTAGAGTTCACAAGCTTCCTGCTTCTTCGGTTTTTCTTGAAAACATACTCTATGCGACCACATAATATAGACATCACTTTGTGCACGTGTACACATGTGCCCGTAAAGGTCATTCTTATCCAAATTTTAGCTTTGTGACATTGTATGCGTGAATGCCCTGAATATACGAAAGGATATAATAGTTCACAAGCTGCCTGCTTCTTCGGTTTTTTTCTTGAGAACATGCTCTTTGTGAGCAGATAGTATAGACATTAATTTATTTAACCATGTGCTCATGAAGGGCATTCTTATCCAAATTTCAGCTTTGTGACATTGTATGCGTGAATGCCCTGAATATATCAAAGGATATAATAGTTGATTGATCCATACCAACCCGATTTTATTGCCCTTTTTGGCGATTGTGGATTGGATAACATTGAAATCAAAGTGTCTACACAATTATTCGTTGCCTTAATTATGCTTGGGCCAGCTTTTTCCTTTCTCATTATACTCGTAGTATATAGTATGAACCACAAGTATAATTACGTGATCTACAAGACGAAAGAATATGCTCCCAGACCCGGGAATCGATCATAGGACTGGTGGAAGCAGTCTTTAAAATATTTTTAAACATTTACATACGTATAAACGCATCGTTGTAAAGACACGAGATTGAATCGAAATAGAGAACGTTCAATATACTTTTTATATTATATCACATGGTTAATAAAGTGTAATGTTGATGATGAAGCAGCAACCACAACGACGTGTTATCGTATTTTAAGATCAGTCTCCTGGATAAATCAAACCGATTCTTATAACAAAGCATCGTTTTGCCTACTATAATACATCTCGCAAACGACTTCCGTGACTCGCGAAAAATCATTAATATTTCAAAACGTCTGACAAATATTTCAAATTTACGGAATTACCGTCCCGTAAAGAAGCTGTCACCGCATATTTTCTTATTCAATCTGTTTGACAATTTTTGCTTCCACCAGACTCAATGTATTATAGATATTAACTTGAAAATGTTTGAGTGTTTGATGTTATTATTTTTTTATTTATTTCGTTATTATTTATGTATTCTTCAGATTGGAGAGCCTTTTGTTGTGCTGTAAGACTTCGAGATCTCATAAGCGATATTCTCTGGTTATCTTAACATCATAGTTATCAGTTTAAGGAGTCCAATGGACACATTACCAACAGCCACTGCGTACAATATTTATTATACGCACCTTTAATATATTAGCTTAATAACAATTAATATTTTGTCGCAATAACAACCCACCTACACACGTTTTTGACAACTGACACGTTAATAATACATTGTTTCGTTCACATATACATATGTCCTTCTCCCTTTAGCATATCAGTGCATCCCTGTCGTATGATCGTGTGTAATCAGCGTAAAGTGCGACCAATTTCCACGCGAGCGAATCCACGGTCATAGTCTAGTTCCGTATGTGTTTTGGCACGAGTAGTCCGAGAACCGGCGACTCACTAGCTATGACGAAGGAGAAAAACTGCGAAAACATTCTGAGATTGACATTGATGAATTCTCTGCTAAGAACATTTCTCGGTAAACATGTTACTGCAAATGCCGGTAAATAAATAAATGTTATAATGGTTTGTATCAGTAGCGTTACTGAGCATGATGTGAAGGCAAATCATGCTCGTGAGCGATATCGTCCAAAATTGTTTGTGTATTCGTTGTGTTGTGTTCATGATAGCTGTTTCTCATGATATTACTAAGAATACTAAAGGTTGTTAGATTTGTCCACCCTCATTTCTCAATAAACATTCTTTAAATCGGGCTCGTATTTTTGACGTTAGTCCATTTAAACATACAAACCAAATAGCCATGTACTTACTTTTCCAAAGATATGCAGTTTTGAATTTGTTTGTGATATCTTACCCAGCTAGTTTCCGAACTTTATTTTGAAAACAACACATTGTCTTGTAGTATCCCATAGACAATAACATAGAACTTGAAAACAATTTCATGGGGTAAACGCCTCCATAGCAAGTCGCTACCCCCGATCGTCACATATTCATGAGTTCATTACAGACAGATCGATAGGTTGCCTACATGACTGGATTGATGGACGGTATGCCGACCGATGACCTAATTATCATAAGTGTGTTATGATACTTATGATATAATTGTCACATACATACGTAACGGTATTACAGTCTTATGTAGTTATGTATATGTAAAACGCATAGCAATACGATAGTTACTGCTGAAGAATTTTGCATTTTTGGAAAATAGCATATGTTACTGTGTAAAAGACCGTATATTATTAGAATATATTTTCATTGATAAAGCTTACCAATGTCGGTTGATAAATATTAGAAATATGTTTTTCTCTCTATAATAGGTACACAGAAAAACATCGGGGTTTTACAACCACTGTCGGGACAGGCTGGGTGATACCAAAGTCGATTGGTAAATGTTGGTTTTGGGAATAAAACGCATGAGAATTTTTGTATACCTATTGGGTTTTCTTATAAAACCCTGCAGCCAAAAATAGGAGCAGTGCGCAGTGCGCAGCACCTCATCGGAATAAGCTGTTGGTATTCGTTAGCCGCTTTTACCTCAAAATTCTAATTAATCGTTACCTTAATCAATTAGCCAACAATTTATAAACCAACGGAAACCTGAATAATATTTTACGTACAATATTGCCCAACCCTAAAACTTATCTTCAGAATAAATTATTATCAAAACATACCGCAATTAACCCATGTTTTGATGCGAAGATCTCACTTTAAATATATTAAAATAATGATGTAGCCGGGTCTTAATTACTGCGAGATCGTGTGAAATATCCCGTGGTGTCCGGGGTCTAATGAAACCGAACATCTCTATAACGGCCTGGTCACGACCTACAGCGGCGAGCGGCAGCGGCAGCGATTTCCATGTACTTACATGACGAATTTACTCTGTCGCGACCGCCCGCGCCGCCGCGATGGAGTAAAGCACACCATGTTTATCGAAATCGCTGCCGCTTTAGGTCGTGACCGGGCCGTAACAGCTATGAAGGCCTAGTCTGTCTGTACGTCGAGTTTAATTAATACTTAGTACGTGGTGTTAATGTTAGGTCGTTATTGAACTTGGTTGTACTTAGGTAGTTATGTTCAAGTAGGTATACATTAGCTACTTAGTCACGTGCTCGTTTGGTTCAGTTTATGAGGTAAGTATAGACAAGGTTTACGAATTAGTGATGTGCCGAGTCGCTGTTTTGATGGATCGAGTCAACTCGAGTCAGTTTATCCGGTATTCGAATCATGACTCGATTCCCTGATTCGAGGCAAGTACTCGAATTCTATGTTTGGTATTCGAATATTGACTCGAGTCCAGCTGGACTCGAGTCTAGAAATTCGAGCCCAGAATTCGAGTCTGAAAATTCTAGTCCAGAACTAGAGTCCGATTTTAGAACAAAAGGGAAAAATGAAAAGGAGTTAACTTCAAACAGCGTGTAGCTTAGGTTAAGCCTTATGACACAACAATAATAAATGTAGGGATGTATTGAAGAATTGTCAATCTGAGTCGAGTAAATAATAGGATGAGATTTTTTTAGGTGATTTAACAAATTAGTTGTGTTTATGAAATCTTTAAATACGGAGTCACAGTTTTTGCACTTTATTTTACTGCCATCCACTTTCTCACAACACTTCCATACACCTAAGGTTCTTTTCGGCGTCATTCTAAAATAAAGTTAATTACAATCTAGTCACTTCACTTCCGGTATTAATAAACAATTAAATAAATTCACTCAGTAGAACTAAGTACTCACAATAACTGCTAACTGACACAAAAAAAAGAAATCAAAACAAAAAGGTGCAGGTTCAAACTCGTTTGTATTATTAGGCACGCGCCACTTCATTGCTTAAGTAAACAGTTTGCGAGTACGAGCGACTTAACCAAACTCGAATACGAGACTCGAGTCAGTTGGACTCGCATAAATAGAATCGAGTTAGCGAGTACGAATCGATTCTTCCTGACTCGAGTACCGGAATCGAGTCCGGCGTACTCGAATCAAAATAAATTGGTATTCGAGTAGGCGAGTTCTAAGCAGGAATCGAGCCTGACTCGAGTCAAATCGTACTCGGCACATCGCTATTACGAATGTGATGTGTGGTTGAGAAAAAGTCTACTCTGATTATAATGAGTATACTTCCTCCTTGAAATAAGTACCTAATAAGAATGTAAGTATCATCAAACATCTCGAACTTTCGGAGGAATCCCAATATTTGAAGTCAGGCTCTTCAAAGTCTAGTGTTTTCTTCGGTGGACTAAATACTATTTACAGCGCTATGTACATAATAAAAAGTAAATCGCCTATAAAAAACAACACTGTCGTAAACACAAATTGTTTTCTGGCACTCGATATGAAATTCTTTGCGCATTTATTCTTAGAATATAAATACATACATCATTGACAGCAATGTTCGTATCGCGAATATCATTTAATATCATTGTAGCGTTTGAGTGATCAATGAAATTGATAGGGATTGGCAAACGACAAGGACCTAGATGCCAATATCACGATACCAATTGAAGCGCAATTGTCGACAGGTGCGTTACATCGCAGACGTCGTGTCTCCGCTGACCAATAGTCTATTTAAACTTGAGAAATTGTATATTTATTATTTATATTCTAAAATAGGTCATACATATTATATTCTAGTAATTCTAGTATCACTGTCTAGATTAACACAGGTACAAAATAATTTCCAAAGTCAGCCAAGACCTCGATCTCTGCCATTCTGTATAAAACCCCTGACTTCGACAACAGTTTGTCATTGCCCGTAGACGTGCAACATGTACCTTAGATAAGCGAATTTCATTATTATATTGAAAGTAATGGATAATTTCTCAGCGTTTTAAAAAATACAGAGTTGTTTACTTACCTAAACACCAACAAAATACACGAATTATTTCTTTACTTGAAAGTTCTCCATGATATTCTAATAATACTAGCTCAAAGAATTTGACGAAAATTGCCCAGTGTTTGACAACATTCTTATTATCCACTAGAATTCTTGCACGCATAGCATATTATCCTATCCTAGCTGCTCATTTACCATCTGTTTAGAATACCGAGACCAAAAATACACGTGACAATATTGATTTTACAATATCAATCAAACAATAATGGAACAATTTATCTTGGAACATCGGTTCAATTATCCTGAATATCCGAGAGCTTCCTTCACCCGTAACGTGGTTATCGGCTACACTCTTTCCATCAGCCTGGCTAATCACATTTATCCTCCAGAGACGGTCACTTAGCGGTTCAGACGGTGGAACACTTAATAAGGTTACTCGGCATGATATTAAAAGCTTTCTTATGTACTATACGTGCCTTCAATTGCCATTATTTTGTTAATAAAATTGAGTCGTTGTTTTTGCTTTAAGTAAGAGGAAAATATTTGCGCCTCAGTGCTTTTATAGAGAGACTACACGTATTCCAATGTTTTGTTTATAAGACACAAACAAAGCTTTTGCATTTTAAACTTTAAAATATATCGTGAACATAGCATGGACACCTACACCAAGACAAAGATGTTTTTACGAACAAACGTTCTTTCGCTTGAACATCAAGCTTCCAAGCTGCTCTCTCGACAAAAGCGATATAGTTTATCTTCTAACAGGTGCAACGGAGCATAGTGTCCCTATATCTTTATAAACAGAGTCTTGATCATCCGTTTGTCAAGATGTCTGCCAACGTACGTAGAACGATATTGGTTTGTGGTAGGTAATCTGGTCATTGTTTCTAGACGTATGAGTATAACGTATGACCAGCCTTATCGGCCGTTCTGTCTCATTAAACACATTAAGATCTATGTGCGGCCGCAACGCGCGCTGTTACCTCTGTATCATTCGAAATATGATATTATAGTTGAACTAAATCATTATATCAGTGTAAAATAAGCGTGACAACGAACTCTACGCTCCATTTGCGCTATTTGATTTTACTTTGGAAACTGGTCTTGGATTTTGGGTGAAGAGTAAATGTCCCATTTTGAGTTATGCTGAAAAATCCATCCACTCATTTGTATAAAGCGTTATAGAGCCATTACGCACTGTCGACTGGTCGCCGGCGACTCAGTCTCTCGGGGATCTAAACATAGGCAACTAGGGCCAGGAGACCAAGCCGAGCGACAGTATTCGAAGTACATTCATGCAGAATGGACGTCGAAGAAGTTGCAATACTAGCGCTACTAATTTTAAAAAGAAAGAAAATAAAAGAAAAGCAAAAGAGAGTTGGGTACATCCTTTGTTACAAGAACGAAGATTAAAAGGAATGTTTAAAATATTTTATGAAAACATAAAAAAATTCCCTCGTAATTTTTTGAATTACGCAAGAATCAAATTCAAATCCCGATTCTATTCGTCACTCGATAAATCCCAAATAGCTTTTCGGGATTGTAGTTCCAAAATAAATTTATCCGTATCGAAAGCCCAGGCCACTGTGACTGTGAGTGACGTCCAGTTGTTACGATAGTTACTCGCAGTGCGAATGCTTCCATTTGAAGCCGTGTTACTATTGGTCGCCGGCGACCGACAGTCGCTTACTCACTACTACGCGGCGAGTCGTCGAGTCGCGCGGGCGACCGTCGACCAAGTGCGGAAACACCTATTTAATCTATAGTAAGTAACAGTCGCCGGCAGTAGCCGGCGACTGTTACTTACATACAACCATTAAGAGCCAATACGCACTGTCGACTAGTAAGTCGACAGTGCGTATTGGCTCTTAATGGTTGTGTGAAAAACATACAAATCCATGAGACTGCAATTAGTGAAATAATATTTTACACATACCATACTGTTTACACCATACCGATTCGTGATACTATGAGTATGAACAAGTTCAAAATTCTCTGTAATGCTCGAATCCAACATAAAGTAAGCTTTTTCCATCCTAAATAAATCAGTAATGAGTAAGACTACCGCTAAAATTATAATGTTTAAAAACATAATTAACCAACCGCCCAATTAGCGTTACCTGTGCAAATGTGTAAACAGGGCCAAATAATGGCATCGCTTAAGACAACTTTGTCTTTGTTGCCCGATAGAGGTACCAGAGGGACAGGGTGTTGTAATAACGGAGTAACATCTGGTGTGACTACGAGGCGCAAATTGCTTGTGGAATGATATTTATCAGGCCTACGTCAAGTTTGGCTTAAGCTTGTCACTGGTCGTGATTCATCTTAGTTTGTAAAGGTCGGAACTGAAGGCACGTGTGCGGCACCAGTTGTTGTGTTTCTCCAACTATAGGGAGAATCGTCTGATTAGGCTAGGTTTTCGAACCTGGTAGATATTGGCTAGATAAAGGTTTGTCGAGAACTTGTACATATAGTAATCATTGTGAAATTACTATAAGCGTGATTCACGATCTTCAATAGCCTGTTGTCTTCGTAGTTTCGTTGGTTTCCGTTAGATGGCGCCGTGACTATGTTTTAACCATTGTAAGAAAGTTTACGTCAGTTGTAGTAGCTACCGCTACTTAAGTATGTATGTCTGTATGAATTTGGTATACCTATTCTTGTTCTAAAAAATATATTTGCATCATGGGACCTGGAAGTGTGCCCAGTAGATACTTTGTTTACGTACTATCGCTAAATTGTTCAATAGAACATAAGATACGTGCAAAATATATGTCACGCCTAGTTTAATGCAATTTAAGAAACAATGCCAAGTCTCTACGTACGGAACTATGTGTTGTTGTTCCGACAATTTATTAGCTAAACAATGTTCTGTTTTCGTCATTTGAAATTAATACGGCGTGCTAAAGAAATAGTCGCAAAATACATAGTGACAATAATATTTAGTATTAAAAGCTGGTCGTTGCAGAAACTCTACTTGAACTTGGCTTTTTACTAGATAGATAAAGCAGTCAAATTCAAGTAGTATGTACTTACTTCTTTTTGATGAGATTATAGTATCAAAGTATATTTCATATAATTTAATTTATCATCCTTAAAGACATAAAACATATTGTAATACATTGTGATTACAATATAAAACGTATCGTTAACTAGCCTTCATATAAATCCAACTTTACAATCGCAGGTCCAGTTTCCAATTAAACATATTAATGTCCTCGACATTAAATTCTACATTTTCTACTGTATAAATAATTCAAACCGTCTGAACTCATTCATTACAATCAGTTGATCGTTAGACCACCGATTTGTGTAAGCTCAACGGTTTACAACTTAATCCCACCTTTGTCGATTTAATAATTTAAAGGGCTAACAGAATTGGAGATTTTGAATTTATTTATTGAGGCCACTTGAAGGGTATTATTATTGCGGGCGGCCCAATATCGGTCTAAGTTGAGAGCCTTGGCGTAAACCTATGTCCAGTAGAGGATTTCTTTTGGCTTATATGATTATGATGATGATGAAAAGGTCATAATGTAGCTACTAAGTATTATAGTTAGACTTTGAGGTAACTTATGTTAAACTTCGAAGCTAAGGATCACTTTCCAAGTTACTGTTATATTAAAATAGTTCTCCCTAGCTTAAACTGCCAAGGCTAAGTTTGTGAAGAAAACTTCATGTTTTATGATACTCCTTAATGTTCTGGAAAGTGCCAGCAAACTGCAAACGTGCTATTATTTATCGCAAACTTTATCATTAGGTATAAGAGGAGCCATGAGTCTCACGGCATGAAGTTTATAAGTGCTTATAACATCTTTATGCTTGATCTGCTATGCCAAGAGTTCACATAGTCGATTAGTAGTTAAAAGGAAAATTATTTAGGAATTGTCTACTGTTCTGCGATTTAGGCCCACAGTCGTATCGGACATAAGCTATGGCTATCGGAATACATATTTTCGAAAGCGTTTAGGTTAAAATACAGCGTAAAGTTAACCTGACCTCTCTGCCTTTTACCTTTACAGTCACGACGCTATGATCAGTAATCAATGTATGACTCAGTATTCATAAAACACACAAATAGCTTCATTAGCGTAAAGGCTGACAAAAGCTTCAAATACCCTCACAAATCTCAACCATTACCAGTATTTCACACATAAAACGCTTTTACGAAGCAAATCAGCTTAATACCCAACCACATTTGAAATGTAAAATATTTCTCCATTCGCTGAAAATATTCAATATTTCGGTCTCAATCGAATCCCGTTGACATCGGGATTACGCATTAACCGTTTTACATATCATAAAGCTTGTACATTTGTAAATAATTTCAGTACATTCATCATTTATCGGAAACCGATTCAGGTCGCCGGGGACTTGTATATTCCGGAGTGTCGATTGCAAATTGGATGTCTCACTCCAATTTGTCATGTTCATGCTAGCGTTAAGTGGGAAGTAGTGATGTGCACGGTCTCGGAAATCTCGACGTATTAATCAGTGGGTATGCAATTTGAAGTGAGCACTCGTTAGATGGAATGCTGGGTCCTTATCTGTGGCGAGGGTTTTAGAATTGACTGTTGACTGCGAACACAGACGCGAAATTAGCTGAGTAGAAAATGCTTCGGTTGTTATTTCATGCGAACAAGTATTGAACGTTTTTGTGTTATTTGTTTGGTAATTGGGTGATGATTTTTACTTTATTGAATATTATAAAATTATCTAACTACCTAATTGGGTGTCTAAAGAAATTCTGCTGTACTTAAAAGCCATGACTGTGTGATACAATTTAAGCGATCTAAACTAAATCCAAACTATAATATTTTTAGCGTTTTATTTGAATTATTGATAGAGACGAAGAGAAGAAATAAAATTTAATTGATAATAACAACAAATCTGCCATGATCGGCTTGGAATTTATTTATTATACTCTCATTCTGAAAAGTTCACCGAGACATCCACGAAATAATTGGATATTCCCTTCCATGGAGTTTACCAACCTTTTTTACGGATAAATATTGACCTTTGAAATAAGCATTCTTTTGTTTGCGTTTCCCGGTGTGTTTGGCCAGTAGGTACATCTCTATCTTGAACGCCACATCCCACCGAGAGTATGGGAGATGGAGAAGGCTTTTTATTTTCATACGTTTGTTCAATTGCTTTTTATTGAAACTACAGTGCTCCCGGTTTGTGTATGATGTTTGACTTGTTTACCTGTATGACTTTATATAAAATCGTTCTTTTTTTATTTAAAGCCTCGTATTCATTAGGGGATATTTGTCCCGCGACCTTGTCGCCCGACACGAATTCTACGTGTTGAGCGACGTCGCAGGGGACATCACAGGCGACATCTACGTGTCGGGGAACAAGTCGCTTGTCGACGCTCCGATAGCATCGACCTTGCGCGACTTCGTGTCACTCGACAGTTTCCGACGGCATTTGACTTGTGAGGACGTGTGTTGCTATTTGTTCCGCGACTACCCGCGATATAGCACACTTCGTTGGTCCACACTACCAACGAAACTGTGTTAACACTTAGGCGACATCTTGATCACAATGCCGGTATGTGGACGAGCGAAATGTCGGTCGACATTGTCGCGGGACAGTCGCACGTAAATGTCCTGCGACTGTTCGCGATAAGTCGAGCGACTTTGTACCCTAGTGAATACATGGCTTAAAACTGAGCTCTTGTTCGAGCTGTTTCCATATAGTCCTATCTTCAGCCAGCACTTTGACCTCTTAATACAACGTTACTTTTCCTTTACTTGACCTATATAAGTCCTTCTGGGACTGTATAAACTCCATTTAGTAGTTCATATTCGTATTTAGCACCGCAGTAGACAGCTACTCAGCTACAACTTTAACTAATTAAAAGTTTGTTATTGCTTGTGCTCGCTTTCTCACTCACGTGTTGAGGTTAGTTTGGGATGAAGTCTGCACAAGGACGGGCGCCCCGTGTCTTGCCAATGCTCACGTCTTTATGTTTAGAATACTAGCTGGGCCCCGCGGTTTCACCCGGTGTTCCCGCTTAGGGCTCTTTGTCTTACTTGTAAAGTTTGCGGCGTTATGTTATACAGCCCAAAGCCTTTCTTATTGGTCTGCTAGATTCCATAATATTTTAAAGCCATTCGTTTGATTTAAAACAATAGTGCGTTCAAACGTAGGCACACTTCAGCTTTATTTTACTTATCTTCAATATTAATAGTATATCAGCGTCATAATTCTCTACCTCTAAATTACCTGTATGCATAATTTTCTTTTATAAAGCTTTAATAGAAAGTAAATTTCAAAATGTCAACTTGAGGCTTCACCATTAGTCGCGGGATTATATCATGACATATGAATAGGCTTTAATCCCAAAGTAATTTACTCTTCGATACGAGCAGACAAAGAGTAAGCTCATTACAGATTAGCTACATAAACTATCTATGTCTACTAGCCGACATAAGCCTAATAACAACATAGAGACCATATTGCAAATAAAGGTCTTGACTCAAAACCAGACATGGCCTTTCTAGCAGTGACAGTTTTTGGCTCCAAACGACGGGTAAAGATTTTGCACAAATGTTTCTTTACACACCTTTGGCCCGGGGCCTCTGTACCTTGGGGGCCCTATGCCCTTGCCCTGTAGACCTCTTATAGACTCCACTTCTTATCCGACTATGGTGAAGTTAAAAGGATGGATACCAAATATTTTGAGAGTCTATGTATGTAACTAGCAAATGGATTTTAATTTTTGCAGTGTAATTTTTAGTTAAATTAACGAATTTAAGAGACGGATGCTTTATAGAACACAGCAACAGAACAGCTAAGGCTAGTTCTAAACTCCGAACTATATTTACTACTTGTTTCGTAGTAAGGCCTTTCGTAGCACAATATGACTTCATGAATATATCAATAGCGATATAAACTAATTCTGGGTCCATTCCGAGGTATATTATACCACCTACATAGCCTCGTGGAAACACTCATTGTTTTAGTTATAACTCTAGCTAGCTATGTCAGTGATGAATAATATATGTAGCTAGTGCGTATTTTAGTTAGCTGCCAAATTGTTACCGCTTCTACAATGTTTAACACTTATATGTTTGTTTTGTTCGAGTGAAACTATGCTGATTGCTGTTTTATTTTGAAAAACATGTATTCTTATATTGAGTCGATGCAGTTATTTTAGATCTTGATGTGATAATGGACTGTCAGTTTATGTGTCTAGAAATGTCCAGAAACGTCTGACTAAATAGATGATGCTTAGTCTATATTGATTTTTGTATAATAATTTGCTGTAGAATCTACAGTCTACTATTTGGATGTTATTGTATAAGCATATTATGTATATCAAATTGTATTACCAATTACCCTTTGTTGGTTTGTCGAGTAGGTACCCGGTACATAGGCACTGTTACAAGCGCCATGGTCATGGATGTAAAGAAAACATGATTCTGAGTTGTCCCGATGACTAACGGGAGTTTTCCGTAGTGAATCAACTGTGTTGTTTGCAAACATTTGTTATTGACGATAAACCCTCCCTGTAGAAAAACATGTTTATCTACAATCCAGGTCGATATATACCTAGTTATCGTTATATCTGCAATCGAAACTCATCTAACAGCTGAAATCAATATTCGATCTATCCATTTTTATTGAGATTGTAGATACATATATGACATAAGCTCCATACAAAATATGTGAAACATATATCTCGAATCTTCAAATCCATGGATAGATCGTATATTGCAACCGGCCGTTAACAGACGATCAATGAGGACTGCTTAATTTGTAGTTCAAAATTATTCAAAAGGTTCACTATGATTTCAAGTAGCGTACGTCGATAATTAAATTCAATTGCAGCCGTGCACACTTAGTGGAGGTCATTGACCCCGTCGTCTAAGAGCAACAAACTGACACACTTGCAGGTGATACTTCCGATTAATAAAGTTTGATTAAAGCGATCGCTTCGGATTGTGTACCGGTATTATGCAGTATGTAAATGAGATAGCAATAGTATGGGTTCAACTATTTGTGCGGAACTACTCTATAGTCTTGAAGCAAAAGTTAGTTAAAGTGAGCCTCCTTCTACCAGGGGTGCTTTTTAGTAAATGTATGAGAAATATAACCGTCAGCAATCAACTCGAATGCGATCAATTAGTGCCCAAGCTCGGACCATTATAGACCCCCAGGAAGCGCATTATTCAAGCCTTATCTATGTAAAAGACATCATTATACGTAGACTTACGTATCTTTCTGTGTCTAAAGTACGTAGAACAGATGTTGAATTGGAATAGGTATCAATCTTCTTTGAAGAGTTATTTGAAAAGCCTTATTTTAAGGTCTGGTATTATGATCCCCTAAACCTGCCTGCTTACGAGATATCAAACAACGGAGTGTGTAGAACTGTAGATATACCTTACTTTTACATTTTTTTATTCTTATGTAGATATACATAACTAGTTGGCAATCGTAAAAATTGCCTCACTCGAATGCACCGGGAGTTCGTGACCCTTTTCGTCTGAGGCCCGTGACATTCTGCCCATGTTGCCAACCTATAGTTACGCCGCTGTTTGATCTATATTTTTATATTAACGTGTGTATGTTTATATTGTCAACAGAAGAAGAATGCTACCACTGCATGGCAAGCTTGGTGGCGTCCAAGGAGAAGATGTTCATCACACAAACGAAACTACTCAACGAAGTCACATGGAAGACTGTTATGCAGATAGCTAAGAAACATGCCGTAAGTAACACCTACATACTATTTACATATAAACTAAAATACTGTACCTACGATATTGATATTACCGCCTCTTTAGTCGCCTATTATTGTATGGGTATCTCGAAATTGAGAGGCTGAGGTTTACAAAATAATATGCACAATCTTCATACGTTCAGTTACGCCAATTACGCCTACAGGGATAATCTGAGATGTATTACACCCACACTTTGTGTAGCTGTATTTTAAGGAATCTTTATTGAATCCAATAAATGATAGTAATGCTAGTTCTATTTAAGAATCACCAACGAATTTCCATTCAAACCAGTAAATAACTTTTTGGCAGAAAAGAAATTACACTCAGCAAAACTTTTGCTGAAATCATAAAAATCGGTATCTACAAAAAGCACCCCAATTCGAACGAAACGAATCAAACTACATAATTATATATACCTAAATCAATTAGCCATTAATAACATAAGTTTAAAAAAATGCGTAGAAAACCCTTGAATTTGGTCCTAACGAGCCGTCGCGTGCCGTCTACAATCGCACTAATAAATCTGCCTTTAAATTATTCCTTAAGCTCCTTACATCTTTGTCGTGCTACTGCGTGCCGAGCAAACAAATGATACAACTTTGTGTAGTTTATGACTTAGTTGGGTAATAATACAAGAGAAATATTGTAGACGACATCTATGAATAGGTATTGTCTGCGAGGCTTCTTATTGTTGTCTTATGAAAAATGATAGTGAAGTACTTAAGTCAGTGCGAAGTGTTTGGCTGTCACCTTTGATACCACAAATTTTGCACGTGTAAGATACCTAATTGGAAGAATTTCGCCATTGTTTATAAGAGTGAGTTGAGTTATGTCAAGGGCCTTTTCGTACTTAGTCCTATCCGGATCTGGGCGTAAAAATGTAAAGTTTGATTTGACGTTCGTAAATGTTACTCTGTTAACTAAATTTAATAAATAATATGCATTTGAATTTGTAGGCAGTTTAAATAGGTCTCAAAATAATTAAAAGCTGACGTTCTATATGATCTCTATCCCGTTTGACATAGCTACATAGGTTCATTTCGTATGTTTCTCCATGTATGGTTAAAGTACCAATGTCCCAATGAAAATGTCTTAAAACAAATGACATAAACATAATTTCGTTAAGCAATACTTGATGAACTTTCGGTTGTGGTGCACAACTTATTTAAATGTCACAAAATACTGTAGTTTATACCTTAGATGTGTTAGTTAGGCGATTAATACTCAATCAATAAACTTTAATGATTTAACCACAGTATAAAGACCATACAGTAGTTTGACGCCTTTGATCTCGTAGAAAAAGCCGACAACGTCTAGACAAGGGTAAGTAGGCTAGGGCTGCCACATGTAAACAATACCTACTTATTTAAACACCGTCTATTTATTTTAGAAAAATATTACAATTGCTACGCTACATGAATAATATAGTATAAAACACTTATCTATACATATAAATAAAATTGGAGTATCTGTTTGTAATATTAAAATAACCGCTTTTTACTAAATGCATATGGATGTATATACGGTACATACACCGAAATGACATTTTTTACAATTTTTGTCTGTCTGTCTGTCTGTTTGTTCTCGCTAATCTCTGGAACGGCTGGACCTATTTTGACGGGACCCTCACTGGCCTGATGTACCAAGGAGTAACTTAGGCTAAAAATTAACCGGGTACGCGAAGAAGTTCCCTCAGCACGCGGGTGAAACCGTGGAAAACAGCTAGTTTATTATATTACAATAATTAACGATAAATAATTATTATAAAACACGTTGCATTTTTCGTGCGTTGACAGATTTGCATACAAAGTGTCAGTCAGCACCTATTTCATATCGCAGGTGTCGTGGGTGGCGGTTAAGAACATAAAGCATTTTTCGTACAAACCAAGTTAAAATAAAGCGATTGGCATAGCGGTGGTTTAATGGATGGTTAACCTTGGGATCAGCTTGCAGAGCCTATGTTATCGATATGAAGTATTTTGCAGATTTTTTTCGTGCAAACTACGTTAAGGTAAAGCAATAGACATCACGGTAATTTTATGGATGGGTGACCGGGCTATGAGATTACGGAGAACATTTGTGGGGTTTATAAAAGGGGGCCAAAAATATGGTTATTTTTGAGCTAGGATGCGCCATTACCAAGATACATAATAATATGTGATAGTTACTTACCTAATACGAAGGTACTAGGTACTTATTGAATGAAATTAAAATCACACCAGAATCGAATATTACCTTACAACGCATATTTTCTTACGTCTGCCATGTTGTTTACGTACAATAATTGCTACTTTATTCTGTTATTTGGCCAGACATGAGAAATTGTAAAAGTTAGTAGATTAGTAGGAATGTGCACATTATTTTAAGTGGTTATAGGTACATACATTTCAAAATAATATAAATAACTATAATTTATGAAATTTTCCTTTTTGGTATAAGTAAACTGATGAAATCGCAGATTTTTTAAATCCTTATTTATTTAAATCTTTAAACAGCATAAAGAATTTCAATGTCTCACAGCACAAGTCGTATGCACCATCTTAATTAATATTCATAAGCAAATAAATAGGTAACGAACAAAAAACAAGCACGTGCCAGCCCCCAAAAACATGTACCTAGTTAGGAACTAAGGCGATATACGTAACTAGGTACCGCTCTTCCCGCGTCTCACCTCTTGTCCCCCGCACGATTGACCCGTCTAGACGCGTTCGTCGAACGACTGTATGGATTATTTGACTGTGATTTAACCATGCTGTAAACAAATGTTCCGCAAGGGCCGCTGAATATTAATAGGTAATACCTATTAATATTACCTATTAGGTATGTATATTTTCAAATCAAGAAAGTTTGTATGCAGGAGTGAGGTTATTTGGCACTTTAACCGCTTTATTAAAACATGTATTATCGAGTATATCATGTGTTTTATCCATGTTTTCGCGCCGTCATCGTATTGCTACTAATGCACGTCTATTATGCATGCACCCCACAACCTCTACCACATTTTGCTTGACAAACCCCATGGAATTCTAAGAACCCCATTATGCCCCCTTTATGTATTGCATCAGCATTAGAATTCCCCACATGTCGATAGGCCTATGTGCGGTAGCCCTTTTGCCACTGATTCTCAAACATGATGGTGCCACGTATCCTAGATAAAATTTAAGGAAACTAAAATCTTCAAATCAATACTTAACTCGATTTATTTTTCTAAAACCATTTGTCATAACGACTGGTACATGTTTCATCATGTCAGCCTAGAGACGTCCACTGCTGGGCATAGGCGTCCCCCAAGGTTCTCCCTCAGGTTCTTCTGTGTGGAAACACGTTTATGTTAGTCTAAATTATGCTGAAGTTACTTTGGCCACAAAGAGTTTTATGAGCTGTATCATCAATATTAATGACTCATCATCCTCTTAGCGTTATCCCAGTTTCAATCTGGGGTGCGCTTTCTAGTCTAACCGGATACATACATACATACATACATAACGTCACGCCTTTTATCCCCGAAGGGGTAGGCAGAGGTGTATTTCTACACCCACTTTTCGCCAGATATACTTTAGTCCCACGTAATAAGGGGCGAGCCTATTGCCGTACCGGGCACATTTCCAGACTCCGTGCTGCTACTGAGAATTTCGTGACAGAAAAACCCAATAACACTGCCCGACCCAGGAATCGAACCCGGGACCTCCCGATCCCACGCGCACATTTATGCCGCGAGACCAACGAGGCAGTCATATAGGGTTTGATGTCGAGTTTTCCGTCTTTACGCAACGATGGTATTTGCATCGTGTTATCCCTTAGTCGCCTCTTACGACACCCACGGGAAGATACGGGGTGGTGACACTTGTATTTTATGCCGTCAACCACACGGCTCTAACCGGATTTGGCGAATTTGATATTAGCTTTTCCACGGAGCGACTGCCTGTCTGACCTCCGCAACCCGAAGTGATAGCGATATTCCATGGTTTAGACTAGTGTCAGTTTATTTAGAAGGTACTGATGCCCTGTAACGATTGTCAAAGATCTTCATAACAACCGGGACCGACGGTTTAACGTGCTCTCCGAGGCACGGGACAAGCGATAATTAACCATTCAATACGCACATAACTTCGAAAAGTCATTGGTGCGCGCCGTGGATTCGAACCCGATACCCTCTGCATGGCAGTCTGTTGGTATATCCACTCGGCTATCGCCGCCTTACTACTAGGTATATTAATGCGTTGAGTTTTTTTATTTGGATTTCGGTATATCGACCATAATATTATGGGGTATTCCTAAAACCGCAACTATTTTTGAGCGCAAATAAAAAGCGCAAGGTGCAATAGTGCTGGTTAATAACAAACGGAAAATATCGATAGTTGATAAGACAGGACATTTAAGTTTACTTTATGACATTTGATGGATATAAAAATAATACAATGCAGCGGGGAGCAGGGTGCGGTGCGGGGAGCAGTGACCACAGGGCAGAGCTGTTGCTGTGCGCCTGAGTTTTACCTATACCATACAGTGCCTTATTTCTGATTCATGACCCTAAAACCAGGTTTTTGATTAGGCTACTAACTTCTGTTCATTTATGTTACCCTGATACTTTTCGAAACATTTTACTGATTGTTACCAGATTCTATAAACACTTCCAACCTCTGTTCATTTCTGTTATCCTGGTACTTTTGAAAACGAACACCGATAATAATTAATATAAAATGGGCAGATGATTTAAAAATCCTATCGATAGTAAATAGTCCTTTATGAATCTATTAAGCCCCTTCACTATTTTTCGACGTGGTTGCGCTTTGTGCAATAAAGTAGTTGCGCTTTTTTAGTTGCGCTCAAAAATAGTTGCGCTTTTAGGAATACCCCAATATTAGGGGTAATTCATATCAGAAAATAAATAATCCCTAAGTAGGTTCTATTTAGTAGGTATATATTAAATAAAAACCGTCAATTGAGGTATTAGAGTTACATCAACAGTTCTTGCAGATGGTCATTGAACCATACATGATTTTCGTTGCACATAGTTCATTATTTTAACTATTTATATAGTCTGGCATGCCTTATCATAGTTATCATTATGGAAAACAACTTTTTGATATATGGCAACTTTATTATCATTATGGAAGATAAATATTGGCTGCCATCTCTCATCTCCCATTTAGACTCTATTGCAGAAGACGAGCGTAGAAACGCTACAAGTTTGAGAAACGCTGCCTTATACAAAGGCATCGCGTGTCACCAGGTACAAGTGACTATATCGAGCGCATTAACTGTACTATAACTGTGCGTCACGCGATTAATCGAGTTATTTCTTTTGTTTGAGCCTTTTGTAACCTTACCAACTTATGAAATTATTACCGAATTCTTCTAATATATGTACGGGGGTCGTGGTTTCAAGTGGAACCTCTCTTTTTTCAATTCGATGTGCCTATATGTATGTACTTGAGCGGAGAGAAAATAATAATAATATTCTTTATTGTACACATATCGGAAATACATAGAAAAACAGGTAATGTAATGCACAAAGGGCGGCCTTATCACTAAAAAGTAATTGCTTCCAGGCAACCTTTGGATGGACTGGAAACTGACGGATTTCGAAAAAGGGTAGTATTGTGAAAAATATACATTTTGGAATCTTGTAGTATCCTTTATAAGAGGTTTTTCTATGTTGTTTAATTTTTATATTAAACCGTTATTTGTTATAACGAATCAATAAATTCATAGCTATTTTTCTGTCGTCATCGTTCGAATTTGTGTGGGCGCAAAATGCCTGAATACTTAGGTCTGCAAAAGCTATCATTACAGCTAATGATTTTCTGATCAACTAGGGGTTGCATTTGTCAGAGGAAGAATTTTATTGTTTAGATGTCTAAGGACTGCTAACGTAACGCTTAATCCAAATTTGTGGGTACGTCTTGTCCCTCGACCGCCATCTTTAAGTAAATACTTACTTCGGTACTTATTTATGGACCACGATTTTGGCTATCCGTTAAGTCGCTCAATTACTCAAAAAAATATGGATAACATTGTTGTTTAAATGTCCATATCCGGCTTAAATATTATTTACGATATTAAACGATTATACGTACGATATTTTAGGCACTTAAGTTATTCGAGACCACAACAAGATTTTAAAGCTTTGAACGTCAGAAAGTCCAAATTATGATGCTATAAAATATGAAATTAGTTTAATGACTTTCACAATACAGAAGAATTGTTTTATACGAATAGTGGGAAAGTTAACATTTACAAAAACGAAAGAAACATATATTGAACATAATATTATTTCACTTGTCTCAATAACTTGATCACAGGGCGATCGATTTTACAAACATTCCAACTATTCCAAGCAAACTTATCATAACTGACAAGATTTTTTACATCAAATGCTTACTGTAGGTACTGATGAAAACACCTTGTTATATTAAGAGCACTGTATTGAATCATATACGTTATCTCAACGTCTGTATTATGTAAGTAACAATTATCTCATACTTAACACTTCACACGCCGCCGCCCTAGCTACGTGGTCTATCAATAACATCGATAAGTAAGGGCCGAGGTTACAGCACTATTTATCGATTAAACACCGAGGTGAACGGCCCTTCAGTTTTAAATCGATAAAGTTTCATGAACTTTACAACTGTGACTTTAACTATTTAAGGCCGTTTTCGTAGATATCCGTGATATACCAAATGCCTTCATTGGATAATAATAGATGAGCACTGGCTCTGTAACTTTGAAGGGTCAGCACGAAACCCTAAACAGGCCGTTTTACTTTTTCACATCCTGCATTAAATTAATCGAATGTATGGGTAACCGAATTCTTTCTTTATTTTCGTATGAGTCTATGATTTACTCTGGTGTCAGATTTGTTGACCGCCCGAAGGCCTTTGACATAGCCTAACGATTCTTGCCCTAAGAAAAGAACTGGGACTGACAGCTTGAAGAGCCCTCCGAAACTCGCGCTCTGATATAAATGCCATACGCGGTCACCCCTCTAAGTGGCGACCTATGCAAGCGCTGCTTAACTTTGCCGATCTACTACGAACGGCATAGTCACGCTATGAGCAATTACACAGAGCGATGCCCTAGTATCCCACACTATCCAGTTTTGGAATGGATGTACAGTCGAACAACTTCCCGCTAGACGACCATAAGGGCGAGAATCGCTCAGCAAGTCATCGTCGCTTCCAGTGCTACTTTATACACGCACATTGACACTCGTATTCAAAACCAGTTTCTAGTGTGCCTCGACTCTATGAGAGAGCCAAGGGATTTTTATCAAAGTGGTCCAGCGCCGACTTGTTTGATTGTACCTGATATGGTTGTCCTAGGTTGTTGTTATTTATTGATATGCCACAATTATGACTGATGGCAATCAGGTGCCTATACCTACTTGATTCAGTCAAAGACATCAGTGACATGTTCCTATTTAAATTTCTTTGTAATGTCTTGCCAGGCACAAATGCACATTTAAAAGCTAGCATAAAAGCTTCTTCCAACATCTCTTTTTCTTTTTCTCTCAATTGAACAATTTCTTTATTATATTTTTATTGAAATTGCGAAATTGAAGACTCGCGCAGGTAAAATAACCCTGCAATATAATTTATTTTTCCTTATTTTATGCTGCCAGTGGCACGAAACTCAACGGCCCTTGGGGCCAAAAATAGATTGAATAGGTTCACATTTTCGCGACGATAGAGGTTCACTTTCTTGCGAGGAAAGAGCCCGAGACTCAATTACATTCCTACTACAAAAAAAATCTCTGCATATCATATTACCAGTCTATTTAATATGCTTGTGTATATTCTTGCTCTGTAATCTATACGCTACCACTCTGCCATTTATTTAGGTCTGGAACATGACCAGAAAAATAAATCTCAGTGTCACCTCCCTAACAATATTTAAGTGTCATACTATAATATTTATGTTACCGGTCTTCACCGCGTAATTATTTAACATTCAAAAATAAGCTCGAATTACAAGTAATTTTTTTAATCCCCGACATTTCGGCGTTGGGGAAAGGTTAGGTTACCAGTCATAGTCACGGATTTTTTTTTCTTTTTTTTAAACGACAACTCCCGCATTAGGACTAAATCCTGTGTCGCGGGGGACTTTACAAACATACAACGAACGGACACAATGAACACCCAGACTCGAAATTTCGGCATTTTGTTATGGGGAAAAGCTGCGGATATTCAGAATATCTTCGTTCTACAAAAACGAGCGGTAAGAGCAATATACATGTTAGGTGCAAAAGATACTCTTAGGGAACGCTTTAAGTCTATAGGAATTCTTACAGTAGCCTCGCAATTTTTATTTGCTAATATTTTGTACATTAGGCAAAATATAGGTTTATTTACCACAAAAAGCGATATACATAACATAAATACTCGAAATAGGCATAGGTTATATGCCCCTTATCATCGTTTGCATAAAGTTAATAATTCTTTTGTAGGGCTAGGTATTCGTATATACAATAAAATACCAATTAGTCTTTTAGAATTACCATTTAGTACATTTAAAACTAAAATAAAAGACTGCCTTATTAAGAAAGGTTATTATAGGTACTATTAATGATTATTTCAGTGATAAGGATAGCTGGTCACTTACGCTAGACAACTCATGATCTTTATACCTAATTAGAATTATATAGATACTTTGCATTTTTCAGTTAATCTTTATATAATATTTCTAGTTCTTTTAAATTACTGTTCATGTATTATTAGGTCATTCAACTTAGGTACTACATTTACATTTGCATTGTTGTTCCACTAATTTTATTAAAGTTTTACTGCACTGTAAGATGAAGATAACTCGTGATTATGGGCTGTAAACTAATGTTTTAGTAATTTTGTGTATTCATATACAGTCACTTCTGTAACATATATTTCCACCATAGTTATGAACATGGTCGCGAGTTGCCTACATTATAAGACGTAAGTGGATGCTCCTGTTACACAATATTCACACTGGAAGGCTACTACAGCAGTTAAATTGGTAACTGCATTAATTATTTAAGTATTATGTATGTTCCTAATTACTATTTACAAGTAATTAATTACAATGTGAAACAGTTGCAGCTCCTTACAAAAACAAAATATGTAACATAACACTGGCGATTAAAAAGAGTGGCCACGAGTTTTATTGCCCGTTCTTTCTACCTATTGCTTTGCGAATGGGCAGTAAATGTAAATGTAGAAGCATTAAGTAATGTATATTAAAATTTGACGTTCATAAGCGTCACCTTGTGACCAAGATGAATAAATGATTTTGACTTTGACTTTGAAACAACAATTTATGAATCACACAAAGTGTTATCTCGTGTGGGAATCGAACCCACAACACTCGCACAGTGTCAAGCGGCGAGGTGGCCGCTTAAACCACTACGCCAATCGTGCAGTCATCAACATACTATCTGACGTGAAACTTTAGATCATCAAGGTGAAGTATCATTTCTTTGTCCCGATGCAACGTTTCGCGATTTGTATATGTCGCAGGTATTTAGCCAAAACGTGATATTATAATTTCACCAGTGAAATAATAATATCACGTTTTTGGCTAAAGACAAAGAAATGATACTTCACCTTGATTTTCTAAATTTCACGTCAGATAGTATGTTAAGTTATTATAAAAGGTGTCACCGCGCCGCTTACATCACAAGCGCACGCTATTCTGTCGAGTGACTCACGGCGTAATGTTCTGTTTATGTTCGTTCATTTATAAAGTAATAAAAGTATTATCAGTGTATTGACCTTTTTAAAATGTCGCTGCATACGATATAAATAACAAATCATCAACAATATGGTTACGATTATCACGAATGTTTTGTTTTGTATGTGAGAGGACTATATTAATATAGAGAGGAACTAAGGTTTTATTTAAAAGTGAATGAATGAATATTATTTTGAACACATTATTATGTTTATTTGTTTGTACCAGTAGGTCAAGTGAAATAGTAAAATTAATAGATCGTTGCTGCACATCATCCACGTTTTCGTTTGAACCATTAATTAAACTTTTCTTAGAGACA
Organism: Euclidia mi; assembly: GCA_944739405.2. Classification (NCBI taxonomy): domain Eukaryota; kingdom Metazoa; phylum Arthropoda; class Insecta; order Lepidoptera; family Erebidae; genus Euclidia; species Euclidia mi. Next base: position 58,152,797 of record OX123196.2, on the reverse strand, counting down.
GGTGACAGCTTTTTAATCTGGATTCTGAAGGATTGATGACTATCAAGTCCACCAACCTGTTGATTAATTAGGAAGGAGGAAGAGATGACCTTGCTCCATTCTTCATAACCTTAATGTTGATGTTTTGGGCTGCAACCCCAAGATGTTGAATGTAATCGGGATATCGCTTGGTTGATACTTGATGATGATAAGTAACTTAGATGTTAGTGTAAGTATATAAGTGCAGCAGTTCCGTACAAACGTGGTGAATGTTTGCAGAAGTCTGCGTCGCAGCACCTGTCGCGGCTGTCGGGCGCGATCGGCCCCGAGCGGATCTACGCCGACTGGCAGTGGTGGATCCTAGCCGCGCTGCCCTTCCCTCACCTTGTCAGGGTGCTCGACTGCTTCTTCCATGAGGGGATCAAGGTAACATATCGTGAAGGATTTTTGACCGAGATCGTATTGATCACGGCTGTTGATAGGTTTGATTAAGGCTGTTTTCACGGCTGTCCCGTACGTATCGCAACGGAGGCGACACAACTTTATTCATATAGATTTTTACCGTCACACAGCTGTCCAGGCCGGCCCGTATTAGTCTTGTCACAAGCTGTGAAACCAGCCCAACATAATTATAGTGCTGATCAAGTCAATTCGGCTTTGTGATAAGATTGATTATCACGAACTGTTGATTGGACAATTTGATCACGATCAAGAAATATGTGAATAAGTAAAGCAAAAGTAAATTAATTTATTATAACTAATTATTTTATGTATCCTTATCATCATTTAACGTTATAAGTCCAGAAATAAAAATAGACTTTTATTCCAGTCTATGACTCTTTATGAACACTCTTAGATTTTTTAATACTATCTTACCTTAGGGCTACCTAGATTATGCCAAATTTAATTATTTTTAACTGTAAAATACATTCGTTTTTAAGTTACTATATCTAGAACGCAACTTATTATCTTAAGTCTATTTGAATAATAATTTTTAACTCACTGTCTACGTATTGCAGGTGTTCTATAGGGTGGCACTGTCGATTCTCATCCTATTCAACAAGCACGCATCGAACCAGAACTCTGAGTGGTACGCCGAGGCGACCAAGAACGGCGTCGACCACGCGATAGACAAGTTCTGCAGGAACATGCCCGCATCGCCCACCAAGCTGCTCAGGACCGCCTTTAGTATAAGGGCACTAAGGTAAACCACTCCTGTTAAACCATATTTATATTATGAATGTAAAAGTGTATTTGTTAGTCCTTCTTTCACGACGCAACCGAGCCATGATATGGTATGATTTTTGTACAAACTTATAGATAATTTTTATGTGGTGAATGGTGATAGTCAGGAAGTTAAGACTGTGGTATAGCGCTTTGCTGGCAGACGTGTGGAGCCGCAGCCAAATTCAATAGTCAATAAATAGATCTGTAGTAGTGTACACTTGTTTCTTAGAATAAGTAGGTACTCAATTTTAGTACACAAGTACCTAGTTAATAGTCCATTTCTATACATATCCAAATCTGACCCTAGGTTTAGGTACTCACGTCTGAAAGCTGTTCTGAATATAAACCTTTCCCAATAAGAGCGTCAATAAGACCCATAACATGTGGCTTTTAATGGGAAATTTAATTATTGACCTTCAAAAAATTAAAACTTACATATATTGGAACTTCTAGATCTTTTCATTCGACTTATAAATTTTTACCCAAATGTACAAAAATATTCAGCTCAAACTTCTCAGACCAGAAAATTACTCACACCAAACTTTGTAAAAGAAAATGGTGGCTACGTAATCAAGAGCACATTGTTATTTAAAAATATACACAGACTTCTTTGATAACAAAACTTATATAAAGATGACAATTGCAGAAAAAAAGTTATTCCCGTACAAAATTTGGTTCGTTAAGGTACATTCGTCTGTCTGTGAATGGAATACGTAATTAATGCCTCTGATTCCAAACATGCAAATGACCAAACCGACTATGTAGGCGGGATTAGATTTTATATGTAAATCTCTTTGGTAACCCAGTTAGAATATTTTATTATGATTTGTGATTTTATATCGCTATAAGTCATATTTATGTGCTTCACCGTTTTAAGTATTAAGAATTTCGTTTGAGTTTTAGTTCCATTATTTTTTCAACACAGACAGTTGGACAGACAAGTCGTTTTTAGGTTGCCTCTACTTTCTATTGTTTCTAATGCATTTCAATAATCTTATAATACTATGTCCAAGTTAATTTAGGATTAAATACTTCTTAAATGTTTAGTCACTTTTCTGTGATGTTATTATCTTTTCAGTTTTTAGTTTTTATTTGTACGAAAAAATTTCTCACTATACCAGAAAAATAAATACTTGCTTTTATATAGACTAATTTCTATGGAAATCATTTTACATTAAAAAAAAAACTGACAGTTTTTTTAAAATTGTAAGCACTGTTTTGTACTAATACAATATTTGTCGTCCAGCTCACAATACATATCGCGGGTATTCATCAAGACGGAGATGACGCTCAAGTCCAAAGCGGTGATCACCGGCAACCGGCTCGTCCGGTCCCGATCCTCGGACAACCTACCCACCAGCCAGTCGCAGGTCAACATCCAGATGATGTCGCACACGCTCACCATACGCGAGGTCAGTTTGATACCTGTGATCGACTCACGATCATTCTGATACTTGTGATCGAACACTGATCGTTGTGATCAATGATCGCACACTCAACATTGGCAGGATATATTGTTGTAGTTATAATGTAATGTCTACTATGCTATTTAATTGTGGTAATAGTGGAATTTATATTCAAGTATTTGATTGATAATATTGATCAATAATGGCTGTCTATTTTATAGAGTACCTACATGAAAATGCTTCAAAGAAGTATTTTGCTGAAAACATTTGTCAAAGTAAAGAATAAACTATCTTATGTTTATTTTTAATGTACTAATACATTATAATTTATTTTTATCGCTTTGCAGCCGTTGTCAACCAAACTATAATGACGACATTGTGAGACATAAATGGATAATGTTAAGCCACGATTAGGTCCATGTTCAATGTCCAAGCTTGAGGGTAGCTTTATGCTAACAGTCACGATGGTTATATTATATTCTAACTACACACTGCACAAACACAAATATATAAGAAATGATATATTTGTATATCGGTTTATTTTACTTGGTTCGCAGAGAATGTCTGAGGAAACGTGCAAACAGATGGTATCGTACTCGACGACATTAGGCGTGGCTTTGGCTTTTATTTATCATTAAATTCATTCGATTTGCAACCCTAACACGACTAACTTAAATAATCGAATTGTTTTACAAATTCGATAGTGTCAAAACTCTAATATGTTTTTTTATGTAAGATACATGTTCTTTCGTTTGTCGAATCCACCGTTATGTTATGTTCGTTCTGTGTAGCGACAGTCTGTGAATGACTATGATATTGTTGTGTCCATCGGTGTGATCATACGATTCGGTTTAATTCTCATTAGTTAGATATTTGATGATACGAATGAAGGATAATTCAACATTCATATCATTCGCTTTGAATGTCTGATTTATTCATGTTTCTTTCATTGTTTTACGTGTGTCTTTCCTCTATGTACAATATATTTTCTTATTTTATAATACTGAACATCATGTCAATGAGTTTTATAATTGGCATGTGTGTGTTGCTGACGACTCAACGAGTCGTATACAGGTGTAAAAATTGGCATAACAAGTGAACATAGCTTGAGAAAATTAACATATGTTGAGAGAATATCGATAATAGTGATGTGACGGTCGCATGTAAACGATTGTTTTGTGTGAGTGCTAACTGTGTGTCGATTTTCCCGTTAGGGCTCACATTCGCCGGGCCCGCGCGCCCTATCGATGGGCGTTTACCCAATCCAAGCGATCAGGTCGCAGATTCTAGACCAGAACGAAGTAAGATACAAGTATTAAGTCACCAAATATAAGTGTCGCCCTATTGAGAGCTTGCGACATTATATCGATGTTTAGATGCACCGCTTGTCACTAGGTGTTTTTATTTATTTCGTTCTTTTAAAGCAATAGTGATGCTTTCGAAGGATCAACGGATTATAATCCTGCTTTATTTTTTTAATTCGAATTTTATTTTGCGTTTTATGGTAAGTATATGTAAGCTAGTGTGCATGACGGCTACATAGTGCGTCTGTTTTGTTGATGTTGTTATATGTTCATATTGTACAGTGCCAATACAGTAACTTAGGTCAACACATACTCTTCAACATTGACAGTGATAAGATAGGTGCGACATGTAATCATGATCACCAAACATTGATCATTCCCATCACGAGAATCACGGTCGGATCACAGTTATCACTTGATCATTTTGATGACGAGTGGTTGATGATTCGCAGAGCCCACGATCCTCTCACCTGGCCATCTGGTTCCCATTCCCTAACGCGGTATTCAGGGACCAACATCAGCACGCATCAGATCTCAGACAGAAGGTTGGCCAGAACATTCAGTTGACTTGTCTCATCACAATTAACTGGGATCATAGTTGTCGTGGTGGCACATGTATATTACTTGTAAACAGAGCAGTAGTTACATTGACTTATTTGAGCACATTTCCAGTAGGCAGTATGTTCAGTTTTCCGGTGGGTTCCGTAGGTTACTTTCGTAAGTAGAGAACAATGTTTCAGCCTGCTGCTTTTGTGTATGTGCTGTATTAGTAAATAAAATTAAACTTTAAATTGGTATGAGTTTTATCAAATTGAAAAGATCTAGATTTTCGAGGTTCATATTGAAAGGATCTAGATTTTCGAGGATCATATAGATACAAAACATACCTAATAAAATAGGTTTGATATCAAATGGTTCACTACCTCACTACCGTCGTCATCAAAAATATATTTTAAAAAGTTTTAGTCTAGATGACTTTTGCGTATAAGTAATCTGTTTATCTACATAGACAAAGAGAGATACAATTTTACCTAAACTCTTTTCAATAAAATCAGTTAGCAAACTTACGGAACCCCTGCATGTATGAGTACCTAACATTACACTGTAATTTAATTGCACCAAACTGTGTATCATTTCACAGGTCGAAATAAAAATTAATGAACCTGGTTAATAATTTTGTTAAACTTTCGTGGCCGTGGACTCGTACTGGTTTTAGGATTTTCGTTTGCTTAGAAACTAAGACCCAAGGGTCATAGCATATATGTATTTCTTTCTTTTTTATAAAATGTCATAGTTTTCGACCAAGTAAAGTTCTGATGAGAGAGGGGAGCGAGGTAAGCGGCAGTTAGTTATAGAAACTTATTTTCTTCTTTGTCAGCCTTACCGAATTTCACATTGAAAGTATTTTGCGCTATTAAAGAAACTACGACTCACAACTTATAAACTTAAGCTCGTTTGGCCTTACCCTCTAAATAGTCATTTGTCACTGGAGGATTCAAAGGCTTTTGCTAAAGCCTCTTAGCCGATTACTATGATAGTAGTCTGCTGCCCCAAGTAGCTGTCTTAACCTCTCAAACTATATGTAGTTGGTGCCACGAGAAGATAGACTTTTTGTAAACACACATTCAGGGCTTCACAACCTTTTTTCAAACAGTTGTGTTTTAGATTTTATGCTTTAGTGAACTTTTATACTTTTTGAACAGTTCTTTTTTTTTCAATTCTCAATTATGCTGCTATGTATTCGAATGTGTAGTTTTTAATACATCTATGATTTTCTGACGTGTCCAAAAATGTTCTATCTTTACGAAAATGATTTAGTTTTTGAGTGGTCGAATTTTCCGGAAGAATTTTCATAATTTGACACTAGAATTTTAAACGAACCTATTCTCGATAACTAAAAAATAATTTTTTATCCTCTGATAAATTCTCGCTAAGTTCAAAAATGTAACTTTTCAATGGACTAACACAAAATGTTGACGTTCTAGTACGTTGTACTACAAAACACTGCTGACTGCGCCTATATCGATAAAAACACGATCAATTGACATACTTATTACTTTCCAATGACACATATCTATGTATGTACCGTTGCGCGATGCGCTCATTGGATTTGACATTATTTGTTTTTGACAGAACTGTCGCCAAGTGACTTAGTAGAAATTCTTTGTTTACAAAAAGTCTATGTTCTCGTGGTATGGACTTTAGGTACTTTTATTTTCTTGTTTCATCCAATCTCACAAATGAAGAACGGAATGAAATTACATTAAGCACCAATTGTTTTACACCACCTGTCCATGGCAATTATAGGCGTAAAAATACGTTTGCCTTATCAACAAATACCTACAATTCATAATTCTCAATGGATATTAATTTTGTTGGTACATTTGATACACCCAGTACGTGTCCACATAAAATTCTTAAAAGTTTTGATTCTTATAACAACTGTTGACATTATTTAGCTGGCTAATAAGCTATCGTATTTTCTAGAATTCAGTATTTCCGAGACTTACTGCACAAGAGCCATTTTCACAACTATAGATAGGTTTTTATCGAAACTCGATGGTCAATAAATTAATGATTTAAGTGTAAAATAGAACTGTAAATAAAATATTTGTAAGCTGTAAAAATGTATGGCAAATGTGCTGATCTAAACTTGTAAGAAAATTACTTGAAAAAATGCATTAATTTGCATATGATAGTTTTGGTGAGGCCGTCTTCTGTATATTTGAAAATATACATGGGTATGTTAGGATTATTGGTAATATTAAAGGTTATTCTGTGATTCTTTTCAAAATATTGTGCACATTGTGTGTATAAAATCTCTTAGCGTTTGATTAAAGCTTCAAACTATATTTCTAATAACAAATTAGGTAACTTAAACTTGGGGATAATTTTGTTGCGAAAATTGACAATCTAAACTAACTCGAATACATACAAAAATATCCCCTTCCCTGAAATGAAAGATTAAATTAGGGTTCCACCCTTTTGTGCAGTGTTCCCATCCATTTTCCAGAACAGAAGCCCGAGTTACCTACTTCCTATTATATTAGCTATCTATCAGAAAAAGTGACATAAATTCGGGCTAGCCGTTTCGGAAATAATCGGCACAAATCAATAAATAGACAAAAATATTTGTATCATTTTTTGGTAAAGTATCGTAAAACTTCATATGCATTTAGTAAAAGGCTGTTATATTTAAAACCGTGTTCACAAGCAAATAAAGCGTCATACTACCAAAATCAATTCTTCAACGAACAAAAAGGAAATACAGAGGAAAGCTCTGTTTTTTTTTGCAGCATATCCTTTTCACCATTTGTAGCATCATTGTCATGTAGACTGTTTTATAAATATTGTGTTCGTTTTCCCTTAGATTAGACTATAATTTAATAATATATTTGAAAACCTGCAACTTGTAAGTTATACTATTTTTATGTGTTATTCTAAATGTATAGAAAAATATTTTTGAAAGTGTCTTTTCTTGTTAATATTTTAATATAAAAATGCTTTTTCTTCTATAGATGTTGTGAAATTGGCTCTACCTAGAGCTACTTACTGTTCAAATATTAATATTGCATGTCATGTCGTTATTGTATTATTTATTTACAAATTGAAATTGTGGTAGTGCAATATTCTCTATCATTAGTGAATAAGGTTCATAATTGTATTGATATAGTTTTCTTTGAAGCTACCTTCTTAGAAATGTAGTAAGCTATTCATAGAATGAAAATAGGCTTATGTCATGTCTTTCAAGTAGTAAGTTATGAAATAATATCAAGTTTGTATGATTAACTGCTTTTCCTATACAGTTAATAAACTGTCAAAGCTTGCCTTGGCAGGTTATTAATTAAAAGTAACATTTTGTTAGAACAACAGACAATTATTATATAATTAAAGGCTTTTATATTAGTTCTTCTTTTGCCTGCCCTGTTCCCATATTACTTGGGGTCGGCGCAGAATGTCTTTCTCTTCCATTCTTTCCTATCAGCCGTCATCTGATTATTCACTCCCTTTTCATTCATGTCATCCTTCACAGAATCCATCCATCTTTTCTTTGGTCTTCCTCTTGCTATATCCCTCAACTCTCATATTCATCACCTTTCTAGTCACATGCTTTTCATCCCTCCTCATCACGTGCCCATACCACGATAGACGATTTATTTTCAGCTTTTCTTGCACCGGTGCAACTTTCAAACTTTCCTAATATACTCATTTCTAATTTTATCCATCCTTGTCACCCCACACATCCATCTCAACATCCTCATCTCTGCTACATGCAATCTTCTTTCATCCGTCTTCTTAACGGCCCAGCATTCCAATCCATACAGTGCGACAGATCTTATAACGGATTTGTAGATTTTGCCCTTTAGTTTATGAGGCATCCGTGAGTCGCAAGTTGTTCATGTGACCTGTCGCCATTTCATCCAACCTGAGTTGATCCGGTGCGTGTAGGTGTTAGAGAATTATTATAAATTCTTAATCCAGTATTTAACAGAATGGTTAATTATTTATTTTTTAAAGAATAGATAATTAACTATTCTGCTAGAAGATAGACATCTTCTTAATGACGGTAAATTTGGGATATTATAGGTAACAGTAGAACCTTATTAACTAAGTGATTGTTATATTGCACTATCATTATTAATACTTTAGAAACTGTACTCGTGTATATTGATGTACGCACAATACGCACTCTCACCTGTACACGTTTACTAATATACACCACTAACTGTGACGTTTCTGTGTTGCCAGCTGTAAAAAACAATAACTTAACAAAAAGAAGTCCAAAAATATTCAACTGTCGATGATAATAATTGGTCAATTTGAAAATATAAAATATTCTTCTTCCATTATTTCTTACTGGTCAACTTCACCTGATTGCAAACCCAGAAAAACGCGCGAAAAGGGCGCGGGAAGTAATATTAATTTTAAACAAAAAAATACATAAAAGAAACAAACAATTATTCAATATTTCCAGTAGATTTATTAATGGTCCTTTTACTATAGACAAATCATTAGTTAAAATTAAACATTAGTATCTTAGTCGATGTTCTAGTATCCATTATCCATGTTAGTTTAGTGACCGTTGTCGATCGATATCGAGTACAAGTTGTAACATGTTCGATGGTATTTCAGTTGTTCACGCTATGGTCATGGTTACCAGTGCGGATCACGATGTACCAGCCCGTCTTGTTGTACACTACGGAGGAGCATGGATGCTCGCTGACCACTTTCTACGTGCGGGTAGAGCACCATGAGCCGACATTGCTCATGATCAAGACATGTAATAATGAGGTAAGTTGTACATCAAACATAGAAATTAAAAGCTTTTTGCCTAAGTGGAAATAGAGCCCTTACATGTAATGCTTTAGATTATTTCACCAACGGCAATTTCATGATTTTTAGGGTTCCGTACCTAAAAGGTAAAAAACGGGACCCTATTACTAAGCCTCCGCTGTCGTCTGTCTGTCTGTCTGTCCGTCTGTCTGTCCGTCTGTCTGTCACCAGGCTGTATCTCATAAACCGTGATAGCTAGAAAGCTGAAATTTTCAGAAAATTATGTATTTCGGTTGCCGCTATAACAACAAATACTAAAAATAAAGAAAACGAAAATATTAACGAAGAAAAAGCACGTTGTTTGTATGGGACCTCCATACAGAAAACGTGCTTTATTTTCGTACTTTTAGCTCAAAATTACTAACTGTAACAGGTAGACGCTTTAAATTATCACAGATTATGTAGTTATATGTTACCTTTCAAAATAAATAATTAAATACAACAAACGTAATTTTTAAGCAACTTGTTACTCGATCTTAATAAACAGATAGAAACTTAAAAAATATTTAAGTATACATACAACGAACGTGATTTTCTTTTATAGACGATGGTACGGAACCCTTCGTGCGCGAGTCCGACTCGCACTTGCCCAATTTTTATTAGGGTTCCGTACCTAAAAGGTAAAAAACGGAACCCTATTACTAAGCCTCCGCTGTCTGTCTGTCTGTCCGTCTGTCCGTCTGTCTGTCACCAGGCTGTATCTCATAAACCATGATAGCTAGAAAGCTGAAATTTTCACAAATTATGTATTTCGGTTGCCGCTATAATAACAAATACTAAAAATAAAAAAATAAAAATATTTAGGGGGGGTCCCATACAAAAAAACGTGTTTTTTTTTCGTATTTATTTGCTCAAAATTACTAACTGTAACAGGTAGACGCTTTAAATTTTCACAGAATATGTAGTTGTATATTACCTTTCAAAATAAATAATTAAATTTAAAAAAAGTAAGTAATAAAGGGGGGCTCCCATACAACAAACGTAATTTTTAAGCAATTTGTTACTCGATCTTAATAAACAGGTAGAAACCTATAAAGTATTTAAGTATACATACAACGAACGTGATTTTCTTTTATAGATGATGGTACGGAACCCTTCGTGCGCGAGTCCGACTCGCACTTGCCCAATTTTTTAATATGCTGTATCTAATAATAAACTTCAAACAGCCCTTTTTACTTTTACCGAATTGTAACATTCTAAAAGATATTAATAGCAGTGTGTCGACTTCAATGGAGCCATAGCATAGACACATTGTCAGAAAAATATTGGACCAGACCTCTCCCTTATAAAGAGTCTAGAACTTCAGAATCTTCTCTTTTCGAAATGTCTTCCTATCTGGGACTATCATAAACCAATGTAATTTGTAATTGCAGGTGTTCGGTGCGTATTGTTCGACGCGGTGGTTCGAGCGCAACCAAAAGGACGAGCGCGGCAACCGCCAGGCCTACTTCGGCACCGGAGAGACATTCCTCTTTAGGTATCGTATACTTACTTACACCATATCGCAAGGAATCTATGGCCATCATAATCTTAAAAATAGTAAATGCCATTAATGTCAAATGTTGAATTTGACAGTTAGGTAGTAATGCCATTAAATAATTTTAAAAAATAGTTTTCAAGTGACTTTATTGAGATAGATTTGAATTAACAATTCTCTTAGCTTGATTATTTTCTCTGAAGTATTTATTTATTTCTTTATTCTCCTTATCTGCTTCACTAGAATTTATTATAGTAATTTATCTTTGAATGTAATATCCTTAATAATAAAGTGGATGGCTTTTTAAACTGCCTACTTAATGTATATACTTATTCTGCCATTTAACATGTAGATTTTTAATATACCTGGTCTATTAGTCTTTCAGATAACTTTTGAATATCTTACCATCCATCATAGTGTTACGAATAATACTAAAATATTAAAATATTTTTAAAGACAGTTGTAATATTTTTCTGTATTTACATACTATTGGAACTTACTTGTGTTACACATTTAAATTATCTTACAGACACATACACATTGATTGTACACATATATTTATTGTCTCTGTGAATTGATTGGCACAACACACTGATTATCACACTTCGGTGTATATTTTAATAACCGTTTATATTGCCAATCAACTTTTATTGTTTTCTATAATAATGTCAGTGTTGGGGCTCTTCGGGTAAAAGCCAAACTAATTCGCTTAAACATACGTATTAACGCACATTGGTTATTCGCTGCTCTTATATTATTAATAAGTATTAACCGTAATATAGGACTAAATTAATTGTAACACAAGGGTCAACTAAAATAGCATACAGCATTATTTTACATCTTCACTTTAACTAATAATAATTATATGTACTATTTCAGCATACAAAATAAATATAATCAATTAACAAAATAAATTAACATTAACAACATTATGGGTATTAATTTTACATTTTGAAGAGGTTTATGGTGTAATAGTATGAATATTTGGTTATTGTGCATGTTTATTCAAGGAATTTGAATATTTTTTTTAAATTAACGGGTGCTCGGTACAACTGCAAAATGTGTATATTATTATAAGTCTATCTTTTTTATTTTTATATCTACTTGCTTATAGATAAACAGTATATATTTAATCATATTTATCCTTGTCCTTCATATATTATTATTACCTATTTATCTATTTCTATTAAGAGATTTTAGGCAAATAGGGCGAAACAGTTTTTATATTTCTAAAATTATAAAAGACTTCTATAGGATTTTTTTAGTTTAAGTAAGTTTATGTCGACAAAATATCATCATATAAAATATGTCATCGTATAAAAATGCATGTTATGTATCAAAGTTCAGCATTACTCGAAATGTTCCACATAATTTCATGTCATAAATATAATCATGAAATTTTATCCAACAAGAGTTAAAATTTGACTAGCAATATTTTTATTGAGATGCCGAGTCTTGCCGTTGTTGCCGCATAATATGAAAATTTTATTTTTACTAATTCGGCGGTAAATAGCAACGGCATTTCATCCTATATAACTCTGGTTGGATTTGTCAAACCGTCATCAGCATATCCTAATAAGTTCATTCCATGTACAATAGTCACAGCATGTTGCATCACCCCACAGCCTTTACCCGGAGCGCGCCAAATACCCATGGGTGGGTTGTACCACGGGGAATGACGGCAAAGGCGAGGAACGGGTCGCACACGGATCGGAACTCTTCATGGCAGCCGATTCCAAGATGATTACCATCGGAGGAGGGTCAGTAACATCCATATACTATATTGCAGTTTGCATCCACAACGGGCCAAGTACCCTTGGGTCGGGTGCCTGGAAGACAAGCAAGGAGAGGACACAAGGACCCCGCACGCGAACTCCCTGTTCATGGCAGCTGACAATACAATGATTACGATCGGTGGAGGGTATGTTCGGGTTGTGTGTTCAATGTTCACGTTTGTGTTGATGGTGCTGCGTGTTTGAGTGGAGTATACATAAGACCGGGTCCCTTTAGTTATATGTTATTTATTTTCTTGATTTGCGAATATCTGGAAGATGAAGCCCAGGAGATACTTTCTTTGACAGGCTTTAAAGCTTGATAGCTTCATGCAAAATGACATTAAATACCTACTGTATTGTGGAAAATAATAATTTTTCCAAACAACGGTTTCCCACTGGAAGCTGCAGAACCCAAGGGCCTGAAAAATACTTTAGTTGTCTCACTCAAGTAAGAACTAAAAATTAGGGTGCACTGCTGCTTTGTCCCAATAGATATAAATACCACCTGGACCATTATTTATGAGTGAGATAAACGAGTTCTTGTCACTTATTTTCGAGTTGTATGCATACATATATACATAGGAGAAAATTTCCCATGTAGGGAATAAATACTATACCTACAAGGGAAATTTTCTCCTCTTATTGAAATGGTACCTTGATATCGTATAGTGGTGTACTTACCAAGTAGAATGTACTTATGAGAGTAAATGTAGTTATGAAAGCATTTGTGACCTATCCAAATTAAGATAGACCTAAAACTTGTAGGTACATCTATTCATGTTTGGACTAATTCATTGTATCATCAGACATCATAATAACATTACAAAGAAGTATGCCATGACTTTTAAGCAGTTGCTTTAAAATATTGTGTTTTGACGTTTCTAGTGACGGCCAAGCGATCTGGATGGACGAGAACATAAGGTTCGGCAAGACTGACCGCTGCTCGACGTTCAACAACCCGCCGCTGTGTCCCAGCGGCGACTTCGAGATCCGAGTGCTGGAGGTGTACGGCTTCTCCGGCGCGTAGGCGAGCTCTACGCAATCCGCTCACATCTCACCAATCCCTCCACATTATCGCCCATCCACTAACCCAATCTCCCCTCCTAAACCCACCCCTTTCCGCAACACGTATATTTCAATAAAATATCCCCTTATCCCCTCTCCATGAGATGTAATAGACGCCCCTTTGCCGTTATCAGACTGTGTAGACATATTCCTAATATTTATTCTACTGTAATCTATGTGTGGACCCCGTAGCTATCCTATACGATTCGAGCTGTCCGTTCAAGACAACGAAGACGGGGAATGTAGGTTGTTGAAATATTTACTCGTGTTTAGATTGTGTAAGTACAAAAAAATTTGAATGTATCGTACCTACTCTCGATGGATTAAATACGCTTATTGTAAGCAATATGTTATGTGGGCGCATGCGGCATGTACCCGCGCGGTACGGTGCGGTGCGATGTCGATGCGAACATTCCACTGAGTGCCTCGGACCAGTCGGACCAGTCGGACCAGCCGGACCAGTCGGACCAGTCCCACCCCGCGCTCAACGCTCTGCTCCCAGCTACAGCCGTCTGCGTGACTCATTTTAGTTTTTACGCCACTAGAATTCGGTCCAAGCAGCAGTATTTCGATATCGTATAGTATATTCATAATCATGTTAGAATTATACTCACGGTTTTTGTCATTGCTCACAAAGTGTACCAAAGAATTTATCGTAGAAGATTTATTGTTCATCCGATGTCCTAGACTATAGAATTACGGCGATATACTGCACTCTACATTTGATATTTTCACTTACGAACAAAGTATCTTCTTAATTCTATAACCTTAACATTGGGGAAACGAAAAATATATTATTGTATCAACGATTCAGAGGGCAGCAGATGCCACACAATTTTCGCACATCTTGTCTAAGAAAAATGATATCACGACACTGCCATTGTTTGCAGTCAGAATAGTATTATTTATGTATTTCGAAGTATGTGCCAAAATCGGACCATATACGAATTGGCTTACCGAACTCCGGCCGACCCGGATTTGATTTTCCTACATAAAATTATGTATAGTATTTACACTTATAGTTTTGAAAGACGAAACGAAAGTGAATTGGGTTTTATAGAAGTTTATGTCAAAATTGTTGTAAGAAATCGATTTGACTGTCTCACGGACGCATAATGTGATGTATTATGTATGTAATCTGTTCCTAATTTCGTTTTAATGATGTTGCTTTATGAAGCTTAAAATTGATATTAAAATTAGGTAATAAAATTAGTTTTAAATTGTGGACAGAACAAAGAACGCAGAGCGTGTCGTATACATACTGTTGATGTGTACATTTATTTCAGAAGTAATCAATTATTATTGAAATAAATGTGTGCATAGAATTCCACATGTGATGCGTCCGACAGACGAGTTGGAGTGTGATTGTGTGAGTAGAGTCGGTGACGTCACAATGTATACATGTATACATATCCCTGCTGGTACAAAGGGTTACACCTGCGTTCGTATCTACCGCGGCTTTTTCAGCTACGATTTTTTTGTAAATATTATTTTTTTATATGCAGTCGTCTAACTACATAACCATCTTCCGCAACTATCAACTTTTACAATTATGTTCTAGAACCATCAGAGGCCAAAATGGAAAGTTATGTAAATGTTCACATGTACCTGAATAATGTGTTTATATATTATGTAAAGTGAATGTCGTTAAGTATTTTAGCCCATACACACATATATATATATATATATATATATATATATATATATATCGTTCGGTTTATATATCTAGACATTCTAACTATTAAATATTTATAAGGTATTTGATTTTCGGGGGACGTTAGATTAAGATATGCAGTTAAGCGTTTTGAACGATCATGAATAAATACTTGCATGATACGTTCTACAAAGCCTCTCGGCCGATCTATGTGAGGGTACTTTCTCAAAGCGAGTCACATACTGTCTTTGTTTTACTCATTGAGATAGACAAAGACAGCACAACACTTGCACCTACCATCCTCATAAATGGGTCTATATAATATCAATAAGGTCGAATTGTAAAAGTCGCCGAGTGCGATCATGGTGTCTACTTAGTCGACTGTACGTAGCGAAATTGGGGTTTGTCATGGTACTACAAACTATAATTATGTTATTCAAAAGCCTAAGACTCGTTTTAAATTCAAATTATTTATGTAACTTATTGAGTAGGTAACATGTATGTTTTATATGTATGTTATGTGCGTCTATGTGCGGGCTTTATATGTAGGCCATATGTTTTTTTTTAATATAACGTTGTAATACATTCTGCTGGCCGACAGACATACACATAGTAAACAGAAGAGATGTTTGTCTGTCTGTTAGTGAGTGGAGTGAAGACGAGAGAAGAGAGAGTATTGTTATGTTAGCGTCGCGCCCGCACACATTCGCGTCGCGATACGTTGCTGTTAGCCAATTTGTCGTTGATCAGTGTAAAGTCTAGTCTTTATCCTGTTTTTATTATCTCTAACGATATAATATTATGTAAACTATATACAAATTGATATTTAAAAAAATAAACATAAAAAGTTCGTGCGTTTTTGCCCCATTAGCGGGCGAGTAGGATAGTGGTTAGTTAGTTATAAGTACATTTAATATATGTAAATTTATTAATCTCCTTTTTCCTTTTCAGTATTGTGTCGTATGTTTTTTTTTATGTGAGGAGCATATCATATTAAGTGACAAGTATGCGTGGTGCGCGATTCTAGTGATCTTTGTTTTGTTATGTACTGTTACATTCGAATAGTTTTGGCCCTCCGCTGCGGCGGTGGCGCCAAACTTGTTTATGGTAATGTAAATGTTGCTTCATAATGTGTAAAAAATATATAATCCTATATACATAGTGTCGTTTGATTTGTACTAACTCTTTATTTTTATCATAGATGAGAGAATTAGTCTCAGATAGAGCGCATTCGTCCAACTAAGCGTGGCACGTTGACAGCTATGTGTGCGTGACCTTTGGCGACTGGCACTGTACGGACACGCGCGTCTATGGGTGTTTAAAGTTGCCAGATTATGAATAATCTCCCAGTATTTTGCATATAGTTATGTAATATTCTTATATTCATTTGCGGTTTTGAAGAATTTACCATGGATTCAATTAATGCTTTTATAAATACATTTCTTAAATGTAGGTACCGAATTAAGTTTTAACTACTTCGTAAATCTTAAATCTGTATATATAAAATCCTTGCGTTACTGACTGACTGACAGATAAGCTACAGCCGAAACTACTCGGCGCATGAAGCTGAAATTTAGCATGTATGTTTCTTGGGAACCGTAGGGGTGCACTAAGACGGGATTTCTTGAAATTCCCACGGGATCGGGCAAAACGAGAAATACGAAAATATGTGCGTGCGAAGCCGCTGGCGTCGATTAGTTAAGAAATAAATAGTATGTATGTACACACGGCACCAAGTCAAGCTAAACAGTTGTTGTACGATTTTGATCCTTATTCCCTACGCCATAAGTATGTATGAACACACGGCGCCAAGTCAAGCTAAACAGTTGCTGTACGATTTTGATACTTATTCCCTACGCCATAAGTATGTATGTACACACGGCGCCAAGTCAAGCTAAACAGTTGCTGTACGATTTTGATACTTATTCCCTACGCCATAAGTATGTATGTACACACGGCGCCAAGTCAAGCTACACAGTTGCTGTACGATTTTGATACTTATTCCCTAAGCCATAAGTATGTACGTACACACGGCACCAAGTCAAGCTAAACAGTTGCTGTACGATTTTGATACTTATTCCCTAAGCCATAAGTATGTATGTACACACGGCACCAAGTCAAGCTAAACAGTTGCTGTACGATTTTGATACTTATTCCCTACGCCATAAGTATGTATGTACACACGGCGCCAAGTCAAGCTAAACATTTGCTGTACGATTTTGATACTTATTCTTTACGCCATAAGAACGGTGCAAAGGTCAAAGTGTATAAGCTTGACGAGTAGCAGGGTGTACACGAATATTTGGATCGTTTGGGGATCGAACTCAAAACAATATTATGTAAGGTATATACTAATGGAAATTGAAATTCTATTACTATATTTATGAGAAAGAAGATATATCTACAATATACTTTTATAATACGGTAATGTATTTTTCATTAACATAACAATCATTATCACATAATCAATTGACAAGTGCATTTTCCCTAATTCAGGCAGAACGGCGTCGACAAAAACTGGCAACACTTACATATTTCTTGCACAAATACGAATTTTATCGAAATTAAATTAGGAAACAGTCAAATTATCAATAGTTACCTGTGAAAAGATATTCCATTTTCCTGTTTTTGTTTTTAGGAACAACTTTTACAGTGTTTAAGAACGCAAGACGGCATTTTGAGAATTTAAAAGTTGAAGTGATCGTGACGCGTGAACTGTACGATGCGTCGTAGCGCACTGAGACGAGTTTGTATTCGCTTTTCAATTTTGTATTTGCTTTAGTGGCCGCACGCAACTGTGCCGTGCGTTCCATCTGATACTAATCCTCTCATCTATGATTTTTATTAACACTGTTGTCTTAATACAAGGCAGCGATAGCCGAGTGGATATACCAACAGACTGCTATGCAGAAGGTATCGGGTTCGAACCCACGGCGTGCACCAACGACTTTTCGAAGTTAAGTGCCTATTAAATTGTTAATTACCGCTTGTCCCGTGCCTCGGAGAGCACATAAAACCGTCGGTCCCGGCTGTCATGAAGATCTTTGACAGTCGTTACGGGAAGTCAGTACCCTCAAATAAACTGATACTAGTCTAAACCATGGAATATCGCTATCCCTTTGGGTTACGGAGGTCAGACGATAGTCGCTCGGTAGAAAAGCTGATATTCTGACAAATCTGGGGGGCGATTCAGAATCGTTCGATATCTCATTTGACATTCGATTCCGTTAATTGTCAAACGGGCTACCTCCTTTTTTGTCAAAACTATCGCATTTTCTATCAATTTTATGCATTCAGTATGAAGTAAATAAATAAATAAACCGAATTCAATGAATATTTGTTCAAAATATCTCTGATAGGCGGCTAAAAGACGAAGACAATAATTTGACATATCGTACTGTTACATACACGTCATGTATGGCAGCGCCCTTATGTTAGCTGAGGTCAGCTTTCTAGGATTCTCTTAGTTTATGCAGGTGGCACCGGTGTCATGTGACATGCAGGTGGCCGGGCCATGGGAAAGAGCCAGTCTTTTGCTAGCTCCAATTGAGACCACTCGCCTTTTAATAATCTTTTGTCGTTTGTAAAGGTCATTACAAATTAAAAGTTTCCAAATCTTCAAATTTTCTCTTTTAATTCTTTTTTTAAAAAGACTCAGCATAACCTTCGTATAACATTGGTGGCAGCTTAAGGGATTTAAAAAAATAAATCCTGGTTCGCCTCAGTTTGAGAGAACTTTTCGAACAATTTGTGCATTTGTGTGACCTCGGACAATAATACATTTTACACCGTCTCCAACCGCCGAATCCCGTGGCCGCGTAAACTACATAAGTACGCGTGTGAACATTTCTATATCTTACGCCGTATCTATTCGCTGAATCCTGCCGCCGCGTAGCGAACTAAATTACCCGCGCGTGTGCTGCTGTTTCCTGTAGAACCTACCTGGTTCACCGCCGATCCCGTCGCCGAGCCTACTTACCTTAGTGAGAAGGTATACGCCAGCTGCGAGATGACCCGAGGTACTCTTGCAGTCGCCGTGTTGCTGTAAGTCCTTGAAATTCATACTTACTTAACGTCGAAGCTATCCACTCTGTGTTCAGTGCCAGTGAAATTAAGTGATTAAATCTAAAAGTAAAGAAAGTGATAAAGTGTTCATTGACTGCGATTAATTTTATTCGTCATGCTTTAGAATAATAGATCATAGAGTCTTATCGTATTGTTATTTTATTAAGTCGCTCAGTGTCGAGACCAGTGCAACATAAATTTCTTATCGCAATTCTTAGACTTCGCGTCTTATCTCTTTGTTTAATTAAATACCCAGGTGTGACATGCCTAAAGAGGAAGCAACTTTTACAATGTCTACCAAAGAATCAAAAGAAATTGACATTCATGTTTTGATAAAATTCATAAATAAGTTCGATGGTAACCGTGAAAAGTTAAATGCATTTTTAAATAATTGTCGGAATGCAATAAATCTCGCGAGCCCGTCACAGCAAGATATCCTATTAAAATTTATTCTGAGCCAACTCGAAGGCCGTGCCGAAAGTGCATGTGCCATAAAAGATTTTGATACATGGCAACAGTTAGAAGAATTTTTGAAATCCCAGTTTGGGGAACGAAAACATTATGCTGCACTGCTCTCCGACCTTCAAAGTTGTTACCAGTCTAATGCCGAAACGGTCAATCAGTTCGCTTTACGATTGGAATCCTGTTTATCAAAATTATTAACTGAAATTAATATTTCTATACCTACGAAAAAGAAAGGTGAACTTGCTGGCCGAGTCGCTGCAATGCAGGACCTTGCGTTGCACACTTTTATCAGTGGATTAAATGCTCGCTTATCTACGGTGGTCAGATGTCGCGACCCAGAGACCTTGAACGACGCCATCAATTTTGCCATGTCTGAAGAAAAAATATTACAAAGTTCATTTAAACGGAACACTCCTTTTCCTTCTAATAATAATAATCCATTTAGCCAAGGACGTTTACCCCAAAGGCAAATGCAACCAAATCGTGGCACAACTCAGCGTGATGTGAATGTTTCCAATAGGCCTAGTAACCAAGGACCTACCTTTGCTCCTCCAGTGTGTCGCTACTGTAAAGCAGTAGGCCACACTATTGATAACTGCCGAAAACGCGAATATAATAATAATTACAATAGACGATTTGGGCATCTACAAAATCAGCAATCAAATCAGCCATCGACTAGTTTTGCTAGAAATAATCAACCTGTTCATTCTGTTGACGTAGTCGATTATCAACAGGGCCCTGAGGATATTATTAACAATACTTTAAACGAGTAGTCCTACCCGTCCGGTATCGTGCGGGCATAGTAAACGGACAAACCGATACTAAAGCCTTACCTAATCAAATCACTGTTTCCAAATCGACCACTAACAAACAGGGTAACCAGCCCCAAATTCATAGTGGCCCTTCCAAAGTCGCTGTTTCCAAATCGACCACTAACAAACAGGGTAACCAGCCCCAAATTCATAGTGGCCCTAACAAAATCGCTGTTTCCCAATCGACCACTAACAAACAGGGTAACCAGCCCCAAACCTATAGTGGCCTTGACAAACAAAACTCTGATTCCGTTACCAATCCATCCCCGTCTCTATCTCAATGTAAATCAAAGTCGTGTCCTTCTTGCACCGTTCCTGAAACAGAAAATAATAGATTTAAAACTTATAACATTACAACAAATTCTACAAAAAAGTACTTACCTTACGTAGAGGTGCTAACATCAGTTTCTAGTCGACCTCTTAAATTTCTCGTTGACAGTGGCGCTTCTATTAGTTTTCTGAAAATAAACGTTATTGAAAAAATGCCCCCAATTACTAATCATATTATTACTTTTCACGGTTTGGGGTCCACAAAAAATCCAATGAATTCTTTAGGACATACTCTAATTCACTTTAACTCACTGAATCATCATTTTCATTTAATCTCTAATATAGACTTCCCATATGACGGTATAATTGGCAATGACTTATTTGCTTATTCTGATTGCAAAATCAATTATGTAGAAAATGTTCTAATCATAAATAAAATCAAACTTGCTTTAAAATTTTGTGAACCAACTTATACCATTCCACCTAGATCAGAAGCGATTATTGAATGTTCTACGCTTAACCCCGAGATAAAAGAAGGTCTCGTCCTTGACCAGTACATAGCTGATTCACTCTTGACGGCAAATTGCATTGTAAAGGTTAAGCCTAATTCCCGAATAAATATATCCGTCGTTAATATCTCTGAATCTCCCATACATGTGAACTCAGACCAGAAAATAAAAATTATACCTTTAGATAAACCTGAAGAAAATACAATATTCCATACGTCACATTCCAAATTAAATCAAAATAATACCCTCAATCGAACTGAACAAGTTTTAAACCAATTACGAGCCTCCCATCTAAACTCTGAAGAGGCAGATGCCTTATACGATCTCTGTTCCACTTATTCCGATATCTTTCATCTTCCTGGTGACCATCTTACTACTACCGATGCTTTAGAACATGAAATTAATACTTCCTCTTCCGTTCCAATTAATACAAAATCATACAGATTCCCAGAAGTGCACAAACAAGAAGTAGAATCCCAAATTACCAAAATGCTTGATGAAGGTATAATTAAACCCTCGATGTCCCCATGGTCTTCCCCCATTTGGATTGTCCCAAAGAAGTCCGATGCTTCAGGCCAACGCAAATGGCGCGTAGTAATAGACTACCGCAAATTAAATGATATCACTATAGGTGACTCCTACCCAATTCCAAATATTTCAGAAATTTTAGATCAGTTAGGTAAATGCAAATATTTTAGCACGCTAGATCTAGCCTCTGGATTTCACCAAATTAAAATGGCAGATAAGGACGCACCTAAAACGGCTTTCTCAGTCCCGCAAGGACACTTCGAATTCACTCGAATGCCCTTTGGACTCAAAAATGCTCCTGCAACCTTTCAAAGACTCATGAATTCAGTCCTATCCGGCTTACAAGGCATCCAATGCTTCGTGTACTTGGATGACATTGTAATTCATAGCTTTGACCTTGACCTCCACATAAAAAACCTGTCAGATGTCTTTGAACGACTCCGTCAATTTAATTTGAAATTACAACCAGACAAGTGTGAATTCTTCCGTAAGGAAGTATCATATCTTGGCCACATTATTACAGATAAAGGTGTTAAACCAAATCCCGAAAAAACAAAAGCTGTATCCGAATTTCCGTTGCCTAAATGTCCTAAGGACATAAAATCCTTTTTGGGTTTAGTTTCATATTATCGCCGTTTCATACCCGACCTTTCCAAAATAGCTAAGCCCCTCACCCATCTCTTAAAGAAAAATATCCCGTTCAATTGGCAAAACGAACAACAATTAGCCTTTGAAAGTCTAAAACAAGCCCTAGTTTCCGCTCCTATTTTAGCTTACCCCGATTTCAGTCAACCATTCGTCCTAACATGTGACGCATCAAACTTTGCAATCTCAGCTATACTATCTCAAGGTCCAATAGGCAATGACCGTCCTATCGCATATGCATCACGAACCCTTAATAAGGCCGAAAGTAGTTACAGTGTAACTGAAAAGGAATGTTTAGCAATCCTTTTCGGAACTAAAACCTTCAGACCGTATTTATACGGCCGTCGATTCAAAATTGTTACTGATCATCGCCCACTTAAATGGTTATTCAATTGCAAAGACCCCGGTTCAAAATTAGTGAGATGGAGACTCAAACTTGAAGAATATGATTACGAGATTGAATACAAAAAAGGAAAAATAAATAGTAATGCTGATGCTTTGTCGCGATTCCCTGTTCATCCAATAACTGACCCTCAACCCTCTACTAGTGGTGCGAATAATCCTAGCCCAGAATCAGAAATTCCCCAAGAAGTCCTTGACGAGTTAATTGACCTAGGCGCACTAGATGCTAGCCCTTATGACACACAAAATTTAGATATTGACTTACCGACACCTCCCACTCCCACTGATTCTCCAAACTCCTCTCCTCCTATAGAAATACCTGAAACGAGAGAGCAAACTCCTAATAGTTCCAATAACGAATATTCAGATTTCCTAAAATCTTTTTCGAACAAAGACGAGACATATAACACTCAAATTACAGAACATAACGAAACCTTATTAAAAAGTAAGACTAAAACTATTGTTATCCCTGTATCAATAGACCTTGACGAATCAAACCCTTACCTTCAAGACATCCTCTCTGGCTCGGAAAATCCAAATAGTATCCTACAGGAAGAAAGGGAACTTTACTCATTTAGAAAATTAGAATTAAAAGGAAAGACTTACTACCTAATATTTACAAAGGTTAATTATTTCGATAACTGCACATATCCTGAAATCTTTAAAACGTTAAAAGGCGTAAGAGACGACATTATTCTTAGTGGTGATATTAATGAAATAGCAATATCAGACTTTAAAAACACGTTTGAAAATCACTCTTTTGTCAAAATTTACGGTATGCTCTTGTATTTATTTAACAATACTAATATTAAAGTCAATATACATCACAATACTATTATATACCCTGTACCTTCAGAAATTTCCAAAATCCTCAGAGAAAATCATGATATTCCCATAGCAGGACACCTCGGTTCAAACAGAATGTTTGACCGAATCAAAGAACGTTATTACTGGAAAAAATTGGTTGCCTGTAAAGTCGGTATACGGGCGAAAGTTTTACGTGACAACGACTTTGAGTGGTAAAATAATTTTAATGTGAATATTCATTCGTATAGTAGGAAGAAGGATGAAAGACGCGTGCCTTTCACTTTTTATGTCTGTCTCTCTCGCTCTTAGGCGGGACGCGTGCCTCTCACTCGCTCTCATTGTGAGCGCATAACGTGAGCGGAGCGTAACGCAGTTTCTTGAAGTGTCACCCGGCAAACCAATTTATAAGACGTTGTCACGTCAAAACATGAGATCAGATATTGAGAATTACGTAAAGAATTGTACACTATGTCAGTCAAATAAAGCTTATCGCGGACTCAACAGATCACCCATGCAGATTACTACAACCTCTACTCGCCCATTCGAGAGGATTAGCCTCGACATTGTTGGACCTCTACCCGAAGCCGGTTTACTTAAACTTAAATTTATACTTACCCTTCAAGACGACCTAACAAAATTCTCCATAGCCTATCCTATTTCCAATGCAACAGCAGAAGAATCATGTGAATGTTTAGTCCATTTTATATCGCTTTTCGGTATCCCCAAATTTATACTTACTGACCAAGGAACAAATTTCACTGCCGATTTATTTAAGCGGACATGTGAATTCCTAAAAATAAAGCAGATTTGGTCGTCGCCTTATCACCCTCAGACACAGGGAGCTCTTGAAAGAAGCCATTCAACTCTGAAAGAATATTTAAAATCGTATGTTAATGAGAATCAAAGTAATTGGCACAAATTCGTATATACCGCTATGCTAACCTATAATAGCAGTGTCCATACAACAACTCGTTTTACACCCTATGAACTCGTCTTCGGTCACAAGCCATATATCCCTGACTCTGTTTTTAATTCAACCCCTGATACCACTTATCCCGAATATATCAAAATGCTTCAACATCGTCTCAAAATTTCCCGTGAAAGAGCACTTCAAAATATTCGAGATTCAAAGGAACGGTCAAAAGCATATTACGATAGACGCACCCGCGAAGTTCAGTACAAGGTTGGTGATTATGTTTACTTAAGGAACCATGTAAGGTTACGTAAGGCTTTATCAGCTATCTGGAAAGGTCCGTACAAAATTGTCAAACTCCATGGTAATAATACCTTGTCCCTTTTGATTAATAGACGTCACGTCAAACACCACTTCGATGAGGTAAAGCCTGCACATTTAGATGATTAATTACATTTTAGTAATAATGACTTATAATTACAGACTGGAGGCCGTTTATATCATGGCAACCAGCGAAAACCAATATGTCGAATACATCACCCAAGGTCCTGGTATACTCTTCGATCCGGTCGGCACCCTAAAAGTTGTAAACGATCAGTTTCACGTTGTCATCCCTGTAGATGTAACTAATTTCAAGAGCCATATTGATAACATTCATAACGCGTTCAGTATTATACGATTTCAATGCCGTGATAGCGAAGATATTGACGAAAATCAATGTCTAAATATGTTAACACCCTTAGATTCTTTGTATGCAGATATACTGCGCGATTTCGACTCATTTTCTCATATAATCTCTAATAACTACTCAAAAAGATCCGCTTGGATTCCTGGTGTCGGTGTGATTTTTAGACACATATTTGGTACTTTAGATGAGGATGACGCTGAAAATTATAACAACGCCATTCAAAAATTATTTAATAATGACAAGAAAATAATAGATGCAGTCAAAGAATGTATTATAGTTTCTCAATCAGCTATATCCAACATGAACAATTCTCTACACGAAATTTACGTAAATCAGGCAAAATTGAATGACGCCATAGACAAAATGACGTTGTCATATAAAAATATATCTAATATTGTAATTTCTGATAATTTTAGAATTAGGTTCGAGTATGTTTTAAATGTGCTACAGTCTAACTTGTATAACCTCGCTTTCAAAATAGAAGATATGTTGAATGCTATTCTCTTCGTAAAAAGTAATACTCTGCATCCTTCTATACTGACACCTCGTCAATTATACGACGACATTGTGCTTAATCTATACTAATATAATAAAGCGGAAGAGTTTGTTTGTTTGTTTGTTTGTTTGTTTATTTGTTTGTTTGTTTGTTTGTTTGAACGCGCTAATCTCAGGAACTACCGGTCGGATCTGAAAAATTCTTTTTGTATACGATAGCCCAGTTATTCCGGAAGGCTATAGGCAATATAACATAACGCTTTGACCCTTTGGGGCCGGGCAAAAGGCTAAAAAGGCTAAAAGAGAATGTCAGCTAATCTCAGGAACTAGCAGTCGGATTTCAAAAATTGTTATTGCCTATGATAGCCCAATTATTCCGAAAGGCTATAGGCTATATAAAATTACGCCATAACTTATAGGGGCCAGACAAAAATAATAAGATGGTCAGATGAGAAGGGGGAGGGTTGGGTCAAAGATAAAAAAGGGTTAATGAATAGGATACAATCTATATGGGTATCGTTTTCGGCATTTTCGGGACACTGATTAATAATATGAAATTTATTTAGTGATCCAAGATGGCGGACGGTAAATCAAAGATGGCGGACGGGAAATCAAAGATGGCAGATGGGAAAATTTTAAAAATCAATATGGGTATCACCTTCGATATTTTAAGGGGTGGGGAATCGAAATACAACATCTATTTCGTGATCAAAGATGGCGGATGGGCAATCAAAGAT
The DNA here is from genome assembly GCA_944739405.2 of Euclidia mi. NCBI lineage: Eukaryota > Metazoa > Arthropoda > Insecta > Lepidoptera > Erebidae > Euclidia > Euclidia mi. Next base: position 58,126,240 of record OX123196.2, on the reverse strand, counting down.
GGCGGATGGGAAAATTTAAAAAAATAATATTGGTATCGCCTCCGATGTTTAAAGGGATGGGGAATCCAAATACAACATCTATTTCGTGATTCAAGATGGAGGATGGGAAATCAAAAATGGCGGATGGGAAAAATTAAAAAAATCAATATTGGTATCGTCTCTGATGATTTAAGGGATGGTGAATCCAAATACAACATCTATTTCGTGATCAAAGATGGCGGATAGGAAATCAAAGATGGCGCACGGGATTTTTTTTTAAAGTCGATATGGGTATCGTCGCCGATATTTAAAGGGATGGGGAATCCAAATCCGACATCTATTTCGTGATCAAAGATGGTGGATAAGAAATCAAAGATGGCGAATGAGAAAGTTAAAAAAAATCAATATGGTTATCGTCTCCGATGTTTTAAGGGATGGCGAATCTAAATACAACATATATTTCGTGATCAAAGATGGCGGATAGGCAATCAAAGATGGCGGACGGGAGTTTTTAAAGTCGATATGGGTATCGTCTCCGATCCTGCATTCAAAAACACCATCTATTTTGTGATCAAAGGTGGCGGATGGGATTTTTTTTTTAAATCAATATGGTTATCGTCTCCGATGTTTGAAGGGATGGAGAATCCAAATACAACATCTATTTCGTGATAAAAAATGGCGGATAGGAAATCAAAGATGGCGGACGGGAAATTTTTTAAAGTCGATATGGGTATCGTGTCCGATATTTTAAGGAATGGAGAATTCAAAACCACCATCTATTTCGTGATCAAAGATGGCGGATGGGATTTTTTTTTTAATCAATATGGGTATCAACTCCAATATTTAAAGGGATAGGGAATCCAAATCCAACATCTATTTCGTGATCACAGATGGCGGATGAGAAATCAAAGATGGCGGATGGGATTTTTTTTAAAGTCGATATGGGTATCGTCTCCGATATTTTAAGCAATGGGAAATTCAAAAACACCACCATTTTCGTGATCAAAGATGGCGGATGGGATTTTTTTTTAAAATCAATATGGGTATCGACTCCGATGTTTGAAGGAATGGGGAATCCAAATACAACATCTATTTCGTGATTCAAGATGGCGGATGGGAAATCAAAGATGGCGGATGGGAAAAATTTTAAAAATCAATATGGTTATCGTCTCTGATGATTTAAGGGATGGTGAATCCAAATAAAACATCTATTTCGTGATCAAAGATGGCGGATAGGAAATCTAAGATGGCGGACGGGTTTTTTTTTTAAAGTCGATATGGGTATGGGCAATTCATACTAAGTATATAAAAATCTATGTTTGTTTTTGCATCATTTATAGACCCTGCAATGATAAGAGATTAAGCGCTAAGTCAATGGTAACTTGGACAAGGGGCTTGGAAAAAAGGGAATTCAATAAAAACTCTAAGGCGATACGGAGTTCGCTGGGTCAGCTAGTCTTAAAATAGTTCCTAAGTACAAGGATTTTCCTGTAAGTTTAGAATTAAGTAATATCCATACTCTAATCAACGTTGCCGAGTTAATTTGTTACTATTTAGATAACAAACTCATATTCGTGATTAAAATACCTTTAGTTAATGCTTTAGAATACAATTTATATAAGAATATTCCATTGCCTATTCCACATAATTCAAAAGTACCAAATTCTTTTAGCTTGATTTTACCTACTGAACAGTTCCTAGCATTAAGTAAAGATAAATCTTCTTTTGCATTTATAAAAACCTTAGACAATTGTAAAATTATATCTTTTCAGACCTATCTTTGTAAATTAACTGAAATTCATACAGTATTAGCTAATCAATATTGTGAAATAGATATCATAACTAGAGCTTTATCTTCATTACCAAACAACTGCCAATATAGATTGTTTTATGGTGACATTGATATTTGGTATGAATTAAATAATAATAAGTGGATATTTGTGCAATCCAAACCAAGTAAACTTACAATAGAATGTTCAAATAGCACGTTGATAGAAATTGTCATATCTGGTACAGGCTTTCTCAATATTCCATATAATTGTGTAGCTTATTGTAAGAATACTAGATTAGTAAAAGAAACTACTCCAACTATAAAATTGCCAACAGTTTCTTCTAGTTTTAATATAATGAATGACAGTTGTTGTAATGTTGATCGTGTAAATAAATTAAATCTATCACCTGTAAAAATCAATAATGTAAAATTAGATAATCTCAAAGATCTTAAAATTGTTTCCAATCAAATAATAGATAATTTAAATTCTGTAGAAACATCAAATGATTTCAATAATCATATAAGTTTTCCTATTCTTAGTTTAGTATCAGTAATGTTATGGTTAATATTAATTATTTTATATTTTTGTAAAAAAGGCAAGTGTTCAAAATCGAAGCTTGTAATAACCAAATTAGATGATAACCCCGATATCCAATTAGAGTCAATTTCAAGTCCACCGCGTTTACGTATCGATTAATTTTCTTTCGGAAACTTTCCCTTAGGGTAAGTTTCCTCTTATCCCGGGGGCTGTTACATACACGTCATGTATGGCAGCGCCCTTATGTTAGCTGAGGTCAGCTTTCTAGGATTCTCTTAGTTTATGCAGGTGGCACCGGTGTCATGTGACATGCAGGTGGCCGGGCCATGGGAAAGAGCCAGTCTTTTGCTAGCTCCAATTGAGACCACTCGCCTTTTAATAATCTTTTGTCGTTTGTAAAGGTCATTACAAATTAAAAGTTTCCAAATCTTCAAATTTTCTCTTTTAATTCTTTTTTTAAAAAGACTCAGCATAACCTTCGTATAACAGTACGATTACTTATCGTGACATTCTGAATCGGCCTGCTGGTTAGACAAGTAAGTGGACCCGGTGCTCCAAGGCGAAAAGTCTTGGATGCAATTGGGATAATGCTAGGTCGGTGATGATGATGATGATTACTGTTGTCTCAATACAAGACCGTAAAGAGGAATGTTTACCAAGGGGTCTAGTGTGAGTTTCGCTCGATTGTCACGGTGACTAGACTGAATTGTAATGTTGTTAAATTATTTAATGCATGATTAAATTAAAACAAATTGTTTTTAATAAAAATATTGGTAAACAAAATTGTTGCTAAGTAGTTCATATTTGAAAGTAATTTATTAGTGACATAATAATAAAACATAATTTTGTATCTGAAGCTTAATCTAATCTAACCTAATCTAATACAAAAAAAACATAAAACAAATCTAAAAGTGAAAATATTTACAAGGTTTAGGCGTCGTAAAATGCCACCGCATCAATGTCATCGGGTAACGTACCCAGAAGGCTGGCAGCATTGCCACGCTGGATGGCAATGCTGATTCTTTGAGCAAAGAATAAACCAGCCTTCTGGTCACGTGAGACGTCGATTAAATTAAGTTATAAATAAAAACAGATAAATACATTTATTAGTATTGTATAAATATACGGGAATCTATTTCCATAAATTTTCTAAATGCGCCCCCTGGCGGTCTCTACTAGTCTACAGTGTAAAACTCGGACTGGACCCGTGTAGTCCTATAAAAAAGGGATTCTGTAGACAAGAATGCTTATTTTAAAATAAATTTAAGTTTACTAATTCCAAGCTCCGAAACTCGGGCTCAATAGAGATTTATTTTTGAAGTCAATGTTTGTCTTCAAACGGCATGGCACACAGGATGGACCGCACTTCGAGTGCCCCAACACGGAGTGCGGATTAAGAATACAAACTGAAACCACCCTATTTAATGCTGTTGGTTTAAAGAGGCTGAATAAGGAAAATAAACGAAGCAAATAAAGAAAAGAAAATTTTGTAAATATCAACTGTAATTTACCTATATTCGCAATAAACTATTTGAATTTGAAAAGAAAATTTTATCACCAAATCCTATACCAACAGACCAACATGGTATCTATACTTAGAAGTCCTATTGACTCACTATCTTCTTTTACTTACTCTGCTACTGTAACGAAAATTAGTACAGGTACTTCGAGCAGTAGACTTTAAAATGCTGTATGATGATGACAGACCTGCTGAAACTACACACACACACACAAAATAGGCTCATATTTAATTATGATAATCCATTCCTAATACCTCCATGCCATAGCTTAGATTCTATGAATTTATAATATAATCCAGAAGCATCGCTGTGGGATGCATTGCTGCAGTCAGAGTTAGCTTTCACAATGGAACTGCCCAAAAGGTAGAAAGCACAGCAAACATTTTGCTTGTTTTTGTGTAGTTGATCTCAAGATCAACTACTCAAGTGCTACCAAATGACTGAATGTCTACACCACGCACGACTAGTTTCTGACGTTGGAAGTGCTCCAGAGTTATTAGTAGTTTTTACTAGATGAATGTACCCCACATGTGGGGCACTTTCATACAAGTGAAAAAATACATAAGTTGTGTATGAAATACATACATACATACATAGCGTCACGCCTTTTATCCCCGAAGGGGTAGGCAGAGGTGTATTTACACCCACTATTCGCCAGATATACTTTAGTCCCACGTAATAAGGGGCGAGCCTAGAGCCTATTGCCGTACCGTGCACATTTCCAGACTCCGTGCTGCTAGTGAGAATTTCGTGACAGAAAAACCCAATAACACTGCCCGACCCAGGAATCGAACCCGGGACCTCCCGATCCTACGCGCACATTTATGCCGCGAGACCAACGAGGCAGTCGTATAGGGTTTGATGTCGAGTTTTCCGTCTCTACGCAAAGATGGTATTTGCATCGTGTTATCCCTTAGTCGCCTCTTACGACACCCATGGGAAGAGAGGGGGTGGTGACACTTGTATTCTATGCCGTCAACCACACGGCCATGTATGTGTGTGTATGAAATATTTATTATTTATGAAAATCAAAGTATTAGTATCAAAATATAGGGCTGCAACGTTTTCATAAACATATTATAAAAAGAAAATAACATAAAAATCGGTATAGCTTTGCTGTTTAGAGTCTTTCTGATCAGTCCCATTTCTATTTAAGTCTATCCATTAGTATCTTCGTCATTCATCGTCATCAACATGTTCGTCCTTATTTACTTCTTATTTATTAATGTTTGTGCATTAACTCCATACTCTACGAATGTGCCCCATTACTCATACAGTATGAATGTGCTCCGTAAACTACTGTATGAATCTATCCCTGCCCCATGACAAGAAAATGAAATGAAAATATTGTTAGAAAAAAGCCAACTACTTATATATATAATAATTCGCGACTCATTTCACAAATTTGATCTAATATCTTTGTAATAAAATAGAACTAAATAAAGTAGAGAGCAGCTTTTATTGAAAAAAGACGTTAAAAGTGAGGGTATAAAATTACTTACGCCTGGCCGAATCACGTTTCGTACCACACCGTCACCCGTTTGACGCCAAGCCCTATCAAACTCCGTCAGCAACCACACACATAGCTAGGTGAGCTACGCACACACGAATAAGTCATTTTTTTATGTAGGTACGCCTAACATCAGGTGTATCTAGTGTATGTAGGTGCCCCTTGTATAAATCTGCCCCACTTTCCCCTATGTCTCTACTGACGGTTACTATCCGTTAGGGGCGCTTTGAAAAATGTAGTTATTGATATAGGTCTCGTGAATTCAAGCCTAGAAACCCTGGTTAGTGAAATCATGAGAAAAGCAACTCTTAGTTTTGAGTTCTTTGAAATTCTCCTTTATCGTATCACTCACGGGACCGTAGGGTATTTCTGAAGGGAGGCATCGACGGCCTAAGGCTCAAGACATGATCTGTGGGCTCAACTCACACTGGCACAGAGTCGAAGCGTAGCGTCGCATCATGTTTTCGCCTATAACGTATGCACCTTTATTTCTCCAGTATTTAGATACCAGACTGCCTCCGTGGTCGAGTGGATAGAGTATGCGACTGCTGATGGTCGGGCAAGTGTTACTTATTGGGTTTTTCCGAATCCTCAGTAGCAGCACGGAGTCTGGTGATGGGCCCGGTAACGGCAATAGGCTCGCCCCCTATTACGTGGGACCTAAAAATTCCTGAGCTTGAATAATGTCATTTCTGGTAGGACATATGATTTGTAAGTAAAAGCAGGCCTGGCGCACTTCGCATTTTAGGTACAAACTTACAAGTACCTCGGCCGACCACGTCGACGTGGTTGGATTTAGTTGGGTTGCCGCGCGCCGCTCACATTAGACGTCACGCAACGCAACGAGTGCGACCGCTCCGTATTCTCACGCGCCGTGTTCATACACTGTTCAAATTATATACCTAAACGCCTTTGACAACGAAAATGTATCATCACAAGTCTAATGCAAAGTATTGCTCAATTAACTGTGTGTCGAAAACGACTTGAAAATTTGATTTTATTTTATTTATATTACGAGAGCAACTTGAAAATTTGATTTTTTGTTTGTTGAGATATCTTAACGATTATGGTGTCAAATTAAAGATCTAGTTCAAAAACCATTTTATCTGTTTGAATCATGTAAATCGGTCCACGCGTTTAGGAAATAACTAAGAATCAGTATAGTAAAAATGTAAACAACCAGAATTTTTGTGGTATTTGTTCTACGAGCTCAAATAGTGGGATAGGATACTTATATGATAATTATTTATTATTAGGTACGTGGTCAAGTAGGTAGATAGACGATGAATAAATATTATAGTTGCAGCGGCAAGTCAACAACCCTAGCGCGCCACTCCGCGCCAGACAGTGACAGCGTTATGTGTTAGAAAAGAAAGGGAACGGTTAGGTTAATATCGCATTAGGCACTGAGTGCTTATGCGAGTTGAATTGCACTTTGTTGCTTAGTAGCAAGAGTCGCAAATTCAATAAATTGGTTTGACAAGTGAATTTTCTGTACGTTAGTACTATTCTTTATTCTGTGGTAAAAGCCATACAGTAGTGCAAAACTTTATAAACTACATTAAAATTAAAAGAAAACAATTTTAAGAAAATATAAATAAAACATATTGATTGATTATATATACAATCTTTATTATGCAGCATTAGTCTCTTTCAGCCGGGTTCTATAACTGTTTGTTCTGTCATAAACAATAGACTGCAGTTCTTTATCCTTGACTGTACTTATGATATCTTCGTAATCACCTCCAATAGTATCTAATACTTTCAATAGGTTCTCATTTGAACATTTTGATAAATAACTGCAGATCAATGCGCTCAATAGAGGCTTGATTTTTAGTGAAAAATCTTCCAACTCCTCAATATCATTATCTTCAAAAGATGATCCATTTCCAGCGGTTCTTGCTGTTGAACATATTGTTTTCCAAATACTATAAGATGTTTCCAAATATTTAGATGGTTCACACATTTGATTCACGTCTAATGCATTTATAATTGTAGTGGAAGACTCAACTACATCCAGTAAATCTATATCCATTTCTTTATTACTGACAATTTTATTTTCATAATAACTCAGTATAGTACTAATCATACTGACAGCACTTTCAGAACTATCCCGGTATATCTCTGCCGACTTTTCAAAGCCTACTAAATTCAGAAATATTTGTAGACTTATGACAAGAACTCTTTCTAATTCTTCTTTTACACATGCATCTTTCTGATTAACAGCTACTTCACCAAATGCTGTAATCAATGATTCTAAGGCTAGTGGTGTTACAAAGTGTGTGAAAAACTTAGTTCTTAGCCTCTCAGTATTACAGTATGAAGACACAGTATTGAAATTCTCTAATGCAGTTACTAGGAGTTCCTTGTGTGATGAATTCTTCAATATGAAGTACAAGACAGTTGAGTATTCTATATTTGTAAATACAGTCATCCAAGTTCCGACTTCTTCCTCACTCGCTACAAACAGGCACGCACTGATCAGTCGCAACAGCTGTACTAATACTAAGCTATCATCAGTGTTTATATAATTAACTAACATAGCAAGCAGGTCTTCCATATTCATTAGAACACTGACAACTTCCTTCTGACAGCACATGTTGGCGATTATTCCAACAATTATCTCAATAATCCTGGAGCTTTCAATTACCGGTAGGGCAAAATTAAACAGTTTCAATACATCATGTTTTTGTAAAAATAATACAACATCCCTCTCCGCTGTCATGTCCCATAAGACACACAGATCATCTTCGAAAGATTTCTCACTTATTTCAAGCTTAAGTGTGTCTAAATTAGCGAGTTTTAGTAATATTTTTAGGACAAATCGTTCGCTGTATGCTGTATCTCCTATGACGTCGCCAGTTACAGGAATCGGTTCTTCGGTATCATTCGGCACATTATCTTTTTCAGGCTTCATCGTAATTTTGATTGTGTGATAAAATCACTTATAAGTAATTGATAAACAGTAATGTAAAAGTAACAAACGCTTATTCATTATCAATGCGCTAACAAAGAGTCCATTGACCAGTGCTGCCAATAAAAATTTCTCGATTCCCCGCGTCAGAGGTGTAAATTTCTTCCTTAAAAGTACCTACAGCTACAAAAACTAGCGATGGGCGATGACGAGATGTTCAAGTTGATTGTTTCGATTGTTCAAACATCTCGATGACTCGCGATTGTTTTCTCTCGCCCAGTCGATGGTTTCGAGTCAACTCGCGGCGTCGCGTCGTCGCTAGTAATGGTAGTTAATATACCATATAGCACAATAACACAGCACGCTAATTTTATTTCGCATCTAATAGCAAGTTCATTCGGCTCTCGTTCGTGCTATAAAATAGCATATAGCATATAGAATCAAACATCGCGCCGACGCGATGGCGCATCGCACTTAGTACGTTCGCAGCGCTGCGAATTGCGATATTTGCGATCAGTCTTCGCGTGCTAACGCGAGCAGCCAGACGTGAACTTGCGTAGCGTGCGAATTTTAGCTGTTCGACGGCTCGCGCGATTTAAGTAGGCATAAAAGTACGCGAGTTATTTTACGTTCTCAAAAGTTAAGTGTTTTGTGTTTGATTAAAATAACTGTGATAAGACACGTAATACTGTGTATCTATGAATGATCTGTGTAACATGTGTGTTAAAATATATAGGCTTAGGACTGTATATAATATTATATTATTATAATAATATTATATATAGGCTTAGGACTGTATATAATATTATATACAGTCCTAAGCCTGAAAAGTATGAAGGAATATTAATTGACTTATTTATTATTAATTAGTTGGTTAATATTAGTTTGTTGTGCATAATGATTACATTTTATACTTAGAAGAAATGTACAAATATGTATATGTATTGTTTATTCATGTGTAACATTACAGTTCACCATGTTATCTACCCTACGCGTTAAGTCTTCAGACTCGTTAGGTAAATAGCATGTTTGCCGACGCCATATTAACCTACGTTCAAATATGGATAGCGCGACAGCGCGCTAAATCGTACATGTGCTAAAACTAGTGGTCACACGAAGGGTGTTGACGCTTCGCACGATAGCATGCTATATTATAGCATTTTTTATAGCATGCTAAAAAAATGTAGCATATAGTTCATAGCATGCGATTGATAAATAGCAGATTCGAACATCATTAGTCGCTAGGGTACCGACGCGATGTGAATGATGCGATGTTTGAAAGGATCAACTCGGCCACAATCGTAAACAGCAATCACTTCGACTGAAATCGTCGCAAGTCGTTTGACTCGCTGACTTTCGACGCTGACTCGTAAATATCAATGGAGTTATATAGTTTTAATGCGATGTTAATATGGTGTTGGTTGGTGGGAGTTAATAATACAAACTCATATCGATGACAATCAGTCTTAAGTATTTATTAAATTTCTCTTAATTATTCACAATATATTGTACTTGGTACAATATATTGTGAAGTATAGGTATGTAAAGTTCTCTTTATTTTGATGGAATTTATTTTCCTTAGTAGTTAGTACTGATTCAATCAATCAATGAAAGACGGCTAGGATCATCGCCACCGGCATAGATAATGTTGACTCGGAACAATCGAAAAACATCTCGATTGTTTGATGACAGACCGAGAGAATCGGCGACTCGATGAAAAATTTTAACGACTGCGATTGTTTCGACTGGACAAACATCTCGACATCGCCCATCGCTAACAAAAACCAAGTTTTATAAAAATCCGTTGTGTGGCCTTTATATTTTGTATTTATTTTGCTGTGGAGCTGTATTTGTTTAGTCCGATCGCAGATTTAGCAGTAAATATTCTCTATGATACATAATATACCTATTAGTTTGAGCTGTCTGAAAAATATTTCTCGATTCCTCAATTTGGTAATTCTTCGCGCTTACCATCAATTCCCCGCAAATCGGCGATTTTCCCCGGCATTGGCAGCACTGCGATTGACTGCCATCGAGTCACTGAACATTGAAGTGTCAAAATGACATGAACGATCGATGTCAAAGTTGTCAACTCGACAGCAGCGCGACTTTAAACCGTTCGTTTGGAAAGAGTGTTACTTTATTTTTTTTTTAAATATAAAGAAGGCTAGCCGTCTGTTTGCGCGAACAATATAATTAGTACAGGAGCAAATCTAGGCAGTGGAAAGGGCTAGAATGATCTAACTGTTCCAAAATTATCTGTTTTACACGAAGGATATCTGAATTTTTAGTGATATCATAGATAAAGACGTTTTTCAGCAAGTTTACTTCTCCTACAAACAAAATAATAATTATGTGTCGGATAGTCCATGTATCGAGGAAGGCTTTATGGGGGTGCCGAGCAGTAACCATAAATTACGTGCGGTACTCGTGTGGGTGTACCTAACTGCAGGTAGGTACAGCTAGCCATACAGATTTAACCCAGTGGCGTAGAAAGAAGAGCTAGGCTAGAAGGGTAGGCTTAAGGGCTCATTGCCCTCTCTAAAGCATCTGAGTCCTCACCTGGCTTTTCATAAATTTTCTTCATAAAACCTACGACAACCAAGGCCAAGCTCCCCTCAAACCAAAATTAGAACTAGTTAATTTTAGAAGAAAAAGAAAACAATGAAAAATAAGAAACATTGATTTTGTTATTAAAATCTATTAGCTATGGAAACTTTAAACTGGGTAACAACTTCTTGTGTCAGTGTGTCTCCTCCACTTCGCACGGTCTTCAGCATCCCTAGTAGTTAGTTGCCAATCAACTAACTACTAGGGACTTGCCGGCTTGACGTCGTAAGGGATGACCCTTACGACGTCAAGCCAGCATCTTTTTGGCCTTCCCCGTTTACCGGGGCCCGGTGGAGATAGCATGGTAAGTCATTTGTTACTCAGCACGTAAGATGCCGGTTGATGTAAGACGTGGCCACACCAGCGTAGCCGACACTCTTGCAGTTTGTCAGCAATGTCACAGACATGAAGGCTACCCCGTGGTCTGTGGCTACCCCAGATGCGGGCGTTCCTAATGCGGCAGTGGCGTAGCGTGTGGGGGGCCGGGGGGGCCATGGCCCCGGGCGGCATATTTAAGGGGGCGGCAAAAGTGGCCGTGAAAAAAAAAAATACTTGGCGCGCGCACTGACACGATCCCAGTAGGATCATGCGGCGGCGCGGGCGCAGTAGAAAGAACAACAATCGAAAACAAAATCATCATGATTATCATTACTTGAAGACTTGCTTGTGTCCGTTTATTAATTCTTGAATAGTTTGCTATATTCCGGTGATCTGCGAGTCTGTTATGAGTAATATTATTAATAAATCCATATAATAGGGCCGGGCCGCCCCTGTGTGCGATGTGTGCCGCCCCTATCGCCACATGGCGCAACGCGTGCCAGATAAAATAATACAAAATAATCTTTATAGTTGAATAGGGAAGAAAGCAGGTACAGGCCTTCTAAGGCAATAGTCACACCTGCGTTTTAACTATGCGCTATTTGAACTTTGACCTGTGCTTTGACTCCAATATTTATGATATTTGCGTAAAAATCAAAGCCGATTATTTCACATACTACAAACGCCTTCTGCTAATTTTTGGACGCACCACCCCAATTCCCGGCAGCTTCGTTATTCCCCGGAAAAGGACGCAGTGGTGGGTACGGCGGTGCATGTGTTCTGTAAGACTATAGGGCTACCGCAGGCTACCAAAATCAATTATACATTATACCTTGCGTCTTATAACGAACATAATCTACGGCAAAAGAACACCTCGTCGAGCTCAAGGTAGAATTAAGTCACATAACGTAGCGCATATTGCGGTTATCAGAAGTCCCATGACAGGGGGAGGACATGGTAACTCTAGAGACTGGTGACTTTTGCCTACATCGAGAAGGTGACCTACTCTTGGGGTGGCGTCGGTTTACTGGTCAGGAGGAACAGTTTGTGGAAGTCGGTAGTGTGTCGACCCGGTTAGCGTACCTCGTACTTAAACTCACCAATAGGGGCGGTCTAAAGGTGATGATTCAAGTATGTGCGCGCAACTCAACTCACCCTTATGCTCCTGCTACACCTGCGTCTTAACGCGTCAATAAGCGCGTTAATTTAGGCGCTACATAGATGTGGCCAACGTTTTAACGCGTTAAAATACTAAATTCCTCCGCGAATTTGTTAACGCGTTAACTAACGCGTAGTTGGCTATTGCCATTGACGTTAACGCTAACGCAGGTGTAGCAGTAGCATTACGAGATGGCTGAGGCCATCTAGGTACCAGGACACTGTTAAGGCAATACCTAGTAAGACCAAAGCTCAGTACTTCAACGCGAAAGTGGAAGTACAAGAACGCAACGAAACGGAAATTGGAGGCCACGCGCGCGGCGTGGGGCACGTGAATCATATGGCCGAATGCTAGTTAACTACCTCGTAGCAGAGGTCCTTTCCTTAATGAACTCCTTTTGTAAGAAGAAACCTCACAGGCAGTGGACGCCAAGATGTCAGGGATGGCCAGACCGCGATAATGTGACAAGCAAGGTGAAAGACTATATCAAGACGGACCAAAACCACATAATTATTAAATGACGGTGATCAATACGATAAACACCTGAAGCGATCACCGACGAATACGAGTCTTAATATAAACCTCAGAACTGAAAGGGCCCAGTCAATGAAGCCTTCTCTCAGACTTACATTGCTCCTCCCACCGACAGCATTAAGCAGAGGACGGCCACAGTGGTCATGGTATTAGGAGATTCGTCTCGAAAGATCTGCTCTGCATAGAGAAAAAAACAAGTAGTCTAAACTGTCAGCCGAGACTCTCGAACTGATGAGGAAAAGACGCGAGATGCCATCCTGTCGGCTGTCTTCGACAAATAAGTACGAAATCTTACGCAACGAGACCTACGACGCATTAACACTCGGGCCATCGAGGCTGCGATCGAGATCCCCGGGATCAAATCTTCGCTCTGCAGTTGAGGCGACACAATCAAACGACACTACAATCGCGGATGGCCGCATCGTGAACTCAAAGTTCGAGATTCTCGAAGACGTTGAAAGGTTTTATCGACACTTGTTTACCTCGCGGGCAGATCGACGATCACAGTGCCCTACTGACGCACCACTACACCGAAGCCGTCCCGAATGTCGAACAGAGTGAGGTGTGGTCGGCTTTTAAAAACAACAAAGTGATGACGGAAATTCATCGACATTTTAACTTATTAAAATCCTTTAAGCCGTTTAGGCCTAGACTAAGCTATACATATATTGTAGCAGAGACACGGCTGCTGCCGTGCGCGACCCATTAACACCGCTGAGAGCTGCCACGTTTTGCCGTAAAATGATTATAATGTATGCTCTATTATGATATTCGAGCAAGTGACACGAATCAAATGATAACATTTCTTTTTTAATCCTTTATGCCGTTCAGCGTGTAAAGCCAAACTAAAGGACATACTGATAAAAATACAAACATACCAAAACCCGAAAAACGTTACACTTCTGCAGAAACATTGGGGTAAAAAGGGGGCGGCGAATTGCCGAACGGCCCCGGGCGGCAGAAACCCACGCTACGCCACTGTAATGCGGTCCTTCCGCGTGACTCCACACATCCAGCGCCGCATGTTCATTGCCGTGAAACGCAGACTCTGCTTGTGTCGCTCAATTACAGACCACTTCTCACTGGCATTATACAGGACAGGCCTAATGATGGATTAATAGACCTGACTTTGAGCTTAACCGGCATTTTGGGGTCACAAATGATACCGCTCATCTCACGCCGTTTGGCCCAGGCTGCCGAAATGCGTGCCTTGACGTCGCAATCGATGTCACCAGAGGCGTGGAGTACTGATCCCAGGTACTTGACCAGGTCCTTTCGCTTGGCAATGTCTCCGCCTATGCGAATTGACGCGGGATCTGTACTGTTGCAGGCCAAGTACTCGGTCTTCGCCACGTTTATTTTCAGACCACCGTTCTCAAGCGACTCCTTCCACGCATTTACACGCCGCACCAAGCGTTTCCTGTCCGCATCCGCCAGCGCGATATCCTCATGTGAGTCCCTGATGCTGTCTGACAGTACGTCTAATATCACACTGAATAGGTACGGACTGAGGACGGAACCCTGGTGAACCCCGACGGTGATGGGAAAAGATTTTTTGTCGCCAACAGCAGTGCGATCTACGGAATCGGAATTTGAGTACATGTCTCGGATGATGTCAATAAATGCTTCTGGTACACCTTTGGATCTTAGAGCCCACCAGATCATCTGTCGCGGTACACAGTCAAAGGCCTGCATGTCTAGAAACAAAAGATGCAGAGGCGTGTTCTTCGACCTGTACCGCTCCATGACGATCCTGAGGGCGAAAATTGGGTCCATGGTTCCGTGACCAAGGCGAAACCCATATTGACACTGTGGTCTCCTGTTGGATCCGGGAGTTGATTATTCGCTCAAAGAGCTTTAGGGCTTGGGACATCACCTTAATACCGCGGTAGCTACTACACTCCTGTACCGATCCCTTGCCTTTGAAGGCTGGAGTGATGATACTCAGTCTCACGTACTGCTTAGGGATTTTTCCGGTAAGGAGTATGCGGTTAGATAGTAAGGGTGCTCACACCCCGCAGCGCGCAGGCCCATTGCCTTCCAGGCCTTAATGGGGACTCCATCAGTTCCGACAGCTTTCCGATTCATCATGTGGCGATAGGCCCTCTGGACTTCTTCAGGCGTTACCGGTGGCACTAGTCCTTGATTCGGAGGGAGTTGCGGTGGCTGCACCTCTTTTTGCTGCTTGTTAAGCAGCTCGTAGAAGTACGAGCGCCATCTCTCCTTCACCACGCAGAATAGGTTGCCCTCAGGGTCTTTAAACACAGCGACACTTAGTAATGTCCTGTGCCGCTTTGACCCTGGAGCGTGCCAACTTGTATAAGAGCTTCTGCCCCTTAGACGATTCCAGCTTGGTATAAAGTGGTTCCAATGTGGTCTCGTCTGGCTCTGGCTACAGCCCTCTTAGTGGCACGTTTGGCAGCGACGCATACAGAATGCGTCGCGGTCTTCAGGAGATTTGGACGCTTGCCAAGCTTTAAAGAGGGCTTTCTTCACCCTCGTCTCCCTCTGGACTGTGTCGATCCACCACCAAGTCTCCTTGTCACACTTGTGTCCGCATTTAGACATGCCCAGCACTCAGAGATGTGAAAAATAGTTTAGTAATAGTATTTAAATACAAAATGCAAATGCATAGTTGTTAGCACTATTTCAAATAGAAATACAAAATAGTTTTAAATAAAAGTATTTAAATACAAAATACGTATTTTGTATTTAATTTAACTGATTTTAAAACTAGTATTTGTTCAAAGAGTTCATGTTTCATGTTCCGCCTATGGGGATAATCATTCCACCAAAAGAAAAAAGTCGTTCAACGGGGGCAGAACTCGGTAAGCAGGTATTATAATCTTTTTACAGCCCTTCTTTTTTTACAGTATTTGTTTCTTCATAGGCACCTAAGTACAATATACTCTAAATAAAAGCTCGTAAAATAATTTAGTACTGGTATATTAAGAGCTGCAGCGACACGGAAATAATCCTGGAAGAGTTTTTTACATTTAGATACCTGCTCAAGGATTCTAAGGTATTTATTAATTTATTTATTGCAGGTCCAACAGCTTGTTATAATTTTATAATATTATTGAGTAAGCAACGGTTAGCCAATTACAGGCCCTCACGTATTGTCTTCATCTTTTAAATATTGTAGTGTTTCCAGATCTATTGTAGTAGTATTAACATTATCACTGGCTGCTGAAGAATCAGAGTCCTTACCAAACATATAATAAGATTCTGTCTTTTCCTTCTTTTTATCAGAATCAGTATGTTGGACTTGGGAACTCTACGATCACGATCAGTGCGTTCATAAGGTAATCTTGGATTTAAGAATGAAAAATTGGGAAAATGAATTAAAAATGTAACAAAACTATTTTGTATTTTATAAATACTAAATATTTATATAAAGTATTTCAAATAAAATACAAAATACATTTAGAAAAAAAGTATTTCAAATATAAAATATAAATAAGTATTTTGTATTTGCATTTCAAATATATGTATTTTAAATAATTCACATCTCTGCCAGCACTGCCTTCGCGGCTCTATTGATGACCGCCTGGATTCTATCCCAGTGGCTCTGAGTTGGTTCGCCTTCAGCAGCAGCGCATTTCCAGGTATAATATATTAGTCTATGGCAGCGCACTTGTCGCCGATAGCTGAGGCGAACTCCAGGGATTTGGCATCCTTGAGCAGCCACCACCGAATTTGACGTTGACATCGGTCGGTGTGTTTGCCTTTGGGTTTCACGCAGAGGTCCATGACAAGGAGGCGGTGTTGTGCCGTGAGACCTCAGAACAGAAAAAACATCGTGAGACTCTCACCGGGTACGATCTTGCAGTTGGCTACTTTGCTGACATGGTGTCTCCTGGTAAGTAGGAAATCAATCTGGGTCGCGTGCCTCCCGCTCTTTTAGGTGACAAGGTGTTCGGCTTTATTTTTGAAGTACCTACGTGTTCACAATGGCAAGGTCGGCAGCCGCACAAGTTTGGATGATATACTCCTCTCCCTCGTTACGGCTACCGTAGCCAAAGCCACCGTGCTCAAATTCCTCACACCCTTCACCCACATGACCGTTCAGATCACCACCCAGAATAATTCCCTGTGAGAGCGGGCTTTCACGAAGTACTTCGCCGAGCCGAGTTGATCCCAGACGCCATCTTGACGGTCTCGCTGCAACCTGCCTGTGGTGCATAGGCACTTATCAAATGGGTCACAACTCCGCTCTCTCCGCCGGTTCCACGCGTGTAGATCTGCTTGTAGCCACTCCCAATGGACCGGGATCTGCTGACTTTCCACCGAGTCTTCAGCAGAAACGCCACGGCCACCCTCCGTCTGGAGAGTACATCGGCCAGCTCTGTCACGCGTCCGGTTAGCGTGTCAATGTTCCACGATGCGAAGCGGATCTTCCGGGTTGGGGCTAACTTCTTTGGCCGTGTAGTGTGTGAAGACCCATATGTCTGATGAACCCAATAAACTCAAAATCTACCGAACAGAATGTTTGTAAGGTTTTTATCAATAACTACTTAGTGTGATTCCTGAGCAAACACACTATGCCGAACTTACGCGATCGAAGCTCCGCGGCCGAATTTACGTTCCGACGTATTCGGCTCAAATGACAGAAGTGTCGAACTTAAGTACGCGGTCCAAATTCAGTATCTTCGTCGGCAATCGAACCGAACTTCGGTCGCGTATAATGTGTGCTGTACTACTAGTATCTTCGTCAGCAATCGAACCGAACTTCGGTCGCGTATAATGTGATCTACTACTAGAAAAGTTGCTGCCGAACTTACGCGGTTACGCCCGACCGAAGTTACGCTGTACGCTATAACGCAACGTAATTTCGGTATAGTGTGTTGTCAATAATTCAAAGAGCATTGTAGATGCCACAATGCCATTTGAATAACTAACGACTCACTATACCGAAAATGTATCTTAATAATTATACAATCATGCCGAACTTGTCGCGTGAGTTCGGGTGTACAATCGCGGCCGAAGTCTAGTATTTACTAAGCTTAGACAAATGATTGGTATCGCTTCGCTATACAGAGCGAGACCAATAATTAGTCTATGTTACTATAGTCCATTCACAGTTATTTTACCTCTAGCTGTAAGGTTGGCCAACCTGGGCGTTGTGTTGCTATATTTGGTATATAATACTCCCATTTTAAATAAACAGTATTGCTAAAAATGTACTTATTTTTTTATTGCCTAAGCGATCGTATTAAATATTTGGAAGTAATGTTTGTAACAAAAACTCTTGATATTGGCATGGCTATATGCATGTACATTTATTTTCTTACGAAATAACTAATTTCCTATGAAGATAAGTAGTTATAATAATAATGTTGTCTATTTATATACAAAGGTAAACGCATCATAATTACGCCAACGTGAGGTTCTAAGTATCGAATACAAAAATTGCAAATTTAATTTTCATGTTTATTTTGAATAAGAATGATGTGGGTGTAATTTTACACCTCTGCCTACCCCTGCATGGAAACAGGCGTGAGTCTATAAGAATGATTCATGTGGACTGCCAATGTTATGATGATTCGTAACTGCTGTCAGATTCTGTATCAGACTCAGAATTTAATTTTATTATGAACCTGTCCATTTCAGCGTCCGTAGACCTGTTTGACGAAGCTTGTCTTCAATGTGGCGCTCATGTTTGTATTGTTTTTGTCAGTCTTCTGCAGTGATAGATTGAAAAGCTTCTTTAGCTAAATTCACAATGTTGGTTGCCTCTTGTCCTAAATTTTTGCTTGTAACTCGCCTTTTAATGAGACTCTACATAAGTTCAATTGCGTTTAGCTCGCAGTGGTATGGCGGTAATCTAACCACTTTACGGCCATGAGCTAGAACTTTTGAAGCATTTCCACTAATATTGGGTAAAATGTTATGCACGGGTAACCCTATTTTACATTCCTGTCATCACAGAGTACAATTTCAACATAATGAAAATAAACACCGACATCTGTCAGAGGCTAGAGGTAAAATAACTGTGAACGGACTGTAAGTAATGTGTATTTTATTTCATTCTTGAAATGTCACCCCAAAAAGGGTGACACTCGGTTCGGACCATAGATTATACAGATATACTCCTCCGCAATCTATCTACGCCATTGCCTCTATTTTCTAATTTTTAAGATGCAGCTTTGTGTTACGCTAATTAATATGAAAAGTGTTGCGTCCATAGAGATATTAAGAATAGAGTGGCAGAGTGCGGCCTATTCGTGTCCGCCGGTGGGAGAGAGAACGCAACATTAAAGGCCCTCTGCATCTCTCTCTAACAGTACATGCACAACATCAACATTACGCAGTGGCGTGCTACCTGTAACTATTATTTTAAGAAATATCAATAATCAAAACCAAGAAATGGCTTTTAAATCTAATTTAGCCCCTAACACAGTCGGAGTGCCTCAAGGGAGTATTTTAGGACCGCTCCTGTTCTTGATTTATATCAATGATCTCCCTAAAGTAACAAACCATTATTGTACACTCTTCGCGGATGACATATCTTTAGTTATTACACAAAAACCATCTTTAGACATTAATCAATTCAACGACGAAATCAATAACTCTGTAAAAAACATCATCCGTTGGTTAGAAAACAATAATTTGAAAATAAATATAGAAAAAACAAAATATATGCAGTTCTTTAACAAAAAGAAGAAAGAATCAAACTTATCTATTTCGTACAACCATAAACCTTTAGTAGAGTCGGAGTTGGTAACCTTCCTTGGAATGAGCCTTGACAATCAATTATCGTGGAAATCACATATCGATAAAATATGCTCAAAAATTAATAAATATGTTTACGCACTTTGGCGTCTAAATAGAATCGCCAGTCAAAAAATAGCCATTCAGGCATATCACGGTTATGTGGCATCAAATATACGGTATGGTATTCTGTTATGGGGTGGTTCAGTTAATTTCAATAAAATATTCCTAGCACAAAAACAATGCATAAGAGCAATTTGTGATGTAGAACCCTCAACATCTTGCAAACCCCTTTTTAAAAGTTTAAGGTTACTGACTGCATCATCAATATTCATTTTTGAAACCTGTAACTTTGTAAAGAATCACCCAGAATTGTACAAAACTCTTAGGAATCATTGTAACTTTAACACTCGATATCCAACTAAACTAATCTTACCTAATATATGTACCGAACAATACAAAAGAAACTGTTATCCTATGTCTATCAAAATATTTAATAATCTACCAAAAGATCTGAAAGATCTACCTATAAGCATATTTCGTAAAAAATTGTTTAACTGGCTAGTAGACAAGTGTTTCTACAGCACCCAAGAGTACTTTAACAACAAGGATTCGTAGTGGTATTAGATGTAACGTATTTACTATTTATTCCGATGATGTACATAATTAATTAGTAGTTAGTACCTACATAATAAGGCATAACACTTTGTAAATAGGTATGCCAAAGACTACTAGTAAAAAATAAATGAAAAACAACTAGTACTTAGTATGTTCTAATAATGTCATTTTTTATGTTTATACAATATTACAATAATTGCTGTATGTTATGTAGGTAAATATAATTATGTCTCACATGCCAGAAATGGTGAATATGTGGCTACTAGTTTAACATGTACCCTACTATCTGTATACACCCATATTTTGTGAGCTAATAAATGGTTTTAAATGGTTTTTTTAAATGGTTTTAAATCAGTTTAATAGTAATCAATAGTTTAAAAGTTGTTTTTATTGATATACGAAGATAGTTTGAAGTGACAAAAAAGTTTATATATTTTTAAACTATTGATTAGTGATATAAATAATAGTTACAGGTAGCACGCCACTGCGTAATGTTGATGTTGTGCATGTATTGTTAGAGAGAGATGCCGGGGCCTTTAATGTTGCGTTCTCTGTCGCTGTCTCGCACCGACGGACACGAGACAGTATTGAGTTAGGTACTGTTCTGCCACTCTATTCTAATATCTCTATGGTTGCGTCAGTGTGAGTTGAGCTTTAGACCTTAGGGCCTATGCAAACCATGTTTTTTAAACGCACCGTCGACGCGCGTTTCAAAAACGCGCATTGACGGCGCGCTTTTATCCTACAGAGCAGTTTGTTGTCGTTTGTATCGATACAAACGCGCCGGTGCGGCGCGTCTGTATCGATACACACGCGCGTTAGTATAGCGTTTGCTCAGATTATTAGAACAAAAGGCAGATGGAGCGCATTCATCAAAGTGAGGCATGTTGACAGCTATGTGTGCGTGACATTTGGCGACTGCACTGTACGGACACGAGCGTCTATGTGCGTGTAAAGTTGCCAGATTATGAATAATCTCCCACTCATCATCGTCAGCCTTTAACAGTCCACGGCTGGACTAAGACTCTCCTTTGAAAGAAGGAATTGGCCTACCATACCACGCTGGCCAAACGGGTTAGTGTAGGGTTTGTATCAAGTTTTCCTTCTCTTACAGTGCTGTTCTCTGCATAATATGCTCCCTCCGTCGGCTCTTACGACACCCATGGGATGATATGGGGTGGTGACATTCCGTATTCTTAATCCGTCACCCAATCTCCCACTATTTTGCACATAGTTTTGTAATGTTTTTATGGAAGTTATATACTGACATTAGTTTGCGGTCTCGAATAATTTACTGTATAACTGTAATAGATTTCATTACGTATAATATTCATGCAACGGAGACAGTGAACATTAATGTAAGCGACGTACACTATACAGGTGAATATAGATCAATTCTCTCACCTTTGTAAAGGTATTCATAAACCGGCGAAATTTTGTCAAGTACACAATAAAGTATAAATATTATGATTTGTAGACAACACTAATTTTACTATTAAAATAATTAAATATTAGAAACGCAAACTCATGGATATGATTGTTTATTCTGACCATTCCAACGTACGGTTCTCAAACCTGGTCACCTACCCAGCTTCACAGGTCACGCCTAGGGGTCTGCCAAAGAGCCATACAACGCTGCATCCTGGATCTTAAACTTAAAGACAGAATACGTAACACCGAGCTGTGTTCTAGAACAGGCATCAAAGATGGGAAGAAAGGCTGCCAGTCTCAAATGGAACTGGGCGAGCAGCGTCAGCCGTATGTACGAGGCTTGTTGGGCAAGAGTATCAACAATGTGGGTACCAGAGGATAGACGACGTAGCCGAGGCCGACCACGAAACAGGTGGCGAAATGACCTAGATGCCTACCACAAGAGCTGCCTTGAGATTACGTGCGACAATGCTTGTCGCCTGGAAAGATTTGGGGGAAGCCTTTGCCCAGGAGTGGGTCAACGTAAGCTATTAAAAAAAATGAATGCTTGCAATCAATTATTTCTGTTTCTACACATTAAGTATATGAATATTTAGATCGTATAGGGATCGAACCCAAAACAATGTATACATATTGGAAAGCTTAAAACAATATTTGCTAATAAAGATATATCTAAAATATACTTTTATAATATTATGTTAATATATTTTTCATTAATATGACAATTCTTATTACATATTACATAATATGTAAATCAATAGGGAACATTACGCAAAGCTCGACGCAGATGGCAGCACAAGCAACTACAGTAAACAAACTTACGTAGCGCGCTTTTCAAATATTGTCATCAACAAGACAACAATATATCTATACTTATTTATATAGGCAAAACAGTTACAACAGTTGTAATTATCAATAACAATAAAAATGGTACACTGTTTCTGTTTTAGTGACTTGTCATACTTGCCAAAATTAATTGTTTACTGTAGTCGGTGATACCGCCATCTGGTGGTTTAACTTGGCAGTAATCTTCCCCATTGACAAGTGCATTTTCCATAATAAAGGGAAAACGGCGTCGACGTAAACTGGCAACACTTACACATTTTTTGCAGAAATACGAATTTTATCGAAATTAAATTATGAAACAGTCAAATAATCCATAGATAACTGTGAAAAGATATTCTATCTTTCTGTTTTTGCTTTTGGAAACAACTTTTACAATGTTTAAAAACGCATGACGGCATTTTATGAATTTAAAAGTTGAGTTGATCGGGGCGCTCGAACTGTACGATGCTTTCTTTCGCACTGAGCCGGATTTGTATTCGCTTTTCAATTTGTATTTGCTTTAGTGGCCTCACGCAACTGTTCCGCGCGCTCCATCTGATTCTTGTTCTGTAATCTGAGAGCGTCTGTATCGCTACACACGCGCGTGTGCATCGCGTCTGTATCGCTACACACGCGCGTGTGCATTGCGTCTGTATCGCTACACACGCGCGTTTGAATTTACACAGGTGTGCAAAGGTCTACAGGCTGCGTCTGACTTGCGTGCGTATCGCGTCTGTATCGCTACAAACGCGCGTCGACGGCGCGTTTAAAAAACGTGGTTTGCATAGGCCCTTAGGTGTATAAGAGTATTTATCAACTACCACAGACACATAACATGTCATTTGAAACAGGGTGGAAATCAAAATACAACAAAATCAAACATCATTATTAAATGATCAAATTTAATAATCTGACGTACATGTAACATAGGAAACATCTTGTTTCTATTAACAAAATTAAATACTTTTATTAAAGATAACCTTTAATAAATATTGCTTACGATAAGCGAACATGTTACTCTTACAACTGTGAAAGCACAGGGGTCCTTAATCAATAAGTGTTGTGGGTTAAAACTAACTTTCCGTAGCCTTGACTTTTCTTGGTGGTCCATCATCATCTTGGTCCTGTCTCCTTTTCTTGCCATGGTACTTGTTGCCGCCCTTCCTGCCTTTATTCTTTTGAAAAGTCTTCATATTCCTTCGTCTCTTGGACATTTCTTCAATGGTCTTGTCTAGATATGTCTTTTCTTCGTCGGCTTCTAAGACTTTGAAGACGACATCAGCGCCAGAGATCTTCACTTTGCCGTCTGTCATCTTTTCAGCTAGATCCTTAGCTGTGTTTTCTTTGGCGAGACGCACCCAACCCTCTTTGTCGCCTACTTTGAAGTCTATGTATGCTACGTCAGCACCTGTAGACGAATAGTTAGAATGAATAATTGTGAAAATATCTTTACATGAAGAATTCGATCAAGATAATAGGTTAGTTGCAGACTAAATATTAAAGTATAATGTATGTATGTATGATTCAGCTAGCTAAGGATTTTTAAGATTCCATACCTAAAGAGAAAAATTACTTTGTTGTCTATCAGACTGTCTGTTTATTAAATTTACCCCAGGATGCTCATTGTATAAATCTATCTGACGACGACAGCATATATAAAAGAGTTTTGCAAATTTATCTCATTGCATATCTTGTAATAGTGTAAACAATTGTTGGTAGACCTTATGAATAAATAAATGTTAAAATATTACCTAAGGCTTCCAGAGCATCCTTGATATCTTCTCTCTTCATGGTATCTGTACCTTCACTGAAATGCAACACTGTGCCGGTTGGTAGCTTGAATTCTTCCTTCTCCGATTGTGCCTGTAATAAATTTATTTTATTGAATGCTAGCTCTTAGTTGGCAGAAAGGCAAAGGTAAAAGAGTATTGTAATATTGGTTGAAGCTTCTTGTACAGTCAGCCTAAAATGTGGACTACAGCCCTAAAGTCTAAATTAATTTGCATGTCATTAAACAGGTTGATTTACTTTTGAAATAATATAATCCCACCAAAAACATTCTGTACAAAACAGCCAAGTCGCGATGGAGCTGCTTGTTTATCTCGCTTAGCTTCGGAACTAAATGATCTACTGACTTGTAATTTTGGACTTCATGTGTGTGAGTATAGCTTACTAGATCTAGTCCCATCCAGAGGTACTCAAATAAGGGCCTGAAAATGCGGCAAAATGGTTCCAGTAAAGGATTGTACGGCAGTGTTGCTTCGCGCTCGACTTGGCGGGGGCACTTCTGTGCCCACAGATGATAGGTTTTACTTATGTTGACCATCCATTATTGTGATGAAACTAAGGCTGGTTTCAGAGTCACGCGTTTGACCGGCGCCGGCCACACGCGCGCGCTTACAATTACACTAGATTAGTAGTAGCGTTTCATAGTCACGCAGTTCAAACGCGCCGCGTCGCGTGTGAGACGCGCGCGCCGGCCGCGCTGCCGAAGCGCGCATACACACTACGTGCAATGAGAAACGCCAACTCGTGCAACAGTCACCCGCGCGCCAAACGCGCTGTTGACACGCGCTGGCCGACGTGGCGTCACTCTGAAACCAGCCTAAATGTTTTGTCAATATTGGTAGACTTTCTTGGCTGACTGTAATTACATGCTAAACGCATTCTAATCGCTAGTACATCCATCATCAACAGTCCCGAAATATCAGATACCGTAAAATGGGGTGAATAGACACAGATTTCAACTTCAACATCGATTTTATTAGATATTTTGAATGAGAGTCATTATTGAAGCATTTTGAAATCATGAGTTAAGTTGTAATTTACTCAATATTTGTGCTACAAATTAGTAAAAACAGGACATTAATTAGTAAATTAAGAAAAAGTAAGCGTTTTCTATTTACCTCGAAACAGGGGTCAAAAGATACGGGAACGGGGTGAATAGAGAAAAAACGCTAGGGCTGTCAAAATCAACTTAAATTTTTATTCAATATATCAACATTGTCATTAATCAGACAACTATGTATTTTTTTAATAAACCAGATATCAACATTTACCTCTTTAATCATACAGGTAGGCACCTGCCTACATATAAACAATATTTTCAATGGTTAACTGACAAAAAGGTGCGTATGATGAACTAACCTCGATTGACAACCCTAAAAACATATTTCTATTGACCCCCCACTTGTATCTATTAACCTCCCACGCGTTTCTATTCACCCCCGATGGCGTATCTATTAACCCCCTTCCCGTATCTATTCACCTCGAATTCGAGCAAAATAGCCAGCATCTCAATTTTAATAGAAAAATAATGTAAAATAATCAAAAACGGACACTAATCTTCGTTTTTCTTAAAGATGAGAAATGTATGTATCGAATAATACACATCTACAGGGGGAACACAACCAATAACTTGATGTTTATAGAAAGTTTATAAACAGCAAAAACTACTAGTTTTCATACCTTCACTTTAACCGCTTAAATCTATATGAAATTTCAACTTGACGTAAATTTGTGGGTGGCGAGCCTATAAAAAACATGTTGCCACGTAGAAAATCATAGAGAAAAACATTCGATAAAAGGCTAATAACAAACTACAGTCAACAATATCAAACTTCCGGACTTTTTTCTATTCACCCCACGATTTCTATTCACCCCATTTTACGGTATGCGTTACAACACAGCTTTGTGATGATTAGTCATTAGAAAAGATTTTAGTATTTACTCACATCCTTTTCCTTTTCTTTATTTTTCTTTTCTTTCTGCTCCTTCTTGGTAGCATACTCTCCTTGTTTCTGCGACACATACTCTTCTTGCCAGAGGACTAGCAGCTCTGTGTCCTGGTACTTATGTCCCTTTGTTTTTATGAATTGCTCTGCCTGAAATTATATGGTACAATTGTTAACAATTTGATATTTCTCCCACTAGAAATAAACCTTGTATTGCTGAAATGTACAAAATTTCAACAACCTCATCATCATCATCATCAGCCTGCTGTAGTCCACTGCTGGATATAGGCCTCTCCAATGGCACGCCACTGAGCCCTTCAGGCTCCAGGCTTTGATTTTCGGCTCTTCGTGTCCAGCTGCTGCCAGCCACTTTGCGTATATCGTCACCCCACCTAGCCGGTGGGCGTCCTCCACTACGTTTGCCAAGGCGCGGTATAGAACACGACTGCGACTACTCCATTGGTTATCGGTTCTGCGACAAATGTGACCAGCCTACTGTCACTTTAACTTGCTAATTATTTGAGCTATGTCAACTAACTTGGTTCTCTGTCAGATCACTTCATTATGAATTCAATCTTTCAGAGAAACTCCGAGCATAGACCTCTCCATAGCTCACTGAGCGACCTTAAATTGGTGAAATAGTCGCACCGTCAGTGTCCACGAATCGGCACCGTAAATCATAACGGGTAGGACGCAATTGTAGAAGACTTTTGTCTTAAGGCTTTGCGGTACAGATTTCAACATTATGACTTATTAATATGTCAGTGGACTTTGTAACAATATTACAATACATGTAGAAACTAGTCTAAATTTGGATTAAATTCGTACCTGTGCCTTAGTTTTGAATGTAGCGAAAACTGATCCTTTGAATAACCGTTTCTTCGTGTTTTTGTCTTGATATTTCCTCATAATAACATTTTCGACATCTTCATAATGCGCAAAGTACTTAAGCAGATCATCTAATGTAGAGTCTTTGGGGAATCCTTTAGCATAAATGGTTCTATCAATGAGCTCCTTCCTGCGTTCCTCATTCATTTCAGGTACGGGCATCTCAGGACTTCTGCGTACTTTCTTTTTATCTTCTGAAACCTATACAGAAACATTACTTGTTTTAAAAAACAATGTCTAGTAAGTAATGACTAAATTACTATACTTATTATCGATTGCTAGTAAGTAATGACTAAATTACTATACTTATTATCGATTGCTTAACAATGGGCTTGGAAGATGGCAATAGGCTCACCCCCTATTACATTGCGACCGAAACATAACTGGTGAAGTGTGGGTGTGTAATACACCTCTGCCTACCCCTTCGGGGATAAATGGCGTGAAGTCATGTTATGTTATTATCTATTATAAATTTTATAACGTCTAATTCTATTGTGATGCAAGCTAGACAAGTGGCATGCGCATCTCATTTCCACTACTGCTAACTTTTGGTTGCCATTATGTCAGTTTCATACATTTTTGTACTTAGCAAATAGCTGTAAAGCTTATAGAATGCCACTTCGCAACATGGCCTCAGGGCCTGGCCAAATGGTTCATTCTTATATCTCCTTATGCTAACGCTTTGTTGCCATGGCAACAAGGAGTTCTTTCTTCATTGGGCACGTGATATAACGAAAGATTATGTCAGTTGCGTACATTTTTGCATATAGTGATATAATAATCAAATGCCATTTGGCTTAATAGGCCCTGGTTGGATTCTTTTGGCTGTAGCAACAGAGGTTCACATTTATCACACAATATCATAATTTTTACAGAAAATTATATCTATTCCAGGAGTGCTTCATCCACAATTTATAAAACTACTCATGGATGCCTGTAACTACAGCCACAGATCTATTTATTTTATTTTTGCGTCTGCCTCATCCTGTGGAAATTTTGGGCAATCCTTTCTTCGTGCTCCCCAAGACACATATTACGAAAAGTTTAACATATGATAATGGAAGAATTTTATAGTCATTGAATTGATATACCTCTAAAAGTCCAGAAGTAGATTTGTTGAGTGTATTAGCAATGAACTCCGCATCAGTAGACAGCTTGGAAAGTCGGTTAAAGCGGAGCAAAATGTCCAACGGCACCCATCCATCGTCCAGTAGTACTTGTTCACGCAGAAACTTGTCACGAGTTATGTTCAGATCACCTGTAAGCAGAGATGGAATTGTTTTAAATAACTGATTATAGTCACCATCTACACATACAGTAGAATCTGGTTATAACGACCTTCAAGGGACCGGCGACACTGTCGTACTAACCGGATGACGCACAAAACAGCAGAATTATTTCTTATGTACATACCATACAAGGGTTCAATATGGGGATGTGCAGGACAGTTGTCAACTAACAGCAGAATTTTCTTGTTCTTTTTCATAAGTTCACGATCGTAGGATCGTGAACATTTTTATATTCCCATTTGGTAAAATGTCCAGGCTCTCCGATTGGAGGATATATCTGTGCCACGCTTGTTGGCTGCCACCTTTGACAATTTTCCTTCTGTACATTTTTCACCTTTAAAGTTTAACATCTTGTCCGGGGTTTTGGAGTTAGGGCGCCGAGGTATTGGTGCTTGGTAAACAAAACGTTGCGCGTCGTTTTAACCGGACGTATTATCTTAAAAAACGGTCGCTATATGCAGTTGGTCGCTTAAACCGGAGTTGCACTATACAGTTATATTTTTTCAGTACCTTATTAAGAAACCTAACTTGACTAAACATTATCTTCGCTAAAACCAGTTAGTCGTTATAAGCGGAGTTGTTATATATGAATTCTATTGTATTATAAAATTAAATCTATCAGCTGCTGTACTGTCTGTCTGTATGACCCAAAACTGCAGAATTAATATTTGTATGGTTTCCACCAATAGATATTGTGGTTTCTGAGAAAGGTTTAGGTACAACAATAAATAATTAATTTGAACACATTAATTTGAATGAAAATACAAATTTTGAAAATACATAATATGCCTAAGCAACTCAATAATAGTTGAGTAGTACCTTGCGTTTTGCAAAGTACCTGTTATCATACGCTACTACAGGATTTTGGCTGAGGACAATAGTAAAATCAAATAAAAGCAGGGTTTTATCCCAGAAGTCACTATAAAGTAATTTTTCTTTGGAAAAATTGATTGATTTGGGCAAGAGTGGGGTCAGGGCTTAATACTCTTGGCCCTCTGCTTTAGACCCACCCCTGCTCTGCTGTTTACTAGATACAGAAGTGTTCATTTAGATGTATGATGTACAATAATAATTGCTTTAGCTGATCATCATTTGAGTTATATCAGGATTATTAAGTTCTACAGTGATATAATTGCAGATTTATACAATTGGGATTCTGTTGTCGCAGAATCAAGTAACAATTTATAATTGTCATAAAATGCACATTGCATAAAGCTCCTAAAATTATACTTGGTGGGTTGAATGCGCGTTTCTTTACTAACTATGCCGACAGGTAGTATGCATGGCCCATTACTTAAAAGTAACATTTTGTGATTAATTTCCAATGGGTTGGCAAGCAACTAGTTTGTCCATCACGATCGACATTGCAACAGGTGACAAGAGGCTTATTGGCAGGTGTCCTATTGTGCCATCTGGCATTCATGACACAGTTTAATTCACTAACAATTACAAACAAAATGTTTACCATTAATGTTTCTTTGACTCATATGTTACAAATTAAATTTATATGTGCAACATCTAGATTTAGAATAACAAACGGCTTTAAATACATTTTACGTCAGTTTAGCGTCATACATACATTGTAAGTTGGTACCTACCGAAATAGTACTCAACTTGACGAATAATAGAAGTCTCCAGCTCACTATCCCCTTCTCCATTATCCTCATTCTTCTTGTTTTCTTCTCCATTACTCTCAGCGACTACTTCTTTAGCTTCAGTCATCCTGATGGCTAGACAAAATAATGCATTTGTAATCAAATGTAAGATGCGTGATTCATGGCGTAACCTAAGGCTTTATGTACTTACCTGATCAATTATTTGGGCTGAATACGCAATACTCAAATAAAACTATGCAATTATGCGTATTATTCTCAGTGAAATCTGTAAAAAATAAGGATTATGTATCGGAAAACACGTGTTTAAATTTCTACACGCGGCCGGTTAGTTGAAGGCGGCGGGACGGGAGGGACGATTGCAAGGCGTTTGCGATATTAGTCTGACAGTTATATGCCGTTTAAAAACATGTTAGCATTGTTGCTGTCCATTTTTCTACAAGTTTTCATAGGAGTTGTTTTGATTTAAATGTCCCAAACACTAGTAATATTAAATTACACACAAAAATAAAGTAAAATATATTGATAAGCTTAAATTGTTATTCAAAATCACATGTATTACTGAAATAGCAGTAATAAATATTAATATAAATATTACAAATAGAATTCTACTATTTCTAAACGTTTTATATTATGTCAGTGTTATATTTTGTTATTCAAGTCAAGCACATTGTAAACATAACCTTAAAACAAAAAATATTTATTATTTTAAACAGATATCGATTATGTATTTAAAAATATGGGTGTACGCGGTCTGACCACTTATATTAATCATAATCAACATGCTTTTCTACAAGACTTTTACCTTCATGACTGTTGTTTGGTTATTGATGGACACAGCTTGTGTGCGCAATTATACCGATTGCTAAATTGCTTCTCTGCATTCGGTGGAGACTACGATAAATTCGCTAATTATGTTCGAAACTTCTTTAAGCATCTAAGAAAGTGTAACATAACGCCATACGTCCTATTCGATGGCAGTTACGAGCGAAGAAAGTTGAAAACTGCATATTCTCGCCTTAGGTCAAAAATATATGGCGCTTCTAAACTCGATCCCGTCACACAAAGCAGTATACAAATATTCCCTCTACTGCTTCGTGATGTATTCATAGAGGCTATCTCAGATCTCAATGTCGCATACACAGTTTGTGAATTTGAAGCTGATGATGAAATTGCTGCTATGGCAAGGCATCTGAATTGTCCAGTGTTGAGCTACGACTCTGACTTTTTTATATACAATGTGCTCTATATACCTTTCAACACCTTGGATTTTAAAAGTACACCTGTAGACATTGATGGTGTTAAAACTTTAGTAATGGAGTGCAAAATTTACCGAGCAGAATATATGATTAGTAACTTTGGAGGGTTAAAAGAAGAATTGCTCCCTTTACTAGCGACATTGCTTGGTAATGATTTTGTAAAGAAAAGAGTATTTAATAAATTCTTTGCTCAACTGAAACTACCTAAGACAAAGAAGAAATCAAATGATGCGCAGCGGTGTATTCATGGTTTGTTTAAATGGCTTCAGAATGAAAGTTTAGACTCAGCTATTGCTAAAATTCTTGGTAGAATGAAGAAGAAACAGAAGGACAACATTTTATATATCATCAAGAGAAGTATAGATGGATATAATAACAAACATTGTAGATCATTGAAATATTTTAATATCAGTGAAGATACAGCACCAGAATCAGGTTGGCAACCACCTGAAGACATTGATGAACAAATAAGTTCCTTAGCTGATGAAGAAGAAGAAAGTGATAATGAAGAATCAACAGGTGAAAATGAAGAATCATCTTCTGAAATTGAGGGAGAGATTCAGGAAGAGGAAGACAACAATTTAACAGAAGATCCTTCTGTTCTTGGCTTACCTGAATGGTTTGCTGAGGGTATTCGGAAATATTACATACCAAAACCATACATCAATCTTTATACTCATCATCTCCACTTTTGCTCACCTCAGGCTGAAGATTATGATGATGAAGACTCTTTCTTATGTTGTTTACCCATCCTAAGGTATGCTTTTGACTTGTTGACAGATTTTTCTGAAGAGAAATGCATATATGTGAGCAGAGAAAAGAATACTGGCTATAAAAGGATAACAGTTGACAAAGAATTAAGTATTGCCAGATCTTATGATATGCCATTTAGTGAATTGACAGAAGAACAGTTGAAGTTTTGTTTCCACCATTTTTTGAAGAGAAAAATGCCTGAAATTGATTTGACAACTATTGACATACTACCTTCAAACTTCCGTTTGTTTTTTATGGCGCTACTATGGTGGGTAGCAAAGTGTGAAGTGGCTTTAGGCAGTATTCATAGTCTTCTGCTGTCTTATACCATGTTAGAGGCAATTGATGAAAAAACCGGTACTTTTAGAGGACATAACCATTTCAACAACAAATACTCCAAAAAAATTCAAGAATTTAAAGCTAACCCCATTGCAACAAGTTATGATACGGATGAACTTTTTTTGAATAAAAATAAAGTGCAGTACGAAGACAGCTTAATAGCGGCCAGTGTTCTTATAAAACATTTTGAGTTGGACGACAAAATCAAGAAAAAACCTAAGACTTATGACATAAGGAAGATGCATTCTTTGGCCCAGTTTCAGTGTTGCCTGATGCAATTTAACTGTTTGAATATTTTATGTAGGAGTCCTTATGAATCAACGAAATATTCTAAATGTTATAATGGGACATTTGTGTATAATATTGCTGTAAAGTTAGAAAATCAAGTGGACCCAAAGGGTTTTATGGATCAGTATCTCAAAGATGCAACAACTGTGTTAATGTTTTATAAAAGTTTATGTAGTATTTATGAACAATGTGCTGAGCAAATGAATTTAAGTACTTCGAAGTGGACCAGTAAGAAGAAGCGTAGAAAGAAAATAACTGCTGAAGAGCAAGAAATTAATTTTATTGTTAAGGGTTTTGAATCTGAAGTTATTATTTGAAATAAAATATAGCTACATTTTTATACAGGTACATGATTTTTTTAGGCCCGGCGCCCATTATCGGTGGGCATCGGTGCGGCTCGGTACAGCTCGGGCGCCTTACCTTGACCGGGCCGGTCACGGTCTACAGAGGCGGGGGCAGCGGCGAGCGTTTTCGATGTACATGACATGGCGCGTTTACCGTGACGCGGCGCGCGGCCGCCCGAGAGTAAACAAGCCATGTACATCGCCCCTGCCGCGCCGCTCGCCGCTTATACCGATCTCGTGACCAGTCCCTTACGGCGGCTTCGGGCGCCTGAGAGCTGCCTCGGTAGTAGCACAGTGGTAGTAGTAAGCACACCTAAGGACTCCGTAGCTGATTTTGGGTACCTAGCCTCAGAATAGTTCGGGCGGCAGAAACATCGCAGAGCAGTCGTAACGTTACGTGAAAACAGTTGTGCGTGTGTATTTATAATGCTGGATTGGAACTCGACAGCCTCGGCGTCTGGACACTCTGGACAGCCTCGGCGTCCTTAGCCATGCTTACGGCTGCCGAGGCAGCCCGAAGTCGCCCAACGCAGCTCTCAGGCGCCCGGAGCCGCCGTAAGGCGCCCGAGCTGTTCCGAGCCGCACCGATGCTTACCGGTAGTGGGCGCCGGGCCTTATAGTCTCCTTCATAGTTTTCATACCTAATGTTTAATATAAAATACTACTTAATTTCAAACCTATTGCCCTATTCTAACTGCAACTGGCTACATATAAAGTGTGGCAAATGTGAGTTCTAGTGGTGTTGGTGTCTCTTTCTTGAATTTTGAATCTATTAGATCAGAAACAGACAGCATGCTTAGTTACAGGAGTTGTCTTCTTCTGCAAATGATCAATTTAGTCAAGACGTGCAGAGCCTGTCTCTATATGTTTGTACAACGGACCAGCTATGGCCGCGGTTACACCTGCGTTATAATTATATTTATGTAACGGGACCCTAAGTTCTTGGTTCCCACCAAGAACTTAGGGTCCCAAGCCAACCTCACCTGCAAGTGGTGCACCTGCCGATCAACGGACGAGGCAAACAAAATGTCCCAATAAGCGGCAATAGGCTCGCCACCTATTACGTGGGATCAAAACACTGGCGAAAAGTGGGCGTTTAATATGCCTCTGCCTATCCCTTCGGGGAAACAGGCGTGAGTCTATGTATGTATGTATGGGACTATCAGTAAGTAGCAGAAAGCTTCAAATTATCTCTTCACTAGATGAGCGCGCGGTTACACCCGCGTTATTTAGGGCTACTGCTCAGCTCCTGTGGCTCGTAGCGTGATGTTATGTAGCCTATAATGGGCTATCTAACACCAAAAGTATTTTGCAAATCGGTCCAGTAATTTCTGAGATTAGCGCGTTCAAACAAACAAACTCTTCAGCTTTATATACAGGGTGGGCCAATAATTTTTGCAAATAGCAACACTAAATTTCTCGAATACCGTTGGAGAAAGGGGCGCGCGGGTGGCGGGAAACTATGCGTCGCTTCATGCAATTTTAGTCACGATGGAGCGCTTCACGGGACAACAGCGTGCTTTTTGTGTTAAACAATTTTACAAAAACAACGATTCCTACGTTACTGTACGACGACTGTTTCGAATCCAATATGGATTACGCCGTGTAAGCGAGTGTCCAAGTGTTAATTTAATCAAAGCTTGGGTCGTGAAGTTCGAGCAAACAGGATCGACAGCGAATATTAAACAAACAGGCCGGCCACGTTCAAGAAGAAGCGATGAGAACATTCGAGCGGTTGAAATTTCCGTTCGGAACGATCCAGAATTATCTACGCGTAAGCGTTCGGCGATTCTGGCATTACCGAGAACCAGTCTACGGCGGATTTTGCATCTGGACCTCAAACTGCACCCGTATAAGCTTCAAATCGTGCAGGAGATGAAACCAAATGATTACATTCAACGTAAGTTATTGGCTGACACAATGCTGGAGCAATTCTCTAGCCTGGAGAATGTATTGTTTACGGACGAAGCCCACTTTCACATCAACGGGCACGTGAATAAGCACAATTGTCGATATTGGAGCAGGGAAAACCCTCGCCTTAAACACCAAAAGCCACTTCATTCACCTAAAACGACAGTATGGGCTGCCATATCAGCAAAGGGCATAATTGGTCCGTATTTCTTTGAAAATAATCAAGGAAATAATGTAACTGTGAATTCGGCGGAATACGTCAAGATGTTGCGAGAGTTTTTGACGCCGCAGTTGCATGAATTTCAAGGATACAACAGCAGGACCTGGATGCAACAAGATGGAGCAACATGTCATACGTCAAATGTGACTTTAC
This sequence comes from Euclidia mi, assembly GCA_944739405.2. Classification (NCBI taxonomy): domain Eukaryota; kingdom Metazoa; phylum Arthropoda; class Insecta; order Lepidoptera; family Erebidae; genus Euclidia; species Euclidia mi. The sequence continues at coordinate 58,091,008 of OX123196.2, read as the reverse complement.
CGGTAGTCAAAGAAATGTTTCCGAACAAATTGATTTCTCGCAGAGGTGATATCCCATGGCCTCCGAGAAGCCCGGATCTTACACCATGCGATTTTTTCTTATGGGGATAGGTACTTGAAAAGTCGAGTCTACCTTAATAAACCGACGAATATATCCCAATTAAAACGAAACATCCACGACGAGATAGCCGCGATCCCCCGCAGCATGTGTCAGCGAGTTTTCCAAAGTTTGCGTAGTCGATTGTTAGAGTGCCAACGACGAGACGGCGCACATCTCGACGATGTTATTTTTAAAAAATAAATATCATTAAATTGTCAAAACGTTAAAAATATAATCAACAAAAAAACAGTCGTAGTTATACCTGAAATAGGTATAACTGCGACTGTTTTTTTGTTGATTATATTTTTATTCATGTTTTAAAAGTGCAAAAATTATTGGCCCACCCTGTATTAGTATTACTTAAAGGGATTATCGCTAATGAGTTTATTAATTTAATAATGTTGCATAATGAAATACACTTTGTTAAACATGCATAAGGATCCTTTAACTAATGCCGACATATATCGCGTAATTATTTAAGAATAAAAGATAAAAATACCATAAATTTGTCACGACGTTACGGGGTTCATTCCCATCAGCCACCCCCGAATCCGCCTCCCCGGTGGCGGTTGGCACAGATTGATTTTTACAGTGGAGTCTGCCACCCCGGTGGTCGATGGCACGTATTTATGTGTGATAGTTTCATCTGTTTATGCCCATCTGCCCATTTTGAGTTTGTAGTGAGGTGGTCAATTCTCATACGCAACGCTACCTATGTACCACCAGATTTTAACCAATCGGGTGGACGAAATGAAAATTAGTGATTCGATTGTGTCGTGTAGACGGGCAAAGCCAATTCGATTGAAAATTTGATCAGTGGTAAAATTGTGCCGTGTGGCAAGGCCTTGAGACCACCTCAGTAGTGAGGTGGTCTCAAGGCCTTTTATTATTTTTTTGCCTTTTATTACAATTTTACCACTGATGAATTATGAAGGGGGCAGATGAAATTAAATACGTGCCATCGACCTCCATAATCTGTGCCAACCGCCACCCCGGGGCAGATGGGAGTAAACTTAGGCGCCACTTTAAAAACCAATCTGTGCCAACCGCCACCGGGGTGGCGGATTCGGGGGTGGCCGATGGGAATAAACCCGTTAGGTACGGCATGGGTTACACCAGCCGTGGTGATGAGGTGACATGACCTGCAACGCTCTTTGAATTCGAACCAGCAGGTCCTCTGAGATTAGCGCGTTCAAGCAAAATACAAACAGTGAAAAAGAAAATGTTTTAAAAGCAGAAAAGAAACAAGGACCTAAGTATGAGTAGTTATGTAGGTACCTACTTAGGGTCAGCGCACACCGAACTGCAAAATGCTCGCAAATGGTTGAGCAAACTTTTGATTGCTCGACAATGCAGGGTTTTAAACTAGGTTCAAAACGCTGGACCAAACTGATCAACCTTTCTTCGTCCATAATTTCCAATCCAACTGACGCCGGCCGCGCCATAAGTAGTAAACGCACAGCCACAGTCTTCTCGCTGTGGCATGCTGACTACTGAGCATAGATTATACAGATATAGGTACCTACTAGTTAGCTACTGAGCGCGGGCGACGCGCGGCAACCCCGCCGGCGCCGCGATGGCGACTCGAGCACGTAGAACGCCTAAGACTATAGAACAAAAGGACTATAAAACAATACTTGTTAAATCTGTGTAGAACGCATACTCGAACATTTATGTACTTGAAAGCTCGAGCATCAAGTTTGGTCGTGTATTCAATTTTAAAATGTATGGAATTATCATAAGATTAATTTTTCAATGATTTCACAAAATGTTCTGCTCTGCTCTGCTCTTGGTGTTTGCTGACGCTTATTACGAAAGTCTGAAAGTAGGTACCTACCTATTTGTTAATAAAATATCTATGTGCTGAACGTTTTCAAAATGTTTATAATTATATTAAAGTGACATTAGGTACATGTATTTCCCTGAAGTGCTGTTTTCTACCTGGCATATTGCCAAACGTTGGACCAAACAATTTAGAATACCTACCTATTCGGACAGAAAACCTAATAACATTTAGCCTGCCCTGGGAATCGAACTTTGAACTTCGTATTAAATTACGAGATTTTTCATAAATTTGGGGGATTGCATTTGGGTTTTGAGGGCTTGACTCAGGTAAAGGAAGGATTCAGTCGGGTAAAATCTAAAAAGAACTTTGTCTTTGGAAGAAAACAGTTGATTTTGGGGGTTTTGTTTCTAAAATTCTACATGTTGTAATTGTAATAACTAATTAACTCATTTTTTAAGGAAGGCTGTACTTTTAACACTAGAGTATGAGAGTATAATTAATTAATTACTAATAACTAAGTATAACTAAGCTGAGCATTATTACTTTATTCTAGGCCCTTAACAAAAATGCTTCAGAATCTGGAAGCATCCCCTAGTAAACTATAACGCGCAGTGTAGTGAAATTCAATTGTCTTTCATAAGCGATTACATACTAACACGCACTTGAACTGTAAATACTAGGTACTGAGTATTCTCCAGTTACTGAGTATGATACACTGATACCACAGTATATATGACATACAATAGTTTGACACCTTTGATCTCGTAGAAAAAGCCGATAACGTCTAGGTCTAGAGAAGGGTAAGGAGGCTAATAGGACTGCCACATGTAAAAAATACCAATTTATTCAAACACCGTCTATTTGTTTTAGAAAATTATCACAATTGCTACGCTACATACATGAATATTATAGTGTAAATCACTTATTTATCTATTATATTACAATAATTAACAAAAAAATATTATTACAAAACAGTTTGCATTTTCTTGTGTGGTGACAGCTTTGCATACCAAGTGTCAGTCTTCAGCACCTATTTCATCCCGCAGGTGTCGTGGGAGGCGGTTAAGGATATGAAGCATTTTTCAGATATCGTTATCGTACAACTGGATATACTCGATATCGTATGCGTCTACTGATCGGAGGTCCCGGGTTCGATTCCCAGGTCGGGCAAAAGTTTTACCTAGGTAGGTACTGGGTTTTTTTCGAATTCTCAGTAGCAGCACGGAGTCTGGTGATGTGCCCGGTAACGGTAATAGGCTCGCCCCCTATTACGTGGGACCTAACATTCATAGCGAAATGTGGGTGTAATATTACACCTCTGCCTACCCCTTCGGGGATATACAGGCGTGAGTTTATAAAAAAGAATATCGTACAAACCAAGTCAAAATAAAGCGATTGTCATAGCGGTCGTTTAATGGATGGGTAACCATGGGATCAGCTTGCAAAGCCTATGTTATCGATGTGAAGTATTTTGCAGATATTTTTCGTGGAAACTACGTTAAGGTAAAGCAATAGACATCACGGTCATTTTATGGATGGGTGACCGGGCTATGATGTCACGGAGAACATGTGTGGGGTTTATAATTATTATAAAAGGGGCCCAAAATATGGTTATTTTTGAGCTAGGATGCGCCGTTACCAAGATGAATAATAATATCGCACCTCCGGTGCAAAACTGTCACTAATGCAATTTTTTAAAAAATTGACCTGATTATGAGGAAATGTTCCTAATGTAATTTCTTACTTGGTGTGTTATTGTCACTTGTGTAGTTCGTAAACTTTCCGCGTGAGAGACTTGTGTCGTTGTGGTTTTGGTGCGAATATAGACGGCTCTTGGGGAAACAACGTTTGTTTGGTCAGTTGTGCTGCGGCTCCCCTGGGCTCCCCGCACGAGTATCAGTCTCCAGGAGCTACAACGTCACTAAGACAATTGTGACAATTAATTTTTATATTTTTGGAGCTATAACAACACAAGTTACTACGTAGTGACGTTGTTTCCCCAGTCCAATATTTTATGGTATAAACTTTACGTCGATTTACAATAATTGTGACGATGTTCCTCCGGAATATTTTGTATAAATAGTATCTAATGACGTTATTGCTTCAAGATGCAAACAATAATTATTTTCGTGAGTAATGAATAAATGGTAATTCTATGTATATTATGAATGTATTTACAAAAAAATGTATACATGTATGTTTATCCATTGTCTAGAACCTATCCATAGTACAGCATTTATGATAGTTTTATGGATGAATTCTGCTTGCTTTATAAGCTCTGCTTTCCAGACAAGATTATTATTATGAGAACCAATAAAAAACCTAAATGGATATCTCGTGGTATAAAGCTGTGCAGTAAAAAACAACGGCTATTACTTGGGAACTACCGCCTTAAACCAACTCCAAAAAATAAATTAGAATTTAGAAATTACATCACGCTATAAAAATGATTATGAGATTAACACAAAAAGCACAAAATAACAATTATATAAGATCTTCTCAGAATAAAGCTAAAGCTACCTGGAAAATAATCAATACATTTAAGGCGCTGTTATACCTCCGAAGCCGTGAAACACCTAATTTTTCGTCGCGCATCTAGCCATAACGGTACATATTACAAACTAGCAAAAATTAGAGCTTAAAGTCAAAAGTCTGAACAAAAGACTTTTGAAAGAATTTTTCATGTACGTAAAATAGAATCACGGTAAAAAAATCACAAAATCGAGGCAGAAAATAATCTTTCGTCTCACTGTTTGCAATATTTTGATCGTAAGCTGTCATATTTTTTTTGATAATATTGTAGGAAATTTAATGAACTAAAGAATTACCCTATTTATTTTCATATTATACGTGTATATTTTGTAAAATTAAATAAAATCTGCCAAACGTCTATGATTTTGACGCTCGGTAGATCCCATCAATATCAAACGCTTCAGCAATTTAAACCTTATTAGCATAAGCGGTGTACTGAGTGTCAGTTGCTAGTTTACGCCCCGCCCAGACCTCATCATTCGGCTATGAGCCCTGTGAGAGATGGGTCATGTCGCTTGCGTCTCCGCTGCACGAAATTTTACGTAAACCTGTTTGTTACTATAATACGCCGTTTTGAGTTCGTAATTTCATGTTTTATGTTATAGACTGAATACTTTGAATCAAATAGGCTTTTCATATGTAACTATGGGCACATATAATTAGGACCTAAGTTTATACTCTTGTTGCGTTTAATGTGTTATTGTTTCTGTGCTTATAAATATATAATTAGAAGAATAAAATATGGACAATTAGAGAAATGAAGTTCTACGAAGGATTTGTACAAGAAAGCGTCGTAATAAAAGAGAAATTCATCCATGGCCAAGTGATTATGAAATATGTAACATTTTTACACAAATTTCATAGAGTCTTTTATGACTAACTATGTTACTTCTATATTATGGATTATGCATAATATAATTATATAAATTATTCTCACAATACATAGCTGCCACAGTTTTCAATTTTTGAAAGAGTAATAACATAAGATCGAATCATTTTATGTACCTATATTTCCGTATATTTCAAATTCATTAGCTTGTCAGAGCGCCTGGAGCGCTAAGATGCCGCCACGGCGAACAATAATGATGACAGCGCTAATATGGCGCTCCGCAATCCACACACAAGCGGTAACGAATGTTGTATTATTGTGTTTTGAACATAAACCTTTTTAGGTACATCGGGTAAAACTTTGATTATTCATAAACTATTAGGTATGTCTCAGTACATCTAATATCTTTTTAATTTCTAAAATCAATCATTTATAAGTAAGAAGGTAACTTCTCTGTTTGCTATATCACAAGATATAGTATTTTTTTAATAATAAAGTACGTAACTAATTATCATTATTGTAATTACAGTGAAGTTAAAGATAACAGTTCTGCAACGTCTTACACACATTTGACTTCAGTCATTCCTAACACGATCTGTTCAAGAGCTAGCCAAGAAATGCTAAACAATTTTTTTAACAAAGGACAATGGGCAAAAATGTATGGGACCTGGGACCACCCTCCAATAGCAATAAGGTGTATGTCATTGGATAGACGTTTTTAATAGAAACAACTTTTTTATGACACTTTTGTTGTCACAGTTGTCCGTTCCAAGATATATGACATACAAGTTTCGATAAAAATATGTTGATAAAAGCGTTTATTATAGTGCTTTATTTTACAAACTGACTCGTCCTCGTGCCTGCCCAAGCGCTTAGGAACAGTGTGGAGTGCCCCCCTCCCCTCCAAAACGGTTACTTGGAGCTGCGCCGACGCCGCCGTGCGCTTGGGGCAAAGCAGGTAAAAAAGTCAACGTCACATCTCAGTCGTTCGTTGCTATTGTGCGTGAATCATTGTGTTTCCGTATCACTCGCTTCTTTCTAAGACACCGATCTAAGCATTATTTGGCCGCATCTTCTACAGGACTATACACGTACAAAGCATAGAATTGGGACATAAGTATATATTTTAGTATTATGACATTCGAAAAGAGCTTAGATTTATATCTTTAATATTTTTATCTTTATCTTGTCCTTACCTTTCAACTAACTTACTCACAAAAAATAATTACATAATATTGCTTTGTTGCGACGTGAACGGCGGACAAACTAACACACTTTCGCATTTATAATATTAGTATTGATAACCCTTTAGTTTCCTAAAAGCTGCACTCCGCAGACGGGGCAGACGGGAGGCTAAGTCAGTTTGCAAAATAAAGCATAATCTTAATATATAAAATCCTTGCGTTACTGACTGACTGACAGACACGCTACAGCCGAAACTATTGGGCGCAGGAAGCTGAAATTTAGCATGTATGTTCCTTGAGGACCGTAGGGGTGCACTAAGAAGGGATTTCCTGAAATTCCCACGGGATCGGCCAAAACGGGTAAATTAAAAAAAAATGCAGGCGTAGCTGCTGGCGTCCTCTAGTAATAAAATAAAAGTACTATGCACTATAAAAAAACCGCTTTTCCCAACATCTTTTTATCGAAACTTATATGTCATATATCTTGGAACGGACAACTGTGACAACAAAGCCGTTATAATAAAAGTTGTTTCTATTAAAAAGATCTATCCAATGATATAAATCTTATTTCTATTGGAGGGTGGTCCCAATTTGCCCATCCTCCTTTGACTCAAATTCTGTAGTGATAAGTAAAAATTACAAGAGGGATAGCAGTGACTGGTTCAAATTGCGTAAGAATATGTTGACAGATTGAAATTTTTGTATAGTGGTAAAAAGAAGAGATAACAGCAGTAAAGCTAACTAGTAAAAAATATTTTGTACAAATAAAATATTTGCAATGTAAAATCAGTTGCGCATGGAATCTAAAATGAACAACTGGCTTTGCAACAACTGGCGAAGCAAGAAAATGAAACAATCGAGCCTTGTGGATTATTCGATTATTGGTGCCACGCCAGATGGATTAATAGGTCCAAACACGATTGTGGAAATTTAATGTTCTAAAGTTGCCTATAAGAATGGCCTGGAGAATAGTGTGATTTTATAAATAATAAACGGATTTTATTATATGAAGATGTATTTCATTTTAAAAACAATTGAACACAACTGTCGTACCACACGAAGACATAGACAACAAGGTGCCAACCTTAGAACTAAAACAATTCTCTTTTTAAAATATATTTCCATTGTTGATATTCTAACACCCCTTCTCAATGAAAATATATTTCCTAAAAATTAACATTTATTTATATTTGTGAGCATTAAACCACACTTATTCAAACATTTTATAATCAATTCCTTGCTTAAAGGCTTAGTTAACATGTCTGCAGGTTGCTCATTAGTACTTACATAATTAATAGATATTTTATTTTGTTTAACAAGTTCTTTAACAAAATGATACCGAATGTCCACATGTTTTAATCGTTTTATTGTATCTGTTTTGGCATTTATTATGGCAGACTGATTATCACAATATATTTCAACTGGGCAATCATGCTTATACTGAAAATCAGCTAATAAATTTATCAGCCATGATGCTTCAATGGCAGCCATGCTTATTGATATATATTCCGATTCTGTTGAGGACAAGCTTACCGAGGCTTGCTTCTTAGAAGACCACACAACTAAACAATTGGACAGCATGAACATATAACCTGAAGTAGATTTTCTGTCCCTGACATCGCCTCCCCAGTCTGCATCACAATAGCCTTGTATTATGCTATTATTACATTTGTAGACTAACTTATAATTCAAGCTATGCTTAACATATCTTAATACTCTCTTTAATGCACTTAACAACACATTATTAGCACAGGTTTGATATCTACTTAACAAAGACACAGGAAAACATAGGTCAGGCCTAGTACCAGATGCACCATACATTAAGCATCCTATTATTTGCCTACACAATTTTTCAATATTTTTATCAACAGAGACACTTTCATTTACAAATATTTTAGTATTAAAATTAGGATCCATAGGACTTAACATGCCTTTGCAATTGTCCATGTTAAATTTTTTAAGAACATTTTCCAAATACTTAGTTTGATCTAGTTCTGTTGTTCCAGTCTCCAAGTTTTGCTTTACTCTAATGCCCAGAAAGTTTGATATGAACCCCATATCCTTCATTTCAAATTCTTTATTCAGCGTGTCTTTAAACTGTGAGATATGTCCTTTATTTGACCCAAATATCAAAATATCATCAACATATATCAAAACAAACATTTTATCATTATCATTACATCTTTTGAATAAACATGGATCACAACTAGAGTTTACAAAACCTTCTCTATACATGACAGACTTAAATTTATTATTCCAACACTTAGGTGAGCTCTTTAAACCATATAATGATTTATTTAACTTAACAATGTTATTCTCCCCAGCATAAGCCCCTTCTGGCAATCTAATATATACTTCTTTATCAATGTCCCCGTACAAGAATGCCCCAGTAACATCCATTTGATGTATGGGCAGATTTAACATAGTTGCTATGGCTACGAAGACTCGAAAAGTTGATAGCTTTGCTACAGGAGCATAAATATCACTCAGATCAAAATCACTATTCTGCTCAAACCCCCTAGCCACTAACCTTGCCTTATATTGTTTAACATTGTCACTTCCCTTTATTTTAAAAACCCACTTGCTACTAACAATATCTTTACTTACTGGTGCAGCACATAAATCCCAAGTGTTATTATCCTTTAAGGTTTGCAATTCTCTATTTATAGCTTCCAACCACTTACTTGCATCTGACCTTTTCATAGCTTCATTGTATGTTGTCGGCTCACTACTTTCACAAACAACATTTTGACACTGATAGAATGACACTTGTTTTCGCACTCTTTTGCTCCTTCGCACTTGCAATGTATCATTATCTTCGGAAAGCTCTTCCTCTGATGGTTCATAATCACTGTAAAACTCACTCTCACCTGTAGATGAATCTAAGTTGTGATTAGTAAGAGTATCATTTAGTGTATTTTCCGTTTCACTCATTGTTACTGTTTGTGGCATTACATTTTGTGTTTGTTGGCTATTTAAGTCTAAGGTTATAGTTGACTCTGCCTCTTTGTATCTCTCTGGGTTTAAGAAGATAATATCTCTTTTTGTATCTATATAGTTCTTCTCTGGAAAATATATTCTATACCCTTTCACATGTACACCATAACCAACCATTATCCCTTTCTCACCCTTCTGATCCCATTTTCTTCTTTTGTCCTTTGGAATGTGGACATATACTGGAGAGCCAAAAATCTTCAGTTGATGTATATCATATTTTTTACCTGTCCAAATTTCAAATGGTGACTTCCCATCTTTGCCTTTTCCTGTTCTATTCAAAACATATGCTGCAGTATTAACTGCCTCAGCCCATAATATTTTTGGTAAATTCTTAGCATGTAACATAGTCCTTGCTGCTTCTACAAGAGTCCTATTCTCTCTTTCTGCCTTTCCATTTTGTTCTGGTGTGTAAGTCACAGTCGTCTGATGAATTATTCCACGCTTAGAACACATATCCATAACTTCTTTGTTTATAAACTCCAGACCATTGTCTGTTCTAAATATCTTTATTTTGTTACCCGTTACATTTTCAGCCATATTGAAGAAATCTTCCAGACAACGCTTTATTTCGTGTTTTGCTTTAACGAAATAAACAGTTCTGTAACTAGAGTAATCATCTTTGAGAACGACGAAATATCTCGATCCGCCGATCGTTTCTTCCTCCATAGGCCCGCAGGTATCCCCATGTATTATTTCACATGTCCTGGTGCTTAAAGTTTCACTCCTCTGAAAGGGTAATCTATGTATTTTACCCTTTAAGCAACTTTCACATTGAGGTACATTGGTTTGCTTTATCTCAATGTTATTTTCTTTCAAAATTTTCTTCACATACTCGAAGTTTTGGTGTGCTAATTTTTCATGCCATTCGCACAGATCGTTCTTTACTACTTCTGCAACATTCGCAACTTTACATTTGAAACGAAAATCCATATAATAAGAGTTTTCAACTCTATTTGCAATTGCACAAACAACACCATTTTTGTAGAATTTACATGAACTGTCATTTGTCACAATGACGTATCCCCGGTCAGCAGCGCGGTTCACAGATAATAAGTTTGTCTTTAGCTCAGGAACGTACAGCACATTTTCTATGGTTGTATCTAACCATTCACTCCCATTGCTAACTTGCACCGCCATCTGTCCGTAGCCAAGAGCACTAATTTTGGCACCATTACCGACTATGACAGACTTTTGCGAGGTGCTTGTATAAGAAGAGAATAGCGATAAATCACGACACATATGCTCACTGGCCCCCGAGTCCACTAGCCACTTTGATTTTTCATGTTGTTCGCACACTGTGTTCGAAATTATAAACGCATTACTCATTTTTTTATTTTCCTTTAACTTTCTAAACTTACACTGCGCCTTATAATGTCCCAGCTTGCCACAGTAAAAGCACTTATTTCCATTAATCTTTTTCTCATTTTCTTTGTTACTGTTACTTCTACACTCGGTTTGGAAATGTCCGGTTTTACCACATTTAAAACACTTTGCGTTTCTATTAGCTACAAACGCCGATGAGGATGGAATATCCTGGATTTCCTCTGCCTTTCCTTTCACCCTCTCCTCCTCGATTAATAACCGGGCCACTAAGTTCTCAAAGGTTTGTTTCTCGTCAGGTGCAGACTCCCAGGCAGACACAAAATGTTTATACTCGTCTGGTAGGCTCATTAGGACTTTGGTTATCGCGAACTTATCAGAGATTTCTTCTCCCATCTGCTTTAACTGGTTTTGCATTTCTTGAATTCTTGATAAGAAGATTGACATATCTGTTCCTTTATCATATTTGTACTGGAAAAATCTTTGTTGAATAATATGGATACTGGTTTCTGATTTTTGTTCGTATACACTTAGAAGTTTCTTCCACATACCAGCAGACGTTGAACATGATATGATGTGTAACATGACATCCTCGGACATCCTCGTCACCAATAAAGTTTGAGCCTTCGCATCGCTAGCTTCCCAGGCGGTTCGTGCAGCTGCCTCGGCAGGTTTTAAACGTTTACCTTCTACAATGTCTAGCCAGCCCTGACCTCTCAGTAGTACTGTGGTTTGAAACTTCCAAATATTCCAGTTTCTAGCTCCCTCCAGCTTCATTACGTTACTGGTAGTTACTTCCATCTTCTTTTCTTGCCTTGCCGTACAATACTGACAAGTATTTTCCTTCTTGACGAAAATATGTACTGCCAACCCGTCGGCAGTCCCAAACTCACTTTTCGACAATATTCAACAGTTTATTATATAACTTTTGCACTGCATGCATAAGTCATTACTTTAATCGACAGGCAGGCGTTCCTGGGCCCATAACCTGTGATTTTATAAATAATAAACGGATTTTATTATATGAAGATGTATTTCATTTTAAAAACAATTGAACACAACTGTCGCACTATGGTTCGTCTAGAACAAGCTAGCTAGACAAAAACAACTCTTAAATTCCTGGAAGTTAATTACTATTACGAACTCATTACCCCTATACATTGAGGATTACACCTATTAATTATCAATACTACCCTCATTAAGAGCGTCATTAAGGTATGTTTATAAGATGTTGACTATTTAAAGGGCATTCATTTGCATTTTTACATCATATTTGATAGCATTGTTTATGTCACTAAAAGAAATTTGTGAAAGTGTTTTTGTGATGGATTGTATACGTAAGGGTAAGTAGTTATATTTTATTTCATTTTCAACATGGGAACTTCATTCTTTAGTCTTATAAAATGAAATGTTTGAATTTTCACCCACTTTTTTACTCATTTTTTCAAATTCATCGGTCAAATAATAACATGTCCCCACTTGTCCCCACCGTAGAACCTATCATATACGATTCTCATAAGTGTCTAGTAGTTATACGTAAAAAAATTCATTGCGATATATTTGCACAACTAATTTTTATTTATTTTTTTCTTTCAACAGTTTTTACAGTCTCAAGAATGGATTTTTTCGAAGAATGGCTGAAACACCCGAAGGAAACGCGGAATGAGGAGCTCTTTCGGTTTATATCTTTGAGATATAATTTTGATGGTGTTACGGAGCAGTCTCTGCGAGATATTAAAGTACTAATCTCAAGATATTCAACGAAATTTGCTGAAAAGTGGAGCAGCTGTGGAAGAAATCGAGAGCGATTCCTACAAAAGTATTCGACGTGGCTGGAGGGTCTTGACATATCTTTCGATGTGTCCGTTTATTTATCTCTGCCAACTACATCTGGAGAACCGGGACCCGGAAGACCTACTAAAGATTTTGAACATTCTAGTCTCAAAACGAAGAGACGACGTGTAGACGATCTATTACAGTCCAGAAGTGCTAGTGAATTAATTTACGCCGCTGAAGTGTCAGCTCGAATCTCGGGTCAGAGAAGTGTAGCACGTCAAATTAAAGATGTGACTAGTGATCCTTCAATAACCAAGACCACGAGTGAAGAAAGTGCCCCCAGGAGTTTAACAAGTGAGGAAGCTTTAGCGTACTACGTTGATAGTAAATCAAGTAGCCATAGCTATAAGCAGACTCGGAAGTGGAGTATTAAAGCTGGACATAAGGTGTTTCCGTCAATGTACAGTGTTAGAAAGGCTAAAATAGCCTGCTACCCGTCAGGTGAACAAATTACAGTCAATGAAACGCATGCTGAAATCAAAGTTCAGGCAATTCTTGATAAGACTGCCGAACGTTTAGTTTCAGCACAACAAGAAGTTGTTCATAGTCTGTTACCTTGCACGTCATTCACATTAATCAGTAAATGGGGTTGTGATGGAAGTTCCGGTCATAGTATGTACAAACAAAAATTCACTAATTGTGACGATAGTGACGAGTTTTTATTTGTATTTTCTTTCGTTCCTCTTCAATTGAAAGATGAAAGTGGTAATATTGTGTGGCAGAATCCTCGGCCCTGTTCTACAATGTATTGTCGGCCAATAAAGTTTATCTTTTCTAAGGAAACGAAAGATTTTACGATTTCGGAAACCAATAAGGTTTTAGAAGAGATAAACGCTTTATTGCCGACAACCTGCAAGGTGATGGAGACCGAAGTATCTGTCACACATGTTATGCTTTTAACAATGATTGACGGAAAAGTTTGCAATGCTCTGACCGAAACTTCTTCCTCACAAAAATGTTTTATTTGTGGGGCAACTCCAACAATGATGAATGATCTGTCAAAAGAGTTTGCTGCGGACAAAGATAATCTTGGTTTTGGTTTGTCTACGTTGCACGCTTGGATAAGGTGCTTTGAATGCTTGCTTCACATTAGCTATCGACTAAATATAAAAAAATGGCAGTTAAGAACAGCCGAAGACAAAGCTAGTGTGAAACAACGTTCAGATGACATTAAAAAACGATTTAAAAGCGAAATGGGCTTGATTGTAGACAAACCAAAACCAGGGTTCGATAACACTAATGACGGGAACACCGCGCGAAGATTTTTTGGAAATCCCGAGGCTAGTGCCGATATTACAGGGTTAGATGTTTCACTAATACAAAAATTTGGCATACTACTTCGCACTTTATCATCGGGATATGATATAAATATTGAAAAATTCGTTAACTTAGCTCAAGAAACTAGACAACTTTATGTAAATCTCTATTCATGGTATTACATGCCCGCTACTGTCCACAAAATACTTTTGCACAGTGGCGAAGTAATTAGATCGTCCCTTCTACCTATAGGCCAGCTTTCCGAGGAAGCACAGGAAGCTCGGAATAAGGACTGCAGAAGATTTCGTGAGCACAACACACGAAAGCGATCACGGGAGGCTACGAATAGAGATTTACTTAATATGTTATTGATAACATCTGACCCTGTAATAAACGGTTTACGAGAAGTTCCTCGGAAGAAAATAGGTACGCTTCCAACTGAAGTATTAGATTTAATTGTCCCACCTAGCTGTAAGGAACAAAATGTTAATATGATTTCTACTTTTCATAGTTCTGCCCCTCACGATCATGACTATTCAATGGATGATTCATCTGATGATAGTGATGATAATGAGTAATAGATTTAGTTCTTAGATATTTTATGCATCTGTTATTAGATTTTATAGCGACGTCGAGGGATAAATCACTTTATAAAATGTTAAAAAAATATATTATACACATATGCCCGATAAATGTTTTTTTTTGTCATGATACCAGCTCAAATGACAAACTGCCTTGAAAAAAGTACCAAAAACCTTATATCTTTGCTTATTAACCGCATCTAGACATAAAAATCAAATAAAATAATTTTGTCTAGCTAGCTTGTTCTAGACGAACCATAGTGTGTCGTACCACACGAAGACATAGACAACAAGGTGCCAACCTTAGAACTAAAACAATTCTCTTTTTAAAATATATTTCCATTGTTGATATTCTAACAAATAGTATAAGAGCAAATAAAATACAAATATGGAAACATGATAAAAAAGTGAACTGACTAGTCTAAACAAATATTGTAATTGTTATTACCAAATTCAGGGGCAACGCCACGTTACACGCAAACAAAAGTGTTTATTTGCTGTGTGGAGTGGCGAAAGTATACCACTAAAAATAGAAATTATAGAAAGAGATGATGTGCTGCTAATGCGTATTGTTGTTGTTTTTGTTTTGTATCAGTTATCACTAGGTAACTGGTAAACATGTTATATATACTTAGTGATGTTTGGCTTGTGTTTTGTACCCACTGTTTTGCACTTTCGTGATTCACTAGTAAGGCCCCGTAGGATATCAGTGCCAGAAAGTCTGGTATTATGCTGAACGGGGTTCTATTACTGCCACGACCTGGTCTTACCATGTTTTGTATAGAAGTTAACGATATTTTATTTTATTTTGTATGTACTTACCTTCTTTTTTTTAACATGTGTGTACTTGTGTCTGGGTGTGGCAGCAATAAATCATTTTTCATTTCTTTCATTTCATTTTCATTTCATTTCATTTTCATTTCATTTCATTCATTTTTATGGGAGAAGCTTGTGGCGTTTTATATGAATTTGCAGTTGCCTGAAATTGTTGATTCTCGTCAAGCTCAAGGGATGGCATTGCGAGATCACGGAGAGGAAAATGTTTCATCAGTGCTTGAAATTTCTACAATACCAAGCCGTAAAAGGAAAGTAAATGAAACTGTGCCTCGTGAACAACAGCAAATAATAAGTATTGAAGCCTTATCACCTCACACACTGCCTTTAACTTTCGATGAGAATAAAGAAAACCTGCCGGGTTGTAGCAGACAGCTAACTTTTGATGAGCTTTAAACTCTGTATTTCGTAAATAAATTATAAATGAATATAAATAAATATCTTTTAATATTTATTTTCTTTGAAACAACACATATTTGAAGCGAAAGAAATTTTTTATATTTTTCCATACAAACATGTATGACGAGAGCCAACGAAAAAGCAGTAACTCAAATTCTAATTCTATAATTTTCTAAGTGAAATAGCTGTATCTCATGAATAAGGTATATCCACATATATTTTTGATGTTTCATCTATTTTGAAAAATAATAATGGGTTGGGTTTCGAAACGAGTCGCCTGAATTTGAGGGTATTGGTAGTGTAGGGGGCTTAAGGTAGTTCGTTTTAATTCCCTAAAAGTAATTTTGGCTGCCGGAGTTGCGTCTAAATATTTTTAAACAATTTCCAAAATTTCATAAATAGGTACTTCGGCAATTATGCAAAACGGAACATAGTTTTTATACTTTAGTACAGTTTTGCAAATGTAATTATTAGGTTTTATGTGAAAAACGTGAAACGAAACGCAAAACTGCCATCTTGGAATGATCATATTGACAGCTAATGTCATATTTGTGCGTCATTGCTTTCGAGTGCCTTGGGTTAGGTGCGACTGTAATAAGTAAATAAATAGGTTATGTTAGGTTCTCTTTTGACCCTTAATCAGGGGCGTAGCTACCGCCGTATTTGCCGTATCAATTATACGGGGCCCCCGGGCCACGGGGGCCCCCAAAGTGTGTAAGGAAAAAGAATAAAAACTTTCTAATTTATTTTATTTTACAAATGACAAAATTCTATAAAGCAATTCCTTTTTTCCCGCCTTAAGCGTGCGTTCAAAAGTTGGCAACACTACATCGTTATGGCGGGCTGCGGGACTTCTCCGTTTTACTTACTTCATCTTCAACTCAGCGGGGAATCCCCGGGAATCCTTCATCGATATCGCGATGTACGTGTACGTTGTTGTACTTTGCATTGGATGTTAAACCACGGAGTGCAGTGCACTGTTTATTTACGCGCTTTATATAAATGTGCATTACATTGTAATTCAGCACAAACAATATTGTTCTTCTGGTTTAGCAGTATTAGTAACGATTTGTAAAAGAAATGAGTGAAAGGAAAAGAGATTATCCCAGCGGCGCTGAGAAAAGAAAAATTAAACAGAAAAGGGACGAGGTTATAAAAAAAGTGCCCAAAATTTCTTCATTTTTTCAGAGACAAGATACTGTGAGTGATTTAGATTGGAAAGGTAAGTACTACACTACTACCCAACCCATTTATTAGGGGCCCGTAGTGATAAACAAGGAAATCTTTTAATTTCGGTCTGTCCATCTGTCCGTCACAAAAAGTTGTCTCCCCCCTCGATTTTCACAATTATACTGTTTTTAGGGTTCCGTGCCTTGATTAAAAAAAACAAAATTCTAACTTATCTATAGGATCGATTTGTTTTGTTGTTTGTTTATCAGTCTGTATCGTATCGTTAATTGCGTGTTGAGAACTTCAGATGTGCAGACTCGCTTTCGGGTTCTCGTTTTGTATGGCCACTACACTACGCGCTGCGTTTAAATAGCACGCAGGTGTATAGTAATGCACGGACGGGCTGCAGGTGATTTTGTATCTACTAATAGGTACGAGCACAATCCGCGTAGAATCTGTGTGCGTCTGAACTGAACACTCTCTAACTGTGACCCTTAGTAACGTTATTTATTTATATATAACTCTTTTTAGTTTAGTATCAAAGCATTCGTATTTATTTTTTAGCAATTACTCGTTTATTTTTAGATTCTTCTGAAGCATGTTCTTCGTCACATATCCATCCGGAAATAGAAGAAAGCCAAGCACATACTTTATCGGATGTCCATCCAGAAATCGAGGAACCCCAAGTCAACGATTCTGATATATCTGCAGATAATGCAGATTGTAATATAATTTCATCAGATAGAGGAAATTTTGGTGACAATTTAACTGAATGCGAACGAAAAATAATTTTTAAATTGGGTCCATTTAAACCACAAGGACCATTTCCAAAAGTTTCAGAAAATAACCGACCTTTTTCAGCTTATTATTATTCATATTTCAATCAGGCAGGCATAAAAATTATAAGACCATGGTTATGTTATTCTAACGTTTTAAACAAACCGAACTGTCACTTCTGTTGGTTATTAGCAGATCGTCAAAACAAATCGTACTCCTCTGCTTGGGTTAACGGTGTTTCGGTTAGAAGCAATTTCACACAAACTATTCTTGACCATGAAAAGTCACAGCAGCATATTAGTGCCTCACTCTCTTATAATAATTGGTTGCAAGGAAATACCATCGATACTCTATTGAAAAGTGAAATCGATAGTAAAATTACATTCTGGAGAGATGTACTGCATCGTATAATTAATGTTATAATTACTTTAGTATCTTGTAATCTACCTTTGAGGGGGCATGATTCTGATTCTGGCAATTTTATGGCAATTTCACGTCTGCTATCTAACTATGATGCAACTTTAAAAGAACTTTTTCTAAAACCGAAAGGTGAAATAAATTATTTAAGCCCTACGATTCAAAACGAAATTATTAGTTTGCTTGGTACTAACGTTAGGAACAGTATTATCTCAGAAATTAAAAAAGCTCCATTTCTGACAATAATTCTGGATACAACACAAGACTTGTCAAAAATTGACCAACTAGGTATCTGTAGTTTTTCGATATATCTCGGTTACAGAAAATGATGATAATGTGCCGAAAGAAATAAAAATCTGTGAGTCCTTTTTAGGATTCATAGCAGTAACCGATTGCAGTGCTGCAGGTCTGAAAACTGTCATTTTAAATTTGACTAAAGAATATGGAATTGATTTGACTAAATGTAGAGGACAGGGATACGATGGAGCAAATGTTATGTCGGGTGTGTAAGGAGGATTACAAACCCTAATAAAAGAGCATGCTCCAAATGCCGATTATGTTCATTGTGCTGCGCACGCTTTAAACTTGGTTTTGAACGATGCTGCGAGACATGTTCGTGAAGTATCGACTCTTTTCGATAATTTAGAAAAAATATATACTTTTTTTGGCAATAAAACGCTGTATAAAACGCTGGGCTATGCTAAGTGACGATTTATCTGAAAAATATTTGATTACCCTTAAAAAGGTATGTCCTACCAGATGGTCTTCTAGGAACGACGCTTTATTAGCAGTAAAGAAAAATTTTTTACTAATCATGAAAACTTTGTACCAACTAAATTTTATTTCAAATAAAAAAGATGAACGTGAAGAATGCAAAGGATAATTCATATTTTAGAGAGTTTTGATTTCTTAGTGCTCGTTACATTTTTTTCTTCACTATTTGAAATTATTAATCCTGTTTCTAAAGCTCTACAGCATGAAAATAATGACTTACAGAAATCTAGTATTTTATTAAGTAATCTTTTAAATAGACTGTGCCAATTAAGAAATCAGAATTCATTTAATAGTTTGCTAAATGAATCCAAAGATTTAGCAAAAAAGTGGGGGGTAACAACTGTTTTTAAAAACAGTAGGCGAAAGATAACGAAGCGTTTTTTTGATGAGTTATCACAAGATGAGAGAATTTCCGACCCGGAATCCTATTTCAAAGTCAATGTATACTATTGCTGTTTAGATATATTAATTTCTCAAACTAAAGAAAGATTTCAGAGCCTTTGCAACCTGAGTAGTATATTCGAAATATTACAACCGGAGAAACTCCTATCTTCTTCAAGCGAAGAGATATTAAACGCTTCCGGAAAACTGTCTGCTAAATACAGTAAAGACATCTCACTTAATCTTTGTGACCAATTAAAGGCTCTAAAAACATGCTTAAATTCTGAAATTAAAAAAAATTATTCCATTAAAGAACTCATTGAATTATTGCTAGTAAAATTCAATAGTCTTGCATCCAGTTTTCCCGAGGTAATCACAGCATGCTTTTTATTCTTGACCCTTCCAGTTACAACCGCAACGGCAGAAAGAAGTTTTTCAAAATTAAAACTAATAAAAAATTACTTAAGAACTTCGATGGGACAAGAACGGCTGTCAGACATCTCACTATTGTCCATAGAGGCAGAAATTTTAGAAAAACTAAAATCATCATCAGCCATAAATGATTTAATAAATCAGTTTGCCGATAAAAAGGCAAGGAGAGTGAATATTTAAAATTCGATTTTTATTTGTAAAATGGGTAAATTATGTGATAAATAAATATTACTTCTCACAATATTTTTTTTCTTTCGTGAAAAATCTTTACCTCCATATAAGGGCCTCCAAAAAAATTTTTATACGGGGCCCCGACAAGGCACGCTACGCCACTGCCCTTAATCCGAAAAAAGGAGCCCTTCGCAGGGCTCCGACAACCATAGTTTATTAAACTAGTGTGATGAATGTGGAAGTTGGCAGTGCCATACACACCGATGTTTCGAGATTTTTTTTTCAGAGGAAACCAAGTATTTCCGGCAAGTGAAAATTGTGAGGGGGGTTTCAAGACCTCCCCTGCTCCCTCTCCAATCACTCACAACCCCTAAAAACGGCGACGTATTTCGAAACCTTTGCCATAATAATTATACCTATAATAACAATAAACATCCATAAATAAATAAAAGAAATCAACTTTTACTAAACTTCAATTATCTCGTAACTCGCTTTAGTTGAGATACGGCTTTTGCGCTTAGTAGAGCAGTATTGTGTTTTTTAGGGTACCGTAGCCAAAAATTGTAAAAACGGAACCCTTATAGATTCGCAATGTCTGTCTGTCTGTCCGCCGGTATGTTACAGCCAATTTATTGCAAAACAGATTTGAAAACTGGCAGGAATGGAATTAGATGTAGGTATTCTATGAACTGCTTCACTATTTTTATACAAAAACAAAACAAACATAATAATGGCCTCTCCATACATGGAACTGACTTAATTATTTTTATCATCTTACGGCACGTAGGTATTTACCTACTTTCGTCAACATTTAATACCTATAACGTCTAATGTAAACCAGTTTTGCTCATGGCTGCACTGAGAACAAAAATTGCGCTATGCCTATATTGTACAAACAGATTGATGTATGTAATATAAATTTTAATATTAGTATCTCAATTCAATATGCTAAAACGTTTTGCTTGCGATTTTGAAATATTGGAATACGGATGTCGCCAGAATACGGCCGCACGCGACGAGAATGAAGGGGGGCGCCCCGCAGTAGACGGAGCTACGCTCCCTTCACCTCCCCTGCTTCACCCCCTCATTTACCAAAACAGTCGCTTAGGACAGCGCCTTAAGCAAAGTTTTCCACAAGATCAAATATTGACCGTAAGAAAAAATAATTCAAAGGTTACCAACCCCAAGGACATTGCAGATGAATTTAACAATTATTTCATTGATGACATTGAAAATAATATTAAAACTGACATGCATGCTAATAATGATACTATTATTAATAATACTATGACATTACAACCTTACAATAATTTGACATTACAATCTCTTTTTCTTTTACCAGTTTTAAATTATGACATTTTGCGTGTAATAAATGGCCTAAAAAATACAACTACTACTGGTTATGATGGTGTCTGTACCAAAGTTATTAAATATGTTAAAGATATAATCGCACCACCATTGACGCACATTATTAATTTAAGCATTACGGAAGGTGTATATCCAGAGTTTAAAAAAGGTAATTGTAAAGCCTCTTTATAAAAAGAATGACAAAACAGATACAAGGAACTACAGACCAGGGATGTTGCGGATGCAGATTTTTTCACATCCGCGGATGCGGATTTTTGCAGACCCGCATAAGCGGATGCGGATGTGAACAAAATACCAATGCAAAGTATCAATCTGTTTTTATATAATAATTAAAGTACAAATACTAAGTATTTTAATAATCAAATTTGAACACAGGAGCATTATATTTAATAATAATAATATTCTACCACATTCACACAACACCATCTAATCACAAACTAAGCAGAAGCTTGTACTATGGGTACCTACTAGACAATGGATAGACATACTTTTATTACTTTTTTTTGTAAATACATACATATTATACATAGAAACACCCAGACCAAGACAATTTAATGAACAGAATATGATGCAATGGTTCGTATATTAATCCTGCGCTACTAAATAACTGTTCACTTGGAACACTAGCTGATGGGCTGACAAGAATTTGCGTGCTATTTTAGATAAAAGCTTGAACTTACTTCGATTAACACTCCACTTAAGTGGATTCTCATTTAAACCGATTCGCTTTTTATTGCGGAAAGCAAGTAAACAATAGCGAGGTGTATCACCGAATCACATAAATTTGTGCTTTCCTATTGGTGAATCAGTCAATCGAGCGACACGCGCGGCTCGCTGGGCTCGCCCCTTTCTTTCTTGTTGCACCGTGACTGACATCCGCATTCGCTGATGCTCCGCATCGATTTATGCGGATGCGGATGCGAATGCAGATGTCTGAATTGAAGCGGATGTTCCGCAATTGCGGATGCGGATGCGAATATTCGCTACAACCCTGCTACAGACCCATTGCTAAAATTCTAATATTCTCGAAAAATTTGAGAAAATAATTTATAAGTCTATAGTTTCTTTGATAAACATGCATTATTTTGTACAGAGCAAAAAGGATTTCGTAAATACACAACAATAAACATTATGAATGCCGTTGATAAGAAAACACCTGTTTGCGCTATATACACAGATATGACGAAAGCATTTGATTATGTAAATCACAACACATTGCTCAGAAAACTACGTGGCTACCTACGGTATAAGGGGAAATGCCTACAAACTCCTCGAATCGTATTTAAGTAACCGAGTTCAATACACAGAAATACGTAGAATTTGTCCAAAGAGTAAAATAGAAAAAAAAAATACATTTCCGGACCTCGTTGTATTTAATTTGGAGTGCCACAAGGTAGTGTGTTGGGCCCCTTACTGTTTCTCATATATATTAATGATCTCCCTAAGTGTACCAAACAAAACATGATCCTATTTGCAGATGACAGTACAACAATAGTAAAGTGTTCAGAGCTGGGTGAATATCAAAGGGATATCAATAAGTAATTCTTCGGCTGACATAGTTAACTGGCTTACAGTTAGATAGCAATAATTTAGTAATTAACTTTATAAAAACAAAAATTATGCAATTTCACCAACAATGTGATGTACCTAATATAAGTATTACTTATAAAACTGGCCAAGTGCGTGTCGGGTGTTGACAAACCAATCACTTGATCGAAAAATGATTTGAGCAAACTAATAATATTTT
The DNA here is from genome assembly GCA_944739405.2 of Euclidia mi. Taxonomy (NCBI): domain Eukaryota; kingdom Metazoa; phylum Arthropoda; class Insecta; order Lepidoptera; family Erebidae; genus Euclidia; species Euclidia mi. The sequence continues at coordinate 58,068,117 of OX123196.2, read as the reverse complement.
TTTAAAACCTATCCAATGATACCCCACATAATGGGGTACTCAACCAAAAAAAAATCAACCCCACTATATATGTAGGGGAGATACCCTTAAAAAAATATTTTCCCAAATTTTATTCTACAGTTTTGTTGCAATATAGTATGTTTATATTCATGTCAAATATCAGCTTTCTAGCACCAGGCGTCTTTGAGCTAGGCTGCGGATGGACGGACATGACGAAACTATAAGGGTTCCTTATGGACTACGGAACCCTAAAAAAGGATCTAAATAATACAATGAATATGATGTAAAAAAATGTTTCAGTTTATTACGTTATTTTCAAACGGATAATAAGGCAAGCTCTTCCAGAACTCAACTGGCATCATTCTGTAGTTTCTGTCGTACTTCTGGAGAAAATCCCTGTCGGTGTTGGAGAGCTGGAAGTGGAACACCTCAATGTTCCTCTGTAGACGGTCCGCTTAGATAGACATTGGAATCGGTATTATTCCTAGTTCCACCTGAAAAAGTAAGGAAGATAAAATCGGTAAGGGTTGAGCTACACCTATAAGCACCGCATCGCACTTTTCTATGCTTCTATCCTTTTCTGTCACTTAGGACCGTCATTTACTAGAGCGAGAAAGAGAGAGGGAACGCCGCAGCACGCCGCGGAATCGAAAATGCGATCGTGTTCCCTCTCTCTTTCTAGAAGCATAGAAAAGTGCGCATAAATGTACGCAAGAAATAAAATAGGTAGGTATGTTTGAATATGTTTCACATAAAACATAGTAAGGAAAAACCAGGAAATAAATAAAATTACTTTACACAAGAGAGAAATGTCAGGATCGTAGCAAATGGCGTGCCGTAGTCTCTGCCTACCCTTCCGGGCAATAGGCGTGAGTCTATGTATGTATGTAAGTACTTTAGACATCGGTAGCCACAGTGGAGATACCGGCGAATCGCTACCCAGAGTCTCGAGTTCAAATCTACGGCGCGCACCGCTTTACGAAGTTAACATAACTTCACGCCTTTATCTCCGAAGGGGTAGGCAGAGGTGTATTACACACCCACAGTTTTGTACGCCAAAGTAATAGGGGGCGAAGCTATCGCCATCTACCGGGCACATTATTCAGCGAGCGATAATTAACATTTAATACACACTAACTTCGAAAAGTCAGAGGAGGTGTGTGCCTGGGGTGGGGTACCTGAGGTTCGAACCCGAGACCAGTCACTCGGCAGTCCGTTACGTACACCACTAGGTTATCGCCGCTGTTCCTGACACACTTCACTCCTAATTTTTCCTGAACAGTAAGGAACAGGACCAACATTCTTATCAAGAAATAAAATGCGTTTGAATACATAAAACATCGTATAAAATTAAAAAAGAAAGCAGCGAGCAGCCTAGAGGAGAGACCGACAGACTGCTACGCAGAGGGTCTCGGGTTCGAATCCACGGCACGCACCAATGACTTTTCGAAGTTAAGTGCGTATTAAATTGTTAATTATCGCTTGCTAATTGGTGAAGGAAAACATCGTGCGGAAACCTGCATGTATAAGAGTTCGTTCTCCATAATGTTCTCGAAAGACGTGAAGTCTGCTAACCCGCACTGGGCCAGCGTGGAGGACTATGGCCTTACCCTTCTCATAGTGAGAACAGGCCCATGCCCAGCAGTGGGACATATTATATACAGAGCCGGTGATGTTGATGATGAAAACATCGCTACTGCTACGCCTGAGTTAGCGTTAACGTTAATTGCAATGGCTAACTACGCGTTAATTAAAGCGTTAAAAATGCATGTTGGCTACATTAAGGTTACAATGCCGTTAATTCCTCAATAAAGACTGCCTCCATGGACCAGTGGATAGCGTATGCGACTGCTGATCGGAGGTCTCGGGTTCGATTCCCGGGTCGGGCAAAAGTGTTCCTGAGGTTTCCAAAATTTTTGTCGCAGCATGGACACGGAGTCTAGCAACGTGCCCGGCAACAGCAATAGGCTCGCTCTTATTACTTGGGACTTACAAATTCATAAAAAAGCGAAATGTCGATGTATTATTACACCTCTACCTACCCCTTAGGGAATATACAGGCGTGAGTCTACAAAAATAAAGAAATTTATACTAACCAGGTACCTCAACACATCTTGTGGCACAGTCGTGTGGTATTTTACAATGGCATTCTTTCCATTTCCATTAACCCCATTTGGGATAATTAGGTTATGAGTAGTTAAATCTTCCCTGGATAAACGATTTATCCCTAGATTCTGGGGGACAAAATCTTGGAAAAGTATCTCCCGGCTTACTTTATGCATTAAAACTTTTAAAGTTCCCCATGGAACGTTCACCATTGTAGCAATCCTTTATTATCCTAAGTCTCAGTCACACATTGAAAGCATTTACAAAAGAAAACACATGTTCTATCTGCTGAACAGTAAATGTTGCATAACTGTTTGTAGAGTGAAAGAGTGTGTCCCACATATTAGCCATCAAATGGTCATCACAGACCCGAGTTTCTTGAGGCAGATAATAATTGTGGTTTCCTAAGATTATTGCTCTCAATTTGTCAGAAATACAATGCAATATTGTACTTCTACAGCTGGGAAACACACAGTGGTGACTGGTATTGGCAGCTCTTCTATACTGTGGTAAAGTGATTTCATTGACTGTTGCTTCCACAAATTGTGCAACTTGTGGTTCGGCCAATGGATTTTTCAACGCTTGAGGCTCCTCCAGCACTCGAGGCTCCTCAAACACCTTAGGCTCTAACACCTCGGGCTCTTTGAATACTCGAGGCTCCTCTTGCTGTGGTGGTGTACTTGGCTGAGATCTGTTAGAGTCGCCAGTAGTACGACGGCGAGCTTGTCTTTGCACTCGCGACCAGCACGAATGGCACACAATATCATTTTGTGTAATCTGAAATTAAATTACATTTATGACATGATTGAAAATTATTAATTTCTCTGTTTTGTTTTGTATACATTTGCTGTTTATAATTTACTGTTAATCATTATATTAAACTACAGCTTACGGATAAGATACCATCTGAGTCTCTAGTAACCATAGTCGCTGAAAAGTTACTGAAATGTTGGATTACAGTAAACTATTTCTACATATGATGGTTTAAATGTAATACCAGTGATACCAATATATCACGATAGAATCTGTAAGCTGTATTCTAAGATGTAACTTAATTTAAAATAATACAAACCTGCAGTGGTGCTACTTGGCTTTCAATAATGGCAATCATGGACAGATGTACTTCAGAGGGATTGCTTCTTAATATTCGATCACTCCGTCTCCTTAAAGTAGATAAACCACAAAGTAGACACACACTTGAGTGGCCTCGGTGACTTGGTCTGGCTTGTTGATCAGCATTTTCAGAGACATCTTGCTGTAAATTCTGATTTACTGCACACATAGCCAGATCTCTGCATGCTTCACAAACCATGTCTTCTTCTGAAACCTGCCAAAAATATTATTAATTTTATATTAGATTCTATATAAATTTGCTGCAATTTTCATATGTAACAAGTACCTTCCAAATCTTCCAATCTTAATATATAAAATCCTTGCGTTACTGACTGACTGACAGACACGCTACAGCCGAAACTATTGGGGGCAGGAAGCTGAAATTTGGCATGTATGTTCCTTGAGGAGCGTAGGGGTGCACTATGAAGGGATTTCCCATAAATTTAAAAAAATTGCAGCGTAGCTGCTGGCGTCGTCTAGTATAGAATAAAACAGATAGGTACTTACAAGTCTCGGATAACTCCAGCTGCAAAGTAAGCCAGCAACACTCGAGTCTAGTGCTAAGACTAGATATCGGCGCAGCGTGTTCACACATATATTACAGTTAACACATAAAATGCGCGTGCGGCGCATATTCTGATCGTAATCGGCCATTTTTGCAATGAAAAACCAATACACTCAGCACAAACGAGTCCAGCCAGTGAGAGTTAGCGCAGTGTCACACAAATGCAATAACGGAGTCCTAGGGGAATGCAATAGTCACACGGGGCAATATCAAATAATCAATCATTTAATAAACAGTCCAGGTCAGGAAGAAATAAACAGATATCCAAATATTCGCACAAAACACAACCGAATCGAAAAACGCTTATGTATTAATTTTGTATCTAACTGTCACACACACTGTCACACTTGTCACAGGCTCACAGGCGTCACAGCTGACAGCCATAGATAAAAGCAGTGCTACACATTTTAAATCGATGTTATGTGAAATCCATATAACATTAAAACGATACTGATCCATTTTTATTTGATTTAAACGTTGTTTTGCTTAAAAAATATTAGCTTATTGATATAATGTTGATTAAAGATAAAATAACTGCAATTTAATAATAATATTTTAAACCAAACCAACCCTATAAAGGCGAATGTATCGATTACTTATTTAATAATCGATACGGATCAACAACACTCACGTCTATTCCCCTGTCACACCATTGTCTATGACAACAATGAAATAATATATTAGTACATTGTACATACCCTCGTGGCGCCCATAGATTTTATGGCTCGTCCTCGACTACGGCCCGAATATCCTTCTCAATTCTCATAGGACATAATTGTCATAGTCTTATACGCCCAAGGTCTAGAGTTGATTTCTTTTTGTTAGAGTTAACGGTTTTAAGTGAAAATTTTAGGGTATAATCGTGATTATATTAGTTAGCTTTTTTCATTTTAAGTAGCTTTCTATCTTTTGTTATTTACAAAGGACATTGGGTCGTAATGACTAGACTAATAGTTATTATTAGGCTATGTAAAATTAAATAAAATTTGTAGATACTATACGTTTATTTCAATTCTTTTTAAATTAAATGATGTCCGAATCAGATATCAGGCTCTGTTTGCTGAATGTCTACACGTCTCGCAGTTTGAGATGTTTCCCCACGAGTAGCTTCACGACCAAGGCCACAGGATATCCCACAGCGAGTCCGTGGTCCTTTTCTTCTTAAATCGAATAGAGAAATTTCATCTCCTGCCCGTCCAGCATACGCACCACGAGAAAATTATCTCTACACGTTTACTCGTGTTCATGACGATTATCTCTATTAACTCGCTGACTCTAACATGGTTACACACACGATTCGACTCGTTATGTCAAATGTAGCTATAATAGTCGTTTTTACTTATCTGTGGCATTTCTCTCGCCGAATCCTAACATGACGGCCCAATATTACTCGATTAAGACAAATTTTGACAACTAAAATAGTAATAATAGTCGTCATGCTTTCATACGACGAGAATTACACGAATAAAAATATTTCTTTAAAACAACAAAGAAATTGGCAGTCCCTTATTATAATTATTTAATAACCTTATATGAAGAGCGCCACGCGAGAAAAGTTCAAAGAAAGCGAATTAGGGATCTCTGTGACCCTTTTACGTTGAACGATAGAGAATTCCAGTTGCTTTGGCGTATATCAAAACCAATGGCTCTGTTTCTCATAGAAAGGCTTGCCACGGATCTCGAGCCTCATTCAGATGGCCTGCCTGTCTATTTAAAGATAAGTTAATATCATTATTATCGAAGCTGCGCATGGGACCTCATTCTTATTCAACACAGTAGGTAACAATTGTTAATACTTTGTAGGTATTGACATCAGTTTCGAATTAAAACTAATCAACTTTTGAACAAATAAAAACAATACATACAAATTACAAATGTCAAATAGTACATAATATGATAAACTAAAGAGGTGAATACAAGTCTTTTGAGCCATTTGAGCACAAATTGAATGAACTAAACCGGTGTGGTTACATTAATAAATGCCGTAATTGACATTCTATGTTTCAAAGGGCAACATCGGTTATCGGTATCGGTTTTCGGGCGATATGCGTTATCACCATTATCTTCTATGAAATCGGCATCTTCTTTCCCATCGTCTTCTACAACAGTGTTCTCTAGAGTACCATCGTTCACAATGGATTGAATCAATTCACAATCGATTGATTTGATCATAACGTAAACCTATAAACAAAATATATGTATAGGTTCCTAAAGCATTCCTGAACGAGGTTTACAATATTAGGTTGTTAGTTAAATATAAGTAACGTTTTTTTATCGTAATTAAAAATATTTTTGTACTAATTTCGTCCCAACAGCCGTTACAAAGAACATAATATTTTTACTCGAGATTCCGAAAAATAATACCGGTAAATATTCGAAATAATTGACGAAATTTAAGTAGTACCTATTGAGCAGCAACATTTTAAATAAAATTATACTTGACAGTCATGGATTATAGTAATAAAATACGATTTACCATACCTCCGTCCGTTTTCTTAAAAAATACGTCTGTTAATTGTTGCAGTCAATGGTAGCATACCGGAAATAGTTCTCTAATACTTCCTTCAGAAATAAAATAACATTATTTATATAACCCGCGAAATTTCAAAAAACTATTCAAAGCTTTTTAATATGGACTTCTAAAAGGCGCGTGAGTGGTAATTGAATGTTATTTGAAAATAGTTCTGGGCTGGAATCGCCATGTTTATTTTGGGTTATCAAAAGGCGCATGGGCGCCACGAGGATACTACATATTCCATATTCTTAGGGTAGGTACATACCTAGTTCGTAATCAATTGGAATGCTTTTTATCATCATAAAATACTCCGGCTCTAACGAGAAAAAGTGAAAATATAAAAAATCGTAGAATAAAAAAATAATTTGTTTTGTTCATATGAAGTTTAAGGACGCCACAACAAACCTAGACCAAATTCTGCCATTGTTAATTTTTTATATATTAGAAGTTAACTTCAGCACTAGGAATAAATCCTGCGTTGCGGAGAACTTCACAAACATTCATTCAAACGGACACAAATAACAACCAAACTCGAAACAACAATTTGAAGATCACACAAAGTGTTGTCTTGTGAGGGAAGCGAAGTTATGAGACGCGGGGTAGTGCTGAACGGCGAGGCGACCGCTTCAACCACTGCGCCGCGCCATCCATGCAGTCACGTTTAGGTTAGGTCGTTAACGATCATAAAATTTCGCCTTCATGCTCATCATCATCCACAGCCCGACTGTGTCGACTGCTGGACATAGGCCTCTCTGTCTTCTTGCTATTTCCCTCGATCTTGTAATAATCTATTAGGCGCAGGCCCCACATAAATGGCGTCGGGCGCGGACACGGCGCGGGCGGCTTCCTATTCCATGCAAATTTTATACCAAGTGCATAGAAATAAAGCGCATTTTAGGATACACGGAATGTCGTGGCTCGGGCGTAGATATGACGCGCCATGACATGATCCGTGTAACCTAAATTGCGCTTTATTTCTATGCACTTGATATAAAATTTGCATGGAATAGGAAGCCGCCCGCGCCATGTCCGCGCCCGACGCCATTTATGTGTGGCCTGCGCCTTATACCCAGGTTCGGCTCGCGATTGCAATGATATCGTCGGCCCAACTTGCTAAGAGACGGCTGATACTTATTTTCCTCATGCGTGGTCGCCCTTCCTCGCCATTCAAAATAGGTTTGGTTAGGACTTCTGGCTAGACGTGGTGGCGACAGGTGAAGTAGGGCAGTAACGGAAAATTATGCCAGTGGCTATTATAAATTATTTTAACCTAATGGAAGGAAAGAGGGGTGGGTTACCACGCACCCTCGGATTGACGACCCTAACTATTGCAATAGAAAAAGGTTGACAATACCAAACTCCTCTAAAAGGATAAGGGGTATAGGAATGGTATGGGTTCCAGGAAGATACCTGACTTGCAGTTTCCCGCTGTATGCGCCGACTATTCTTCGACACGTGTTTCGCCTCTGCATGAGGCACGACACGTGTTTCGCCTCAGGAGCGATGGGTAACGACTGAGCCTAGCCAGGAGTTCGGTATTGTCAACCTTTTAGGGTTCCGTAGTCCACAAGGAACCCTTATAGTTTCGTCATGTCCGTCCGTCTGTCCGTCCGCAGCCTAGCTCAAAGTCACCTGATACTAGAAAGCTGATATTTGACATGAATATAGACATACGATATTGCAACAAAACTGTAGAATAAAATTTAGGAAAATACATTTTTTTTAAGGGTAGGTATCTCGCCTTACATACATAGTGCGGTTGAATTTTTTTTTGGTTGAGTACCCCATTGTGTGGGGTATCATTGGATAGGTTTTAAAAAAATATTATTAGTTTGCTCAAATCATTTTTCGATCAAGTGATTGGTTTGTCAAATATCAAGCTTTGAAGTGAAAAAAATTGTTAGACTCAAGTGTCCCCCCCCTCTGCCAGCTAAACTATTAATTTGGAAGAGGTGAAAAAAATCACAAATGTAGTACATATAACGAATTTAAAAGGAAAACTATCACGGCTAAGTAGACATCACTAGTTTACGAGTAATCTTCGGTTATGTTATAATAAATACCTATTTCTGTGAGTTTACATTGGGAGCGCTGGCTTAATCTTAAAAATGCCGGTTTTTAGTCCCATGTGAACCAGAAGTTATTATCAATAATGGCCATTATGGGCAACTACGGAACCCTACATTGCGCGTGGCCCGACACGCACTTGGCCGGTTTTCTATTGCAATATTTGGGTTAGTTAATCCGAGGGTGCGTGGTGGGTTCCTCTTTCATTCCATTAGGTTACAATGGAGTTCCCGGTTCCGCCAAGTAACGCCTGATTCAATCAACTATAAATTATTTTCTTAATCCCATAGTAAGATGAATCTTAGAGACGAACGAACATAATGTACATTAGGTGCAGAACCAACGTGCTTGCCAAGGGACGGGGGGTAACACCGCCAATTGCCAGATTCAGCTTCTATTTTTTACAGTCCCCTGACTAGGAATATTTGTCGCGGGGATTTCAAATGAACACGTGGTAAGGCAGCGATAGCCTAGTGAAGATACCAACAGACTGGCAGGCAGGGGGTGTCGGGTTCGAATCCATGGCGCGCACCAATGACTTTTCGAAGTTAAAAGGGTATTGAATTATTATTTATCGCTTGCCCCGTGTCTCGGAGAGCACAACTGTTTGTGAAGATCTTTGACAGTCGTTACAGGGAGTCAGTACCTACCCCTAAATAAATTGATACTGGTCTAAAGCATGGCCATCCCTTTCTATCGCCATCCCTTTGGGTGCGGAGGTCAGACGGCAGTCGCTCTGTGGAAAAGCTGATATTCTGTCATATCACTCATATCTGGTTAGACCGATGAACGGGGAGGTCCGTTTTTGGCTCCAAAGCGTGAAAGTCTTGGATGCAACCGGGGTAACGCTAGGGTGCTGATGGACCCCATACTCACCATCGTAAATCGATTTAAGACCTTTGGTAGGTAGTACCTACTGTTGAGTATATGCACAAGCCAGGGCTGAGCCGTCCCTATGTGCAATGTGCGCGGCGCACACAGGCGCCAGGGTGATAGGGGTGCCGCAGGCTAGGATATGCGTTAATTTATTAAAAAAAAGGTCATCCGCCAACTTCCGCCCCAGGTGCTAGCTAGCTACGCTACTGCACAGGTGCTTCCTAGATTTCGCGCACAGGCGCTGGATTGGGTCGGCGCGGCCCTGGCTCAAGCGCAATTCTTTACTATCAGATCTGCGCAGGGTTTTCAAGGGGTCAAAAAGGTACAAAAAAATAACATCAATAAATTAAACCATTTAATTACTGTACCACTTTACCATTTGTATAAGTTACTCTTATATTTAAAGAAGATAAACTATCCAACTTTTCGCCTAACACATACACACTGACACCTATCAGCGAACTGAAGGCAAAGTACAAAATCTTCATTGGCCAGCTAAATACATTTAAAAACGGGTACACCCATACACCAGTAGAAAAGTATATGATATGTATCCATAATACATACGTGAAATTAAACAGTAAAGCTAGTGAAATGCCTAAAGCCCTGGACGGATAGTTTCTTTGGGATAAGAACAGTTCGATCAGGATGAAAGGTACTATGAATGTGTGCATAGTATGGTTCAACCAACTTGGGAAGAGGATTTCAATGGCGTCAGGGAATATGAAGTCTTTGTTGACGATGTATAGTCCCCAGAAGGCGGCGGCTACGTATATGGCGATTGTGAATGCGAGGCTAAACATGGTGTCTTTGATTTTTCTGATCAGTGGTGGTTTCTTGGGAGCTGCTGCGTTGGTGCCTATGATGTCGTTCAGGAGTGCGATTGTGAAGTACACTGTTTGGAGTACCTGGAACGAAAGAGATTATTAGCATATAGTAAAGTTTTTAACTTTCTCTTATGATGTTGATAGATTTGAACATTCACTTATGATAGAACTTAGGGCACTAGCTGTTTTTAAATTTGTCGACCTAGACAAATGGTTGGTATCGCTTCGCTATACAGAGCGAGACCAATCATCTAATATATAAAATTCTCGTGTCACAGTTTTCGTTCCCATACTCCTCCGAAACGGCTTGACCGATTTTGATGAAATTTTTTGTGCTTATCCGGTATCTATGAGAATCGGCCAACATCTATTTTTCAAAAAAAAAAAAAATTTTGCAAAACAACTTTTGCCGGGTCAGCTAGTTAGTCTATATTTGTCGAACAGGGCAACGAACATAGCCAAACAGTTTCTCGATCTTTCTAGAGTATGCTTTAATCAGCAAAAAGCTTGAAGCAAATTTGCCGTCCATTCGCTAGCCTCCTCGCCAGAACGCCTGGTAGAATTCTCGCTAAAACACTGCCGTTTGTTTTTCTGTTATGTATCATTCGTCAGAATGCTCATTACAGGTGAATCAGAACTGTACAAAGGTTTAAACCATTTCGTTTCTACGACTATGGTGTCTATTGTCTATGACAGGTATAGTTGGTGCCACGAGAAGATAGACTTTTTGTAAACAAACATTCAGGGCTTCACAACCTTTTTTCAAATTTTAAAAACATAGTGGCATAATTAGGCATTGAAAAAAAAAGACTGTTCAAAAAGTATAAAATCTAAAAAAATATAAAATTGTAAAATTTTACTGAAATAAAAATATTTGATTTTGTGTTTGAATGGTCGAATGTTCATAAATTTTCCGATTTATTTGTCGTTTTACACGTAATTTATTCTGCAAATTAAGGCAAAATAGAGTACCATGTATGTTTATGATAGAGTACATACATGTTACTGTATTAAGGACATATTTTTTTTTATCATAGACAGTAAATCATTTGCTCAAAGTAGCCTACCTATCCTAAAATATTAAATTATTGACCAACAATGAATAATATTACAAATAACTAGCTAGTAGGTTTACAGCTTTTTAGCTTAGCTTTAGTTTAGCTACATTGCATAAAAATTTCTAGGCATGGAGATATTACGTTGTTTGTGAATGAAATCGTCAGAATGAACTTAAACAAAATCCATTAAAAGTTACGGTAGTCTGAAAATGCAATTTCTTTTTTGGTATAAATAGTTTTTTGCGTGACTAATACTTTGCCATCTGCTATTCTGCACCCGCTTTTTCGAGATGCCGGCAAAGGGAAGAGCGTTGCGATCCTATAAACATGTATTTAACCTTACAGAAGGGGTAAATGCCCTACTTGACAACTAAAAAATTTAATGTTGTCCTCTGATAAATGCATGTTAAGCCCAAGAATGTAACATTTCAATGAACTAACGCCAAATGTTGACATTTTAGGCGTCAGTACCTCAAAACATTAAAAGATCCTGTTGACAGCGCGTAATATCGATAAAAACCCGATCCATTGACATATTAGTTTCTAATGACACGTAGCTATGTACCGTTGCGCTCAGGGGATTTGACATTATTTTGTTTTGACAGAACTATCGCTAAGTCACTTAGTAGAAATTCTTTGTTTACAAAAAGTCTATGTTCTCGTGGCACGGACTATAGTAGATACAGAGAGGTTGGACTAGGTTTAGACTAGAGAGAACATGCTCTATAAATTTCCTTATACCGAACGTGCAACATGTAATGTCAGTTGGTCTTAGTTGGTTAATCATAACGTCAAATTACGCGTCTCATTTAAAGAGGCATAGACTCTTTACATACTCATATCTTTGACTACATTCTCTAAATAGCCGTGCTGTGATCTGTCATCAGTGTAAAATTTGTTGGACGTTTGTGTCACAGATATGAGAAGTAGTATCAGATAGAGCGCATTCGTCCAACTAAGCGTGGCACGTTGACAGCTATGTGTGCGTGACCTTTGGCGACTGGCACTGTACGGACACGCGTGTCTATGTGTGTGAAAAGTTGCCAGATTATGAATAATCTCCCAGTATTTTGCATATAGTTATGTAATATTCTTATATTCATTTGCGGTTTTGAAGAATTTACCATGGATTTAATTAATGCTTTTATAAATACATTTCTTAAATGTAGGTACCGAGTTAAGTTTTAACTACTTCGTAAATCTGTATATATAAAATCCTTGCGTTACTGACTGACTGACAGACAAGCTACAGCCGAAACTACTCGGCGCATGAAGCTGAAATTTAGCATGTATATTTCTTGGGAACCGTAGGGGTGCACCAAGACGGGATTTCTCGAAATTCCCACGGGGTCGGGCAAAACGAGAAATACGAAAATATGTGCGTGCGAAGCCGCTGGCGTCGATTAGTTGAGAAATAAATAGTATGTATGTACACACGGCACCAAGTCAATCTAAACAGTTGCTGTACGATTTTGATACTTATTCCCTACGCCATAAGTATGTATGTACACACGGCACCAAGTCAAGCTAAACAGTTGCTGTACGATTTTGATACTTATTCCCTACGCCATAAGTATGTATGTACAGACGGCGCCAAGTCAAGCTAAACAGTTGCTGTACGATTTTGATACTTATTCCCTACGCCATAAGTATGTATGTACACACGGCGCCAAGTCAAGCTAAACAGTTGCTGTACGATTTTGATACTTATTCCCTACGCCATAAGTATGTATGTACACACGGCGCCAAGTCAAGCTAAACAGTTGCTGTACTATTTTGATACTTATTCTTTACGCCATAAGAACGGTGCAAAGGACAAAGTGTATAAGCTTGACGAGTAGCAGGGTGTACACGAATATTAGGATCGTTTGGGGATCGAACTCAAAACAATATTATGTAAGGTATATACTAATGGAAATTGAAATTCTATTACTATATTTATGAGAAAGAAGATATATCTACAATATACTTTTATAATACGGTAATGTATTTTTCATTAACATGACAATCATTATCACATAATCAATTGACAAGTGCATTTTCCCTAATTCAGGCAGAACGGCGTCGACATAAACTGGCAACACTTACATATTTCTTGCACAAATACGAATTTTATCGAAATTAAATTAGGAAACAGTCAAATTATCAATAATTACCTGTGAAAAGATATTCCATTTTCCTGTTTTTGTTTTTAGGAACAACTTTTACAGTGTTTAAGAACACAAGACGGCATTTTGAGAATTTAAAAGTTGAAGTGATCGTGACGCGTGAACTGTACGATGCTTCGTAGCGCACTGAGACGAGTTTGTATTCGCTTTTCAATTTTGTATTTGCTTTAGTGGCCGCACGCAACTGTGCCGCGCGTTCCATCTGATACTACTTCTCATATCTGTGGTTTGTGTTTACATTTTTAATAACTTTTTTGCATTTAAATAGTAAGTAAGCTTATAATAATTAAATAGTGTACTCATTAATTAATACACATCGAGTATGTGATATCGGGATGTGGATGCCGCTATTCTCGGAACGGAAATAACAGGAGAAACTTTATCTTCTAGCAGTGAGTCGGAATTTTCCAACAAATTTATTTACTTTTCTCGTATTAATGCTATAATGAGTGTTAAGTTTACACAATATCATTGTATTGCAAATCAAAGGAACAGCTTGCATACGTATGTGTTATGAATTTAACTCACAAATTGTTATTTTGTACATTTATTGATTTAATAGCCGTAGTGATGGGATTTGACAGTGAAAGGAGAGATATATATATAGACATGAATGTAAAACTGTAGCTGGAAGCGACAGCGGGTAGCCGCGGTTGCTAAGTTGGCAATAAACAAAGACGTCCAGCGGTCTAATTTTCTATCGCGCGTTTGATAGTAAGCGCAGTTTAATGTACATAATTTACTTAGATACCTACCTTAAAAGTAGCGTCTATTAACCTAAAGCCAAGTGTTCCAGTGTACGCGCGTGTGTGTAGGCTTACATTTTTGCATCTATAAAATAGTAGATGGATTAGGGATGTGAGTAGCATTTTTTATTATTAAGAAGGTGTTTTTTATTACAGGTTGCCTATTAATTACGTCACAAGAAAACTTTGGATAAATGCCGTTGGACGGCCTAGTTTGATTTAGCAGAAGTACCACCGTATTTGTTCACGTCATTTTGAGAAAGACTGTTTTTAAAGACAGAAAGCACCTGGCGTCTTTTAAAACCGAAAGCTGTGCCTACATTACATTTATGCCCGGACATTGCACACCTGGTAGAATTATTTATCCAAAGCTAAACAAAAAGTGTGTAATTTTAGTTTGAACATATTAATAAAATATAATAATTACAACGATTTTAAATAATCTACCTACTTCTATATTATTTATCATATTAGTGCTATCCTGACTGATCAAAGACGTCTTGCCTTGTAGTCCGCTACATAATATTCTACCATAAAATATAATATTCTTTCACATTCACACAACATTGGTCCCAAACTAAGCATATCTTGTACTGCGAGTACTAGACAATCGATAAACATGCAGATATACTTTTCTGTAAATATATTACATATTATGCATAGTACCATCCAGACCAAGACATACATCTATATTCATGCACACAAATGTTTGACTTGAGCGGGAATCAAACCCGCAAGCTTCGGCGTGGCAGTTGGATTACCTACAACTCAAAAAAATCGAGCAGTGTCCAACGTTAGCGATAGCAAGCAACGTGATATGATGCGACGCAAACAAATTGCCAAAGCCTGCCGTGCCGCATTAGCCAATCTGGTATAATTCGTACAATACATAGTCTAAGTGACAGTTTCTTAGCATCGCATCGCAACGCGTCGCTCATTAAGTCATTAGTTTATGAATACTTTTTGTCAATAGATTTTATGGCTAAAACGAACAATTAAACACGTGATTTTTTTTCCGGCGTCAACAGCAAAAACTACAATTTCAATATTTTAGTTTATTTATTTATTTATGCTTTATTGTACACCAGAAATATTACATAAGACATCATACAATATAAGCGAAGTACAATGGGTGGCCTTATCGCTTATAGCGATCTCTACCAGGCAACCTTTGGATGGAAATATTATTGGCCGGAAAATAGTGGTAGTTGTAGGTGTAACAGTCATAATACTTATAATACATAGATATCTCTAAACACATACATATATACCTATTCATATACTCTACTCTATATACCTACATACAAATACATTTATATACATAAGCATACAAAACATAAATTTAAAAAGGACATAATTATACACACATGAACTATATAGCAATGCCTCAATTATAGAATATTTTAGAATGGTCTATAAACTTTAATGAAAGATAATATTCCTTCACTAAGGATTTAAATTTAGCTACCGTCTTAGCTTGCCTAATGTGCAGCGGTAATTTATTCCACAAGCGAACGGCAGTTACGGTGAAGGAATTGTCATACAAAGCCGTGGAATGTACCGGCATTTTAAGCCTCAAAATTTCTGATGACCTTAAATATCTATTATGTGTATCATGAAGGAACTCAAATCTTCCTTTAAGATAGGAGGGAGTTGAAGGGTTAAACAGTATATTGTACAGTAAAGTGAGAATGTGAGCATTCCGGCGATGTCGAATTGGTAACCACTTGAGCTGTGTTCGAAATTGTGAAACATGGTCGTATTTGCGCAAACCAAATATTTAATAATTAGTTGTTTACTTCTACGGCTTAAATATATCGACACATACTAAAGTTAGACATTTGACCAAAAATATTTATCGATAAATCATCACTGTTACGAACAACACTCGGTTTCCTAACTCTATGTTTTGTCTACTGTTTGCCTACCACGAGGCTGCTATAAGAGCGTGCTGCTAAACCTATCGACAGCTCTTTCTATCATACTGCATGTGCCATTAGAAAGAAGATATCAATCATAGCAACCGCTGTTGTTATTTAGTGTTACTTCTATGCCTTAGGCATATTTCTTTGAGTAGATAGGTTACAACAGAGGGTTACAACCTAACAAAAGTGTTGCAGTATAAATTCATGTAAGTACCTATGCTTATAATCAAGGTGTAAATTTATGATTAAGCATCAACATCAAGCACAGTGTTTAAATTTATTAAACAAAAATAATTTGTTTCAATCCGCATTTTAGTCCTTATGTAATCTGTGAGCAAAGAGTGCCAACGGTCCCTATTCGTTCGTCCATGCGTCCGTCGCGTCTGTCAATGGGCTATAGCATGGCTATAGCAATAAATACAGATTTACATAGAAGCGCAGTTCCTAAGAATTTCGTGTGCCGATTCCAAGTGGGGACTGTCTCAAGTTTAGTTCGTAGTTGGCGCCGTTGGCGGCGCTGGCGTCGTTCTCCGACTCTGTCGCTCACGTAGTTAAGATATACTGGAGGAGAGGGTTTATTATTGTTTAACAAAAAACGTATGACAAAAGATCATTTTACAAACAACGTTTGAAAAACTAATCATTTGACAAACTTTCATTTCGCAAACATTACTTTAAAAACAATCATCAAATTCTACAAGAAAATGCGAGATATATATAAATTTGTTGCAATAGTCTGTGATAATGGATAGCACCCATAATTTGTTGATCTACTACCAGAACTGTAGGGGAATTAGAACAAAGCTGCACTTGTTGTTCATGAATATTTTGGCATCCACTTATGACATCATAATATTGACAGAAACTTGGCTGGTGCCAGAAATTGCGAATAGCGAGTTTATTGACCCTCGGTACGTTGTGTTTCGCCGTGATCGGGATCGTGATGCAACAGGGAAGCGAGACGGTGGTGGGGTGCTCATTGCAATACTGCGTGACCTTCAATCGACGTCACTTGATATTCCTAATAGCCCACATTGTAAGCCCTCGCCGTGTATTGAACATCTTATGATTGCACTACCAAGCAAAAATGATAAACATAAGATACATATTATAAGCGCAGTATACATCCCGCCGGGTACTAACTCAGATGTCTATATATCTCATTTTGACTTTCTACAGGACATCTTAAATGCACCTAATGTCATGAATGTTTACATTGTTGGTGATTATAATCTTCCAAATGTCACCTGGAACACGATATCGGCGGGTTGTGGGGCTTGTGTGGCATGTGCTTGTACAAGCCCCATATGTTCGGAACTGACGCATCTCATGTCTTTGCTAGATGCTCACCAATATAACAGTACGCCTAATAATAGAGGAAATACTTTGGATTTGTTTATTTCAAATACTCGCTGCTCGACGGGCCACCTGAAAGATCCGTTATTACCAGTTGATCCACATCACCCCCCTTTTGTTATATCTGCACCTGTTAGCCTATCCATAATAATGATGAAGAGAAAACCGATAAATAAATATAATTTCCGTAAAGCTAATTACGACGTTATCAATAAACAGTTGGGCGAGGTCAACTGGTCCGCGCTTTTTGACAATCTGTCATCAGAAGAGGCCGTTGAAGCTTTCTACGGTAGGTTGAATGACATAATTAGCCCACTAGTCCCCCCTGTAAGGACTAGATCGCTTGACTTCCCAATCTGGTTTACGCCACCACTAATAAAAATGTTTAAAAAGAAGCAACGTCTTTGGATAAAGTGGAAAAAATACAATAACCTGAAAGACTATAATCACTACTCTGAATGTAGGTCCAACTTCAAACATATGTGTAAAACCTGTTATTCTAGTTACGTTAACTCGGTTGAAGACAGTATATCTGCTAACATTAAGCATTTTTGGTCTTATATTTCTAACCGCAAAAGTAAGCCAGGCATTCCGTCTGTGATGCAGTACCAGAGTGTCAAGTCAAGCGATCCCGATGTTGTGTGCAATATGTTTTCAGACTTTTTCTTGTCTGTATTTGAGCCCGTGTCACCAACACTCACCACGTGGGAACCACCGCAGCAGTGCTCAGAGCTTGGCAGCTTAGTTAGTAATTTACATGTCAGAAAATCAAGTGTACTCAGCGAGTTAAAACGGCTCGACCCCTCTAAGGCGGCAGGTCCTGACGGTCTTCCAGCAGCCTTTTTTAAGAGTACCGCTGACACTATTTGTGAACCGATCTATATCCTTTTTAATAGATGCCTGCACGAGGGTGTTTTCCCGATGGCGTGGAAGCAAGCTAACATTACCCCAGTGCATAAGGGCGGCTCGAGGCATGATGTCGAACAATATAGACCTATTTCGATTCTGTCAACCTTGTCAAAGCTTTTTGAAAGACTTGTTCACAATGAGATTTACCCACTTTTGCATAACATAATCATACCCGAACAGCATGGGTTTATTAAGCGCCGTTCCACCACTTCTAATTTATTAATATTTGCTAACTATTTATTTGAGAGTATTGATCAGCGAGTGCAAGTAGACGCTGTCTACACAGATTTCAAAAAAGCTTTTGACAAGGTTGATCATGAAATTCTACTTAATAAAATAGCATATAATGGAATACGCGGTAATTTATTGCGTTGGTTCGCGTCGTACCTCGAAAACCGCTCACAAAGGGTTGTGGTTAATGGTCACCAGTCTGTTTCTGTTAATATTACATCCGGCGTCCCACAGGGGTCTATTCTCGGACCGCTTTTGTTCAATATCTACATCAATGATATTAAAAAATGTTTTACAAGCTCAAAATTCTTAATGTACGCTGATGACTTGAAAGTATTTAAAGTGATACGAACTTTGGAAGACTGTCAGTATCTTCAGGAGGACTTAGACAGACTAACAGACTATTGTATAGACAATAAACTGCATCTTAGTATCCCCAAATGTAACTACATCCATTTCACTAAGAATACTTCCATCGTCAACTTTAATTATAACCTAAACTGTAAACCATTAAATAATATCTTTATAGTAAAGGATCTAGGTGTACTCTTCGATGCTAAACTGTCCTTAAACCAGCATATAGAAGCCATAGTCAATAGAGCCTTTAAGATGTATGGATTTGTGATGAGATCTTCCACTGAATTTAAGCGTGTCTCAACCTATCTCTATTTGTACAAGACGCTCATACGTTCTCAGTTAGAATATGCGGTTCCTATTTGGAACCCCTTTTACCAAAAGTACGTGGTTGCAATAGAGAGGGTACAGCGAAAATACCTCCGTGCCATATACTACAGATGTAGCAGGACTAAGACTTATCTCTCATACTCCCAACTTCTAGATAAGTACAAGCTTATCAGCTTAGAGAATCGGCGTAAATACCTTGAGGCCAACGTTCTTCATGACATTGTGCACAATCACTTTGATGCCATCGATTTGACGAGTAAACTGTGCTATTCTGTCCCCCGAACGGTTCACGTGCGTCAGGTCCGTGCACGGACTCTGTTCGCCTTAAACCCGTGTCGTACGAACTCTGGCTTACGTAGCCCTATTTATAGAATGTTGGAATCATATAACTCAATTTTCATTGATATTGACATATTTGCCTGCTCGAAAAAGAAATTTAAATGTAATATTATAAAAAATATATCTGAATTATAATGTTAAAAAAAATATTTATTGCATGATTAAATTAAATGAAATTATTTTTAGTATAAATAGTGGAAAACAACAAAATTGTGTCTAGTTCATTTTTTTAAGTAATTCATTATTTTTGTATAAATATTTGTTATCAGTCTGTGGTAATGCTCGTCTAGTGGCAACCACTAGTCTTTAAAATGTGTTGTATCTGAGGATAATGTAGTGGACTGCAACATTACTACTAAGTTATTGTTATCATTACGTTATATTTTATGTTGTAGTTGTTTATTATCCCTAATAAATAAATAAATAAATAAATAAATCATTTGACATAATACAGGTTTCGCAAATGTTTTACTTAGGAAATAATTAAATAGTTAAAATATTATTTAAAAATAATCACATGACTAAATAGTTCGTTTGCCAAATTGGTGATTGTTTAAAGAGTTAGAAGATAAATTATTAGTTTTTAAAAATAACTAATTTCTAACCAATAGTTATGCGAAATTTTGAAAATATTAAATTGCCTGGTTGCAATTTTCATCTTGGACAGATTATTTATAGATAAGTAATAATTTTGAATTAATACTAATTCCATAGAAACTTAAGACTTTTTAAAAAAAGAACACACTGCCTGAATTAAGCGAAATAAGTAGAATTCGGTTCTGGCACTCGCCGACCGCTGCCTCGGCACGCTCGCTTCGCTCGCTCGGCTCGTGCGTTGTGGTCACAGTTCTAACCTAACCTAACCAGCCATTGTTTCAGTTGACCCTACACAAAGATTGTTGTATTAACGTAGATTTGGTTAGTAAAATATTTACCAAGCAATGCATTTTGTCAAATGTTATTTGTGCTTTACGTTGTTTTGCCAACTAACATGTTTAAAAAATTAATCAATTTGTAAATTAATGTTTTAGCATAATATTTTTTGAGTACCTAAATATATTGTCTAATGAGTAGTTTATAAAATAATAAATTTATCAAGTATAATTTTGTCAAATGTTATTTTTCAAATGAAAATTTGTTATTTGTTTTTTGTCAAATGATCGGACACCGGAGGAGAGAGAGACTGCCACGCCGCCAAGCGGCAATTTGAGTCGCAGAAAGTTTCTCTTCAAAGCGCCCATACGGCCCATTTGAAATGTGCCTCTATGTAAATATCTGAGCTCTTTGGCTATAGCGATCTCTTGATGCTTGAAACCATTATATCGATGCTTGAAACAAAACGCTATGGCGAATGTCAAAATGATCGCCATGCAATTTATTGATAAATTACGAGGGTCAAACTGAAAGTTCTTAGAAAATCAAAAACTGATTACATTAGCCAGTTATTAGTTTTATTACTTATATCTTTTCAAAATATTGTCCATTGACGTCAATACACCGCTGCATGCGATGAAACCACTGGGAAAAGCACTTTGCCCACTCGTCCTTAGGGGTCTCTTCAATGGCATCGCGATACGCAGCCACCGCTTCTTCAGCATTCATAAACCGCTTTCCTTTAAGTTTTTCTTTAATTTTTGGAAATAAATAAAAATCACAAGGCGCGAGGTCGGGGCTATACGGCGGGTGACCCAGTAATTCAACGTTTGATGTCGCCAAATAGTCGATCGTTCGCTTGGCGGTGTGCGACGAGGCGTTGTCGTGGTGAAGGAGGATCCTACTGCGAGGTCGTTTCTCTCGAACTTTTTCCAAGACAAGTGGCAAACAATTGGTAGTGTACCATTCTGCAGAAACTGTTTTTTGATCCTCTAACACAATTGTTGCGAAATGACCTATCCTTCCAAAGAACGAGGCCACCATTTTTTTTCCCGCACTTCGATCTCTCTTCACTTTAGTTGGCAACTCCTCGAAAGGAAACACCCTCTGAGCAGATTGTCTTTTGGTTTCAGGATCATAACAGTAAATCCAGCTTTCGTCACCTGTTAGTATGTCGAACACAGCATTTGAGTCACCTCCGTTAAATCTTTCAATCATTTTACGGCACCAATCCACACGATGGAGTTTTTGAGCCTTAGTCAAATTATGAGGTATCCACCGGGCGCAAAGCTTCCTGACCGCTAAATGTTCGTGGAGGATTTTGTGCATACCGATGCCTAAGCTTGTCCGAATCTGCTGATAGGTCACTCTTTTGTCAGTCTCTATCATACGCCGCACAACACAGATGTTATTTTCAGTCGTCGCCGTAGAAGGCCGTCCCTCACGTACATCATCAGTGAGATTAGTGCGACCACGTTTAAACTCATTAAACCAGTTGTAAACAGTCGCACGAGATGGGGCTTCATCGTGAAAGGCCAATCGTAGTCTATCATAACTTTCTTGTTGACTTAAATGACATCGAAAGTCATAAAAAATCATTGCACGAAAATTTTCTCGTGTTAAATTCATGTTGACGTGACACAGACAATTTTCAATTTGCCGCCAAATCGTAAAACAAATGACAAATGAATGAAATATAATTATACTCAGTAATATTGGCAAAGAGTTCTATTTTCAAATTTTAGAATATTTTTTTTATTATATTGTTTATAAGTGGCCAGTTCTAAGAACTTTCAGTTTGACCCTCGTATAACACAGCTATGTACCTATGTATAAAGCATACTCTGTGCGATATCTTGTATGCGATACACGGCTCTTCGCGTGAATCCCAATCAGATTTGAATTTGAAATCTTAATATATAAAATCCTTGCGTTACTGACTGACTGACAGACAAGCTACAGCCAAAACTATTGGGCGCAGGAAGCTGAAATTTGGCATGTATGTTCCTTGGGGACCGTAGAGGTGCACTAAGAAGGGATTTCCCGAAATACCCACGGGATCGGTCAAAACAGATAAATTACAAAAAATGTGCATGCGTAGCTGCTGGCGACCTCTAGTGCATTATAAATAGCTGTGATGTGTTTTTAGTTTCTTGCGTTTATAATAAACACATTACAATAAAAATTAATATCGAGTAAAAACGAGTTAAATCTTTATTTTGAAATTACGAACACGTAATTAGATTTATTTGTGTGCACAGAATATTATCACTTGCATTAAACAAACTTCCCGCAAGGTCAGTACCTACATACCAGACCAACGCAGCTTTTTGCATTAGGCATAATTAATAACTTAGGTACCTATCTTAATCTTCTATCTATATAAATAAAAATTAACCGCTGAAATGTAGGTATGTACAGTGTTCACCTAACTTCAGAAAGACTGCATGAAAAAAGATTATTGTTGCTTGTTACATAATTAATTTATTATCATTAGGACAAAGTTTGCATGATAATAGAGAATGCCCGCCCACACATTTTGTTTTAATTTAACTGTTTGGTCTGACCGCGTAGGAATTTCTGGATATATTTTCTTCCTGTCCTGTACTGTACTGTTCCTGTTTTGTACTGTCTCCAAGGAATATGCATGCCAAATTTCAGTTCCTTACGCTCATAAGTTTCGGCTGTTCGTTATCTGTCAGATGCAGTCAGTAGGTAACTCAAGAATTTTACTTATACAGATAATTTTCAAGTCATTTAAATCGCAATATAACTAATACATTAGGGTAGTTATTATTGACAACATATTGAGAATTTATTTCTAAGCCTACGTTTTTCATTACGTACACTACGCGTGCGAATCCGGGGCAAGCAGCTACTTAGCTAGTATTTGATACAATTCACACAATAGTTTGGCCTTTAGAGTGGACATAAGACCTTAATAACGTGCTACGTCGCGGTACATAGATAGTCGTGTCTCGGCATTGACCCCGAAATTTGATCAATCGATCGTATTCATTTTTTACAGAAAGCATAGTTTTGCACGGCGGCGGCGCATAGTTAATTTACTTACTTATTTAAATATTATTTTAATACTGCTTGACACTCGCAATTTATATATGTTTTTGCTAGATGTGTTCTTCTTTTTTTTTTACAAGTCGAGGTACAAAACACGTGCAATTCAAAATACAATCTTAAACCACACCAGCCTAGTATGTAGTGACATCAACTGCACTCGTGTATATAATCTTTGATTATCAGCTTGGGAAATTTCGATACCTCAACATTCATGGTTTCATTTGGAATCCACCATGAAAAGAATCAGTGTCAGGTCCAGGTAATAACCACAAGGTTTTTGATTCGGCTGACTTTGAGCAAAATTACAACTATGAGCTAGTATTGTCCTCTACATAAAAGTGGGTATTTATGACATGTTGTTGCCCACATCGGTGCTCCCAGATAAATAGCACAACTAGTTGACATCGATTATAAACAGTTCAATTGCAATTGTTCAACTTATAGTTTATGTTGGCAGCCACTTATGAGTATTGTTTGAGAATTATTCAATGACAGCCGAGACAATAGTCTAGTTGGACTAAGAAAATAAAATAAAACTGGAAATTAAATCACAGATTTATAAAAACTTGAGTGGAAACAATAGGTACTAATGGTAGATGGCACGTGTAGCTTAGTCTGATGAATTTGACTGAGCCTTGAGACGCATCTGGCCTTCATTTCTATGTTTTGTAACTAGCCTGGTTAAAATTGTTTTGCTTTATTTGTGTGTAGATAATTCACATTAATGAAGCGAGAGCCTGGGAGTAGTGAAGGGAACAACAGATTGCGTCGTAAAGCGTTTGATTCATACGCACAGCGCGCACCAATGATTCTTTGCAATAATATACGTATGCGTATTAGGTAAATTGTTGGTGAAGGAAAAAAATATGAGAAAAGCAGCATGTCTGAGAGTTCTCCATAAGAACGTGTCCCGAAGGACGTGTCTTACTCAAACGAAAAAAGCCCCGTGTTCAACAGACGGACAGTTTTTAAACAGAGCTGATATTTTTATAATTGTTATAAATGGCAGAAAAATTATGATCTATATTTTATAATCAAGGTAATTATAGAGACATTTGTAGGTACTTGTTTATAGCAAACAAGGATACCTAAATAGCTCAGATCTAATGATACCTACCTATATTACGTAATAGACAGCTATTACTGAGATCATAGCCGTGACAACACGTAACATCCTACTATATGGTAATTATGGTTAACTAGTTGGTATACCAGGTATCTACTTGTGCCATTCATAGCGTTTTATGGCGAAATTTTGATAATTACCTGTAGGTACCTATCCTATCATCAAAATTTGCTTCAGTATTTGTGGCGAAGAGCAATGCTTTTCAACCTCTCTTATAACGCGCTCTCCTTAGTCGATATGAGAGAATACATAGCGACTCGCTTTTGACTACCTGGAAAAAGCGACCTTTAACTTGTTTAAAAGTTTAAAAGATAAAAATCTTCTGCGACTGCTTTGGAGGTACTTTACAAAACTCCACAAAGTGACTGCCCACACTTTGAAAAGCTCTGGCGTAGAGGTACCAGTAGGTATATCTAAGCTGCAGTTTAAGCTTCTACGCCCATAACGTGATACCCGACGATTTAGCTTCCAACGATGCGTGCCTGTCGACGACCCTCTATGAATCTGTATTAGCGGTAAATGGAGACTAAAATCGCCTTGTAGCGAAGGGCACAAAAACCCTGCGCTAAGTATTGATGGTTCGATAGATGGGTCAACACTTTGTGTATTTCCTGTTGAACCTGTCCGGCTATTCTTTTTATAAGTCGGTTGTATGTTTGTAAATTAAGGAACTCCTCGATTAGGATATCTAGTGCGTCGTCTTTAGGAAAAAGGAGAAGCCTATAGCCAGCAGTGGACCGTGAAAGGTTGTTTTAATCAGTCCGTTGTTTTGAAAGAGGATAGGTACATGTCTACTTATATTATCGATTGAACTAGGTAACAGGTAACTCAAGATGACTGTAATCAATTAAGCTCTTTGATTCATATTCTTATGAATGCCTTGTATATACATAATTGCCTCTACAATGGTCGTAGTTAATTATTCCTATTCGTGGTATAGCGGTTATACATAGTTAGGTAATAATGCTAGTACTATAAAACATTGCGTAATATTTTGTCGTAGAAATCTTGTTTCTTCAAAGATTGTCGAAAATAAAATAATAACAGATTACAGAGATGGCAAAAAATTACTAATTTTAGCTATTTTGTATTCAAGTAATTGAATCACTTTTATGATATAAGGATATGGCAAAAAATTAATAATAGCAACTTGCCATAATTATGTCGTCAAACAGGTTTTAAAAGTATTCGTGTTTAACTGAAAATAAATATATTTATTTTCAAGCGTCTTTCATAACTAATTAGATTTATTTTCAGTTTTATTATCTATTGTAAATTTCAAATATAATTATGCAGTAAGTTAGCACGTATAAAATAATGCATGATAAGACTGTAGCTATAGACACTAAGATGACCTTCGTAATACCTACCTATTAAAATGTATTTTATGCGTCATGAAATTATGCTGGTTTTAATTAAACCAAAGAATCTAAAGACAGTAATTTTAGTAGGTGCCACAAACAAATAGGTAGGTACCCTAGGTAATAAAAAAGTGTCTATTAGAATATTATTTCTCAGCAATCGCTTGATAATAATCACAGTTTTTAATATCAAAGAGCAAGGTCGAGAAATGTTATTTTTATAGAATAGATTCGTTTAAGTATAAACAGATAAAATTTAAATAAGTTTTTGTAGGATGTGAAGCGCAAATCAAGTTAATTTTTTGCTCGAACTTGCAAATAGTTATATAATCGCAGTAGGCAGCTATAGTCAAGCGGATATTGACATGCTATGCAGAGATATCACGTTCTCATCCACGGCGCGTACCACTGAAACCATCAAATAGTTGATAATCGATTGTCATGAAGATCTTTGACAGTTGTTACGGGGAGTCAGTACCCAAATAAAATGATACAGTTCTCAGCCATGGAATACCTATCGTTATCCGGGTTGCGGGGGTCAGACGGCAAACAGACAAACAAACTCTACAACTTTCTTCAACAGGGTAACAGCTGAAGAGTTTGTTTGTTTGGTTGGACATGCTAGTCTCAGGAACTAATGGCTACATCTTGTTATTTTTTATAACGCAGTCCCAAGGAAAGATAGAATATTTTTTTTATATTAGACGAGAAAATAGGGGTAATAAGTTTGATTAAAATGTCCTGCGATCTTGAAATAAGCACTATGATAATGTGCGCAAAGCTAGTTTATAAATAGAAAATAACCTCTGCACTCAAAGTCATTATCAAGGCTGTTTAATTGTTCCGTTGATTATTGAATATTTTTTGTATGCAATGACCTAGCAGTAAACAATACATGAATGGTGTTAACAGTCGATAGATTATTTACATGGACTAAATATTATTTAAACTTAAAAAAGACTGCGTCCGTGGTCCAGTGAATAGCGTATGCGGAGGATGCCCGCGGTTACACCCGCGTTATTTAAGGCTTACTGCTCCACTCCCGTCGCTCATAGCGTAATGTTATATAGCCTATAGCCTTCCTCGATAAATGGGCTATCTAACACTGTAAGAATTTTTCAAATCGGACCAGTAGTTCCTGAGATTAGCGCGTTCAACCAAACAAACAAACAAACAAACTCTTCAGCTTTATATATTAGTATAAGATAAGATTTATTTTAGGTACTAGAGGATGCCCGCGGTTACACCCGCGTTATTTAAGGCTACTGCTCCGCTCCCGTCGCTCATAGCGTGATGTTACATACGCCTATAGCCTTCCTCAATAAATGGGCGATCTAATACTGAAATAATATTTCAAATCGGACCAGTAGTTCCTGAGATTAGCGCGTTCAACCAAACAAACAAACAAACAAACAAACTCTTCAGCTTTATATATAAGTATAAGATAAGATTTATTTTAGGTACTAGAGGATGCCCGCGGTCACACTCGCGTTATTTAAGGCTACTGCTCTGCTCCCGTCACTCATAGCGCGATGTTATGTAGTCTATAGCCTTCCTCGATAAATGGGCTATCTAACACTGAAAGAATTTTTCAAATCGGTCCAGTAGTTCTTGAGATTAGCGCGTTCAACCAAACAAACAAACACACAAACAAACTCTTCAGCTTTATATATTAGTATAAGATTTTAACAGAGAATTTAAATTGTAACTATAAGTTAGCTATGAGGTCCTTGTAAATGCAACGACTATAACGAGGTGCTCAAATCTGGTTAGACAAGTAAGCGGAC
Organism: Euclidia mi; assembly: GCA_944739405.2. Lineage (NCBI taxonomy): Eukaryota > Metazoa > Arthropoda > Insecta > Lepidoptera > Erebidae > Euclidia > Euclidia mi. Next base: position 58,040,407 of record OX123196.2, on the reverse strand, counting down.
CCCGGGCTCCGAGGCGTGTAAGTCTCGGAGATGCAACCGGGATGCGTATTTACAAAGGCATACTATTTGAGTCACGAGTCAGACTCTAATAGAAGAGCTTTTGTTTATGCATATTACTCGACAATACCTAATCTCACTCAGTAAAAAAATTGATTCAAATGGATTAGCTTTTGGCCTTGATATTTTCAAAGAAAATACACGTACAAAACCTAGTACTGTATAATTCATATTCACTCAAATAGAAAGCCTTTGTCGAGATATTTTCAAACATGGTTTTGATTTGTTAGGTGCGACTGTATGTAATTCAAGTAACTAAATAGTTTATGTTAGGTTCTCTTTTGACCCTTAACCCAAAAATAGGAGCCCCGCGAAGCAGGGCTTCGTCAATTTAGTTTATTAAAAACTATTTAATTGGACATAAAGTCTACTTACTGATATAATATAATATAACCAGTGGCGGCGCTAGACCACATGTGGACGTCGGCGACATCAAGTTCGCGAGGCCCTTTAAATCGACGGCGAGGCCCCGTTTACTTCGTAGTAAAAAAAACGTTATAATTAAGTGAGCCAAATTATAAAATAATGTATGAATAAATAAATGACACTTGGATCTTGTCACGCACGTGTTTGAAAATAATTAAAGTCATTATCATCTGCTTAGCTTTTTCCCGAATTGATTGGAGTCGGCTACCTAAGCCAGAATGATTGGCGAAACGAAATTAAGTATGTAACTTGTAAAACTTTCTGCGAGGCCCCCTCAGGCGCGAGGCCGTCGGCGGTCGCCGACGTCGCCGACGCCTAGCGCCGCCACTGAATATAACCTAAGTTGACGGAGCCCTGCTTCGCAGGGCTCCTATTTTACTTGAATTACCTACATACAGTCGCACCTAACCAACCAAAACTAGGCACTAGGCACATTGTGGTCCTAAACCTAGACCCAAATTGAATAGCATTTGTTGCTGCAATGTTAGATTGAATTTATCTTACAAAGTCTACGCGATTTCGGTTAATTTCTGTACTAGAATAGACTAGGGTTTCGTCAAGTTTTTGTCAAACAAAAGCTAAGCCAGTTCAGTTTGCACTTTCACTCTAATGGTATAGGCTTTGTAAATACGCAACCGGGATAACGCTAGGACGATGCAACCACTCTAACGAGGCTCAAAACTATTTGTATATATATTTGTGTATATATATACACACATCAAAAAAGTCTAAGCAACACATAGAAACTTCAATTTTATAATGTGTTTTGGCATTAAATCCTTAGTATTTTCTTATTTATATTATTTTTTAATGCTTTTTTGATATTAAACAACAATTAGTTCCTTTTTTTAATAATCTTAATTAACAATAATGAGGAGTAAGAACTGTACCTATGTACGTAGTACAAAGTAAGGTGCCTAACAGTATATCTGTATAATCTATGGTTGCACAAAAATTGCATAATTTAATACAAAGTGTGACCTCTTCTGTTATTGAGAACTTGCTGGCCTCAGATTGTAGAACTTGTTCTATAATCTGAGTTGCTGGCACCAATTATTCATAGAATCGATGAGATTGTTAATAATATCCTGCGGCAATCACTCCCAATGAAATTTTAGTAAACCCATCAGTTGTGAGGTTGTTGTCACTCCATCCAAGTCCTTTAAAACACGACTCTGGAGCATGTCCCATGCATGCTCGATGGGGTTGAGGTCTGGCGATTGTGCAGGCCAAGGCAATACCAGGATGTTTTTCCTTGCTAAGTACTCCCGTGTGTGCAAAGCTGTATGCGAACGCGCATTGTCATGCATCAACATGAAATCGGAGCCAAGCGTTTGTGCGAATGGACGGACATAAGGCCTTAGAACATCCTCAACGTAATTTACAGCGTTCATGTTACCATTTTACAAAAACGAGCTCAGTTCGTCTGTTCTTCATAATACCCGCCCATACCATAACTGTTGAGCCGTTGTATAGATGCACTTCCTGAACACATCTCAGTCTTTCAGTATTTCCATGACGACGGTACACTCTTACCGAACGGTAAGAGTGTACCGTCGTCCTGGAAATACTAGTACTATAGTATCAGGCTTGAACCCAAATCGAGACTCATCGCAAAATAAAATTTTATCCCACTGTTCCCGGGTCCATGTAATGTGTTCCCTACACCATTCATTTCGACGAGCGCGTTTCCCGTGACGTATCGGTGGCCACCTAATTGGCCGTCGCGCTCGTATGCCATACTCGTGCAGTCGATTTCGTACAGTTTGGCAGCTAACAACAACACCACTTGAATTTTGTAGCCTTAAACCTATCTCTCGGGCGGTTAACATCGGCTGGCGTCTTGCAGTCAGTTGTATGTATCGATCTTGCCGTGTGGTTGTACACCTACCTCGACCTGGGTGCTGCTCAGCAGGATCTCCCGTGTTAGTGTAACGCTGATGAAGACGGCAAATAACGCTTCTGTTGATACCAATATACCGAGATACCTGAGATTAACTTCTTCCCGCTTGCAACATCCATACAGCTCTTTGCATTTCATCTGCGTTCAAATGACGTCGCTCCATGACGTAAAAAATGTCTCAAAATCCAAATTTATTTCAAAACTTTTTCAAATTATTGTTTAAATCATAAAATTGATATAGAATAGGTACTAAACTTTAATAAGCAAAGAAAACGCTATAAAATTCGAACGAATGCATTCGCTTAATTTGAATTTGTGAAAAAAAAATGATACTCAAATTTTTTTTACAACCAGCCAGTATGTCCTCTGGATCAAAAAAGTTTACATAGGTATTACCTACTTTTTAATTGATTAATAATTTGAAATAGTATGTGTTGCTTAGACTTTTTTGATGTGTGTAAATTATATTATATTTTATATTAGTAAGTAGGTTTCTCTCTTTTTTTTTTCATCTTAATTTAAGAACTGCACCTCTTACATGTTTCTCTGCATCACCCAAAGGTTGACTGGTAGATAATGCCTACGGCTTTAAGTCCGCTTTTGTACTATTTTTGTGCATAAAATTATAAAATAAAATAAAAAAAATATTTGCGTTGTGGCTGTAGTGTGAGTTCAAGGTTTTATATCAGATTTAGAAGAGATTACCAGTCGGGCAATTTTAATTTAATGGCTTTCCAGTAGGAAGTCGCAAGATGTTAATTAGCTATGCACAGAGAAAAATAATAGCTATTAATTGTTTGTGTCACAATCATCTTTATTGTAGTTATCGAAGTAGGAAATTTTGGCAATGTGTTCCTCCAAAAACGTGGGCAGCCACTAAGAAAGGTCCTCATAAAAGAGGTAAAAAGAAGCCACGACGCTTATAATACTTTAAAATACTCTATAGTTACCTTCTTTTCTTAAGAAGAAGACATTTTTTTGATTCTATAATATTTTATGAATATTGAAACAAGACTTTCTAAAACAGTTGTTTTTATAGACCCTATCTAGATTACTTTATAGAACATGCGCATGATCATTTCCTTGACAAACCGACAACAGTTCAAAGAAACCTGTATCCTTTTCAAGCTATTCTCGCACTAGTAATAAATCTTGTATCGCGGTGGACTGCACACACCTTCAGATCCAACGAACACAAAGAACACTCAGACATGAAGCATCCATTTGTGGATGATACGGTATTGCCCGAGTTGGGATCGAACCAACAACACTTAGCGCGATATTAAAAGGCGAAACGGCAGCTTAAACCTTTACACCATCCATGCAGTAAATTTATCCACGTGTAGTTATATTTATTATGCAATCTCGAACTAAGAATTTCAATATCAAATGGCATGTTTATAAACATGAGTTTATTACGATAAGAATAAAAAGTACTTACCAAACACCAAAAAGTGAGAAATATCCATCTAGCTTTGAATGGCATTTTCTCGAACGCCTCGTTCGGGAAAGGTAAGTCCACATAATGCTGGTCGTACCATATCGCATAAGCATTTAATGCTACCACCGACGAATGAAATAATAACAACATATTTGGTCACTGAACTGCCTTTTAACACAGTCGGCTAAGACGTCTATACGGCTGCAAGTCCGTGATTATACTGACTGGTCAATGAGTTTTTATTTTTTATTTAATTCATTGTGTTGAGTGATGTTTATCAATCATATCAGTGGCTGTCTCGTTGGCTAAGTGGCGGCCGCGGCATTGTAATTGGCTTGATTGTCTGATTCTAGTTCAGCAGATCGAATCTTGAGTCGGGGAAGTATGCGTTGCCATGTGTACTGACTGGGATTTCTTTTCTGCACCAAAAGTTTTGTTGGTAAAATGTGAATATAGGTTGGCAGCAACATATTATGTTCACATGTGAATACTTATGTTACTTCGTCTGTCTTGATAGTCGGGTGGCCTGTGAGTATGCGCAGCAACATATTGTGCCTTCCGGACTTTGATTTCAGTGTGGGCTGTAAAAATTTGTTAAGTTCTTAGAGCACATAGCCATTTGGTCTATCGGCAAGGCAATGGAGTCGTGGTCACACGTAGACATATTTGTAATTTCTTGAGAATATAAAAGTCAAATCAATGTGGATTATTAGGGTAAAATTATACACTTTGTGAGAAAGGAGTTGAGGCACGGACCACCTAATAGTGACAAAGCAAGAGGAGGAGGGCCAGGGTTCATTTGACTTTTGCTCTTCTAGATTGAACGAGACTCTTGAGGTAACTTTAATCACTGTGCCATACCAGAAAAACAGTTGTCAAGCTACACATAATAGGTAATAATTATATAAGGTTCAAAAGACTAAGCGTCTAGACATCCGACAAGTTATCTAAACACAGGTCAACAAGTGCGTTCATTGAGAATAATTAAGTACCTACTCTTATAATCTCATTAGGTATACTAATTACCTACTAAAAAATCATGAGTCCATTAAGTGAGTATTTTTAATATCGCATTATACTAATAACTATAAAATAATGACTCCATTATTCGAGACTATTTGTACTGATGGCTCAGCGAGTAGAACAAGAACTACATCGCCGAGTATCTTAGGTTTGAATCCAACGCCCACTTACTTTTCGAAGTTATGTGTGTATCCGATTGCTATGATTAATTATATTGATCCGGGAGTCAGTACTCTTAAATATCTTGACGGCTAGTGCCAGTCTATACTATAGAAGATGACATTTCTTTTTGTTTGCGGTGGTCAGACGGTAGTTCTCGGTACTCTTAAGAAAAGTATTTCAACGAGGGACTTCACGATGTGCACGTACTTACAATTTTATATTTGCTTTTATATTTAGGTAGGTACCTAGGTATATTAAAATTAATGCAGACGCAGTCAACTCTTTGGGTGAAGCTAAAACCAAAACGTAGGCGTAATTAATATCGCTAAAATATTGATAGATTACTAGAATCTAGCTCAGTTATTATTGTGTATCAGTGTTTATAGATATATTTACAAAACACAACGTCATAATAGCCTAAGTAAATCGAAGTTGGACGTGTTTACCAGAGTGCGGGACGATTGTAGGCTCCAATTAAGGGACACCACTAAATTGAAAATGATAGCATGTAGAAGCACATATCATAAAAATAATTGTTTCATGATGTGCATAAAAGTATATAATTATATAGGTAGGTACCACGTGGTTTGAGAGAACTTCCTATAGCCCAATTCAAATGAAAATTAAAGGCATAGTTAATTAAAGACTGTTTTTACACCATTAATGAATACCTAAATTACAAAGTGTATTGTTCCATTTGGGTATATACCCACTTTCTTCTACATCATCTTTCAACTTTTATAATTCTCATTGAAACTTTAATTTAATTTGCAATCAAATTAAAACTAACATAGCTAAATGACTATTTACACATAAAATAAAACAATAATTTCTATACTTAAATAACTTACAAATACATTTAAAAAAAAGAAAGGAAAAGAAAATTTAGAGGGCGTCATGGAAATCCTCCACATCGCCGAATTACAAATAAATATAAATTAATTTAATATTATATGTAAGCTTATTGATTAAGATGTATACGTGTGTGTGGTCCATAAGAAAATATAATTAAGTAGGTATTAATTGTATAATTGAAATATTTAAATTTGCACATGCCTATTGCAGGTGAGATGTCTTGTATCTTTTATTATTTTGTAACAACTTGTAATTTATTTATTTATTATAAGGTTCGCCAACAGATTTTACATTTTAAACTTATAAACTAACAAAGGCATATATCTGTCTTGAACAGAATGCAAATCCAATTATAGGCAAACTCGGCATGCACTCAGATTGCACTATCAATCAGGTACTCTACAGTCTACACCAAATTGAAATAAAATAACAATAAAATCACAAAAGAAAACAACAGAAATTAAATAACTAAAAAACAAAAATAACTTAATTAACTATGACAATTGCTACGAAATTTGTATAAAGATTTTTTGTATGACAGTAAGGACACTGATAAGATATCGACCTTTTCACATTTATAAAAGGCATTGTGCTCGCGACAGATTCGAGGAATTACACTATTATAACCAATATTTGTTACATAATGATTAATGGCGAAAGGACGGAAGTTAACTAACCTGTGACCAGTGCGTGGTATCGATAAGTGAATTTTTTTTAGTAGCAATGGACAATCGAGAATTCCTGCCAAAATTTTAAACAGAAACACTTGATCTGCAACCCACCGACGATCCACAAGTGAATTAATTTTGAAAAAATCTAATCTATCATGATAACTATGGAGAGATTGTAGTTCTCTAGCGTGAACGGTTAAAAGAAAAAGAAAGCGCTTCTGAACTCCTTCAATTCTATCAATATGGCATTGATAGTGAGGATTCCAGGCACTGCTGCAGTATTCCAATCTACTTCGCACTAGCGCGTTATATGCATTTACTAGAGCAGTTCTAGTTTTAAAATTTTTACAATTCCTCCATATAAACCCCAGCATTTGGTACGATTTTGTAACAACACTATCTATATGAGGAATGAACGTTAATTTTGAGTCTAAAAGCACGCCTAGATCCCTCATTTGAACAACCTCTTCCAGATTAGAGTGTTCTATAACATAAGATGTGTGTAAATAGTTACGTTTGCTTTGTTTACGTAAATTTTATGTGCTTACATTTAGTTTTATTTAACGGAAGTTTATTTACTTTTGTCCAGTAAGCAATAGCATTTAGATAATCTTGCAATTGCTTACTGTCTTCAATACCTTTGATAACCTTAGACAATTTGAGGTCGTCCGGAAAAATTGAGTTTTTTGAAAATTTTATTTGAGTGCCTAAATCATTTATAAAAATGGAAAATAACAATGGACCCAAATGAGAGCCCTGTGGCACTCCAGATGTGACTTTATAGCTCTCAGACTCATGGCCACCAATCACAACCTTTTGCGATCTTGAAATTAAATAGGATGAGAACCATGAAAGAAGTGGTCCATATACTCCAATATTTGATACCTTAGTGATAAGAAGTTTGTGATTCACTCTATCAAAAGCCTTGCTTATATCTGTGTAAACAGCATCTACTTGCAATGATTTATCCTAGGAATCCGATATTTCACTTACGTAATGGACAATATTGGAAGAGGTAGACATCCTATTTCGAAATCCGTGTTGTTCTTGCATCAATAGTGGCTTAATGTGATAATTCAAAAAAGGACAAATAAGAGATTCGAAAACTTTGCCCAATACTGACAGCATAGATATTGGCCGATAATTTAATATATCGCCTGCAATACCCCCTTTAGGTACAGGCACAACGTGAGCTGTTTTCCAGGCAGAAGGAAAAAATCCCTTAGTTATGGAAGAGTTGAAAATAATTTGCAGAGGAGTAGCCAGAGATTGGGAGCAGTTTTTTAAAAATACAGCTGGTATGCGATCGGGGCCTGCACCTAGGGTAATTTTAAGCTTTTTTAGGGCCGTTTCTACAGATGGTTTGTTGATGTGTATGAATCCGAGAGTGTTGTGAAATATTGAGTGTTCCCATGTCGCATTATTAGAACTATGTGCATTTATATCGTCACTAGTGGCAAAAACTGAAGAGAAACTTTTAGCAAAGCCATTACATATGGATTGTGGAGTGGTGAAGGTCTCACTACCCAGTCTCATTTCATTTGGAATAGTAGTTTTATTATTTCGCTTACTATTAATAAAAGACCAAAATGATTTCATATTGTTATTGCTAATGTTTTCCTCAATCTTGCGCAAATAGTTATTATAACAGTGTTTTATTAGGCCGTGGATACGAGAACGAGCTGATTTGTATTCTATATGATCATAAGGATTTTTGAAACGATTATATTTGTTACGATATTAATCTTTCTCCCTAATAAGTTTTATAAGTTGATTGGAGTACCACACGGGATATCTTTTTTTAGAAAACAAACCTAAAGGGACGCATTCCTCAATAATAATCCATAAAATATTATAAAACTTCCTTACCATGTCATCTATACTTATATCTTTCTCATCCATAAGAATCTCTTGCCAATCCATATTACTTATTTTTAAATTTATTTCGTCATAATCAGCCTTAAAAAAATCAAATTTATTAACCTTTTTTTTGTTCAAAAATCGTGTAATAGGGAAGTTGATGTCTATGTATAAGGGCGGATGATAGAGATCTATTTTTGTTAAAGGATCGGTTGACAATTGGGTGGATACATTCTTGCATGATGAAAATACTAAGTCCAACATTTTGTTATCCCTATTACCTATCGAATTAAATTGTTGCAGATCAAGGATATTCATAAATGTCAAAATCTGACGACCAATATCTGTCTCGAATGAGTCGGGTATAGTAGAATCATGGTCAGGAACCCTCGTTGCTTGTGAAGTGACAGCAGTCCAGTCCAATTTATCCAGTAATACCAGCTCATGTGAATAATGACTGATTCTGATTCACCGTCGGCGTCTAAACAAAAGCAAAACCATGAAACCAAAGACTCAATCACAAATTAAAAAAAGAATAAAACAAAAATAACACAATCTGTTCCATCCGTCTCACCCATACTTTGAGTGCTCCTGATAACGACTGCACCTCCAGTTAGCGGATAAAAAGTTCAATATGTCAGCGATAAGGTCTTTAGCAACGTGTCGGCTTGAGCGATACGTAGGCGGATGTCTGGCTTTGTCATGGGATTGTTAGAAAAATATAAGTAGTAGTACTGATAATGTATCAGTCTCCAAAATTATGGTTTGAAGACATAATAAACTCAGTGGCAGTACCATTTGTATGTAAAATTGTACTTTGACATACCTAATTGTCGCGCGGTAAAATGTACCCTAAGGCCCTTCTCTCACGAAGCTATTCAAATGCTACGGGACTGAGATAAAAACCATGATCGCCTACTGGTATGCTACTCGTTTCCGCACACGATGCTACGCAAATATGACAATTGTTTATAATTTGAAGAACAAAATTGGTACGACGATGTCTAGTCACTCTAGCGATGAAGACAATGTTCTTCTGCAGGTATTTATATTATTATATTACAAGAATAACGAAAATATACAAGAAGATTCTGGGTGCATCCGTACATCGTCATATTGATTTTTATTTCAATCTCAATCCACGCCTTTTCTTTAACATCTTTTCTTACGTACTCTGGCAGCTGATAATTATACAAACATGGATAATTTTCTACCTCCTGGACAAAATTAATATTAAAAGTTTGTTCCGTCTCCATTTTGTAATGCAACGCGTATACGACTCGGGTAGCGTCGACCAGCAAGACGGTAGCGTGCGACCTATGTCAACGATAAGACGCGTCGTAGACGCGTCTTATCATAACAAGGAATCTTATCATATCAAAAAATTTCCTTATTTCTTGTTTTATATTGTTATACATTGTAATAATTAAATAATTAAATATTAAAGATAAGAGCTAAAACTAAAACTAATCTACAATTAAGAAAAAAAAAGAACAAAAGAAAAAGAACGAAAACGAAAAAAATTAAAAAAATAATAATATATGTATTTAATTACCACTCAATTAATTTATCTATTATGAAGATCGAGAATCCATATAAATTAAGAATTGCAAGTGAATCTGTTTATTACAATAATCATAAAAATAATGGCCTGTATTGCAAATCCATATAAATGATGCATATTACAGTAGGTTCAAAAAGGTTAAATAAACTTCATAAGTAATGTTAATTCATATACTTACCTAAAGTGTGCCTAAAGTTACATGCTTGGAGAGCGAATTAAATTGTTTCAGATCTTTGACTGTGAATGAACACTGAATAAACTGACACTAGTCTTAACCATGAAATATCGCTATTTCTTCGGGTTCATCATCAGCCCTTTATACTGTCCCACTGCTGGGCCCAGGCATCTTCTCACTATGAGAAGGGTAAGGCCATAGTCCACCACGCTGGTCAAGTGTGGGTTCGCAAATTCAAATTCAAAATCCTTTATTCATTTGGGTCACAATGTGACGCTTATGAACGTCAAAATAATAAATTTATAAAATAATTACTTAAAGACTCTACATTTACATTTACTGCCACGTTCGCAAAGCAATAGGTAGAACCATGAGAAAGAACGGGCAATAAAACTCACGGTCACTCCTTTTCATCGCCAGGTTTTGCATAATACACATAATTTACATTTTGTAAGGTGCTGCAACTTTTACACCTTCTATATCACTTGTATACAGGGTGATTTGTAATTGCTCGTATTCCCTTCGGGATGTGATTCTAGGGCCAAAATGGAGTATTTTTACCCCCTACATATGGGGGTCCAAAATGCACCATTTTGGAATAAAATGGTTTTTAAGTTTTTTTGAGAAAATTCCAAATTTTTGTTATAAACATCTTGTAAAAAAATATTTTGACTATTCTTGGTGGCAAATTGGGTCTTATTTAATGGACAATTAAATGGCCCATATTTAAAATTAAGATAAACCTACTAGCTCAACGTGGAATTTAAAAATAGAGCCAATAAACACGCAAAAAATGTTCGAATAAAATAAAATTACGCCACAAAAATTCAATTATTTGAAAAAAATAATATGTGGCATGCTATGTAAAGTGTTGGAATAAGTTTCTGGTATTACCTGCTATCCAAAAAGGTAGAGATTTCGATAATTTTAGACAATTGGTGCAAATTTCGAGTAATAGCCACTTTTGTTCAAAAAAAGTGCTTCTGGATGACTCACTCGCCAGAACATTTTTTTCCTGTATTTATTCTTAAGCTCTGCAATCAGCAGTGATTTACTAGTAGGGAGACCAACCTAGCAAAACTTAGGGTCTTGGGTTCGAATCCTCAGCGTAAATGACTGTCTTTTGTTAGTAAAATGCATATTAAGTTTTTAATTTTCGCTTGTCCTGTGGCTCGAAGAACATGTTCAGGCAGTTGGTACCGCACGTTATGTTTAAATTGGAAACTCTTTTAGGGGAGTCTAAACCAAGTCAATCAATCAAATTTAGACACTTTGTATGCAAATCTGTCACCGCACGAAAAATGCAAACTGTTTTATAATAATTATTTATCGTTAATTATTGTAATATAATAAACTAGCTGTTTTCCACGGTTTCACCCGCGTCCTGAGGAAACTTCTTCGCGTACCCGGTTAATTTGTAGCCTAAGTTAATTCTTGGTACATCAGCTATCCGCCAGTCAACGTCTCGTCAAAATCGGTCCAGCCGTTACAGAGATTAGTGAAAACAAACAAACAGACAGACAGACAGAAAAAATGGTAAAAATGTCATTTCGGTATATGTACCGAGTATACATCCATATGTATTTAGTAAAAAGTGGTTATTTTAATATTACAAACAGACACTCCGATTTTATTTATGTGTATAGATGTATTTATATGTACAATATAAGTAGTAGTAGCATAAGTGATTTACACTATAATATTCATGTAGCGTAGCAATTGTAATATTTTTCTAAAATAAATAGACGGTCTTTGAATAGGTAGGTATTTTTTACATGTGGCAGCCCTAGCCTCCTTACCCTTGTCTAGACGTTGTCGGCTTTTTCTACGAGATCAAAGGCGTCAAACTACTGTACGTCTTTATACTGTGATAAAACATTGCGTAATATTTTGTCGTAGAAATCTTGTTGGTTCAAAGATTTTCTAAAATATCTATTTATAATTTCTGTCATGGATGGTTTCAAAAAAGATGTTTTTTGCTATTTTGTATTTAAGTAATTAAATCATTTTTATGACAAGGATTGCCAAAAATAAATAAAAGCTACCTACTTACAATATTCTGTCGTCAAACAGGTTTTAAAATTAATTTTCAGTTTTATTATCTATTGTAATTTTCAAATATAATTATGTAGTAAGTTAGCAGGTATAAAATAATGCATAATAAGACCGTAGCTAGCTAGACTAAGATGACCTTCGTAATACCTACCTATTATATTTTTCTTATGCGTCGTGAATTTATGCTGGTTTTAATTAAAACAAAGAATCTAAAGACACTTAATTTTAGTATTTGCCACAGACAAATAGGTACCTAGGTACCTAATAAAACAGTGTCTATTTTAATATTATTTCTCAGCAATCGCTTGATAATAATCACAGTTTTTAATATCAAAGAGCAAGGTCGAGAGCTGTTATTTTTTATAGAATAGATTTATTTATAAAAAGATAAAATTTAAATAAGTTTTTGAAGGATGTGAAGCGCATGTCAAGCTAATAATTTGTCGCATTTTCAAATAGGAATAATTGCAATATTCAGCGATAGCCAAGTGGATATTGACAGATTTCTATGCAGAGGTATCAGGTTCTAATCCGCGGCGCGCACCACTGACTTTTCGACGTTATGTGAGTATCAAATAGTTGATAATCGATTGTCATGAAGATCTTTGACAGTTGTACTTGTTACGGGGAGTCAGTACCCAAATAAAATGATATCTACAGGTGTCAACCATGGAATATCGCTATCCCTTTGGGTTGCGGAGGTCAGACGGCAAACAGACAAACAAACCAACTTTCTTCAACAAGGTTACACCTGAAGAGTTTGTTTGTTTAGTTGAATACGCTAGTCTCAGGAACTACTGGCTACAGCTAGTTCCTTTTTATAGCGTGGTTTCCAAGGAAAGATAGAATATTTTTTATACTTAATTACCCAACAAACATTTATGACGTTGAGTAAACGTTTTGGTGGCAACTTAATGTTATTTGGTATAATCGTATAAACGGCAAAAGGGCCCATTTTATTCAACTTAAGGCGCTAAAAGTTTCGTGTAACTGTCATATAAATACCTGATTAGTCACATAGTCGTCATATACACGTCGGCAATTACACTACATGTCATGAAATAATAGCTGTTGCGGCGTTTATGCGACTTTATATCGCACAGTATGACTTTTATTTATGAAATTGTTGTGTTATTTATTACATATTTTATGAATAAATATATTAAGTAACTGCGTTATATGAGAACTATATGACTTCCCGACCCATAAACTGCGTGTTCATTGTAAATGTGTACGCCATGACACTTGATTTAGGGATCAATAATAAAATAATAAACGACTAGCTAACTTAGTTCAATGATTTTATAGTTTAAGAACAATTTTAATACTTCACTCCTTTTTTCCATCCATGTTGTACCTAACAGTAAATAAATACCTATGATAAAGATGTCAAATGGTAGAAGTTGTATACAAGTTTATTATAAACTTTTAATATGATTATTAATTAAATAGCGGTCGTATTATCATGTTTGTGATACTTAAAGATGTATTCAGGTTCAAATCAAATCAAATCAAATCAAATCATCTTTATTGTGGATCATAGGTAATTGTACATAATACAGATGGTCTTAATTAAATATTCTGCGAGCAGCTATGTCCTACCCTTAAGGCGTACAATAATTATAATGTAGGTAAGTCATCTATACTGATTTTACATCATATTATTATAATATATAAAAAACATGCATGTCAACAATAATAATTATAATAACACATCGCAAATTATAGTTAATTGAATATTAATTTTAATAAATTTCAGTAAACAGTTTTGTAACTAAAAGGACTTTCTACTTCATGAACTCGAAAAAACATGTTGCTCATCACGTATGTATACAAAACGCATCATGACCCAGGCAGATTATATTTTAATAGTGATTTGTCGGCAAAGAAGTCTTTCATAGAGTAATAGCATTTGCTCACTAACAGTTCATGGAGTTTCTTTTTAAATGATTTTACTTCAGTAATTGCTCTTATAGGTCTTGGAATGTTATTGTATATACGGGGAGCCGCGCAGAAAATACTTTTGTGTAAGAAATGAGTCTTACTAGGAACTATGTCTAGCTTGTCCTGATGCCGTATAAGGGTTCGATATTTAAATAGAGCAGTATTATTTTTGACAAAAACTGCGACCTCAAAAATATACAGACACGGTAATGTTAATATGTTCATTTGTTTGAAAAATGGTTCACACGATTCGGTTTTTTGTAGGTTGAAAATTGCCCTGACACACCGTTTCTGTGCAATGAACGCGCGTTCCTTATCAACACTATTGCCCCAAAATATCAAACCGTATCTAAGGTTAGAGCTGACGTAACCATGGTATGCCGTTATTAGTGTTGGTAGGTTTGCAATTTTGCTTAATCTGTGAAGTGCATATGAGAAGTTGCTTAATTTTTTGCAGACATAGTCGACTTGTTTTTTCCAATTTATTTTGTCATCAACGTGTAACCCTAGAAATTTTGTTGTTTCTGTTTCTTCAATGTGTTTATCTTGATACTTGATGTTTAAAGTACCCGTACGTCGAGTTCTTATTTTAAAATTCATTATTTTGGTCTTGTCAATATTAATCATTAATTTATTTGAATTAAGCCAGTCATTTACTAAAACTAAAGATTCGTTAATGTCAGATTCTAAGTTAATTGTATTGTCATTAGTGAATAGTACAGTGCTATCGTCAGCGAATAATGTCATGTCGTGATTTATTACCGAAGGCATGTTGTTTATATAAACCAGAAAGAGAGGAGCGGATAAGATACCTCCTTGTGGAACGCCAAGTTCTACCGTTCTGGATTCAGACGTAAAGGTTTCTTCTATTTTTGTGACTATGTTTACTTTCCTTATCTCTGTAATCTGTTGTCTATTAGATAGATATGATTTTATGAGATTGTATGCATTGCCTCTCACACCGTATGCATATAGTTTTCTCATAAGAATACTATGGTCAACGCGGTCAAAAGCCTTTGACATGTCCATATATATTGCTACAGCCGGTAGTCCTTTGTCCAAATTATTCATAATTTTTCCTAAGAAATTATATATTGCTACGTTAATCGACTTATTTTTCCTAAAGCCATATTGACTTGGAGAAAAGATGTCATGGCTTTCGAGGAAAGTGTAGAGACATTTATAAATGACCTTTTCAAAAATTTTGGCAAAGATAGGTAATAGCGCTATGGGCCTATAATTGTTCATATTTGTTCTGTCACCTTTTTTAAAAACTGGCTTTACAATTGAAATTTTCAATTTGTCCGGAAATATGCCTTCTTCTATACATAAATTTATTATATAACTTAGGGGTTCTGATATTATATTAGCAACATCTTTAACAATATTAGTCGCAATACCATCATAACCGGTACTGTTTTTATTTTTTAATGAAATTATTATTTTATTGATGTCTTCTGGAATTGTTGGGGTCAAAAATATAGAATTAGAATGATATGTCAATTTATTAAAATAATTATTAAGTGTATTGAATTGTTTGTTGTCATTATTATTTATGTCAAGGAAAAAGTCATTAAACGATTTAGCGATGTCTTTGGGATTGGTTATTATTTCGTCATTGGTAATTATTTGTCCCACGCTATCAACCGGAAATTTATATTTGATGTTATTAATAACATCCCACGTCGCTTTACTTTTGTTTGTGGCAGTCCTAATGTAGTAATCGTTTTGGGATTTTTTTGTCAGCCTTATTATTTTTTTGTATCTTTTAGCATAATTTTTGAATGCGTTTTTGTTTGAAGCGTTTGGTATTTTTCTATACTGCCACAAGAGATGGCATTTACGTTTGCTACATATTTTTAGGCCGCGTGAGATCCAGTTTGGTCTTGATTTGTTAAAATTTTTAATTCTGGTTAAGGGGAAACATAGGTCATAAAGCATAATAAAGTTTTCGTGAAATTCGTTGTAGGCACGATTTGCGTCTAAACAGCGGTAAACATCACTGTTGGTTAATTGTTTTAAATATTTAATAAATAGTGCTCTGTTATCTTCAGAATAAATTCTTTTGAATGAATACCAATATTTTAAAGTACAAGTTTTTTTAACCGGGATTTTAATAATTTGTGCATTGTGGTCTGACAGTGCTAGCTCCTTGGTAGTGACTTTACACGATTTTAAGTTGTGGGCTATATTATCTATACAACTTTTACTAGCAAAACGCGTTATTTCCTTGACCTGTAGTTTCAAGTTATAACTAATTAATAGTTCAATAAATTCGCTGGAAACCCTAGATTGCTTTAAAATATTAATGTTAAAATCTCCGCATAGGATTATTTTCTTTCCATTTGAGCTTATGTTTTTTAAAACCTTATTTAATATCGTAAAAAAACTTGTTATTGAATTGCTATCGGAATTTGGAGGTCTATATATACATATAATTATTGTCTGATTTTCCACTAATTCGATAGCAGAGCATTCAATTATATTACTAATAGATAATTTTGAAATGATACTTAATTCCTTGAACTTGATGTTGTTTTTTAATAATATACACGAACCTCCATGTCTGCTATCCCTCATAAAATAAGACACAAGCCTGTAATTTGAGATTGTAAGATAAACATCGTCACCTTCCGTCATGTTGTGTTCAGTGATACATAGAACGTCAACAAAAACATTTTGTGTAGCTAATTCATGGATACAAATAGACAGCATGTCAGATTTATTGAGCAATCCATTAATATTTTGATGGAGAACAGTAACAAAATTATAAACGAAATAAATTATTTGGATTTGGGCTTTTATTTTGGGCAGATTCATGGTCTTCTGGCTTGTTCCTTAAATAGCTAATGCAATCGGCACTTTCTCTGTTGTGATTACTCAGCCCATTTTGATCAAAATCTAAACTGACTTGGACACATTTGTCTACAGATGATTTACTATTTTTATTTAGTAACATTGTCTTATATTGAGATACTTTTAAGTTATAACTTAAACATAGTATTTCTTTCAACAGTGACCTTGCAAGATTCAATACATAATTTTGACTGCTCGGTAAAGATCTAGAGTAGTTCATGTCTATGTAGAATACATTACTATATTTCTTACTGATAAAACGGAACAGATAGTTAATTTTAGACTCTTTTAAAAACCTGTTCTTTGGTACTTCACTCATGATCACATTTGTATTAGCTGTTAGAGATAGCCAACGATGTAGATTGATGTCTATATCAGACGGATTTTTGTCGCAGCATCCGCCAAGTACAATAACGTAGTCACTTTTAGTTAATGTGTTGATGTCTTTTTGTGGATATCTCAAGATTTCTTTTAGTGTCGCACCGGGTTTTATGTAGGAGCTGACAGCGTACTCTGGCCCAAGTAGATTTTGCAAGATATAGCGTAGACCACGTCCTTGGCCATCGCCTAGAATAATTACCCTGTGCTTGACGATTTGTGTTTTTGATAAAACTGGTGCGCTTACTGTAGATGATCGTTTCGTTTCCTTATTAATTTTATAGTTATCTTTGTGGGTATTTGATTGGTCAGTCGTATTGCTCTCGGAAATGTTTTGTTTCGAAATTGGTTTACTGGGTGATAATAGAGTGTTTGTGCAAGCACTTCTAGCTAGATGTATTGGAGAGTGGCGAGACGTGCTTAATCTCATATTTAGTAGTCTCTTCGACACTGGTGATGAGTAGTTTCTATGTTGAGAGGTAGTGCAGGTTATTTTCTTCAATAATTCAATTTGCATTTGCTGATCATGAATATTTTGTTTTAATTGAGAGTTTTCGAAGTTAAGATTTTCAATTTCTATATCTGCGCTTTTTAATTTTTCCTTAAACTCATTTATTTCTCGTCTTAGGTCCTCAACAAATGATTGGTCATTATTTTGTGTAGCACTCTGTATACTCAACATAGTCGAATCTAACATAGTTGAGTTCAATATGTCTTGACTAGTCGATATGTTTACTTGTGATTGGGATCTCGTCAGTTTGTTTCTCACAGTCACGTTTTCCATCTTAATTGCTTTTATTAAATAGAAAAAAATATATATTTGTAGTAATAACAGCTTTTGAATGCTAAGTTGATCGTGTTTCAAGTAAGTAAATCGTCAGGAAATAATTGGACGAACAAAAAGTAAATCTTCCGGTGAGGTTCGAACTCGCTGCCAAGTACTCTTCGGTCGCCACAGTTTTGAATGTGCTAAGTGAACACTTACATTACTTGGTCAATTTATCGACTATACTAGTTTAAGACTTTTTATTTCAAATTCAACAAAGACGTTGATGGGACTCATGCAGAAAATATTTTTGCTTCTTGTTCACAACAACACTCGTCACTTTTTATGTTTTTTGCACTTTGTTATTAATTCATTCGATTGCTCACGTTACTTGATAACTTAATTTGGTTGAAGTTGGCCGTTATTTTTGTGGAATAATTTTATTGTTTGGACGACTTTTTAGGTAAGCGCCACCTGTTGAATTCTGTGGGAACTAGTAGTACTGTTCAAAGTCAAATTGGTTCTCAATGGTAATATTGTTATGCAGCTCTCGTGATGTTGCTACTTGGCGCTAGATGTCAGTGTTATGTATTGTGCTGAGTTTCTGGCTATTCGCCACTGGCGTCGCTAGCTTGTATGGCACAAGTTTGAAAATATTTTTCACAACGGTCTTGTTTATTGTTTATTTTGATATATTAGGATAGAGATTAACTTGCTTGGTAATAATGCACTGCGTACCTTTTATTTTGATGTTCCAATAATGAGTGCAGGCCGTTCGTGGTTGATTTAATTGGTGTTCGGTAGTATTCACTTATAACTTGTTTACAAATACTTCTTCTTGGTTTTTTCACTTATAGTTGATGGCTGTTTGAGATAACACTTGTAGGTACGAATCATGAAATAAATTTCACAGTCGTTATAACTTTTGCTGATGAAATGCAACTTTTACTATTTTTTATCAAATGCAGGTTGCACTTGTAATACATATTCGACTTATCTATAATGGTTACAAAATACTACGTGTAAACAATTATTATCCGTGTAGCAGATGTTTAAAAGTTAAATGTTACTTTCAATTAATTTTGTCATATAATTATTATATGACAAAATTGAAAGTATTATTATGATGCTTATACTACGAAAACGAACGACAAGTTATATCATTAAGTTTTATAGACATCGTCGTAGATGGTATTGTATGACGGTTGTAAAAAAATGTCGAAGGAACGTTTATATGACATTATTATACGACAAAAAATGTTTATGACTATTTGGACACATAACGCACCAGTACACAACGAAGAGTTAAAAAAATTACTGTAATATACCTTTAATAAGACCCAAGGTCATAAAACGGTTTGTTTATACAACGTGTAAATTAAATAACGCACATCCTCAGACACCCCAATTAGAATAACTTGTTACAATCATAATGCATGCATTGAATTTTGATTTTTATTTGCGTAAATATTGTTTTTTGAAGAAAGTATAAACTCGATTAAAAGTAAAAAGCGTGGTCACTATAAATTTGCGCACGCACACAAACACACGAAACGGTTGCTATGGTAAACAGACGACAGCGATCTGATAGGAACGAAATACGATACGATTTATACAAAATGTTTCAAATTTAGTCTTTATACCGCACTCTGATAGAGTGGGCTTTACAAAAAAGATGTTTGAGTAATTTGTCAGCTACTGTTAATATTTCCAAAGATATGACTACCTATTTATTTCCATCACACTTTTCGGCTTGGAGTGGACAGTCGACTTTGTATAAAATTATTTATTGTTTGTTAATAACATGCACACGATTCATTGTTTCATAATATTGTAAATGACTATTTAGTTACCTAGCATTATTGATAGATAAAGTAAAAGAATATCAATGAGAGAATAAAGCAAGATCGACGTGTTTAAAGTTGTAAATTAATAGTTACATTAATAGAATAATCAAATAACTTACACGATAAAATCACATTATTTTAGTCCACTTAACACTTCACTGTTCCCTCACGCATCACATCTTTTCACTGTTTCAAAAGCAGCTAATATGTATCAACTTCAGTCCTAGGCACTTGTTGTCTCCTCACAATAAACTAGTGATTTAACATTTTCCCACAGTGAAAAAGTCCGGGGGCGACAAGTTAACATCAAGATGATGCAGAACGTTCCACACCAGCACCGTCATGTTGATAATTACAATTTCTTTCACACAATTAAAATATTTTTCCGCAACTCTCGCTGACAGATTCCCGATGGATGACTAGATACTTGTCATAACTTGTCAAAGCGCATCGCCAGCGCTTGTCATTGGCCAGCGCGGGCGACACATTACGTCTCGCTTTTGCCTGTTGATTGTTACGTAAGCGAAAGACAGATGATAGATATTTTGGTGGTAAATTGTGTGTTATTGTCTTTTGCCGCTATTGTGTTGTACTAATGTGTGCGTTCGTGTGACCCAACGTCGAACCATTAAACAAATGCATTTTAAAACAAGGCGTTTTGCTTTGACTTAAGGTTTATTTTCGTATATTTCAACTTTTGAAATAAATTAGTGACTATAATTTACGTTATTTTTATTATTTTAGAACAAAAAATAAACAATATTAAAAATGACAGTAATGGATTCAGTAGCCGATTCTGAACAAACTACTTTCAGGAAGTGCATTTAAATTTGTTACATGTTGTATGATAAAAATTTTTGTTGGGTGAGCCCTTATACGGTAAAATAGGGGTAATAACTTTAATTAAAATTTCCTGTGATCTTGAAATAAGCACTATGATAATGTGCGCAAAGCTAGTTTATAAACAGAAAAAAAAACCTCTGCACTCAAAGTCATTATCAAGGCTGTTTAATTGTTCCGTTGATTATTGAATATTTTTTGTATGCAATGACCTAGCAGTAAACAATACATGAATGGTGTTAGCAGTCCATAGACTATTACATGGACTAAGTATTATTTAAACTTAAAAAAAGACTGCGTCCGTGATCCAGTGAATAGCGGAAGCGACCGCTGATCGGAGGTCCCGGGTTCAATTTCCGTTTAGGGCAAAAGTGTTACTTACTGGGTTTTTCCGAATTCTCAGTAAGTCCCAGCACGGAGTCTGTCAGTCTCGCGCCCTATTACGTGGGAGCTTAAAATTCATGGCGAAATGTGGGTGCAATATTACACCTCTGCCTACCCCTTCAGGGATACAGGCGTGAGTCTAGTGGCAAAGACTAACAGACTGGTACGCAGAGAGTCACGGGTTCTAATCCACGGCGCGCCTTACTGACTTTTCGAAGTTCCATTGTTAATTATTATCACTTGCTAAGTGATGTAGATAATAAGTATACCTATTGAGAAAATATATACAAGTCTGAGAGCTTTTCAGATTATTCTCAAAAGATATGCGAAGTACTTAGCAAAAGAAAATATCTTGAGGAAATACACATATCTGAGAGTTCTCCATATTGTTCTTAAAATATATGCGAGGTACTCGGCAATGGGACAGTTTTCACACACAGGCTCAGAAATATTTGCGTTGTGGCTGTCGAGGTCAAGGTTTGATGACAGACTTGGAAAAGTTATCAGTCAGGCTATATAATAAAAAAAAATAGATAGATAGTCGTTATGCACAGAGAAAATAATACCTAACAATAATTGTTACTGACATAATCATTATCATCATAATTATATTAATAATAATAAAGATGTTTCCTGACTGAAATTTCACAGCAGCATCTAACCTGCCGAAGTTCAAAACTTAAAATTTTTGGGCGGGCAGCATGTGCCTTCTAAAACGTGGGTATACACATTTCAGGTATAAAGAAGCTACTAAGCTTATAATATTTTAAAATGCATTTCTAAGTAAGCTTTTCTTTTCTCAAGAAGAAGAAAATTCTTGCATCGTGGAATATTTTGCGAATTTAGAAACAAGATTTGTTTTTAGACCCTATCTAGATTAGTTTATAGAACATGCGCATGATCATTCCCATGACTGCTACAAACCGACAACAGTTCAAAGAAACCTGTATATTTTTCAAATTATTCTCGCACTAGTAATAAATCTTGTATCGCGGTGGACTTCACACACCTTCAGATCCAACGAACACAAAGAACACTCAGACATGAAGCATCCATTTGTGGATGATACGGTATTGCCCGAGTTGGGATCGAACCAACAACACTTAGCGCGATATTAAAAGGCGAAACGGCAGCTTAAACCTTTACACCATCCATGCAGTAAATTTATCCACGTGTAGTTATATTTATTATGCAATCTCGAACTAAGAATTTCAATATCAAATGGCATGTTTATAAACATGAGTTTATTACGATAAGAATAAAAATACTTACCAAACACCAAAAAGTGAGAAATATCCATCTAGCTTTGAATGGCATTTTCTCGAACGCCTCGTTCGGGAAAGGTAAGTCCACATAATGCTGGTCGTACCATATCGTATAAGCATTTAATGCTACCACCGACGAATGAAATAATAACAACATATTTGGTCACAGAACTGTCTTTTAACACAGTCGGCTAAGACGTCTATACGGCTGCAAGTCCGTGATTATACTGACTGGTCAATGTTTTTTTATTTTTTATTTAATTCATTGTGTTGAGTGATGTTTATCAATCATATCAGTGGCTCTCTTTGGCTAAGTGGCGGCCGCGCCGCGGCATTGTAATTGGCTTGATTGTCGATTCTAGTTCAGCAGATCGAATCTTGAGTCGGGGAAGTATGCGTTGCCATGTGTACTGACTGGGCTTTCTTTTCTGCACCAAAAGTTTTGTTGGTAAAATGTGAATATAGGTTGGCAGCAACATATTATATTCACATGTGAATACTTCTGTTACTTCGCTGTCTTGATAGTCGGGTGGCCTGTGAGTATGCGCAGCGACAGATTGTGCCGTCCGGACTTTGATTTCAGTGTGGGCTGTAAAAATTTGTTAAGTTCTTAGAGCACATAGCCATTTGGTCTATCGGCAAGGCAATGGAGTCGTGGTCACACGTAGACATATCTGTAGTTTCTTGAGACTAATAAAAGTCAATTCAAGGTGGATTTATTAGGGTAAAATTATACACTTTGTGAGAAAGGAGTTGAGGCACGGGCCTCCTAATAGTGACAAATCAAGAGGAGGGGAGCCAGGGTTCATTTGACTTTTGCGCCCCTTCATTGAACAAGAAACTTAGGTAACTTTAATCACTGTGCCATACCAGAAAAACAGTTGTCAAGCTACACATAATAGGTAATAATTATATAAGGTTCAAAAGACTAAGCGTCTAGACATCCAACAAGTTATCTAAACACAGGTCAACAAGTTCGTTCATTTATAATAATTAGGTATTCTTATAATCTCATTATACTAATTACTATAAAATAATGACTCCATTATTCCAGACTATTTGTACTGATGGCTCAGCGAGTAGATCAAGAACTACATCGCCGAGTGTCTTAGGTTTGAATCCAACGCCCACTTACTTTTCGAAGTTATGTCTGTATTGTTAATAGTAGCTTACCAGTGCCGATTGCTATGATTAATTATATTGATCCGGGAGTCAGTACTCTTAAATATCTTGACGGCTAGTGCCAGTCTATACTATAGAAGATGACATTTCTTTTTGTTTTTGCGGTGGTCAGACGGTAGTTCTCGGTACTCTTAAGAAAAGTATTTCAACGTGGGACTTAACGATGTGCACGTACAATTTTATATTTTCTTTTATATTTAGGTAGGTACCTATATTAAAATTAATGCAGACGCAGTCAACTCTTTGGGTGAAGCTAAAACCAAAACATAGGCGCAATTAATATCGCTAAAATATTGATAGATTACTAGAATCTAGCTTAGTTATTATTGTGTATTAGTGTTTATAGATATACTTACGAAACATAACGTCATAATAGACTAAGTAAATCGAAGTTGAAAGTGTTTACCAGAGTGCGGGAGGAGTGTAGGTTCCAATCAAGGGACACCACTAAATTGAAAATGATAGCATGTAGAAGCACATCTCATACAAATAATTGTTTCATGATGTGCATAAAAGTATATAATCATATAGGTATGTAACACGTGTTTATAGAGAACTTCCTATAGCCCAATTCAAACGAAAATTAAAGGCATAGTTAATTAAATACTCTTTTTACAACATTAATGAATACCTAAGTTACAAATAAATATAAATTAATTTAAAATTATATGTAAGCTTATTGATTAATATGTATATGTGTGTGTGGTCCATTTATATATTTACTAGAGGACGCCGGCAGCTACGCCTGCATTTTTTTTAAATTTACCCATTTTGGCCGATCCCGTGGGCATTTCGGGAAATCCCTTCTTATTGCATCCCTACGGTCCCCAAGGAACATACATGCCAAATTTCAGCTTCCTGCGCCCAATAGTTTCGGCTGTAGCGTGTCTGTCAGTCAGTGAGTAACGCAAGGATTTTATATATTAAGATTGTGGTCCATAAGAAAATATAATTTAGTATTAATTGTATAATTTAAATATTTAAATTTTCACATGCCTATTGCAGGTGAGATGTCTTGTACCTTTATTATTTTGTAACAACTTGTAATACCATCTCATGTGAATAATGACTGATTCTGACTCACCGTCGCCGTCTAAACAAAAGCAAAACCATGAAATCAAAGAAGCAATCACAAATTAAAAAAGAATAAAATAAAAATAGCACAATCTGTTCCATCCGTCTCACCCCTACTTTGAGTGCTCCTGATAACGACTGCACCTCCGGTTAGCGGATAAAAAGTTCAATATGTCAGCGATAAGGTCTTTAGTAACGTGTCGGCTTGAGCGATACGTAGGCGGATGTCTGGCTTTGTCATGGTATTGTGAGAAAAATATAAGTAGTAGTACTGATAATGTATCAGTCTCCTAAAATATGGTTTGAAGACCTAAGAAACTCAGTGGCAGTACCATTTGTATGCACAATTGTACTGGCAGATGCCCGCAGTTTCTATACATATAAAAATAATTTGTCGTGACTGACTTACCTAATTTTCGCGCGGTAAAATATACCCTAAGGCCCTTCTCTCATGCTGGGGCCACACTAACGAGAAATGCCATTAATTATTGCGATAATGTACGTTAACCGTAGGTGTAGCCACGCTTAACGCGATAATTTGACAACGGCATTAACATTGCCGTTTGGCGTTTTATCGCCAATTATGGGCATTAACGTTGACATTTCAAGTGTAGCCACCTACTTTAACGCGTTAAAAATTATCGCAATAATTATCGCGATAATTATCGCGCTAGTAGGCATTGACGTTAGCCGGTAGTGTGGCCCCAGCATTACGAAGCTATTCAAATACGGGACTGAGATGCAAACCATGATCGCCTACTTGTATGCTACTACTATGTCGTTTCCGCACATGATGCTACGCAAATGAGACAATTGCTTATCATTTGAAGAACAAAATTCGTACGACGATGTGACTCTAACGATGAAGACAATGTTCTTCTGTAGGTATTTATATTATTATATTACAAGAATAAACGAAAATATACAAGAAGATTCTGGGTGCATCCGTACATCGTCATATTGATTTTTAATTCAATCTCAATCCACGCCTTTATTTTACCATCTTTTCTTACGTACTCTGGCAGCTGATAATTATACAAACATGGATAATTTTCTACCTCCTGGACAAAATTAATATTAAAAGTTTGTTGCGTCTCCATTTTGTAATGCAACGCGTATACGACTTGGGTAGCGTCGACCAGCAAGACGGTAGCGTGCGACCTATGTCAACGATAAGACGCGTCGTAGACGCGTCTTATCGTGTGCAAAACTAGCTGAATAATATTCTAATCTATGTATGTATTATGGCGTCTACTCACAAGCGACGCGTAGGATACTCGTACGCGTACGAAACAAATCGCTAGAGAGTCACTTCGTGAGAGAATGGCCTAAGTTACTCTACTCTAGCCTCCTATCTCCAGACACAATAGTCTAACTAATATAATAAAATATCTAAAACATCGCCCCGCTGTTGCGACGTCAAAGAAGGACAAACACACTTTCGCATTTATAATATTACTATACATTCTCAAAGATTCTGTGCACGTTGGATCCAATCCTCGTGTAAGCCTGGATAACGCTGGTGATCCACAGATCCTCATATTTTGTATTTTTATTGCAATAGTTATTTATATTATCTATTGGTTACCATTACCAACTGACATCATCATCAGCCCGCCGTAGTCCACTGCTGGATATAGGCCTCTCCAATGGCATGAGCCCGATTTTCGGCTCTTCGTGTCCAGCCGCTTCCAGCCACTTTACGTATACACCACTATTTTTTAATTAGTACAAAATATTTAACGGGAATCAGTATCTTTAACTAATCATATTTGTGTATGTAAAAAATAAAAACACTAAGTATCAAAACTGTTCCAAAACTGTCCACAAAAATACGTAATAATTGGTAAATTCATAACTAAATACTATGTAGTAGTAATTTTCTATTCGCTTGCGTACCTACGCGGCACTGCTCCATTGATAAATTCGGGCAAACTCGAAGCTCGCCCGGACAGGGGGCCTGTCCCTCTGCGCCCGCGCCGCAGTGCTAAATTGTTAGCGGAAGCAAGCACATCCTTTTTTCGCGGCAACAGTTAATTGTTTGTTTACGTTTGACCAACGCGATGGCTTATCAGTTCACATCACGCTAGTGCAGCTGTGCGTTTGTACAGGGAAGAGTTTGGAAGCCAGTGGATCGGTCGAGGCGGGCCTGAGCTTGGCCTCCATGCTCTCCTGACCCACGCCATTGAACTTTTTTTCGTGGGTGTACAAAAGTGAGCCGGTTAGTGTCCAACAATTAAAACAGCGCATATTGGACGCTTTTGACGAAGTGAAAAGACAGAAGCGTACTTCTCTCGTTAATAAACAATTCAATAAAACGTTCCCGTCTGTGTATTGACAATGGTGGTGGACATTTCGAAGGACAATTAAAATACTTGTTAGTAAAAATTACCTACCTACGTAAATAATAATTTGATGCGGGTGGCTCGAAATCGATCTGTGTTGAGAACCTTGGGGGAGGTCTATGTGCAGCAGTGGACGTCTCTAGGCTGACTTGATGATGAGGAAATAATATTTGTAAATAGCAGATGATTCTAACTTCATAAATATGCCAAAATTACTCTTTTTTATTTATTTATTTTATTTATTATATACTTTACTGTACACCTATAAAATTATTACATAGCATAAACTTAGACTATAAGAAAAGTACAGTGGGCGGCCTTATCGCTAAAAGCGATCTCTGCCAGGCAACCTTTGGATGGATATGGTTTGCAGTTTTTAGTACAGAATACCTTCTTTTATTTTAGTATGGAATACCTTCTTTTATTTTGATATTTGTTTGCTTTCTAATTACATACCCACGTATATAATTACTTGTAAAAAGGTAAATTTTGCCGGTCCTAAGCCCGGATGAAGTATGAAGGAGAGGTTAGAATTTGGAAAATTAATTAAGTAAGTAACTACATCACTTACTCCTTTGTTTCATTTTATTGTCTAAGGTTACCTACATCATAAGTGCGAGAGAGAGAATGCGAATGAGCAGGATAGAATAATATCAATGAATTAGTGAATGGATTGTAAAATATGACTATGATTTAAGTGAGATTTTCTACAATAAACAAATGATAATAACTTTGCTCTTTATAAATATTATGAAATTATTACGTCACATATATGATAATAATGTCTTCGCTAATCTGTCCTTAAAGTTTTTGTACTAATTAAAAAATAAGGGTGTATAACTGATAAGTAGGTAAAAATTTGGTAGTTTCTACCTACCTACATAAATGTGCACTTATAGATATATCACACCTAGATACAGTACATAGTGCACATACCATCGTGATTATAACACAAGATTTGTTCCGGGCGGAGATCGAACCGAGAGTGGTTATTGACCGTAACTGCTAAGGTTATGAACTTATGACTAGCAGTTACGGGCAAATAACCACTCAATTATAAAAACGTTTATTGCGTAATAGGTACAAAACATATATATATATATATATATATATATATATATATATATATATATATATATATATATATATATATACACATTGTAATAATTAAATATTAAAGATAAGAGAAAAAAAGAACAAAAGAAAAAGAACGAAAACGAAAAAAAAATGTAATAATATATTTAATTACCTCTCAATTAATTTATCTATTATGAAGATCGAGAATCCATATAAATTAAGAATTGCAAGTGAATCTGTTTATTACAATAATCATAAAAAGAATGGCCTGTATTACAAATCCATATAAATGATGCATATTACAGTAGGTTCAAAAAGGTTAAATAAACTTCATACGTAATGTTAATTCATATACTTACCTAAAGTGTGCCTAAAGTTACATGCTTGGAGAGCGTATTAAATTGTTTTAGATCTTTGACTGTGAATGAACACTGAATAAACTGACACTAGTCTTAACCATGAAATATCGCTATCCCTTCGGGTTCATCATCAGCCCTTTATACTGTCCCACTGCTGGGCCCGGGCATCTTCTCACTATGAGAAGGGTAAGGCCATAGTCCACCACGCTGGTCAAGTGTGGGTTGGCAAATTCAAATTCAAAATCCTTTATTCATTTGGGACACAATGTGACGCTTATGAACGTCAATGAAAACGAAATGTAGGTTATAATTTTAATATGGTAGTAGTGATTAATTATGTTGTTCTATCAATATATTTTTTTTAATTTTAATTATGTTTGCACATCATCTCAAACACTCTATGAAAATGCAAGGCTAGTGCTGTGCGCAGCGTGTCATAGACCCTAAGTGTT
Source organism: Euclidia mi (assembly GCA_944739405.2). NCBI lineage: Eukaryota > Metazoa > Arthropoda > Insecta > Lepidoptera > Erebidae > Euclidia > Euclidia mi. The sequence continues at coordinate 58,011,446 of OX123196.2, read as the reverse complement.
TAAAAATCGCCTACACTATTGGACGTAATATTTAAAAATAAAAGCATGAGAGGAATGTTAACTTTATCTGTGATATTGCGCGGGTGCAACTGTTATGTCACAAACGGGTCATATTTTATCAAATGTATGAACTAAACAAAAATGGCGCTGTTTCTGCGTCTAAAGTACTTCGTAATAATGTATTAACTAACAATCGATATAACATACTATCGGACCTAGCAGATGTAGTTCTGCCTGTCCTACAAACTATATACTAATATTTAGTGACACATCAACTATATGGCCAGTCACTGCGTCCACGTGTATTTTTAAACCAACCAGGAACTCATTGAAATATGTACTCAAAATTTTATTTAAATTGGTCCAGCCATTTCCATGTTAATTAAGTGGCAAGCACACGTGCAGGGGTATGCCTCTCACTCTTTTTCTGACCTTACACCTAATTTCTAATGGTGCTCGATCTATGAAGCTTTTGGTAGATAGACAGTTTTTAAACTAGTATGAGGTTGCAGATTTTTAATAATATTTTGGCAATTGTCGCATGGACTGCGTGCGTCTGACTCGCAACGCACGGCAAGGCAACTATACAATCGCACGTGCGGCGGCGGTGAGAAACTTGTTGATAAATATGTATGACATGTAGGATGGTAATTGGTGCACCAAAATCGCAGTTATTTTCTGTTGAAATATACCTGTAACACACGTCATTTGGTAACCTTCAATTACGTTCAGTAAAATTCTATATAAATATGTCGAGTGCATTATTACAGTAAGGTATATTATGTTGTATTCTAAAATGTTGCTGTAGTAACAAGCTATTAAAATAATATATTATAAATACAAAATAAGCTATTAAAGGATGCCTATTTTATGCTCGCACATTTTACTTATTTCAATTTAACCGTTTTGCCCAATCCCGTAGGAATTTCAGGCAATACCTTATTAGTGAAATCTCATGGACCTCAAAGAACATAATTACGAGTATATGCCAAATTTTATCTTCTTGCACCCAATAGTTTCGGCTGTCAGTCAGTACCGCAAGAATTCTACATATACAGATGAAAGGGGTCTTGGATGTATCCGCCAGTCAATCTTGTCGCCTGTGTTGTTCATTTTAATTTATATTTATTTCATGCTTCAGTTGATTCTGGCAACTCCTTCGTTCCACCGTATATTTGAAAACCCCATTCCACATTTGCCCCCAACTCCTCAAACAACATCCTGACATGCAGTGTACTCTCCAAAGACATGCGATGACGTGCGTTATCTTACGTCGCATTATTTTGAACTCACGTTTCGCCGCTGAGTGTTTTAATAACTTTGTTGACGCGTATAACGTTATTGAAAACAGCGAGAGATAATGATCGGTAAGCAACATGTGCCTAATTAAAATGATTTTCTGATGTGTTTGTTTCAGGTAAGTCAAAGGTCTGGGTTAATTCATAGATAAAGCAGTATATAACTGTTTATGGTTTTACATCTTAAATAATTTAATAATATTATTTGTTGCCCACATTTTGAAATATTAAAAAATATGTCTCATAAGTGGCTGCCTGCTGCCTTCCTATAAAGTGAATCCAATGCTAAAGTACCTACATATTGTGTCAGTTTCCGCTTCAGTTATTTGGGGTCTGCAATTATATGTTGGTCAGGGAAAGTGATTTTATAAATGATATGATGTTGGTCATCAGTATGCTAAGACAAATTACTGTACATGCAGATGGGTTTACGTCGTTTATAGGACCGAATTAAAGAGCATTCAAGTTGAAATAAAATAAGTAAGTATGCGCGGCCATTAAGGCTTGTCGGGTAATAAGGCCTAAGAAGGTACCAGAAAAGCAACTCAAATAATCCCAACCGACCGAAGTCACAGTCATAGGTAGCTAACCATCCCAGATGGCGACCTAAACTTGTCACGTCTCGCTTACGTGTGCTGCGTCATTCGTCTTGGTTGAAGGACGCTCAGCTCAAATTATATTATAACGCCCGAACCAAAGGCACGGTAATAATATCTAACAGTATTGTAACTCCATACAAACGCACGAAACTCGAGTTATACCTACGCGCCTCGAGCAAAGTACCCATTAGACTGTGCGGACTGTGCCTAAAGTACCCACAGCCACGGTAATATAATCTAACAGTATTGTAACTCAGCCGCCTTCGTGAGTTATATACCTACCAGACGCGCCGCATGCGAGCTGCGGCACGATCGCGGCTGTGGGTACTCTTGGCACAGTCCGCACAGTCTAATGGGTACTCTGCTCGAGGCGCGTAGGTATAACTCGAGTTTCGTGCGTTTGTATGGAGTTACAATACTGTTAGATATTATTACCGTGCCACAGCCGCGATCGTGCCGCAGCTCGCATGCGGCGCGTCTGGTAGGTATATAACTAACGAAGACGGCCGAGTTACAATACTGTTAGATTATTATTACCGTGCCAAAGGTAAGTAATTTTTAAAATATTAAATTTGTACATTATTTTGCAGTTTAATTTTCTATTAGTTCATGATTTAGAGGCCTGCGATGTACGAATGGTATCAATTAGACCGAACAATTATATTTTAACAATTTTCTTTACAAAGTGGTCGTCGGTTAATAAGGCCTATAAACTTCGACCACAGGCCTTATTACCCTCGATGGCATTATCAAGAGCATAATATGTTTATTGAACGCCTTTAGAAATGTAATTTTAACTGTTTTCTAATTGAGTTACCTATGGCATTTAGAGGCTACTTATAATTACTATGACTCACCAGCGAGCTGTGTATGTGTTGTCTGATAAAGACCTGGTTGCGGCAGTCCGAGCAGTACAATGTGGCCTATTTCAATAAGCGGTTTGTTCGAGGAGGACCATGATGATTTTGAGTGGCCAGATTATTCCTAATTAAAGACAAATATTATTTTTTTACGTCTTTGCTGTCTTTATGAGCTTTGCTATTATTTTATGCAATTCAATTACCAAATACATGAAGTTTATTTTGTACTAGTCGACGCCAGCGGCTTCGCACGCACATATTTTCGAATTTCCCGTTTTGCCCGTTCCCGTGGGAATTTCGGGAAATCCCGTCTAAGTGCACCCCTACGGTCCCCCTTGGGGACCGTAGGGGTGCACTAAGACGGGATACGGGAACATACATGCAAAATTTCAGCTTCTTGCGCCGAGTAGTTTCGGCTGTAGCTTGTCTGTCAGTCAGTCAGTAACGCAAGGATTTTATATATTAAGATTATTTTGTTAGTTAAAGTTTTGGGCCTTATTATACTACCATAGTTTAATAAAGCCTAAAGACAGTGTTATTTTTAATGTTTAATTAAGACTATGTTCATGGCAGTAGTTGCCTTTTTCACTTACATTACATAGTACATACATACATAGACTCACGCCTGTTTCCCCGAAGGGGTAGGCAGAGGCATATTAAACGCCCACTTTTCGCCAGTGTTTCGATCCCACGTAATAGGTAGCGACACAGAACAGTTAATATATCTATGGTGGCGAGCCTATTGCCGCTTATTGGGATATTTTGTTTGCCAGAGCCTCGTCTGTTGATCGGTAGGTGCACCACTTGCAGGTGAGGTTGGCTTGGGACCCTAAGTTCTTAGTGGGAACCCTATTACATAGTAATTGGTATAAATGATTAATTTACATTAAAATTTGTTTATACGTTTAAATAGATCTTGAGTTATTTCAATTCCCGCTTAGCTAGGCCTTATTGGCCGCACCTACCTCATATAAATTCATTCGCTCGATAGAATTTTAATTTGAAAAACATGCTAGGTATCTCTAAATAATTTTATGCATATTTAAAAAAATACTAAACTTTTCGCTTTGAAATTGCTACTCACCGAAAAAAAAGAGCTAATTTAATAGTAAATGCATAGACAAATTGTCTAATAAGATTTTAGACAGGCTCGGGGTGGCCCGCAATGTCAAAAATCGTGCGATATTCAACTTAATAGTACTAGGCTACTTGTGTAAGTCTAAAGTATTTTGTGTGTATGTATGTATAGTAACAGTAACCGTTGGAGTAATCGCGTTTTATAGTAGAGAACGCGAAGATAGTGATTTCTATGTTTTAGACTAGAGTTTATTCAGAGGTACTGACCCCCTATAACCACTGTCAAAGACAGTCATGACAGGCGGGACCGACGGCTTGACGTGCTCACTGCGTCTCTTGGACCTGCATGTCGCCTCTCGTAGACGCATCGCGAATTCCGCCGCCTTTGCTTCTCTTGCTTGGGGTCCCACTACCAGCGAGACTGCCCAAACTCTCGCTCCTGTCCTCACTGTGGAGGACAGCATTTGGACATGCTCTGCATGAATACCAGAGAGGTAGGCCGCTTGTCCAACCAGCCGACGCGACGCCGCGCACGGGCAGGTGTTTTGAAGGTGGCAGCCGAGGTTCACCGGCGCGTAGCCGAGAGTCGCCTCGCTCAATTGATCGCCACTCGCCCCGCTTGGAGAACCGTAGCGTGCGCACGCCTCCTCTCTCTCGCGCACCTGAATGTGCGACCGCTCAGCGTCACCAGCACCATGACTGCTGCCCCAGGTATTCCCCACCTTTGGCGGAGCGTCCCCGCCTTGTCTCGCACCCACCTCGTTTTGGGCGAGTGCGTCATTATGACCACCCACAGATGGCGCGCGGCCTCATTTTGATTTGCCTGGTCCTGGCCAACGGTCGCCGCCCAGGCAACAATAACGGTTGCTGTTAGGGTCTGGGGACCCACGGGGACCTCTGTTGTCCGTGCAATATTGGACACAGGTTCACAAGGTTGCATTGTTTCCACTTATTTGGTAGGGCAGGTTAAATGAAATATGGGCTCTTTTCCGAATTGTTGCAAGAGGGACGACACAAGCGACAATTAATTCAATACGCACTACACAACTCCTAAAAGTCAGTGGTGCGCGCCGTGCATTCGAACCCGATACCCTATGCATGGCAGTCAATTGGTATCTCCACAAATCTATCGCTGCCTCTCTGATTCAGGTATTAATCCAAAAAATGTGACACCGAGATATGTGCTGAAATAGGTAATTATATAGTCACTTCATCAACATCAGTCTTTAACAGTCCACTGCACTCATTTGAAAGGAGGAATTCGCCTACTTATACCACGCTGGCCAAACGGGTTGGTATAGGGTATCACAGTCTTCTCTTACAGTGCTATTCTCTGCATAATATGCTCCCTCTGTCGGCTCTTACGACACCCATGGGATGATATGGGGTGGTGACATTCCATATTCTTAATCCGTCACCACACGGACTTACGATCTTAATTATTTACGACAAGCAAAGAAGGCATTGACACTCTTTTGAGTTTTCTTAGAAGGACTTTTTTATGGGATTGTCTCAATTCAAAATAAGATAGACAGTGGTAAGAGGGGATCAAAATGACCTCTGAACGATTTTTGACCTTCGAGGTAGCCTCTTAAGCTCGTACGCGGTCACATTCCTTTTAAAGTTGACTACTATGCACTTATTTGTCTCAAGTCAGTAAAATAAAGCCCAATATCACGCTGACCAAGTGCGGGTTGGCAGAATTAATATGTCTTTCGAGAACATTATATAGCACACTATGACTGCAGATTTTCTCACGATCTTTTTCTTCAGAATTTACCAAGTGATAATGAACAATTTAATACTTACTACGCAAAGTCATTGGTGAGTGCCATGTGTTTAAACACGAGACCCTTGGCTTAGCAGTCTGTTGGTTTCTCCCCTAAGCTATAGTTGCTGATAACCCTATTTTCCCTCTCCCTCTTATATTGGCTACAAAGTGTTCCAGTAACAATAAGGGAAACAAGCTAGTCTACGGCTTGTAAAGCGAATGTTTCGCAAATTAGAAAAGGTTGTGCCCGCGGGTAAATAAAACAAGGAATTCCGTGAGAAAAAGGTTATTTTCTACACAAGGTTCTGCATAATATATTTTACATATCTAAAATAGTAGTGATAAAATTTTAGATGTATTTAGGCATTCAGTCCATAACAGTCAGCGTGACGCGGAAGTAGTGATGGGCGGTGACTTTCTCCATTTATTTGCTTTTATTTATTCCCAATAAGAATATCAAATTACATAATTATATAATGATGATCTTTCCTTTCCTGAAGCTCCCGACAGTGAATCAGAACATCTGATCACCACGGCCAAGGACGTGTTAGCAGCGGTTTGCTCCTTCCGAAGTGGCTCGGCAGGTGGCCTCGATGCCTTGACACCACAGCATCTAAAAGATCTTGTGTGTGCAAGTAGTGGGGTGGCTGGCGATACACTTCTGAAGGAGTTGACTGCGGTAGTAAATATGATGCTCTGCGGTAATGTGGACGATGCTATCATTCATATCTTGTATGGGGCGAACCTGTGCGCCCTTAACAAGAGAGATAGTGGCATCCGTCCCAATGCAGTGGGTTGCACTTATCGGCGTATAGCAGCTAAGGTATGCTGTAAATTTTACAGCAGGGGGGAGCTATCTGATAAATTCCAACCTCTCCAACTACGTATGTTTTGATTCCAAGGGAGGTTGTGAGGCCTTTCAACGTATCTTGGAAGTGGTGATTGGGAGGTCATTCTAAGGGTTGACTTGGAGAACGCCTTCAATTGCCTTTTCGTCCTAAAATTTACTCATGCCTTAAGATCATCGCATCTTTGGAAAAAAATAACATTATTAGGACAAATCGACCAAATTATATAAGTTACTTTAAAAAAAATATTAAATGTGGACTTGGACGACCGAGCCTGGCTACAAGCATCTTTACCCATACGTTTGGGTGGGCTCGGTGTTCGCAAAATTTCCAGTGTCAGTTTACTGGCGTTCCTGTCTTCGGTTCACAGCACGGAAGAGTTAACTAGGAAAATATTATCAGCTACACTAGTTAACTCAGAAGTGCTGTGCAAAACTGAAGCTATAAACGCCTGGAAAATGGCTTGTCCAAACACTGATTTGCCCACCAATCTATTCCCCCAAAGACAGTGGGACGCGCCGCTTTGTAACATTGTGAGGAAAAATCTTTTGGATACATCTTTTAATGTTACAGAGCGTGCTCACTTGCTGGCTGTGGGGGAATGGGAATCCGGTCTATGGCTTCAGGCACTACCATTGTCTAACACAGGAACCATGTTGGATGATGAGACGTTCCGTATCGGCACTTGTCTCCGTTTAGGTGCTCCGTGTGTTTCTCCGCATCGATGTCATTGTGGAGAAGACGTCGATAGCCTCGGACACCATGGGCTATCCTGCAGCAGAAGCGCTGGTAGAACTCCTCGTCATGCTCACCTAAATGACATAATCCGTCGTGCTCTTGTCGCGTCTGGTGTACCAGCTGTACTTGAACCAAATGGTTTGGTACGCGACGACGGGAAGAGACCTGACGGTATGTCATTGTTGCCATGGAAAATGGGTAGACCTTTGGTGTGGGACGCAACCTGCGTAGACACCCATGTTCCAAGCTCGGGAGACCATGCTGGCGCTCGTTCTTTATACCGAGAAATATCTTAACGGTTAGTCGACGTCTCACGTGACCAGAAGGCTGGTTTATTCTTTGCTCAAAGAATCAGCATTGCCATCCAGCGTGGCAATGCTGCCATCCTTCTGGGCACGTTACCCGGTGATATTGATGCGGAGGCATTCTACGACACTTAAACACACCTGTACATATATATTTTCACTTTTTATTTTTGGTTTTATGCACATAATAAACTGACGGACTCATAAACTGCAGCAAAATTCAGGATTACTTTGAAATGTTTTTTTTTCATAAGTATGCAAAATTTTTAGATTGAATTATATAAATATGGAGAGACTGGCTCTTAATCTTAAAAAAAAAAGCAAAATTTAAAAATAGAACTGCAGTAAAACAAATGAATATAGCCGGGAAAAGAAAATTTACTCGTAGTATCAGATTTACGTGTTATTTAAAGCAGTTTTAAATTGATTCGCATTGATTTTTTATTCTTTTGTCAATTGAATTATTGTTACCAGCAGAATTGTTGGGTTAGTTTTTTAACTCATCGAGAGTTTTTGAACCATAATATGGATACTTCGTTCGAACAAGCGGCTCAAATTGTAGCACTGGTGCGGGTGGGCTTGGATCAACGAACGATTGGTAGAAATTTAAATTTAAACCAGTCTACGGTTTCTAGAATATACAGAAGGTTTGTGGAGACAGGTTCTTACAGAAGGAGACAGGGTACAGGCAGGACTCGAGCAACCACCGGTCGTGATGACCGGTTTATTGTTACAACTTCCCTGCGAAATCGTTTCCACACGTCGCGTCGGTTAACATCAAAACAGAGCTTAATGAAGTGCGTGGAGTAAATGTGAGTGCACGAACAATAAGAAGAGGGTTAAAGGAAGCGGATATCACCCCTTTTAGACCAGCAAATGGTCCAAAGTTGTCTGTAGCTCACAGACAAACTCGCTTAAGATTTGCGCGTGATCACCTAAATTGGACAGAAGAGCAATGGGCCTCCGTATTGTTCACGGACGAGTGTAGGACATGTTTATATGGTGCAGATGGTCGCAGAAGAGTCTATCGTCGACGTGGGGAGCGATATGCTCAAAGTTGCATTGAGGAGCGTGTTCCTTTTGGAGGCGGTTCGTGTATGGTCTGGGGTAGCATATCGATGAACGGGCGAACAGAACTTGTGTTCATAGACATGGTCCGTCAAAACGGTAATAGAGGGGGTTTGACTGTACATCGCTACATAACAGAGTTCTTAGAAGATCACGTGGTAGGCACCACGTGATACATGGGATCCATAGGCGAAAATTTTACTTTAATGCAGGATAATGCCCGGCTGCACGCTGCTGCACAAGTTCGACAATATTGCGAAGAGGTTGGGATACGTACAATGAATTGGCCAACACGCAGCCCGTATCTTAATCCCTTTAAGCATGTTTGGGACAGTTTAAAAAGAGCTGTATATGCGAGAAATCCTGTGCCCACGACAGGGCAACACTAAGAACAGCACTTTCAGAAGAATGGGACAATATTCCGCAAGGTCTTTTAATAACCCTAATAAAATTTATTGCCGTTTTTTTGCCGTGTGGTTGACGGCATATAATACAAGTGTCACCACCCTCTATCTTCCCGTGGCCCGTGGGTGTCGTAAGAGGCGACTAAGGGATAACACGATGCAAATACCATCTTTGCGTAGATACGGAAAACTCGACACCAAACCCTATACGACTGCCTCGTTGGTCTCGCGGCATAAATGTGCGCGTGGGATCGGGAGGTTCCCGTGGGTGTCGTAAGAGGCGACTAAGGGATAACACGATGCAAATACCATCTTTGCGTAGATACGGAAAACTCGACACCAAACCCTATACGACTGCCTCGTTGGTCTCGCGGCATAAATGTGCGCGTGGGATCGGGAGGTCCCGGGTTCGATTCCTGGCAGTGTTATTGGGTTTTTCTGTCACGAAATTCCCAGTAGCAGCACGGAGTCTGGAAATGTGCCCGGTACGGCAATAGGCTCGCCCCTTATTACGTGGGACTAAGGTATATCTGGCGAAAAGTGGGTGTAGAAATACACCTCTACCTACCCCTTCGGGGATAAAAGGCGTGACGTTGTGTATGTGTATGTGCAATTTTCCTTAAATTTCTGTTTTTTCTTCAAAAAAATCCTAAGGTCCTTTCCAGTACACAAACTTAAACTTAAGAATATGACCCTACGCTGTTTTAAAGTTCACAAACCAATTAAGAGGTTTCAATTTAAATCTGTATAGAAAGTTTGCATACTTGGTTATAATATTTATTTCAAAGTCGTCTATTACTTTGATGCAGTTTATGAGTCCGTCAGTGTATATACAACGTGTAACGGAAATGACGCACATCCTCAGACACCCCAATTAGATTACCTCGTTATAATCATAATGCATGCATTGAAATATTTTTTTTATTTGCGTAAATATTGTTTTTTGAAGAAAGTATAAACTCGATTAAAAGTAAAAAGCGTGGTCACTATAAATTTGCGCACGCACACAAATACAGGAAACGGTTGCTATGGTAAATAGACGACAGCGATCTGATAGGAACGAAATACGATACGATATAAACAAAATGTTTCAAATTTAGTCTTTATATCACACTCTGATAGAGTGGGGTTAACAAAAATTATGTTTGAATAATTTGTCAGCTACTGTTGATATTTCCAAAGATATGACTATTTCTTTCCATCACACTTTTCGGCTTTGGAGTGGACACAGTCGACTTTGTATAAAATTATTTATTGTTTGTTAATAACATGCACGATCTATTGTTTCATAATATCGTAAATGACTATTGTGACTATCTTATCTTAATCATACTTAGTTACCTAGAATTATTGATAGATAAAGTAAAAGAATATCAATGAGAGAATAAAGCAAGAACGACGTGTTTAAAGTTGTAAATTAATAGTTACGTTAATAGAATAATCAAATAACTTACAGGATAAAGTCACATTCCTTTAGCACTTCACTGTTTTCTCACACATCACATGTTTTCACTGTTTCAAAAGCAGCTAATATCTTAATTAACTCCTAGTCGCTTGGTGTCTCCTCACAATAAACTAGAGATTTAATATTTCCCCACGGTAAAAATGTCCGGGAGTGACAAGTTAACATCAAGATGATGCAGAACTTTCCATACCAGCACCGTCATGTTGATATTTACACATTTTTTCGCAATTAAAATATTTTTTCGCAACTCTCGCTGATAGATTCCCGACGGATGACTAGAATAGATACTTGTCATAACTTGTCTAAGCGTATCGCCAGCGCTTGTCATTGGCCAGCGCGGGCGACACATTACGTCTCGCTCTTGCCTGTTGATTATTACGTAAGCGAAAGATAGATGATAGATATTTTGGTGGTAAATTGTTTGTTATTGTCTTTTGCCGCTATTGTGTTGTATTAATGTGTGCGTTCGTGTGACCCAACGTCGAACCATAAAACAATATGCATTTTAAAAGAAGGCGTTCTGCTTTGACTTAATACTATAACTATAATGTACGTTATTTTTATTATTTTAGAACAAAAAAGAAACAATATTAAAAATGACAGAAATGGATTCAGTAGCCCATTCTGAACAAACTACTTTCAGGAAGTGCATATAAATTTGTTACATGTTGTATATATTCTTAGAAAGTATGATTATTTAAGATAGTAATGTATATAGTTATAATTAATCATCTGTAATGTAATTATGAAAATTTAACAAAATAATTACATATTGTTTTGTATAATATACATGTAACTGTTACACGTGACGATATACGCAAGGTGGCTAGCAGCAGTTGGACGCGAAGAGCCGAAAATCGGGCTCAGTAGCTTACCATTGGAGAGGCATATATTCAGCAGTGGACTACGGCAGGCTGATGATGATGATGATGATGAACTGTTATGCCTACATAAAATTATTGCTTCTTTTTGAAACCGCAAAAACATAACCAAATATTTTCAGTACTAGCTGTTATAAACACGAGTCCATACTAAACTGATATTTATATTCTTGTATCTAAATATATCACAGTCCCTTGATACTATCTGCTTTTGCAGACAAATGTGAACCTTAAAGCTGACTGGTCCCTAAAGACCCCGTTATTAATGTTCTGAAAGGGAGCGATGCAAATTTGCCCACAAATAGAAATTCCTCTCATTAACCCGGCTTTAATGACGCCTTTTTTACTAAAACCCACCCAAAGAAATGCGTAGCTTTTGCTAAAAGACGAAAGCTTAGAATGTACTGTAGGGAGACCATAATAACAAATTATTTAGAGAAAATCAATGTAGGCAGCGATAGCCTACTGGAGATACCAACAGGTTGCCATGCAGAGGGTATAGAGTGAGAATTCACGGCGCGCACCACTGACTTTTCGGGGTTATGTGAGTCCCGGTTGTCTTGAAGATTTTTGTCGGTCGTTATAGGGAGTCAGTACATCGTAGTAAACGGGCACTTGTCTAAATCATATCGTTATCCCTGTATATGAGGATATTATATATTATACCCGATTGGTCTAAATATTAGCTTTTTCTCAGATCTCTCTGAGGAAAAGCTATTTAGTCCAATCAGGTTGGACTAGTAAGCTAACACTGTAACTCGGATAATGCTGGATGATTAGAGGAAAGTCTATCAGGAAGTACGTTAGGCTTGTAAGGATAGAAGCAAGAGGTGTTCTGATGTCTCTGCGTACGCCGACGGGAAAGAGGCATGAGGAAATGTATTTATGTTTCTAAGTATATTCAGAGCAATAAGTCTGTAATAGCAGTCACCCGTGGCTTCATTCGCATCAAACTTTATTACTGGTATTTACCTATTTGGGGCGGAATGTTGATGTTTCTAGCTTCGCGTGCGCATGTGTTAAGCTTTGCGATGATAATTAGGTATGTCAGTCAGCACAAGTAATTTTGAACTTATGATGATAGTATAAGTAGAAAATACTAATTTAATGAACTACTAGATGATGCCCGCGGTTACACCCGCGTTATTTAAGGCTACTGCTCTGCTCCCGTCGCTCATAGCGTGATGTTATATAGCCTATAGCCTTCATCGATAAATGAGCTATCTAACACTGAAAGAATTTTTCAAATCGGACCAGTAGTTCCTGAGATTAGCGCGTTCAACCAAACAAACAAAAGAACAAACAATCTCTTCAGCTTTATATATTAGTATAAGATAAGGCAGCTATTAGCTTAGTGGATATACCAATAGACTGCTGTGCAGTGACTATCGGGGTCAAGCCTTCAGCACACATCACTAACTTTCCGAAGTTATGTGAGTATTAAATTGTTATTTATCGCATTACATTTTGTTTTGTTGTTTATGCCAACAATCTCTCATTTACTGTAGGGGAAGACGAGAAATAATAAGGAAAGTCTTTTTTCATAAAGCCCCGTTCCTTTATTTAGTAGCAATGATCCAGTCATAATAATAGCGATTATTATACAATCAAGCGGGCTGTACCCAGTTTTCCATCTTATATTTTACCTATAAGAAAATTCTATTTACGGCTACATTAAGACACCCGAGGGAACCGTATATACCAAAACCAGGAGCCATCTTGTTGCTCATCCATCTAAAATAATCCTTTAAAGCCTGAAACCCCTAGGGATTCGCTTACAAATATATTCTTACCTCCTTGAGAACAAAACAGGAGGAAATCTTCCCGCTTCCCTGCATCATGGTCACCCGACTACAAACTGAATATTTATTTAAAAGTTAATACCAACTAATTATATAGCCTTTTTACCTACGTAAATAATAATGTCGCCGGCTTTAAGACAATAGGCTTTGTGCGAAAGCCTTCGGACAATTTATTGTGTTAGGAAATTTAAATAAATGGGTGTAAAAACTTGTATTTCATTGCGCCAACATGGATTTTCTGTTCTATTAATTTTAAATTATGTCGCAGATATTAAGTTTCTAAAGTGCATTGGCTTACACTGTGTACTTCTACGAGTATTTTATAATTTTTCAAAATTAGCAATTCACAGCTACGACGAGTACAATCAAACAAGTCGGCGCTGGACCAGTTTCAAAAAAAAACTCTTGTCTCGCTCATAGAGTCGAGGCAAACTAGAAACTGGTTTTGTAAACGAGGGTCAATGTGTGTGTAAAGTATCACTGGAAGCGACAATGTCTTGCTGAGCGATTCTCGCCCTTATGGTGGTCTAGCGGGAAGTTCGACTGTACCTATTAAAAAAGTGCATCGACGCCATCGACCGTCACGTTGTAGTGCGGTGTAATGTTGCTTTCTCAAATGATATATTATCAATTTTTTTTTTTAATTATATTTCACAATGAAATTACTGAGCAGGACTGAGTGCATACCTACTTTTCGGGAAATTTCGGGAAAATAGTTACTGTCTTAAAATAAGTATGTTGTACACGATGTTTAAACTTATTTCTGGCAAGGTTCTGCTCGCTTGAGTGTAGGTTAACTCGGTATGTACTATTCCGATGTACACAACGATATTCTCAGCATTATGCAAATCTCTTATAGGTACAACAGCAGTTATGTACTCGTTATTATGAGCAACTTTTGTTGTGGGAACATTATTGAATTCGGGAAAAACAGTTGACACATACTGAGAATACTATATCTTGTTCTGAATATAAATAAATTATATGTACTTATTACGGTTAAATAGTATCCTATCGGCAAGTCAAAGAGATGTCTTATAAAAAAGTCGTTCTAATTTAGATGAACAGAACAAAAATCCTTGGTATGCAAGTACAGAATATCGCAGAAAAGTGGCGTTTCAGTAAAAAGGGGTATCCGACGCCGCAGCTAAATAAAAAGTGGCGACTGCCTCATTATTGGCTACACAGATGTGAGAACACGCGGACCTGGTATTCTTCGTAGCTGCTATTTCTTGAGGAAAATATAGCGATAACCTAGTGGAGATATCGACTGACTATCACGCAGAGGGCTTTAGTTCGGCGCGCATCACTGACTTTTCGAAGTTATGTATGTAGAGTAAGACGTCCACTGCTGGACATAAACCTCCGCCAAAGCTCTCCAAATGGACCGATCTTGAGCCACCCATCCATCTGCTGCCGGCGATCCCAACAAGATCGTCAGTCGACCTTGCAGGAGTTAAGTTGTGTATTACATTGTTAATTATCATTATCATTATTATCATTATTATTATCATTATCTATAGCGTAAGAAGGTTTATTACCTAATGGTAATAAACCTTCTTACGATAACCAAGTGTATCGTTAACGAATCTAAATTTGTTTTGTAACATTTTCTTGTCTTGTTTTGCACGAGTAATCTGCTTTGATTTATGCATGCTATCGCTAGCTAAACGGCGAAGAAAACTAATTATATAATAATATAACATTCGTTGGCATCAAGTCCACAATTACAAATATATTAAGGGCCGGTTTTCCTTTGTCTGTCTGTTTGAATTTCGAATAAATCTGAAACATAACTGGCGAAAAGTGGGTGTGTTATACACCTCTGCCTGCCCCTTCCTGCCCTGGGATAAAAGACGTGAAGTTATGTTATGTTAAATATGTTGAAAGATAAAGTCTGTCCAGAGGTGATGAAACTATACCTAAGGGTTCATTGTTTGTATGAATGAAATAATACAGGTGCAGTAATCACGGACCAAGTCGCGAGATAAGCCGGTGCAATATATCAAAGTTTGAAAGACTATCAGATTGATGTCTTCCGACATCCACGTGCCACCGGGAGCCGCTCTTTAATCTCACGGGGATCCTTCGCTATAAAATTTAATATTAACATTAATCTGAGCCGTGCGGCGACGCAATATATTATTATGGAATGTATATTGTCCCTTAATAGTTGTTCAGTTAAATGGAGAATAAGCTTAATATGTATTACTGTTTAAGTTTGTGTAGCCCCAAGTGGCAGGCAGCTAAAACAGTTCATGCAAAGCATGCGTTTTGCGCGAGTACAGTCTTATATTTCTTAGTGGTATAGTTTAAAGAAACACGGCCGTCGTACAGTTTACAAAATGTGTAAAATCTTAGTAACATTTGGTTTCATTTAATTTACATGAATATTTAATAAACTAAAAGTAGTTTAGAAGTAGCTAGTAGTAGCTGGTACTACAAGAACGTAGGTTCAAAGTTATTACAAAATGTGAAAGACCCGTCAAATTAGCCTAGTCCTTTTTTGAATTGTTATATTACTAGTTTGATAGGACTCAACTGGCTAGTGGTGATAGCAACTATGCTGGCAACTATCTTTAAAATCTCCATACTAATTCGCTTGACATTTTAAAACATATAAATATACGTCTTAAAAAGATGAAACGTAGATATTATGGAGAAAATAAGAAAGCATTAAAGTTTTCGTTTGTATTCAATCAATTACAATCTCAATCTCATCTCAATTACACTTCAGTAACAAAAGTTCCGATGGGGCCTCATTCAATTTACTTCAATAATATTTTTATTTTTGTATTGGAATGGGTTAAGTTAAAAAAACATCATTTCTTTATCTAATATGGCCGCGATAATAAATACGACACGTCGACCTAATATCTTGAAGAGCTCGTAAAAAATGCTATATTCGGAATGTAAGGTTAAGAGAAGCCTTTGGGAAATCTAGGAGCTTTTACTTATTTCGCCAAATCATATTAAATAACTGACTTGTGTTGCCATAAATATGGACCCTTGTTTACTAAAATGATCACCAGATTTTAAGAGATCGGGGATTTGGGATTCACGCCTTTGTTATGACACTACTGGAATTAAAATAATTTTTAAAAAGAAATAGTATGGTGATAAGTGAATAAGCTATAGAAGAAATAGGACCCCAGTGTACAAAAATGATTACCAGATTTTAAGAGGATGGCGGTGGATCAAAAATATTTTTATGATAATAAATTATGGTAACATGTGAATAAAATAAAGAGGAAAATGTGGTTTATACGACTATGGATATGAGTTTATAATATTACTAGTAGAGGTCGGCAGCCTCACCCGCACATTTCTTTTTCTATTCGCCATAGTTTGCCAGATAAACCAGATAACCCATTTCTACTACTCTTTTCCAGATGGCGGCCGCAGGACAAGGGCTGCGAACTCACAAACTTGGATTTAACTTTACACTAACCCTCTTTTGATATGTATAAAATAAAATACAAATAATAAACCTCTGACAAAAAAAAATTCATTTCGAAACGGCGAATTTGTAACGGATGCCAGGAATCGAACCTTTGCTAGTCCGCTACAGTGCGCTGGTAGTGTGCTGCTGGCGTGTGCCTACGACGATGCGTGTTCTTCTATGTGTGTGGACTGTATGGCTTCGATGTGTAAGGGCTTCAGAAATGAAACATCTTCATACGTTGAGAGCGATGCTGTTCAGGTGTGCGGTGCTTGATGGTTACATAGGTCACAAGATGGTGGTTGGGACGCCAACAACTGGCCGAATACATGGTCGCTTAAGTACCTCGAAACTTTACCTTATCGACGACCATCGCACCGAACACGTGCACAGAAAATCTTTCGTTTATTTTTATTTCAAATACAGTACAAATGTTACGTATGATTCGTCCCTATTATACATACATACATGTTCTATACATCGTTAGATAGGTCTCATTAAGTTCTATCTATTGGTATACAATACCTAAACCTAACTACCAGCGTCACTAAGTTATTCCATAAAAACTCCCAAAAAATGCAGTCACACAAGGGCCCGCCCACTATATTTTCTATTGAAAAACTATTGTATACTAAATTTATATATATAATTTTGGTAGGCCGTTGTGTGCAACTATATGGGGCATCTATTAAAACAAACACCATGAAAATATCTTTATTCAATTCGAACCTATTACATGATAACTTTTGAATCATAAAAAAATTACAGAATTTCTTAAGTAAATACTATCATCGTAAGTAAACAAATTTTATGATAAACATACGAATGTTTGTTATTATGCTTATTTTAACTATATAAGGTAATAACTAGCAATTAAAAGGTATCTAGACATGATTTCAAGTCTATATGAAGCTAAAAAACACTTATAAAACTATAAAACGAATATGTAAACAAACAGCTGTTTTATGAAGTATTAACTCTTATCTGTCACTACTGATAATGCTATTTATGATTCGATATCTAAGGTCCCTACAGTTAGCACAAGTTTAAGACTAATTTCATGTATTACATAGTTGTTGTATATTAACAATCTAACCATTTACACTATTTTAGCTATTTTGCAACGTTTTGACACGTCCGGGAACCGAACCCGGTGTACCGCACGATTAGATAACACTGATTTTATACGATTTTCACTCGCGGTTTCGAATACACTATTCACTGTCACAGTTTTAATGTCTGTCGCGAACATCTCTCCCGCCGTGCAGCAACGCGCGTGACCCGTCGTGTGGCGGTGCTGCAGAGCACCCGGTGACCGACGCCTCGTCACTTGGGCAGGGGGACCAGCTTCTTAGCCGGCCGTTTGAGGACTCCTGCTGCTGTGCGCACCTCGACAGTGCGTATGGCGCCGTCGGCGCCCGGGTAGACAGCCACAACTCGACCGCGCGGCCAGGTATTGCGCGGGAGTTGGCCGTCGGCGATCAGGACGGGGTCGCCGACCTCGAGGTTGAGCCCAGACCCATGGGGCTCCCGACGGTGTTGCAGCTCGGGTAGGTACTCGCGCACCCAACGGCGCCAGAACATGTCGGCGAGGATTTGGGCGCGCCGCCAGTGCTTGCTGCTGTTGAGGTCAGCCTCGCTGAACTCGCCCAGCGGAGGAAGGCGAGCAGAACCACCGAACAGGATGTGGTTCGGGGTGATGGCCTCGCTGTCTGCTGCGTTGACGGAGACGTGTGTGAGGGGTCGACTGTTTACTGTGTACTCGACCTCACACAGTAGTGTAGCTAGGACTTCTTCGTGCGGATGGCGCTCGTGAAGGACCGTATAGAGGGCGGTCTTCACGCACCTGACGAGGCGCTCCCATGCGCCTCCCATGAATGGCGCTGAGGGGGTGATGAAGCGCCATATGATGCCACGGCGACTCGCTTCTTCGGCGACGGCGTCTCTCATCTCTCGGTCGGCACCGTGCATGTTGGTGCCGTTGTCCGAGTAGATCTCTGCGGGGCAACCTCGGCGCGCTGCGAACCTGCGCAGCGCCAAGATTGCGGAGTCGGCGCTCAGGCTGGCGGCGACCTCCAGATGTACTGCCCTGGAAGTGAGACATGTAAACAGTGCCACATAACGTTTGTGACGCTGTCTACCGACGGTTACGGAGAGCGGCCCGAAATAATCAAGACCCGTGTAGGTGAAGGGCCTCTGATGGTGAGCAAGGCGCGTCTTCGGATGGTCCCCTGTGGCTGGCTCAGGCGGCTGCGTTTTTCTAATGCGGCATGGTAGACATCTATGTACTATTTTCTTTGTAGTCGGCCGCAGACGAAGAATCCAATAGTGTTGGCGTATTTCATTGATTACCAACTCTGTACCGCTGTGATGTAATTTTCTATGCGTCCAATCTATGTATAGCTGTGTAATACGATGATCGCCGTCTAAGATCGGCGGTCTCTTTGTTTGTTCGGAGATTTCTTCTGTAGCTATTATACGACTGCGTAGAGTGATCATTCCGTTGTTCATCTCCACGGATAACGAATACAGGCGGCTGTCTCTGGCGACACCTCCTCCGCGCCGCAGCTCCCGAAGGTCGGCGCCGAAGGAGTCCTCTTGTACCGCCTTCACAAGAAGGTCCTCGGCGCCGCGGGTGTGTTCTACGGAGAGAAGCACGAAGTTTCGGGAGTCGGCGGCTGGACGAGGTGCCGCTCTGCCCGACTTGATGCTGTGCTTCGTCTTCGTCACGTGACGCCAATCTGGATCCTTCTGTCTATTTTTCTGCGTTCTTTTATATAGAACCTTCTCTGCGGTTTTCTTACATAATGCTATAAATTGTAGAACTCTTGCTGTTGCTCGTAAGAGCCTTTCCCATTTGGAAAATCTATACGGGTCCGGTACGGCTTCTATAATTCTATATGTTTGACGTTTCTCTACAGCTGTCAGTGTGCGCTCTTCGCCTGTCGCGTCAGGGGCGATGTGCTTCTCTACGGGCCATAGTGACGGGTCTTCATACAGGAACGACGGTCCGGTGTACCACTCGTGTTCGGAGTTAAAGCTGTTTGGCACGTCGCGTGTAGCCGCATCCGCCGCGTTCATCTTCGTAGGTACCCAGCGCCAATCTTCAACTTTATTATGCTCTTCTATGGCGGCTAGGCGGTGTGCGACGAATGGTTTGTACGCCCGTGCTCCTTTTCTGATCCACGTTAGTACGGTCTTGCTGTCCGTCCAGTACACGACGGCCTCGGGTTTGACGCGATGTTCTTCTATTACCGCTTGAGCGACTCGCGTACCCATGACGGCGGCTTGCAGTTCGAGTCTCGGGATTGACACCACCTTAAACGGTGCCACTCTCGCCATCGCCATAACGAGCGTCACGTGCACACGCCCATCTGGTGTAGTCGCTCGCCAGTACACCGCTGTTGCGTAGGCCGCTTCACTGGCGTCCGTAAAGACATGTACTTGGAGTGTACAGGCGTCACTGTACCCGGGGTAACACCGCGGGATGCGTATCGACTTCAACTGTTCTAAATGCTGTATCCACGATGCCCATTGCACTCTGAGGCTTTCGTCAAACTTCTCGTCCCAATTTGTACCGAGTCGCCAGGCTTCCTGTAGTATCTGTTTGGCTCGAACAGTCACGGGCGATGCGAGGCCGAGTGGGTCGTATAGCGACATAACTATTTTCAACGCCTCTCGTGTGGTAGGCGCTTCGGTGCCGATGAGGCCGTCTGGAAGCCGTGCGAGTGTAAGGTTGAAGCTCAGCTCGTCCGCGCTCGTTTTCCACATCAAGCCGAGAATTTTCTCTTCTTGCCCCTTGCTGGCGAGGCCGACTGTCTCCTGGCGATGTTGACTTGGTTCTATTGCTTCGATGACGTTTCTAGAGTTCGACACCCATTTCGTGAGGTGAAAGTGCGCTTGTCTGTGTATGTCTCGCACCCATGACGCTATACTCGTCGCTTCCTGTTCGTCCCTGAAGCTGTCCAGATAGTCATCCATGTAATGGTTATCTATGATGGCTTCTGCTGCTTCCGGGTACTCTTCTGTGTGCTTGCGAGCGTTCCAATTCTTCGCGAATATAGCTGTACACGGTGAGCTTGCCGCGCCGAAGATAATGGACTTCATACGGTATTCCTGGGGCGGTCCCTCCCGCCGTTCACCTCTCCACAGGTAGCGCAGCGCGTCTCGGTCTTCTGGGCGTACTCTCACCTGCATAAACATCTCCGTTATATCAGCTGAGACGGCAACGCGGTGTCGACGGAACCTCATCAACACCCCCGGCAACGATTGTAGCAAGTCCGGTCCCGTGAGCAGGTAATCGTTGAGTGACATACCTCTGGTCTTCGCGGCGGCGTCGTGAACTATACGAATCTTCTCAGGCTTCATGGGGTTGTGTACATCGAAGTGAGGCAAGTACCAAGTCTTCCCTGGCGTACTATTCATGGGAGCTTCTTCTGCGTATCCCTTTTCTATCAGCGAGTTCATCTGTTCTGTATATCTTGTTTTCAACTCTATGTTTCTATCTAATTTTTTCTCTATGTGTGCGAGCCTCCTTGCCGCGTTCTCGTAACTATCTGGCATGACGATGTCTTCTTGTTTCCACAGAAGAGCCGTCTCTATATGTCTATCTTCTAATTGTTTCGTATGTTTTTCTAACATATCTGTAGCCTTCTCGGGGTCCGAGTTCGGTCGACGTGGGTTCACTATGAGCGATTCCAGTGCGAAATATTCTTTCAGTTGCGCTTCTATGTTTTCATCTATAGCGGACAGACCGTTGACGAAGTGTACGGTGTTTCCCAAGGTGCGTGAGCGTGCGCCGTGCAGCACCCATCCCAGCGACGTAAGCGACGCCACCGGTTGATCGTTGGGTCCTCTTCGTACTGCGTTCGCTATGAGCAGGTGCCAGTTGTCTTGTCCTATTAGCACCTTCGGCACGCCTATGTCATACACCAGCTTCTTCTTGATGCCTTCGAGGTGTTTGCAGTCTATCAGGTCCTCTTCGGCGATCTTCTGCGGCGACAGGTGTAGGCTGGCTACGGTGCGCGCACACAAAGGCACTTGTTTGCTGTCGGCGCCGGCTCCTCGTATTTGTATGTCTACACGTCGCGACGTTGGCATGTCGATCGACGTATCGCCTATGGCACGGATCGTAAACGGGTCCAGGTTCCCTTCCGCGCCGACTTCCTTGGCTATGTCTTCGTCTATGAGCGATACGGTGCTTCCGTCGTCGAGTAGGGCGAACGTAGACGCCTCTCCCGCCGGTCCGACTATCTGCACGGGCACTATCTTTAAGTATGCTTGAGCCTTTGCACGTATGCACGAACTGGCGACCGTTTCTTGCTTTTCTATGTTCACGTCTTCGGTCCTATGGGCTCCTCTATCGTAGTGAAGCAACTGGTTGTGTGTAGCGCGGCATCCCTCTACACCGCACTTTTTGGGCTTGCACGAGTGTTCTATTCGGCGTATGCGTAAGCAGCGAAAACACAATCCATGCTGCTTAGCTAGCTGCCATCTCTTCTCTGCGTTGGCGTTACGAAACGTGCTGCAGGCCGACGAGTAGTGTCCTTCGCGTTCACATATCCTGCACTTCGCGTTAGACGTGTCCGTATGCGTTCGCTTCTCCGTCGCCGTCGCCGTGTACGTCCTCTGCACGGTACGTCTGCTTGGCGGCCCATCGGTGATGTTCTCAGCCGGCGCGAACGCGCTACAGTAACGCGCGTACTCTGTCACGAAGTCACTGAATCGGCTGAGGTCCGGCTTCGACTGGCACTTCTCGGTGTACGTCTTGTACCACTGCACACGTAGCGAGTTCGGTAACTTCTCGGTCAACACACGCACTAGCTCCGCATTGATGAGGTAGTGTTCTTTTTTCAACGCACGAAGTGTGACGATGCCGCTTCTAATCTTGCTCGCGAACGCGCATATGTCCTTGGGTGCTTCGCTACAGCGTGGCAGGGTCCTCAGCTTGTCCGTCTCTGCCTGTGCGATCGAGTCTGGTCGTCCGAATTGCAGCTCCAACTCCTTCATGATTTCATCTGGTCGCGCATGCCCAATCAGTTCAGAGCTAACTGTTTCTAACGCTCTTCCCTTGAGACTTCTTCTCAGTCTCGCTGTATTCTCCACGTCGTTGAAGAAATTCTTGGTGGTGTCGTATATCGCCTTGAACGACAGTCACTCGGTGTGCGCGCCGCCGAACGTCGGTAGCGTCATGATGACTTTCGAAACCGCCGGGTGTGGTGCAACTATCGATGTGTCCGGTGGCTTCCTGTCGGCGAGCGCGGCGATCGCGGAGGTGAGATCCGTGATGAACGGCTTCAGCGAATCACCTCCCTGTTGATGAACGTCCATCTTCTGTGAGGGCGGTCCATCTTCTATCTTCTGTGCCCCGTCGACGTCCCTCTTCTTAGTGGGCGCCGATATCACTTCTATATCTTCAGGGCCGGGCTGGGGTTCCGGAGCCTCTTCCAACCACGAACCTATGTAATCTTGCTTCGACTGTCCATCCTCGTCGTAGTCATCGGAGTCCGCCTCCTCTTCAGCCTTCTGTAGTTCTAACTGTGCTAACTGTAGTTTTATCTTCAAAACTTCTTCTCGAGCCAACATCACATTTCTATTGGAGCGTCCCGTAGCTGCTGAGCGTTGGTCGCGTTCCCTCGTTGGCTTCTTTCTATCTCTATTTTCTATTATACTATGTTGCGCTGTACAAACGCTCGATCTATCGGATGGTTGCAACGTCCTTTCCTTGCCAACTTCATTTTTCGACTGCACCTCTGCTCGCTCCCTTGCATCTTGAGTGATGTTTCGTTCGTCCCTCCCCGCGGGGCCGGCGGCGGCGCGTCGCTCCCGACTGTTGTCGACGGCGATCGCGGTGGCCCGTCGTGACGGACGACCGCGGCGGCTGGGTTGCGGGTAGCGGCGGCGCGGGCAGGGGTACTGGAACTAGGCCCGGCGCCGGCCGCTCCCCCGGCGACCTCGGGAGCACGACCTCTTGAACGCGTCGTAGGCATTCTTCAATCCGGCTCGAAGGACCAACAAATGTAACGGATGCCAGGAATCGAACCTTTGCTAGTCCGCTACAGTGCGCTGGTAGTGTGCTGCTGACGTGTGCCTACGACGATGCGTGTTCTTCTATGTGTGTGGACTGTATGGCTTCGATGTGTAAGGGCTTCAGAAATGAAACATCTTCATACGTTGAGAGCGATGCTGTTCAGGTGTGGGGTGCTTGATGGTTACATAGGTCACAAGATGGTGGTTGGGACGCCAACAACTGGCCGAATACATGGTCGCTTAAGTAACTCGAAACTTTACCTTATCGACGACCATCGCACCGAACACGTGCACAGAAAATCTTTCGTTTATTTTTATTTCAAATACAGTACAAATGTTACGTATGATTCGTCCCTATTATACATACATACATGTTCTATACATCGTTAGATAGGTCTCATTAAGTTCTATCTATTGGTATACAATACCTAAACCTAACTACTAGCGTCACTAAGTTATTCCATAAAAACTCCCAAAAAATGCTGTCACACAAGGGCCCGCCCACTATATTTTCTATTGAAAAACTATTGTATACTAAATTTATATATATAATTTTGGTAGGCCGTTGTGTGCAACTATATGGGGCATCTATTAAAACAAACACCATGAAAATATCTTTATTCAATTCGAACCTATTACATGATAACTTTTGAATCATAAAAAAATTACAGAATTTCTTAAGTAAATACTATAGTAAGTAAACAAATTTTATGATAAACATACGAATGTTTGTTATTATGCTTATTTTAACTATATAAGGTAATAACTAGCAATAAAAAGGTATCTAGACATGATTTCAAGTCTATATGAAGCTAAAAAACACTTATAAAACTATAAAACGAATATGTAAACAAACAGCTGTTTTATGAAGTATTAACTCTTATCTGTCACTACTGATAATGCTATTTATGATTCGATATCTAAGGTCCCTACAGTTAGCACAAGTTTAAGACTAATTTCATGTATTACATAGTTGTTGTATATTAACAATCTAACCATTTACACTATTTTAGCTATTTTGTAACGTTTTGACACGTCCGGGAACCGAACCCGGTGTACCGCACGATTAGATAATACTGATTTTATACGATTTTCACTCGCGGTTTCGAATACACTATTCACTGTCACAGTTTTAATGTCTGTCGCGAACAGAATTCATTCTTAAACTAAACCGGAGAAACCTTATGTTATTTAAACATCGAGACAGAGAAGTACTTTCAAGCCCGAGCTCCCGTTATCTACTTTAAAAAACCTTTTATATAAATAACCTGAAACTCGATAAACTTGGTTACCTAATAGAAAATGACAAAAGATAAGCACGTAAGGCATTTACAACGCCGCCAAATCCAGGATTGACATTATTGGCAGCAATATCCGGCGGTCGCAGGGTTAATAGAAAACTTTATTTTCTTAGCTCCAGTTTAGGTGTCCGTGGGGTGACCAGACGATGGACAGAGATGGGACTTTGGAGAAAGAGGAAGGATTTTCTTAATAAATTTATAACCAACTTTGAAATAATTTGTATTCTATTTTGTAACGCAAATGTGTATACAAACGTATACACAGATGCTTACAAATTTATAAGTAGTTATTAGCTAATCCATAAGTTGCGGTTCTCATATAAATTAATCATGTAGACGCGAGCTAGTCTAACTACGAGCAATTTCACAAAATGAACAAACAAACAAGCGTGTCATTATACTTATTACACACTATGCAAAAAATATACTAAACGAAAAAATTAAGGGATCAAAAAAATATTCCAAATTTTTGGGCAATTTTCAACAGGCCGTAACTTCGAGAGAAATAGTCGTACAGGAAATAAAAAAAAAGAAAACGATTACTCAAAAACCGCGGAGGTTACAACATTTTAAAGTTCTAATCCAAAAACAAGACACTTGCAGCTACAATTTCCTTTTTTATATTTCCTGTATGACCATTTCTCTCGAAGTTACAGCCTGTTGAAAATTGCCCAAAAATTTTTAATGATTTTTTGATCCCTTAATTTTTTCGTTTAGTATATTTTTTGCATAAGAACCTATTTATATTTCGTTATAGCATGCATTTATATTCCGGTTTACAATCACAACGCTCTATAGTGCTACTAAGCAAATGAACCACTTTTTAAATTAGGTTACGTGTCACGGACAAGGTTACAAGTTTTTGCAGCTGTTTGGAAAACTAGGCACATCGTGGGAAAATGTAGTATGAACAAGAGATATTACGTTAGTAATTGTTGAAGGTTCTGTTCAAGCTTCAAACTTCATAGTCATTCATATTTTCGCCAACCTGATTTTGTTTGTCTTTTATTAATTTTTAAATTTCTAGTGATTATTAACAACACATACTGGAAATAATGTTTGATGCTAAATTAAATGTTTACATACTGGAAATACTTTAAACAGAAAATAATGTTTATTTATACTGACAACGAAAAAGGCTGCAGTCAATACAATGTTTGTCAAAAGACAAGTTAAAATTACGCTAAATATTACATTCAGTTGTTTCAGTTTTAGTTGAGTTTTTCTTCAACTAAAATACCAATTCGTCCTGTACCACCACAAAACTATGGTCACACTACAGCATCGTGCTGGGCTGGGATGCACCTGGCTTAGTCCACCGAGTGGGCTCAATATAACCCTCAGTTGACCACACTGGCTATCAAACATGGCTCCAGATTACTCTTCTTAACATTAGATATTGAATACACCGGAGAAATTGGTAATTATAAATCCTTAGCAAATAACGGAGAGAGGTAATTTCTTTTGCTTCTTTAGTTTTTCGTGTTTGAAGACTGTATTGAAAGATTTCGTGACCTTTTTACGAAGTGATATGGCGGAAAGTTAATCTTTTCTTTCTTATATCATGTATTATTCGATATTGTTGAAGAGATGGTAAATGAATCAACTTGATATGACAGGCTTGTAAGTATTATATGAAACTCGCTACGGGTAGTTACGTAAGATTTTAAGAGTAAGAATATAAAATCATTGCATTTTCTTAGAATAAAATTCAATTAGACTAAAATAATCTGATTAGGAAAATACCTCTGATTTTTATAATATATTCGGGCTTCCAAGGAAGGTATTGATTGAGATATCGTAAAACAATAAATAGTTTATTGATTCTTGAATTTTACTTGGTAGGTAGCGTATGATGATATAGAAAGACGAGATTTTTTTTTAAATTCGGTTTAAATATTGAAATCATTTGATTTTTTCGCAATTTTAGCAAAGTTTCTGTACAAAACATCGATATGTATGTACTAAAGTACTAAATGTAGCATTCAGAATATTGACTTTGTTCAAATGCTTTGCAGGGATATCCCTGCAAAGCAAGTTATATAGTGTCACTTTGACTTTCCTGCGGTGTAGGTTCGCTTCGTTTATTGACAGAGTGACGACGATATATCGGTTAATTCGAATCAGGACTTGTATCTGTAGTAGCGCTAGTTAATATTATTTGTTATTCAAGTAAAAAAATACATATTTACATCATATTACCACATAAAAATGTATTTCTTCATTTTCATATGACGTCATTTACCTCCATAGACTAACTACTATGCAGACATCGATTGCAAGTGGTAGGTAAAAATACATATGTATATGACTAAGACCAGACTTGATGAAGGCATTGGTTTTAAAAGTGTTTTAGTTTGATTAAATCCAATTTGATTTTGTTTAACAAAAATTTGGTGTTCATTCTTTTTAGTATATTCATCGTATATCTTCAACACCTTGCATATCAATCTTCATTGCGTATCTAGGCACCTGAGTTTGCTTGATGTATCCAAAGGCTCCGGACCTGATGGAATACCTCCGAGTTTTAAAAAATATACAGCAAAGTCAATAAGTAAACCCCTTTACATTATATTTAATAGGTGTCTGGATAGTGGTATATTCCCCAATGTTTGGAAGAGTGCTAACATAATCCCTGTACCTATACAAGAACGGCTCTAGGCAAAATATTGAAAACTACCACCCTATCTCAATACTAAATAGCCTATCAAAACTATTTGAAAAACTTGTACACCAAGCCTTGTATCCATACTTTAAACCAAAATCTTACCGGAACATCACGGCTTTGTTAAATCAAAATCGACCATTACTAATCTTATCATTTTT
This sequence comes from Euclidia mi, assembly GCA_944739405.2. NCBI lineage: Eukaryota > Metazoa > Arthropoda > Insecta > Lepidoptera > Erebidae > Euclidia > Euclidia mi. The sequence goes on along the minus strand of OX123196.2, from coordinate 57,983,732 downwards.
ACCAACTTTCTCTTTGAAAATATGGATAGTCAAACACAAACCGACGCTGTGTATACAGATTTCAAAAAAGCTTTTGATAGAGTCGACCATAAAATACTATTAGAAAATGTTTGCATACAACGGGATACGCGGCAATTTGCTACGCTGGCTTCAATCGTATATATCTAATCGTAACCAGACAGTAGTATGTAATGGATACAGCTCTGATACATTTTATGCTACATCAGGTATTCCACAGGGATCTATATTAGGCCCTTTGTTGTTTATACTATATATAAATGACATAGCCGACTGCTTCCATAGTAGCAGGTTCTTATTATACGCCGACGATTAAAAGGTTTTTAAATCTATTAAGTCACCTCATGATTGTGGTTTACTTCAGGATGACTTACGTAGATTATCAGCTTATTGTGATAATAATAAACTTAAGTTAAGTTTACCGAAATGTAAGATCATTAGTTTCACTAAAAACAAAAACATTATAGAGTACCCTTATTCCCTTTGTGATCAATTATTAGTGAAGGAATCTTGCATTAATGATCTTGGTATTCTGTTGGATCATAAACTACACCTTAACCTACACATAGACAAAATAACCACCAAAGCCCAGCAAATGCATAACCTAGTCATGAGAGCCTCATCAGACTTTAAGCGACCTGCTACTTTCCTCCAACTTTTTAATTCTTTACTTCGTCGATTTGTAGGCACGGGATAATTTTTTACGACACTTATTTTGTTTGGATCTGGTACCACACCCTTGGCAGACACATGTCCTAAATAAAGCAATTCTTTCTCTAAGAAGCTGCACTTCTGAGGATTTAATTTTAAGTTTACTTTGCGTAAGCGCTCAAATATATCCTGTAAATTACTAATATGCGTGGTTAAATTTCGGCTAAAACAGACAACGTCATCTTGGTATATTAAAAATTTTTCATAATTTAAGCCTGTTATGGCCATTGTCATCATCCTTGCAAAAGAACTCGGACTAGTTTTAAGTCCCATGGGCATCCGAGTCATTTGAAACTGTCCCGAACAAAATGCAGTGTACTTGCGACTGTTAGGAGCTAAACTGCCGTTGTAAAACCCTTGATGTAAATCTAAATGCGAGAAATATATACTGCTGGATAACGAATCTAATATTTCCGTAATATTTGGGAGTGGAAACTTATCATTCTGTATGTTATTATTCAATTTTCTGTAGTCAATCACTAATCTCCATTTTTAGGGTTCCGTAGTCCACAAGGAACCCTTATAGTTTCGTCAAGTCCGTCCGTCTGTCCGTCCGCAGCCTCGCTCAAAGACGCCTGGTGCTAGAAAGCTGATATTTGACATGGATATAGACATAAGACATTGCAACAAAACTGTAGAATAAAATTTAGGAAAATATTTTTTTAAGGGCCTCTACATATATAGTGGGGTTGAATTTTTGTATGGTTGAGTACCCCATCATGTGGGGTATCATTGGATAGGTTTAAAAAAAATATTATTAGTTTACTCAAATCATTTTTCGATCAAGTGATTGGTTTGTCAAATATCAAGCTTTGAAGTGAAAAAAATTGTTAGACTCAAGTGTCCCCCCCCTCTGCCGGCTAAACTATTAATTTGGAAGAGGTGAAAAAAATCACAAATGTAGTACATATAACGAATTTAAAAGGAAAACTATCACGGCTAAGTAGATATCACTAGTTTACGAGTAATCGTCGGTTAACTTATAAATACCTATTTCTGTGAGTTTACATTGGGCGCTCGCTTAATCTTAAAGATATACGTACTTTGGTATGTAATGTACTACGGTACTACGTATGTATAGTAGTAGAATATCTTGGAAACCACATTTTATGTTTACAATACATAACTGGATACATACCTAGTATTTTTCTAAACAAAACTAAGGTTCTTATAATAGTGTTATTAAAATTATTTTTTCAGCAAAATAAACAGTGGGATTTGTTGTACATTAAAACCCTTTGCAGCAAGTCATTATGGGCAACTCCGGAACCCTACATTGCGCGTGGCCCGACACGCACTTGGCCGGTTTTTTTATTTTCGTTATCAGATTTTTTAGGCACCAATAAGATAGGACTTGACCATTCACTTTGACAGGTTTCTATAATGACTTCTTTCAACATATTTTCTATTTGATTATTAATTTCGTTTTTTAATGAATGGGGTAACCTGTATGGTTTTGATATGGGCCTAACATCTTCTTTTAGCTTTATTGAATGTTGATAAATGTCTGTCGTGGACAATTTGTCGCCTTCCAAGTGATTTAAATTTAATTTCGAAATTAACTGTTTGACGCGCGTTGAATTATTCGAACACTTATTAAATGCACAAATATTGTAATGCGATGCACTTTGTGTATCGAGATTTAATTCTGATAAGGTTACGTCATGATCCGTGGAATTTAAAACGCGTATTGGTATTCTACCATTAACTGGTGACACTAAAGAACTTGCTACGAAAATTCTGTACGCTTCAATTTAATTTCAGACATTTTTATGTATGGAGATCTGCCATTTTATACGTTACAATAACTGCATGGATTGCTTAATGGCTTATGTCCATTTTCAATATTCGAACTATAGATAGATTTGTAAAATTTAGATTCGTGTTTGACATATTTTGTATGGAGCTTATGTCAAAAACGAATCAAAAATCTATAGATCTCTCTATAGTTCGAATATTGAATTTCGTAGTTAACCGGACGCTTCGCCAATAAGCACTGCGCTAAAAGTCGTGGGTCCCTAGAAAAATAAATACGATATCTATGCGTGGGTCCGATTCTCACACGAGACAACGCTTTATATAATCAAAAATATATCCTCGTGAGTTTGTGTTCTTTGTGTGTCGTTGATTGATACGCAGAGAAATACACAAAATGTATTTCTAGTGCGGCCGTTGTCTTTCTTAACACTTTCACGGACAGTAAACGAGACACAATTGAAGTTTTATTGTTATCACGCCTATAGGCGTTTACTGTCCGTGAAAGTGTTAATAAGAGATCTTTAAGAGATATCAAACAATATGAAATAGAGACTTCAGAAAACTAATGATGAATTAAACTCTCTCCCTTATCTTGAAGCTTGAAATTTGTCAACAGTATTTCTAGTATTTCTATTGAAGCTCTTATCTTGAAGCGAAGTTTATTAAAACAAGCTTCATGAAAGCGAAGTTTCTTTGAATAAATGGGAAAGGGGCGGGGCTGCAACTGCAAGTAGGATGGGCGGCGATGACATATTAAAGTAGCCGGGATTTAGCTAACATGGATTACAAATTGGGAAGAAACTCATGCTTAAAACGCAAATTAAATGTCTGGTTTCGAATTTAAACTAATGTTATTTTTTTTTCTAATTAACTCACGAATACACGATGTGCAAGTGTAATTTATGACATCATAAAGCACTAGCTTTGTCCCGCGTTATCGAGTAAAAAGATGTGCTATTATAATCTATAAGCTCTTTTACTGCAAAGTTTCATTAAAATTTAAGTTGGCCTTGCCTAAAAAGTAACAGATAATTATAAACATGAAGATAATTAAACTGCCTCCGTGGTCCAGTGGATAGCGTATGCGACTGCTGATTGGAGGTCCCGGGTTCAATTTCAAAAAAAAAAGTATTACTGGGTTTTTCCGAATTCGCAGTAGCAGCACGAAGTCTGGTGATGTGCCCGGTAACGGCAATAGGCTCGCCCCTATTACGTGGGATCTAAAAATTCATGGCGAAATGTGGGTGTAATATTACACCGCTGCCTACCCCTTCGAGGATACAGGCGTGAGTGTATAAAAAAAGAATTTAAAAATAGATAATTATGTTTACATTTTTCGATAAAAAGCATTTTAATGAGCAGATTCTTGAAGCGAATTTTATTGTTCGTGTTTGTTTATGCTTGACGCTATATAAGTACGCATTACTTAAGCATTAATTCATACTTAGCTTAAGCATTCTGTCTACAATATCTAAAAAAATATTTCATAGAAGATAAGAGTTACCACCTGCCTAGTCAAAGTTAAAGTCAAAATCCTTTATTCACTTAGGTCACAATTTAACTCAAAGACAGATAGATATACTTACATTACTATAGACCTTCAATATTAAAATACTCTTTTAATAATTTTAACTTATTTTAAATTTGGCTTATTTTCATAATATTTCGCAAGCTGTATAAAGATGATATGCAAAAGTTCAGGTTCCACCGAGATTTGAACTCGGATCGCTGGATTCAGAGTCCAGAGTGCTAGCCGTTACACCATCGAACCGGTGCGAGAAGAACCGAAACTCGTCACTACATTGAAGTTTGTTTATTGCACTTATAATTACACAGCAGTATGTTATATTTACAGTCAGTCAAGAAAGTATCTGGAAAGGATTATTTGTTGATAGTTCTAAATTCAAATTTAGTTCTTTTTGTTGTTGATAGATTGGCACAACTGTTTTCCATTTTTGCACGGAGTTTAAGTTGCATCTTTTATTTAAATTAAATATAGTGCTGCTTTTATTTATATCATGTTATATTTACAGTCAGTCAAAAAAGTATCGGGAAAGGATTATTTGTTGATGGTTCTAAATTCAAATTTAGTTTTTTTTGTTGTTGTTAGATTGGCACAACTGTTTTCCATTTTGGCGCGGAGTTTGAGTTGCATCTGTTTTTTAAATTAAATACAGTGCTGTTTTTAGTTATATCATAATATGATATAACTAAAAACAGCACTGTTATGTAGTGTGTAGGATTACGAATTTCATAATGGACAAAAACATCGAACACAGAGTTTGTCTTTAATTTTGCATTGCCAATGGAATTTCGTGTTCGGAGTCAATGAAAATGTTACAGAAGGCTTAAGGTGAGTCGACTTTATAAAAAACTCGTATTTATAAGTGGTACAAAGCGTTCAAAAGCGGTCGAGATGTGATGGAAAATCTGCCTCGCTCTGGTAGGCCATCAACGTTTGCAACTGAAGTTAACATCGCAAAAGTGAAGGAAACAGTGACTGAAAATCCCCATTCAACTTTGAGAGAGATAGCCGCCGAACTTTCTGTATCTCACGAGTCGATCCGTACCATTTTAACTAATCATTTGGGTATGAAACATGTTGCCGCTGGGCTGGTCCCAAAAGAATTTTGCACCACGATAGTTCGCCTTCGCACAAGGTCATCATTGTGAACGAATTTTTGACCAAACTCTACTCTCTACTCTCTACTCCAGCCGACTTCTTTCTTTTTCTTAAACTCAAATTACCACTTCGTGGCACCCGATTTCAATCGGTAGAAGACATAAAGGAGAAATCGCGGCGAAAACTGAACTCAATACCAGAAACAGCGTTTAAAAAATGTTTTAATGATTTGATTATTCGTTGGCGTAAGTGTATCGTTTCTGAAGGAGCATACTTTGAAGGTGGTAAAATAAATTTGCATGAGTAACAAATAGTTCGTGTATTATTGATCTTTTCCCGGTACTTTCTTGACAGAGTAGTATACCCATTGCCAATTATATGTATGTTACAGGTTTTACACAAACGGCGTCATGCGTTTAAAAACGCTGGCAATGCTGAAATATAATTCTAAAATAGGCGTTATTTCACCTTGAAGCCCGGAGTTCACATTCTAGTCTAACCAAGATTTGGCAGACGATTTAAAAAAGATCTAAGTTTTTTAACTAGCTACACTCTTAGATATTCAAAATATTCGTGAACAAAAACATTTAAAACTAACATCTCCGTTCTTGCAAGTAACCGATTTTTAAAAGTTTTTACTAACAATAAAAGGCTTCGTTGGTCAACTTACATTTTATCCTAGGTACCTACATTCCTAGAACTCAGCGCGAAAATAAAAATAAAACCCTAATAAAGCCCGCAATAACTGTCCCGTAAACTAGAATTATTTAATTGTCGAGGTATAGAAAATAATGGGCAATAGCTAGGAAAAAAAGTTTTTAGGTATGAATTAAGCAAAAGACATTTGATTCCTTCCAATTTGTAATCCAATTATTATGCTAAAGCCTGACTTCTTAAACTTTAAATGTTATCGCCCATCCTACTTGCAGTTGCATCGCCACCCCTTTCTCATTTATCCGAACGAACTTCGCATTCATAAAGCATGTTTTAATAAACTTCGCTCCACTGAGACACTATTCATAGAAATAATGTTGATAAATTCCAAGCTTCACGATTAGAATTTATCATCAGTATATCGAAATCTAAAATGATGTCATGTTGTCAGCTAGACTAAATAGTTTTCTGGTCGTGGTACACTGAAGAAGCTAGGCTTATGTTAGGTAGATTTATTTTTGTACATTTTTCGGTGGACGAACATGATAATTATATACTTTTTGTACTAGATATAATAACAAATGTGAATAAAACTAAGCGTAATTTTTGGTATCCTTGATAAAAAAAAAACGATCCTCACATTCATCATCAGCTAGGGTTGCCAGATTGAGAAATCAAAATTTCTGGACAATATTATAAAATATCTGGACATTAGGATTTTTGGCTGGACAAAAAAAACAGCACTATTATAATATGTAATGCTTATTTATAATTTCGTAAAACTTAGGTTTTATTGTTACCTACAACAAAACAGAGGAATCTTAATCAAACAGAATGAATGTGAAATCACTTTTCTCTGCCACATACATTTATTTAGCATTTCCCTTAGCCGCATTTATCATTTTAGAACCTTACTGTGTTTAGAAAAAAATAAAATTTAGTACAATTTTCTTCAAAGTTCAGTCAAATTGTTAACTCTGATTTAAGTAAATCAAATGACATGCGACCTTTAGCGTATAAATTGTTCAAAAGGCTAAATACTCTTTCGCAATAAGCATTGCTGATTGGTATGGACAGTACAAAACAAATCAGTTTATTCTTCTTCTTGACAAACGATAAATTATGGTCTCAAAAATATGAGACCATAATTTATCGTTTGTCAAGTTCTTTGGAACATGTTCATATATTTGGCGAAGACAACAATAATCCACATATAAACCATCGCTGTCAATATCTTGAGAAATATTCAATATTTCGGGCAATTCAAAAAGATCTTCCCAACTGAATGAATCGTCATTTTTTGGTTTGTTAAGCATCAAAATAGAAAGTTGTTAAAAATCGAATTGTCTGCAAAATCATATCTCTCTTCTAAATATTGTATTGAATTTTTCAGAAACTGTTCAGTTTCGCTTGTAAATTGGACTCTCTCACTCATTTTTTTAAAGATTTCTTTGTTTTTGCTGCCATAAAATTTATCTCTTAATCTATTCTTAAGGTGGCTCATTAGCTTTCGCATTATGTCGTCAATTTCCTTGATAGTGCACGAATCATTTTCTAAAGCTGTACTTTACTGTTAAATTAAATTCAGGCATGATATTGTGAATGAAATATATATAACCCTCTGAAATTCCTTCATGGAATGCAATGCTATTGATATCAGTCAAATCAGCTAAGGTCAATCATTTGGAAACGAATTGCCATATTTCTTTTCTGCAATAATCTTCCCCTTTTGTCAAAAAAACAGTAAACCAATCTGTCAATAGCAGGCAAGAGAGATAACCATCTTGTTGGCACGTGTCGGTGAAGGTTTTTATATTCGACACTTGCAAATGCAAAATATTCTTTTAATTTTTCGGTTTTTGGGCTAGAGGTAGCGCTGATGCATACGATTCATTTTAGCTGGACATTTTGCCCAAAACCGGGACACTGGACAACGTGTGAAATAGCTGGACAATCCAGCCAAGTCCAGCCAATCTTGCAACCCTATCATCAGCATTCTCCTAGCAGTATCCCAATTTCAACCTGGGGTCCGCTTACTAGTCCAACCGGATTTGCTGAATATTAGCTTTTCCGCAGAGCGACTGCCTGTCCGAGCTCTGCAACCCGAAGAGATAGCAATATTCCATGGTTTAGACTAATGTCAGTTTATTTAGAGGTTAATTTAACGAATATCAAAGATCTTCATGAGAACTGGGACCGACGGCTTAGCGTGCTCTCTGAGTCATGGGACAATCGATAATTAGACAATTCAATACGCACATAACTCCGAAAAGTCATTGGTGCGCGCCGTGGGTTTGAACCCGAAACCCTTTGCATGGCAGTCCGTTGGTATCTCCACTAGGCTACCGCTGCTGCCTTTTCTAAACTACCCTACTACACAGATTATGTAAACGTTTGTTTAATCAATAAAAGTTTCTAAGGTAATTTACCGCTTAGCTTCTGAAATACCATTATCCTTAATTCGCTACGCATAAACGGGTATCCGAAATATGTCGCTTTCATAATTAATAGACACAGCACAAGGCTAGCATAGAAAACATACTCCCTAAGGTAGGATGATTGATGACACGGACATTATCTTAAGATGTGTTGTGCTGACCCCCTAGCTGCCTTGATTGATGTTGTTTAATTTCGTAAGTAAGTCGTGATAGGTCAATGAATGGGCGTCCCTATTCTTAAGCCAGACTTGAATATGTTTAGCTTGTATGTAGAGCTAATCTGTCTAAAGCTTTTATTACCGCAAGTCACATAGAACTAATTATGTCATTACTAGTACTTGCTTTATGCTCTGTTTTGTACTCCCCTATTCCAATCTTTAACAGGTAATAATTCAATGCTTTAACATGATGATGTTTGAAAATTATTATGATAAGTTATTTTAAAAGTTGAACTTTAACTCGTGCTATAGGAATGAATCCTGTGTCGCGGAGGGCTTAACAGACACGCTAACAACAACACAAAGTACACTTGCACTTGAACCAACAATAGGGTTGTTTCCGAGCACTTTTAATAAAATGTCAAAAACAACCTTGGCCAAGGGTTTTGTATGAAATATGACGTTGTGATGTCATAGTGTTTTGCTGTCAAGTGGAATACTTACTTATTATCAATAAATTGACGATAAAAATGATAAATAAAGTTTTAACATTAATTGATTAATGAAACTACTATTATTTTGACATATTTCACTAGATAAAAATACTTGTATAATTTATTTCACTTGCAAGAAACTTCCCTATTTTTAGATCTAGATGACACAAAATTTTTAACTAGGTACGTGAGGAGCGCATCCACAACACTTGGCACAATGCTAAATGGCATAGTCGCAGATTAAATTGAGTGCACGGATGGCACAAAACGCTTAAGCGACCACCGCACCGCTTGACACTGCGTCGAGTGTTTTGGGTTCAATTCCCACTCGAGACAACACGTGTGATCCACAAACTCTTGTTTCGACTCTGTGTGCACTTTGTGTCTGTTCGATACAGGACGCATACCTACGGCAGGAGCTGACTTTAAAAAAATCCTGCTCCATTCGCCATGCGTGCAATATATCGTGTCATACCGTAACTAACACAGTGTTAATATTGCACAACAAAGCGAGTATGACGCAATCGTTTGGTGTTTAATTGTGTATATCGCAGTTTTCATTTCCTCCTACTGCCTATTGGCGGATAAGGCTCAAGATAGAACCTTCCGCGATTTATCACATAAGTGTTACGGTCTGCAATAATCTATTCGTATTACAAAATGAAGTCACCTTTTCCTCCCGTCCGCCTGTATGAACGTGAGAAACACAAAAACTGCCGAACGGACTTTTGTAGGGTTTTAATAATAGATAGTGTGATTTCTGAGGAAGATGTAGACGGAGCCGCGAGCGAAGTCTATTTTCTTATAAAAGAGAGTGAAAAGTCCTGTAAATTAAAAGTGAAGTAGCTATTTAGATAGTACTTTCTAATTGGCGATTGTAATGTGGCAAGAAAGTTACTGATCTCTGCGAACTGAGCTTGTTATTAACACTACTATCACTAAATTAAAAGGTAACAGAGCTTTTTAAATATTGTCACATGAATCTATTGTATTATGATGACGAAGGCTCAAACTCTGACGCCATCTAACGGGTACCGGTGATACTGCGAAGACACTATTGATCATCCCGAAACGCGCTAGTAAAAAAGGCACACGATCCCGATAGGTAAATATAAATTCTGTGACATCTATTGGACCGTGGTCAAGGGATCATGCCTCTAGTTAGAAGAAGAGACACATTTTCATTCAAAAGATGAATGTTTACTTTAGAGATAAGCTTATCTATCTCTAACTTCATAAAAACCTAGATACTTACGCCTGTAAACCAGGCCAACGATTTCAGTAATCGACCGCTGATAACTAAGTTGATTTCCTCTCCGGATATAGGTAACTTTGCTCTGCGCCCAGGGACAAATTTTTGATTGATGACAATTTGATTAACATCGATTTCATTTGTAATGGAGCACTTTTCTGATTAGCATTAAAAATGGCTCGAAAACGATTCATTTCCTGTAGGCTTGAAGTCTACGCCATTGTGATGGTAATGTGATTAGATTTTGTTCATTTATCACAGTGCAAAAGCATTTTGCTCAATTTTATTCTACGTTTAGTTGTGCGTATCTACCGGCTTTCATGCCTGGGTTTGCCTGGAAAGGTTTAATGTCTTGGAGTTTTATCGATCGCAAGTAGTCTCGGCAAAAAAATAAAAGAAAATAATTTAAAGATAACCATATAAGTAGGTACTTGGACATTCATGAAGTCCTCTTGTAAAATACCGTATCTAACATGTAGACGTATCTCTACAAACTAACCTAGCCAAACCTTGAATAATTCACCCTTAGAACATCGAACTCCCGACCCGTTCCATCGTAAACAACTGCAATATGTCATTAATATTATTTTAGATTGTTAAACGCTACACATTCCCTGAGGAATCCGCTTGTGAAGTTATATCACAAGTTAAATTGGCGTTGTTACTTATTCAATAGTGACAGCGGCGTCAAAATGGGGACATTTTAAAATGTGTTCGTTATAAGATCTTTTGTTTGGATAATGTATAATTTTCGTATCATATTTTTGTAATATACAAAAAGATTAAGATCATAAAGTTTCATAGATATAAATCATGTTAATCGATTTTAAACTTTCGCGATTTGGATACATCATACAAAATTATTTATCGAGTCAGTCAGTCCAAACCCAACTCCGGTGCAGGACGGTCGAAGCATCGGAAACAAATAGGTATACTTTTATATATAATAACTTAAATAAGTTAATTTTTCGCGATTAATTTTCGCTACATAGTTTTGTATGATAGATCATATTTTAGCAGTATTTACATACTTTTCCATTTGGTGATGGGTTAAAAATACTATGAGGTATTCCCATTTCTTTCCGAGGCTGTAGAAAATATATATAATCTGTGGAAAATACATGAAGCAAATAGCATCTTTGAGCAGAGCGCAAAACCACCATCAAGTCCTATTCCAAACCGTCTGGACTTCGTGATACAGTAAGCCAACTCCCCCTCTTGTGTCGCAATCCTATAGTGACACAAATTAAGAGAAGTCTATATCATACAAAATAACTTAGCGGGTCTTAAGCGCGCGTATTTTTTATGATGTATACAAATCGCAAAAGTTTAAAATCGATTAAGAGAGGTCTATATCCAGCAGTGGACTTTGAAAGGCTGTATGAGGAGATAAACTGGTTGTAATACCGCAACAGTCCAGCACCAAGTGCCTTTAGACCGACTAAGAATACAATAACAGAAAAATAATTAATCAAATTGACGTTGACATCAGGCATTACACAAATTAAAATTTTATTCTCTTAGATAAAGACAACTCATTTTAGGACTAAATCCTGTCTCGTGGGGGACTTTACAAACATACAACTAACGGACACAATGAACACCCAGACTCGAAACAACAAATTATGAATCACACAAAGTGTTGTCTCGTGTGGGGATCGAACCCACAACACTCGCGCAGTGTCAAGTGGCGAGGCGGCCACTTAAACCACTACGCCAGCCGTTCAGTCAAAATAATATACGCCACCGACTTTTGGTTATTTTTAATATTAATTTAGAATGTCGGCACACTGCCGTCAGTAGTCGGTACACTGCCGCTACGCCACCAGGTTGTTAAATTGGGCTTTGTAATCAAGCTGTACCTCGTTAATGATAGAAGTTGAACAACATGAATAACTTAAATGAAATCTTAATCAATATTATGTTACTGATTGAAAGCTGAAATATAATTGGTAAGTATCAGTAACATTAACCAAAATATTTCCTTTCTGCTGTCTTTTATTATGCGGTAATCATTTTCAGTATCAACTTTCAAATAATATTTCCAAGTTTTGTTGCCCGTTTCATTTGTAAGTTTTCATGTACTAGTCCAGTTTCTGATATGGTTTAGTTATTTATTTTATACTCACTGTTGCCACCTACGTGTTTTCGGTATCTCGAAAACAGCGACACATACCAGGTCAAATTAGCCTATATGTAGCTCTACAAAGTCCTTTATGTTTCAGTCTCATTAAAATCTGTTGAGTCATTCCAGAGATTACCCCGGACAAACAGAAAGACAGGGAGACAGACATTTAAAATTGGTTGTTTATGACTTGGTATTGTGTTACTAACTTTATGCACTTGAATACTGTACTTACAAGACTTTGCTCGAGTCAGTTATCGCCACCGCATGTTTCATCGCGATGAAAATAACCCTATAAAAACGGATAATATTTATATTATGCTAGCGATTCTTAATAGATGGATAGATAATTATTTATTGTGCAAATACACTGTTGGTTCAAATCTAATATAAATAACTTAAATGTGCATACTACTCTGTCAAGAAAGTACCGGGAAAAGATCAATAATACAAGAACTGTTTGTTATTCATCCAAATTTATTTTATCACCTTCAAAGTACGCTCCTTTAGAAACGATACACACACTACGCCAACTAATAATACAATTATCAAAACGTTTTTTAAACGCAGTTCAGTTCTCGCCGTGAATTCTCCTTTATGTCTTCTACCGATTCAAAACGTGTGCCACGAAGTGGTAATTTGAGTTTAGGAAAAAGAAAGAACTCGGCTGAAGCCATATCTGGTGAATATGGTGGTTGCTGCATGGGATTTGTTGAGGATTTGGTCAAAAATTGTTCACATGGCCTTGTGCTAGCCTTGTGCGAAGGCACATTATCGTGGTGCAAAATCCAAGAATTTTCTTTCCACAATCTGGCATTTTTTGTCGAATTTGCTCTCTTAACCCTTTCCTAGCGAATATACGAAAAATAAGTAAAAATAAAGTTCTATGATTATCTATACATAAGCGGTAGTAATGGAAACTAAATTATTTTTTTCAGTTTTTTTATTATATCTAGGTACTATTTTTATGACCTGGACTTACAAGTACCGTCAGAAACTTTGGGTCGCAAAATTACTAATAAAATATAAACACTGAGACCTTATTTTTGGATTCAATTAACCTCCTCACTGAAAATGTACTTCCCACAGAACATAAAACAAAAAAAAATATTGCGAGTTAAATATCCACGTCGGGTGAAATTAAAACTAGTAGTGGCATCTGTTGAAGATTGTTTTAGTAGTAGAAAAATATTTGACAGTTCTAATGAATATCAGTTTTGCCAAAATGGCTTCCAGATCCAGACGTATCGAGCCACGCTAGGGCATTGGTAAGTTGAATCTCTTTCAATCTTATGAAAATATTGCTATTTCTATCAATACGTATTCAAATCACGTTATCAAATAGTAGATTTAGATTGATTTGTCGATATTTACGCGAATTCCGCCATGAATTTATTTTCACTGGGAGATAATGGTTTATGTCCTGTATATAGGCACCTGTAAGGGAATTTTGTAAATAATATTTTATTTGCTGTTTGTTTTAGCCATTTTTGGCGATAAAGTCCTATCGTTACTAGAAGAATCTGATGTCGATTTTAGCAGCGACGACGATCACGAAGATCCCACATATAAAGAACCCACGGGTAATAGCTACACAAGAACGTCGAGGGTATGATTCTAGTGATTCTTCTATAAATTCAGACTCTCATGATGTTGTCGAGCCGCCATCGCCGACTTTATCGAGAGATTCTATAATAGGTACGCCAGGCTACTGGCTCTGGTTTATGCCGAGGAAGATCTCGTCGCCCTCGAAGGGCAGGTCAGCCAACCTATAGAAAACAGTCTCAATCTCAAACTGATGTTGTGGAATTGAGTTCGAAGAACTTTTACCAAAGCACAAACTGCTATAGTTCCTGCACCAACTAAAGCAATTCGTCAAAAGAAAACTGATCACATGCCACAACACAGTTCAAAGCAAAATAGATGCCAAAATGAGGGTTGTTATAAAAAGACTACAATTATATGCTCAAAATGTGCTGTGTATAAATTATGTTTCACGGTTCACAGATACTGTTTTGAAGCTTTTCATAAGTTTAGTTATTTTCAGAGGTTTTTTTTTACTTTTATTTCTACGCAAGTGGCGTCAATTTTTTTGTTTGTAAGCTAGAGAGGTTTCTACATATAATTGATAGTGAATGACTGACCTATTGAGACTGATTTTATATCTTAATATATAAAATCCTTGCGTTACTGACTGACTGACAGACACGCTACAGCCGAAACTATTGGGCGCAGGAAGCTGAAATTTAGCATGTATGTTCCTTGGGGATCATAGAGGTGCACTAAGAAGGGATTTCCCGAAATTCCCACGGAATCGGCCAAAACGGATAAATTAAGAAAAATGCATGCTTAGCTGCTGGCGTCCTCTAGTATCTTATAAGAAAGAACCTGCCTTACTGTACCTTATTAATTAATAAAGAAAGAAGTTTAAGTTTAAAAGTTTATATAATATGTCTAAATTTCAATAAAACATTAATTAAATTATGGGCTTGTCTTATTTTATAAAACAATAAAATACTCACGTTAGCTGTAACTGTCTTGTATGCAGAACATAAAATAGTTCTGAAAATAAAAGTAGCCTGCGTCTGTCCTAGTGGCAGGACATAAGGAAAAACCATTGGTAGTGGGGATAGATTTTTTTCAGTTAAAAAGTAACGCCTAAACAGCTCAAATCCTGAATATGAATTGAATCTGACATAAATAGTGTTTCAAGTAGTGAGGAGGTTAATAATAAAATTAAAAATAAATTAAATATCGGTTTCGTGATATTCTGCAAAACAATTCCTTTATTCATTTACGCATAAAAATAATATTGCAATGTGAACATTTTGAGTGAGGCTTTGACTGCACTTTCTTCGTACTGCACACTTCACAACTCCCTCTGTTTGACTCAAATGTAGGCCAATAAGCAACGTTTTCCTATACCAACATCTTTCAATGTTAAGAAGCCAGTTTTGGGCCTCTTAGATGACCCAGGGCTAGATAAAGCGTCTCTTGACAACTTCTTGATCTTGTTATCTTTGATGGTCTTCGTAGACATCAACCCTTGCACAATGGATCTCCTAAAGTCTTTCACAGGTAGGTTTCACGGGTTTTTCCAATATGAGTCCATGTATTACGTATGCATTTAAAAATAAAGTTATCAAGAATACCCCAAAACAACCTGTGCCACCATTTTGGGGACTTACTGTCCATGCAGTACAATGCTCTCAATCTTCAGCTGTTGATACAGCTAAAGATTGAGAGAAGAGAAGATTGACAAGCTGTATCAACACCCCCATGAAAGAGTTGTAGTCTTTGATGGCCTTTGGACAGGTGATGGTAGATTTAGACTCATTTTTTTCTTTGCGTGATACTGTATCTTCATCATTGCCATGTAAATTAGAAGCCAAATGAACAATTTTGTTGTCCTCCCATTTATAATAGGTATGCAATATTCAAATTTGAAATCTATAGTCATATTATTGGCTACACTTCAGTTGAGAGTCAGCTACCAGGTTATTGGGAATGCCCTTACTTTACTTCCAGAGGCAATAAGTTCACATGGACTATATTGGAAAAAGTACCCGTGAAAGACTTTAGGAGATCCATGCGCAAGGGTTGATGTATATAAAGACCATCAAAGATAACAAGAGGAAGAAGTTTTCAATAGACTCTTGGCCTAGCCTTTTGCCATCTAAGAGGCCCAAAACTGGCTTCTTAACATTGAAAGATGTTCGTTTAGGAAACCGTTGCTTACATTGGCCTACATTTGAGCCAAATAGAGGGAGGTGTGATGTGTGCAGTACGAAGAAAGTGCAGTCAAAGCCACACTCAAAATGTTCACATTGCAATATATCTTTTTGTGCGTAAATAAAAAAAAATGTTTTGCAGGATACTACGAAGCCGATATTTGATTCATTTTTAATTTTATTACTAATTGAAGGCAAAAATAAGTACTCAATGGTCATATTTTATTAGTCATTTTGCGACCCAAAGTTTCTGACGGTACTTATAAGTCTTGTATATTTTTACCCTTATTTTAGCACTAAAATTGAAAATTATTATCAAAAACCAAATTCATTATTCAGTTAAAACTATAATCTAAGGTAATAAAATAAAACAATTTTTTCAAACAAATTTCATTTCATTTCATTTAATTTCATTTCATTTCATTTCATTTCATTTCATTCATTCATTTCATTTCATTTAAATCCGAAACAGGTGGAAAATTTAAAGTGTCACTGCTGTGGCTGGCGGTAAATAGTCAAAATTGAAATAAATCCCTGTGATTGGCTAGCGTAATAGTACTCAAAAGAATCGTCAGTATCAAATACGTAATTCGCGATCGTATTGTAGAAATAATTGACGGGAAATCAGCCGGTACAAATTAGTACCGTCAGTTAGGAAAGGGTTAAACGCCGCATAACGTTCAAATAATATTCCTTATTTATCGATTAACCTTCCGGCAAGAATTCCGAGTGCACAACACCGCGATAGTCAAAGAAAACACTCAACATGACTTTGACTTTTAAACGAGTTTGGCGTGGTTTGATGCTTTTGTCCATTATGAAATTCACAATACACACTAAATATGATATAACTAAAACCAGTACTGTATATAATATAAATAACAGATGCAACTCAAACTCCGCGCCAAAATGGAAAACAATTGTGCTAATCTAACAAAAACAAAAAAAGAAACAAATAATTGAATTTAGAACCATATACAAATAATCCATTCCCGATACATTTTTGACTGAATGTATATGCAATAGCAATGGCACAAGGGTGGATTTATCGCAAAATGCGATTTCTTCCAGGCAACCTTAGGATGGACGGACTGAAAAAGACAAAGAGTTTTGATGTGTAGTGATTACTTGTGTTTGAACACGAATAACTATTTTAATACCATATCCATAGGTACGTAGTTATACATACACACATAAGGCAGGTATGCATATACCTATACATAAAATCCGTCCGTGTGGTGACGGATTAAGAATACGGAATGTCACCACCCCATATCATCCCATGGGTGTCGTAAGAGCCGACAGAGGGAGCACATTATGCAGAGAACAGCACTGTAAGGGATACAAACCCTTCACCAACCCGTTTGGCCAGCGTGGTGTAGTAGGCCAATACCTCCTTTCAAAGGAGAGGCCTAGTCCAGCAGTGGACTGTTAAAGGCTGATGATACATATAAATGAATATAACAGAGACAAACGTTTGCTAACTTTCAAAGAAGAATGTAACATCTTTTCATAACTATCACGATAGGTACCTACCCCAACAGGTGTTGAACCTATTAAACTAAGACTACAGAACAAAAGGCAGACGGAGCGCGCGGAACACTTGCGTGAGGCCACTAAAGCAAATACAAAATTGAAAAGCGAATACAAACTCGGCTCAGGCGCTGCTAAGCATCGCACAGTTCACACGCCACGGTCAATCCAGCTTTTAAATTCATAAAATGCCGTCTTGCGTTTTTAAACATTGTAAAAGTTGTTTCCAAAAGCAAAAACGGGAAGATGGAATATATTTTTACAGATAACTATGGATTATTTGACTGTTTTATAATATTATTTCGATAAAATTCGTATTTCTGCAGAAAATATGTAAGTGTTACCAGTTTACCTCGACACCGTTTTCCCTGAATTAGGGAAAATGCACTTGTCAATTGATTATGTAGGTAATAATTATTATTGTCATGTTAATGAAAAATACATTAACGTATTGTAAAAGTATATACTCTAATGGATTCTTAAATTTATTATACAATGGAATTTATTTACATACATAAAAAATAAATATGTACAAAAAAGGGGAGGGTAAAATACAAAGTACATATTTACAAGACAGGTTTAGGCGTCGTAGAATTCCTCCGCATCGCTGTCTACTGGTAACGTGCCCAGAAGGCTGGCAGCATTGCCACGCTGGATGGCATTGCTGATACGCTGGCCAAAATACAGCCCAGCCTTCTGGTCACGTGAAGCGTCGATTAGTCGTTTGGCGATTTCTCTGTACAACGTACGAGCGCTCGGACCCCATGGACCAAGCGTCTCCACCCCAAACGGCTCAAATACGTAATTGCCTATTAAATTACCGTATTTTCGCCGCTTGAGGGATTCTGCGCTTGCAGCAGCAGCGCCGGCACAGCTGGCTGTACTTGGAAGATGTGATGGCGCTAGGGTATCTACGCACGTTGCGTCCCATACCAAAGGCCTACCCAACTTCCAAGGCAACAATGACATACCATCGGGCCTCTTCCCATCGTCGCGTGCCAAACCATTGGGTTCAAGTACGGCTGGTACTCCGGCGTTGACAAGAGTGTAAAAGTGTAGAGTGTTGTAAAAGTATATTGTAGATTATCTTTTTTCTTATAAATATAGTAATAGAATTTCCATTAGTATATACATTGTTTTGAGTTCGATCCCCATATACTATACACTTTGACCTTTGTCACAGAATAAATCTTTGTACCGTTCTTATGGCATAGGGAATAAGTATCAAAATCGTACTGCAACTGTTAGCTTGACTTGGCGCCGTGTGTACATTACGTACAGAAACAGAAAGTATTGATTGCAGCCATTATTTATTTTTAGTTGCATTTTTTTTTGTTATGATTTAATTCAATTCAATTCAATTCAATTCAATTCACTTTATTTGCATAATATGGGTTTGACAATAGGTATTACAGATTTTAATGGTATCACCATATTCAGCCTTTCAGCATGCAAAATTTTACAAAGTATTGAGACTACCTAATGAAAATTTAATAATAAAATTATTTCATTACAATAGATTATACATTAACAATAAAACATTACATACTCAGTCAATCTAAATTATCAATAAATAGGCAGTAATTAAAAAATGTCAACATTTAAATTAAATAGAATTCAATATTGGTATTATATAATATTGGTAAAACATAATATTAAATATTCTTATCATGGAAAAATTCTGTTAGTGAATAATAAGCTTTTGTTAGAAGTAAGTCTTTTAAATTCCTTTTAAATACAATCATATTACTTTCATTTCTTATAGCTAATGGTATTTTGTTGTATAACTTGGGTCCCATGCATAAAACACTCTTATGTACAAGAGCAGTTTTTGAGGGCCGAACACATAATTTATCGGCATTCCGTGATCTTTTGCGTTGCTCTAATGAAGAAAGGTTTGATTTAATAAATAAAACCGTCTCCAAAATATAAATACAAGTGAGTGTTAAAATTTTTAATGCTTTAAAATGAGGAACGCAAGTATCGGTTTGGTCTAAGCCACAAATCGCTCGCACACATCGCTTCTGCGCTCTGAATACAGACTCTACACTAGTGGAGTTGCCCCAAAACATTACTCCGTATCGAAGGATGGATGATACGTATCCATGGTATGCCGTTAACACTGTTGAAGTATCAACGACTTTACTAAGATTACGCAATGCATATGAGTAACTGTTCAACTTATTACTTACAAATTCTATGTGTTGTTTCCATGTCATTTTACCATCAATACATAAACCTAAAAACTTTGTCGATTCTACTTCTTCAATTATGTTACTTTTATATGGTAAATTGAGATTAATGTCATGTGGTGTTTGTCTTTGTTTGAAATTCATAATTTTTGTTTTTGTCAAATTAATTTTAAGATTATTATTAGTCAGCCAATCAATTGTATTATCTAATGTCAAATTTATATTACTAATTAATTCATTATTGCAGTATTTGTGAAATAAAATAGTACTATCATCAGCAAACAAAATCATGGGATTATCTGTTATAGTTGGGATGTCATTTATATATGTCAAAAATAATAATGGGCCTAGTACGCTGCCCTGTGGCACGCCGCATTGCACATGTTTTAAGCTTGAAGTATACGCATTGAGAGTTTTCGACCTTTGACAGAATTTAGAGATTTCTGTTTTCTGCTGTCTGTTAGTAAGGTATGTTTTGATTAAATTATAGACATTGCCTCTGATGCCATAAGCATACAACTTCTCTAAAAGTAAATCGTGCCTAACATGGTCGAAGGCTTTTGTTAAATCCATGAATAATGCAGCTGTAGGAGATCGCTTATCCATATTAGATAACACGTGTTCACAAAACTGATAAATGGCAAAATTAATTGACCTATTTTTTCTAAATCCCATTTGCTCTTGTGTAAAAAGATTATTATTTTCAAGGTAATTATATAACCTGCTGTAGATAACTTTTTCGAAAATCTTAGCAAATATAGGTAGTAATGCAATAGGTCTGTAGTTATTTATGTCATCTTTGCTGCCTTTTTTATGGAGCGGTTTTATAATCGATATCTTTAGCCTATCTGGGAATATACCGGTTTCTATCGATTTATTTATTATATGCGATAGTACAGGAGCTATTATATGACCAGACCTTTTTATGATATTAGTACTGATTCCATCGTATCCTACACTTTTGGTAGTTTTTAGTGAAGTGATAACTTTATATATTTCTTCAGTACATGTCGGTAGCATGAATAGCGATTTGCATGTATATGAAGGACACTTATTATTGATATTACAATTTTTTGATGTCGTAGAATGGTGGTCAATAATAATAATAATGAATCATAATATTCATAATTTGTTGTGTGAATGACAAAATGTTTTTAGGTAATTAATATTTAGGACGCAAGCCTATTGCAATTAACCAAACATTTCCAGATACTATACTGAGAATTTCTAAACAAAAAATAAACAACATATTCGCCGATCTAAGATCTGAACCTCATGATTGGTATTCGTAAATATATGTAGTTGGTATTATATAAGTATTTCTTCTGGATCGAGGCTATGAATCACCAAACATAATCTATTTATTTCTCAATTTACGAATAAAATTAGTTTAAACTTAACTCGGTAAGTACCTACATTTAAGAAATGTATTTATAAAAGCATACTTTAATGGTATCTTTTATTTGAATAATTTTCACAACAGCATTACATATTTAAAGCATTAATTAAATCCATGGTAAATTTGTCAAAACCGCAAACGAATATAAAATATTACCTATGTAATATTATTATATTCGTTTGCAAAAACTATATGTAAAATAGTGGGAGATTATTCATAATCTGGAAACTTTACACACACATAGACGCGCGTGTCCGTACAGTGCCAGTCGCCAAATGTCACGCACACATAGCTGTCAACGTGCCTCACTTAGTTGGACGAATGCGCTACATCTGGTTCTTGTTTGTTAAATCTGTGCTATTAAAATACATTGTCAAATATATATAATATGTTTGTGTTAATGTATTTTAATAGGTACAACACCTGTTGGGGTAGGTACCTATCGTGATAGTTATGAAAATATGTTACATTCTTCTTTGAAAGTTAATAATATAATATATAATATATATTTGACAATGTATTTTAATAGGTACAACACCTGTTGGGGTAGGTACCTATCGTGATAGTTATATTAAACCTTATTCTTTAAGTTCTTAGATTGAATATAGATCATCTCAAATATTGAAAGGAGCAACTTTTGCCACCTATTTTACTTTATCAGTACATGGCTTTGTATTGGTTTTAATATTGTACATGAACGCTTGGTGGTGGTAAAATTATATTTAAAAAGGTGAAAGTCCGATTTCTGTAACGGCATTTTTATTTTCTTGAGTGGGGTCCAGTGATTTTCCTACAATCTAGGTTTTTATGGTATTTCGAGAATTGACCATGTGCCTTTGTTTCTAGTAGCAGATATTTCTCCTTTTTTGCAAGCGCCATAATCACGCATGTGCTACAGAGCGTTTCTATTACAGATGTGTAAAATACACATTGAAATAAATACACTCTAAATGTTTTACTACCTAGCTGTTTAAATATGTGTCGAAGTTTTGTAGATCCCTCGGAGGGCTCCAATATGGCCTAAGGATTCTTGCTCTAAGACAAGAACTGGATCGACAGCTTTACGTGCACTCCAAACAATGGCGTCATTGTCGCGACTCATATGAAGCAGTACATTGCCTCGCTTCACGTCTGGGAATGAATGAGTCGTTCATACAAGCACATCCAGATTTGCATGAACTACCCATGACTAGAATCGAATGCACGCGAACCGCGCGAGGTGAGAAAAAAATGGCGCGACTTAAGTCACATGCGCCATTTCTTTCTCTCGTCACGTCATGTGACACAGACGATAGTAACGTACATACAAAGTCGATACATCGTTCTTAATGAACGATGTATCGATGTTTTCTTGTAGTTCAACATCGATGTTTTAACATCGATGATTATGAACGATACCTCGATGTTTTAAAACATCGATGTATCGTTTGCATCCCTAGTTCTACGAGCACAAATAGTGGGATAGGATACCTAGAGTATAAATATTTATTATTAGGTACGTGGTCAAGTAGGTAGATAGACGATGAATAAATATTATAGTAGCAGCGGCAAGTCGACAACCCTAGCGCACCGCTCCGCGCCAAACAGCGACAGCGTTATGTGTTAGAAAAGAGCGGGAACAGTTAGGTCAATAGCGCGTTAGGTACTGAATGCTCATGCGAGCTGAATTGCACTTTCTTGCTTAGTAGCAAGAGTCGCCATTTCTTTAAATTGGTTTGCGAAGTGGTGCTTCTGTTCGTAAGAACTATCTATTCTGTGGCGGCACGTCGCGGTATGCCACGCACGGCGTCATGCAGTGTGCTGCGACGTAATCAGTAGGTAAATAAGTTCCTGAATTCACCGTTAGTAAATCTTGTTCTCATAAATAATGTATCTAGAATTGTTTTCTCTTCGACATATCAGTTTGCATTTGTCGTTCTTCATCTTCAGCAAGAAGTGTTATTGATACTAAATTCCAGTCAATTGGACGCCTCGGTATGACACGGCACGTCACGGCATGCCGCGACGTGCCGAAGCGTCCTTCAGTCGGCGCCGGCCATAAGTAGCAGAAAGCTTCAAATTATCTCTTCACTAGATGAGCGCGCCGTTACACCCGCGTTATTTAGGGCTACTGCTCAGCTCTTGTGGCTCATAGCGTGATGTTATGAAGCCTATAATGGGCTATCTAACACCGAAACAAGAATTTTTCAAATCGGTCCAGTAATTTTAGCGCGTTCAACCAACCAAACAAACAAACTCTTCAGCTTGATATATTAGTACTAGAGGACGCCAGCAGCTACGCCTGCAATTTTTGTTAAATTTACCCATTTTGGACGATCCCGTGGGAATTTCGGGCAATCCCTTCTAAGTGCACCCCTACGGTCCCCAAGGAACATGCATGCCAAATTTCAGCTTCCTGCGCCCAATAGTTTCGGCTGTAGCGTGTCTGTCAGTCAGTCAGTAACGCAAGGATTTTATATATTAAGATTACTTAAAGGGACATTATCGCTAATGAGTTTACATACATACATAACGTCAAGCCTTTAATCCCCGAAGGGGTAGGCAGAGGTGTATTTCTACAAATCTACACCCACTTTTCGCCAGATATACTTTAGTCCCACGCAATAAGGGGCGAGCCTATTGCCGTACCGGGCACATTTCCAGACTCCGTGCTGCTACTGAGAATTTCGTGACAGAAAAACCCAATAACACTGCCCGACCCAGGAATCGAAGCCGAGACCTCCCGATATCATGCGCACATTTATGCCGCGAGACCAACGAGGCAGTCGTATAGGGTTTGTTGTCGAGAATGTCGAGTTTTCCGTCTCTACGCAAAGATGGTATTTGCATCGTGTTATCCCTTAGTCGCCTCTTCCGTCACCCACCACGGGAAGATAGGGGGTGGTGACACTTGTATTCTATGCCGTCAACCACACGGCAAAATGAGTTTATTAATTTAATAATGTTGCATAATTAAATACACTTTGTTAAACATGCAGGATCCTTTTACTAATGCCGACATAACTATATCGCGTTATTATTTGAGAATAAAAGATAAAATACCATAAATTTGTCACGAGTTCACGACGTCACTTAGCTTATCGTGTTCCATATATTTTCCCTTATAATACTTTATTTTTATTGATCGTGATAATCCATTATCCAGCAGCGTTGCGTATGAGAATTGACCATCTCACTACAAACTCAAAAGGGGCAGATGGGAATAAACAGATGAAACTATAACACATAAATACGTGCCATCGACCACCAGGGTGGCTGGGTGGCAGACTCCACTTTATAAACCAATCTGTGCCAACCGCCACGCCACCGTGCACCGGGGTGGCGGATTCGGGGGTGGCCGATGGGAATTAACCCGTTAGGTACGGCATGGGTTACACCAGCCGTGGTGATGAGGTGACTGATGACCTGCAACGCTCTTTGAATTCGAACCAGCAGGTCCTCTGAGATTAGCGCGTTCAAGCAAAATACAAACAGTGAAAAACAAAATGTTTTAAAAGCAGACAAGAAACAAGGACCTAAGTATGTAGATATGTATGGTAGTATGTAGTAGATATGTAGATACTTAGGGTTAGCGCACACCGAACTGCAAAATGCTCGCAAATGGTTGAGCAAACTTTTGATTGCTCGACCATGCAGGGTTTTAATTAAACTGGGTTCAAAACGCTGGACTAACTGATCAACCTTTCTTCGTCCATGATTTTCAATCCAACTGACGCCGGCCGCGCCGTAAGTAGTAAACGCACGGCTACAGTCTTCTCGCTGTGGCATACTGACTACTGAGCATAGATTATACAGATATACTAGCTACTGAGCGTGGGCGACGCGCGGCAGCGGCTCGAGCACGCTCGCGCATGTAGAACGCATACATACGTACTCGAACATTTATGTACCTACTTGAAAGTTCGAGTATCAAGTTTGTTCGTGTATTCAATTTTGAAATGTATGGAATTACCATAAGATTAATTTTTCAATGATTTCACAAAATGTTCTGCTCTGCTCTCCTCTTGGTGTGCGCTGACGCTTATTACGAAAGTCTGAAAGTACCTATTTGTTAATAAAATATCTATGTGCTGAACGTTTTCAAAATGTTTATAATTTTATTAAAGATAATATTCATGACATTAGGTACATGTATTTCCCTGACCTGCTGTTTTCTACCTGGCATGTTGCCAAACGTTGGACCAAACAATTTAGAGTACCTATTCGGACAGAAAACCCAATAACATTTAGCCCGCCCTGGGAATCGAACTTTGAAATTAAATTTGAGGGATTGCATTTGGGTTGTGAGGGCTTGACTCAGGTAAAGGAAGGATTCAGTCGGGTAAAATCTAAAAAGCCTATATTATATAGCCTAAAATTCTGCATTGTTGTAATTGTAATAACTAATTAACTCATTTTTTTTAAGGAAGGCTGTACTCTTAACACTAGAGTATGAGAGTATATTACTAATAACTAAGCTGAGCATTATTACTTTATTCTAGGACATTAACAAAAATGCGTCAGAATCTGGAAGCATACTATAACGCGCAGTGTAGTGAAATTCAATTGTCTTCCATAAGCGATTACATACTAACACTATTCTCCAGTTACTGAGTATGATACACTGATACCACAGTATATATTATATGACATACAATAGTTTGACACCTTTGATCTCGTAGAAAAAGCCGATAACGTCTAGGTCTAGACAAGGGTAAGGAGAGCTAATAGGACTGCCACATGTAAAAAATACCAATTTATTCAAACACCGTCTATTTGTTTTAAAAAATTATTACAATTGCTACGCTACATACATGAATATTATAGTGTAAATCACTTATTTATTATATTACAATAATTAACAAAAAATAATTATTACAAAACAGTTTGCATTTTCTCGTGTGGTGAGTTGGTGACAGCTTTGCATACCAAGTGTCAGTCTTCAGCACCTATTTCATCCAGCAGGTGTCGTGGGAGGCGGTTAAGGATATGAAGCATTTTTCAGATATCGTTATCGTAAAACTGGATATACTCGATATCGTATGCGTCTGCTGATCGGAGGTCCCGGGTTCGATTCCCAGGTCGGGCAAAAGTTTTACCTAGGTGCTGGGTTTTTTCGAATTCTCAGTAGCAGCACGGAGTCTGGTGATGTGCCCGGTAACGGTAATAGGCTCGTTCCCTATTACGTGGGACCTAACATTCATAGCGAAATGTGGGTGTAATATTACACCTCTGCCTACCCCTTCGGGGATATACAGGCGTGAGTTTATAAAAAAGAATATCGTACAAACCAAGTCAAAATAAAGCGATTGACATAGCGGTCGTTTAATGGATGGGTAACCATGGGATCAGCTTGCAAAGCCTATGTTATCGATGTGAAGTATTTTGCAGATATTTTTCGTGGAAACTACGTTAAGGTGAAGCAATAGACATCACGGTCATTTTATGGATGGGTGACCGGGCTATGAAGTCACGGAGAACATGTGTGGGGTTTATAATTATTATAAAAGGGGGCCAAAAATATGGTTATTTTTGAGCTAGGATGCGCCGTTACCAAGATGAATAATAATATCGCACCTCCGGTGCAAAACTGTCACTTATGCAGTTTTTTTAAAAATTGACCTGGTTATGAGGAAATGTTCCTAATGTAATTTCTTACTTGGTGTGTTATGGTCACTTGTGTAGTTCGTATACTTTCCGCGTGAGAGACTTGTGTCGTTGTGGTTTTGGTGCGAATCTAGCCGGCTCTTGGGGAAACGAACGTTTGTTTGGTCAGTTGTGCTGCGGCTCCCCTGGGCTCCCCGCAGGAGTATCAGTCTCCAGGAGCTACAACGTCAATAAGACAATTGTGACAATTAATTTTTATGTTTTTGGAGCTATAACAACACAAGTTACTACGTAGTGACGTGCTTTCCCCAGTCCAATATTTTATGGTATAAACTTTACGTCGATTTACAATAATTGTGACGATGTTCCTCCGGAATATTTTGTAAAATAGTATCTAATGACGTTATTGCTTCAAGATGCATACAATAATTATTTTCGCGAGTAAAGAATAAATGGTTATTCTATGTATATTATGAATGTATTTACAAAAAAATGTATACATGTATGTTTATCCATTGTCTAGAACCTACCTATAATACAGCATTTATGATAGTTTTATGGATGAATTCTGCTTGCTTTATAAGCTCTGCTTTCCAGACAAGATTATTATTATGAGAACCAATAAAAATACTAAATGGATATCTCGTGGTATAAAGCTGTGCAGTAAAAAACAACGGCTATTACTTTGGAACTACCGCCTTAAACCAACTCCAAAAAATTAATTAGAATTTGAAAATTACATCACACTATATAAAAAGATTATGAGATTAACACAAAAAGCATAAAATAACAGTTATATAAGATCTTCTCAGAATAAAGCTAAAGCTACCTGGAAAATAATCAATAAATTTAAGCAAAGTTTTCCACAAGATCAAATGTTGACCGTAAGATAAAATGATTCAATGGTTACCAACCCCAAGGACATTGCAGATGAATTTAACAATTATTTCATTGATGACATTGAAAATAATATTAAAACTGGCATGCATGCTGATAATGATACTATTAATAATACTATGACATTACAACCTTACAATAATTTGACATTACAATCTCTTTTTCTTTTACCGGTTTTAAATTGTCATTTTGCGTGTAATAAATGGCCTAAAAAATACAACAACTACTGGTTATGATGGTGTCTGTACCAAGGTTATTAAATATGTTAAAGATATAATCGCACCACCATTGACGCACATTATTAATTTAAGCATTACGGAAGGTGTATATCCAGAGAGTTTAAAAAAGGTAATTGTAAAGCCTCTTTATAAAAAGAATGACAAAACAGATACAAGGAACTACAGACCCATTGCTAAAATTCCAATATTCTCGAAAAATTTTGAGAAAATAATTTATAATTCTATATATAGTTTCTTTGATAAACATGCATTATTTTGTAAACAATTAACATGGCTATATTTGATCTACTATTAAGTGTTATGAATGCCGTTGATAAGAAAACACCTGTTTGCGCTATATACACAGATATGACGAAAGCATTTGATTATGTACATCACAACACATTGCTCAGAAAACTACGTGGCTACGGTATAAGGGGAAATGCCTACAAACTTCTCGAATCGTATTTAAGTAACCGAGTTCAATACACAGAAATACGTAGAATTTGTCCAAAGAGTAAAATAGAAAAAAAATACATTTCCGGACCTCGTTGTATTCAATTTGGAGTGCCACAAGGTAGTGTGTTGGGCCCCTTACTGTTTCTCATCTATATGATCTATATGATCTCCCTAAGTGTACCAAACAAAACATGATCCTATTTGCAGATGACAGTACAACAATAGTAAAGTGTTCAGAGCTAAGTGAATATCAAAGGGATATCAATAAGTAATTCTTTGGCTGCCATAGTTAACTGGCTAGATAGCAATAATTTAGTAATTAACTTTATAAAAACAAAAATTATGCAATTTCACCAACGATGTGAGGTACCTAATATAAGTATTACTTATAAAACCGGCCAAGTGCGTGTCGGGCCACGAGCAATGTAGGGTTCCGTAGTTGCCCATAATGGCCATTATTGATAATAGAGGACGCCAGCAGCTACGCCTGCATTTTTTTTAATTTACCCGTTTTGGTCGATCCCGTGGGAATTTCGGGAAATCCCTTCTTAGTGCACCCCGGTCCCCAAGGAACATACATGCCAAATTTCAACTTCTTGCGCCCAATAGTTTCGGCTGTAGCGTGTCTGTCAGTCAGTCAGTAACGCAAGGATTTTATATATTAAGATAACTTCTGTTTCACATGGCACTAAAAACGGGCATCTTTAAGATTAAGCCAGCGCTCCCAATGTAAACTCACAGAAATAGGTATTTATAAGTTAACCGACGATTACTCGTAAACTAGTGATGTCTACTTAGCCGTGATAGTTTTCCTTTTAAATTCGTTATATGTTCTGCATTTGTGATTTTTTTCTCCTCTTCCAAATTAATAGTTTAGCCGGCAGAGGGGGGGACACTTGAGTCTAAACATTTTTTTCACTTCAAAGCTTGATATTTGACAAACCAATCACTTGATCGAAAAATGATTTGAGCAAACTAATAATATTTTTTTAAAACCTATCCAACGATACCCCACACAATGGGGTACTCATCCAAAAAAAATCAACCCCACTATATATGTAGTAGGAGATACCCTTAAAAAAAATATTTTCCCAAATTTTATTCTACAGTTTTGTTGCAATATAGTATGTCTATATTCATGTCAAATATCAGCTTTCTAGCACCAGGCGTCTTTGAGCTAGGTTGCGGACGGACGCACATGACGAAACTATAAGGGTTCCTTATGGACTACGGAACCCTAAAAAAGGATCTAAATAATACAATGAATATGATGTAAAAAAATGTTTCACTTTATTACGTTATTTTTCAAACGGATAATAAGGCCAGCTCTTCCAGAACTCAACTGGCATCATTCTGTAGTTTCTGTCGTACTTCTGGAGAAAATCCCTGTCGGTGTTGGAGAGCTGGAAGTGGAACACCTCAATGTTCCTCTGTAGACGGTCCGCTTAGATAGACTTTGGAATCGGTATTATTCCTAGTTCCACCTGAAAAAGTAAGGAAGATAAAATCGGTAAGGGTTGAGCTACACCTATAAGCACCGCATCGCACTTTTCTATGCTTCTATCCTTTTCTGTCACTTAGGACCGTCATTTACTAGAGCGAGAAAGAGAGAGGGAACGCCGCAGCACGCCGCGGAATCGAAAATGCGATCGTGTTCCCTCTCTTTTTCTCGCTCTATAGTAAATGAAGGTCCTAACTGACAGAAAAGGGTAGAAGCATAGAAAAGTGCGCATAAATGTACGCAAGAAATAAAATAGGTATGTTTGAATATGTTTCACATAAAACATAGTAAGGAAAAACCAGGAAATAAATAAAATTACTTTAGACAAGAGAGAAATGTCAGGATCGTAGCAAATGGCGTGCCGTAGTCTCTGCCTACCCTTCCGGGCAATAGGCGTGAGTCTATGTATGTATGTAAGTACTTTAGACATCGGTAGCCACAGTGGAGATACCGGCGAATCGCTACCCAGAGTCTCGAGTTCAAATCTACGGCGCGCACCGCTTTACGAAGTTGAACATAACTTCACGCCTTTATCTCCGAAGGGGTAGGCAGAGGTGTATTACACACCCACAGTTTTGTACGCCAAAGTAATAGGGGGCGAAGCTATCGCCATCTACCGGGCACATTATTCAGCGAGCGATAATTAACATTTAATACACACTAACTTCGAAAAGTCAGAGGAGGTGTGTGCCTGGGGTGGGGTACCTGAGGTTCGAACCCGAGACCAGTCACTCGGCAGTCCGTTACGTACACCACTAGGTTATCGCCGCTGTTCCTGACACACTTCACTCCTAATTTTTCCTGAACAGTAAGGAACAGGACCAACATTCTTATCAAGAAATAAAATGCGTTTGAATACATAAAACATCGTATAAAATTAAAAAAGAAAGCAGCGAGCAGCCTAGTGGAGAGACCGACAGACTGCAACGCAGAGGGTCTCGGGTTCGAATCCACGGCACGCACCAATGACTTTTCGAAGTTAAGTGCGTATTAAATTGTTAATTATCGCTTGCTAATTGGTGAAGGAAAACATCGTGCGGAAACCTGCATGTCTAAGAGTTCGTTCTCCATAATGTTCTCGAAAGACGTGAAGTCTGCTAACCCGCACTTGGCCAGCGTGGAGGACTATGGCCTTACCCTTCTCATAGTGAGAACAGGCCCATGCCCAGCAGTGGGACATATTATATACAGAGCCGGTGATGTTGATGATGAAAACATCGCTACTGCTACGCCTGAGTTAGCGTTAACGTTAATTGCAATGGCTAACTACGCGTTAATTAAACCGTTAAAAATGCATGTTGGTTACATTAAGGTTACAATGCCGTTAATTCCTCAATAAAGACTGCCTCCGTGGTCCAGTGGATAGCGTATGCGACTGCTGATCGGAGGTCTCGGGTTCGATTCCCGGGTTGGGCAAAAGTGTTCCTGAGGTTTCCAAAATTTTTGTAGCAGCACGGACACAGAGTCTAGCAACGTGCCCGGCAACAGCAATAGGCTCGCTCTTATTACTTGGGACTTACAAATTAATAAAATAGCGAAATGTGGATGTATTATTACACCTCTACCTACCCCTTGGGGGATAAACAGGCGTGAGTCTACAAAAATAAAGAAATTTATACTAACCAGGTACCTCAACACGACTTGTGGCACAGTCTTGTGGTATTTTACAATGGCATTCTTTCCATTTCCATTAACCCCCATTGGATAATTAGGTTATGAGTAGCTAAATCTTCCCTGGATAAACGATTTATCCCTAGATTCTGAGGGACAAAATCTTGGAAAAGTATCTCCCGGCTTACTTTATGCATTAAAACTTCCAACGTTCTCCGTGGAACATTCACCATTGTAGCAATCCTTTATTATCCTAAGTCTCAGTCACACATTGAAAGCATTTACAAAAGAAAACACATGCTCTATCTGCTGAACAGTAAATGTTGCATAACTGTTTGCAGAGTGAAAGAGTGTGTCCCACATATTACCCGTCAAATGGTCATCACAGACCTGAGCTTCTTGAGGAAGATAATAATTGTGGTTTCCTAAGATTATTGCTCTCAATTTGTCAGAAATACAATGCAATATTGTACTTCTACAGCTGGGAAATACACAGTGGTGACTGGTATTGGCAGCTCTTCTATACTGTGGCAAAGTGATTTCATTCACTGTTGCTTCCACAAATTGTGCAACTTGTGGTTCGGCCAATGGATCTTCTAATGCTTGAGGCTCCTCCAGCACTTGAGGCTCCTCAAACACCTTAGTCTGCTCTGAAACCTCAACTTTGAATACTCGAGGCTCCTCTTGCTGTGGTGGTGTACTTGGCTGAGATCTGTTAGAGTCGCCAGTAGTACGACGGCGAGCTTGTCTTTGCACTCGCGACCAGCACGAATGGCACACAATATCATTTTGTGTAATCTGAAATTAAATTACATTTATGACATGATTGAAAATTATTAATTTCTCTGTTTTGTTTTGTATACATTTCCTGTTTATAATTTACTGTTAAACATTATATTAAACTACAGCTTACGGATAAGATACCATCTGAGTCTCTAGTAACCATAGTCGCTGAAAAGTTACTGAAATGTTGGATTACAGCAAACTATTTCTACATATGATGGTTTAAATGTAATACCAGTGATACCAATATATCACGATAGAATCTGTAAGCTGTATTCTAAGATGTAACTTAATTTAAAATAATACAAACCTGCAGTGGTGCTACTTGGCTTTCAATAATGGCAATCATGGACAGATGTACTTCAGAGGGATTGCTTCTTAATATTCGATCACTCCGTCTCCTTAAAGTAGATAAACCACAAAGTAGACACACACTTGAGTGGCCTCGGTGACTTGGTCTGGCTTGTTGATCAGCATTTTCAGAGACATCTTGCTGTAAATTCTGATTTACTGCACACATAGCCAGATCTCTGCATGCTTCACAAACCATGTCTTCTTCTGAAACCTGCCAAAAATATTCAGATTCTATATAAATTTGCTGCAATTTTCATATGTAACGAGTACCTTCCAAATCTTCCAATATAGAATAAAACAGATAGGTACTTACAAGTCTCGGATAACTCCAGCTGCAAAGTAAGCCAGCAACACTCGAGTCTAGTGCTAAGACTAGATATCGGCGCAGCGTGTTCACACATATATTACAGTTAACACATAAAATGCGCGTGCGGCGCATATTCTGATCGTAATCGGCCATTTTTGCAATGAAAAACCAATACACTCAGCAAAAAACGAGTCCAGCCAGTGAGAGTTAGCGCAGTGTCACACAAATGCAATAACGGAGTCCTAGGGGAATGCAGTAGTCACACGGGGCAATATCAAATAATCAATCATTTAATAAACAGTCCAGGTCAGGAAGAAATAAACAGAAATCCAAATATTCGCACAAAACACAACCGAATCGAAAAACGCATACTAGTCGACCAAGCCAACTAGACGAATGTCAACGTGACAAAATTCAACATAATTCAATAATTATAATCCAGAAATTCCTAGTACCGATTGCAGGCGCATTGTACGTTCACACGCCGCGTTCGCACGTTACGATAAATAATTTCTGGATTATAATTGTTGAATTATGTTGGATTTTGTCACGTTGACATTCGTCTATAGTCGTATTTTTTATTAGACGAAGTCAACTGACGTTCACTGTGTTGTCAGTTTATGATGAAATAAAAATAGTGTTGTGACAAAGTGAATGATTGAAAAATCTCTTGAATGAATGAAATTGCATTGATTGTCTAGTGAATAGTTAG
This sequence comes from Euclidia mi, assembly GCA_944739405.2. Lineage (NCBI taxonomy): Eukaryota > Metazoa > Arthropoda > Insecta > Lepidoptera > Erebidae > Euclidia > Euclidia mi. The sequence goes on along the minus strand of OX123196.2, from coordinate 57,950,218 downwards.
TGTGCCGAACGGCCGATATCGGGTACGGTGTTCGAGTTTTCGAAGACTATGTTCCTATAGTATTTACCTATACTGAATACCGAGTATTTTAAACATTAAGGAAAACATTGCGAGGAAACCTGTAAGACTGTTCTATTTTCAATACATCATGTAGTAGACAACTATACAGGGTGTCACAAGACCCATCACCAAGCCGAAGTTTATTCGTTGTGGACATCATGCCAAGTCATACTAACCAAAAATAATACCTGGGAAACGATTTTTTTTAAGTTTTCACATTTTTAAAACCGCAATTTAAAGCGCGCGCGTTCAATGCTCGAAATATCTACCTATCCATGGGGTCATAGGGCATCTAGCGAACATCTTGGCGGGGTAAATGCATCGATTTTGTACTTAATTAGAAAAATTCCATACTAACTTTGAGCCTCAATATCTCCTGAACCAGTAATTTCCCAGGTATGGTGCCGAAGTAAAAAATGTTCGTAGTGATTGGTACAACATGGGATTTCAGTTTTCGTTAAGGGTCTTTTTACATCCTGTAGATGTATAAAATATAACAATTTATACTACTTACATAACTACTAGTAACTTATATCAGAGCACTTTTATTGTAATATAGAAATAATATTCTTTTATAGTTTGAAATGTTTAACTATTCACACTCAATGTTCGTTCATCTGATTGAACGAGAACTAAACGCATCACTATTACTTTAAATATGACAACATTATTTTACAAAGTGACATTAGCTACTGTCAGTTGGCTTCGTCTAATTAAAAATACGACTATAGTTGGCTTGGTCGACTAAAGTCCATTCACAGTTATTTTACCTCTGACAGATGTCGGTGTTTATTTTCTTTATGTTGGAATTGTACTCTGTGATGACAGGAATGTAAAATAGGGTTACCCGTGCATAACATTTTACCCAATATTAGTGGAAATGCTTCAAAAATTCAAATGCTTGAAGCTCATGGCCGCAAAGTGGTTAGATTTCCGCCATACCACTACGAGCTAAACGCAATTGAACTTATGTGGAGTCTCATTAAAAGGCGAGTCACAAGCAAAAATTTAGGATAAGAGGCAACCAACATTGTGAATTTAGCTGAAGAAGCTTTTCAATCTATCACTGCGGAAGACTGACAAAAACAATGCAAACATGAGCGCCACATTGAAGACAAGCTTCGTGAAACAGATGGTTCTACGGATGCTGAAATAGACAGGTTCATAATAAAATTAAATTCTGAGTCTGATACAGAATATGACAGCAGTTACGAATCATCATAACATTGGCAGTCCACATGGATCATTCTTATAGACTCACGCCTGTTTCTATGCAGGGGTAAGCAGAGGTGTAATATTACACCCACATCATTCTCATTCAAAATAAATATGAAAATTAAATTTACAGTCTTTGTATTTGATAATTAGAACCTCACAATGGCGTAATTATGATGCATTTAACTTTATATATTAAATAGACAACATTTTGATTAGAATTACTTATCTTCATAGGAAATTAGTTATTTAGTAAGAAAATAAATGTACATGCATATAGCCATGCCAATATCAAGAGGTTTTGTTACAAACATTACTTCCAAATATTTAATACGATCGCTAAGGAAATAAAAAAATAAGTACATTTTTATCAATAATGTATATTTAAAATGGGAGTATTATATACCAAATATAGCAACACAACGCCCAGGTTGGCCAATCTAACAGCTAGAGGTAAAATAACTGTGAACGGACTATAGTATGTATTAATTTTGTATCTAACTGTCACACTTGTCACTTGTCACCAGTGTCACAGGCTCACAGGCGTCACAGCTGACAGCCATAGATAAAAGCAGTGCTGCACATTTTAAATCGATTTTATGTGAAATCGATACAACATTAAAACGATGCTGATCCACTTTTATTTGATTTAAACGTTGTTTTGCTTCAAAAATATTAGCTTATTGATATAATGTTGATTAAAGATAAAATAACTGCAATTTAATAATAATATTTTAAACCAAACCAACCCTATAAAGGTCGAATGTATCGATTACTTATTTAATAATCGATACGGATCAACAACACTCACGTCTATTCCCCTGTCACACCATTGTCTATGACAACAATAAAATAATAATTATAATAAAATTAAGAGTGGATTGCACCACATCACCGGTTAAAGTAAAAGCTAAAGTCAAATTTTACAATAACTTTATCAGTAAACTTGACGGCTGCCGCAAAATGTGTTGCACCAACGTTTTTGTTGCTAATGTTAAAGTTAACAGGGTTGCTAGACAAATGAGGCGTAATCTACCCCGATTCGCTGCGGGAACTATTTTTAAGTCCGGCAATACTAGAGCTTCGCTGTTATTGATAATGTCAAGATGTCAATTGTCAAATATTATATCGAACGTCAAACGAATTGAACGCGCTGAACGCGCATCATTTTAAAAGATTTTGATTATCTTTCTTGCTTAGACAAATGATTGGTATCGCTTCGCTATACTAGACACCGCACTGCCTAAGAAAAATATTTCCAAGGCAACTCATTATGACAGTGTGTGTCAATCAAAAGCATCAAGACGCATGCGTGAAGAATTGTGTTGTCAGCTTCTCAGCAGTTACCCGAGTTAATAGGAAAATATTTTATACTGTGGTCTATTGGATAAGTAGGTAACTGGTTATAAATGTAGGTACAAAATTTACAATTATTTAAAAGCATCAATTTATTCGTGTATGGGTTAGGCGCAGGTTTTATCATCGAAAAAATGGTGGGTATATTATCCGATGATTTGGTTGTATCCAAATAGGTTGTTACATATGATATTTACAAATTATTACGTATTCAAAATAATCTTGTAGGTTATTAGTTATTTAGAAAGTAGTGCATTCTATTTCTATTATAGCCGTCAATTGTTAGTTACACATTATTTAGTAGGTACGTATACCAATTTGTCCTTTTAAGTTTTGCTAAGGTTTATTTACTGTTAATAGTCATGTAGACACCAAAACTCACAAGTAACGATAGACAATATTAACAGACTGCCATATTAAATTGCTAATGATCGCTAGCCCTGTGCCTCGGAGAGCATGTTAAACCGTCAGTCCCGGCTTTCATTAAGATCTTTAAAATTCTTTACGGGGAGTCAGCCCTCTCAATCAAACTGATACTGGTCTAAACCCATGGAATATCGCTATCCCTTCGGGTTACGGAGTCAGACGGCAGCCGCTCTGTGGAAAAGCAGATATTCTGTCATATCTGGTTGGACTGCTAGTATTTAAGCGGACCCCAGGCTCCAAGTTGCAAGGTCTTGGATGCAACTGGAACAACGCTAGGACGATGATGATGGTGAATGACTGCGATACGTATATACCTAATTATTCTAATAGCATCTACGTGAAATGAGAAGCTGAATTTGAGGCCCAAAAGATATTTATTCTGTAACCCCGAGAAGATACTGTGTAAACTGTTGAAACTTTTTTAGATTTTTTTACTAGTAATTAAAATAGATAAAATTGTTCTAGGTACCAAATTGTGTTGAAGATTTTAAATTACTTTTTAAGGAATCTTATCTTATCTTTATTGCTTAAAATGAAGTCCAAACGCATGTGCGACCTATCACTACTGTTACTTTGTAAAACAATATAAGCTCACATTTGTTCAAGATGACTGCCTTATATATTTACTTCAACACTTTAAGTATATAAATTACTAATGTAAACATTAAACAATACATAAATATGTTAAATAAATAATAAGGTAAGATAAATGCAATAGATTATATTATAAAATACAATAACAATACATTTATATTATAAAAATCTCAACTACGAGGAAATTGTTCTTCTACGCGCAGCAACACTGAATGAATTTTTTGGTTTAATGTAATTTTAGGGTGAAATTTCAAATTTATTGTTACAATTACAGATGTTATGTGATCCCAGAGTCCTTCTTATTGCTTGCTGACTTATTTTTACACGGGATAAAAGCGCAACTTGGCATTGTACAGCGAATTATTTGCATAATTCATTTGGTGGATATATGCACCTGACACACGGCTGTCAGTGTGACAGTCTCAAACCATGCCAGCTGGCATGGTTTTTTCTGCCTCATTTTACAAGTATGAGGGCTCCGTCTAGTAGAGCAGAGCGAGACCAATCATTAGTCTATGCTTTCTTGTTTATACTACACCTATTACGAGTTCAAGTTTTACGGAGTGTAGAAGATAATGATGGCATCAAATACAAAAAGCTTGTACGTAAACAGCCAAACAAAGTAAGTATGCACAACTAATTCTGTTGCCCATAACACTTGCGTGTTATTCTTTTTACAGCACACAAACTTATGCCTATCTTTACGTTAAATTCTGTATATTTCAGGGCAAGAAGCGTAAACTTTACCGGAGCTGCAGTCGATAGACTTCAATCGTTAATAACCAAACATCAAAATGTATTATTTTGTAAGAAAACCGATGCTATAAGTAGTAAGCAAAAGGATAGCAGGCGCGGTCGCAGCCTGAAATTTTGGAGGGGGTCACTCACTACACTAATAAAAAAATAGGTATCCTATACTAATAGGTACTAATCTTATACTAATATATAACGCTGAAGAGTATGTTTGTTTGGTTGAACGCGCTAATCTCAGGAACTACTGGTCCGATTTGAATAATTCTTTCAGTGTTTGATAGTCCATTTATCGAGGAAGGCTATATAACATCATGCTATGAGCGACGGGAGCAGAGCAGTAGCCTTAAATAACGCGGGTATAACCGCGGGCATCGTCTAGTCTTATACTAATATATAAAGCTGAAGAGTTTGTTTGTTTATATGTTTGTTTGTTTGTTTGGTTGAACGCGCTAATCTCAGAAAGTACTGGTCCGATTTGAAAAATTCTTTCAGTGTTAGATAGCCCATTTATCGAGGAAGGCTATAGGCTATAGAAAATCACGCTATGAGCGACGGGAGCAGAGCAGTAGCCTTAAATAACGCGGGTGTAACCGCGGGCACGGTCCAGTAATATATAAAGCTGAAGAGTTTGCTTGTTTGGTTAATTGGTTGAACGCGCTAATCTCAGGAACTAGTGGTCCGATTTGAAAAAATATTTCAGTGTTAGATAGCCCATTTATCGAGGAAGGCTATAGGCTATATAACATCGCGCTATGAACGACGGGAGTGGAGCCGTAGCCTTAAATAACGCGGATGTAACCGCCGACTTCCACTCTTAGTCTGGAATAAAATAAACATTATTGCACAAGACACCATTTTATTTTATAAATTACCCATATAACAAATGGAAGTCGTATTTTTGTTTTTGCGAATCGGGTGATAACATTTGAGATGCCTGGTACTATTTCCGGGTGAATGTTTAGAAGAGCTAAACCTGTTAATCGCTCTTCTAACATGTTAGCTATCAACCACGTTTTTACACGCCTAAGCGTAAAAAAGGATCGCTCTGCTGTCTCACCACTTATAACATAACTACAACATACCTAACTTAGAGTGGATTGCACCACATCACCGGTTAAAGTAAAAGCTAAAGTCAAATTTTACAATAACTTTAACAGTAAACTTGACGGCTGCTGCAAAATGTGTTGCACCAATGTTTTTGTTGCTAATGTTAAAGTTAACAGGGTTGCTAGACAAATGAGGCGTAATCTACCCCGATTCGCTGCGGGAACTATTTTTAAGTCCGGCAATACTAGAGCTTCGCTGTTATTGATAATGTCAAGATGTCAATTGTCAAATATTATATCGAACGTCAAACGAATTGAACGCGCTGAACGTGCATCATTTTAAAAGATTTTGATTATCTTTCTTGTTTATACTACACCTATAACGAGTTCAAGTTTTACGAAGTGTAGAAGATAATAATGGCATCAAATACAAAAAGCTTGTACGTAAACAGCCAAACAAAGTAAGTATGCACAACTTATTCTGTTGTCCATAACACTTGCGTGTTATTCTTTTTACAGCACACAAACTTATGCCTATCTTTACTATTCTCTTCAACAAAGGCAAAGGCAGGGATCACAAACTGAATACTGGACACATTAAGATTGAAGGCAATCCAGTCCCGATTTATGTGACGGACAATCTAACTACCAAAACAAGGCGCCTCTTTTATTTGGCTCGGGAGTATTCAAAGTCCCATCATCATGCAACCTGCTGGACCTCATACGGAAAGGTATTTATTCGTCCCAGGGAAGGACAACCAGCTGTGCGCATTGACAATGAAGACGATATTTCAAAACTAGGCCTACAAAAATGACTAGAACTTAAATGTATTCGCTCAAAATTTACCTTAGCTTATAATTATTTCTATTACATTATACAAGTTACCAATTTCAAATGTACACATTCATACACTACTCACCAACGAAACACACACTTCCTAATATCTAAAATCATGATATATCGCTATAAAACATTAACATTATTTAGCGTTAACACAAACTTTCTTGTTATAATATTAACGTATTCATTACATTTATCACACAATTATTCAATTGTTGCTCAACAATCAATGTTCATCAGTATCATATCGTTTTATATTCCACTACACTCTGATTCCTCAGCGTTAAAATACACTTACAATAACATTCGATAACATTCATAGTACCATTAACGACGATTTGGACAATTTGACATTGGCCGATAGTATCTCTTGTGACATTGAGAATATTGTTATGAAATTTCCATACGCTCGAGAAAAGTCTCTAAATTTGATTGTACAAAATATTCGTAGCATTCACTGCAACATGCCCCATTTTCAAACATTACTACACAGCTCAAAAGTGGACTGGGACCTACTCATTTTGACTGAATGTTGGCTACGCAAAAATTATTCCATACCTCAGTTAGACGGCTATAGCAATGCTTCTACAAGTAATAACAAAACACAAAATGAGGGCGTAGTCGTATACTATAAATCAATTTTCAACTATCACATCACTGAGCAATCACTAGTAGACGCCAACTGCCTTATGATAGAAATCAATCGTAATACCGTAATTCTTGCGATATATCGCCGTCCCGGTGAGAAACAAGTATCTGACTTCCTTGATTCATTGGATAAGCTGCTTTCACTGCTAGCACCATTTAAGAATATAATTTTGACCGGAGATATAAATTTGGATATTGCCATTACAACGAAAGACAATAGAGCTCAAAATTATTTAAATCTACTGGCTACTCATGGTATGTTGCCGGCACACTGTATTCCAACCCACACGTTCACTTGCCTTGACCATGCTATCATTAAAACTAAATTCCCTGTAAAATGCTTTGTTGCTCATACTACAATCACCGATCACTTCAGTGTTATTCTTAGCCTAAATATGTCACCTGAACAAACAATAACCAGCAGAACGATTAAGAAAATTGATTATGTTTCCCTCGACATGATTTTCTCAAAAATTGATCTTGATCCCATTTTGTCGATGACTGATACCAACGAGGCTGTTAGTTACCTTCTAAATACCTTAAATAGTAAAATAGAAAGTTGCACTAGAATTTTATCAACACCGAGACGCCAACACATTCTTAAACCGTGGATCACGAAGGGTATGTTGAGATGTATTAGAAATAGAGATAGATTATTTTTAAAAACAAAAAAGGAACCTAATAATGAAGTCTCTAAAGTAACTTTCATCCGTTACCGTAATTTTTGCAATGCACTCATCAAAAACGCTAAAAGAGAATTCGAAAAAACTGAGATTACTAATGCTAGACACAATACCAAAAAGCTATGGAAAGTAATAAAAAACATTACTAATACTAATAAAAGTAAATCTACAGCCTCTGAGCTGATTATTGACAACAATCCCACAGAATCAGCTAACTCAGTTAACCAATATTTTGTAAATATAGGCAAAACATTGGCACCAAAATCGCCACAACAAACTTCACCTGGACATACTTATAACGTCAGTGTGGCGCAATCTTTTGTTCTTTTGGAAACTGATGCGGATGAAATATGTTCAACCATTTCACATCTTAAAAACGATTGTGCTATAGGCTTAGACGGTATCTCCAACTATTTTATTAAAAGGTATTCCTCTATCTTAGCAGAGCCAGTCGCATATATTTGTAACTTATCTTTTGCGCAAGGTATTTTTCCAAACGCATTTAAACGAGCCCTTATTCATCCGATCCATAAAGCTGGTGACAGAGGCTGTGTCAGTAACTATCGACCTATATCAATTCTGCCAGCTTTTTCCAAGATCATGGAGAAAATTGTCAACAAAAGACTTGTTAGCTATCTAGAAAACAAAAATCTATTAGCGGCAACTCAGTTCGGATTCCGAAAAAATCGATCAACTGATGATGCAGTCCATGAACTTACTAATATTATAATTGTCAATAGTATGGACAACAAGGAAAAAGTAATTGCGATATTTCTAGACCTAGCAAAGGCGTTTGACACGGTCTCTGTCCCACTTCTGCTTGAAAAATTAAAGGGTATTGGAGTCAGGGGTGTCCAATGGCGGTTTTTTGCGGATTACCTTACGGGCCGTAGTCAGTGTGTCCAGCTGGAAGATGTGCGCAGTGATGATCTTCCGATTAACACTGGCGTGCCACAAGGTAGTATCCTTGGGCCCACGCTGTTCCTCGTATTTATTAATGACCTTTGCCAGATAGAGCTACTGAACGGCCGGGTTATTGCATTTGCAGATGATACGGCGTTGGTTTTTCAGGGAGATTCTTGGGATGACACGTACCAATATGCACAGGATGGCTTAAATCGCGTCACTAACTGGCTCAATGCTAATTGTCTTGCTCTAAATGTCAATAAATCGAAATATATAACATTTTCATTAAGAAATTCCAAAGTTCCTCACACAATCCCTGCACCTATCCTAGCGCATACATGTCTTACCGGTATAAACCACGCTCTTAGAACGCAATGCACTTGCCAGGAAATCCATGCAGCAGACTCAGTTAAATACCTCGGTATTATCATAGATAAGAACCTCAATTTTCAAGCCCATATCGATTTATTGACGTCTAGAACAAGGAAATTAATTTACATATTTAAAAATCTACGCCATGTCTCAGATCAAAAAGTTTTAAGAATTGCCTACCTTGCATTATGCCAATCTATATTGACATACTGCATTACATCCTGGGGAGGCGCTGCTAAAAGTCTAATGATTACTCTTGAACGTGCCCAACGTGCAGTCCTAAAAGTGGCTCTCTTCTTGCCGTTTTTGCACCCTACCTTGGATGTGTACCAACGTCTTAACGTACTTACAGTCCGACAATTATTTATATTCCGGATAGTCATGAAAGCTCACACATCAACTAACTTCGACCCAATGACAAATATATCCAAACGTCGTAAACACAAAGTTTGTAGTACTGGTGCTCCATATAGGACATCGCTATCTCACAGGTTCTATTGCTTCTTAGGGCCATACTTGTACAATAAAATTAATGCCCGCCTATCCATTTATCACAAAAATAATTTTAATTTAAAAATCTCACTAACATCATGGTTACAAAATTTGTCGTATACTGATACTGAAAATCTTCTTAATCCCATAATATGATAATATAAGAAATGATCATTTGAGCCATAAAACATATAAAACACACACAACACACACACACATACACACACACACACACACACACACAGACACGCACGCACGCACGCACGCACGCACACACACACACGCAGGCACACTCTTTTTTGTATTTAACTTATTATTAATAATTTTATCTCAAAACTAAATAGTAATTATGTACATGCAATGTTTATTTATAGTTTTATGTTATTGTATAAAGTCCGAGAGTTGGGAGCCTGGTGATCTGTAACACAGGTTCTACCTTTAACAGACACCAGTCTCTTACAAAGGAAAGAGACTTGTTTTGCTTATATCCATTGTGTTGCTAACTGTGAAAACCTTTGTAAAAGAGATAAATAAACGATTATTATTATTATTATTATTTACGTTAAATTCTGTATATTTCAGGGAAAGAAGCGTAAACTTTACCCGAGCTGAAGTCGATAGACTTCAATCGTTAATAACCAAATATCAAATTGTATTATTATGTAAGAAAACAGATGCTATAAGTAGTAAGCAAAAGGATGGCGTGTGGACTTTAATAGAAAGCTAATTTAATGCCCTTGGAGAGATCCCGCGCACTGTGAAGCAGTTCAAATACAAATTTGAGAATATCAAGAGAGTGGCAAAAGGTACATAAACAGATACAATGATAAATACATATATTGAAGGGCCTGGTGCTCAAAATTTCATAATTATTTATTCTTCGCGACAGACATTAAAAAACTCTATAGTGTATTCGAAACCACGGGTGAAAATCGTGTAAAAATAGTGCTATCCAATCGTGCGGTAGGTATACCGGGTTCGGTTCCCGGACGCGTCAAAGTAATAAAATAACGCTAGAATAGTGAAAATTCGCAAATCGGTAATAAGTAGTGCCGTGTAGTGTATAAGCATTAAACTTATACTTGTGCTAACCGTAGGGACTTAGATATTGATCATAAATAGTATTATCAGTTCTAATAGATAAGAACTAATAGTTGATAAACAGCTGTTTTGTTTACATAGTAGTTTTATAGTTTTATAAGTGTTTTTTAGCTTTGAATAGGCTTGAAATCATGTTTAAATAGTTTCTTATTGCTAGTTATTGGTTTACATAGTCGAAATAATCGTAATAATAAACATTTGCATGTTTATCATAAACTTTGTTTATGTACGATAGTGTTTTCTTAAAAAAAAATTATTTTTACTTATGCATCGTAGGTTTTATTATGTTATCTTAGAATTGAATAAAGCTATTTCCATGGCGTTTGTTTTATTAGATGCTCCATATAGTTGCACACAACGGCCTACCAAATGTACATACATAACTATAGTATTTCATAGTTTTTTCTTGTGTAACAACATTTTTCGAGAATTTTTCTTGAATAACTTAGTGATGCAAACAGTTAGGTTTATGTATTATATACCGTTCGATAGAACTTTTTGAGACCTATCTAGCTATGTATAGAACATATATGCATGTACCATAGTATCTAAGATAATTACATGTATCACAAATAAAGATTTGTTGTGCATATGTTTGGTGCGGTGGTCGGCGTTAAGGTAAATTTCGAAGTAGCTAAGCGACCATATTTTTGGCCAGTTTGTTGGCGTCCCAACCACCATGTTGTAACCAAGTAACTATATGTAGCCATCCAGCACCGAACACCTGAACAGCATCGCTCTCAATGTATGAAGATGTTTTATTTCTGAAGCCCCAAATAGATCGAAGCCATACAGTCCACTAACACATAGAAGATGATCGTCGTAGGAACACTCGCCTGTCACACACCACCAGCACACTGTGGCGGACCAGCTAAGGTTCGATTCCTGGCATCCTTCCTGGCATAGGTAGCTAGCATAGAGAGTGTTCCGACCGTTGAGCTAGCCACTGCGCTACATTGTTGGAGACTCGAAAGCCAAGAATGATTTGTTGTCCTATTTTGAAACTCGATCGGTTCTGGAGAAATACACTTTTCTTTTCCTAGACCTTACCGCCTTACACTTATCGGGTCTAAATCACATTCGTCTTCAGAAGAACTAGTTTCTGCGAGTATTTCTCGAAGCAGTGACATTTTTGGTGGTTATATTCGATGCGTATCAATAATAGAACAATAGAACTGACTTTAACAATAACATTAACCGGCCAATATCGGGCGGTTACAGTTAACGTAAAATTATGACGTCATTTTAGCAATTGTCAAGTGGTGCAACAAATTTTTTGCTTAACCGGTACTTTGACAGATGTTGCGATCTTTGTCATTGTTAAAGTAAGATGATGCAACCCAGTCTTAGTAGACCAGTGCAGATACGTTAGAAAACGCTAAAAAGTAAATAAAATTACAGTAGGATGAAACCCATTGGAGAAGGAAGAGAATATAGCGATCATTAAAAGAAATAGTTATTTGTGCAACAAGAGAGCAAAGTTGTTTTTTGTTTCGAGTGCTGATTTTGAGTCCCGAGCAAGCGAAGGATCCTATGATTGATTCACGAGCGTAGCGAGTGAATCAAAGTTAGAATCCTGAGCGTAGTGAGGGACTTAACAGCACGAGATGCAAAAACTTTGCTCTCGTGTAGCACACATGACTTTTCACCTCAGCAGTGAGAACACATATTACTTAGGAGACATAAAAATTAACAGGAATAAATTGAAAACGAAATTCTGCATTGATCACTTGTTGTTTTAACTCTTCTGATGTTAAAGTACAGTCAACATCGATAGTTTCACTCATCTTTTTAGATTAAGTATTTTATATGAATATAATTTAACACGTTACGCTATACCCTATCAGCATCAGCGAAATGTTTACCACAGATTATATGGATACATGTTTACTTTATTCCCGCTGTACCGTGTCCCTGATGTTTATTTTTCAAATGTATCATTGTTGAAATTCCAAATAAAAATGTATTGGTTAAATAACAATTTTATACTATTAATTAGACTTATTTTTATTAAAATCCAATAATATATTAAACATATAAACAATAACATTTAAAAAACAACAAATTTCTTTATTCAAAAAGATATTTGTATATCTTAAAATTTTAGGGTATAACGCGTTTCCGAACGTGTTTTCTTAGAGGTCGAATTCCAAAATCGAATTTCGAAGGATTTGCTTTTTTCACTCGCTTTTTTATATGCACGTGAAAGAGACAGAGTACAGTAAAATTCGAATGTTTCAAATTTATGGCTGAACAATGTCAATTCGTGACACTGAAGATTGAAAAATTAAAAAGCTACTTTGCCTCACGCTCGAATCAAAATCGCGTTTTGTTCACTGTTGTCTCGCAACAAAAGCTGCATGTTTGAGCTGCTGTGGTGAAAAATAAATTACGGGCGATCTGAGGTCGGGAAGTGGATGGGGTTGCGATTTTAAGGGTAAAAAAGGGTTTATCTCGATTGCCAGCAAAACTACATGTCCTACGGGAAAAACGTCTACTACTAGTTCGGTTACTTGTTTCTAAACTAGATGTTATTTTTGGCCATCGTGCCACTAGATGTCAGCAAACTATAAATTTATCGCTATTAGGTACCTTTTATTCATCATCATCATCATCAGCCTTTAACAGTTCACTGCTGGACTAGGCCTCTCCTTTGGAAGGAGGAATTGGCCTACTATACCACGCTGGCCAAACGGGTTGGTATAGGGTTTGTATCAAGTTTTCCTTCTCTAACAGTGCTGTTCTCTGCATAATATGCTCCCTCTGTAGGCTCTTTCGACACCCATGGGATGATATGGGGTATGGGGTGACATTCCGTATTCTTAATCCGTCACCACACGGACATTACCTTTTATTAGTTGGCACATATTTGAGACTAGCCGTTTCCCGCGGTTTCACCCGCGTCCTGAGGGAACTACTTCGCGTACCCGAAAAACCCAAAAAAAAATAGCCTATGTTACTCGCAGACAATGTAGCTTTCTAATGGTGAAAGAATTTTAAAAATCGGTCCAGTAGTTTTCGAGTTTATCCATTACAAACAAAAATACAATAAATGTATAAGTGTAGATTTTCAATTTGACCTAGAATTTTGGGGGGGTCATGTCCCCTGTGACCCCCCCCTTCGGACCGCGCCTGAAGGATAGCGTGTGGACTTTAATAGAAAGCGAATTAAATGCCCTTGGAGAGATCCCGCGCACTGTGAAGCAGCTCAAATACAAATTTGAGAATATCAAGAGAGTGGCATAAAGGTACATAAATAGATACAATGATAAATATCTTGAAGGGCCTGGTGCTCAAAATTTCATACTTATTTATTCTTCGCGACAGACATTAAAAACCTATAGTGAATAGTGTATTCGAAACCGCGAGTGAAAATCGTGTAAAAATAGTGCTATCCAATCGTGCGGTATACCGGGTTCGGTTCCCGGACGCGTCAAAGTGATAAAATAACGCTAGAATAGTGAAAGCTCGCAAATCGGTAATAAGTAGTGCCGTGTAGTGTATAAGCATTAAACTTATACTTGTGCTAACCGTAGGGACTTAGATATCGATCATAAATAGTGTTATCAGTTGTAATAATATAATTATAGGTAGTAGGGCCTTACTGATTTCAGCGTGAATGGGCCGGCTCGACCGGGGAAGTACTACCCTCTCACAGAAAATCGACGTCAAGTAACGGTACCTAAACTGTTGCGTTTCGTTCGGTGAGTGAGAGTACCAGAGGCTCTATCCCCTATTCCTTCTCCCTCATCCCACTCCTCATCCTATCCCCATTCCCAACCCCAAGGGGCGGCAACGCACTTGTGTCTCCTGTGGTGTTGCTTGTGTCAAAAAAAAAATACATAAGAATAAGAACTAATAGTTGATAAACAGCTGTTTTGTTTACATAGTAGTTTTATAAGTGTTTTTTAGCTTTGACAGCCGTGTGGTTGACGGCATAGAATATAAGTGTCACCACCCCCAATCTTCCCGTGGGTGTCGTAAAAGGCGACTAAGGGATAACACGATGCAAGTACCATCTTTGCGTAGAGACGGAAAACTCGACATCAAACCCTATACAACTGCCCCGTTGGTCTCGCGGCATAAATGTGCGCGTGGGATCGGGAGGTCCCGGGTTCGACTCCTGGGTCGGGCAGTGTTATTGGGATTGTCTGTCTTGAAATTCTCAGTAGCAGCACGGAGTCTGGAAATGTGCCCGGTACGGAAATAGGCTCGCCCCTTATTACGTGGGACTAAAGTATATCTGGCGAAAAGTGGGTGTAGAAATACACCTCTGCCTACCCCTTCGGGGATAAAAGGCGTGACGTTATGTATGTATGTATCTTTTAGTTTTGAATAGGCTTGAAATCATGTTTAAATAGTTTCTTATTGCTAGTTATTGGTTTATATAGTCGAAATAATTGTAATAATAAACATTTGCATGTTGCAGGCCGAAAATATGGTCGCTTAGCTACTTCGAAATTTTACCTTAACGCCGACCACCGCACCGAACATATGCACAACAAATCTTTATTTGTGATACATGTAATTATCTTAGATACTGTGCATGCATGTACCATACATGCATATAGGATCTATACATAGCTAGATAGGTCTCAAAAAGTTCTATCGAACTGTATATAATAGATAAGCCTAACTGTTTGCTTCACTAAGTTATTCAAGAAATTTTTTTGAAAAATGTTGTCACACAAGGATCCGCCCACTATATTTTCTATAAAAATACTATAGTTATGTATGTAATTTTGGTGGGCCGTTGTGTGCAACTATATGGAGCATCTAATAAAATGAACGCCATGGAAATAGCTTTATTCAATTCTAAGATAACATAATAAAACCTATGATGCAAAAGTTAATGCAAAATAATTTTTTTTTAAGAAAACACTATCGTACATAAACAAAGTTTATGATAAACATGCAAATGTTTATTGTTACGATTATTTCGACTATACAAACCAATAACTAGCAATAAGAAACTATTTAAACATGATTTCAAGCCTATTCAAAGCTAAAAAACACTTATAAAACTATAAAACTACTATGTAAACAAAACAGCTTTTTATCAACTATTAGTTCTTATCTATTACAACTGATAACACTATTTATGATCGATATCTAAGTCCCTACGGTTAGCACAAGTATAAGTTTAATGCTTATACACTACACGGCACTACTTATTACCGATTTGCGAATTATTATATTAACTATCCTAGCGTTATTTTATCACTTTGACGCGTCCGGGAACCGAACCCGGTATACCTACCGCACGATTGGATAGCACTATTTTTACACGATTTTCACTGGCGGTTTCGAATACACTATTCACTATAGAGTTTTTTAATGTCTGTCGCGAAGAATAAATAAGTATGAAATTTTGAGCACCAGGCCCTTCAATATATTTATCATTGTATCTATTTATGTACCTTTTTGCCACTCTCTTGATATTCTCAAATTTGTATTTGAGCTGCTTCACAGTGCGCGGGATCTCTCCAAGGGCATTAAATTAGCTTTCTATTAAAGTCCACACGCTATCCTTTTGCTTACTACTTATAGCATCGGTTTTCTTACAAAATAATACATTTTGATGTTTGGTTATTAACGATTGACGTCTATCGACTTCAGCTCCGGTAAAGTTTATGCTTCTTTCCCTGAAATATACAGAATTTAACGTAAAGATAGGCATAAGTTTGTGTGCTGTAAAAAGAATAACACGCAAGTGTTATGGGCAACAGAATAAGTTGTGCATACTTACTTTGTTTGGCTGTTTACGTACAAGCTTCCTTTTTGTATTTGATGCCATTATTATCTTCTACACTTCGTAGAACTTGAACTCGTAATAGGTGTAGTATAAACAAGAAAGATAATCAAAATCTTTTAAAATGATGCGCGTTCAGCGTGTTCAATTCGTTTGTCGTTTGACGTTCGATATAATATTTGACAATTGACATCTTGACATAATCAATAACAGCGCAGCTCTAGTATTGCCGGACTTAAAAATAGTTCCCGCTGTGAATCGGGGTAGATTACGCCTCATTTGTCTAGCAACCCTGTTAACTTTAACATTAGCAACAAAAACGTTGGTGCAACACATTTTGCGGCAGCAAGTTTACTGTTAAAGTTATTGTAAAATTTGACTTTAGCTTTTACTTTAACCGGTGATGTGGTGCAACCCACTCTCATTATTGGTTGGTTTGGTAAGTGTTTATGGCAAGCACATGTGGAGCGTTTAATTTGTTTTTCTTACCCCGCGTTTTCACCAAGGTATAATACATGTATTTAACAAGTTTTTGACAATGTTTTCTTTTTTCATATACATGTATAAAACATGTTGTATACAAAACTATACACATGTATAAAACTTGTTGTACCTTATACAAAACTTGTATGTAACTTGTTGTAGACATGTATACAAAACTTGTATGAAACTTGTTGGTTGAAAACTTGTAGTTGTCAACATGTTTATGATCTCATGTTTTTGTCGTAGCTAAACTTGTAGAATTCGAGACAAATTCATGCAGTAGTTTTATATTTTAAAAGAAAGAACCTGACTTCGTTTTTAATTTAATTACTTCCCTATTAAACTGGTTCTTGAGGCTCGTTATATTTTATCAACATCTTTAACACTGCCTCCGTGGTCCAGTCGATAGCGTATGTGACTGCTAAATAGAGGCCCTGGGTTCGATTCCCGGGTCGGGCAAAAGTATTACCTACTGGGTTTTTCCGAATTCTCAGCGGCAGCACGGAGTCTGGTAATGTGCCCGGTACGGCAATAGGCTCCCCCCCCCCCCTTATTACGTGGCGACCTTAAAATTCATGGCGAAATGTGGGTGTAATAAGTGTTACACCTCTGCCTACCCCTTCAGGGATACAGGCGTGAGTCTATAAATAAAAAATAAAAAACATTAATGTACATTTGCGAAGCAATTGCTGCCAATGCGTCCTTTTTCTTCTGACGATCTTTATATATTTTATTTTTCACATTCCTCAGGCATTCTTGTATGTACATGCAAAAGCTCAATGAGTTCTAAAGTTTGTTTTTTTGACCACTCCATTCTTCTTCTTATTTCGTTTTCACGAAGTAAAAAGCGCGGTTCGTCCGGTATGGTAAAAAAATTTTTTCTTAATTTTTTTTTAAATACAACTCCCGCATTAGTACTAAATCCTGTGTCGCGGGGGACTTTACAAACATACAACATACGGGCACAATTTATGGATCACACAAAGTTTTGTCTCGTGTGGGAATCGAATCCACAACGCTCAGCGCAATGTCAAGCGATGAGGCGGCCGCTTAAACCACTATACGCCAACCGTGCATTAAAAAACAAAACTTTATCCAACAAGCATGGATAAAGTTTAAAACTTGTTTAATACTTGTATAATACAGAAATTGCAATAAAATAAACAATACTTGTCTAAAACACGACTGTATTTTGTAGGTGAGAACGCTATCAATGTATAAGACATGTTTTAAACTGTAACAGACTTCAGTGTAAACGCAAATGTGTTTTATACTTGTATAGATACTTGTTGGCTACACAGTGTGAACGAAAGAATGTTTGAGACAGTTTCAATACATGTATAAAACAAATAATTATGTTGTCTACAAGTTTTGTATAAAATATGTATTGGACATGTTTCTTGGTGAAAACGAGG
Organism: Euclidia mi; assembly: GCA_944739405.2. Lineage (NCBI taxonomy): Eukaryota > Metazoa > Arthropoda > Insecta > Lepidoptera > Erebidae > Euclidia > Euclidia mi. Next base: position 57,932,075 of record OX123196.2, on the reverse strand, counting down.
GGTTAGGCTGAATCACTAAATTTTGGTGTTATTTTCTGTGTCAGTTTCGTGTTCTGTGTTTGTTTTTTTGTTGTGTGATTATTTGTTACCTGTTTGGTAAGTTTATTTGTGTTTTATTGCGGCATGTGGAGAGGTCGCGACCATGGAAGTTGATTTTGAACTCCATGGTCGCCCGCCCGATCCTAGCACTTCGCAAAGTAACTCCAACCTACCCCAACAAATTCCTACTATAAATACCTCCCAGGACCTATTCCCGTATTCCCCAGGCTTATCCGTGCCGTTATCGTCCTTTGAGGACATAGAAAACCGTGCCCGTAAACGCATTGTAGACAGTGATGGCCCTCCCCCTCCTAAAAAACCGAATACTAACAATGAGCGGAACCTAGCGTCCCCTTCTTCCTACAGTCGGTCTCGATATTCGACCAGGGACTCGGCTCCATTTGTAGTTCAGGCCTCATTTAAGTCTGATGACACTTCCTCTGGTATGTACCTCCATCCACCCGGTGAAGTTTGGCCAGCTGTTGTTGAAACTAAACATTAAAAATATACTTCCTGATGGAGTAAAAAAAGTAGGCCGAAACAAGATCTCTGTAGAGTTTAAAACTCCAGAAGATGCGAATGCATTTCTAAATAACTCTGAGATACTTGCTAAAGGTTATGTTACCTCAATTCCAAGTTACAACATAACAAGAATGGGTGTGGTAAAAGGGGTGCCTATTGAGTGGTCTGAAGAGGAGATTGCTGAGAACCTAAAATCCCCCTGTCCAATTCTTAAGGTTAGGCGACTCAACCACAAGGTTAGAACTGAAGGATCTGCAGAATGGAAACCAACTCCCTCGGTAGTCATCACTTTTGATGGTCAATCCCTGCGAAAGCGAGTATTCTGCTGTTACAACTCCCTATGGTGGATTAATACCAATTTCCTACCATTCAATGTTACGGGTGTTGTAGATTTGGTCATTCCAGATCCAAATGTCGTTCCAAACCTCGGTGTTTCCGCTGTGGTGAGGAACATTTTGGTGATGGTTGCTCCGTTGAGGACACTATCTGTCTGTATTGCACTGGTCCACATTTTGCTACCAGTAAGGATTGTCCAGAGTTTATAAGACAAAAGAATATTAAGCTCTGTATGGCTGAGGAGTGCTTATCTTATGAAGTAGCTTCCAAAAAGTTTTCGCCCTCTTATAGGTCATATGCTGCTGTTTCCTCATCATACCCTCCTACTCTTTCTCAGTCTCCTAATTTCAATAATCTCACTCAATTACCTTCCAGCCTTAAATCTCTTCACCAATCCCCTAATGTTATTTCATACAGAAAAACCACTTTCTCCAAACCCAAGCCCCGTCCTCAACTTTCGCCTGGTTATGACCGCAGAGCTCATGAAAGCATTCTTAACAATTATTCGTTTAATCCTTCCACCAATGGTTGTGCTCTCAATAACCCCTCCCAATTAACCATTCCTTCTAATGACCCTGTACCATAGAAATTAATAATTTATACTCTTCTCTTTCCTCTTTTCTTTTAAAAAATAGTTTACCGGACCACATTGCCAATGATTTTGTAAACCTCATTAAATTCCGTAACTATGGCCCTACATTGCCTACAGTGGAATGTCAGGAGCGCCATACCAAAAAGACTTGAGATTTCCCACCTTATTAATACACATAAACCTGTAATTATTGCCTTAGCTGAGACTTGGCTTCGGCCAACACAAAATTTTAATTTTTCGGGATACAGCACATTCCGTCATGACCGCCCTGATGGTTATGGAGGGGCTGCTGTCCTTGTTAGCAACTTATTCCCTTCTTCTCCACTTTCCTTACCTAGTCATGGGAATGAGATTGATGCTGTTGGAGTTAACATCCTCGGTATCATTATATTCCTTCCCCAAATACTACAAGTTTTCAGTTTCTCCACAACATCTGTGTTCTCTTTAAACCTATCACTCTGCTAGGTGACTTTAACTGCCACCACAGTCTATGGGGTTCTGTTCACAATGACAGTGCAGGCAATGAATTGGTTGATTTAATAGATGACAGAGGATTATTTGTCCTGAATGATGGGTCAGCAACACGTGTACCAAGAATTGGTCAAGTGAAGAGCTGTGTTGATTTGTCTCTATGTTCCTCCAATCTTTCTGCCCAGCTGGACTGGAAGCGTCTGAATTTATGTTATGGCAGTGACCACTATCCTATTAGCATTACTTTAGTTAGAAGGTCCCTACCCCAGAGAGACAATAATCCCATTTTGAAATACAGATTGGCAGATGCTGACTGGGATTTGTAATCAAATCATGCAGGACAAAATTCCCTCCCTTCCTAGTGTTTCTAATACAAACATTGACCATTGTTTACTGCAATTTTCCGAGTGTATTTCTTCCGCAGCTGAGGCTAGCATTCCTCATAAGAATGCAGCTTCAGGTAAGATAGCCTCTCCCCCCTGGTGGGACCGGGATTGTACTCAAATCATCAAAGCCCGAAATGCTGCTGAACTAACTTATGTTAACAACATGACATTCCAAAATTTGATTGAGTATAATCGGACTGTTGCACGATCCAGACGCCTTTTTAAAAGGAAAAAACGTGAGGGCTGGAAAAAGTTTTGTGCATCCCTTTCTCCAACAACCCCTTCTACCTTTGTGTGGCAGAATTTTAAGAAGTTTAGTCGCGGCTGCTCCCCTGTGAAATATTCTCCAATCTCTCCAGATTTGGCTTCTCTTTTCTTCAATAAACTTGCCCCTTTCTTTGTCCCTTTACAGGATGAACTCCCGCTGACTGCAGATAATGTCTCCAATAACCCTTTAGATGCTCCTTTTTCCTTACAGGAGTTGGATGCCGTCCTCAAGTATGTTCGTGATTCCGCCCCTGGAGTCGATGGTTTCCCTTACTCATTTTATAAAAGGCTTAGCCCTCGGAGCCGCGAATTCCTTTTAAACTAATTTAATACCTGCTTCACTCTTAATTATATTCCGGACATATGGAAGACACAGCTGATCATTCCCATTTTAAAACCCGGTAAATCTCCTAATTCCCCAGACCATTTCCGGCTAGCCGCGCTCTCTCCAGTACTTTGTAAAATTTTCGAGCATCTTATTAAAAACAGACTAGAGTGGTATGTTGAGAACCAAGGCCTCCTAGCTAATTCTTAAAATGGTTTTCGTAGGGGTTCCAGTACCATGGATAGTTTCAGCATCCTGATGACAGATATTCGGATTGCATTTAGCAAGAATGAATCGGTGCTTGCGGTCTTTTTGGACATTTCAGCAGCTTACGACAATGTACTTCTTGCTGTACTCAGAAGTAAGCTACGTCAGCTGAGTATACCGCCAAGAATGCTGAATTGTATCTGCAACCTCCTTTCAGACCGTAAAGTCAAGTTACACTGTTCAGGTGATAATATTGACCCGAGAACTGTTTGGCGCGGTCTTCCACAAGGTTCGGTATTGAGCCCCTTATTATATAGTATTTACACGTCAGATTTACATAGGTCTCTCAACATCGACTGCCAAATCCTACAATACGCTAATGACATATGTTTATATTTACAGAAAGCGTCAATTGCCGATGCTCAGGAATCCATGCAGATATCCCTCATCTCCCTAAACCAATGGCTCAACTCCCATGGACTCAGCCTTTCACCTGCCAAAAGCTCGGCTGTAGTCTTCTCTCGTAAGAGAATACTCCCAAGGCTTTACCTTGAGATTGAAGGTTCTCCCATAAAGTTCGAGGACAATGTCAAATTTTTAGGTATTATCTTGGACTCAAAACTATCTGGCGCTTCTCATATTAACTATGTTGTAAATAAATTAGAGAAAAATCTAAACATGCTTCGTGCGCTTGCGGGTGTTTGGTGGGGAGCGCATCCTTTCACCCTTAAACTCATATACAACGCAACTATCAGAAGCCAGTTAGACTATGGTACATTTTTGCTGGAACCCTACAGTAAAGTTGCAATGGCTAAACTAGACTCCATTCAGTCGAAGAGTCTATGCATAGTTTTAGGCTGCATGAGATCCACACCGATTAATGGTCTTCAAGTAGAGAGTGGCGATCCCCCCCTTTCACTGCACAGGAAATTCCTTGCAGACAAAGAACAATGGCAGAATTAGGTCTGGGTTTGTTGTGGCGAGCTTAAACTTCATGTGAACAAAAAAAATTGTTTATTTTTTCTAATATTTTTTATATTTTTCACTTTGTCTCGATAAAGCCAGATTATTTTATGATGATAAAAAGCATTCCAATTGATTACGAACTAGGTGCTTACTTTATTATTTGATTGTTGCCATAGACAATGGTGTGACACGAACAGGCGTTTGACATTGATGCGTATCGATTATTAAATAAGTAATCGATATGATCGACCTTTATAGGGTTGGTTTGGTTTAAAATATAATAATTAAAATGCAATTAATTAATTGTTAATCAACATTATATCAATAAGCTAATTCTTTTGTAGCAAAACAACTTTTAAATCAAATAAAAACGTCACAGCATCGTTTTAACGTTCTATCGATTTCACATAAAATCGATTTAAAATGTGCAGCTCTGCTTTTGTCTTTGGCTGTGACAGGTAGATGCTACAGAATAGTTCTGCGTTTAGATGTCAATCTGACATAATGCCTTTGATAATTCAAACGTACACATATTGTTCATTCTTAGCTAAACATTAAACACCGATATCTTCTTTTTCCGGCTTTCCCGAGTGAAAATAGAATAATTTATAGAATCTGTTACTTACGCCGAATTTTTTGATATATTTTTTATTACTGAGCGCTTCAATTTAATTTCAGACATTTTGATGTATGGAGATCTGCCATTGTCCTTTGTTTATAAAAGATATTTTATGAACGACCACAACATTCTTCCCAAACTTGCCCATTTAGATACTCTTCTGGATCAGAGTGATTACTGGAGACACAAGGACCCCCCCTTATTTATAAATTCTTATAGAAAGATCCGGCTACAACAAGAAGCTGTTTATATACAACAGTGTTCCAAAATTCCTCTATATTGCTATCCATATAAAGCCTTAATTTAGTGTCCAAATTACACAAGGCCCTGAATAAACATTCCCATCAAGTTAATGCTCAATTTTCTTCTCTGGTTGAAGCTCATTGGAGCGAATATCATAAATTTTACACTGATGCCTCAAAGTTGTCCATAGATGGTAAAACAGGCATTTCAATATTCTATGACAACTCAAGAATTATCCTTCAGTTTCAATGTCCCCCTGAATCTTCTGTTTTTACTGGCGAGTGTATAGGCATTCTTGAAGCATGTTTATTTATCCTTTCTCACGATGCCATTTCTAAAGCTGTAATTTTTTCAGACTGTAAAAGTGCCCTGGAGGCTATTGTTAAAAATCCTTTTAGGAATAACATTCATAGCCCTATTATCATGGCAATTAGGAACTGCTTGCTTTCATGTGTCGAGAAGGATATAGAGGTCGACCTGGTATGGATTTCTGGTCATTCTGGTATTACTGGCAACGAATTTGCAGATGAGTGTGCCAAAGAAGCTGTTAATTGTAGCCTGGCTGATCTGAAATACTATTCCATCCAAGTTTATGACTTTCTGCATACATGCAAGGCAGATTTGTACAAATCCTGGCAGTCTTTGTCGTCTGAGTCAAGTAAATCTAAGGGCTCTTTATATGCCTCCATCCAACCTGACATTCCAATAAAGCCTTGGTTTTATAAATTCAAAAAGACTCCTAAAATAGTAACCTCCGTTATTTGCAGAATCCGCCTTGGTCATTGCTGCTCTCCTGTTTTCCTACATAAGATCAGAGTTCGAGACAATTTTTGTGTGAATGTGGCCTAGATGACGGTACCCTGGACCACATTTTTCTTAACTGCCCATTAAAAATAGCCTTCCCATTTGATCAACTTGTATCCAAATTAAATATTCAGTTCCCAGTTAATGTGCGTCACCTCTTGTCCTTCTTCCCAAATCCTATAATGATCCGTGCTTTTATTAAATTTATCTCTATTAACACGATAAAACTGTAATAAGTATTAGAATTTATATTGTTTGTCTGTATCTATCTATAATATAAAAATGAATCGCAAAATGTGTTGGTAAGCGCATAACTCAACAACGCCTGGACCAATTTGGCCAATACTTTTTTTTTAATGTTCGTTGAAGTTCAAAGATGGTTTTTACGGCGAGAAAAATTCTAATAATTGCCGGAAAACCCTAAAAACTGCCCTTTTCTTTTTCCCATACAAACGTTATCTAACTAAAACGTAGAGTCAATTTGTAATTTATAACCGCTGCATTAAGTTCAAATTCGCGTGCGCGTTGATATACTTCTTCGTTTGATGGCAGTTTTGACAGGTTTCCGGACCTGAAGTCTCAGTGCTGCCGCCCAGCGGGCTTCATGTCAGAAGAAACCCATTGATAATCCCTACTTAATATTATAAATTCGAAATTGTGTATGTATGTATGTTCCGTTTTCACGCTAAAACGGCTAAACTAATTTTTTTGAATTTTAATATAGGAGACATTTATATTGGACCATGGAGACGGATATAGGCTACCATAAGTTGTAAAAATTAAACTGGAAGGGATTGTAGGGAGGGTAGAAGTTTGCACGGCACAAATTTACCTCTTGGAATTAAGAACACATGCCCTGATAATTGATGGCTGCGCATGTGCTATCGCATATCTGTCAGTACTGTCACGTCATACCTTATTGTGCACGTTGGTTAAATTGTTCGCATATCTATCTATACTAATATAATAAAGCGGAAGAGTTTGTTTGTTTGTTTGTTTGAACGCGCTAATCTCAGGAACTACCGGTCGCATCTGAAAAAATCTTTTGTATACGATAGCCCAGTTATTCCGGAAGGCTATAGGCTATATAACATAAAATGGTCAAACGAGAAGGGGGAGGGTTGGGTCAAAGGCAAAAAAGGCTAAACGAATAGGATACAATCTATATGGGTATCGTTTTTGAGATTTTCGGGACGCTGAATAATAATATGAAATTTATTTAGTGATCCAAGATGGCGGAAGGGAAATCAAAGATGGCGGACGGGAAATCAAAGATGGCAGATACATACATACATACATAGACTCACGCCTGTTTCCCCGAAGGGGTAGGCAGAGGCATATTAAACGCCCACTTTTCGCCAGTGTTTTGATCCCACGTTATAGGTGGCGAGCCTATTGCCGCCTCTATGGCAGATGAGAAAATTTTAAAAATCAATATGGGTCTCTCCTTCGATATTTTAAGGGGTGGGAAATTGAAATACAACATCTATTTCGTGATCAAAGATGGGAAATCAAAGATGGCGGATGGGAAAATTTTGAAAAATCAATATTGGTATCGTCTGCGATGTTAAAAGGGATGGGGAATCTAAATACAACATCTGTTTCGTGATTCAAGATGGTGGATGGGAAATCAAAGATGGCGGATGGGATTTTTTTTAAAGTCGATATGGGTATCGTCTCCAATATTTAAAGGAATGGGGAATTCAAAAACACCATCTATTTCGTGATCAAAGATGGCGGATGGGAATTTTTTGTTTAAATCAATATGTGTATCGCCTCCGATGTTTAAAGGGATGGGGAATCCAAATACAACATCTATTTCGTGATTCAAGATGGCGGATGGGAAATCAAAGATGGCAGATGGGAAAAATTTTAAAAATCGATATGGGTATCGTCTCTCATGATTTAAAGGATGGTGAATCCAAATACAACATCTATTTCGTGATCAAAGATGGCGGACGGGATTTTTTTTTAAAGTCGATATGGGTATTGTCTCCGATATTTTAAGGAATGGGGAATTCAATATTATATAAAAATCTATGTTTGTTTGTTCATCATTTGTAGACTCTGAAATGATAAAAGATTAAGCGCTAAGTGAATGGTAATTTTGGAAAAGGGGCTTGGAAAAATGCAATTAAATAAAAACTCTTAAAAAAGCGAGTTCGCTGGGTCAGCTAGTATTATTATATAATATCTCAATTATTGTATTGACTAACATCTGTAACTGTGATCGTCTTTTGTTTCAGGCTCGAATCTAACACCACAATAATTAGTATGGTATAACTTTACTGCCTAATGCTTCGTTGCCCATAAGTGTTCCTAGTCATTACACGACACTGGCAGAAATTGTCGAAAAGTTGTCGACAGATTGCCAAATTAAAAAAAAATAAAAAAAAAATTATAGTACATTGTACATACCCTCGTGGTGCCTAGAGATTTTATGGCTCGTACTCGACTACGGTCCGAATGTCCTTCTCATAGGACATAATTGTCATAGTCTTATACGCCCAAGGTCTAGAGTTGATTTTTTTTTGTGTTAGAGTTAACGGTTTTAAGTGAAAATTTTAGGGTATAATCGTGATTATATTAGTTAGCTTTTTTCATTTTAAGTAGCTTTCTATCTTTTGTTATTTACAAAGGACATTGGGTCGCAATGACTAGACTAATAGTTATTATTAGGCTATGTAAAATTAAATAAAATTTGTAGAAACTATATGTTTATTTCAATTCTTTTTAAATTAAATGATGTCCGACTCAGATATCAGACTCTGTTTGCTGAATGTCTACACGTCTCGCAGTTTGAGATGTTTCCCCATGAGTAGCTTCACGACCAAGGCCACAGGATATCCCACAGCGAGTCCGTGGTCCTTTTCTTCTTAATTAGGCTAGACTGTTATAATAACATACCAAAAAATCTTATTTTTAAGTCTGTCGTTATAAGAGTTATAAGGAGTTACTCAAGTCAAGAACTTCTACAGCCTCTACTGAAAATTGCGATCCATGCAGATCGGACTTTATTCTGCAGATGAGTCGAATTAATATTGTTCATCAGAAAATATTCAATATGTCAAAGTAACTACAGGTGTACCCCGTGGAAACGGTCAAGTGGAGCGCATACATCGAATTGTTGTGTCAGTCCTAACCAAATTGTGTTTAGAAGATGATAAGCAGTGGTATCGACATATCAGCAATTTGCACTTATCAACGGAGTATTGGAATAACGCCTTATGAATTTCTTACTGGAAACAAAATAAAGAATAAAGGGGATATTGAATTGATGAGTATATTAGAATAGGAAAATAAAAAAATGTTTATGCAAGAAAGAGAAGAATTAAGAGAAAGAGCTAAAGTACAAATTTTAAAGATCAAAGAGGAGAATAGAAGAAATTATAATAAAAAGAAAAAGGAAAGTATAAAGTATAATATTGGTGATCATGTAGCAATAAAAAGAACTCAGTTTGGAACGCACATGAAGCTGATATCAAAATACCTTGGTCCATATGAAGTAATTAAGATTCTAGGAAAAGATAGATATGAGGTGTAAAAGCAGATAGTAGTACAGAAGGGCCTAGGAGAACATCCTCGGCGGCAAGCCACATGAAGCCCTTGCCCAAGTAAGGTTAGGTCCTGTCTCAGGACTTGTGGCTTTCATTAAGAATGTTAGGATACTATTTTTGTTCAGAATTCTATGTTTTAATTTTAAAGAGGTGTTGTATTTCTTTGTCACGTAGAACTGTGATGAGAGATAGTTTATTTTATGTTTAAATCGAATAGAGAAATTTCATCTCCTGGACTTGTTTCGGGCGATATGCGTTATCACCATTATCTTTTATGAAATCGGCATCTTCTTCCCCATCGTCTTCTACCACAGAGTTCTCTAGAGTACCATCGTTCACAATGGATTGAATTCAATTCACAATCGATTGATTTGATCATCACGTAAACCTATAAACAAAATATATGTATAGGTTCCTGAAGCATTCCTGAACGAGGTTTACAATATTAGGTTGTTAGTTAAATATAAGTAACGTTTTTTTATCGTAATTAAAAATATTTTTGTACTAATTTCGTCCCAACAGCCTTTACAAAGGACATAATATTTTTACTCGAGATTCCGAAAAATAATACCGGTAAATATTCGAAATAATTGACGAAATTTGAGTAGTACCTATTGAGCAGCAACATTTTAAATAAAATTATAGTTGACAGTCATGGATTATAGTAAAAAAATACGATTTACTTACCACGTTTTCGTGACGCCGCCATACCACCGTCCGTTTTCTTAAAAAATACGTCTGTTAACTGTTGCAGTCAATGGTAGCATACCGGAAAAAGTTCTCTAATACTTCCTTCAGAAATAAAATAACATTATTTATATAACCCGCGAAATTTCAAAAAACTATTCAAAGCTTTTTAATATGGCCTTCTAAAAGGCGCGTGAGTGGTAATTGAATGTTATTTGAAAAAAGTTCTGTGCTGGAATCATGCCATGTTTATTTTGGGTTATCAAAAGGCGCATGACTGCCTCGTTGGTCTCGCGGCATAAATGTGCGCGTGGGATTGGGAGGTCTCGGGTTCGATTCCCGGGTCGGGCAAAGTGTTATTGGGTTTTTCCGTTATGAAATTCTCAGTAGCATCTCGGAGTCTGGTAATGTGCCCGGTACGGCAATAGGCTCGCCCCCTATTACGTGGGACCTAAAAAAAAATCCTGGCGAAATGTGGGTATAATATTACACCTCTGCCTACCACTTGGGGGATACAGGCGTGAGTCTATAAATAAAAATAAAATAACAAAGCGCATGGGCGCCACGAGGATACTACATATGCCATATTCTTAGGGTATGTACATACCTAGTACGTAATCAATTGGAATGCTTTTTATCATCATAAAATACTCCAGCTTTAACGAGACGAAGTGAAAATATTAAAAATCGTAGAATAAAAAAACAATTTGTTTTGTTCATATGAAGTTTAAGGACGCCACAAAAAACCCAGACCAAATTCTGCCATTGTTAATTTTTTATATATTAGAAGTTAACTTCAGCACTAGGAATAAATCCGCGTTGCGGAGGACTTCACAAACATTCATTCAAACGGACACAAATAACAACCAAACTCGAAACAACAATTTGAAGATCACACAAAGTGTTGTCTTGTGAGGGAAGCGAAGTTATAAGACGCGGGGTAGTGCTGAACGGCGAGGCGACCGCTTCAACCACTGCGCCGCGCCATCCATGCAGTCACGTTCAGGTTAGGTAAATGATCATAAAATTTCGCCGTCATGCTCATCATCATCCACAGCCCGACTGTGTCGACTGCTGAACATAGACCTCTCTGTCTTCTTGCTATTTCCCTCGATCTTGTGATAATCTATTAGGCGCAGGCCCCACATAAATGGCGTCGGGAGCGGACACGGCGCGGGCGGCTTCCTATTCCCTGGCCATCATGTGGCCTGCGCCTTATACCCAGGTTCGGCTCGCGATTGCAATGATATCGTCAGCCCAACTTGCTAAGAGACGGCTGATACTTATTTTCCTCATCCGTGGTCGCCCTTCCTCGCCATTCAAAATAGGTTTGGTTAGGACTTCTGGCTAGACGTGGTGGCGACAGGTGAAGTAGGGCAGTAACAGAAAATTATGCCAGTGGCTATTATAAATTATTTTAACCTAATGGAAGGAAAGAGGGGTGGGTTACCACGCACCCTAGGATTGACTACCCTAACTATTGCAATAGAAAAAGGTTGACAATACCGAACTCCTCTAAAAGGATAAGGGGTATAGGAATGGTATGGGTTCCAGGAAGATACCTGACTTGCAGTATCCCGCTGTATGCGCCGACTATTCTTCGACACGTGTTTCGCCTCTGCATGAGGCATCCTCAGGAGCGATGGGTAACGACTGAGCCAAGCCAAGGGCTCAGTCGTTGCCTATCGCTCAGGTATCTTCCTGGAACCCATACCATTCCTATATCCCTTATCCTTTTAGAGGAGTTCGGTATTGTCAACCTTTTTAGAGTTCCGTAGTCCACAAGGAACCCTTATAGTTTCGTCATGTCCGTCTGTCTGTCCGTCCGCAGCCTAGCTCAAAGACGCCTGATACTAGAAAGCTGATATTTGACATGAATATAGACAAACGATATTGCAACAAAACTGTAGAATAAAATTTAGGAAAATATTATTTTTTAAGGGTAGGTATCTCGCCTTACAAACATTGTGCGGTTGAATTTTTTTTTGGTTGAGTAGTGAGTACCCCATTGTGTGGGGTATCATTGGATAGGTTTTAAAAAAATATTATTAGTTTGCTCAAATCATTTTTCGATCAAGTGATTGGTTTGTCAAATATCAAGCTTTGAAGTGAAAAAAATTGTTAGACTCAAGTCCCCCCCCTCTGCCAGCTAAACTATTAATTTGGAAGAGGTGAAAAAAATCACAAATGTAGTACATTTATAACGAATTTAAAAGGAAAACTATCACGGCTAAGTAGACATCACTAGTTTACGAGTAATCTTCGGTTATGTTATAATAAATACCTATTTCTGTGAGTTTACATTGGGAGCCCTGGCTGACTTAAAGATGCCGGTTTTTAGTCCCATGTGAACCAGAAGTTATTATCAATAATGGCCATTATGGGCAACTACGGAACCCTACATTGCGCGTGGCCCGACACGCACTTGGCCGGTTTTCTAATGCAATATTTGGGTTAGTTAATCCGAGGGTGCGTGGTGGGTTCCTCTTTAATTCCATTAGGTTACAATGGAGTTCCCGGTTCCGCCAAGTAACGCCTGATTCAATCAACTATAAATTATTTTCTTAATCCCATAGTAAGATGAATCTTAGAGACGAACGAACATAATGTACATTAGGTGCAGAACCAACGTGCTTGCCAAGGGACGGGGGGTAACACCACCAATTGCCAGACTCAGCTTCTATTTTTTACAGTCCCCGGACTAGGAATAGATCTTTGACGCGGGGATTTCAAATGAACACGTAGTAAGGCAGCGATAGCCTAGTGAAGATACCAACAGACTGGCAGGCAGGGGGTGTCGGGTTCGAATCCATGGCGCGCACCAATGACTTTTAGAAGTTAAACGGGTATTCAATTATTATTTATCGCTTGCCCCGTGTCTCGGAGAGCACAACTGTTTGTGAAGATTTTCGACAGTCGTTACAGGGAGTCAGTACCTACCCCTAAATAAATTGATACTGGTCTAAAGCATGGCCATCCCTTTCTATCGCCATCCCTTTGGGTGCGGCGGTCAGACGGCAGTCGCTCTGTGGAAAAGCTGATATTCTGTCATATCACTCATATCTGGTTAGACCGATGAACGGCGAGGTCCGTTTTTGGCTCCAAAGCGTGAAAGTCTTGGATGCAACCGGGGTAACGCTAGGGTGCTGATGGATGGATTTAAGACCTTTGGTAGGTAGGTACCTACTGTTGAGTATATGCACAAGCCAGGGCCGAGCCGTCCCTATGTGCAATGTGCGCGGCGCACACAGGCGCCAGGGTGATAGGGGTGCCGCGGGCTAGGATATGCGTTAATTTATTTAAAAAAAAGGTCATCCGCCAACTTCCGCCCCAGGTGCTAGCTAGCTAGGCTACTGCACAGGTGCTTCCTAGATTTCGCGCACAGGCACTGGATTGGGTCGGCGCGGCCCTGGCACAAGCGCAATTCTTTACTATCAGATCTGCGCAGGGTTTTCAAGGGGTCAAAAAGGTACAAAAAATAACATCAATAAATTAAATCATTTAATTATTGTACCGCTTTACCATTTGTATAAGTTACTCTTATATTTAAAGAAGATAAACTATCCAACTTTTCGCCTAACACATACACACTGACACCTATCAGCGAACTGAAGGCAAAGTACAAAATCTTCATTGGCCAGCTAAATACATTTAAAAACGGGTACACCCATACACCAGTAGAAAAGTATATGATATGTATCCATAATACATACGTGAAATTAAACAGTAAAGCTAGTGAAATGCCTAAAGCCCTGGATGGATAGTTTCTTTGGGATAAGAACAGTTCAATCAGGATGAAAGGTACTATGAATGTGTGCATAGTATGGTTCAACCAACTTGGGAAGAGGATTTCAATGGCGTCAGGGAATATGAAGTCTTTGTTGACGATGTATAGTCCCCAGAAGGCGGCGGCTACGTATATGGCGATTGTGAATGCAAGGCTAAACATGGTGTCTTTGATTTGTCTGATCAGTGGTGGTTTCTTGGGAGCTGCTGCGTTGGTGCCTATGATGTCGTTCAGGAGTGCGATTGTAAAGTACACTGTTTGGAGTACCTGGAACGAAAGAGATTATTAGCATATAATAAAGTTTTTAACTTTCTCTTGTGATGTTGATAGATTTGAACATTCACTTATGATAGAACTTAGGGCACTAGCTGTTTTTAAATTTATCGACCTAGACAAATGGGTGGTATCACTTCGCTATACAGAGCGAGACCAATCATTAGTCTATATTTGTCGAACAGGGCAACGAACATAGCCAAACAGCTTCTCGATCTTTCTAGAGTATGCTTTAATCAGCAAAAAGCTTGAAGCAAATTTGCTGTCCATTCGCTAGCCTCCTCGCCAGAACGCCTGGTAGAATGCTCGCTAAAATACTGCCGTTTGTTTTTCTGTTATTTATCATTCGTCAGAATGCTCATTACAGGTGAATGCTCAAGTGAATCAGAACTGTACAAAGGTTTAATTAAACCATTTCGACTATTTGTATCCATGATAGGTAGTAGATAAGTTAAAACCTAACAAAAGTGTTGCAGTGTAAATTCATGTAAGTATCTATATAATCAAAGTATAAAATAAATTATGATTAAGCATCAACATCAAGCACAGTGTTTAAATTTATTAAACAAAAATAATTTGTTTCAATCATCATTTTAGTCCTTATGTAGTCTGTGAGCAAAGAGTGCCAACCAAGTGCCAACGGTCCCTATTCGTTCGTCCATACGTTCGTGCGTCCGTCGCGTCTGTCAATGGGCTATAGCATGGCTATAGCAATGAATACAGATTTACATAGAAGCGCAGTTCCTAAGAATTTCGTGTGCCGATTCCAAGTGGGGACTCTCTGTTCGTAGTTGGCGCCGTTCTTAGTTTCTTTCGCTCTCGTAGTTAAGTAGGGCCACACTACCAGCTAACGTCAATGACTGCTAGCGCGATAATTATTGCGATAATTTTTAACGCGCTAAAGTAGGTGACTACACTTGAAATGTCAACGTGAATGCCCATCATTGGCGATAAAAACGAAAAACACCAATGTTAATGCCGTTGTCAAATTATCGCGTTAAGTCGTGGCTACACCTACGGTTAACGTACATTATCGCAATAATTAATGGCATTCCTCGTTAGTGTGGCCCCAGCATTATAAATACATAGCTGTGATGTGTTTTTAGTTTCTTGCGTAAGTATAATAAACACATCACAATAAAAATAAATATCGAGTAAAAATTAGATAAATCTTTATTTTGCAATTACGAACACGTAATTAGATTTATTTGTGTGCACAGATATTATCACTTGCAAGGTCAATACCTACCAGACCAACGCGTCTTTTTGCATGAGGTATAATTAATAACTTATCTATCTTCTATCTATATAAATAAAAATTAACCGCTGAAATGTAGGTAAGTATGTACAGTGTTCACCTAACTTCAGAAAGACTGCATGTAATAAGATTATTGTTGTTTGTTACATAATTAATTTATTATTATTAGGACAAAGTTTGCATAATAATAGAGAATGCCCACCCACACATTTTATTTTAATTTAACTGTTTGGCAATGCTCATCTTTTGTGCCAAATACAGGCCAGCCTTCTGGTCACGCGAGGCGTCAACAAGTCTCTTTGAAAGATCTCTAAAAAGAGATCTCGCACTTAGACCCCATGGTCCCAACGTTTCAACTCCAAACTGCTCAAATACATTATCCCCTACTAGATTTATGTATTTGCGCCTTTTGAGAGTCTCCGCTGAAGCAGCAGCAGCGCCCGCACAACCCGCTGTGCTAGAAAGATGAGATGGCGCAAGGGTGTCGACACATGTTGCGTCCCACACCAAAGGCCTACCCAGCTTCCATGGCAGTAAAGACATACCGTCTGGTCTCTTACCATCGTCGCGTGCCAAGCCCTGAGGTTCAAGTTGGGCTGGAACGCCAGCGGTGACAAGAGCCCGGCTAAGTATGTCATTGTGGTTGGCGCGTCGTGAAATGCGACCTGCGCTCCTGCTGCATGACAGACCATGGTGACCAAGGCTGTCGACAGCCTCTCCATAGTGACAGCGATGTGGAGAAACACATGGCGCACCTAAACGAAGGCAAGAAGCAATGCTGAAAGTCGTATCTTCTAACATGGTCACAGAATAAACAGTATGACATGGTACCTATGTTGGACAACAAACGAGCACGCTCTGCAGCATTGGACACGCTGCAAAGCGGCCCGTCCCACTGCCTCTGAGAAGATGGGATTCGGGGTAACTCGGTGCTTGGACAAGCCATTCTCCAAGCATTCATGGCATCGGTCTTACACGGCACCTCAGAATCGACCAGTGTGGGTGCTAAAATTTCCTTCAGTGCTGTGGACCGAGGGCAGGAATGATGGTAAGCTTACGTCGGTAATTTTGGGAATGCCAAGGCCGCCCAGGCTTACAGGCAAAGACGCCTGTAGCCACACTCGGTTGTTCAGGGCCAGATTTAGAATTTTGATAAGATAAGATAAGATAAGCTTTATTTGCATAAACATGTGTGTGTACATACAAAGAAAGTGCATACATACAAGATGACAAAATAAATTAAGTGCAAACATGTTTGTCACAGCATGACGTGCAAAAATAAATTGGTTACTTATAAAATTATACAAAAAAAGATACATTTAAAAATAATATATTGTTAAAAGCAAAAATAAATTGGTTACTTATAAAATTATACAAAAAAAGATACATTTAACAATATATTATTTTTTTGTCCAAATTATTTAAATTTAATTATTTCATATTCAAATTATAAGATTATTATATAGATCTATATAAATTTAATTATGTAAATACAAATTCTTTCTCATTAAGAAACTCAGTCACGCTATAATATGCTCTGGCGGTCAAGAAAGTACGAAGTTTATTTTTAAACATTGATTGAGGCAGTTCCTTCCAACTTTTTGGTAATTTGTTAAAAATAATTGGTGCCATACAGTACACACTTTTGCGCATCAGGGTCGTCTTAGCGAATTGAAGACAAAGTTGACTACTGTCGCGTCTATTGCGTGGAAATTCGTCGGCTAGACGCTTATAGTAATGTGGGTTCGACTTAACAAACATAGCTACTTCTAATATGTATAAGCATGGTAAAGTTAACATTTTGTATTTTTTGAAATAGGGCACGCAGCTATCTGTCTTCATAAGTCTAAACATCGCCCGTAAACATCTTTTTTGAGATTTGAATGCTGTTTCTTTTTCCGTTGAGTTACCCCAAAATATTAGCCCATAGCGTAGGTGGTTTTCTACCAAACCGTAGTATGCTGTAAGTAGACCATCCGTATATAATGTGCATGAAAGTGTGTGTAAAGCGTATGCAGATATACGAAGTTTTTTACATAACATTTCAATATGAGTTTTCCAGTTAAGGTTTTTATCAATCTGGAGGCCAAGAAATTTTGTTGAGTTAACTTTTTCTATGTTTTCATTGCGGTAATGTATGTTGAGGTTCATACTAGGTAACCGTTGCGTAAAATGTATAGCCTTCGTTTTATTTAGGTTTATTTTTAAATTATGTTCCTGCATCCATTGGATAGCTGATTTTAAAGCATTATTTATATCAATCTCATACGTCTCTACACTTTTACAAGGTATTGTCAAAGTACTGTCGTCCGCGAAAAGAGTCACTGGTTCTTCAATGCATTTAGGCAAGTCATTAATATATAATATAAAGAGAAATGGTCCTAAAACACTTCCCTGCGGTACCCCATATTTTACTTCACGACCTGATGATCGATAAATTTCTTCTTTTTTCTTTAAAATATTTATATGTCTAATTTCAGTGATTTGATACCTTTGTCTTAAATATGATTCAATTAAATTAAGGACATTACCTCTAATGCCATAAGCTTCCAACTTGTTTAATAATGTAGTATAGTGTACGTGGTGAAATGCCTGGGTCATGTCACAGAAAATGCCTCAGACCGGATTTCGTTTATCGATATTATTAATTACATTGTATAAAAAGTCATATATAGCCATATTTGTTGTCCTATGTTGTCGAAAGCCTGTCTGTTCGTCACATAAAATATTACTTTAATTTACAAATTCAGATAGTTCTTTATATATATACTTCTCAAATATTTTGGAAATTACTGGAATAAGTGCAATAGGCCGGTAGTTTTCCATTAGATCTCTATTCTCTTTTTTAAATAGGGGCTTTATAATAGAAGTTTTTAATGCAGATGGATAGACACCCGCGCTTATACTTAAATTTATGATATGACTTAGATGACCACATACTTCTGCTGATACATGTTTTATTACTTTACTACAGATATCATCATAACCTACGCTGCCTGTATTGTTTAAAGAATTAATAATTTTATATATGTCTAGTGGTACGCTTGGTGCCATGAAAATAGATTTGTTGTTCCAATCTGATTTAATACATTTGCGATTACTGGCAACGTTCATTTGTGGTTGGATTTTAGTAACAAAATATTCATTAAACATTTCTGAAATTTTCTGGGGACATGTTACTAAGCGATTTTCTAATTTAATTTGATGTATGCTATGTTTAGGTAAATTATGCTTAGCACAATTAATTATTTGCCAGCTACTTTTAGATTTGTTTTTGGATGTTTTAATAAAATAGTTGTTTCTAGCCTTTTGTGTTAAGTGTATTATCTTTTTGAATAGTCTGGAGTACCTCTTAAAACAAGTCTTATTTTGACTAGTAGGGTTTAATCTAAGTTGCCATAAAAGTTTTCTTTTTTTACGACTGCACAATTTTTTTCCTTTCGACAACCACTTTGTTTTTTTTATTATATCTATTTTAATTATTATTTTGGGAAAACATGTTGCCGATTGTATATCAGTTGGAACATGTCAATAAATTTTTCATAAGCTATATTAGCATCATTTGTTTCATAAATTTCCGAGAAAGAAAGACTGCTGATATAATTTTAAATTTAGCTAAATTGTCATAATTGTAGTCTCTTCTTCTCGTGTACCAGTAATTTATGGCATATAATGTTTGTACTGGACAATGATGCAGCTGTGCTGTATGGTCGGACAGTGCAAATTCTATAACATCAGTCTTACAAGTCTTACTGAAACTATGAGCAAAATTATCTATACATGTCAACTTAGCATAACGAGTGGGTTGTTTTAATGCTAACTTCAAGTTATAACTATGCAGTAGACATTCAAATGTATTAGTGTGACCATTTTGTTTAAGTACATCTATGTTAAAATCACCGCATAATATAATGTTCTTGTAATGCAAACGTGATATTTCTCGCAAAATCATTTCTAATTTATCCATGCAAAATTCAAAATTGTTTACATTTGGAACTCTATAGATGCAGACTACAATTATCTTATACTTAATAAGTTCTATGGCGCAACATTCAAATACACCTGGAGTTGATATTTTTGATATTTTAGATATATCCTTAGATTGTATACCATTTTTGACTAGGATACATGCTCCTCCTCTCCTTTGCTGCTTTCTACAGTAACAGGATACCAAATGGTAGTTAGGTATATATAACTGTTGTTGGTAACCTGCCATAATAAAATACTCAGTGATATACAATACTTCTACATAAATTTGTTTTTCAGATAACTCATTCAAGCATACAGTGAGATTATTTGATTTATTTATCAACCCAGCAATATTTTGATGCATTATTATAATATATTTATTCGATTGCAATTTATCTTGACCTTCAGTATGTAAATGAGTACTATTCGAATTAATTAGTTTACAATCAACACTATCAACGAAAAAATGTAGTATGGTCACTATTTACATTTGAATTAGTCAGGGGTATCAAATTCTGATAGTCTATGTCAATTTTTATATTTTCCATAATTTTTTTATAAATATGTATAAGTGCCCTTTTATTAATTGCTCCTGTGATACTAACATGTCAAAACTTAAATAAGAATTAGAGTCAAAATAATATGCGTATGATCCACTATTAAGTTCCTTAAATAATAGATTATTGAACATCTCGACCTTATAATTATATATAGGAGATCCGTAAATATAAGTAGGACTACACACTATTACATTTGTATAAGTTATATGCTCAAGCGATTTCCTAATGGTCTCTACCATATGTAAGCAGTTTGAAGAAGTCTTAAGATCTTTATCTCCCAACATAACTATACAATAATCATTTATGCCGAAATTAAACAATTTATTATTAATATTATTCAAAAAACGATCTGTACTACAGTATGGAAAATTGTAAAGACAATAAGTGAAATTTTGTCCAAACGTGTCTTCTATGACCTGGTGTTGATTATGTGATAAAATGTTGCTCAGGATACATAGTTTGTTCTTTTCACGATCAGTTGAATTAACTACAACCGGGGTATTTCCATCGATGGGATATTTTGTTTTTGAATTCTCAGTATTTATATTTGCCTGTACTGCTTGTGGTGATTCACTTTGATCATGGTTAGATACATGCTCTGTAATTTGCGTTTCTTTTGTGGTAAAGGTCTTGGATTGGTTGGTTATTGTTGTTTTACTCTGAGTTTTTGTTATTTGCTTAATGGGGCTGTTCGATTTTTTTTTATATATTTCCTTTTTCTTAATTAGCTCCGTATTGATTTGACGTAATTTATTGTTCTCCAAGGACAGTAATTCAATTTCTTTGTGTGCACTCTCTAATTGCGACTTAAGGTTCTCTATTTCTTCTTTGTATGATGTGTTCTCTTCTTCAGACATGTCTGGCATGCTGTTCGTGGTACAATCCATGGTAAGGGAAGTTATACTATCGTCACTATTATGGTCCGATTGTGTGCGTGTGCGTCGGAATGTGATATTTTCAAAGAAATTCATTATTTTATATTTACTTCATTGATTCTTTATTATGTAGTCACTTCACTTAGTTACACTGCTTGTGTGAAAGTTTATAACTTTTAACAGCCTTATTTGTTTTAGACACAAACGATATCGACGAACTATTGGGTTGTACGAAACATATTTACATTATTTTAAACACTACTTATTAAGTTATTGATACATAAAAAATATTTATAAATCAAATAATTTATTTTTTCAAGTGACAGGTGTCAATCATTCAAAGACTATGACTATGACTACAGTCCGTTCACAGTTATTTTACCTCTGACAGATGTCGGTGTTTATTTTCTTTATGTTGGAATTGTACTCTGTGATGACAGGAAAGTAAAATAGGGTTACCCGTGCATAACATTTTACCCAATATTAATGGAAATGCTTCAAAAATTCAAATGCTTGAAGCTCATGGCCGCAAAGTGGTTAGATTACCGCCATACCACTGCGAGCTAAATGCAATTGAACTTATGTGGAGTCTCATTAAAAGGCGAGTCACAAGCAAAAATTTAGGACAAGAGGCAACCAACATTGTGAATTTAGCTGAAGAAGCTTTTCAATCTATCACTGCAGAAGACTGACAAAAACAATGCAAACATGAGCGCCACATTGAAGACAAGCTTCGTGAAACAGATGGGTCTACGGATGCTGAAATGGACAGGTTCATAATAAAATTAAATTCTGAGTCTGATACAGAATATGACAGCAGTTACGAATCATCATAACATTGGCAGTCCACATGGATCATTCTTATAGACTCACGCCTGTTTCCATGCAGGGGTAGGCAGAGGTGTAATATGACACCCACATCATTCTCATTCAAAATAAATATGAAAATTAAATTTACAGTTTTTGTATTTGATAATTAGAACCTCACGTTGGCGTAATTATGATGCGTTTACCTTTATATATTAAATAGACAACATTTTTATTATAACTACTTATCTTCATAGGAAATTAGTTATTTCGTAAGAAAATAAATGTACATGCATATAGCCATGCCAATATCAAGAGGTTTTGTTACAAACATCGCTTAGGCAATAAAAAAATAAGTACATTTTAGCAATAATGTATATTTAAAATGGGAGTATTATATACCAAATATAGCAACACAACGCCCAGGTTGGCCAATCTAACAGCTAGAGGTAAAATAACTGTGAACGGACTATACGTTTGGAGTTGAAACGTTGGGACCATGGGGTCCAAGTGCATCAAAGAGACTTGTTGACGCCTCGCGTGACCAGAAGGCTGGCCTGTATTTGGCACAAAAGATCAGCATTGCCATACAACGTGGCAATGCTGCCAGCATTCTGGGCACGCTTCCAATAATTGATGGCGATGTGTAGGATTTCCACGACGCCCTTTAAATTTTGCTTTTACTTTTTTATGTACTTATTGCCTTTTATTTGTTAGTTATTTAAGTATAGAAATTATTGTTTTAATTTATGTGTAAATAGCCAATTACTTATAGTTAGTTTTAATGCAATTGCATTTAAACCTTACAACAAGCTTTCACTGTTTGGCCTGACCGCGTAGGTATTTCTGGATATATTTTCTTCCTGTCCTGTACTGTATTGTTCCTGTTTTGTACTGTCTATTACTTCCAAGGAACATGCATGCCAAATTTCAGCTCCTTACGCCCATAAGTTTTGGCTGGGCGTTATCTGTCAGTCAGTCAGTCAGTAACTCAAGTATTTTACATATACTTACAGATATCTTTCAAGTTATTTTAAATCGCAATATAAGTACTTAATACATTTAGGCAGTTATTATTGACAACATATTGAGAATTTGTTTCTAAGCCTACGTTGTTCATTACGTACCTACACTACTCGTGCAAATCCGGGGCAAGCAGCTACTTAGCTACCTAGTATTTGATACAATTCACACAATAGTTTGGCCTTAAGAGTGGACATAAGACCTTAATAACGTGCTACGTCGCGGTACATAGATAGTCGTGTCTCGGCATTGACCCCAAAATCTGATCAATCGATCGAATTCATTTTTTACAGATAGCATCGTTTTGCACGGCGCATTGTTAATTTACTTACTTATTTAAATATTATTTCAATACTGCTTGACACTCGCAATTGATATATGTTTTTGCTAGATGTGTTCTTCTTTTTAGGGTTCCGTAGTCCACAAATAACCCTTATAGTTTTGTCATGTCCGTCCGTCTGTCCGTCCGCAGCCTAGCTCAAAGACGCCTGGTGCTAGAAAGCTGATATTTGACATGAATATATACATAAGATATTGCAACAAAACTGTAGAATAAAATTTAGGAAAATATTTTTTTTAAGGGTATCTCCCCTACATACATAGTGGAGTTGAATTTTTTTTGGTTGAGTACCCATCATGTGGGGTATCATTGGATAGGTTTTAAAAAAATATTATTAGGTTGCTCAAATCATTTTTCGATCAAGTGATTGGTTTGTCAAATATCAAGCTTTGAAGTGAAAAAAATTGTTAGACTCAAGTGTCCCCCCCTCCCCCTCTGCCGGCTAAACTATTAATTTGGAAGAGGTGAAAAAAAATCACAAATGTAGTACATATAACGAATTTAAAAGGAAAACTATCACAGGATAAGTAGATATCACTAGTTTACGAGTAATCGTCGGTTAACTTATAAATATCTATTTCTGTGAGTTTACATTGGGCGCGCTGGCTTAATCTTAAAGATAATAAGTACGTACTTTGGTATGTAATGTACTACGGTACTACGTATGTATAGTAGTAGTCACAGAATTGAATAATTCAGTAATCTGTGAGTAGTAGTATATCTTGGAAACCACGTTTTATGTTTACAATACATAACTGGATACATACCTGGTATTTTTCTAAACAAAACGTAGGTTCTTATAATAGTGTTATTAAAATTATTTTTTCAGCAAAATAAACAGTCGGATTTGTTGTACATTAATACCCTTTGCAGCAAGTCATTATGGGCAACTACGGAACCCTACATTGCGCGTGGCCCGACACGCACTTGGCCGGTTTTTTTCTTTACAAGTCGAGGTACAAAACACGTGCAATTCAAAATACAATCTTTAACCTTTAACCACACCAGCCTAGTAAGTAGTAAGGACCTATTTAATGACATCAACTGCACTCGTGTATATAATGTTTGATTATCAGCTTGAGGGAAATTTGGATACCACAACCAGAGATGTGACAAGTATCACATCTGTGACCACAACATTCATGGTTTTATTAGGAATCCACCATGAAATGAATCAAGATTTTTGACTTGGCTGACTTTGAGCAACATTACAGCTATGAGCTAGAATTGCCCTCTCCATAAAAGTGGGTATTTATGATATGTTGTTGCCCACATCGGTGCTCCCAGATAAATAGCACAACTAGTTGACATCGATTATAAACAGTTCAATTGCAATTGTTTAACTTATAGTTTATGTTGGCAGCCACTTACGAGTATTGTTTGAGAATTATTCAATGACAGCCGAGACAATAGTCTAGTTGGACCAAGAAAATAAAATAAAACTGGAAATTAAATCACAGATTTATAAAAACTTGAGTGGAAACAATAGGTACTAATGGTTGGTGGCACGTATAGCTTAGATGTTTAAGTGGTCGGTTCACCGCTGCTAGACGCTAAGCTAGACGTGACCTCTTGGGTTTGATTCCCAGACGGAAAATCACTTTATGAAGACCATGACTTTAGATGTCTGATGAATCTGACTGAGCCTTGAGACGTATCTGGCCTTCATTTCTATGTTTTGTAACGCCTGTAAGCCTGGTTAAAATTGTTTTTTTTTTATTCTCACGCATGTATCCCCGAAGGGGTAGGCAGAGGTGTAATATTACACCCACATTTCTCCATGAATCTTTAGGTCCCACGTAATAGAGGGCGAGCCTATTGCCGTACCGGGCACATTACCAGACTCCGTGCTGTTACTGGGAATTTCCTAACAGAAAACCCAATAACACTTTGCCCGACCCGGGAATCGAACCCGAGACCTCCCAATCCCACGCGCACATTTATACCGCGAGACCAACGAGGCAGTTTGCTTTATTTATGTGTAGATAATTAACATTCATGAAGCGACAGCCTGGGAGCAGTGAAGGGAACAACAGACTGCGTCGTAAAGCGTTTGATTCATACGCACAGCGCGCACCAATGATTCTTTGCAATAATATCCCCTTGAGTGTCCTACGGGCACGGTGTGCCCGTAAGAGAAATAGGCCGGTAGTATCCTACGGGCACGGTGTGCCCATAAGGATTTGTGTGAACTTCACGCCCGGTGTTGGGTGATTGGTTACAGTAATAAAAACGTACATCGACTCGTTACAGATTAACCAACATAATACCATCAATTTTTACCATATTTCCAGGCTTGCAACCGAGAAAAAATAATGAAATTGCTAATTTCGGTGCTCAGTTTTCGTCGTGCCGCCATATTGCGCTGTGGCGATCAACTAAGTTGAATTTGTGATTCTTTTTAAATGTTTTCTCAACGCAAACGTTAAGTGATTGTATTAGTATTATATATTAAATTATTGACAATTTAGTGAAGTATATGTTTTAAATATTTTTTTTTGCCAGTTATAAAAATATTTACAAAAAAGTGTTAGTAACTTTTGTGATGCAATTTTCGGGCGTTGGCCGCTAGCCGACCTCCATATTTTAAATGATTATATGTAAGTATTTATTAATGACTTTAATAAATATAGATAAATTTCTCAGAAAGTTGTCTTAGAATCCATTGTTAATAAGACATTTCGTATTGTTTTTGCTATAAATAGGTATAAATATGTTTTGTGAGTGAGGAATGTTTTCCGTCGGATCGTCAAAATGGCCAAAATTTTTCGCTGCTATGAATAAATGGTTATTGTGAAGTAATATCGGTGACCTGTGCTAAATTAATGTATATAACCGTTGCGTCGTCTACCCGTGTCAATATTATTGCAATGAGAAAGGGAATTACGTGAATAACTTATTATGTGTATTTTGGAAAAATGTTTCACATGGTGTAAGAAAAACAAAGTGACCTGCATTTATAATTTTTTTTCGACATGAAAAGGTTAAACGTACGCTATTTTAATATATTTCTCATATAAAGGAACTTCTAAACTGCATACGGTTTAAAATTTACGTCATATAATTATATCAAACGTGAAAAAATTAAAGTTTTATAACCTAGGATCTTAAAAACGTTACATCCTCAAAATGGCTGGACACTACCGGAGAAAATGCATTTTAGAGCGGGGCATGCGAGGGGATATACGTATGCGTACCTATTAGGTAAATTGTTGGTGAAGGAAAAAAATATGAGAAAAGCAGCATGTCTAAGAATTCTCCATAAGAACGTGTCCCGAAGGACGTGTCTTACTCAAACTATGGCCTTAGGTACTCTTTTAATAGTTTTTAAACAGAGCTGATATTTCTATAATTATTATAAATGGCAGAAAAAATATGATCTATATTTTATAATCAAGGTAATTATAGAAACATTTGTAGGTACTTGTTTATAGCAAACAAGGATACCTAAATAGCTCAGTTCTAACGATACCTATATTACGTACTAGACAGCTATTAAGTACAGAGATCATAGCCGTAACAACACGTAACAGCCTACTATCTGGTAATTATGGTTAACTAGTTGGTATACCAGGTATACCATCCATAGCGTTTTATGGCGAAATTTTGATGATTACCTGTAGGTATCCTATCATCAAAATTTGCTTCAGTATTTGTGGCGTAGAGCAATGCTTTTCAACCTCTCTTATAACGCGCTCTCCTTAGTCGATATGAGAGAATACATAGCGACTCGCTTTTGACTACCTTTTAAAAGCGACCTTTGACTTGTTTAAAAGTTTAAAAGATAAAAATCTTCTGCGACTGCTTTGGAGGTACTTTACAAAACTCCACAAAGTGACTGCCCACACTTTGAAAAGCTCTGGCGTAGAGGTACCAGTAGGTATATCTAAGCTGCAGTTTAAGCTTCTACGCCCATAACGTGATACCCGACGATTTGGCTTCCAACGATGCGTGCCTGTCGACGACCCTCTATGAATCTGTATTAGCGGTAAATGGAGACTAAAATCGCCTTGTAGCGAAGGGCACAAAAACCCTGCGCTAAGTATTGATGGTTCGATAGATGGGTCAACACTTTGTGTATTTCCTGTTGAACCTGTCCGGCTATTCTTTTTATAAGTCGGTTGTATGTTTGTAAATTAAGGAACTCCTCGATTAGGATATCTAGTGCGTCGTCTTTAGGAAAAAGGAGAAGCCTATAGCCAGCAGTGGACCGTGAAAGGTTGTTTTAATCAGCCCGTTGTTTTGAAAGAGGATAGGTACATGTCTACTTATATTATCGATTGAACTAGGTAACAGGTAACTCAAGATGACTGTAATCAATTAAGCTCTTTGATTCATATTCTTATGAATGCCTTGTATGTACATAATTGCCTCTACAATGGTCGTAGTTAATTATTCCTATACGTGGTATAGCGGTTATACATAGTTAGGTAATAATGCTAGTACTATAAAACATTGCGTAATATTTTGTCGTAGAAATCTTGTTTCTTCAAAGATTGTCGAAAATAAAATAATAACAGATTACAGAGATGGCAAAAAATTACTAATTTTAGCTATTTTGTATACAAGTAATTGAATCACTTTTATGATATAAGGATATGGCAAAAAATAAATAATAGCAACTTGCCATAATTATGTCGTCAAACAGGTTTTAAAAGTATTCGTGTTTAACTGAAAATAAATATATTTATTTTCAAGCGTCTTTCATTACTAATTAGATTTATTTTCAGTTTTATTATCTATTGTAATTTTCAAATATAATTATGCAGTAAGTTAGCACGTATAAAATAATGCATGATAAGACTGTAGCTATAGACACTAAGATGGCCTTCGTAATACCTACCTATTAAAATGTATTTTATGCGTCATGAAATTATGCTGGTTTTAATTAAACCAAAGAATCTAAAGACAGTAATTTTAGTAGTTGCCACAGACAAATAGGTAGGTACCCTAGGTAATAAAAAAGTGTCTATTAGAATATTATTTCTCAGCAATCGCTTGATAATAATCACAGTTTTTAATATCAAAGAGCAAGGTCGAGAAATTTTATTTTTAGAGAATAGATTCGTTTAAGTATAAACAGATAAAATTTAAATAAGTTTTTGTAGGATGTGAAGCGCAAATCAAGTTATTTTTTTGCTCGAATTTGCAAATAGTTATATAATCGCAGTAGGCAGCTATAGTCAAGCGGATATTGACATGCTATGCAGAGATATCAGGTTCTCATCCACGGCGCGTATCACTGAAACCATCAAATAGTTGATAATCGATTGTCATGAAGATCTTTGACAGTTGTTACGGGGAGTCAGTACCCAAATAAAATGATACAGTTCTCAGCCATGGAATACCTGTCGTTATCCGGGTTGCGGGGGTCAGACGGCAAACAGACAAACAAACTCTACAACTTTCTTCAACAGGGTAACAGCTGAAGAGTTTGTTTGTTTGGTTGGACATGCTAGTCTCAGGAACTAATGGCTACATCTTGTTATTTTTTATAACGCAGTCCCAAGGAAAGATATAATATTTTTTTTATATTAGACGAGAAAATAGGGGTAATAAGTTTGATTAAAATGTCCTGTGATCTTGAAATAAGCACTATGAAAAAGTGCGCAAAGCTAGTTTATAAATAGAAAATAACCTCTGCACTCAAAGTCATTATCAAGGCTGTTTAATTGTTCCGTTGATTATTGAATATTTTTTGTATGCAATGACCTAGCAGTAAACAACTGATACATGAATGGTGTTAGCAGTCGATAGACTATTACATGGACTAAATATTATTTAAACTTAAAAAGACTGCGTCCGTGGTTCAGTGAATAGTGTATGCGGAGGATGCCCACGGTTACACCCGCGTTATTTAAGGCTACTGCTCCAGTCCCGTCGCTCATAGCGTGATATTACATATGCCTATAGCCTTCCTCAATAAATGGGCGATCTAATACTGAAATAATATTTCAAATCGGACCAGTAGTTCCTGAGATTAGCGCGTTCAACCAAACAAACAAACAAACAAACTCTTCAGCTTTATATATTAGTATAAGATAAGATTTATTTTAGGTACTAGAGGATGCCCGCGGTTACACTTGCGTTATTTAAGGCTACTGCTCTGCTCCCGTCACTCATAGCGCGATGTTATGTAGCCTATAGCCTTCCTCGATAAATGGGCTATCTAACACTGAAAAAAATTTTCAAATCGGTCCTGTAGTTCTTGAGATTAGCGCGTTCAACCAAACAAACAAACACACAAACAAACTCTTCAGCTTTATATATTAGTATAAGATTTTAACAGAGAATTTAAATTGTAACTATAAGTTATCTATGAGGTCCTTGTAAATGCAACGACTATAACGAGGTGCTCAAATCTGGTTAGACAAGTAAGCGGACCCCGGGCTCCGAGGCGTGTAAGTCTCGGCGATGCAACCGGGATACGTATTTACAAAGGCTATATATTTATACTATTTATACTATTTGAGTCACGAGTCAGACTCTAATAGAAGAGCTTTTGTTTATGCATATTACTCGACAATACCTAATCTATCACAGTAAAAAAATTGATTCAAATGGATTAGCTTTTGGCCTTGATATTTTCAAAGAAAATACACGTACAAAACCTAGTACTGTATAATTCATATTCACTCAAATAGAAAGCCTTTGTCGAGATATTTTCAAACATGGTTTTGATTTGTTAGGTGCGACTGTATGTAATTCAAGTAACTAAATAGGTTATGTTTGGTTCTCTTTTGACCCTTAACCCAAAAATAGGAGCCCCGCGAAGCAGGGCTTCGTCAACTTAGTTTATTAAAAACTATTTAATGGGACATAAAGTCTACTTACTGATATAATATAATATAACCAGTGGCGGCGCTAGACCACATGTGGACGTCGGCGACATCAAGTTCGCGAGGCCCTTTAAATCGACGGCGAGGCCCCGTTTACTTCGTAGTAAAAAAAACGTTATAATTAAGTGAGCCAAATTATAAAATAATGTATGAATAAATAAATGACACTTGGATCTTGTCACGCACGTGTTTGAAAATAATTAAAGTCATTATCATCTGCTTAGCTTTTTCCCGAATTGATTGGAGTCGGCTACCTAAGCCAGAATGATTGGCGAAACGAAATTAAGTATGTAACTTGTAAAACTTTCGGCGAGGCCCCCTCAGGCGCGAGGCCGTCGGCGGTCGCCGACATCGCCGACGCCTAGCGCCGCCACTGAATATAACCTAAGTTGACGGAGCCCTGCTTCGCAGGGCTCCTATTTTACTTGAATTACCTACATACAGTCGCACCTAACCAACCAAAACTAGGCACTAGGCACATTGTGGTCCTAAACCTAGACCCAAATTGAATAGCATTTGTTGCTGCAATGTTAGATTGAATTTATCTTACAAAGTCTACGCGATTTCGGTTAATTTCTGTACTAGAATAGACTAGGGTTTCGTCAAGTTTTTGTCAAACAAAAGCTAAGCCAGTTCAGTTTGCACTTTCACTCTAATGGTATAGGCTTTGTAAATACGCAACCGGGATAACGCTAGGACGATGCAACCACTCTAACGAGGCTCAAAACTATTTGTATATATATTTGTGTATATATATACACACATCAAAAAAGTCTAAGCAACACATAGAAACTTCAATTTTATAATGTGTTTTCGCATTAAATCCTTAGTATTTTCTTATTTATATTATTTTTTAATGCTTTTTTGATATTAAATAACAATTAGTTCCTTTTTTTAATAATCTTAATTAACAATAATGAGGAGTAAGAACTGTATGTACGTAGTACAAAGTAAGGTGCCTAACAGTATATCTGTATAATCTATGGTTGCACAAAAATTGCATAATTTAATACAAAGTGTGACCTCTTCTGTTATTGAGAACTTGCTGGCCTCAGATTATAGAACTTGTTCTATAATCTGAGTTGCTGGCACCAATTATTCATAGAATCGATGAGATTGTTAATGTTATCCTGCGGCAATCACTCCCAACGAAATTTTAGTAAACCCATCAGTTGTGGGGTTGTTGTCACTCCATCCAAGTCCTTTAAAACACGACTCTGGAGCATGTCCCATGCATGCTCGATGGGGTTGAGGTCTGGCGATTGTGCAGGCCAAGGCAATACCAGGATGTTTTTCCTTGCTAAGTACTCCCGTGTGTGCAAAGCTGTGTGCGAACGCGCATTGTCATGCATCAACATGAAATCGGAGCCAAGCGTTTGTGCGAATGGACGGACATAAGGCCTTAGAACATCCTCAACGTAATTTACAGCGTTCATGTTACCATTTTACAAAAACGAGCTCAGTTCGTCTGTTCTTCATAATACCCGCCCATACCATAACTGTTGAGCCGTTGTATAGATGCACTTCCTGAACACATCTCAGTCTTTCAGTATTTCCATGACGACGGTACACTCTTACCGAAGGGTAAGAGTGTACCGTCGTCCTGGAAATACTAGTACTATAGTATCAGGCTTGAACCCAAATCGAGACTCATCGCAAAATAAAATTTTATCCCACTGTTCCCGGGTCCATGTAATGTGTTCCCTACACCATTCATTTCGACGAGCGCGTTTCCCGTGACGTATCGGTGGCCACCTAATTGGCCGTCGCGCTCGTATGCCATACTCGTGCAGTCGATTTCGTACAGTTTGGCAGCTAACAACAACACCACTTGAATTTTGTAGCCTTAAACCTATCTCTCGGGTGGTTAACATCGGCTGGCGTCTTGCAGTCAGTTGTATGTATCGATCTTGCCGTGTGGTTGTACACCTACCTCGACCTGGGTGCTGCTCAGCAGGATCTCCCGTGTTAGTGTAACGCTGATGAAGACGGCAAATAACGCTTCTGTTGATACCAATATACCGAGATACCTGAGATTAACTTCTTCCCGCTTGCAACATCCCTACAGCTCTTTGCATTTCATCTGCGTTCAAATGACGTCGCTCCATGAGGTAAAAAATGTCTCAAAATCCAAATTTATTTCAAAACTTTTTCAAATTATTGTTTAAATCATAAAATTGATATAGAATAGGTACTAAACTTTAATAAGCAAAGAAAACGCTATAAAATTCGAACGAATGCATTCGCTTAATTTGAATTTGTGAAAAAAAAATGATACTCGAATTTTTTTTACAACCAGCCAGTATGTCCTCTGGATCAAAAAAGTTTACATAGGTATTACCTACTTTTTAATTGATTAATAATTTGAAATAGTATGTGTTGCTTAGACTTTTTTGATGTGTGTAAATTATATTATATTTTATATTAATAAGTAGGTTTCTCTCTTTTTTTTTCATCTTAATTTAAGAACTGCACCTCTTACATGTTTCTCTGCATCACCCAAAGGTTGACTGGTAGATAATGCCTACGGCTTTAAGTCCGCTTTTGTACTATTTTTGTGCATAAAATTATAAAATAAAATAAAACAATATTTGCGTTGTGGCTGTAGTGTGAGTTCAAGGTTTTATATCAGATTTAGAAGAGATTACCAGTCGGGCAATTTTAATTTAATGGCTTTCCAGTAGGAAGTCGCGAGATGTTAATTAGCTATGCACAGAGAAAAATAATAGCTATTAATTGTTTGTGTCACAATCATCTTTATTGTAGTTATCGAAGTAGGAAATTTTGGCAATGTGTTCCTCCAAAAACGTGGGCAGCCACTAAGAAAGGTCCTCATAAAAGAGGTAAAAAGAAGCTACGACGCTTATAATACTTTAAAATACTCTATAGTTACCTTCTTTTCTTAAGAAGAAGACATTTTTTTGATTCTATAATATTTTACGAATATTGAAACAAGGCTTTCTAAGACAGTTGTTTTTATAGACCCTATCTAGATTACTTTATAGAACATGCGCATGATCATTTCCTTGACAAACCGACAACAGTTCAAAGAAACCTGTATCCTTTTCAAGCTATTCTCGCACTAGTCATAAATCTTGTATCGCGGTGGACTTCACACACCTTCAGATCCAACGAACACAAAGAACACTCAGACATGAAGCATCCATTTGTGGATGATACGGTATTGCCCGAGTTGGAATCGAACCAACAACACTTAGCGCGATATTAAAAGGCGAAACGGCAGCTTAAACCTTTACACCATCCATGCAGTAAATTTATCCACGTGTAGTTATATTTATTATGCAATCTCGAACTAAGAATTTCAATATCAAATGGCATGTTTATAAACATGAGTTTATTACGATAAGAATAAGAAGTACTTACCAAACACCAAAAAGTGAGAAATATCCATCTAGCTTTGAATGGCATTTTCTCGAACACCTCGTTCGGGAAAGGTAAGTCCACATAATGCTGGTCGTACCATATCGTATAAGCATTTAATGCTACCACCAACGAATGAAATAATAACAACATATTTGGTCACAGAACTGTCTTTTAACACAGTCGGCTAAGACGTCTATACGGCTGCAAGTCCGTGATTATACTGACTGGTCAATGAGTTTTTATTTTTTATTTAATTCATTGTGTTGAGTGATGTTTATCAATCATATCAGTGGCTGTCTCGTTGGCTAAGTGGCGGCCGCGGCATTGTAATTGGCTTGATTGTCTGATTCTAGTTCAGCAGATCGAATCTTGAGTCGGGGAAGTATGCGTAGCCATGTGTACTGACTGGGATTTCTTTTCTGCACCAAAAGTTTTGTTGGTAAAATGTGAATATAGGTTGCCAGCAACATATTATGTTCACATGTGAATACTTATGTTACTTCGTCTGTCTTGATAGTCGGGTGGCCTGTGAGTATGCGCAGCAACATATTGTGCCTTCCGGACTTTGATTTCAGTGTGGGCTGTAACAATTTGTTAAGTTCTTAGAGCACATAGCCATTTGGCCCATCGGCAAGGCAATGGAGTCGTGGTCACACGTAGACATATCTGTAATTTCTTGAGACTAATAAAAGTCAATTTAAGGTGGATTTATTAGGGTAAAATTATACACTTTGTGAGAAAGGAGTTGAGGCACGGGCCTCCTAATAGTGACAAATCAAGAGGAGGGAGGCCAGGGTTCATTTGACTTTTGCGCCCCTTGATTGAACAAGACTCTTGAGGTAACTTTAATCACAGTGCCATACCAGAAAAACAGTTGTCAAGCTACACATAATAGGTAATAATTATATAAGGTTCAAAAGGCTAAGCGTCTAGACATCCGACAAGTTATCTAAACACAGGTCAACAAGTGCGTTCATTTAGAATAATTAGGTATTCTTATAATCTCATTATACTAATTACTATAAATAATGACTCCATTATTTGAGAGCATTTGTACTGATGGCTCAGCGAGTAGATCAAGAACTACATCAACGAGTGTCTTAGGTTTGAATCCAACGCCCACTTACTTTTCGAAGTTATATGTTATTGTTAATAGTAGCTTGCTTCGGAAATTACGTTAAGCCGTCCTACCAGTTCTTCTTTCCACTCTTAAATATCTTGACGGCTAGTGCCAGTCTATACTATAGAAGATGACATTTCTTTTTGTTTGCGGTGGTCAGACGGTAGTTCTCGGTACTCTTAAGAAAAGTATTTCAACGAGGGACTTCACGATGTGCACGTACAATTTTATATTTTCTTTTATACTTAGGTAGGTACCTATATTAAAATTATTGCAGACGCAGTCAACGTTTTGGGTGAAACTAAAACCAAAACGTAGGCGTAATTAATATCGATAAAATATTAATAGATTACTAGAATCTAGCTCAGTTATTATTGTGTATCAGTGTTTATAGGTACCTATACTTACAAAGCATAACGCCATAATAGCCTAAGTAAATCGAAGTTGGACGTGTTTACCAGAGTGCGGGAGTATTGTAGATTCCAATCAAGGGACACCACTAAATTGAAAATGATAGCATGTAGAAGCACATATCATAAAAATAATTGTTTCGTGATGTGCATAAAAGTATATAATCATATAGGTATGTAACACGTGTTTTCAGAGAACTTCCTATAGCCCAATTCAAACGAAAATTAAAGACATAGTTAATTAAATACTGTTTTCACCACAGCAGCTCAAACATGCCGCTTTTGTTGCGAGACAACAGTGAACAAAACGCGATTTTGATTCGAGCGTGAGGCAAAGTAGCTTTTTAATTTTTCAATCGATAGTGCCACGAATTGACATTGTTCAGCCACAAATTTGAAACATTCGAATTTTACTGTGCTCTGTCTCTTTCACATGCATATAAAATATGAGTGAAAAACAAATCCCTTCGAATTCGAAATTCGATTTTGGAATTCGACCTCAAAGAAAACACCTACGGCAACGCAAAAAAAAAGATATTTGTTTTTTTTATATGTTATTGTTTACATGTTTAATTTATTATTGGATTTTATTATAAATAAGTCTAATTAATAGTATAAAATTAGTATTTAACCTATACATTTTTATTTAGAATTACACCAATGATACATTTGAAAAATAAACATCAGGGACGCGGTATTAAAACGCGATTTAAAAAAGTAGCGGGAATAAAAATTTCGCTGATGCTGATACAGTAGGTACTACTCGACCAAGCCAACTAGACGAATGTCAACGTGACAAAATTCAACATAATTCAACAATTATAATCCAGAAATTATTTATCGTAACGTGTGAACGCGGCGTGTGAACGTACAATGCGCCTGCAATCGGTACTAGGAATTTCTGGATTATAATTATTGAATTATGTTGAATTTTGTCACGTTGACATTCGTCTAGTTGGCTTGGTCGACTAGTACCTATAGCGTAACGTGTTAAATTATAATAATATAGAAAATAATCTAAAAAGATGAGTGAAACTGGCGAAGATGACTGTACTTTAACACCAGAAGAGTTAAATCAACAAGTGATTATGCAGAATTCAATCTATTCCTGTTCATTTCTATGTCTCCTAAGTAATATGTGTTCTCACTGCTGTGGTGAAAAGCTATGTGTGCTACACGAGAGCAAATTTTTTTGTATCTCGTGCTGTTGAGTCCCTCACCACGCTCAGGATTCTAACTTTGATTCACTCGCTACGCTCGTGAATCAATCATAGAATCCTTCGCTTGCTCGGGACTCAAAATAAGCACTCGAAACAAAAAACAACTTTGCTCTCTTGTTGCACAAATAACTATTTTACAACATTAATGAATACCTAAATTACAAATAAATATAAATAAATTTAATATTTATTTGTAATTTATAATACATGTATGCTTATTGATTAAGATGTATATGTGTGTGTGGTCCATTTGTATATTTATTGTGGTTCATAAGAAAATATACTTAATTTAATATTAGTAAAATTATATAATTTAAATATTTAAATTTTCACATGCCTATTTCAGGTGAGATGTCTTGTACCTTTTATTATTTTGTAACAACTTGTAATACCATCTCATGTGAATAATGACTGATTCTGATTCACCGTCGGCGTCTAAACAAAAGCAAAACCATGAAACCAAAGAATCAATCGCAAATTAAAAAAGAATAAAACCAAAATAACACAATCTGTTCCATCCGTCTCACCCCTACTTTGAGTGCTCCTGATAACGACTGCACCACCGGTTAGCGGATAAAAAGTTCAATATGTCAGCGATAAGAAGGCCAATTCTGGTAATTATATTTATTCAAATTCCAATACCAATCTAGTCTCGGTGTCATAAATGGTATTCTCATAACTTAACTGATACTTGAATGAGATCGGGACTACATCGAAAGTTGAACCAAGTGTGAACTAGTGTGGACCGTATTCTGCTAATTATTTACGTACAAAAAAGTCAAAGTGTAGCTAAACCAAATGATACTACGGTTTGACAGTTCACAGCTGACAATTGTTGACAATTGAGCAAAATAAGTGTTTGTTACATTGTTATTGTTTTATATATAAAATAAGTATGAGTGGATTTGGGCTACGATGGCTATACCTATTGAAAATAATCCACACGATCCAAGGAACTAATACATTTACTTACCGAAATTTTATTACTTAGTTGTATATTCATTTTAATTTGGCATGGAAACGTAGTGGCATCCAATTACCATTCCTAATGATGTATTTTCCCATACAATGGCAACATTCATGTTTTTGTTTTTGAGTTTTTGACATTACCTCTGAGATCAACAAGAGATTGTAAATTGATTATATCGAAATGATACTGTAATGAGATTAAGTGAAGCAGAATACCAATTGTGAGTCAATTCAAAATTAAATCGCAGTTCAGTCAAAATTCAGTCTCAGTGTCTGTTAAATACAAGAATTGGCCTTTAGGTCTTTAGCAACGTGTCGGCTCGAGCGATACGTAGGCGGATGTCTGACTTTGTCATGGGATTGTTAGAAAAATATAAGTAGTAGTACTGCTAATGTATCAGTCTCCAAAAATATGGTTTGAAGACATAATAAACTCAGTGGCAGTACCATTTATATGTAAAATTGTACTTCGACATACCTAATTGTCGCGCGGTAAAATGTACCCTAAGGCCCTTCTCTCACGAAGCTATTCAAATGCTACGGGACTGAGATAAAAACCATGATCGCCTACTGGTATGCTACTCGTTTCCGCACACGATACTACGCAAATATGACAATTGTTTATCATTTGAAGAACAAAATTGGTACGACGATATCTAGTCACTCTAGCGATGAAGACAATGTTCTTCTGCAGGTATTTATATTATTATATTACAAGAATAAACGAAAATATACAAGAAGATTCTGGGTGCATCCGTACATCGTCATATTGATTTTTATTTCAATCTCAATCCTCGCCTTTTCTTTAACATCTTTTCTTACGTACCTACTCTGGCAGCTGATAATTATACAAACATGGATAATTTTCTACCTCCAGGACAAAATTAATATTAAAAGTTTGTTCCGTCTCCATTTTGTAATGCAACGCGTATACCACTCGGGTAGCGTCGACCAGCAAGACGGTAGCGTGCGACCTAAGTATGTCAAACGCGTCATAGACGCGTCTTATCGTGTACAAAACTAGCTGAATATGTATGGCGGCTACTCACAAGCGACGCGACGCGTAGGATACGCGTACGAAACACAAATCGCTAGAGAGTCGCTTCGTGAAAGAATGGCCTAAGTTACTTACTCTACTCCAGCCTCCTATCAACTAAACTAAACTAACCAAAATAATAAAATATCTAAAACATCGCCCCCCTGTTGCGACGTCAAAGAAGGACAAACACGCCGACAGGCCTTTGGTGTGGGACGCAACATGTGTCGACACCCTTGCGCCATCTCATCTTTCTAGCACAGCGGGTTGTGCGGGCGATGCTGCTGCTTCAGCGGAGACTCTCAAAAGGCGCAAATACATAAATCTAGTAGGGGATTATGTATTTGAGCCGTTTGGAGTTGAAACGTTGGGACCATGGGGTCCAAGTGCGAGATCTCTTTTTAGAGATCTTTCAAAGAGACTTGTTGACGCCTCGCGTGACCAGAAGGCTGGCCTGTATTTGGCACAAAAGATCAGCATTGCCATACAACGTGGCAATGCTGCCAGCATTCTGGGCACGCTTCCAATAATTGATGGCGATGTGTAGGATTTCCATGACGCCCTTTAAATTTTGCTTTTACTTTTTTATGTACTTATTGCCTTTTATTTGTTAGTTATTTAAGTATAGAACTTATTGTTTTAATTTATGTGTAAATAGCCAATTACTTATAGTTAGTTTTAATGCAATTGCATTTAAACCTTACAACAAGCTTTCACTGTTTGGCCTGACCGCGTAGGAATTTCTGGATATATTTTCTTCCTGTCCTGTACTTGTACTGTTGCTGTTTTGTACTGTCTATAACTTCCAAGGAACATGCATGCCAAATTTCAGCTCCTTACGCCCATAAGTTTTGGCTGGGCGTTATCTGTCAGTCAGTCAGTCAGTAACTCAAGTATTTTACATATACTTACAGATAACTTTCAAGTAATTTTAAATCGCAATATAAGTACTTAATACATTTAGGCAGTTATTATTGACAACATATTGAGAATTTATTTCTAAGCTACGTTTTTCATTACGTACACTACCCGTGCGAATCCGGGGCAAGCAGCTACTTAGCTAGTATTTGATACAATTCACACAATAGTTTGGCCTTAAGAGTGGACATAAGACCTTAATAACGTGCTACGTACATAGATAGTCGTGTCTCGGCATTGACCCCGAAATCTGGTCAATCGATCGAATTCATTTTTACAGATAGCATCGTTTTGCACGGCACATAGTTAATTTACTTACTTATTTCAATATTATTTTAATACTGCTTGACACTCGCAATTGATATATGTTTTTGCTAGATGTGTTCTTCTTTTTTACTTTACAAGTCGTGGTACAAAACACGTGCAATTCAAAATACAATCTTTAACCACACCAGCCTAGTATTTAGTGACATCAACTGACTCGTGTATATAATGTTTGATTATCAGCTTGAGGGCAATTTGGATACCACAACATTCATGGTTTCACTAGGAATCCACCATGAAATGAATCAGTGTCAGGTCCAGGTAACAACCACAAGGTTTTTGACTCGGCTGGCTTTGAGCAAAATTACAGCTATGAGCTAGAATTGTCCTCTACATAAAAGTGGGTATTTATGATATGTTGTTGCCAACATCGGTGCTCCCAGATAAATAGCACAACTAGTTGCCATCGATTATAAACAGTTAAATTGCAATTGTTCAACTTATAGTAGTTTATGTTGGCAGCCACTTACGAGTATTGTTTAAGAATTATTCAATGACAGCCAAGACAATAGTCTAGTTGGACCAAGAAAATAAAATAAAACTGGAAATTAAATCACAGATTTATAAAAACTTGAGTGGAAACAATAGGTACTAATGGTAGGTGGCACGTGTAGCTTAGTCTGATGAATTTGACTGAGCCTTGAGACGCATCTGGCCTTCATTTTTATGCCTGGCCTGCTTTATTTATGTGTAGATAATTAACATTAATGCAGCGAGAGCCTGGGAGTAGTGAAGGGAACAACAGACTGCGTCGTAAAGCGTTTGATTCATACGCAAAGCGCGCACCAATGATTCTTTGCAATAATATACGTAAGTATGCGGATTAGGTTAATAATTAATTCTAAGCCGCAGTTTAAGCTCCTACGCCCATAACGCGATACCCGACGATGTGGCTTCCAACGATGCGTGCCTGTCGACGACCCTCTATGAATCTGTATTATAGCGGTAAATGGAGACTAAAATCGCCTTGTAGCGAAGGGCACAAAAACTCTGCGCCAAGTATTGATGGTTCGATAGATGGGTCAACACTTTGTGTATTTCCTGTTGAACCTGTCCGGCTGTTCTTTTTATAAGTCAGTTGTATGTTTGTAAATTAAGGAACTCCTCGATTAGGATATCGTCGTCTTTAGCAAAAAGTAGAAGCCTATAGCCAGCAGTGGACTGTGAAAGGTTGTTTTAATCAGCCCGTTGTTTTGAAAGAGGATAGGTAGGTACATGACTGTCTACTTATATTCTCGATTGAACTAGGTAACAGCTAGGTAACTCAAGATGACTGTAATCAATGAAGCTCTTTGATTCATATTCTTATTAATGCTAGGGAATGCAAATCTCGCGAGATTTGGGCTCAAGCGAGATCTCGCGAGTTTATGAAGCCAATCTATATATGTATAGATCTTGAAATTGGCTAGATCTTGCGAGATTGGCAGTTTTGTATGTTTTTTTTAATAATCGCAATATTTGAATAAATTATGACAAAAATAATAACCATTTTAAGTACCTATTATAAGATAAAAAATATTTTTCACGAATTTTCAATAGACTTTTATGCTTCACACATTGTTTGACGTATCTACCTATCGGTCTATAATATTTTTTAATAAACTTTTATGAAGTACCTACACTTTTCTGTCAAATAAGAAATTAAAGAAACAACCAGTCTTCGATTCTAATATCAAACAAACATCTTTTAGTAATAAAACATTTCTGTTATAATAAACAAAACAACGAGAGATCAAAAAAAAAAAACTTACTTATCATCTATGTTACTAAACTGAGGTACTATTATCAGTTAGGTAAATAAAACTATATCTTGAACTATATCTTCTCAGTAGATCTTTTAGACATTACAGATTAATTAACAAAAATCTGCTTGAGAGGTGTCAAGGGATACCCGGATGGAACGAAGTTCCATTCGATTAATTTGTGAAGGAATTGTAATTATTATTTTTTTAAGTTATAATATTTTTTTTTATTATTATCAAATATAATGTAATATAAACTTAATCAGTAGGCTCTATTTTAGTAAAAATTGATAATTTTACAAAAAATGTCCCGTTCGCAATCTTGGATTTCCCAAATATTCCAAATAAATGTCATTTACGTTATCAGAATGCATGATAGCCCCGAAAATTATACCCATATTAATTTTATTTTGGATTGGATGGGCAGCGATAGCCGAGTGGATATACCAACACACTGCCATGCAGAGGGTATCGGGTTCGAATCCACGGCGCGCACCAATGACTTTTCGGAGTTATGTGCGTATTGAATTGTTAATTATCGCTTGTCCCGTGCCTCGGAGAGCACGTTAAGCCGTCGGTCCCGGTTGTCATGAAGATCTTTGACAGTCGTTA
Organism: Euclidia mi; assembly: GCA_944739405.2. Lineage (NCBI taxonomy): Eukaryota > Metazoa > Arthropoda > Insecta > Lepidoptera > Erebidae > Euclidia > Euclidia mi. The sequence goes on along the minus strand of OX123196.2, from coordinate 57,890,588 downwards.
CAGGGCGTCAGTACCTTCTAAATAAACTGACACTAGTCTAAACCATGGAATATCGCTATCCCTTCGGGTTGCGGAGGGCAGACAGGCAGTCGCTCCGTGGAAAAGCTAATATTCAGCCAAATCCGGTTAGACTAGAAAGCGGACCCCAGATTGAAACTGGGATAACGCTAAGAGAAAGATTAATTTTATTTTGGATTCCCAAATAGATGTCATTTTCGTGACCTGAATCCATAAAAACCCCGAAAATGATACCCATATTAATTTTATTAAAAATATGCCGTCCGCCATCTTGGATTCCCAAATAGATGTCATTTTCGTGACCAGAATCCATAAAAACCCCGAAAATGATACGTACCCATATTAATTTTATTAAAAATATCCCGTCCGCCATCTTGGATTCCCAAATAGATGTCATTTTCGTGATCAGAAAGCATGAACATGATGCTTGCTTTCTATAAGAGAGAGAGAGAGAGACAGACAGAGGAACATGCGCACGCCGCACGGCTTACAATAGCTTACTATAGCAAAAAGTGTCGTTACAACTATTCGTCTTAATTTTTTCCGTCTAGCCCCCTTTCGCAACGCGCGATAAGGAACTTCGTTCCAAAATATACCAATAATGCAGACTTTTAGAAATTACAGATCCTAATCAACAAAATAAACCAATCAAATAATAGATTGGTTCAGTTCAAATCACAAGCCATTATTACGAATTATTTTCAAAGTAGCTCCGTCAGAAGCACAAAATGTCCAAAGAATCGTCTGCTAAACGGCTTCCTTTTCTGTTGGCCAGATAACCAGACGCTGAAAAGACCCTTTCGGATTCAACGCTAATTGAAACCGCAGTTCTCAGGCAGACATCCACGAACTGCAAGTTTGCCTTTTGACCCTCCGTACTCGTATTTAAAATTCATTTAATTTTGTTTAATGCCGATACCGACAGATTGCGATCCGTCCGTGTCAGTTCGCGCTTCGAATAAGACTTTTTATGCTCGAGTGCAATCTCGTAAATCTCGCGAGAACTCGCCCTTTTTTCGACCGAGATTAATCTCGCTAAAAATCAATATCTTAAAATAATCTCGGCCTTTTTTAACGAGATTGCATTCCAAAATTAATGCCTTGTATATACATTATTGCCTCTACAAGGGTTGTAGTTAATTATTCCTATACGTGGTACAGCGATTATACATAGTTAGGTAATAATGCTAGTACCCACTATAAAACCACAGTCAAATAATCCATATGTCTTTATACTGTGATAAAACATTGCGTAATATTTTGTCGTAGAAATCTTGTTGGTTCAAAGATTTTCTAAAATATCTATTTATAATTTCTGTCATGGATGGTTTCAAAAAAAGATGTTTTTTGCTATTTTGTATTTAAGTAATTAAATCATTTTTATGACAAGCATTGCCAAAAATAAATAAAAGCTACCTACTTACCATATTCTGTCGTCAAACAGGTTTTAAAATTAATTTTCAGTTTTATTATCTATTGTAATTTTCAAATATAATTATGTAGTAAGTTAGCAGGTATAAAATAATGCATAATAAGACCGTAGCTAGCTAGACTAAGTTGACCTTCGTAATACCTACCTATTATATTTTTCTTATGCGTCGTGAATTTATGCTGGTTTTAATTAAAACAAAGAATCTAAAGACACTTAATTTTAGTATTTACCACAGACAAATAGGTACCTAGGTACCTAATAAAACAGTGTCTATTAGAATATTATTTCTCAGCAACCGCTTGATAAAAATCACAGTTTTTAATATCAAAAAGCAAGGTCGAGAAATGTTATTTTTATAGAATAGATTTATTTTAGTATAAACAGATAAAATTTAAATAAGTTTTTGTAGGATGTGAAGTGCAAATCAAGCTTATATTTTGTCGAACTTGCAAATAGGTTTAATCGCAATAGGCAGCGATAGCCAAGTGGATATTGACAGATTTCTATGCAGAGGTATCAGTTTCTAATCCACGGCGCGTACCACTGACTTTTTCCACGTTATGTGCGTATCAAATAGTTGATAATCGATTGTCATGAAGATCTTTGACAGTCGTTACAGGGAGTCAGCACCCAAAAAAATGATACAGGTATACCATGGAATATCGCTATCCCTTTGGGTTGCGGAGGTCAGTCGGCAAACAGACAAACAAATCAACTTTCTTCAACAAGGTTACAGCTGAAATGTTTGTTTGGTTGAACACGTTAATCTCAGGAACTAATGGCTACATCTAGTTCTTTTTTATAACGCAGTCTCCAAGGAAAGATAGAATATTTTTTTATATTAGACGGTAAAATAGGGGTAATAAGTTTGACAAAAATGTCCTGTGATCTTGAAATAAGCACGATGATAATGTGCGCAAAGCTAGTTTATAAATAGAAAATAACCTCGGCATTCAAAGTCATTATCAAGGCTGTTTAATTGTTCCGTTGATTATTGAATATTTTTTGTATGCCATGACCTAGCAGCAACTGAACATGAATGATGTTAACAGTCGATATAATTATAATATAATAGATATTTACATGGACTAAATATTATTTAAACTTAAAAAAAGACTGCGTCCGTGGTCCAGTGCATAGCGTATGCGACCGCTGATCGGAGGTCCCGGGTTCAATTCCCAGGTCGGGCAAAAGTGTTACTGGCTTTTTCCGAATTCTCAGTAGCAGCACGGAGTCTGGTGAAGGGTGATGTGCCCGGTAACGGCAATAGGCTCACCCCTATTACGTGGGAGCTTAAACTTCATGGCGAAATGTGGGTGTAATACCTATTACAACTCTGCCTACCCCTTCGGGGATACAGGCGAGAGTCCATAAAAAGAAATAAACTTTAAAGACAACGGTAGCGGCGATAGCCTAGTGGTTTACGTAACAGACTGCCGAGACGATGTTCTCGGGTTCGATCCCCAGGTACCCGCGGACACACACCTCTGACTTTTCGAAGTTATATGAAAATGTTGACTAAAAATGTTTATTATCGCTAGCTTAATAATGTGCCCGGTAGATGGCAATAGGCTCGCCCCTATTACATTGGGACCTAAACATAACTGGCAAAATGTGGGTGTGTATACACCTCCGCCTACCCCTTCGGGGATAAAAGGCGTGAAGTTATGTTATGTTGACAACGGCAGCCTAGTGGAAAGGATCAACAGACTGGTACGTAGTAGGTCTCGGGTTCTTATCCACGGCATAGAGCATAGATATTTAAATAGAGACACATTTCTTATGGGCGCTCTGTAGAGAAACTTTCTGTGACCCATATTGCCGCTTGGCGGCGTGGCAGTCGCGCTGTGACAGCTGACTCTACGAGTGCAAGAGAGACGAAAGTTTCTCCTGTGTATCTTAACTACGAGATCAAGAGAGACGGAGAACGACGCCATCGCCGCCAACACGCCAGTTGGAATCGGCACACGAAATCCTTAAGAAATGCGCTTCTATTATGTAAATCTGTATTCATTATCCACGGCGCGCCTCACTGACTTTTCGAACTTCAATTGCTAATTATTATCGCTTGCTAAGTGATGTAGATAATATATTGAGAAAATATATACATGTCTGAGAGCTCTTCATATGGTTCTCAAAAGATATGCGAAGTACTCAGCAAAACAAAATATCTTTATACATATCTGAGAGTTCTCCATATTGTTCTTAAAAGATATGCGAAGTACTCAGCAATGGGACAGTTTTCACTCACAGGCTCAAAACTATTTGCGTTGTGGCTGTTGAGGTCAAGGTTAGATGACAGACTTGGTAAAGTTTATCAGTCAGGTAATTATAAATAAAAAAAAATAGATAGACAGTCGCAAGATAAATTAATTAGTTATGCACTGAGAAGATAATACCTAAATTGTTATACCTAATAATTGTTACGGTCATAATCATTATCATCATAATTATATTAATAACTAGAGGACCGCGGTTACACCGCCCCTGTCGCTCATAGTATAGGTGCCTTCATCGATAAATAGGCTATCTAACACTGAAAGAGTTTTTCAAATTGGACCAGTAGTTCCTTAGCGCGTTCAACCAAACAAACTCTTCAGCTTTATATATTAGTGTAAGATAAGATATAAGATAATAAATATGTTTCCTGACTGACATATCACAGCAGAACACAACCTGCCGAAGTCCAAAACTTTACATTTTTGGGCAGTAAGTGCCTTCTAAAACGTCAGTTCAGGTATAAAGAAGCTACCACGCTTATAATATTTTGAAATGCATTTCTAAGTTAGCTTTTCTTTTCTCAAGAAGAAGAAAATTCTTGCATCGTGGAATATTTAAACAAGAGCGAATATAGAAACAAGATTTGTTTTAAGACCCTATCTAGATTAGTTTATAGAACATGCGCATGATCATTCCCATGACTGCTACAAACCGACAACAGTTCAAAGAAACCTGTATATTTTTCAAATTATTCTCGCACTAGTCATAAATCTTGTATCGCGGTGGACTGCACACACCTTCAGATCCAACGAACACAAAGAACACTTAGACATGAAGCATCCATTTGTGGATGATACGGTATTGCCCGAGTTGGGATCGAACCAACAACACTTAGCGCGATATTAAAAGGCGAAACGGCAGCTTAAGAGGAAACACTACGGGCGAGAGAATTGAAAAATAGGTATTTGTAAAATCTATTGCTGTCGCGCAGCCTCAAGCCTCTCCCCGCAGAGCGCGACAGAGACAACGCTACTGTTGGACCAAAAATACCTATTAAATGTACACAAAATCAACGTTTCGTATTCCCCTGATTCCTTCTCCAAAACTTCACCGATTTAACTAGTTTTTCATATTTAATTAAAGGAAGGCTTTGGCCGTGTTCCTATGTTTTCCTTTTTTAAAATAATCTAGCCAAATTTGTTTTTTGGATGTTTGAACACAGCGAAAAATCTGACCAATTTTTGAGATATTTGAAGGTTCATATCTTTTTTAATATTTAATTTATGAGAAAAAGGAAAACATAGGGACATGCCAATCGGGGCCATACATCTTTTGGAAAAAAATAATTGCTCTACTAGCATTATCCAGGGAGAAAACAGGAGACTACGTTTGTATGGAAAAACGGCCGTGGTGTTTCCTCTTAAACCTTTACACCATCCATGCAGTAAATTTATCCACGTGTAGTTATATTTATTATGCAATCTCGAACTAAGAATTTCAATATCAAATGGCATGTTTATAAACATGAGTTTATTACGATAAGAATAAAAAATACTTACCAAACACCAAAAAGTGAGAAATATCCATCTAGCTTTGAATGTCATTTTCTCGAACGCCTCGTTCGGGAAAGGTAAGTCCACATAATGCTGGTCGTACCATATCGCATAAGCATTTAATGCTACCACCGACAAATGAAATAATAACAACATATTTGGTCACAGAACTGTCTTTTAACACAGTCGGCTAAGACGTCTATACGGCTGCAAGTCCGTGATTATACTGACTGGTCAATGAGTTTTTATTTTTTATTTAATTCATTGTGTTGAGTGATGTTTATCAATCATATCAGTGGCTGTCTCGTTGGCTAAGTGGCGGCAGTGTAATTGGCTTGATTGTCTGATTCTAGTTCAGCAGATCGAATCTTGTGTCGGGGAAGTATGCGTAGCCATGTGTACTGACTGGGCTTTCTTTTCTGCACTAAAAGTTTTGTTGGTAAAATGTGAATATAGGTTGGCAGCAACATATTATATTCACATGTGAATACTTCTGTTACTTCGTCTGTCTTGATAGTCGGGTGGCCTGTGAGTATGCGCAGCGACAGACTGTGCCGTCCGGACTTGGATTTCAGTGTGGGCTGTATTTTGTTACGTTCTTAGAGCAGGTAGCCAGTTGGCCTATCGGTAAGGCAATGGAGTAGTGGTCACACGTAGACATATCTATAATTTTTTGAGACTGTAAAAGCCAATTCAAGGTGCATTATTAGTGTAAAATTATACACTTTGTGAGAAAGGAGTTGAGGCACGGGCCTCCTAATAGTGACAAATCAAGAGGAGGGGAGCCAGGGTTCATTTGACTTTTGCTTAGATTGAACAAGACTCTTGAGGTAACTTTAATCACTGTGCCATACCAGAAAAACAGTTGTCAAGCTACACATAATAGGTAATAATTATATAAGGTTCAAAAAACTAAGCGTCTAGACATCCGACAAGTTATCTAAACACAGGTCAACAATTGCGTTAATTGAGAGTAATTAAGTACCTACTCTTATAATCTCATTAGCTATACTAATTACTAAAAAATCATGACTCCATTAAGTAAGTATTTTTATTATCTCTAATACTAATAACTATAAAATAATGACTCCATTATTCGAGACTATTTGTACTGATGGCTCAGCGAGTAGAACAAGAACTACATCGGCGAGTATCTTAGGTTTGAATCCAACGCCCACTTACTTTTCGAAGTTATGTGTGTATCCGATTGCTATGATTAATTATATTGATCCGGGAGTCAGTACTCTTAAATATCTTGACGGCTATTGCCAGTCTATACTATAGAAGATGACATTTCTTTTTGTTTGCGGTGGTCAGACGGTATTTTCGGTACTCTTAAGAAAAGTATTTCAACGAGGGACTTCACACATCTGCGCACATCTTTGCACATCTGCACGTACAATTTTATATGTTCTTAGGTAGGTACCTATATTAAAATTAATGCAGACGCAGTCAACTCTAGTGCTCGGCCACAGTGAAAGGCGGGCGCGGGTGCGGGCGCGACGCGGGCAACTCAAACATATGGAGCTCTATAGAAGTGTCCGTAGTGGACGAGCGGGGCGGCGAGCTGTGCAGCGCGGGGAGCACGCGGGCAACTCAAACCATAGAACTTTCATACAAGTGTCCGTAGTGAATGTGCGGGCGGCAAGCGGGAAACAATGCGGAGCGTGCGGATCTCAAACTTTTATGAGCAATCATATTATGAGTAATTATGAAATCAAATGCGAGTTGAACTCGCTCATCAAGGTTAACGTAGTAGAGGGATTCACTTAACATAAGCATAACGTAGCCCCCAGCCTATTATCACTATCAATTTTTGGCCAGCAAAAATAACTTTGGTTTCTGTAGTGTTTGTGTATCGATATGTTTATTGATATTGAGCACCAATAGAATAGAATACATACATACATACATAGACTCACGCCTGTTTCCCGGAGGGGTAGGCAGAGACTACGGAACGCCATTTGCAACGATCCTGACATACCGCTCTTGCTTCATCCACTCCCATCAAGTTTCTCATGCATGCTCTTCTGTTTAGGGTACTTCTGACCTGTCCTTTTTTTAGGATGTCTCCAATCTGGTCAGAGAACGTCCGCCTAGGTCTTCCCCTTCGTCCTGTCCCATTCACACTTGCCTTATATATCTTCTTTGTCAGTCTTTCGTCATCCATCCTCTCCATGTGCCCAAACCATCTTAACATGCCTTTCTCGATGCTTGTCACTACATCTTCTTTTACCCCACACCACTCTCGTATCACACAATTCTTTACTCTGTCGGTCAAAGACACACCACACATACTTCTCAGTGCTCTCATTTCTACAGCATTTATTCTACTTTCAAGTCTCTTCTGCCATACCCAACTTTCACTACCATACATAAGGGTAGGCACTGACATACCTCTTTGCACAGCCAAACGCGCCTTTTTGGACACGTTTTGACTTTTCATAAACGCCTTCAGAGCTCCATTCACACTATTAACTGCATTAACTCTTCTTTCAAAATCTTTTTCATTCTTACCATCTCTTGTAAACAACGTACCTAAGTAAACAAACCCATTCACTTGTTCCACTCGCTGTCCATCGATCAAAACATTACAAGCCGTAACGCATTCCTCCTTTTCAAAAACCATAACTTTCGTTTTACTTACATTCACTTTCATTCCTTTCCTCTCTAACGCACCATGCATGATTGTTACCATCTCCTGTAACTCCTCCGCTCAAGATGCAAGTATTACCTGATCATCAGCATAAAGGAGGCATTCGACGAGTAACCCATTCATCCTTAATCCGCAGTCACTATGTTTTAAATCTTGTTGTTACTCGAATTTTCCAATTTTTATTCAAAATATTTTTTTTTATAATTAATATTTGCCAAATATATATATATATATAGATTTTCCAAATATCATAAAAACCAAAATTATTATAACAGTTATGAATGTGATTTGAACCCACGCCCTCAGACCGTGAGGCGGTTGTATTATCCGCACGGCTACAGCCTTGTTATCAGTTAGTTGCGAATTTGGTGAACAATTGACATAGTGTTGCTATGTTGAGTGTTAACGTCATCAAACTGAAAATTCATATTAATCTAGCCGCGATCCTAAATTTGACAAACACTGTACACCGCACCCGCAAACGCGCCACTACGGACACATGAAGACGCGCGCGGCGACGCGCGCGGCCCGCGCGCGGGCTGCCCGCGCTACTGTGGCCAAGCAAATGGGTGAAGCCAAAACCAAAACGTAGGCGTAATTATTAATATCGCTAAAATATTAATAGATTACTAGACTCTAGCTCAGTTATTATTGTGTATCAGTGTTTATAGATATATTTACAAAACACAACGTTATCATAGCCTAAGTAAATCGAAGTTGGAAGTGTTTACTAGAGTGCGGGAGGATTGTAGGTTCCAATCAAGGGACACCACTAAATTGAAAATGATAGCATGTAGAAGCACATATCATAAAAATAATTGTTTCATGATGTGCATAAAAGTATATAATCATATGGGTAGGTACCACGTGTTTTCAGAGAACTTCCTAAAGCCCAATTCAAACGAAAATTAAAGGCATAGTTAATTAAAGACTGTTTTTACACCATTAATAAATAACTAAATTACAAATAAATATAAATTAATTTAATATTATATGTATGCTTATTGATTAAAATGTATATGTGTGAGTGGTACATTTGTATATTTAGTGTGGTCCATAAGATAATATAATTTAGTATTAATTGTATAATTTAAATATTTAAATTTTCTCGTGCCTATTGCAGGTGAGATGTCTTGTACCTTTTATTATTTTGTAACAACTTGTAATACCATCTCATGTGAATAAGGACTGATTCTGATTCACCGTCGGCGTCTAAACAAAAGCAAAACCATAAACCAAAGAATCAATCACAAATTAAAAAAGAATAAAACAAAAATAACACAATCTGTTCCATCCGTCTCACCCCTACTTTGAGTGCTCCTGATAACGACTGCAACTCCGGTTAGCGGATAAAAAGTTCAATATGTCAGCGATAAGGTCTTTAGTAACGTGTCGGCTTGAGCGATACGTAGGCGGATGTCTGGCTTTGTCATGGGATTGTGAGAAAAATATAAGTAGTAGTACTGATAATGTATCAGTCTCCAAAAATATGGTTTGAAGACATAATAAACTCAGTGGCAGTAAGTACGATGTGTATGTACAATTGTACTGGCAGATGCCCTCAGTTTCTATATAAAAATCATTTGTCGTGACTGACATACCTAATAGTCGCGCGAAAAAATGGTAAGGCCCTCCTCTTACGAAGCTATTTAAATGCTACGGGACTGAGATGCAAACCATGATCGCCTACTGGTATGCTACTCGTTTCCGCACACGATGCTACGCAAATCAGCCAATTGTTTATCATTTGAAGAACAAAATTGGTACGACGATGTCTAGTGACTCTAGCGATGAAGACAATGTTCTTCTGCAGGTATTTATATTATTATATTATAAGAATAAACGAAAATATACAAGATGATTCTGGGTGCACCCGTACATCGTCATATTGATTTTTATTTCTATCTCAATCCACGCCTTTTTTTTTAACATCTTTTCTTACGTACAGTCACGAGCATAAATATATTACTATGGGCAGATTGGCAGAAATATCTGTCCCAAGAATGAGTTCAATAATATCTGCCTGCACGTACGCAGCAAAAATATCTGATATTATCAGGCAGCATATTGAAGTGGCATCAAAATTATGTGATGACAATCTCGAAGCATAAATATCTGATTTGACAGGTGGCAAAATGTTATGATCCCTTGTGGAGAGCAAATATATGTAACGTTTTATATTTCTGTAATTTGCATTGATTCTGCCATAAAAGCATAAATATGTGACACCAACTAGGTGGCAATAATATCTGACATTATTTTATTTTCAATTTAATTTAAAATTTATACGAAATAGTAAAAAATAAACAAATTTTATTTTACATTGTTTTAATATAGGCTGTCGTTTTATACTATACAGAGTGTTAAAAGACCCTTAACGAAAACTGAAATCCCATGTTGTACCAATCACTACGAAATATTTTTTCTTCGGCACCATACCTGGGAAATTACTGGTTCACGAGATATTGAGGCTCAAAGTTTTATTTTTGCTTTGTATGACTTGGCATGATGTCTATAACGAGTAGGCTTCGGCATGGTGATGGGTCTTGTGGCACCCTGTATTTATGTCTAGACATAGCCAATACTACGACCGAATTAAATTATTTATTATTGTAGTGGGTAGATCTATTTTATCTACGGCTGCCGAGTAATAGTTTAGGAATAGGGTATCGGACTGCCTAGTCAAAACAGTAACTTTTTGTCACCCGTCGAAACTCTAGTTTTGTATTTTATCAACTGCTGTACGAGCGAGTAATTGCTGTAAGAGCAAAATTAAAATTTAAGAATATTTATAGTGGTAATTTGAGACAATCTTTTTGATAAATGATAATTTGCAATTTGTTTTTAATACTGTCCGATCCCCTACTATTTTTATAGTAATATATCAGGCAACCAGACCTTACTTATTTTTTGGATTGCATTGGATTGACGATGAGTTATCGAACAGTATCCATTTCTGAAAACATACATGGATACTATTCGATGCACATATTCCATCCATTGCTCTCGAATAACTCGTGAGTGGTTTAAAAGTTAATATTCAAAGGGAGGCCTTAAAGTTAATCAATTTCCCTTCAGAGAGCCTTGATTTGAATCCCATTGAGAATCTGTGGAGTTCAATGTTTCAACAATAGGATCCAACTCTGGCTGGAACCCATGATTTTCTACGTTGTCACACCTTTGACATTTGGGAGTCACTCCGAGGCTCGCAAGTGTGTGCTAATATAGTTCTACAATGCAAGAGAGGCTACAGGACGTTATGATGCAAATGGTGGATTTACAGTGGTGGTGAATACTCGATTTTAATTCATTATGTTTGATTAGATTTCACCGGAAGATAACAAGATCCGCAAGTTTATAAATTTACTAGGAAATTCTAAACGGGAGATAAATTGTATTATTTTACGCCCATATTTTCGCATATTTATCAATTTGCGACGTCTCGTGGTAAATTTATAAACTACCGGATATCTATTCGTAAGATTCTAAACGGTTCAACCAATCACAGAAGTTTCACATTAATTTTAAGCTTCTTTAAAATACGGCAAATAACATACTGGTCTCTGATTGGTCGGTCGGTGATAATGATGGTCGGCATCAATTCAACTTAATAGGTTATGTTAGATTTTCTTGTGACCCTGAGCAGAAAAATAGGAGCCTTGCGTAGCAGGGCTCCGTTAACTTAGGCTCATAAATATCGCTATAGTTCCAGTTTATTCGTTAAAGTGGTGAAAAATGGCGGTGGAGAGAAAGGAAAAAAACACGTGACTTATTGAACCAATCAGAGCCCACGTGGTGTTTGGTAATTGTTTACTTATTATTTTACGCATGAATTCGTAAGTTAAGCCATTTGCGAAAAGGTAGGCGTAAAATAATACAATTTATCTCTCGTTTAGAATCCTACGAAATTTTATACATTTTTTAGGAAATTTATAAATTTGCGGTTCTTGTCATTCTCCGGTGACATAAATACTCGCTTAAATCATTATTTTATTAAGTTGATTAGGCAAATAAAAAAAATATTTATAACGTGTTTTTATTCATATTCTTTGCCTGGCAGAATACATAAGAATAAAACATTTTGGCCCATTTTACCGGCGCTATACATAATATCAAATATTTTATTGTTTATAAATTGTATGTCAGATATTATTGCCACCTAGTTGGTGATACATATTTATGCTTTTAGGGCGGAATCAATGCAAATTACAGAAATATAAAACGTTACATATATTTGCTCTCCACAAGGGATCATAACATTTTGCCACCTGTCACATCAGATATTTACGCTTCGATATTTTCATCACATAATTTTGATGCCACTTCATTATGCTGCCTGATTATATCAGATATTTTTGCTGCGTACGTGCGGACAGATGTTATTGAACTCATTCTTGGGACAGATATTTTTGCTAATCTGCCCATAGTAATATATTTATGCTCGTGACTGTACTCTGGCAGCTGATAATTATACAAACATGGATAATTTTCTACCCCCTGGACAAAATTAATATTAGAAGTTTGTTCCGTCTCCTTTTTGTAATGCAACGCGTGTACGACTCGGCTAGCGTCGACCAGCAAGACGGTAGCGTGGGACCTATTTCAAACGCGTCGTAGACGCGTCTCGTCGTGTGCAAAACTAGCTGAATATGTATGGCGGCTACTCACAAGCGACACGTAGGGTACGCGAACTAAACACAAATCGCTAGAGAGTCGCTTCGTGAGAGAATGGCCTAAGTTACTCTACTCTAGCCTCCTATCTCCAGACACAATAGTCAAACTAAAATAATAAAATATCTGAAACATCGTCCCTCAAACACACTATTATTATAGATTCTCAAAGATCCTGTGCACGTTGGATCCAATCCTCGTGTAAGCTTGGATAACGCTGGTGATCCACAGATCCTTATACTTTGTATTTTTATTGCAATAGTTATTTATATTATCTATTGGTTACCATTACCAACTGACATCATGATCAGCCTGCCGTAATCCACGGCTGGAAATAGGCCTCTCCAATGGCACGCCACTGAGCCCGATTTTCGGCTCTTCGTGTCCAGCCGCTTCCAGCCACTTTGCGATTATACAGTGTGTTTCATAACCCTCTGTCCGATACCGAAACCACATATTACTGACTTGTAAGGCATACTAGGAAAAATAATACAAAAAAATCTAGGTCTTCATAAAACGTCACAATTTATTTCCTTAGTATAGTATTAACGAGAAACATTACCCCGAAATTAGGGAAAATTCCCTAAACTAGCAACACTCCACTCAGCGGCGGTATCCTTTATGATTCTATTAATTCTATTAAAATATTGTCGGCTTTTCGTGTCAAAGGGCATGCCGCCTGCAATTTTACCGCCAAACGAGCCGCTCGACACAATACCGAAACGCGGTAGAGATGTTAACGTTCCATAGCAGCTAATATCGATTTAATAAATTTTAACATGAAATGTGACAAAACATTCATTTTTCAAAGAATTATTACATTAATGATATTACGATATCGATACATTACGTAAACAAGACTTAAACAATACTTTTGTGTTACAGAACTTAGTAGATCATAGACAAAATACTATGATCTACTAATTTCGGTAACCTAAATCAAATAAAAAAGTTACATAATTTTTATGTTATAACAATAATTTAAAAACAAACAACAATTTTGCGTTGGATACGTGCCCATCTCGTACGGAGGCAATAATAACATATCGATAAAAACAGAACTCCAATAAATATCATGGGTTACATCCCTAGCTGGCTATTTTTTACGACTTCAATTTACCTACTGATCACTCAGTCTTGCCCTAGGATTAGTTTCGTTCGGACTTCCGGAATAACTTACGTTGTGAAATAGTTACGTCGTCGGTCGTGTTCAAACTCTGAATACTTTAACATTTCGATGTGTTTAGGTAGGAGTGAATGCAATTCATGCAAGTGCACGTAGTGATAAGGAGGAACAGTTCGCTGGACCACCAGGTCTGCCAGTGCCTTTGGAGCGCGTCGTTCAACGGCTTCACCACCTCGTGAACAAGAGTGTGCTAGTTAGTGTGCTTTCAAATAGGTACCTTTGATGAAAAGGTACCGTAAGTGTCTTAACCTTTACGGTCGACATGTGGAGCATGATCGTCGTACGCAGCTTACAAGTAAGTTGATGTTTTTCGGAATTAAAGGTAACCTGCCTAAGTAAGATTTAAAAAATTGGTAAATATCGTAAATACTGCAGCGCTCATAGCGTGACTAAGCTTTTGGATCGTAATAGTTTGGCAAAGTTAAGCAACGGTTGCACAGGTCATCACTTGGATGGGTGCCCACGTACTCAGAAGGCACGTAAAACTGAATCTAAGAATCGTAAAGCCATGTCGTAGGCCTTCGGGTGATCTGAAATGTCTGAATACACGGACACCAAAGTTGGCTACGCACTCTTACGAAACAAACAAACAACGTAAACAATACCTTCCGTTTTACCTAATAATGCAATGAACCAGCTGTTGCAACTAACTCAATAAAATGGGTATACCTACCTATCTAAAATGATGGCACGTGTAAAGTAGACGTTCGGCTTTTGTCAAAGGATTAGGTAACTAGACGCGGCCGCCGGCGGCGGCCGATGCACTCAACGACCTTTTATGAACTTTAGGTAGATACCTAGTTATTACGATTTATGAGTCTTCAGTGTTGCCATGGGTAATCTGATATGATATTATTTAAAGTTAATTAAATTTACATGGGAAAATTTTATCTCGAATTTCTGTGAATTAATGACAAATACCTCATCATTTTACTCTACCCTACAACCCCTTCATTGATCGGACGGCAGGTTCTGAAACACCCTGTATATGTAACTGATAAGTAGGTAAAAATGAGGTTGTTTCTACCTACCTACATAAATGTGCACTTATGGATATATCACACCTAGATACAGTACATAGTCACGGTAATATAATCTAACAGTATTGTAACTCGGCCGTCTCGCGTCTTCGTGAGTTATATACCTACCAGACGCGCTGCATGCGAGCTGCGGCACGATAGCGGCTGTGGGTACTGTCGGCACAGTCCGCCCAGTCTGATGGGTACTCTGCTCGAGGCGCGTAGGTATAACTCGAGTTTCGTGCGTTTGTATGGAGTTACAATACTGTTAGATATTATTACCGTGACATAGTGTACAACTGTACATACCATCGTGATTATTACACAAGATTTGTCCCGGGCGGAGATCGAACCGAAAGTGGTTATTGACCGTAACTGCTAAGGTTATGAACTTAAGACTAGCAGTTACGGTCAAATAACTACTCAATTAATTTATCTATCATGAAGATCGAGAATCCATATAAATTAAGAATTATAAGTGAATCTGTTTATTACAATAATGATAAAAATAATGGCCTTTATTGCAAATCCATATAAATGATGCATATTACAGGAGGTTCAAAAAGGTTAAATAAACTTCATACGTAATGTTAATTCATATAGGTACCTAAAGTTATATGCTTAGAGAGCGTATTAAATTGTTTCAGATCTTTGACTGTGAATGAACACTGAATAATATCGCTATCCCTTCGGGTTCATCATCAGCCCTTTATACTGTCCCACGGGCACGGGCATCTTCTCACTATGAGAAGGGTAAGGCCATAGTCCACCACGCTGGTCAAGTGCGGGTTGGCAGACTTCACATGTAATTCGACAACATTATGGAGAACTCTCAGACACGCAGGTTGCCTCACGATGTTTTCCTTCACCGATTAGCAAACGATAATTAACAATTTAATACGCACATGACTCCGAAAAGTCATTGGTGCGTGCCGTGGATTCGAACCCGATACCCTCTGCGTAGTAGTCTGTCGGTCTCTCCACTCAGCAACCGCTGTTTTTACTCTTCGGTTTGCGGAGGATTATTCGATCCAACCTGGTTAGACTAGTAAGCGGACCCCGGGCTGTAACTGGGAACTCTAGGACTGTGATGATCGGGTTAGACTAGTAAGCTGTCTCGGATGCAACTGGGATAACGCTAGGACCACGATCATGGGGCTTGGAGAGCAGCGATAATCTCAGTGGAGGGACAAGAGTTTTGTTTGTGAGCTTATTCAGGTTAATAGAGGAGGGAAGGGGTTAAACCTGGTGAAGCGAGGTTTTATCCAGGATAACACGTACAATTTATTTGTCTTTGGAAGAAAACAAATGCTTTTTCTTGTTAGCTATTAATACTTTAAAATCGCGTACCTGAGAGAGTCCAGGTAAGTAGAGTGTTCATCTCATTCGGCTAATTATAACGACAAGGTTGGTTGGCCTATGTAGATAGTCCAACCAGGTTGTACTATTTAAATTACGGCTTGCATATTATAGCGTGTTTTGTGAAATCTCGGCAGGGTTAAAGGCATAATACTGCTGTTTAGAAAGGGGACGGTAATACAGGTCAAGTTGTAGGGGAGGAATAAAAAGATGCGTGCGTCATACAAGGTGTAATTGGAAATGTAGGTTATGATTTGTATGGCAATATATTTTAATATGGTAGTAGTGATTAATTATGTTGTTCTATCAATTTTTTTTTAATTTCAATTATGTTTGCACATCATCTCAAACACTCTATGAAAATGCAAGGCTAGTGCTGTGCGCAGCGTGTCATAGACCCTAAGTGTTTTTAAATCGCCTACACTATTGGACGTAATATTTAAAAATAAAAGCATGAGAATGTTAACTTTATCTGTGATATTGCGCGGGTGCAATTGTTATGTCACAAATGGGTCACATTTTATCAAATGTATGAACTTAACAAAAATGGCGCTGTTTCTGCGTCTAAAGTACTTCGTAATAATGTATTAACTAACAATCGATATAACATACTACCGGACCTAGCAGATGTAGTCCTGCTTGTCCAACAAACCATATTTAGTGACACATCAACTATATGGCCAGTCACTGCGTCCACGTGTATTTTTAAACCAACCAGGAATCCATTGAAATATGTACTCAAAACTTTATTTAAATTGGTCCAGCCATTTCCATGTTAAGTGGCAAGCAGACGTGCAGGGGCATGCTTCTCACCATTTTTCTGACCGCACACCTAATTTCTAATGGTGCTCGATCTATGAAGCTTTTGGTAGATAGACAGTTTTTAAACTAGTATGAGGTTGCAGATTTTTAATAATATTTTCACCACAGCAGCTCAAACATGCCGCTTTTGCTGCGAGACAACAGTGAACAAAACGCGATTTTGATTCGAGCGTGAGCCAAAGTAGCTTTTTAATTTTTCAATCTTCAGTGCCACGCATTTACATTGTTCAGCCACAAATTTGAAACATTCGAATTTTACTGTGCTCTGTCTCTTTCACATGCATATAAAAAGTGAGTGAAAAAACAAACCCCTTCGAATTCGAAATTCGATTTTGGAATTCGACCTCAAAGAAAACACCTACGGCAACGCAAAAAAAAAGATATTATAGAAATTACTTTTTTTTATATGTTATTGTTTACATTTTTAATTTATTATTAGATTTTAATAAAAATAAGTCTAATTAATAGTATGAAATTAGTATTTAACCAATACATTTTTATTTAGAATTACAACAATGATACATTTGAAAAATAAACATCAAGGACGCGGTATTAAAACGCGATTTTAAAAAGTAGCGGGAATAAAAATTTCGCTGATGCTGATACAGTTGTACTTATAGCGTAACGTGTTAAATTATATTAATATATAAAATAATCTAAAAAGATGAGTGAAACTAGCGATGATGACTGTACTTTAACACCAGAAGAGTTAAATCAACAAGTGATTATGCAGAATTCAATCTAATCCTGTTCATTTCTATGTCTCCTAGGTAATATGTGTTCTCACTGCTGTGGTGAAAAGTTATGTGTGCTACACGAGAGCAAAGTTTTTTGTATCTCGTGCTGTTGAGTCCCTCACCACGCTCAGGATTCTAACTTTGATTCACTCGCTACGCTCGTGAATCAATCATAGAATCCTTCGCTTGCTCGGGACTCAAAATCAGCACTCGAAACAAAAAACAACTTTGCTCTCTTGTTGCACAAATAACTATTTGGCAATTGTCGCATGGACCGCGTGCGTCTGACTCGCAACGCACGGCAAGGCAACTATACAATCGCACGTGCGGCGGCGGTGAGAAACTTGTTGATAAATATGTATGACATGTAGGATGGTAATTGGTGCACCAAAATCGCAGTTATTTTCTGTTGAAATCTACCTGTAACACACGTCATTTGGTAACCTTCAATTACGTTCAGTAAAATTCTATAGAAATATGTCGAGTGCATTATTACAGTAAGGTATATTATGTTGTATTCTAAAATGTTGCTGTAGTAACAAGCTATTAAAATAATATATTATAAATACAAAATAAGCTATTAAAGGATGCCTATTTTATGCTCGCACATTTTACTTATTTCAATTTTACCGTTTTGCCCAATCCCGTGGGAATTTCAGGCAATACCTTATTAGTGAAATCTCATGGACCTCAAAGAACATAATTATATGCCAAATTTTATCTTTTTGCACCCAATAGTTTCGGCTGTCAGTCAGTACCGCAAGAATTCTACATATACAGATGAAAGGGGTCTTGGATGTATCCGCCAGTCAATCTTGTCGCCTGTGTTGTTCATTTTAATTTATATTTATTTCATGCTTCAGTTGATTCCGGCAACTCCTTCGTTTCACCGTATATTTGAAAACCCCATTCCACATTTGCCCCCAACTCCTCAAACAACATCCTGACATGCAGTGTACTCCCCAAAGACATGCGATGACGTGCGTTATCTTATGTCGCATTATTTTGAACTCACGTTTCGCCGCTGAGTGTTTTAATAACTTTGTTGACGCGTATAACGTTATTGAAAACAGCGAGAGATAATGATCGGTAAGCAACATGTGCCTAATTAAAATGATTTTCTGATGTTTTTGTTTCAGGTAAGTCAAAGGTCTGGGTTAATTCATAGATAAAGCAGTATGTAACTGTTTATGGTTTTACATCTTAAATTATTTAATAATATTATTTGTTGCCCACATTTTGAAATATTAAAAAATATGTATAATTAGTGGCTGCCTGCTGCCTTGCCTGCCTTATAAAGTGAATCCAATGCCAAAGTACCTACATGTTTGTAGCTTCAGTAATTTGGGGTCTGCAATTATATGTTAGTCAGGGAAAGTGATTTTATAAATGATATGATGTTGGTCATTAGTATGCTAAGACAAATTACTGTATGCAGATGGGTTTACGTCGTTTATAGGACCGAATTAAAGGTCATTCAAGATGAAATAAAAGAAATAAGTAGGCGTGGCCATTAAGGCCTGTCGGGTAATAAGGCCTAAGTAGGTATCAGAAAAGCAACTAAAAATAATCCCAACCGACCGAAGTCACAGTCATAGGTAGCTAACCATCCCAGATGGCGACCTAAACTTGTCACGTCTCGCTTACGTGTGCTGCGTCATTCGTCTTGGTCGAAGGACGCTCAGCTCCCGAACCAAATTTTTAAAATATTAAATTTTTGTACATTATTTTGCAGTTTAATTTTCTATTAGTTCATGCTTTAGAGGCCTGCGTTGTACGAATGGTATCAATTAGACCGAACAATTATATTTTAACATTTTTTTTTACAAAAGTTTGCCGTGTGGTTGACGGCATAGAATACAAGTGTCACCACCCCCTATCTTCCCGTGGGTGTCGTAAGAGGCGACTAAGGGATAACACGATGCAAATACCATCTTTGCGTAGAGACGGAAAACTCGACATCAAACCCTATACGACTGCCTCGTTGGTCTCGCGGCATAAATGTGCTCGTGGGATCGGGAGGTCCCGGGTTCGATTCCTGGGTCGGGCAGTGTTATTGGGTTTTTCTGTCACGAAATTCTCAGTAGCAGCACGGAGTCTGGAAATGTGCCCGGTACGGCAATAGGCTCGCCCCTTATTACGTGGGACTAAAGTATATCTGGCGAAAAGTGGGTGTAAAAATACACCTCTGCCTACCCCTTCGGGGATAAAAGGCGTGACGATATGTATGTATGTATGTATGTTTTTTACAAAATGGTCGGTGGTTAATAAGGCCTATAAAATTCGACCATAGGCCTCATTACCCTCTTCTATGTCATTAGCTAGAGAATATGTTTATTGAATGCCTTTAGAAATGTAATTTTAACTGTTTTCTAATTGATTTATGGCATTTAGAGACTACTTATAATTACTATGACTCCCCAGCGAGCTGTGTATGTGTTGTCTGATGAAGACCTGGTTGCGGCAGTCCGAGCAGTACAATGTGGCCTATTTCAATAAGCGGTTTGTTCGAGGAGGACCATGATGATTTTGAGTGACCAGATTATTCCTAATTAAAAACAAATATTTAATTTTTACGTCTTTATGAGCGTTGCTATTATTTTATGCAATTCAATTACCAAATACATGAAGTTTATTATGTATTATTTTGTTAGTTAAAGTTTTAGGCCTTATTATACTACCATACTTTAATAAGGCCTAAAGGCAGTGTTTTTTTAAATGTTTAATTAAGACTATGTTCATGGCAGTAGTTGCCGTTTTCACTTACAATACATAGTAATTGGAATAAACGATTAATTTACATTAAAATTTGTTGATACTTTTTAATAGATCTTGATTTATTTCAATTCCCGCTTAGCTAGGCCTTATTGGCCGCACCTACCTCATATAAATTCATTCGCTCGATAGAATTTTAATTTGAAAAACATGCTAGATATCTCTAAATATTTTATACATATTTAAAAAAATACTAAACTTTTCGTCTTGAAATTGCTACTCTCCGAAAAAAGAGCAAATTTAATAGGGAATGCATAGACAAATTGTCGAATAAGATTTTAGACAGTTTCGGGGTGGCCTGCAATGTCAAAAATCGTGCGATATTCAACTTTATAGCTAACACTTAAGCGATGATCTCTGAACGAGTTTTGACTTTCGAGGTAGTCTCTTAAGCTTGTACGCGGTCACATTCCTTTTAAAGTTGACTACTATGCACTTATTTGTCTCAAGTCAGTAAAATAAACCCCAATATCACGCTGACCAAGTGCGGGTTGGCAGACTTAATATGTCTTTCGAGAACATTATAGAGCACACTATGACTGCAGATTTACTCACGATCTTTTTCTTCAGAATTTAGCAAGCGATAATGAACAATTTAATAATTACTACGCAAAGTCATTGGTGAGTGCCATGTGTTTAAACACGAGACCCTTGGCTTAGCAGTCTGTTGGTCTCTTCCCTAAGCTATCGTTGCTGATAACCCTATTTTCCCTCTTCCTCTTATATTGGCTACAAAGTGTCCCGGTAACAATAAGGGAAACAAGCTAGTCTATGGCTTGTAAAGCGAATGTTTCGCAAATTAGAAAAGGTTGTGCCCGCGGGTAGATAAAACAAGGAATTCCGTGAGAAAAAGGTTATTTTCTTCAGAAGGTTCTGCATAATATATTTTACGTATCTAAAATAGTAGTGATAAAATTTTAGATGTATTTAGGAATTCAGTCCATAACAGTCAGCGTGTCGTGAAAGTAGTGATGGGCTGTGACTTTGTCCATAGCATTGTTGCTTTTATTTATTCCCCATAACAATATCAAATAACATACTCTTTATATATATATATACCTATATATTTCTTGTGTGCGTGTGTATGTCACTGAACTCCTCCTAAACGACTGGACTGATTGTGATGAATTTTTTTGTGTGTGTTCAAGGGGACTTGAGAATGGTTTAGATTCACAATTTAGTCCACTGGAAAATGTTTTTTTAGTTAATTTTTAAGTAGTTGTTGACATTGGAATGTTTCACATTGAAACCGACCAACTGCGCTACCATCGCAGTGTCAAATCTATATTAATAATTTCGTCAAGGGGTACGGTAGACTCGATCGCAGTCGCCATATTGGCCACTCTAGCGAAACGTCACTGATACCAGATAACATTTTGAGTACTACTAAGTCTTAGTATTAAGTAGTTTGTATGTGTAAATACTTTTTGCAGTTATATTTCTTAAACAGTTATAACGACAATGATAGATGATATACTATAACTAGAGAACCCCGAATTTACGCGAGTGAAACTGTGGGCAAAAGTTCGTTAGTAAAGTTATAATGTATATTTTTTGTATTATATACATGTAACTGTTACACGTGACGATATACGCAAGGTGGCTGGCAGCGGCTGCAAGCGAAGAGCCGAAAATCGGGCTCAGTGGCTTACCATTGCAGAGGCCTATATACAGCAGTGGACTACGGCAGGCTGCTGATGATGGTGATGATGAACTGCTATACCTACATAAAATTATTGCTTCTTTTTGAAACGGGAAAAACCTAACCAAATATTTTCAGTACTAGCTGTTATAAACACGTGTACATATTAAACTTATATTTATATTCTTGAATCTAAATACATCACAATCCCCTGTCTCTCTCTGCTTCTGCAGACAAATACGAACCTTAAAGCTGACTGGTCCCTAAAGACCCCGTTATTAATGTTCTGAAAGGGAGCGATGCAAATTTGCCCACAAATAGAAATTCCTCTCATTAACCTGGCTTTAATGACGCCTTTTTTACTAAAACTCACCCAAAGAAATGCGTAGCTTTTGCTAAAAGACGAAAGCTTAGAATGTACTGTAGAGATACCATAATAACAAATTATATAGAGAAAATCAATGTAGGCAGCGATAGCCTACTGGAGATACCAACAGGTTGCCATGCAGAGGGTATAGAGTGAGAATTCACGGCGCGCACCACTGACTTTTCGGGGTTATGTGAGTCCCGGTTGTCTTGAAGATTTTTGGTCGGTCGTTATAGGGAGTCAGTACATCGTAGTAAACGGGCACTTGTCTAAATCATATCGTTATCCCTGTATATGAGGATATTATATATTATACCCGATTGGTCTAAATATTAGCTTTTTCTCAGATCTCTCTGAGGAAAAGCTATTTAGTCCAATCAGGTTGGACTAGTAAGCTAACACTGTAACTCGGATAATGCTGGATGATTAGAGGAAAGTCTATCAGGAAGTACGTTAGGCTTGTAAGGATAGAAGCAAGAGGTGTTCTGATGTCTCTGCGTACGCCGACGGGAAAGAGGCATGAGTAAATGTATTTATGTTTCTAAGTATATTCAGAGCAATAAGTCTGTAATAGCAGTCACCCGTGGCTTCATTCGCATCAAACTTTATTACTGGTATTTACCTATTTGGGGCGGAATGTTGATGTTTCTAGCTTCGCGTGCGCATGTGTTAAGCTTTGCGATGATAATTAGGTATGTCAGTCAGCACAAGTAATTTTGAACTTATGATGATAGTATAAGTAGAAAATACTAATTTAATGAACTACTAGATGATGCCCGCGGTTACACCCGCGTTATTTAAGGCTACTGCTCTGCTCCCGTCGCTCATAGCGTGATGTTATATAGCCTATAGCCTTCATCGATAAATGAGCTATCTAACACTGAAAGAATTTTTCAAATCGGACCAGTAGTTCCTGAGATTAGCGCGTTCAACCAAACAAACAAACGAACAAACAATCTCTTCAGCTTTATATATTAGTATAAGATAAGGCAGCTATTAGCTTAGTGGATATACCAATAGACTGCTGTGCAGTGACTATCGGGGTCAAGCCTTCAGCACACATCACTAACTTTCCGAAGTTATGTGAGTATTAAATTGTTATTTATCGCATTACATTTTGTTTTGTTGTTTATGCCAACAATCTCTCATTTACTGTAGGGGAAGACGAGAAATAATAAGGAAAGTCTTTTTTCATAAAGCCCCGTTCCTTTATTTAGTAGCAATGATCCAGTCATAATAATA
Source organism: Euclidia mi (assembly GCA_944739405.2). Taxonomy (NCBI): domain Eukaryota; kingdom Metazoa; phylum Arthropoda; class Insecta; order Lepidoptera; family Erebidae; genus Euclidia; species Euclidia mi. The sequence continues at coordinate 57,866,889 of OX123196.2, read as the reverse complement.
GCGATTATTATACAATCAAGCGGGCTGTACCCAGTTTTCCATCTTATATTTTACCTATAAGAAAATTCTATTTACGGCTACATTAAGACACCCGAGGGAACCGTATATACCAAAACCAGGAGCCATCTTGTTGCTCATCCATCTAAAATAATCCTTTAAAGCCTGAAACCCCTAGGGATTCGCTTACAAATATATTCTTACCTCCTTGAGAACAAAACAGGAGGAAATCTTCCCGCTTCCCTGCATCATGGTCACCCGACTACAAACTGAATATTTATTTAAAAGTTAATACCAACTAATTATATAGCCTTTTTACCTACGTAAATAATAATGTCGCCGGCTTTAAGACAATAGGCTTTGTGCGAAAGCCTTCGGACAATTTATTGTGTTAGGAAATTTAAATAAATGGGTGTAAAAACTTGTATTTCATTGCGCCAACATGGATTTTCTGTTCTATTAATTTTAAATTATGTCGCAGATATTAAGTTTCTAAAGTGCATTGGCTTACATTGTGTACTTCTACGAGTATTTTATAATTTTTCAAAATTAGCAATTCACAGCTACGACGAGTACAATCAAACAAGTCGGCGCTGGACCAGTTTAAAAAAAAAACCCTTGTCTCGCTCATAGAGTCGAGGCAAACTAGAAACTGGTTTTGTAAACGAGGGTCAATGTGTGTGTAAAGTAGCACTGGAAGCGACGATGTCTTGCTGAGCGATTCTCGCCCTTATGGTGGTCTAGCGGGAAGTTCGACTGTACCTATTAAAAAAGTGCATCGACGCCATCGACCGTCACGTTGTAGTGCGGTGTAATGTTGCTTTCTCAAATGATATATTATCAATTTTTTTTTTTATTATATTTCACAATGAAATTACTGAGCAGGACTGAGTGCATACTTTTCGGGAAAATAGTTACTGTCTTAAAATAAGTATGTTGTACACGATGTTTAAACTTATTTCTGGCAAGGTTCTGCTCGCTTGAGTGTAGGTTGTCTCGGTATGTACTATTCCGATGTACACAACGTTATTCTCAGCATTGTGCAAATCTCTTATAGGGTTGTACAGTTATGTATTCGTTATTATGAGCAACTTTTGTTTTGGGAACATTACTGAATTCGGAAAAACAGTTGAAACATACTGAGAATACTATATCTTGTTCTGAATAAAAATAAATTATACTTCTTACGGTTCAACAAAAACCCTTGGTATGCAAGTACAGAAAATCGCAGAAAAGTGGCGTTTCAGTAAAGAGGGGTATCCGACGCCACGGCTAAATAAAAAGTGGCGACTGCCTCATTATTGGCTACACAGATGTGAGAACACCCGGACCTGGTATTCTTCGTAGCTGCTATTTATTGAGGAAAATATAGCGATAACCTAGTGGAGAGACCGACTGACTGCCACGCAGAGGGCTTTAGTTCAGCGCGTATCACTGACTTTTCGAAGTTAAGTATGTAGTCGTCATCATCATCATATCAGCCGAAAGACGTCCACTGCTGGACATAAACCTCCGCCAAAGCTCTCCAAATGGACCGATTTTGAGCCACCCATCCATCCGCTGCCCACGATCCAAGATCGTCAGTCTACCTTGCAGGAGTTCAGTTGTGTATTACATTGTTAATTATCATTATCATTATCTATAGCGTAAGAAGGTTTATTACCTAATGGTAATAAACCTTCTTACGATAACCAAGTGTATCGTTAACGAATCTAAATTTGTTTTGTAACATTTTCTTGTCTTGTTTTGCACGAGTAATCTGCTTTGATTTATGCATGCTATCGCTAGCTAAACGGCGAAGAAAACTAATTATATAATAATACGAGTATAACATTCGTAGGCATCAAGTCCACAATTACAAAAATATTAAGGGCCGGTTTTCTTTTGTCTGTCTGTTTGAATTTCGAATAAATCTGAAACATAACTGGCGAAAAGTGGGTGTGTTATACACCTCTGCCTGCCCCTTCGGAGATAAAAGACGTGAAGTTATGTTATGTTAAATATGTTGAAAGATAAAGTCTGTCCAGAGGTGATGAAACTATACCTAAGGGTTCATTGTTTGTATGAATAAAATAATACAGGTGCAGTAATCACGGGAAAAGCCAGTGCAATATATCAAAGTTTGAAAGACTATCAGATTGATGTCTTCCGACATCCACGTGCCACCGGGAGCCGCTCTTTAATCTCACGGGGATCCTTCGCTATACAATTTTATATTAATATTAATCTGAGCCGTGCGGCGACGCAATATATTATTATGCAATGTATATTGTCCCTTAATAGTTGTTCAGTTAAATGGAGAATAAGCTTAATATGTATTACTGTTTAAGTTTGTGTAGCCCCAAGTGGCAGGCAGCTAAAACAGTTCATGCAAAGCATGCGTTTTGCGCGAGTACAGTCTTATATTTCTTAGTGGTATAGTTTAAAGAAACACGGCCGTCGTACAGTTTACAAAATGTGTAAAATCTTAGTAACATTTGGTTTCATTTAATTTACATGAATATTTAATAAACTAAAAGTAGTTTAGAAGTAGCTAGTAGTAGCTGGTACTACAAGAACGTAGGTTCAAAGTTATTACAAAATGTGAAAGACCCGTCAAATTAGCCTAGTCCTTTTTTGAATTGTTATATTACTAGTTTGATAGGACTCAACTGGCTAGTGGTGATAGCAACTATGCTGGCAACTATCTTTAAAATCTCCATACTAATTCGCTTGACATTTTAAAACATATAAATATACGTCTTAAAAAGATGAAACGTAGATATTATGGAGAAAATAAGAAAGCATTAAAGTTTTCGTTTGTATTCAATCAATTACAATCTCAATCTCATCTCAATTACACTTCAGTAACAAAAGTTCCGATGGGGCCTCATTCAATTTACTTCAATAATATTTTTATTTTTGTATTGGAATGGGTTAAGTTAAAAAAACATCATTTCTTTATCCAATATGGCCGCGATAATAAATACGACACGTCGACCTAATATCTTGAAGAGCTTGAGAGATATGTTATAATATCTAGGCTTTGGGCTGAAATTACTGATATCCAAGTATTTATACATCATATGTAAGAGGATAGTGGCAACTAAATGACACTGACATGACGTTTGACAGTTAAACTGTCAAACGTGTAAATAAGGTGTACCTATATAAGTCGACAGGCTCGGCTAGCTCGTCCTGACTGACTCATCACCTGTCACCACCACCACCGACCCAACCCCCACCACCACCACTACCACCACCACCCCCGAGATCACCCCCTCCGTCGCAGCGCCTACCAAGAGGCCGCGCGAAGAGGAGGACGACCACCAGACGGTGAAGAGGCCCGACCTGGAGGACTCACTCCCGTCGGAGGGGGGGGACTCCCTCCCCCACGGCCACTCAACTCCGGCCCGCGCGACCTCGCCGGGACCCAGCGAGGGAAGGATGGAGGTACAGGAGGACTTCTCTTCCTCCTACAAGTCCCTCCCCCCCCTACCTCAGCGTGCTCCCCCCGCAGGGAAGTGCAGCCGCACCCTCCCCACGGTTTAATCGACTTCGTCGGCAGCAGTGGCGCCGACTTCGTCATCGGTGTCGGCGCAAGCACCGCCAACAGCACCCGCCCCCACCCCCGCACCGGCCCCCGCGCCGGCTCTGACACCTGGCCCAAGGACGGCAGCCGCCGTACTGGCATCAGCGCCTCCACCGAAGCCGACAGTCGGAACCACCGCTGCCCCTACCACCACCACCACCATCACCACCACCACAACCACCAAGAAGCAGGCCGTATTTGTTGTGGACCGGCTGGATAACTGGACGGTCCACTTCAAGAAGCTGGCCGACCAACTTGGCCACGCTCCCAACGGTCGCCCCTTTGGCAAGGGAATCAGGTTCGCGCCCCGTGATGACCAGGAGCTCCGGGTCATACAGGCGTACCTGGATAACCTGGGCCAAGACCAGGCGCCATATTACGCCATCGCACCCCCCTCGGCGAGACCGCTGAAGGTGGCCATCCGAGGTCTTCCGGCCGACACCCCCGCGGAGGAGATCACCAAAGACCTGACCGACAAGGGAGTACCGGTCAGGTACAGTAAGCATATCCGGGCCCGAACGGGCAGACCGGGATGCATCTTCTTCGCGGAGGTAGACAAGACCCCCGAAGCCGCGAGGGCCGCGTACGCGGTCAACGAGGTCCTGCTGATGCCAGGAGTGACAGTGGAGGCCTGGAGGGGAAAAAAGGGCCCCTCGCAATGCCACCGATGCCAGGGCTTCCGGCACAGCTCCCACAACTGCCACAGGCCCCTTGCCTGTGTGCGTTGTGGTGGCGGACACCACGCCTCGGACTGCCCACGCCCCAAGGACCAACCACCGACCTGCGCAAATTGCCAAGGCGCCCACACCGCCAGCAGTCCCGCTTGCCCCGCCTATAAGCGGGAAGTACGCAGCCGCAAAGTGGGACTCATGGCCAAGACGGGCCCTCCCCAACTAGTCGCCCACCCCAACCAAGTCGGGGAATCTGCCGCGGCAACGCTGATGGCCAAAGCCAACGCTCCGGCTGAGAAAGCTGCCACTCAGTCGAAGAGGAAAAAGAAGAAGAAGAAGAAGAAGCCTCAGCTCGGATCGGACCAACCACCTGCGGCCACTGTAGGGGATGGACCTGCCAAGCCAGCCTCCGCCACCAGCGAAAAAGAACAGCTCGCCGCCCTTCTCTCTCTGTTCGCCCAGAAGGTTAGGGCCGGCGACATAGATGTCACAGGAATGCTGCAGACCATCCCCTCCAATGGATAAGCCGCTCAGGGTGGTCCATTGGAATGCCCAGTCCCTGTCTGGAAAGATAGGCCTACTACGCCTCTTCGTCAAGGAGCAGCAAGTCGACATCATGTTGATAAGCGAGACCCACCTGAAGACCACCACCCCACTCAAGATCCCGGGGTACATCGTGTACAGGCAGGATGAGGTCTCGCCGGCAGGCACAGCCTACCGGGGACTTGCTGTCCTGGTGAGGAGGACAATGGTGCATCAACTCGTCGAGCCGAAGAGACATAACACCATCTACGCCCTCGGTGTTGATGTCCAAGTCGGCGGACGGGAGATGCGCCTTTATGCGGCCTACCGACCACCAGGGACCGGCTCCACGAACACTTTCAACGTGGCCGAGCTGAGGAAGCTTCTTCTTCCAACCACGCCCACCATCATTGCGGGAGACCTGAACGCCAAGCACCCGGCATGGCACTGCGCGAGCAGCGACCGAGCGGGGGAGCTCATCTTTCAGGATGCCAGCACCTATAATTACGAAGTCGCCGGCCCACGAGAGCCTACCCGGCTGGATCCCTCGGGGCGAAATGACAACGTGCTGGACATCCTGATCTCCCGAGGACTGAGGGCGCCTCCCACGCAAGAGGTCCTGCCAGACCTGCCCTCCGACCACCGACCGGTACTGCTGGTATTCAGGGAACCCGCGACGATGGTCAACCTGCCGAGACCACGCACCCAGACAAACTGGGACCAGTATGAGGAGGAGCTGGCCGGCTACCACCAGCCGCTCACCATCCACACTTCTGAGGAAGTCGACGCAGCCGCCGAGGAGCTCTCCAGCACCATTCAGGCCGCGCTTCGAGCATCTTCGAGCACCAGGTCCAACTCCGAGAGGCGGGCACCCCTTCCCACCTCGATACGGAAGCTGCTCGAGGAAAAGCGCGATGCCAAGAAGACCTGGATGAGAACTCGGCACCCCCGGGACAAAACCCGGTACAACCGCCTCACCAACGCGCTCAAGGCCGCTCTGTGGGAGCACAGGGGGGACGAGTGGGAGCAACACCTGTCCCACATCGAGGACAACCAGGCCTCGCTGTCACGCCTCTGCAGACAGCTGTCTGCGGACCCAAACCCGACGCGCCCCCTGCTTGGAAGAGACGGCCTTTTGCGCTATAAGGCCGAAGACCGGGCGGAGATCATCGCGAGCAGCCTCGAACAACAGTTCACCCCCCACGAGGTCCAAGACGAGGCCCACTCACGAGAGGTAGAGGAGCTAGTCCGGACCTACCTCTCAACGCCCCTCGTCTCATCGGATGGAGGTGACCTGCTGGTGACCCCGCAAGAGGTTGCAGCGGTGATCCGCAAAACCAACCCCCGGAAGGCGCCTGTTGAGGACGGCATCCCGAACTCCGCGCTGCATCGACTTCCTCGGAAATCACTGATTGCAGCGACCCAGCTCTTCAATGGCATCCTGAGGACCGGCCACTTCCCGACCATCTGGAAGCGTGGCCGGGTTATTGTACTCCCCAAACCCGGCAAGGACCCCAGGAAGCCGGAGAACTACAGGCCCATCACTCTCCTCTCGACGACGTCCAAGGTGTTCGAGCGGCTGCTGCTGGCGAGAATCACCCCGCACCTCACCCCGAGGCCCGAACAATTCGGGTTTCGCCAAGCGCATTCAACCACGCTACAGCTGACTCGCGTACTGGGCGAGATGGCCACGTGGATGAACAAGCGAGGCCACACGGTGACCGTGATGCTCGACATGGAGAAGGCGTTCGACAGAGTGTGGCATGATGGCCTCATTTACAAACTGTCGACGTCCACTATCCCACGACAACTCATCACGGTCATCGCATCATTTCTCCGAGGGAGAACCTTCCACGTGGCCGTCGAGGACGTCACGTCAGAGGAGAGGACAATCAAAGCTGGAGTTCCACAGGGGAGCTGCCTTTCCCCTGTTTTGTACGCCCACTACACGGACGACATTCCTGTGGTGGGCGACGTGAAGCTGGCGCTGTTCGCGGATGACGCTGCGTACCTGTCCAGCTCCCGGAATGCCAGACACGCTGCACGGAAGCTGAGCCCGACACTTGAGGCGCTCCCGGGCTGGCTGAAGAAGTGGAGGCTCAAGTGCAACGTGTCCAAGACCCAGGCTTTGGTAACTGGACGGGTACAGTACCCGCCGTGCCTGAAGCTGATGGGGGAGGAAATCCCTTGGTCGCCGACGGTCAAGTACCTGGGCGTCACCATCGACAGGAATCTGACGATGGCCCACCATGTCCACACGATCACCGCGAAGGCCCAGGTTGCAAGGGCGAAACTTCGCCCGCTGCTGTCCTCAAGACTGCCGCTGCGAGCCAAGCTGGCTCTCTATAAAACCTATATCAGGTCGCGCCTCACATATGCGGGGCCGGCCTGGTACAACCTGACAGCAGAGACCACACGGCAGCGACTGCAGCGGGTGGAGAACAAGTGTCTTCGCCTGGCGGTGGACGCGCCCAGGTACCTCAGGAACGCGACCATCTATCGGGACCTCAAATGGGAGCCGATCAAGGGATTTGTGAGCGGGTTGGCCCGGGGTATGTTCGAGCGTGCAGATCGCTCAGAACACCCCCACCTCGTCAACATCGCTCCCCTCCCCCATCCAGATTCAACCACGCTCATCCGGAGGAGACTGAAGCGCCCCGCTCGGGAACTGATCTCGGTTCCCTCGAGCGGGGCCTCATCACCGCCACTACCACCATACCAGCCAGACGACCAGCCGCCGCCCTCTCGCAGGCGACTAACTGGGCCTCTCCCAACGGAGATTCACCCGGCTGGTTAGCCTCGAGGGCGGCTAACCCAATGACCGGTCCACAGTAGTGGACCGCGCAGAAGACCTCCTAAAGGAGTAAACCTCCAAAGGATTCCCCACCACCCCAGCAGGGGAGGTGAGAAGAAGACAACATGCATAGCTCGTCCTATTCTCCTTCGACGACGGCTCAGGTACGATATGGTTCTGACTATTTAATTGCCACTGTGTTCCAATATTCTGTGTTGCTTGTTCTTTTGTTTCATCATCTAGGAAACAATGTAAGATAGTGTAATCATTATCTTATTGATATTGTGTTGTGGGTAGTTTGATTGTTTGATCGTTTGTAAGATATTTTAGATTGTAATATAGGATAGAATAATATACTGTGGATCAATTCGTATCAATGAGATTCATTAGGTGGTAAACATTTAGTAAATTGTATTGATGCTAAATAATGCTTATTATGTTCTGTTGTAAGACAGACCTTTCTAGTAATATAAAACTACCCACAACATTGATATTTGATATAAATTGGCTGTACCACTGTTTGTTTATTATTGTTATATATAGTTATTGAAAAGAATGATCAAGAGTTTTATTGCCCGTTCTTTCTCTTGGTTCTATGTCTTTGCTTTGCGAACTGGGCTATAAATGTAAATGTAGAATCACGACGTAATCTAAAGATATATCCTTGTGCCAAACTGAATAAATGAAAGTATGATTTGATAGTTGTCTCTTTTACTTATCAAAACTGTCTCTACATTATAGGAAGCTTCCCTGATTCTGACATCAGAAGTGTGATAAATTTGCGCCCACAATACTAATACATCCAATTGCAAGTTCCAGAGTCTCCTCATCGTGATGCCATGATTCTGCCTAAGCCCGTCACTGCACCGTTCAGCTGACGACGAAGAACGATTGCCCTACGATCCAGTAGCAACGTTGCCGAGAGCAAGCCGGTGGATGAGTACCGACTACATATCTTAACGATCTGCAACAGTATGCTGAAGCCAACAGCAACAACCAACTGCAAACGCTGGTAATGTACTTCCACCAAGATTATAGCCATGAATGGTCCAAAAATATGACTGTTGTACCAGGTTATTTTAACATGTTCATCAAAAATGTATCTGAGTATAAAACTATGTAGGTAATAGCGAAAAAGTTACAGAAAATGTATAATAGATTTTTAAAGTAGCCGATATTGTTCTAATCTGTTGGAATTTAAATAGGCAACATTTGTAGTGATTGACAGAGACTCGGTATAAGCATTGGCTGTGTTGTGCTTTGTTGATAACTCTTTCTAGTATTAGTACTGATTAGCGTAATCGTCCTGCATATTTGAATTCCAAGAATTAAGTGCTCTGAAGAATCTTTTCATTACAAGTCGAATATGAAATGATGGTAGGTAGAATACATTTCAGAGATTTCTTCATAAATTTTGTTGGCTGTGTATTCATTACATACAGACCAATATTGCGGTGTAGGAATGTGCCTTAGCTCTGTTCCATAAGCTGTTGTTAAATTTTCGCCACAATTACCAAATTAATCAGTTCATGCTATATAGTTTTATTAAATCGGATCCAAACTATAACGAAAAAAAAAAGAAGAATATTTTAATGTTAAGCTCTTGAATGTGTTGCCCTGGAGATAAGAATACGAAACTGATCAACATATCTTTGAAATATACTTACTCGTATTTTTAACTGGTTAATAATTGTTTATGGCACAAAAATTTGTGTATAGAATTACAATTAATAATGCACTTTCTGTAATTGTGTAGTGAGTAATTGTCATGTACCCAGATAATTTCCACCAGTTTACTTGCAATAGACATACTTATGATTTTGTCACTTTGATTTCTATTGGAAGAACAAAACCAAATAGCTTCCATTTGTCTCAGAGGCACCAGATTTTAATGACATGTTGTAAAGATAACCTATGAGTTTTGTATAACTATTACTACAAGCGAACTTTTGTGTGTAGGTACAGAAATATTCTATATTATATTATCAAGCGGGTCTGTGTCTAGCTAGATCATATCGATAAAATGATAGTTTCGTTTAGTAACTATTTCATTTTATTTTTTAAACATACCTCATCCTCCTGAGGCCTGAGGGGTCATATATGCTACGTCTAAATATATAGCTCAAGGTACTTTAATAAAAAGTAGTTATTGAAGAATGTTTTTATATTACATATGATTAAATTGACTTGTTAAAGAAAGTGACATCATTTTGGTTATTTCTGGCACTATTAGATGGCAGTGTATCCAATATTTTCAAGTAGTGTTATTTTGGTTGATAATTTCCTGTTAATAACGATAATAGCAGATAAAATAGTTAAAATGAAATGTGTAATAAATGCAGACATCTGTCTAATTAAATGGATCTGAAATAAGCTATTCAACTAAATTGATTCAATTTGAAAATAGTTCCAAATTACATCACTGATTTTTTTTCGAAAACATTCTCATAGTTTATTTATCCATTCTCGGAAATAATACAAATAAATTCAATAAATTAATAAAATATGAGACGGTATTTGTTTTTATCTGCTTTTATTCATTGAAATTATGTATTTTTATTATGAAGTGCCATGTGTTAAACTGTTAACCTATTTAGACCATAATTATAGTAATAATCAATCTTAGGATTAGCTCTCGGTAATGAACTATCTTTTCAATTTAGTATCTCTGGTATAAACACTGCGATAGATAAGCTATTTAGAGATATTTTTTATGCAAAGATATGTGTACATGTACTTTGTGTGGTTCAATTGTAGGAGACCATGGCAATAATGAATAAAATGGTATTTAATCATTCTAGGTGCTTGAAGGGTTTTGTTTATTTATTTTAAACAATACCTACTTACATGTAAGCTTACTATTTTTATACCAAACCTCTTACGAATCGTCAAATCTTAATTATAATGGAACTGAATGAACCAGATACCTAACGTAAAATACGTAAAAATAAAACTAATTAAAAACGATGTCAGTGTTCTGATTGTGTAAACGGAATGAAAATAGCCACAATCACATGATACAATTGATAAATTAAACTGAAATTGATTAAATTAAATAAGATATTCTGCTTAATATAATAAGTATTTGTATAAGTACTTTGATGTTTTTAAGTGTTGCGACCTAAATTAATAAATCTAGGTATGTATATTTCACTTATAGATATTGAAATATTAACCGACTGGTCCGAATTCTAACTAGTGTCTGGTTTGACTTTCTACACGACTATTTATTATACCGTTTCTTACCAAGAGTACTTTTACTGGCATTGGCGTCTAGTTTAACTTTAGGCAGTTCACTGACTATTGGTAACATAAATAAACTATTAACTAAATTGGTTCATTCTTGATAACTAGTTATTTATTTATACTTTTGTACTGTTTGTACCTGCAATACATTCAGGTCAATTCAGTTTATAGCATTCCATGCTGTACATTTACGGGTGGTAGACTTACAATTAGGAAACAATTATTATGGAACACTTTTAGGAGAGAGGAGCAGTTTAGTAATATACTATAATAGTCTATATATTATACCTAGGTGCATTTGATATATTATAGTTAAAAGATGTTTTATAGTAACATGCTTTAATAGGGTCTGCTGCATTTATTATTCTAAATTAATAACATTTTAGTGTATTATTAATATAGATATCAATTTTGATTATGATAAGTTACATTTATAGATTTTCCTACAGTTAATTTTTGTGGAATTATAATAAAGAACTTTGTACTTTTAGATAGCTACGGTTTATAGATTAATAACGTTTAGATATTCTTTGATGACATAGTAGCTTTTACAGATAACATTTTTTTAGTTTTCTTACTAAAGTATTTAAGTTAAATTTTAAAATACATATACAAAGAAAATAAAAGGGCGGTCTTACTATAGGTTAGAGGTTCTGATAACCATACACAGCATATAAACTTCTTCTAAACAAGGATCGATAATGTAGGTAGCAGTGATGATATAAAGGTATCTGTAATAATGTGATAACATCGATTTATTCATTGATGATTAAATAGTTGACGATGATTGAATTATTATTGCTGATTAACTTACCGATGGTTAAGAAGTTGATGATAATGCTGGCAATGATGACCATTTTTGATAATGATTTTGATAATGATTTTGATAATGATTTTGATAATGATTTTGATAATGATTTTGATAATGATTTTGATAATGATTTTGATAATCATTTTGATAATGATTTTGATAATGATTTTGATAATGATTTTGATAATGATTTTGATAATGATTTTGATAATAATTTTGATAATCATTTTGATAATCATTTTGATGTTGATGATATTGATCATATTGCCTACGAACTGCTGAAGTCTTTCGCCTTGTTCTAGCCTGGACTCATGTGCAGCAGGTGTGGGGCTAGATAATATCAAGGAGATTGACCGTTGTTACTTGTCTATTTAATGTGAAAGGAAAGGCAATGGCAATGAGTGTATTAGAATTAAAGTATTGTCCTAGTATTACACTACTGTTATCATACAAGTTGGTACCTGTATACTTGTAAATTAGTGAAATCGAATTTAATTATTTAACTCGATTGTGAATTTAAATTATTTATTTTATTTCATTTAATTATCAGCCATAAGCAGAATTACCTATTTTAATTTTTTATTCTTAAAACCTTTACTTAAATTTTTATGCTTCGTAGTGGCTCTTTTTGTACTATATTATTTTTGTCAATTAGTGGATGGATAATGCAGTGGTGTAATATTGTAAAATTAAACTGTACTTCTATGTAACATGTGTATTGTGAATGTTAATGATCCCTTCATAGAATAGTAAATACAATTTGTAACAATGGTATCAAAGCAACTGACACAGAACTTATTTTTAGACTCGCAAAATGAAACCGTAATTACTGTAAATATGAATCCAGGTTATTTTTGTGTAATTGTTTCGTACAAATGGATTGTTGTTGTGATACTATTCTTATAATTGAACTTACTTAGATGACGACGTAAGTCAGTATAGCCGTAGCGGACGTAACGATACTATAGTTTTTAGATGGCTTTAATCAATATGGTAAGAATTCATTGTTACATAATACAGGGCGCCCGTCGGGCGATTGTTTAGTAAAGTGTTATTTAATTTATTGTACTTCGAGGACGAAGTAATTGTCAGTCTGGCCGTGAGAGATATGTTATAATATCTAGGCTTTGGGCTGAAATTACTGATATCCAAGTATTTATACATCATATGTAAGAGGATAGTGGCAACTAAATGACACTGACATGACGTTTGACAGTTAAACTGTCAAACGTGTAAATAAGGTGTACCTATATAAGTCGACAGGCTCGGCTAGCTCGTCCTATTCTCCTTCGACGACGGCTCAGGTACGATATGGTTCTGACTATTTAATTGCCACTGTGTTCCAATATTCTGTGTTGCTTGTTCTTTTGTTTCATCATCTAGGAAACAATGTAAGATAGTGTAATCATTCTTGTGTTGAGCTTGAACAACATATTATAGTGTGTGTGTATCGACCACCACAAAGCGACTTTACTCAGTTTGAAAGCATTATTGAGGATGTCTTAAAACACATAATTTCTAGTAGGAAGTCTATAATCGTATGCGGCGATTTTAATGTCAATTTGTTAGAAAAATCACCAATTTGTACTAGGTTAGTTAGCTTATTTAGGTCATTTAATTTAAATGTTTTGTTCTCTGAACCAACTAGAATAACCTCACATTCGTCTACATGCTTAGATAATGTTTTTTGCAATTGTCTTTATTTAAGTAAGGCAGTTTTAACTGACTTGACATCGGATCACTGCGGGCAAAAGGTTGTAATTCCAACTAATACAACCCCTAAAGTACAAGAAATTACATGTAGGCCAATGACCTCTGCTCGCCTAAAACACTTTAGTAATGATGTTGCTGCCAAGATCGCCAGTATTGACTTAACCATTGATGATCCTGATGAATTATATAAATGCTTATTTAAAATTGTTAATGATGAGTACAATAAAATTTTTAAACTGAAGACATTTGCAAGGAGCATTAAAGTAAATTTTTGTGATTGGGCAACAGTAGGTATATACAAAAGTAGAGCTAGGTTGTATGATCTATATGGTATGAAGAAATACAATTTTAATCCTGAATTTATTCAATATGTTAGAAATTATTCAAAGGTTTTTAAGAGGACATGTGCTTTAGCCAAATCCTTATATTTAAGCAATAAAATCAAAGAATCCAAGAATAAAATTAAAACTACTTGGAGCATTATTAACAATGAGACTGGTCGAGCTAAATTGGTAGATAACAATTATGAATTAAAATTTAATGGTGAAATTATTACTAGGAAAACTGATGTTGCTCAGACATTTAACAATTTCTTCATAAACATACCAGTGAACACAACCAGCTGTCTAGATTCATGTCCAAACAAAGCAGAAATGTTGGTTAGGGGCAATGTGAATGAGTGTGATGTGCTTTTTAATTTTAAATATATTGACACCAATGACATACTGAAGGTATTCAAGACGCTCAATAATAAAAAATCTGTTGACTTATGGGGCATTTCTGTTAAACTTGTGCGACAAATTATTTCTAGCTTAGCTCCATATTTAGCTGCAATATTCAACAGATGCATAGATACAGGAGTATTTCCTGATCTAATGAAACACAGTAAAGTAATACCATTATTCAAAAAGGGATCAAAGAGCGACCCTAGTAATTTTCGGCCAATTTCTATCTTGCCTGCTATTAGTAAAATTTTTGAAAAGATTATTTTGCATCAACTAGAGAGCCACTTTCACACAAATAATTTATTTCACAGTGAACAGTATGGCTTTACTAAGGGTCGCTCCACCGTTGATGCCGGTGTAACTTTGTTAAAGCATATTTTCAATGCTTGGGAAAACTCGAAGGATGCCATTGGTGTTTTTTGTGACCTATCAAAGGCCTTTGACTGTGTGGAACATAATACGCTTTTACTTAAATTGAAACTTTATGGTATTAGAGATACCGCACTCAATCTTGTTGCCAGCTACCTTAGTGATAGAATTCAGTATGTAGATGTTAATGGGAGTAGGTCTCTAGGTTTGCCAGTAGGAATGGGCGTTCCACAGGGCTCTATTCTCGGTCCATTTCTTTTTTTAATATATATTAATGATCTGCCGTTCTTTGTACAAAATTTATGTGATATTGTTTTGTTTGCCGACGATACGTCACTAATTTTTAAAGTTGATCGTAATTTAAGTAACTTTGATACCGTCAATAACACTCTTGCACAAGTATTAGATTGGTTTTCGACAAATAATTTGGTACTCAACTCAAGCAAAACCAAATGTGTTAAATTCTCTTTGCCTAATGTCAAAAGTGTTCCTACTAATATAATTTTAAATAAGGAAACAATTGAACTAGTCGAATCAACCGTATTCTTAGGTGTAACTTTAGATTGTAAGCTTCAGTGGGGCGCCCAAATATCCTGTCTCGCAGTAAAACTTAGTTCTGCAGCGTTTGCAGTTAGAAAAGTTAGGGAATTCACAGATATAGATACTGCTAGACTAGTTTACTTTAGTTATTTTCACAGCGTAATGTCTTACGGAATAATGTTATGGGGTACAGCTGCTGATATACAGACTATTTTTGTCATTCAAAAAAGGGCCATACGTGCTATTTATAAGTTAGGTGCTAGAGATTCTTTACGTGATAAATTTAAAGAAGTAGACATATTGACAGTTGCATCGCAATATATATATGCTAACTTAATGTACATTAAGAAAAACTTAATTCTATACCGCAAAAATAGTGATTTGCACAACGTGAACACAAGGAATAAGCATAAACTGGTGGGAACTAACTACCGTCTACATAAAGTTCAGAACTCATTTGCGGGGATTGGTATACGATTTTTCAACAAATTGCCTCTTGAAATAATGAATTTACCCATGCACAAATACAAACGGACAATTAGGAACTTTCTTTTACAAAGGGGTTATTACACTATTAAGGAATTTTTAAATGATAAGACACCGTGGGGATAGGCTTAGGCTTGTTTAACTCACGATTATTTTATTTACATGTTAAGTGGAGGTGCCTCGTGAACACATGATTTTTGCAGGATTTGGATATTTTTATGATTTGTTGAATGTAGTTTAACATTATTTATCTCTGATCATATCATTGTTCACTTGTCACCTTCACAAAATTCTTTCTACATTTGCATTCCTTCACGCGTTCCACTAACTTATGTTAATAATAACGATCTGGAAAATGGAGGTAATTGTCGGTCATGGTCAGTATACCAGTAGATTGTTTCTTACTACTGGTTCGTATACCGTTGTCGTCATGCTCACTAAAATGTCATTTCTTGTGGTGGCGTCGTGTGTCGGGTCATCCCTGTCCCTCTAATATGGCGAGAGGGATGATGGCTGGCACATGCGTCATACTCGTGAACGGGTGCTACTTGCGATGACTGGTCGATGACGGTCTTGCGGGCTGGTATTAGATTTTAATATTTAACTGCATAATTTCCATCATGGTTCTGATCACTTTCGCGGATTGCCTGCATTATTAGGTATATATAATGTAAGTGGATGCTCCTGTTTCACCATGTCTATTCTGAGGAGGCTAACCAAAAGTATTATGCTTGAGTATTATGATGTACAGTAAATATATACAAGTGATATAGAAGGTGTAACAGTTGCAGCACCTTACAAAATGTAAATTGTGTATTATGCAAAACCTGGCGATGAAAAAGAGTGACCGTGAGTTTTATTGCCCGTTCTTTCTCATGGTTCTACCTATTGCTTTGCGAACGTGGCAGTAAATGTAAATGTAGAAGCATACAGTAATAATGTTTTAAATTTGAGTATAAGTAATTATTTTATAAATTTATTATTTTGACGTTCATAAGCGTCACATTGTGACCCAAATGAATAAAGGATTTTGAATTTGAATTTGAATTTGAATTATCTTATTGATATTGTGTTGTGGGTAGTTTGATTGTTTGATCGTTTGTAAGATATTTTAGATTGTAATATAGGATAGAATAATATACTGTGGATCAATTCGTATCAATGAGATTCATTAGGTGGTAAACATTTAGTAAATTGTATTGATGCTAAATAATGCTTATTATGTTCTGTTGTAAGACAGACCTTTCTAGTAATATAAAACTACCCACAACATTGATATTTGATATAAATTGGCTGTACCACTGTTTGTTTATTATTGTTATATATAGTTATTGAAAAGAATGATCAAGAGTTTTATTGCCCGTTCTTTCTCTTGGTTCTATGTCTTTGCTTTGCGAACTGGGCTATAAATGTAAATGTAGAATCACGACGTAATCTAAAGATATATCCTTGTGCCAAACTGAATAAATGAAAGTATGATTTGATAGTTGTCTCTTTTATTTATCAAAACTGTCTCTACATTATAGGAAGCTTCCCTGATTCTGACAAGCTCATAAAAAATGCTATATTCGGAATGTAAGGTTAAGAGAAAGCCTTTGGGAAATCTAGGAGCTTTTACTTATTTCGCCAAATCATATTAAATAACTGACTTGTGTTGCCATAAATATGGACCCTTGTTTACTAAAATGATCACCAGATTTTAAGAGATCGGGGATTTGGGATTCACGCCTTTGTTATGACACTACTGGAATTAAAATCATTTTTAAAAAGAAATAGTATGGTGATAAGTGAATAAGCTATAGAAGAAATAGGACCCCAGTGTACAAAAATGATTACCAGATTTTAAGAGGATGGCGGTGGATCAAAAATATTTTTATGATAATAAATTATGGTAACATGTGAATAAAATAAAGAGGAAAATGTGGTTTATACGACTATGGATATGAGTTTATAATATTACTAGTAGAGGTCGGCAGCCTCACCCGCACATTTCTTTTTCTATTCGCCATAGTTTGCCAGATAAACCAGATAACCCATTTCTACTACTCTTTTCCAGATGGCGGCCGCAGGACAAGGGCTGCGAACTCACAAACTTGGATTTAACTTTACACTAACCCTCTTTTGATATGTATAAAATAAAATACAAATAATAAACCTCTGACAAAAAAAAATTCATTTCGAAACGGCGAATTTGTAACGGATGCCAGGAATCGAACCTTTGCTAGTCCGCTACAGTGCGCTGGTAGTGTGCTGCTGACGTGTGCCTACGACGATGCGTGTTCTTCTATGTGTGTGGACTGTATGGCTTCGATGTGTAAGGGCTTCAGAAATGAAACATCTTCATACGTTGAGAGCGATGCTGTTCAGGTGTGCGGTGCTTGATGGTTACATAGGTCACAAGATGGTGGTTGGGACGCCAACAACTGGCCGAATACATGGTCGCTTAAGTACCTCGAAACTTTACCTTATCGACGACCATCGCACCGAACACGTGCACAGAAAATCTTTCGTTTATTTTTATTTCAAATACAGTACAAATGTTACGTATGATTCGTTCCTATTATACATACATACATGTTCTATACATAGTTAGATAGGTCTCATTAAGTTCTATCTATCGGTATACAATACCTAAACCTAACTACTAGCGTCACTAAGTTATTCCATAAAAACTCCCAAAAAATGCTGTCACACAAGGGCCCGCCCACTATATTTTCTATTGAAAAACTATTGTATACTAAATTTATATATATAATTTTGGTAGGCCGTTGTGTGCAACTATATGGGGCATCTATTAAAACAAACACCATGAAAATATCTTTATTCAATTCGAACCTATTACATGATAACTTTTGAATCATAAAAAAATTACAGAATTTCTTAAGTAAATACTATCATCGTAAGTAAACAAATTTTATGATAAACATACGAATGTTTGTTATTATGCTTATTTTAACTATATAAGGTAATAACTAGCAATTAAAAGGTATCTAGACATGATTTCAAGTCTATATGAAGCTAAAAAACACTTATAAAACTATAAAACGAATATGTAAACAAACAGCTGTTTTATGAAGTATTAACTCTTATCTGTCACTACTGATAATGCTATTTATGATTCGATATCTAAGGTCCCTACAGTTAGCACAAGTTTAAGACTAATTTCATGTATTACATAGTTGTTGTATATTAACAATCTAACCATTTACACTATTTTAGCTATTTTGCAACGTTTTGACACGTCCGGGAACCGAACCCGGTGTACCGCACGATTAGATAACACTGATTTTATACGATTTTCACTCGCGGTTTCGAATACACTATTCACTGTCACAGTTTTAATGTCTGTCGCGAACATCTCTCCCGCCGTGCAGCAACGCGCGTGACCCGTCGTGTGGCGGTGCTGCAGAGCACCCGGTGAGCGACGCCTCGTCACTTGGGCAGGGGGACCAGCTTCTTAGCCGGCCGTTTGAGGACTCCTGCTGCTGTGCGCACCTCGACAGTGCGTATGGCGCCGTCGGCGCCCGGGTAGACAGCCACAACTCGACCGCGCGGCCAGGTATTGCGCGGGAGTTGGCCGTCGGCGATCAGGACGGGGTCGCCGACCTCGAGGTTGAGCCCAGACCCATGGGGCTCCCGACGGTGTTGCAGCTCGGGTAGGTACTCGCGCACCCAACGGCGCCAGAACATGTCGGCGAGGATTTGGGCGCGCCGCCAGTGCTTGCTGCTGTTGAGGTCAGCCTCGCTGAACTCGCCCAGCGGAGGGAGGCGAGCAGAACCACCGAACAGGATGTGGTTCGGGGTGATGGCCTCGCTGTCTGCTGCGTTGACGGAGACGTGTGTGAGGGGTCGACTGTTTACTGTGTACTCGACCTCACACAGTAGTGTAGCTAGGACTTCTTCGTGCGGATGGCGCTCGTGAAGGACCGTATAGAGGGCGGTCTTCACGCACCTGACGAGGCGCTCCCATGCGCCTCCCATGAATGGCGCTGAGGGGGTGATGAAGCGCCATATGATGCCACGGCGACTCGCTTCTTCGGCGACGGCGTCTCTCATCTCTCGGTCGGCACCGTGCATGTTGGTGCCGTTGTCCGAGTAGATCTCTGCGGGGCAACCTCGGCGCGCTGCGAACCTGCGCAGCGCCAAGATTGCGGAGTCGGCGCTCAGGCTGGCGGCGACCTCCAGATGTACTGCCCTGGAAGTGAGACATGTAAACAGTGCCACATAACGTTTGTGACGCTGTCTACCGACGGTTACGGAGAGCGGCCCGAAATAATCAAGACCCGTGTAGGTGAAGGGCCTCTGATGGTGAGCAAGGCGCGTCTTCGGATGGTCCCCTGTGGCTGGCTCAGGCGGCTGCGTTTTTCTAATGCGGCATGGTAGACATCTATGTACTATTTTCTTTGTAGTCGGCCGCAGACGAAGAATCCAATAGTGTTGGCGTATTTCATTGATTACCAACTCTGTACCGCTGTGATGTAATTTTCTATGCGTCCAATCTATGTATAGCTGTGTAATACGATGATCGCCGTCTAAGATCGGCGGTCTCTTTGTTTGTTCGGAGATTTCTTCTGTAGCTATTATACGACTGCGTAGAGTGATCATTCCGTTGTTCATCTCCACGGATAACGAATACAGGCGGCTGTCTCTGGCGACACCTCCTCCGCGCCGCAGCTCCCGAAGGTCGGCGCCGAAGGAGTCCTCTTGTACCGCCTTCACAAGAAGGTCCTCGGCGCCGCGGGTGTGTTCTGCGGAGAGAAGCACGAAGTTTCGGGAGTCGGCGGCTGGACGAGGTGCCGCTCTGCCCGACTTGATGTTGTGCTTCGTCTTCGTCACGTGACGCCAATCTGGATCCTTCTGTCTATTTTTTTGCGTTCTTTTATATAGAACCTTCTCTGCGGTTTTCTTACATAATGCTATAAATTGTAGAACTCTTGCTGTTGCTCGTAAGAGGCTTTCCCATTTGGAAAATCTATACGGGTCCGGTACGGCTTCTATAATTCTATATGTTTGACGTTTCTCTACAGCTGTCAGTGTGCGCTCTTCGCCTGTCGCGTCAGGGGCGATGTGCTTCTCTACGGGCCATAGTGACGGGTCTTCATACAGGAACGACGGTCCGGTGTACCACTCGTGTTCGGAGTTAAAGCTGTTTGGCACGTCGCGTGTAGCCGCATCCGCCGCGTTCATCTTCGTAGGTACCCAGCGCCAATCTTCAACTTTATTATGCTCTTCTATGGCGGCTAGGCGGTGTGCGACGAATGGTTTGTACGCCCGTGCTCCTTTTCTGATCCACGTTAGTACGGTCTTGCTGTCCGTCCAGTACACGACGGCCTCGGGTTTGACGCGATGTTCTTCTATTACCGCTTGAGCGACTCGCGTACCCATGACGGCGGCTTGCAGTTCGAGTCTCGGGATTGACACCACCTTAAACGGTGCCACTCTCGCCATCGCCATAACGAGCGTCACGTGCACACGCCCATCTGGTGTAGTCGCTCGCCAGTACACCGCTGTTGCGTAGGCCGCTTCACTGGCGTCCGTAAAGACATGTACTTGGAGTGTACAGGCGTCACTGTACCCGGGGTAACACCGCGGGATGCGTATCGACTTCAACTGTTCTAAATGCTGTATCCACGATGCCCATTGCACTCTGAGGCTTTCGTCAAACTTCTCGTCCCAATTTGTACCGAGTCACCAGGCTTCCTGTAGTATCTGTTTGGCTCGAACAGTCACGGGCGATGCGAGGCCGAGTGGGTCGTATAGCGACATAACTATTTTCAACGCCTCTCGTGTGGTAGGCGCTTCGGTGCCGATGAGGCCGTCTGGAAGCCGTGCGAGTGTAAGGTTGAAGCTCAGCTCGTCCGCGCTCGTTTTCCACATCAAGCCGAGAATTTTCTCTTCTTGCCCCTTGCTGGCGAGGCCGACTGTCTCCTGGCGATGTTGACTTGGTTCTATTGCTTCGATGACGTTTCTAGAGTTCGACACCCATTTCGTGAGGTGAAAGTATAAAAAAATTACAGAATTTCTTAAGTAAATACTATAGTAAGTAAACAAATTTTATGATAAACATACGAATGTTTGTTATTATGCTTATTTTAACTATATAAGGTAATAACTAGCAATAAAAAGGTATCTAGACATGATTTCAAGTCTATATGAAGCTAAAAAACACTTATAAAACTATAAAACGAATATGTAAACAAACAGCTGTTTTATGAAGTATTAACTCTTATCTGTCACTACTGATAATGCTATTTATGATTCGATATCTAAGGTCCCTACAGTTAGCACAAGTTTAAGACTAATTTCATGTATTACATAGTTGTTGTATATTAACAATCTAACCATTTACACTATTTTAGCTATTTTGTAACGTTTTGACACGTCCGGGAACCGAACCCGGTGTACCGCACGATTAGATAATACTGATTTTATACGATTTTCACTCGCGGTTTCGAATACACTATTCACTGTCACAGTTTTAATGTCTGTCGCGAACAGAATTCATTCTTAAACTAAACCGGAGAAACCTTATGTTATTTAAACATCGAGACAGAGAAGTACTTTCAAGCCCGAGCTCCCGTTATCTACTTTAAAAAACCTTTTGTATAAATAACCTGAAACTCGATAAACTTGGTTACCTAATAGAAAATGACAAAAGATAAGCACGTAAGGCATTTACAACGCCGCCAAATCCAGGATTGACATTATTGGCAGCAATATCCGGCGGTCGCAGGGTTAATAGAAAACTTTATTTTCTTAGCTCCAGTTTAGCTGTCCGTGGGGTGACCAGACGATGGACAGAGATGGGACTTTGGAGAAAGAGGAAGGATTTTCTTAATAAATTTATAACCAACTTTGAAATAATTTGTATTCTATTTTGTAACGCAAATGTGTATACAAACGTATACATAGATGCTTACAAATTTATAAGTAGTTATTAGCTAATCCATAAGTTGCGGTTCTCATATAAATTAATCATGTAGACGCGAGCTAGTCTAACTACGAGCAATTTCACAAAATGAACAAACAAACAAGCGTGTCATTATACTTATTACACACTATGCAAAAAATATACTAAACGAAAAAATTAAGGGATCAAAAAAATATTCCAAATTTTTGGGCAATTTTCAACAGGCCGTAACTTCGAGAGAAATAGTCGTACAGGAAATAAAAAAAAAGAAAACGATTACTCAAAAACCGCGGAGGTTACAACATTTTAAAGTTCTAATCCAAAAACAAGACACTTGCAGCTACAATTTCCTTTTTTATATTTCCTGTATGACCATTTCTCTCGAAGTTACAGCCTGTTGAAAATTGCCCAAAAATTTTTAATGATTTTTTGATCCCTTAATTTTTTCGTTTAGTATATTTTTTGCATAAGAACCTATTTATATTTCGTTATAGCATGCATTTATATTCCGGTTTACAATCACAACGCTCTATAGTGCTACTAAGCAAATGAACCACTTTTTAAATTAGGTTACGTGTCACGGACAAGGTTACAAGTTTTTGCAGCTGTTTGGAAAACTAGGCACATCGTGGGAAAATGTAGTATGGACAAGAGATATTACGTTAGTAATTGTTGAAGGTTCTGTTCAAGCTTCAAACTTCATAGTCATTCATATTTTCGCCAACCTGATTTTGTTTGTCTTTTATTAATTTTTAAATTTCTAGTGATTATTAACAACACATACTGGAAATAATGTTTGATGCTAAATTAAATGTTTACATACTGGAAATACTTTAAACAGAAAATAATGTTTATTTATACTGACAACGAAAAAGGCTGCAGTCAATACAATGTTTGTCAAAAGACAAGTTAAAATTACGCTAAATATTACATTCAGTTGTTTCAGTTTTAGTTGAGTTTTTCTTCAACTAAAATACCAATTCGTCCTGTACCACCACAAAACTATGGTCACACTACAGCATCGTGCTGGGCTGGGATGCACCTGGCTTTGTCCACCGAGTGGGCTCAATATAACCCTCAGTTGACCACACTGGCTATCAAACATGGCTCCAGATTACTCTTCTTAAAATTAGATATTGAATACACCGGAGAAATTGGTAAATAAATCCTTAGCAAATAACGGAGAGAGGTAATTTCTTTTGCTTCTTTAGTTTTTCGTGTTTGAAGACTGTATTGAAAGATTTCGTGACCTTTTTACGAAGTGATATGGCGGAAAGTTAATCTTTTCTTTCTTATATCATGTATTATTCGATATTGTTGAAGAGATGGTAAATGAATCAACTTGATATGACAGGCTTGTAAGTATTATATGAAACTCGCTACGGGTAGTTACGTAAGATTTTAAGAGTAAGAATATAAAATCATTGCATTTTCTTAGAATAAAATTCAATTAGACTAAAATAATCTGATTAGGAAAATACCTCTGATTTTTATAATATATTCGGGCTTCCAAGGAAGGTATTGATTGAGATATCGTAAAACAATAAATAGTTTATTGATTCTTGAATTTTACTTGGTAGGTAGCGTATGATGATATAGAAAGACGAGATTTTTTTTTAAATTCGGTTTAAATATTGAAATCATTTGATTTTTTCGCAATTTTAGCAAAGTTTCTGTACAAAACATCGATATGTATGTACTAAAGTACTAAATGTAGCATTCAGAATATTGACTTTGTTCAAATGCTTTGCAGGGATATCCCTGCAAAGCAAGTTATATAGTGTCACTTTGACTTTCCTGCGGTGTAGGTTCGCTTCGTTTATTGACAGAGTGACGACGATATATCGGTTAATTCGAATCAGGACTTGTATCTGTAGTAGCGCTAGTTAATATTATTTGTTATTCAAGTAAAAAAATACATATTTACATCATATTACCACATAAAAATGTATTTCTTCATTTTCATATGACGTCATTTACCTCCATAGACTAACTACTATGCAGACATCGATTGCAAGTGGTAGGTAAAAATACATATGTATATGACTAAGACCAGACTTGATGAAGGCATTGGTTTTAAAAGTGTTTTAGTTTGATTAAATCCAATTTGATTTTGTTTAACAAAAATTTGGTGTTCATTCTTTTGAGTATATTCATCGTATATCTTCAACACCTTGCATATCAATCTTCATTGCGTATCTAGGCACCTGAGTTTGCTTGATGTATCCAAAGGCTCCGGACCTGATGGAATACCTCCGGGTTTTAAAAAATATACAGCAAAGTCAATAAGTAAACCCCTTTACATTATATTTAATAGGTGTCTGGATAGTGGTATATTCCCCAATGTTTGGAAGAGTGCTAACATAATCCCTGTACCTATACAAGAACGGCTCTAGGCAAAATATTGAAAGCTACCACCCTATCTCAATACTAAATAGCCTATCAAAACTATTTGAAAAACTTGTACACCAAGCCTTGTATCCATACTTTAAACCAAAATCTTACCGGAACATCACGGCTTTGTTAAATCAAAATCGACCATTACTAATCTTATCATTTTTACCAACTTTCTCTTTGAAAATATGAATAGTCAAACACAAACCGACGCTGTGTATACAGATTTCAAAAAAGCTTTTGATAGAGTCGACCATAAAATACTATTAGAAAATGTTTGCATACAACGGGATACGCGGCAATTTGCTACGCTGGCTTCAATCGTATATATCTAATCGTAACCAGACAGTAGTATGTAATGGATACAGCTCTGATACATTTTATGCTACATCAGGTATTCCACAGGGATCTATATTAGGCCCTTTGTTGTTTATACTATATATAAATGACATAGCCGACTGCTTCCATAGTAGCAGGTTCTTATTATACGCCGACGATTAAAAGGTTTTTAAATCTATTAAGTCACCTCATGATTGTGGTTTACTTCAGGATGACTTACGTAGATTATCAGCTTATTGTGATAATAATAAACTTAAGTTAAGTTTACCGAAATGTAAGATCATTAGTTTCACTAAAAACAAAAACATTATAGAGTACCCTTATTCCCTTTGTGATCAATTATTAGTGAAGGAATCTTGCATTAATGATCTTGGTATTCTGTTGGATCATAAACTACACCTTAACCTACACATAGACAAAATAACCACCAAAGCCCAGCAAATGCATAACCTAGTCATGAGAGCCTCATCAGACTTTAAGCGACCTGCTACTTTCCTCCAACTTTTTAATTCTTTACTTCGTCGATTTGTAGGCACGGGATAATTTTTTACGACACTTATTTTGTTTGGATCTGGTACCACACCCTTGGCAGACACATGTCCTAAATAAAGCAATTCTTTCTCTAAGAAGCTGCACTTCTGAGGATTTAATTTTAAGTTTACTTTGCGTAAGCGCTCAAATATATCCTGTAAATTACTAATATGCGTGGTTAAATTTCGGCTAAAACAGACAAGGTCATCTTGGTATATTAAAAATTTTTCATAATTTAAGCCTGTTATGGCCATTGTCATCATCCTTGCAAAAGAACTCGGACTAGTTTTAAGTCCCATGGGCATCCGAGTCATTTGAAACTGTCCCGAACAAAATGCAGTGTACTTGCGACTGTTAGGAGCTAAACTGCCGTTGTAAAACACTTGATGTAAATCTAAATGCGAGAAATATATACTGCTGGATAACGAATCTAATATTTCCGTAATATTTGGGAGTGGAAACTTATCATTCTGTATGTTATTATTCAATTTTCTGTAGTCAATCACTAATCTCCATTTTTAGGGTTCCGTAGTCCACAAGGAACCCTTATAGTTTCGTCAAGTCCGTCCGTCTGTCCGTCCGCAGCCTCGCTCAAAGACGCCTGGTGCTAGAAAGCTGATATTTGACATGGATATAGACATAAGACATTGCAACAAAACTGTAGAATAAAATTTAGGAAAATATTTTTTTAAGGGCCTCTACATATACACCGCTATTTTTTAATTAGTACAAAAAAATTAACAGGGCACTAAGTATCTTTAACTGATCATAATTATGTAGTTGAAAAATAAAAACACTAAGTCCCAAAACTGTCTCAAAACTGTCCACAAAAATACGTAATAATTGGTAAATGCAATACTAATACTATGACCGTCCCGTGTACTATCATACCATTGATAAATTACCCCCCCCCGCCCCTCTGCGCCTGCGCCACGCCCCGACGATGCGACATACAGTACTAAATTACAAGCGAAAGTCAGCGTATCTAATTTCGTTGCAAAACTTAATTGTTTGTCTACGTTTGCCCGACGCGATGGCCTATCATATCAGTTCATATCACGGGAGTATGTAGCTATGCTTCGTGCGTACTTTTTGAGTGGAAAAATCGCGAGTGCAGCTGTGTACCCATGGACATCGTATTGTGAGTGTACAAAAGTGACCGGGTCAGTGTCAAACAATTAAAACAGTGCATATTGGATGCTTTTGACAACGGTGGTGGACATTTCGAAGGACAATGGAAATACTTGTAAGTTTAGTAAATAATACGTACTTAAGTAAATAATAATTTGATGCAGGCGCCTCAAAATCGGTCTGTGTTCTCCACACACCTTGAGGAAGGCCTATGTCCAACAGTGGACGTCTCTAAGCTGACATGATGACGATAAAATAATTTGTAAATAGCAGATGATTCTAACTTCATAAATACGCCAAAATTACTCTTTTCTTTAAGTCCAGAACACCATATTTTATTTTGATATTTGTTTGCTTTCTAATTACATACCTTCGTATTTAACTACTTGTTAAACGATAAATTTTACCGGTCCTACGCCCGAATGAAGTATGAAGGAGAGGGTAGAACTAACAAAATTAAAAAATAACTACCTACATTTATTATTTTTCTTCATTTTATTTTCTATTGCTACCTACATCATAAGTGCGACAGAGAGAATGCGAATGAGCAGGATGGAATATTATCAATGAATTAGTGAATGGATTGTAAAATATGACTATGATTTAAGTGAGATTTTCTACAATAAACAAATGATAATAACTTTGCTCTTTATTGATATTATGAAATTCTTACGTCACATATATGATAATAATAGCTTCGCTAATCTTTCCTTAAAGTTTTTGTACTAATTAAAAAATAGCGGTGTATAGTGGGGTTGAATTTTTGTATGGTTGAGTACCCCATCATGTGGGGTATCATTGGATAGGTTTAAAAAAAATATTATTAGTTTACTCAAATCATTTTTCGATCAAGTGATTGGTTTGTCAAATATCAAGCTTTGAAGTGAAAAAAATTGTTAGACTCAAGTGTCCCCCTCCCTCTACCGGCTAAACTATTAATTTGGAAGAGGTGAAAAAAATCACAAATGTAGTACATATAACGAATTTAAAAGGAAAACTATCACGGCTAAGTAGATATCACTAGTTTACGAGTAATCGTCGGTTAACTTATAAATACCTATTTCTGTGAGTTTACATTGGGCGCGCTGTGGCTTAATCTTAAAGATATACGTACTTTGGTATGTAATGTACTACGGTACTACGTATGTATAGTAGTAGAATATCTTGGAAACCACATTTTATGTTTACAATACATAACTGGATACATACCTAGTATTTTTCTAAACAAAACTAAGGTTCTTATAATAGTGTTATTAAAATTATTTTTTCAGCAAAATAAACAGTGGGATTTGTTGTACATTAAAACCCTTTGCAGCAAGTCATTATGGGCAACTACGGAACCCTACATTGCGCGTGGCCCGACACGCACTTGGCCGGTTTTTTTATTTTCGTTATCAGATTTTTTAGGCACCAATAAGATAGGACTTGACCATTCACTTTGACAGGTTTCTATAATGACTTCTTTCAACATATTTTCTATTTGATTATTAATTTCGTTTTTTAATGAATGGGGTAACCTGTATGGTTTTGATATGGGCCTAACATCTTCTTTTAGCTTTATTGAATGTTGATAAATGTCTGTCGTGGACAATTTGTCGCCTTCCAAGTGATTTAAATTTAATTTCGAAATTAACTGTTTGACGCGCGTTGAATTATTCGAACACTTATTAAATGCACAAATATTGTAATGCGATGCACTTTGTGTATCGAGATTTAATTCTGATAAGGTTACGTCATGATCCGTGGAATTTAAAACGCGTATTGGTATTCTACCATTAACTGGTGACACTAAAGAACTTGCTACGAAAATTCTGTACGCTTCAATTTAATTTCAGACATTTTTATGTATGGAGATCTGCCATTTTATACGTTACAAAAACTGCATGGATTGCTTAATGGCTTATGTCCATTTTCAATATTCGAACTATAGATAGATTTGTAAAATTTAGATTCGTGTTTGACATATTTTGTATGGAGCTTATGTCAAAAACGAATCAAAAATCTATAGATCTCTCTATAGTTCGAATATTGAATTTCGTAGTTAACCGGACGCTTCGCCAATAAGCACTGCGCTAAAAGTCGTGGGTCCCTAGAAAAATAAATACGATATCTATGCGTGGGTCCGATTCTCACACGAGACAACGCTTTATATAATCAAAAATATATCCTCGTGAGTTTGTGTTCTTTGTGTGTCGTTGATTGATACGCAGAGAAATACACAAAATGTATTTCTAGTGCGGCCGTTGTCTTTCTTAACACTTTCACGGACAGTAAACGAGACACAATTGAAGTTTTATTGTTATCACGCCTATAGGCGTTTACTGTCCGTGAAAGTGTTAATAAGAGATCTTTAAGAGATATCAAACAATATGAACAAGCTTCATGAAAGCGAAGTTTCTTTGAATAAATGGGAAAGGGGCGGGGCTGCAACTGCAAGTAGGATGGGCGGCGATGACATATTAAAGTAGCCGGGATTTAGCTAACATGGATTACAAATTGGGAAGAAACTCATGCTTAAAACGCAAATTAAATGTCTGGTTTCGAATTTAAACTAATGTTATTTTTTTTTCTAATTAACTCACGAATACACGATGTGCAAGTGTAATTTATGACATCATAAAGCACTAGCTTTGTCCCGCGTTATCGAGTAAAAAGATGTGCTATTATAATCTATAAGCTCTTTTACTGCAAAGTTTCATTAAAATTTAAGTAGGCCTTGCCTAAAAAGTAACAGATAATTATAAACATGAAGATAATTAAACTGCCTCCGTGGTCCAGTGGATAGCGTATGCGACTGCTGATTGGAGGTCCCGGGTTCAATTTCAAAAAAAAAAGTGTTACTGGGTTTTTCCGAATTCGCAGTAGCAGCACGAAGTCTGGTGATGTGCCCGGTAACGGCAATAGGCTCGCCCCTATTACGTGGGATCTAAAAATTCATGGCGAAATGTGGGTGTAATATTACACCGCTGCCTACCCCTTCGAGGATACAGGCGTGAGTGTATAAAAAAAGAATTTAAAAATAGATAATTATGTTTACATTTTTCGATAAAAAGCATTTTAATGAGCAGATTCTTGAAGCGAATTTTATTGTTCGTGTTTGTTTATGCTTGACGCTATATAAGTACGCATTACTTAAGCATTAATTCATACTTAGCTTAAGCATTCTGTCTACAATATCTAAAAAAATATTTCATAGAAGATAAGAGTTGGCAGGTGGTAACACCTGCCAAGTCAAAGTTAAAGTCAAAATCCTTTATTCACTTAGGTCACAATTTAACTCAGATAGATAGATATCCTTACATTACTACAGAACTTCAATATTAATATACCTACTCTTTTAATAATTTTAACTTATTTTAAATTTGGCTTATTTTCATAATATTTCGCGATGTCCAGAGTCCTAACCGTTACACCATGGAACCGGTACGAGAAGAACCGAAACTCATCACTACATTGAAGTTTGTTTATTGCACTAATTATTATTACACAGCAGTAAGTATGTTATATTACAGTCAGTCAAAAAAGTATCGGGAAAGGATTATTTGTTGATGGTTCTAAATTCAAACTTAGTTTTTTTTGTTGTTGTTAGATTGGCACAACTGTTTTCCATTTTGGCGCGGAGTTTGAGTTGCTTCAATACAGAGTTCAATACAGTACTATTAAATACAGTGCTGTTTTTAGTTATATCATATCTAGTGTGTAGGATTACGAATTTCATAATGAACAAAAACATCGAACACAGTTTGGAATTTCGTGTTCGGAGTCAATGAAAATGTTACAGAAGGCTTAAGGTGAGTCGACTTTATAAAAAAACTCGTGTTTATAAGTGGTAGTGGTACATACAAAGCGTTCAAAAGCGGTCGAGATGTGATGGAAGATCTGTCTCACTCTAGTAGGCCATCAACGTCTGCAACTGAAGTTAACATCGCAAAAGTGAAGAAAACAGTGACTGAAAATCCCCATTCAACTTTGAGAGAGATAGCCGCCGAACTTTTTGTATCTCACGAGTCGATCCGTACCATTTTAACTAATCATTTGGGTATGAAACATGTTGCCGCTGGGCTGGTCCCAAAAGAATTGTGCACCACGATAGTGCGCCTTCGCACAAGGCCATAATTGTGAACGAATTTTTGACCAAACACTCAACAAATACCATCGAGCAACCACCATATTCACCAGATATGCAGCCTCCAGCCG
The DNA here is from genome assembly GCA_944739405.2 of Euclidia mi. Lineage (NCBI taxonomy): Eukaryota > Metazoa > Arthropoda > Insecta > Lepidoptera > Erebidae > Euclidia > Euclidia mi. The sequence goes on along the minus strand of OX123196.2, from coordinate 57,835,942 downwards.
ACTTCTTTCTTTTTCTTAAACTCAAATTACCACTTCGTGGCACCCGATTTCAATCGGTAGAAGACATAAAGGAGAAATCGCGGCGAAAACTGAACTCAATTCCGGAAACAGCGTTTAAAAAATGTTTTGATGATTGGATTATTCGTTGGCGTAAGTATATCGTTTTGAAGGAGCATACTATGAAGGTGATAAAATAAACTTGGATGAATAACAAACAGTTCGTGTATTATTGATCTTTTCCCGGTACTTTCTTGAAAGAGTTGTATACCCATTGCAAATTATATGTATGTTACTGGTTTTACACAAACGGCGCCATGCGTTGAAAAACGCTGGCAATTCTGAAATATAATTCTAAAATAGGCATTATTTCACCTTGAAGCCCGGAGTCCACATTCTAGTCTAACCAAGATTTGGCAGACGATTATAAAAGATCTAAGTTTTTTATCTAGCTACACTAAAAGATATTCAAAATATTCGTGAACAAAAACATTTAAAACTAACATCTCCGTTCTTGCAAGTAACCGATTTTTAAAAGTTTTTACTAACAATAAAAGGCTCGACTTACATTTTATCCTCCTTCATTTTAACCTAACCTAACCTACATTCCTAGAACTCAGCGCGAAAATAAAACCTAATAAAATCCGCAATACCTCCCCCGCAAACTAGAATTATTTAATTGTCGAGGTATAGAAAATAATGGGCAATAGCTAGGAAAAAAAAAATTCTAGGCATGAATTAAGCAAAAGACATTTTATTCCTTCCAATTAGTAATCGAATTATGCTAAATCCCGCGGCTCCTTAAATTTTATATGTCATCACCGCCCATCCTACTTGCAGTTGCATCGCCGCCCCTTTCTCATTTACGAACTTCGCATGCATAAAGCATGTTTTAATAAACTTCGTTCCAGTATGTTACTATTCATAGAAATAATGTTGATAAATTCCAAGCTTCACGATAAGAATGTATCATCAGTATACCGAAATCTAAAATGATGTCGTGTCGTCAGCTAGACTAAAGAGTTTTCTGGTCGTGGCACACTGAAGAAGCTAGGCTGTAGATTTATTTTTGTACATGTTTTTTTGCGGACGAACATGATCGATAGAGAGATACTTTTTGTACTAGATATAATAACAAATATGAATAAAACTAAGCGCAATTTTTGGTATCCTTGATAAAAAAAAAAACTATCCTCACACTCATCATCAGCATTCTCCTAGCTAGCATAGTATCCCAATTTCAACCTGGGGTCCGCTTGCTAGTCCAACCGGATTTGGCTGAATATTAGCTTTTCCGCAGAGCGACTGCCTGTCTAAGATCCACAACGCAAAGGGATAGCGATATTCCATGGTTACTACTATACTATACTTATTAGTTATTACTACTCCCATACTATACATAAACTAAGTACCTCTAAACTAAAACTAGGCTATAAGTAGTTTCTGATTAGAGGTAGGTACTGACGCCCTATAACGACTGTCAAAGATCTTCATGACAATCGGAACCGACGGCCTAACGTGCTTTCCGAGTCACGGGACAGCCGATAATTAACAATTCAATACGCACATCACTCAGAAAAATAAGTGATATCGATCGAACCTGATACCCTCTGCATGGCAGTCTGTTGGTAGCTCCTCTAGGCTATCGCTGCCTTTTCTAAACTGCCCTCACACTACAACAACATAACATAACTTCACGCCTTGTATCCCCGAAGGGGTAGCCAGAGGTGTATATACACCCACACTTCGCCAGTTGTGTTTCGGTCCCAATGTAATAGCGGGCGAGCCTATTGCCATCTACCGGGCACACTGTTAAGCGAGCGATAGTTAACATTTTTAATACACACATAACTTCGAAAAATCAGAGGTGCCCGAGGTAACTGGGGATCGAACCCGAGACCATCGTCTCGGCAGTCCGTTACGTACACCACTGGGCTATCACCGCTTCACACTACATCATCTTCCTGCCCTGCTCCCGATTTATTTGGGGTCGCCGCAGCAGTGGCGTAGCGTGGGTTTTCGCCGCCCGGGGCCGGTCGGAAATTTGCCGCCCCCTCTTCTTTTAGGTATCCCACTGCATCTACCAGAAGTGTAACGTTTTTCGGGTGTAGGTATGTTTGTATGTTCATTAGTTTGGCTTTACACCCCAAACAGCCTGATGGATTTAAACACATTATCATTTGATTCATCTCAATTGAAATATCATAAAACATTGGGTTTAATATTTTTAAGGGAGAAATCTGGCGGCTCTGAGCGGTATTTATATGTCGCGCAGGGTCGCAGCCGTTTCTCGGCTGCAATATATGTATAGTTTAGTCTAGGTTTTGACGGCTCTTAGGACTTTCGTAAATAAAATTTGTATGGGTTTTAATCAATTAAAAAAGTAGATCCATCATCACCGAGTGCTTTGTGTGTTACATTTTTCTACGGGATATAATATACCGCGTAACTTTGTAGAGTTTGTAGAGTACCTACATTCGTGAACATAGCGCTTGTAGCAGTGCCGAAATATCGGTTATCTACTCATTACAAACGTTCGTGGTATAATAATATACCCCAAATAAAAATGTAAAACTATCGTAATGACCAAAAATGTTTAAAGTCCTATGGTCCCGCCTGGCCTCGCCCTGGTCGACATCCGGGATGTCTTCGGTGTAGTGGCGCATCAGTGAGGCTCTGTAGTCGTGAGGACTAGAGCCAATTGGTTTGTTTTCACGCAAGGCATACAATTGTGGATAAAAACTTTCAACCTCCTCAATAATCTCGAACTTTGAGTTGAGGGTGCGCCCTTCCGCAGTTCTTAGTTTCATTAGATCGGGCTGCTTCAACCGCAGAGCGAAGTGATCCCCGGTTTTCCTCGATCCGAGCCTCCATGGTGTGGGTGTTAGTGTTGAAAGTCACGTCGCATTAGGTTCCATATTTGTTGGTTTACGGCCCTCCCATCCGGCGAAGACAGCTGACAGGATGGCAACTCGCGTCCTTTCCTCATCAGTCCGAGAGTCTCGGCTGAAAGTTTACGCTCCTTGTTTTTTGAAGGGGGAGGACATTTTCTGACTGATCTCCTAGTACCGTGACCACTGTGTCTGTCTTCTGATTAATGCTGTCGGTGGTTTCTAACTGATTGAAAGGATTCTGCAGTTCTAGCTGGAACTGCAGTGTAGACTTCATTGACTGGGCTCTTTACCTTATGTTGATATTTAAAGAGCTTCGTACTAGTTGGTTAACGCATCCGATGTTTAGCCTATTGATCACCGAGATGTCTCTATGTGTTTTCGGTTCTCTGCCTGTGAGGCCTTCTTCTTGAAAAAGGATTTCATTAAAAAGAGCGCCTGCTTCAAGGAAAATAACTAGCATTTGACTCTTACGTTTCTTTTGAATTTATTTTCGTTGGATCCCAGTTTATGCTGGCATACCGTATGCTCCGATTTTCGTTTCACTGCGTCCCTCTTCCACTCTTGCATTAAAGTCGCTCATGACAAATTGTACTGAGCTTTGATCTTACTGTGTATTGCCTTAGCAATGCACTCGTACATGGCCTCAGCTATCTCCTCAGGGTGAGTTGAGGTCGGCGCATATGCCTGTATCACCTTTAGGCAACGCCCATTGCTGAGTTAAGTACGTCGTAGTTACGCTACCTGGGTCGACACACTATATACCGACTTCCACAACGTTGTTGACAAGTTTCCTCCTGACCAGGAACCCGACACCACCCAAGAGAGTAGGGCGCCTTCCTGAAGTTTGAACAAATAAGTCACCTGACTCTAGAGTTACCATATTCTCCTCCTGTCTCGATCTTCTGGTAACACCAGTGTGAGACTTAATTCTGCCTCGGGCTCGGCGAGGCTTCTGTTCATTTAGTCGTAGACTGCGTTCGTAGGTGACGAGGTATAATTGATTTTGGTAGCTTATCGTAGCCCGGTGATATTACAGACCCCATACATCGCCGTTACCACCACCGCGTCCTTAGCCAGGAATAACGTAGCTGCCGGGAACTGAAGGCCTTATTTTATAGCAATTAATTTTGGAGGGAGATACCATAGCAGTCCGTAGTCAGAGATAAAAGCAGCAGTTCGTGTGCGTTATGAAGGGCGTACCTTCTCGCACCGGTGACGTTGCTGCCCGTCACCGGTATACGGCATTTATTCGACTCCTTGTTCTCGCAAAAATAAGAAGTTGAGAGGCGAAATCTGTAAGTTTATGGACAAATCCCGCGTCTCGACCCACAGGTCGAGACGCGGGATTTGTCCCCCCCGGCCCCCCCCACGCTACGCCACTGCGCCGCAGTACGTTTCTTCTTTTCCATTGTTTTCTATCGCCCGTCATCTGATCATTTACCCGTTTCTCTTTCATATCCATCCTCACACAGACCATCTAATTCATAATTCTTTATTTGCACAAAATGTAGGTACATTACAAAAGGTAGATTTGGTAACAATCAGTGCCAGGTACATTCTGTCGTGTCAAGACATGCAAATATAGGTGGTATTAAATTTATACATAAAAGTTAAGATGATTTTATATTAGTATCAGACTTAGGTACAACAATAATTAAGTATGTGCTCAATATATATTGTTTTAGTAAGACCAATTGTGAGCTGCTATTTAACTTTACAAAACAATATTTGTATAAAATTATGGTCAATACAAATGTCAAAGAGTACAATTAAATGTCAATACTAAATAAACAAATATCAAAACAGTATCAATTCAAAAAATATAATTCAGATAGAATGTCAATGTTGTGAAAAAAAAGAACTATGGTTAAATGTCAAATATAATTATACAAATAGTTAAATGTCAAAAATGTCAGTTGCGTTAAATGTCAAATTATAGTTTTATACTTTTAATAATTCTGATACTGAGTAAAAACATTTATCAATGAGCCACATTTTCAGTTTTCTGTTAAATATATTTGGGGGTACATTTTTTATGGTGTCAGGGATAACATTGTAAATACGCCCACACATAACATAACAGCTTTTTAGAATCATTGTTGTTCTGGGTACATTTGATAAGACTATTCTATTTGGATTTCTAGTGTTTCTGGGAAACACGTCCTTAGCTGCTTTGAATAAATCACCATTTTGCCTAACAAACTTAGCTGCCTCCAGAATGTACATACAGGCCAAGGTTAGGATCTTAAACTCCTTAAAGAGTGGCTTGCAAGACTGCCAAGGTGGTATCCCCGCAATGGCTCTTACACACATTTTCTGAGCTAGAAAAGCTTTTTGACTGTTGGTTAAGTTACCCCATAATACAAGACCATAGTTTAAAACGGACGACACGTAACCATGATATGCCGCTAGTACCGTTTGAGAAGTAGAGGTTTTTCGCAGTTTATACAGAACATATATGAATTTATTTATCTTGCTACAAACTCTATCAACATGGCTTTGCCAGTTTAGGTTTTTATCAAGGGTGACACCTAAGAATGTTGTTTCATCTACCTCAAGGATGTGATTATATATCTATCTTTTCCTTGGCCTCTTTCTCCCTTTCCATCCCTCTCCCTTCATATTCATCACTTACTTACCTACACACATATCATCTCTGCACATAATATGTCCATACCAAGCCAAACGACTCCCTTTCATTTTCTCGTCTATGGGCGCCACTTTCAGACTACCTCTCACGTATTCACCGTTGCTTCAAACTACACAGATGATATAAATAAACGTTTGTTTCATTACTAAAAGTTTCTAAGCTAATTTACCGCTTAGCTTCTGAAATACCACTATGCTTAATTCGCTACGCATAAACGGGCATCCGAAATATGTCACTTTCATAATTAATAGACACAGCACAACGCTAGCATAGAAAACATACTCCCTAAGGTAGGATGATTGATGACACGGACATTATCTTAAGATGTGTTCTGCTGACCCCCTAGCTGCCTTGATTGATGTTGTTTAATTTCGTAAGTAAGTCGTGATAGGTCAATGAATGGGAGGTCCCTTTTCTTAAGCCAGACTTGAATATGTTTAGCTTGTATGTAAAGCTAATCTATCTTAAGCATCAATATATATGTACTAAAGTACATAATATTTCAATGATCTTAAGCTTTTATTACCGCGAGTCACATAGAACTAATTATACCATTACTCGTACTAGCTTATGCCTATATTTTTGTCATGCCCTATTCCAATCCCTAAGATGATGATTATTTTAAAACTTGAACTTTAACTTGTACTCTAGGAATGAATCCTGTGTCTTGAGAGCTTTACCAACACGGAAACAACAACACAAAGTATACTTGCACTTGAACCAAAAATAGGGTTGTTTCCAACTATTTAAATCAAGCACTTTTAATGAAATGTCAAAAACGACCTTTGCCAAGGGTTTTGTATGAAATATGACGTAGTGACGTCATAGTGTTTTGCTGTCAAGTAGAACACGTATCGTCAATAAATTGACGAAAAAAATTTTAAGTAAAGTTTTAACATTAATTTTATTGATTAATGAAACTACTATTATTTTGACATGTTTCACTAGATAAAAATACCTACTTGTCTTCTTATCTCTCTCTTTATCTTCCCCATAGATATAATGATCTTCCCTATTTGTAGATGACACAAAATGTTGAGCTACGTGAGGAGCGAATCCACAACACTTGGCACGATGCTAAATGGCCCAGTGGTCGATTAAATTGAGTGCACGGATGGCACAGAAGGCTTAAGCGGCCACCGCGCCGCTTGACACTGCGCCGAGTGTTTTGGGTTCAATGCCACTCGAGACAACACGTGTGATCCACAAACTCTTGTTTCAACTGTATGTATTTACAAAAAAAAAAGTATATATGTATGTTTATCCATTATCTAGTACCCATAGTACAAGCTTTGCGCTTAGTTTGGGACTAGATGGTGTTGTGTGAATGTGGTAGAATATTATAAAAAAAAAAAAAAACTTTGGGTGCACTTTGTGTCTGTTGATTGTATGTCTGTAAAGTCCCTCGCGATATAGGACGTATTCATACAGTACACTTTATAAAGTTGACTTTAAAAATACTGTTCCATCCACCATGCGTGCAATATATCGTGTCATACCGTAACTAACACAGTAACACGTAATTACATACATACATACATACATATCGTCACGCCTTTTATCCCCGAAGGGGTAGGCAGAGGTGTATTTCTACACCCACTTTTCGCCAGATATACTTTAGTCCCACGTAATAAGGGGCGAGCCTATTGCCTTACCGGGCACATTTCCAGACTCCGTGCTGCTACTGAGAATTTCGTGACAGAAAAACCCAATAACACTGCCCGGCCCAGGAATCGAACCCGGGACCTCCCGATCCTACGCGCACATTTATGCCGCGAGACCAACGAGGCAGTCGTATAGGGTTTGATGTCGAGTTTTCCGTCTCTACGCAAAGATGGTATTTGCATCGTGTTATCCCTTAGTCGCCTCTTACGACACCCACGGGAAGATAGGGGGTGGTGACACTTGTATTCTATGCCGTCAACCACACGGCTTAACACGTAATTAACACAGTGTTAATATTGCGAGCTCCTGCACAACAAAGCGAGTATGCCGCAATCGTTTGGTGTTTAATTGTGTATATCGCAGTTTTCATTTCCTGCCTCCTGCCTATTGGCGGAACAGGCTCAAGACAGAACCTTCCGTGATTTATCAAATATGATGTATGAACGTGAGAAACACAAAAACTAGGTACCGAACGGATTTTTGTAAGGTTTCAATAAAAGATAGTATGATTTCTGAGGAAGATGTAGACTGAGCCGCGAGCGAAGTCTATTTTCTTATAAAAGAGAGCGAAAAGTCCTGTAAATTAAAAGTGTAGTAGCTATTTAGATAGTACGTTCTAATTGGAGATTGTAATGTTGCAAGAAATTTACTGATCTCTGCGAACTGAGCTTGTTCTTAAATTACTAAATTAAAAGGTAAGAGAACTATTTAAATATAGTCTCATCTATTATATAGTATATTATAGATGAAATATATAATACATAATATATATATGTATAATATATATAGTATTATGATTATGACGAAGGCTCAAACACTGACGTCATCTAACGGGTACCGGCGATACTGCGACGACACTATTGACCATCCTGAAACGCGCTAGTAAAAAAGGCACACGATCCCGATAGGTGTATATAAATTCTGTGACATCTATTGGACCGGATTGGATCCTGCCTGGTAGACCAAGGCAGGATCACCTAGCCTGTTCAAGGGATCATCCCTCTAGTTAGAAGAAGAGACACATTTTAATTCAAAAGATGAATGTTTTCTTTAGAGATAAGCTTATCTATCTCTAACTTCATAAAAACTTAGATACGCCTATAAACCAGGCCAACGATTTCAGTAATCGACCGCTGATAACTAAGCTGATTTCCTCTCCGGATATAACTTTGCTCTGCGCCCAGGGACGATTTTTTGATTGATGACAATTTGATTAACATCGATTTCATTTGTAATGGAGCTCTTTTCTGATTAGCGTTAAAAATGGCTCGAAAACGATTCATTTCCTGTAGGCTTGAAGTCTACGCCATTGTGATTGTAATGTGATTAGATTTCGTTCATTTATCACTGTGCAAAAGCATTTTGCTCAATTTTATTCTACGTTTAGTTGTGCGTATCTACCGGCTTTCGTGCCTGGGTTTGCCTGGAAAGGTTTAATGTCTTGGAGTTTTATCGGTCGCAAGTAGTCTCGACAAAAAAATAAAAGAAAATAATTTATAGATAACCATATAAGTAGGTACTTCGGCGTTGTATCCCATCAAATTATCTTTGACTGATGTGCATTTAATTCGTCTCTAAATTTAATCCCTATAAAACTTACCTACCGATTTTTTTTATATTTTTTTTTCCTCTTAGCGTTATCCCAGTTTCAATCTGGGGTCCGCTTTCTAGTCTAACCGGATTTGGCTGAATATTAGCTTTTCCACGGAGCGACTGCCTGTCTGACCTCCGCAACCCGAAGGGATAGCGATATTCCATGGTTTAGACTAGCAGTTTATTTAGAAGGTACTGACGCCCTGTAACGACTGTCAAAGATCTTCATGGCAACCGGGAGCGACGGCTTAACGTGCTCTCCGAGGCACGGGACAAGCGATAATTAACAATTCAATACGCACATAACTCCGAAAAGTCATTGGTGGGCGCCGTGGATTCGAACCCTCTATACCCTCTGCATGGCAGTCTGTTGGTATATCCACTCTGCTATCGCTGCCTCCTTACCTACTTACCTACCGAAATAATAGATAATATAGAAACGAATAGTAAAGTCTCTACTAAGACCGAGAAGGAAAGGCACTCGGTGTTAAAAACCTAAACCAAGACGAAGAACTCTTTTCAATTGTTTGTCTGAAAATTACAGGAACCAAGCCTATATGTATACACCTTACCTTATTATACTACCTATATATTTACTCTTTTTTTTTGACTTCTCCCTTCCACATTCCTACTACTGTGTCACTTGTGTAGCCAGGTTCAGCGGCAGTGAGCATAGATGATACCGAGTTTTGACATTCATGAAGTCCCCTTGTAAAATACCGTATCTAACATGTAGACGTACCTATCTCTACAAACTAACCTAGCCAAACCTTGAATAATTCACCCTTAGAACATCGAACTCCCGACCCGTTCCAGCGTAAACAACTGCAATATGTTTTTTTTTTATAGGCTCACGCCTGTATCCCCGAAGGGGTAGGCAGAGGTGTAATATTACACCCACATTTCGCCATGATTTTTAGGTCCCACGTAATAGGGGGCGAGCCTATTGCTGTACCGGGCACATTACCAGACTCCGTGCTGTTACAGAGAATTTCCTATCGGAAAAACCCAATAACACTTTGCCCGACCTGGGAATCGAACCCGGGACCTCCCAATCCCACGCGCACATTTATGCCGCGAAACCAACGAGGCAGTCTGCAATATGTCATTAATATTATTTTAGATTGCTAAACGCTACACATTCCCTGAGGGATCCGCTTGTGAAGTTATATCACAAGTTAAATTGGCGTTGTTACTTATTCAATGGTGACAGCGGCGTCAAAATGGGGACATTTTAAAATGTGTTCGTTATAAGGTCTTTTGTTTAATATAATTTTCGTATCATATTTTTGTAATATACAAAAAGATTAAGATCATAAAGTGTCATAGACATAAATCATGTTAATCGATTTTAAACTTTCGCGATTTGGATACATCAAACAAAATTATTTATCGAGTCAGTCAGTCCGAACCCAATTCCGGTGCAGGACGGTCGAAACATCGGAAACAAATAGGTATACTTTTATATATAATAACTTAAATAAGTTAATTTTTCGCGATTAATTTTCGCTACATAGTTTTGTATGATAGATCATATTTTAGCAGTATTTACATACTTTTCCATTTGCTGATGGGTTAAAAATACTATGAGGTATTCCCATTTCTTTCCGAGGCTGTAGAAAATATATATAATCTGTGGAAAATACATGAAGCAAATAGCATCTTTGAGAAGAGCGCAAAACCACCATCAAGTCCTATTCCAAACCGTCTGGACTTCGTGATACAGTAAGCCAACTCCCCTCAACCCTCTTGTGTAGCAATCCTATAGTGACACAAATTAGGAGAGGTCTATATCATACAAAATAACTTAGCGGGTCTTAATCGCGCGTATTTTTTATGATGTTTACAAATCGCGAAAGTTTAAAATCGATTAAGAGAGGTCTATATCCAGCAGTGGACTTTGAAAGCCTGTATGAGGAGATAAACTGGTTGTTATACCGCAACAGTCCAGCACCAAGTGCCTGTAGACCGACTAAGAATACAATAACAGAAAAATAATATATCAAATTGACGTTGACATCAGGCATTACACAAATTAAAATTTTATTCTCTTAGATAAAGACAACTCATTTTAGGACTAAATCCTGTCTTGTGGGGGACTTTACAAACATACAACTAACGGACACAATGAACACCCAGACTCGAAACAACAATTTATGAATCACACAAAGTATTGTCTCGTGTGGGGATCGAACCCACAACACTCGCGCAGTGTCAAGTGGCGAGGCGGCCACTTAAACCACTACGCCAGCCGTGCAGTCAAAATAATATACGCCACCGACTTTTGTTTATTTTCATAATAATTTAGAATGTCGGCATGGCAGTCAGTAGTCGGTACACTGACGCTACACCACCAGGTTGTTAAATTGGGCGTTTTGTAATCAAGCTAAAAGTTGACAATATGAATAACTTAAATAAAATCTTAATTAATATTATGTTACTGATTGAAAGCTGAAATATAATTGGGAAGTATCAATAACATTAACCAAAATATTTCCTTTCTGCTGGCTTTTATTATGCGGTAATCATTTTCAGTATCAACTTTCAAATAATAATTCCAAGTTTTGTTGCCCGTTTCATTTGTAAGTTTTTATTTATTAGTCGAGTTCCTGATATGGTTTAGTTATTTCTTTTACACTATTGCCCATAGTTTCACCTGCGTGTTTTCGGTATCTCGAAAACAGCGACACATACCAGGTAAAATTAGCCTATGTGTAGCTCTACAAACTTCTTTATCTTTCAGTCTCATTAAAATCTGTTCAGTCATTCCAGAGATTACCCCGGACAAAAAGAAAGCCAGAGAGACAAACATTCTAAAATTGGTTGTTTATGACTTGGTATTGTGTTACTAACTTTATGCACTTGAATACTGTACTTACAAGACTTTGCTCGAGTCAGTTATCGCCACCGCATGTTTCATCGCGATGAAAAAAACCCTATAAAAACGGATAATATATTACGCTAGCGATTCTTAATAGATAATTATTTATTGTGCAAATACACTGTTGGTTCAAATCTAATATAAATAACTTAAATGTGCATACTACTCTGTCAAGAAAGTACCGGGAAAAGATCAATAATACAAGAACTGATTGTTATTTATCCAAATTTATTTTATCACCTTCAAAGTACGCTCCTTTAGAAACGATACACACACTACGCCAACTAATAATCCAACTATCAAAACGTTTTTTAAACGCAGTTCAGTTCTCGCCGTGAATTCTCCTTTATGTCTTCTACCGATTCAAAACGGGTGCCACGAAGTGGTAATTTGAGTTTAGGAAAAAGAAAGAAGTCGGCTGAAGCCATATCTGGTGAATATGGTGGTTGCTGCATGGGATTTGTTGAGGATTTGGTCAAAAATTGTTCACATGGCCTTGTGCTAGCCTTGTGCGAAGGCACATTATCGTGGTGCAAAATCCAAGAATTTTCTTTCCACAATCTGGCATTTTTTGTCGAATTTGCTCTCTTAACCCTTTCCTAGCGAATATACGAAAAATAAGTAAAAATAAAGTTCTATGATTATCTATACATAAGCGGTAGTAATGGAAACTAAATTATTGTTTTCAGTTTTTATTATATCTAGGTACTATTTTTATGACCTGGACTTACAAGTACCGTCAGAAACTTTGGGTCGCAAAATTACTAATAAAATATGAACATTGAGTACTTATTTTTGGATTCAATTAATAATAAAATTAAAAATAAATTAAATTTCGGTTTCGTGATATTCTGCAAAACAATTCCTTTATTCATTTACGCATAAAAATAATATTGCAATGTGAAAATTTTGAGTGAGGCTTTGACTGCACTTTCTTCGTACTGCACACTTCACAACTCCCTCTGTTTGACTCAAATGTAGGCCAATGTAAGCAACGGTTTCCTAAACCAACATCTTACAATGTTAAGAAGCCAGTTTTGGGCCTCTTAGATGAAGAATGATGCCATCTAAGAGGCCCAAAACTGGCTTCTTAATATTGAAAGATGTTCGTTTAGGAAACCGTTGCTTACATTGGCCTACATTTGAGCCAAATAGAGGGAGGTGTGATGTGTGCAGTACGAAGAAAGTGCAGTCAAAGCCACACTCAAAATGTTCACATTGCAATATATATTTTTGTGCGTAAATAAAAAAAAATGTTTTGCAGGATAGGTACTACGAAGCCGATATTTGATTCATTTTTAATTTTATTACTAATTGAAGGCAAAAATAAGTACTCAATGTTCATATTTTATTAGTCATTTTGCGACCCAAAGTTTCTGACGGTACTTATAAGTCGTGTATATTTTTACCCTTATTTTAGCACTAAAATTGAAAATTATTATCAAAACCAAATTCATTATTCAGTTAAAACTATAATCTAAGGTAATAAAATAAAACAATAACAATTACCTCGTTTATTTTATTTTTAAATGTTTTGTAAAAGAAAACACTCCGCAGTTCTTAAATCCGAAACAGGTGGAAAATTGAAAGTGTCACTGCTGTAGCTGGCGGTAAATAGTCAAAATTGAAATAAATCACTGTGATTGGCTAGCGTAATAGTACTCAAAGGGATCGTCAGTATCAAATACGTAATTCGCGATCGTATTGTAGAAATAATTGACGGGAAATCAGCCGGTACAAATTAGTACCGTCAGTTAGGAAAGGGTTAAACGCCGCATAAAGGCTAGCGTCCACTAGGCTCGCCGAGCCGAGCCGAATCGAAACGCAGAAAGTCGCCTCCCATATATTTCTATGAACCTGCGTTCATTAGCGACGAGCCGCGGCGCGCCGAATCGAATCTACCGCGCGCATCGCTCGTCTGGCGAATTTCTGCGGCGACGCGTTTCGACTCGACTCGGCGCGCCTTAGTGGACGCGGGTCAGCGGATGAGTAGACGGGTACTACATAGCGTAAATACCTACATAAAAAGTTATCGAAATGAATGAAGAGCTGTTAATTTCGCTAGTTCAGAAATATACTGAACTTAATGATCATGACTACCTCATTAGTCTCGCGGCATAAATGTGCGCGTGGGATTGGGAGGTCTCGGATTCGATTCCCGGGTCGGGCAAAGTGTTATTGGGTTTTTCCGTTAGGAAATTCTCAGTAGCAGCACGGAGTCTGCTAATGGACCCGGTACGGCAATAGGCTCGCCCCTTATTACCTGAAAATTCATGGCGAAATGTGGGTGTAATATTACACCTCTGCCTACCCCTTCGGGGATACAGGCGTGAGTCTAAAAATAATTATGATCATGAAGATACTCATTATCATAACGAGCAGCGTAGACAACATATATGGGAAGAAATTGCGGAAATAATGAACGAATTTGAAACAAGAACCTATCTTCGTCCGAGCTATCCATCATTGACAACACAAGCACAACCTACAGCAGCCAGTCGCCGACTGCTGACTTCGATTCGTTTCGTCTGTAATTAACGCACACGGATAAAATGCGACTCGGCGCGATTCGACGCGGTTCGAATGTAGTCGACGCCAGGCTTAACGCTCAAATAATATTCCTTATTTATCGATTAACCTTCCGGCAAGAATTCCGAGTGCACAACACCGCGATAGTCAAAGAAAACACTCAACATGACTTTGACTTTTAAACGAGTTTGGCGTGGTATTTTCGGTTTCGGTTCCGTGGGAAGGCGCCACTCCGAACCCACGTCTCGTCACCAGTAACAAAGCGTTTCATGAGTGTTGGGTCGGAATTGACTCGTTCTAGCATGTCCTCAGCGACTCTCATGCGATTGAGCTTTTGGAGAAAATTCAGATCTTTTGGGACTGGCTAGTCCCAAAGCGGCAAAATGTTTCATACCCAAATGATTAGTTAAAATGGTTCGGATCGACTCGTGAGATACACAAAGTTCGGCGGCTATCCCTCTTAAAGTTGAATGAGGATTTTCAGTCACTGTTTCCTACACTTCTGTGATGTTAATTTCGGTTACAGACGTTGATGGCCTTCCATCACATCTCGGGCGGCTTTGAATGCTTTGTGCCACTCATAAGCACGAGTTTTTGATAAAGTCGATTCACCGTAAGCCTTCTATAATATTTTCATGGACTCCGAACACGAAATTCCATTGACGATACAAAATGTAAGACAAACTCTTTGTTCGATGCTTTTGTCCATTATGAAATTCACAATACACACTAAATATGATATAACTAAAACCAGTACTGTATATAATATAAATAACAGATGCAACTCAAACTCCGCGCGCCAAAATGGAAAACAATTGTGCTAATCTAACAAAAACAAAAAAAATAAACAAATAATTGAATTTAGAACCATATACAAATAATCCATTCCCGATACACTTTTGACTGAATGTATATGCAATAGCAATGGCACAAGGGTGGATTTATCGCAAAATGCGATTTCTTCCAAGTTCCAGGCAACCTTAGGATGGACGGACTGAAAAAGACAAAGAGTTTTGATGTGTAGTGATTACTTGTGTTTGAACACTAATAACTATTTTAATACCATATCCATAGGTACGTAGTTATACATACATACATAAGGCAGGTATGCATATACCTATACATAAAATCCGTCCGTGTGGTGACGGATTAAGAATACGGAATGTCACCACCCCATGTCATCCCATGGGTGTCGTAAGAGCCGACAGAGGGAGCACATTATGCAGAGAACAGCACTGTAAGGGAAGGAAAACTTGATACAAACCCTTCACCAATCCGTTTGGCCAGCGTGGTGTAGTAGGCTAATTCCTCCTTTCAAAGGAGAGGCCTAGTCCAGCAGTGGACTGTTAAAGGCTGATGATACATATAAATAAACATAACAGAGACAAACGTTTGCTAACTTTCAAAGAAGAATGTAACATCTTTTCATAACTATCACGATAGGTACCTACCCCAACAGGTGTTGTACCTATTAAAATACATTGTCAAATACATTATGATATTATATGTTTGTGTTAATGTATTTTAATAGGTACAACACCTGTTGGGGTAGGTACCTATCGTGATAGTTATGAAAAGATGTTACATTCTTCTTTGAAAGTTAATAATATAAGATATAATATATGTATATTTGACAATGTATTTTAATAGGTACAACACCTGTTGGGGTAGGTACCTATCGTGATAGTTATATTAAACCTTATTTTTTAAGTTTTTAGATTGAATATAGATCATCTCTAATATTGAAAGGAGCAACTTTTGCCACCTATTTTACTTTATCAGTACATGGCTTTGTATTGGTTTTAATATTGTACGTGAACGCTTGGTGGTGGTAAAATTATATTTAAAAAGGTGAAAGTCCGATTACTGTAACGGCATTTTTATTTTCTTGAGTGGGGTCCAGTGATTTTCCTACATGCTAGGTTTTTATTGTCTTTCGAGAATTGACCATGTGCCTTTGTTTCTAGTAGCAGATATTTCTCCTTTTTTGCAAGCGCCATAATCACGGATGTGCTACAGAGCGTTTCGATTACAGATGTGTAAAATACACATTGAAATAAATACACTCTAAATGTTTTACTACCTAGCAGTTTAAATATGTGTCGAAGTTTTGTAGATCCCTCGGAGGCCACCAATATGGCCTGAGGATTCTTGCCCTAAGACAAGAACTGGATAGACAGCTTTACGTGCACTCCAAAACACGATAGCGCTCTGATGTTACTGCCACAACAAGCGCTCACCCATCCTAGAGGTGACCTTTGAAAGCGAAGCTTGACAATGCCAATTTACTACAAATTTTAATTCAAAGATACGCTATAAGCGCTACCAAAAGATAAACACTGAAAACCAAGCATGTTTTAAAATAGCTTCGTCTTACTCAGTCAACTTATAACATTTTCATTCCAACATTAGCATACCAACTGGCGCGTCTATGATATTTAAAATTATAATCTTTGACGGAACTCCGCAAGATATATAGGGTGTCCATGAATTATTCAACGGGTTGGAACTGTTTGCTGCTTCCAGTTTAAGAAGCAAACGCCGGAAGTACGGACATCTTGTGATACTATTTGGTACTTGTTTTTCGGTGAAATATAAATAGCTTAATTGATTTATAGGCTCTTTTGTTTATTTATTTATTTATTGGTTCTCCAACAAAGAATATACGTTACATGATCGATGAGATGTTTTACAGTCTTGTTACCTGTGTCGCATTTACCGAAGAACACAGCATGCATTTATGATAAAAACAGGTAACAACCTGTTTTTATCATAAATGCATGCTGTGTTGGCTTAGACGAAAAGGATACATAATGGTATAAAAGCATACTAAACAAATATATCAAGCTAGGTAAAAAACTATAAAATATAAATGACAATTGCTTTGTTGGACTCAAATACTTTTTACTGGCATTCACTTATAAACAGAATTTTTACGAACTTAACATTACAGAAAAACAAACCACAGCGTTTTGGCGAGCATACTATCGAGTAAATTAACGCTAAACGCCGCCATATTCTCGACAGCGTAAATTCCTCCTCTCCTGCTAATATCTGGAAGTTCCTTGGGACTCTAGGTATTGGCAAACAACGAAGTTTTGATCTGCAGTTGACAGTTGGTTTAGACGAAATAAATAAACATTTCTCTTCTTCGAACCATTTGGATCATCATACCAAATGTCGCACTGTAGAGTTCTTGTCTAACCTTCCTTGTCCTGACATAGAGCCTTTTAAAGTTTCTTCAGTGACCTCGGGTGAGATTAAAAAGATGATCATATCCTTAAAATCCAACGCCGTAGGCTGTGATCACATTAGTAGACCAACTGCAAAGTTATTTTAATAACAACGAGCTTCTACACTCTAAACAATTTGGTTTTACAAAGGGGTGCTCCACGACCAATGCCGGTGTTGTGCTTGTAAAACATATCTTTGATGCCTGGGAGGATTCACATGATGCTTTAGGTGTCTTTAGGCATGGGCGTTTTCGAATTTTTCCGCAAACCGATACAAATTCGGTTTCAGATACTGAAATCGATTTCAAAAACCGATTTTACAAATCGATTTCTGTAGCGGATCTCGGAGCGACGAGCGTAGTTACTAGTTGCGTAGACAAACGCAAACGATCGAATTATTTTTGTATTGTCATGTCATGCGTCCATATTTCGCTTGGTTTGCGTGACATATTGAAAAAGAAAACCTACTAACTACCTAAAACTAAGTGTTAAAAAACTCAGTCGCCAAACGAACTAAAATTACACAATACGATTTTTTTCTATTTATTTACACTTTACAATCCTAACCTACTAACTACCTACCTAAAATTAATTGTTAAAAAACTCAGTCGCCAAACAAACTAAAATTACACAACACGAATTGTTTCTATTTATTTACACATTACAATCCTAACAACGTACCTAACAATAAAACTCACGAAAACCAAATATAGGTACTTAATTATTAAAACGCGTGCACCGCACTGCACGTGTCACCTAGGTCAAGTGAACAAATAAACATCGATCAAGTCAAAACTCTCCAAACATAGGTATATCCCTAATAACTATTAAAACTATTTGCAATTTTCAAAACAAACATTAAATAGTTGCAATCTGAATTAGATCCTATCGCCTCGATGTTTAGTTTTATTTTTTCTATTCAATCTGCAATTCATAAAACCGCTAAAATCTATAACGCACGACTACGAGTACTACGACTAGCTTGCTTGGCAACGATCGATTCGCTTCATCTCTTTTGCTCTTTAAACGGATCACTAAGTAAGAAAGAAAAGGATATGAAATTCGCTCTCTCTCATTCTAACTAAGTAGTCGTTGGGTAGAGTGAAAGAGAACGAATGAATATGAAAACTATTGAAAACGTAAGCTTTAGATTTACTTTGTAGTTTGGTTGCGCTTACACCGTTTCCGTTTGGTTTGGATTAGATTGTTTGCGTTATCGTGGTATTGTTTTGCGTTTTCTAAAATCGGTTTTCTCATATTGGAATATCGATACGATACGATTTCTGACTGCAATCGGATTTCAGTTTCGTTTTGATATATCGGTCTCATGCCTAGGTGTCTTCTGTGATTTGTCCAAGGCCTTTGGTTGTGTAGAACATGATACATTGATCAGGAAATTACATCACTATGGTTTAAGTAGTTCTGCTCGGCATCTTCTTACTTCATATTTGAGTAATAGGATTCAGAGAGTTGATGTCAACGGGACGCGTTCGCATGGGTCTGTAGTCAAAATGGGCGTCCCACTGGGTTCAATCCTCGGTCCTTTTTAATTTTTAGTTTATATTAATGACTTACCACACCTCGTAAATGACAAGCACGGGATAGTACTGTTTGCTGATGATACCTCACTTTTATTTAAAGTAGCTAGGTAAAACGACAGCAAATTGATATGGACGATGTAAACATTGCTATCTCAAAGGTGGTTCGCTGGTTTGAGGTTAACAACCTGCTTTTAAATAGACTTAAAACTAAATGTATTCGGTTTTTAATGCCTAACGTCAAACAAGTGAACACCTCAGTAAAGTTTAAGGATGATGTGTTGGATCTTGTGGATAACACCAATTTTTTAGGCATTACACTAGATTCTAAGCTGCAATGGGGACCACATATTAGTCAAAAGTCAAAAATCATTTATTCATCTAGGTCACAACTTGACGCTTATGAACGTCAAATTTTTAAAGTAAATTACTAATGCTTCTACATTTACATTTACTGCCTCGTTCGCAAAGCAATAGGTAGAACCACGAGAAAGAACGGGCAATAAAACTAGTGGCCACTCTTTTTAATCGCCAGTGTTATGGTACATATTTTGTTTTTGTAAGGAGCTGCAACCGTTTCACATTGTAATTAATTACTTGTAAATAGTAAATAGCAACATACATAACACTTAAACAAATATGCAGTTACTAAATTAAGTTCTGTAGTAGTCTTCCAATGTGAATCTTGTGTAACAGGAGCATCCACAGTAAATTGTCGAATAGACTCAGCTCTGCAGCATACGCAGTCAGAAAAATTCGCCAGTTAACTGACATTCACACTGCCAGGCTTGTATATCATAGCTATTTACATAGTATAATGTCATACGGTATTCTCTTGTGGGGAAATGCTGCCGACATTCAGACCATCTTTGTTCTGCAGAAAAGAGCTATTCGAGCAATTTATAATTTGGATTATGGGGCTTCGTTAAGGAATAAATTCAAGGAAATAAACATTTTAACAGTTGCAAGCCAGTACATTTATTCCAACCTAATATATTTATTCCAAAACAAGGCCTCATACTCAAAGAAAAGTGATATCCACAATTTGAATACTAGAAATAAGAGTAAGCTAGTAGTGCCGGCTACCCGACTAGAGAAATTA
The DNA here is from genome assembly GCA_944739405.2 of Euclidia mi. Lineage (NCBI taxonomy): Eukaryota > Metazoa > Arthropoda > Insecta > Lepidoptera > Erebidae > Euclidia > Euclidia mi. The sequence goes on along the minus strand of OX123196.2, from coordinate 57,815,860 downwards.
AAAAAATATTTTCAAGGCCAATGTGTGCGCTTTTACAATAAAGTGCCAAGCAATATTCAAAATTTAAGTTATAATAAATTCAAAAAGATTATAAAACGTAAACTTTGTCAAAAAGGGTACTATTCAGTGCTAGATTATATTGAGGATAAAAATGCTTGGGATTAATTTGCTCGGTCCCACAGGCTACTTATGTTTGATTAGTGTTAAGTTTCATCTGAGTGTGAGTTATTGTGTCTATATTATGCTAGTTAGTACTTTTATATTATTATTAAAAAAGCCTTATTAATTGACAACAACATTATAGACACACCAGCTCATATACCTATGAAAAATTCAATGTAGTTACTAAGTTTTAAATTGTATAGAATCAAGACGTAGAAAAGAGTGGCCCGGAGTTTCTTGCTCAGGCTCTACTTTCTGAACAGGCATTTTTTTCAATGCTCAACTATGTTAATATGCATTTAAAGTTACTTTTTTATTTTTTTATTTGTATGACTTTCTGACGTGTCAAAAAAATTTAAACTTTTTATGGAAATAAACATATTTGAGTTTGAGTTTGCATTCCTCGCTTCCCCCCGCTTCCCCCCGCTTCCCCCGGGTATTGGCCTGCCAGATGGTCAGGCGGGCCCCGAACGAAACTCCCTTGGCGGCGGATGAAGGTGTTAGGCTCCGCCGCCAAAACACCCAGCGGCCGCGAAGGATAGGGAGAACGGCAACGCAACACCGCATCTCCTCTTCTTCTGCGGCCCCACCGCGACACAACAATCGTGCGCCCCCATTTGGTAGCGGGAGATAGGGCGCGCGGCAACGCAACACCAACACGCCAACACGCCTCTTTCAGTCTTTATATATATATATATATATATATATATATATATATATATATATATATATATATATATATATATATATATATATATATACTAGCTGACCCAGCGATCTCCGGATCGCCTTTTTAAGAGTTTTTATTCAATTCCCTTTTTTCCAAGCCCCTTTTCCAAAGTTACCATTGACTTAGCGCTTAATCTCTTATCATTCCAGGGTCTAAGTATAAATGATGCAAAAACAAACATAGATTTTTATACAATATTGAATTTCCCATTCCTTAAAATATTGGAGACGATACCCATATCGACTTAAAAAAAAAACCGTCCGCCATCTTTGATTTCCTATCCGCCATCTTTGATCACGAAATAGATGTTGTATTTCGATTCTCCACTCCTTAAAATATCGAAGGCGATACCTATATTGATATTTAAAATTTTCTCATCGACCATCTTTGATTTTACGTCCGCCATCTTGGATCAGTAAATAAATTTCATATTATTAATCAGCGTCCCGAAAATCTCGAAAACGATACTCATATAGATTATATCCTATTCGTTTAGCCTTTTTTTGCCTTTGACCCAACCCTCCCCCTTCTCGTTTGACCATTTTATTATTTTGTCTGGCCCCTAAAAGTTGTGGCGTAATTTTATATAGCCTATAGCCTTTCGGAATGATTGGGCTATCATAGGCAATAACAATTTTTAAAATCCGACTGCTACTTCCTGAGATTAGCCGCCGACATTATGTTTTAGCCTTTTTAGCCTTTTGCCCGGCCCCAAAGAGTCGAAGCGTTATGTTATATAGCCTATAGCCTTCCGGAATAACTGGGCTATCATATACAAAAAGAATTTTTCAGATCCGACCGGTAGTTCCTGAGATTAGCGCGTTCAAACAAACAAACTCTTCCGCTTTATTATATTAGTATAGATATATAAAATGAATTTATGGAAAACGAGAGAATACCCGCGAGACCAACGAGGCAGTCTTTATATATATATATTGTCCGTGTGGTGACGGATTAAGAATACGAATTGTCACCACCCCATATCATCCCATGGGTGTCGTAAGAACCGACAGAGGGAGCGTAGTATGCAGGGAACAGCACTGCAAGAGAAGGAAAACTTGATACAAACCCTATACCAACCCGCTTGGCCAGCGTGGTATAGTAGGCCAATTCCTCCTTTCAAAGGAGAGGCCTAGTCCAGCAGTGGACTATCAAAGGCTGATGATGATGATATATATAGGTATTTGTATTTATTATTATTACATCCATTTATTTATAATTATATACCTAGTAATTAGTATTAAATATACAATATTTTATTTACACTTACACCTAGTATTTATTATTTTTTTTTATTAAAAAAAACCTGTCAAATTGACTTCACGCTGCCTGATGGTAAGCTGACAGTGAAGTCCTATTGGGAAGGCCACCATCCCCAATTGCTGGTTAAGCAATGTGACTTGAGATATGCTTTATTCAAGTATCATTCTAATATCATTACTCATATAATTATCTAATGTCTCACCTACTGTTATATTATCTCTGCACCACCCTAGGTTGACTGGTAGAGAATGCCTAAGGCATTAAGTCCGCCTATGTACCACATTTTTGTAGTGCAAGAAATTAAATAAATAAATAAATTTGCTACGAGTTTAGCTTAGCCGATTAGAGCGTTCGCTAAAAGAGATAAAGAAAATGGTCATAGCGATGACTGGCCCTATTCATTTTTCAGCTAGACAAATTATAAAACGTCGAATGCTAGATACTCTGTTACAAGTGAATGCCCATGTGTGTATGAGCACCTTAGCCGATTATCAAAAAAATTTGGCAAATAATTCCATAAATGTTCAGTAAAACCACTGTATAAAATGCATGGTAAACAAGCTACGGTATATTTCCGCACAACAACCGTCTAATGTGTAAAGTTAGCGCGTTTAACAGCGTGATACAGTTTGTTTTATCGCTGTTATAATTATTGTCTGCTTTGCTTGATAACCAGTTATAATAACGTTTAAGCAGCTATTATATTTAATTGTTTGTTGCGTAAACTTCTGCAATAAAGAAGCTTTACGGTTGTATAACATGACACAGTTTGGTAGAACATAGGTACTCTCTATGGTAATTTACCAGTAAGATGTTGTAACACAATCTAAACATATATAAGACATGCCCTGACTGATATTCTATTGCAGAGTTTAAACTTTACTTGACTGCCTCCGTGGTCCTGCGGATAGCGTATGCGACTGCTGATCGGAGGTCCCCTTGTTCGATTCCCGGGCCGGGTAAAAGTGTTACTGGGTTTTCCGAATTCTCAGTAGCAGCACGGAGTCTGGTGATGAGGCTCGCCCCCTATAACGTGGGACCTAGAAATCTGTGGCGAAATGTGGGTGTAATACTACACCTCTGCTTACTTGATCCTACGGGGATACTGGCGTGAGTCTATAAAAAATATAAAAAAGTTTAAACTACTGAAGCTGACAAAATGTTATTTGGACAGTAGGGTCTTTTTATCAAGTAGTTACACTGGTAGAGGCGAACCGCTATCCTCTCTATACAGTCCATTTCCTTCTCCAAGTCGCCTAGAACCCTCCGGTTTCGGTGTAACGCCGAACCATACACACTAAGGAAGACAATTCTAATGGGCATTCCATTTCTAGGAGGGTAAAAACAATGAGAATTATTGGCAATAGCCATTTCGGTAAGTATTTTCAGAACATAGCTCAAATAAGTTTTTGTTTTCGTTTTTCGTTTTTTTTAAGACAAAATCCGCACTAGGAACAAATCCTGTGTTGCGGAGGACTTTACAAACATACAACCAACGGACATAATGGACACCCAAACTCGAAGCAACAATTTATGGATCACACAAAGTGTTGTCTCGTGTGGGAATTGAACCCACAACACTTGACGCAGTGTCAAGCGGCGAGGCGGCCGCTTAAAGCACTACGCCAACCGTGCAGTCGAAATAAGCTCACCTTAGTATACATGTCTGTTGTACTTTTCTCTCCCAGCTATGAAAAGCCTTTGAAATTTATATTCGGGTTTGCTTAGAAGTGATTGTATTCATTCCTTTCCAACATACTTCTGATAAAATTGGTAAATAGTTTCAAGAAAGTATAACTTCCCTGGAACTTCACGAATGTCAAAACACAGTGTCTAAAATTACATTAGGTACGTTGTAAAACAGTATTATAGATACGAGTGGGATCTTACCAACATCGAGACATCGCCACTCTTTCTCTTTAGTACCAACCAATACCAATGAATAAAATTAGCGCTCATGTTTCTGTGCCTTCAAAAAAGGAACAGAACAGAAACAATATTTAATGTATCCTACATAAATTAAATAAAGATACTAATGAACTTGCCAAAATGTTAACAAAGCCCGTCGAATTTATTTAATTACTTACAAATTTTTTTAAAGCTGTAAAGTACGAACAAGGCAATTTAGCACCGCAAAGTTCTAAACCATTAAATAACCGCCCGGTGAAAATAAAGGAGCAAATAAAACCTTTCATTATTACAAATTACCTCAAGCTGAATTATAAACGGCCATAATTTCTTATTAAACCATAATTTGCAATTACAGCGTTTTTCGCGTACGCAATTTGCTTTACACCCTAAGGAAGATAAAACAAATAAATTAAAGTATTTAACACGAATCTATAGAAATTTACCGGCCTCTTTGATATACAATTTTGTTATACCAATAATTGGGAATATTCATGGGGAATACTTGACACTTTTGATTCTGAGTATTTTATTCACGATGTCTGAACATTTATTTCTTTTTCTTCTTCTATTTATTTTTAACGCATACTTGTACTATACATTTGAATTGAAACAGAAAAAAAACAGATCATAAATACTATATATTTTCTATGTAGTTATGTTTGAATCGTTTCATTCCCTCATCACAAATTTCGAGCTTATTTAAACACTACCGTTGTAATAATAAATGTTAAATTATATTCTCTAACTTTAACTATTATAATTTGTGAATTGCAGATGTGTCAACTGTCTAACAGTAATGTTGCACGTTTTATCAGCCATAATAATCGGACAGACTTTTAAGAACATTGCAATGAACGGTTCCTCTCACTAGTTTGTGCTCACAACAGAGCCAATATCTATACTAATCTATATTAATAAAGCTGAAGAGTCTGATTGTTTAAACGCGCTAATATCAGGATCTACTGAACTTCTTTTTTTATAGTAATAGGCGGCAAATGAGCAGACGGATCGCCTGATGGTAAGCAATTACCGCCGCCCATGGACACAAGCAACACCGCAGGAGTGACAAGTGCGTTGCCACTCCTTGGCGTTGGGATAAGGGATAGGATGAGGAGTGGGATGAGGAGTGGGATGAGGGAGAAGGCACTCTTACTCACCGAAGGAAACGCAACAGTTTAGGTACTGTTGCTTTACGTCGATCTTCTGTGAGAGGGTAGTACTTCCCCGCTCGAGCCGGCCCATTCATGCTGAAATCAGCAAGGCTCTACTACTTACTACCTGTAGGTAATCTGATTTGGATAATTATTTTTGTATTGGTTACCTCATTTATCGAGGAAGCCTATAGGCTATAATTATAACATCAATCTATGAGCCACATATACAGAGCCGTTGCCTTAAACAACGCAGGCATAACCGCGGGCTCCTCTAGTATCTCTACTCTCTACTCAAAACGATGGTACTGGTACATACCCTGGAAAACAACATAAAGCACAGGTTTAAGGTTTAAGGGTTTGTTTTGACCAGCCAAGCCTTTTTATTTAAATGTAAAGTGCCACGTGTAATTTGTAAGTACATGTACTTCATAATAATGTGTGCCCAGCGAACGGTAAAAACTTTAGATTCCTGCGCATACATTTTTTGCTGTCGCGTTTTTACGCAAGCGGTTTAATCTTGTTCATAGTGGTCTAAGACATGAAACGTTTGGTTCGTATGAAAGCACTATATTAATTGTTGATAGTATGCTTATATTAAATAAAATAATGGGTCTCCATAGCTGCATCATTTTATTTCATCATCAGCCCTGTATGTATAATGTCCCACTGCTGGGCACGGCTCTCTTCTCACCATGAGATGTAAGACCATAGTCCACCACGCTGGCCAAACGCGGGTTGGCAAACTTCACATGTCTTTCAAGAACATTATAGAGAACTCTCAGACATGCAGGCTTCCTCACAATGTTTTCCTTCACCGATCAGCCAGCGATAGTTAACAATTTAATACGCACTTAACTTCGAAAAGTCATTGGTGCGTGCCGTGGAATCGAACCCGAGACCCTCTGCGTAGCAGTTTGTCGGACTCTCTACTCGGTTATTCCAGTTTACTTAAACATTTTAAAAATAAACCTTTTTAATATGATTTGGCCATTGAGACTACAAGAATAAAGTTCATTATATTATGATGCGAATTCTACTCTTTAATCTAGTAATATTATCTACAGAGAAAAACATAATTTGCATAATCTTTAAATACCTTTTCATATTTTATAGCAATGTAATGGCTTGTCACTGATTTTGAAGGAAATACATTGACGCTATAATGTGTTATAGCAATTATTTATTTTCCCACAGCAATGGTCTCCTACACCGCAGGCATCATTAGCATAGCGTTACAGAGATTTGTTAAATCTATCATGTGTCGTCAAAAAATAAAGCAGAAAGAGTTTGTAGTGACGAGGTATTTAAAATATAATATTCACTTTGACACAAATAAAATTCAAATATGATTTATTGTTCAGTCCCTCTAGTACATAGTTCAATAAAAAAACGAAGTATCATTTACCAACGACAAGCCAAGCAGCATGGTAGACAATACCGCTAACCTTACACTTCAGCCCAACCCATGCATGAACAAATCTGTGACATATACAGTGTATAGCAGTTTTCTCATAACTTACCCCACACGGTTATTTAAAAGGCAAGCAAGAAGAAAAAATTTGATTCACCCGCCTGGTCCGACCCACTTTTCCCTCATTAAAAAGGCCCTAAGCTGCGCTTTAATTTCACAAATGGTCTCACACTTATATGGTTTAAACATCTTCCTTATTTTTATATACTACATGTTTACATAGTATCTTCTTGGGTTTACGCGAATGTTACACATTGAAATAAAAATATAGTTTCTACATCATTAGTTTCAAATGTAATAACTTAGTGAAACCAATACATCGTAAACTGTAGTTTAATTTCAATACTACATGTTTGTTTTAATCTTTTGATGGAAAGCCTGTGATGACCTGTTTGAGGACAGCCTCATCTCTTGAGAAGAAATGGTTTGGTTGGAATGTTGTGATTATTTTTATGTATTTACTTTGCAAGAGGTTGCATATGTGGAAAGAGTCAGTTGATGCATTTCATCTTAATATACGCATGCGATTTGCAGCTGTCTATGGCAACGTCGGTCTTTTCATGCTGCGATTATCGTAACAGCCACATGCCAGCGCATTCGATTGACAAGCGAATCTCAGCAGTATTTTAAATAATAATTTAAATGTTTACAAAGAAAATACATTCTCAATCACATTTGAAACAAAAACGAACGCAAAAGCCTTCTGTGACCGCTCATTGCACTACAAACAAAACACACACACACTAAGGCCGCGCGCACTTTGGACACGAATTCGTATCATACAGTATACGTACGATCGTGGTCGTACGAATTGAGTGCGCACACTGTATACGTTTTTATCAGTCAAATGAGCACTGTTCTAGTGATATCGGATTTGTGAAGTCTGCGTTGGAGCGCGATGAATAATAATCTGTACCTTCACGATAATTTTCGTTTCACTCAAAGACTGCGGTGGCGTCGTCACTATCGTAGAACCGAATGGGTGCGTGAAATATATTTACAAAGACACGATTTTTGTGAATTTCATCATATCATGGAAGACTTATAACATCACTTATACAATCACTTTGGTCCCACAAACATTTTATGTTCGTGAATCAGGTTTAATTAACTTTTCTACATCCATTTCTTATAGTATCTTCTTGAAAATCTTAATATATAAAATCCTTGCGTTACTGACTGACTGACAGGCAAGCTACAGCCGAAACTATTGGGTGCAGGAAGCTGAAATTTGGCATGTATGTTCCTTGGGGACCGTAGGGGTGCACTAAGAAGGAATTTCCTGAAATTCCCACGGGATCGGCCACAACGGGCAAATTTAAAAAAAAATGCAGGCGTAGCTGCTGGCGTCCTCTAGTTATAAATAAATAGTAACACCAATAGTTGAAAAATGTTTGGGTACTTTGAGATAACTTATACATTCAAGACAAATATCCTGTAAGGAATTCGAAATGTCGGCTAGTAATAAATTAAAAATGTAGTTTATATATCATTCGTTTCAAATGTAATAACTTAGTGAAACCAATACATTGCGATAAAATCCGTAAACTGCAGTTTAATTTCAATCCATTTCTTATGTTAAAACGTACGAATGTGTTTTGAAATCCCAACAAGTTCGGATTGTTTTCGGACGTCTGAACTACACGTACGTATACGCACGAATAACTCGCACCCAGTCTGCGCGCTCCCATAGTACTTGGAATATCGGGATCGTTCGTATGTGTTTGTACGTGTACGCACGAGTAAAATTCGTACGAAAACGTGTCCAAAGTGCGCGCGGCCTAAGACCACAATTTACGAGCTTCAGATGCAAACATACATTCACATATGTATGTACAAGCCTTAGACAAATGATTGGTAAGGTAAAGGCTCCTAATACCGAGGTATTTCGTGACAATTGGAAGCAAGCAGGAAAAATAAGCATTTCTAAATATTTTAGCCTATGTAAAAATATTATTTCAGCTAAAATGGACATTAAATTTTGTATAACTTCTATTATTATGTGTCTTTTCAAAAGATTTATTCTTGAAAAAAAATAGTTTTATAGCAAAGTCGATTTTCCCTAATTCCGAGGTATTTTCAGGCTTGAAACCTAATACCGCGGTAGTCGGTTCCTAATTCCGAGGTAGAATAAAAAGGAGTTAATTGGTTCCGTACAGCAATTTTATAAGTTAAATAATAATAGTAAAATAGTAGTGCTATTTTTTGAAAATATGCTCCTACTCTAGTCACAAAGGAGTTTATAAATAAAATAATAAATGTTTTTATAATTTTTATTTAATTTCAAGTAGATAGTTTACTTATTCTAAATTATTAATAACACACATATTCTTTCATATAAAATTTGATTATATCTTATTAGGTAGGTATCAAGATAATTCAAATTTCGGCTAAGCGCAAACGCTAAATTGTAGCGGGGCGGCCGGCGCGTGGATAAAGGATTCCGATATGGCTCGAAAAATTTGGTTTAAGGAACCCTAAAATACTATTTGTGGTTGCCATATACCTCGGTATACAGCTCTAAGAAGACCCTTATACGGAGGCATATTCCTCCTAATACTAATTCAAGGGGTATTAGGAGCTCATAGAGCCTAACACCGAGGTATACAAAAATCCTACCGCGGAATTAGGAGAAATTCCTGTAATTTTTAATCCTAATTCCGACCTATAAAAATTCCGACGAATAAATATATATATATATATATATATATATATATTCAATAATATAACGTAGGACGAATAAATATTCAATTCTTACTGGTACCAACATTTCTGTGATTGAGTCAAAATCTGCACAAAATAATTACATTTTATTAGACTAAAGAGCTACTTCTTATTTAGGCCTTTCAAAGAAAATGTTGTTTTCTGGATCATGTTTGACAACATTTAATAAGATTTGTATCCAATAAAACATACCACGGAATTAGGTTTTTGCTTTGAAAGAATATTAATAATTTTAAATGAACAAACGCCTCATTAAAAAAAATATTGTATTAAAAGTAATAAGCAAGTGAATACGATGTAGTGTTTCTCCTATTACCGATGGTACCTCCGAATTAGGAACTACGCTTAAAAAATGTACCCTAACTCCGTGGTATTTTGTTTTATATTTTTAGATACTAAATCAACATACATACATAAATTATCTTGATAATTATGGCAAGTAAAATAACACAAAATACTGACAAATTGCTTACCTTCAACTTCTTCTTTCTTCTTTCTCTTAGCGTTATCCCAGTTTCAATCTGGGGTCCGCTTTCTAGTCTAACCGGATTTGACTGAATATTAGCTTTTCCACGAAGCGACTGCCTGTCTGACCTCCGCAACCCGAAGGGATAGCGATATTCCATGGTTTAGACTAGTGTCAGTTTTATTTAGAAGGTACTGACGCCCTGTAACGATTGTCAAAGATCTTCATGACAACCGGGACCGACGGCTTAACGTGCTCTCCGAGGCACGGGACAAGCGATAATTAACAATTCAATACGCACATAACTCCGAAAAGTCATTGGTGCGTGCCGTGGATTCGAACCCGATACCCTCTGCATGGCAGTCTGTTGGTATACCCACTCGGCTATCGCCGCCAACTTATGTTAAAATCACAACAAAAACTTACGTTAAAAAAATGAGCTCACTTACCTAACAGGATCCGTGTTTATTATTATTAAAACCACTCGCTTCGACGCCGATTTTAGCTAGTTGCTCCGGGGTTACACTTACGAATTTCACGTATGTGAGCAAGTTTGAAACATGGAATGAGTGAATCCTGTTTTAAGTAGTTACATAATAATATTCAAAAGATAAGAACGAAAACAAAAATACCTCGGAAATAGGAGCCGATTTTGACTACCTCGGTATTAGGAGCCTTTATCTTATCGCTTCGCTATACTAGACACCGCGCTGCCTAAGAAAAATAGGGCCATAAATGAGGCAACTCAATCTGACATTGTGTGTCAAACAAAAGCAACAAGACGCATGCGTGAAGAACTGTGTTGTCAGCTTCTCAAAAGTTACCCGAGTAAATGGGAAAATATTTTATCCTGTGGTCTAGTGGATAAGTTATTGGTCTCTAAAACAGTTTAGAAAATTCTTAAAAAATTACAATTAATTAAAAGCATCAATATATGTATTTGTGTATATGTTAGGCGTACCGCTTAAGATACTTTATGAGAATAATGGTGGGTATATTATCCAATGATTAGGTCTCATTTTATTATGATGGTTTGTTTTATGTACTTATAGTATTTTGCAAATTATTATTAGAAATAGCCATAGAGAAAATAAGGTGTTTTCAAAACAGTGCTATTTCCATGCTACTAGTCCATATAAATTTAGTTACGCATTATTAATTTAACATGAATAGTCGTGAAAACTACTTTGAATAAAACAATAATCTTACACATATAATTAGGTAATAATTGCCGTCACACTCGCGAGTCTGCAGAGCAAGCATCCAGCGTCAAGGGATAACCTCTCCTTTCCTGATCCACCTAACACTGACTCGGGTTTTCTCAGCATTACAGCCAAGGACGTGGTTGGTGCCGTTGGCTCCTTCCGGAGCGGGTCTGCTGGTGGTCTCGACGGTTTGACACCACAACATTTGAAAGATCTTGTGTGTTCAAGCGCTGGGGCGGCCGGCGACTCGCTTTTGGGTGAGCTAACGGCATTAACTAATCTCATGCTCACCGGCAATGTGAACGATGCCATCGTCGACGTTTTGTATGGCGCTAATCTGTGCGCCTTACGAAAGCGGGATGGTGGCATTCGTCCCATTGCCGTTGGGTGCACGTACAGGCGTATGGCAGCCGAGATATGCTATCGCCATTTTAACACCACCTTATCTTGTAAATTTCAGCCACAACAGCTGGGCTTTGGTTCCAGAGGAGGCTGCGAGGCTGCCGTACATGCCTTGTCATCGTACCTTGACTGTAATGGAGGTGAGGTTATCTTGAAGGTTGACTTAAAGAAAGCCTTTAACTCAGTCAACAGGGACACTTTGTTGACACAAGTTAAATTGGAAACACCCCAAATTTACAATTTTTTTTGGCAATGTTACAGACACCCTTCTAAATTAATATACAAAGAACATCTTTTAGAATCTGCCGTCGGTTGTCAACAAGGTGACCCTCTTGGACCAATAATTTTTTATTTGGCCATCCATCCAGTTATAACCCAACTAAATTCTAAATTAAACATCTGGTACCTAGATGATGGAACCCTGGGCGGTGACGTAGAGTCTGTGTATCAAGATCTAGCACTTCTGAAATCAAAATTTTTATCCATAGGCTTGGAACTGAATACAAACAAATGCGAAATTTTTATTAATGGCAATCTAGATAAATCCTCTATTCTTTCAAAATTTCACTATTTGGCTCCCAATATCACTCAAGTTGAAAAAAGTTATCTTCGCCTCCTGGGGTCCCCAATTGTAGACGACGGTTTTGATTCTTTTATACAGGAAAAAATTCAAAATGTTAGTGAAATTTCTGACAGGCTACTCAAAATTAATATACATTCGGCTTACACTATTATTCGATATTGTCTTTTTGTCCCTAAATTTACGCACGCGTTACGGTGCTCACCTTTTTGGAAAAATCCAACTCCACTCATTCAAATTGACAAAATTATACAGAATACCCTGAGTAAAATTTTGAATGTGGCCCTGAACGACCGGGTGTGGCTACAGGCGTCCTTACCTGTGCGCTTGGGCGGCCTCGGCGTTCGCAAAATTACCGTCGTAAGCCTGCCAGCGTTCTTGTCATCGGTCCACAGCACTGCAGAATTGACTAGGAAAATTTTAGCTCCCACACTGGTTGATTCTGAGGTGCCGTGTAAGACCGATGCCTTGAACGCTTGGAGAAATACTTGTCCAGGAACTGAGTTACCCCGAAACTTATCCTCCCAGAGGCAATGGTATGGGCCGCTTTGCAGCGTGGTACGAGAAAACCTTCTCAATAGATCGTCCAACGCTGCGGAGCGTGCTCGCCTGCTGGCTGTGGGAGAATGGGAATCGGGCCTCTGGCTTCAGGTACTGCCATCGTCCAATATAGGTACCATGTAAATGTTGGACGATACGACTTGCCTCCGTTTAGGTGCGTCATGTGTCTCTCCGCATCGTTGTCACTGTGGAGAGGCTGGCGATAGCCTTGGTCACCATGGCCTGTCATGCAGCAGGAGCGCGGGTCGTATATCTCGACACGCCAACCTCAATGACATACTGCGCCGTGCACTTGCCACCGCTGGCGTTCCAGCCCAACTTGAACCTCAAGGCTTGGCACGCGACGATGGCAAAAGACCAGACGGGATGTCGTTACTGCCGTGGAAGCTGGGTAGGCCTTTGGTATGGGACGCAACATGTGTCGATACCCTTGCGCCATCTCATCTTCCCAGCACAGCAGGTTGTGCGGGCGCTGCTGCTGCTACAGCGGAGACACTCAAACGGCGCAAATATGTAAATCTAATAGAGAGATTATATATTTGAGCCGTTTGGGGTCGAAACATTGGGGCCATGGGGTCCAAGTGCGCGATCACTTTTTAGAGATCTCGCAAAGAGACTCATACACGCCTCGCGTGACCAGAGGGCTGGCACGTATTTGGCTCAAAAAATAAGTATAGCCATCCAACGAGGCAATGCTGCCAGTCTTCTGGGCACGCTTCCAATTGACTGCGATGCAGATGAGTTTCATGACGCCTTCTAAATTTTAATTTTAATTTTTTTGAATTTTCCCGTGTATATATTAACTAGTTTTTTTTTATTATTTTAAGACTTAATTTAATTATATTGTTAATCATTTAAATAATTATTGGATAATTGTAAAGGAATAAATAATTTGAATTAGGTAAATCGTGTTTCTTGGGAAAGGTGTTCAGTTTCTAACAACTAACATTTGTCACCTTATTAATTGTAAAGGTATAAACATAATAATATAGAAAAAGGATAAATATATAATAAAAAGGTTACATAAAAGAAACAGTCAAACATAACGAAAAACAATAACTATAGATTCACATAATAAAAATCTCTGAAAAATAAAATCTCTTTCTCAACTGTGGGGAAGTTGATTCTTGTACTAGCAGCAACACTGAATGGCGTTTTCGGTTTTTGTAATTTTATGTTGAAATTTCAAAATTATTCTTATTTTATAGATAGTATGTGATACCAGAGACCTTATTATTTTTTGCTGAGTTATTTTTACTCAGGATAAGAGCGCAACTTGGCATTGTACAGCGAATTATTTCCGTAATTAATTTGGTGGATATAATTATGCACCTGACACACGGCTGTCAGTGTGACAGGCTCAACCATGCCAGTTGGCATGGTTTTTCTGCCTCATTTTACAAGTATGAGGGCTCCGTCTAGTAGAGTAGAGCGAGACTAATCATAAGTCTATGGTACAAGCTAAGGAAATGATCACAAACTCTTGAAAAGCAGTGCCAGCCAAGTTAAATCGACCACGGTTTGCACAATCGGATAGTTTGCCGCCAAAGGAATGTTGTTAGTTAGCTCTTGCACCAAACTTGGCTAATTACAGTTCCTAAGAGACCCCTCATGTAACACCTCTAAATGCGATGCATTTAGCTTGCCTAGGGGATTTGTTAATTGAAAATTGCTAGGAAAAGACTGCTACGTTCCTGTGCGCTTGTTTTTCTTCTGTCTAAAATTCGCAGAAGCACAGATTCTAAAGAAACTATAGTTCTAAGTATAGTTTCATTTTGTAGTAGGTACGGTTAGTGATCTTCTGTATAAACTACCTATGTATTGCATTCCACCTACATATTTATATCGTTTTAAATATGTACTGAGTAGCATGGTGCCTATGAATAATAGGTAAAATATGTAATATCTCTTTTATATAACAATGTTTATGAATTTTTATAAGTAATAACTGACCATAAATTGTGAAGACTAACCATAAAAGGACTACCCTCTCGTAAAGCTTCGGAACAACGAGCTTAGTGTCAGAGGAGGATGTAAAATATACGTATTTATGGCCATTACTTAAACAGGATAAAATTAAATAATTTTGGATATTCATTGAATAAAAATAAGTATATTGATCACATATGCGTCAGAATTATATTCTAATAATTGTTGAGTGATTCGAAATAATTCGAATAAATCTATAACGTTTGATCTATCATGCCTGGTTTCCTTTTCTGACCGAAACTATAATAAAACAAAGACGAAACCGAGACTAGATCGAAACTGCAGTTAGATCAAATTTAATATAATTAGTAAGTAAGTAAGTAGTAAGTAAAGCATTTATTGTCACATCAAAACAACGTACAATTATTAGGTACATAATAAAAAAAAAATCGAGAACGAATTACGAGAATCGGCCGGTCTCGTGGTGTTATTCTTAGACAATGTTTTAATAAGATATTTAATCTTCTTCTATACCTACAAGTAGGTACATTAAATATTTTAAGCTTTTTAGTCACCTCCATTCCTTCGTAGCTTCGTGTCCATGTTAGCCACTACTTTTAACACCACTTATGGCCTCGACTCGAAGCAACAGAGTCTTATCGGAGTATGTTCAACTTTGTAACTCTTTAGTCGAAATGGTGGTTCGATATTGTGAAGCAAAACGTAGTTTTAACAAGACATGTGAGTATGTAGCCAACTTGATATTAAAAATGATAATTAGGACATTCAATAACGTAGGTAACATAATGTAAATAATATTTTAGATCATCATCATCTCCCTAGCGTTATCCCGGTTGCATCCAAGACTTACACGCCTTAGAGACCGAGGTCCCCCTACTGGCCTAACCAGATATGACAGAATATCAACTTTTGCACAGAGCGACTGCCGTCTGACCTCCGCAACCCAAAGGGATAGCGATATTCCATGGTTTAGACCAGTATCAGTTTATTTGAAGGTACTAACTTCCCGAAACGACTGCCAAAGATCTTCATGACAGCCGGGACCGGCGGTTTAACGTGCTCTCCGAGGCACGAAGCTAGCGATAATTAACTATTTAATACACACATAACTTCGAAAAGTCAGTGGTGCGCGCCGTGGATTCGAACCCTATACCCTCTGCATGGCAGTCCGTTCGTATCTCCACTAGGCTATCGCTGCCCTATAATATATAAAATAGATATTCTATCAAATTTGAATATCGCTATCCCTTCGGGTTGCGGCGGTCAGACAGGCAGTCAGTGGAAAAGCTATTATTCAGCCAAATCCGGTTAGACTAGTAAGTGGACCCCAGATTGAAACTGGGATAACGCTGAGAGGATGATGATATCAAATTTGGTTAGACTAGAATACGGATCATGACTATAGAATGCTCTTAGGTAAAAGTCTTAGATGCAAACGGGATGATGCTAGCAAGATGATAAAAATGTTCTAGGACTCCCATCCTGTCATTTGATCCCATACTTCCCATACCCGGCAACGCCTGCATTATGGCAACTAACCAACTGCCAGATAACTAATAAACACACTTAAATATGCTTTATCTTAAATACTAACTATAATTAGAAGCAGCTTAGTGGAGAGACCGACGGATTGGGTTCGAATCCATGGCGCGCACCAATGACTTTTCGAAATTACAGTACTCGCCAAACTTTATGGCCGCTCCGAACCTAGCCGCATTGCGCTGCGCAGAACACAAAATCAGGTATCAGCGGGACGTATGCGGGGCGTGGAGGCAGGGCACGCCCGCGCGCGCTGTCTTCCACCCGCTAGCGTCCTCGCCTCCCGCGCGTTAGTGTGAGTGTGCTACGTTCGTACACGTCTCACATATTCGCTGAGCTCTGACAGTATCGTCGCGTTTAGAATAGTTTCATAGTGTTACTTATTTGTTGTTTCTCGTTGCTATCGTTGTTTCTTGTTGTTATTTGTACTGATATACGGCCATTTTAAATATTCGAACTATACATAGATCTGTAGATTGTAGATTCGTGTTTGACATATTTTCTATGGAGCTTGTGTCAAAAACGAGTCTAAAATCTACAGATCTATCTATAGTTCGAATATAGAATTCCGTAGATAGTAACCATTTTCATTGATCATGCCTCGCGGTCGTTTTAATGTTTTACGTCGCCAAACACGGAAAATGGTGTTTGACGTATTAACGTTTATGAAGAAGGAAAGAAGTCTAAGCTTAAAAGTCGCTTCACCTATCTGAATTTACATTAATCGAATTTGATTGAATATGTAACTAAACAATATAATATAGCTAATCTAACAACGTAACTGAAGATTTTAATTTTCAATAATTACAAATATATTTTCTTGGTTATGAAATGTCTACCCGACTGTACCATGCGCAAGTTCGTACCGATGGCTACATTCAGAGCGGCCATAAAGATTGGCGAGTACTGTACATACATACATACATACATAGACTCACGCCTGTTTCCCCGAAGGGGTAGGCAGAGGCATATTAAACGCCCACTTTTCGCCAGTGTTTTGATCCCACGTAATAGGTGGCGAGCCTATTGCCGCTTATCGGGATAATTGGCGCTTATCGGGATAACGCTTTTCGAAATTATGTGCTTATTAAATTGTTAAGGATCGCTTGCTAAACGGTGAAGGAAAAGATCATGAAGAAACCTGCATGTCTGAAAGTTCTCCGTAATTTTATAGAAATACATGTGAAGTCTGCCAACCCGCACTTGGCCAGCGTGGTGGACTATGCCCTTACCCTTCTCATGGTGAGAAGAGGTCCGTGCTCAGCAATGGGACAGTTCAAATACAGGGCCCAAGATGATAAACATATTACACCCTGCCGCAGAATAAATAGTCGTGGCCATTACACAAACATTTGTTCAGACTGGGCATCGAGCCCATGACCGCGACCGACGGCTTCACTAACCATTAGAGAACGAACTATCGACTACACTTATGTATAAAACTAATACTTACTGTATTATTGCCAGAGGCTAATGCCAAGGGATCTGTACACATGTTTTATCCTAGTACAGATAATAGAGCCTAATTTCAACATGAATGGGTCGGCCCGACCGTGGAAGTGACCCTCTCACAGCAAAATCGACATAAAGTAACAGTACCTAAACTGTTGCGTTTCGTTCGGTGAGTGAGAGTGCCAGAGGCCCCACCTCTATTCCTTCTCCCTCATCCCACTTCTACTCCTTGTGACTGCTGCTTGTGTCCATGGGCGGCGGTAATCGCTTACCATCAGGCGATCCGTCTGTTCGTTTGCCGCCTATTACTATAAAGAAGGCTCTAACAAAGCAGCTGTTTTTAGTATTGCCAGCAATAGACAGACGAGACAGTGATAAGTGGCCCACCTGATAGTGAAGAGGTAAGTGATAGCTGATAAGCCCGGGGCATACCAAAAGGCCGTGTACGAAAATAACCAAGCTGCTGTCTATCGCGAGAATGGGGAAAGGGATGAGAGTGAAGGAAAAGGATATAAGGCCAATATTTTCTTTTATATTGCCTATTAGAGGATTAGGGTATATACAAATAATATTGAAACCATTGAGAAAAAAAATTAAGCTTGTTAGATAATCTTAATATATAAAATCCTTGCGTTACTGACTGACTGACAGACACGCTACAGCCAAAACTATTGGGCGCAGGAAGCTGAAATTTGGCATGTATGTTCCTTGGGGACGGTAACGGTGCACTAAGAAGAGGTTTCCCGAAATTCCCACGGGATCCGCCAAAACGGGTAAATTTAAAAAAATAGCAGGCGGAGCTGCTGGCGTCCTCTAGTATTATATAGAACACTAGAAACTTTGTAAAGTAAAAAAGCAATCGAGATAATTCGTTAGATCTGATTTCAAAGCTGTCGACATAAATCCCGTAATCGACATTCTCACCACTACTGACCGCACTCAACAAAGTTTCAATTACTTTATGATTTAAAATTCGAACCTCATTCGATTGGCCGAACAGTGAAATGTGGCCAGAATCGCGACCAATCGCAATTAGCTAATGGAACCTGGGGCCAATTGAGTGCCAGTTTGCGGTTGACGTCGGGCTTTTTAAAATTCGAATGTCTGTGTTCCTTTTGTGAATTTTAAAATGTAACCGTTGAGAGGATTCGTCATGAGGGTATTTGCGTTTTGTTTTAAATGTAAAATCAAGGGTTTGTATTATTATCCGTTGGACGATTGTTGGTTGAATGTCGATTCTTTCGGTGAATCAAATCCTGTTATTCATTTCTTTCATATAACATATTACTGTGAAGGCAGCGATAGCCTAGTGGAGATACCAACAGACTGTGCAGTGGGTATCG
This sequence comes from Euclidia mi, assembly GCA_944739405.2. Lineage (NCBI taxonomy): Eukaryota > Metazoa > Arthropoda > Insecta > Lepidoptera > Erebidae > Euclidia > Euclidia mi. The sequence goes on along the minus strand of OX123196.2, from coordinate 57,796,947 downwards.
GGTTCTAATCCACGGCGCGCACCAATGACTTTTGGGAGTTATGTGCGTATTTAAGTGTAAATTGTCGCTTGCCCCGTGCCTCGGAGAGCACGTTTAACCGTCGGTCCCGGCTATCATGAAGATCTTTGATAGTCGATATATGGGGGTCAGCACCTATGATTAAACTGACACTAGTATATAGCTATCCCTTTGGGTTGCGGAGGTCAGACAGGCAGTCTCTCCGTGGAAAAGCTAATATTCAGTCAAATCCGGTTAGACTAGAAAGCGGACCCCGGATTCTAACTAGGATAACCGTCGGATGACCATATTACTGTGGGTTCTCTCTATATTTAAAGAATATGCACCTAATTGAACAAAACATGCTATGTTAAGGTAACAACAGTGGCGTAGCTAGCTTGGGTGGCACCCGGGGCCGATTTTAGTGGTTTCACCCCATCGCGGGTGTATTGCGGCTCATTGCCCTCTCCAAAGCATCTGAGTCCTCCCATGGCTTTTGAATGATTATCTTCATAAATCGTAAATAGGGTCCCACCAAGAACATAGGGTCCCAAGCCAACCTCACCTGCAAGTGGTGCGCCTGCCGATCAACGGACGAGGCTCTGGCAAACAAAATATCCCGATAAGCGGCAATAGGCTCGCCACCTATTACGTGGGATCAAAACACTGGCGAAAAGTGGGCGTTTGATATGCCTCTGCCTACCCCTTCGGGGAAACAGGCGTGAGTCTATGTATGTCTTCATAAATCCTACGATAACCAGGGTCAAGCTAGTGATCCAGGGTCGAGCCGACCCTAGACAGCGCCTGTGAGCGAAATCTATGAAGCTTTTTTGTTCTCCTGTTTCGAGAATATTTTTTAGGTATTAAACTGTTGACTGAAAATATTCCTCAGCTTTATATAGTACCTTATTTCCTAATTAAGTAGAAAGAATCTGCTTGCGATTAGCAATCACGACTAATAAAAAAAGATGTCCAATTGTTAAAGAAAAGAAACAGTTAATTCATCATCATCCTTAATCCTTTTTTAGTTAGATTTGATCCAACCCGATGTGATGTGACACACGTTGTGTATGGGTTCAGTCAGATTTTTTTTATTTCTGCGAGTGAGAAAGTTAATAGGTACTTGTTGTTTTGGCTTCCTCCTGTGAATAAAACAAAATCATTTGAAAATGTGGGTGTAAGGTTCACCCTAAAATGCCAAATATCGGTGACGGGCAGCAACGTCACTGGTGCTTTTGCACCAGTGACGTTACGCCGACGACGCTACGCCTGACATATTTTGGGATTATGTGAAGTTCGCAGCGAGGCGTAGAATACCATTACCCTAGATTCTAGCCATCCTATGTACTTAGAGAGGGACAACAGCTATCCCAAGGCGGAGCCGGCTTCTTGGTATATAAAGTCTTCTCTGGCAACGATATAGCAGTTTCCAGTGTGTTAGCAAGAATATGAACTTGAAAATTGTCCAAGTATATGCACCTACTTTATACTCGAATGATGAAGTGGAGGAAATGTATTTTGACATTTCTAGAGTCTTACATAACACCCAAAAGGACCACTTCAATGTTGTCATGGAGAACTACAACGCCAAATTGGGAGTGCTTATCTACCAATTGTAGTGGGATCGCATGGATTTGGTAGGAGAAGTTGACCACATCTGATGGAAATTCGTCACTTCTAGGTCCGAAATTCATGAAGTTCAGAGCATTTTACTGTGATCTCTACATGTCAGCAGCGTGCTTTCCTCATCTCTACTAGGAGGATCCCCGAACTACCTTAACGGAACTTCACGAACGAGTTACCAGAAGTCGGCCAAGAGCTTAAACGTAGAAAATCCCATGTAGAAGTCGAAACAATGTGCAGCTCTAATGTATATTTAAATCTAGCCTCTTCTCGTGGAGTGGCCGACAAAACCCTTTTTAAGTGCTATCGACACGTCACTCTCTTGAGCAACGTATTTAAGCTGTTTTCCAGTGTCATCAGTCTCCACCAACTGTTTCGCGTATCGCTTGAAGAGTTTTAGACCTCCAAATAGCCCGGTTCTCGAGGATGAGGTGGCATCAAAGATGACATTAACATTACTGCAGATTATTATATATGAGACAGAAGAGTATAATAATCGCCTGTGCTTATAGCATTTATGGACTATGAAAAAGCCTTTGACTTTATTGCAACCTAGTCTATTTTGGACTCCGTGTAACGGTACCGTTTGCTCAGAGGTAGGTATGTCGAATTTCTGCGTCGGGCACAAACAATTTCGAGAAGGCTCGCAAAAGAATACAGCTAAACTGGGCAGCGTATAGGAAATCACGTCGCTTTTCGTCGCGCGTACCGCAAAGACTTAAGACAAAGTGTGTTCTACCTGTGACTTACAGAACGTGGACACTGACGGTAAGACTGGTCAACCAATTTGAGCTCGCTTAAAAAGCTATGGAGAGGGCTACGCTCGGAGTTTCTCCGAAGAATCGAATTCGAAATGAAGGCATCTGCCAGAGAATCAAAAGTAATAGACCCTAAAATGAAAAAAATAAAACAGAATAAAACGAAGAAATTATCTGATTAGATATCAATAGTGGCCTGCGAAAGGCTGAAGATGATGAAAAATTATATTTATATTCTTTAACAATTGATGATTTTTGTACAAAATGGTATAGATTAAGAAAGTCAGCTATCTTAAATATATACATGTAGTAGGTATGTACAAATTTTAATTGTGCTTAATTTCTGCAGTATTTCCCAACTGGTAGCGAACTTCACGTAATTAGGTAAATAGCCTAGGTACTAAGTATATAAAACTGGAGAACATAATTATTTCAGACAAATATAATAAAATAGATTGTCAAAATAGAACGACAAAAAGCGCTTCATAGGTTTCGCATACTAGGCGCCGCGCCGTCTTGAATCGGCGCGCCTCTGATACCTACAATTAAATTATAATGAAGTGAAGTCCCCTTTTCGTTCAGACAGAACGTATGAACCCGATAAAGTCAAAAACAACAAAACGGATTTTTGTATGCTTTTCACCAATAAATAATTAGTGTGATTCCTGAGGAACGTTAAGGTGTAAGTATAATGCACGCGGACGGGACGAAGGCTTATATTTACTAAATACTAGAGGCTACTACAGCTACGCCCAGCCATTTTATTTTAACAGAACCGTTTCTCTCCGATCCCGCTAGAATTTCTTGAAATCCGTTCGTAGTGCACCCCTACGGTCCTCAAGGGACATGCAAAATTTCAGCTTCTTGTCCCAAATAGTTTCGGCTGAGCGTTGTCTGTCAGTCAGCCAGTAATGCATTTTTTCTATATCCATCTGTAACATTACACATCTGTGTAATGTGCCCGGGTGTCACCCCAAAAATGGTGTCACCCGGGGGACCGAGACAGTTGGTTACAAAGAGCTATGGCAGATTTTTAGTTCAGTGCACAAAAAGCATCTTAAAAACTCATTACAACCAAAATTCATGAAATATTTTAATACGATTTTCTATATTTTAGTCTAATTTAGATAAGGCTAGGTAAAAAAGTATAAAATTAAAAATAGCTATTATGTTAATTGATTGCCGGCTTTTCGTAATGGCCATTTCTTTGGTTTGTCAGAAAGCACATCCAATCTCTTTGTCAGAAAGCCACAAGGTTGTCAGAGTAAATAATTATTTTTCTAAGATAGAATCATGAATGTTTTTTATAGATTAAGATATTTAAATAGTTAATTAATATTAATAATACTATTTTTTTGGCTTGTTACGTTTATTTCTATGCGGATTTTAAATAAAGTACAGTATTCATAACTTCTTTCGACATTTAAAGTAAAACTGGGCGCTGGCTAAAAGATGGCCATTCATAGCTATAAAAAAAAATACAACATGACATTTGACATTTATATTTTTATCTCGCTGTCGCCTGCGCTTGTTTGCTTGTGTTCTAAGTGTTTTCGCTGCTTTTCCCCTGTTTTCAGTATTCTTTTTGACCCGGCTTGCCCAAGGACTCTGTTTTCGCTTCTTGTTATATGACTCAAACTGTTTATGGACCCTGATATTGCCTCTTTGTGACTTGTGCGTGCTTAAGGATTCCGATACTGCCCTGTTTCTTGGATATTGTTTTGTACCCGGTTTCTACAGCCAAAATGAGAGTTTGTGGTCGTGGCCACGGCAGTTGAAGTCCGTAGGGAACATAATATAGAAACAACTGAATATAATCTCAGAGGCAGTGATGACGCTATTTTAATAAGAGGTAGAATCAAATCAAGACACATAAGTCGGAAACAATATTATGTTTGTTTTGATTGAAAATTATATATACCTGTACGAATAGGAATCACTGAATATTGCTGTAGTTGCCTCATTGGTCGGCGTACGCTAGGATGTTGCCCTCATGTAATGATCATCGTTTGGTATTTGGGATGGGCTAGACATCAACAAAATATCTTTGCACCAGCTGCCTTTTTCTATGATGTGCTAGTTATAGAGGATGATGAATAATAAAATATTGTAAAATGAAATCTTGTGTTTTTACTATTCACCAAACCTTTTTCATACATTAGGGAACCTGAAACATCTTTTTATCCTTGGTAATCCTATGTAAGTAACACGTTAAGAAACCGTCGTCGGCTCACTATTTTACACGACTGCCCAAAAAAGTAGTGTAAGTATTGTTTTTTTTTTTATAATTATAAATCATATTTCATTTATTCATGCACCATGAAATAAAAATATACATACGGTTATCCGCAATAGGCTTCGTCAAAATGTCACAGAGAATTGCAATATGAAATGTTTGTGAGTTTCTTTATTCCGCAATAACTTCTAAATGGCTGAACAGATTTCGGTGAGGGGGCTATTGTTGGAATCCTCACGTGACATAGGCTATATATTTTTTGGGAAATCAGTCGTGTTTTATTTTTCTTTGAAAAAACGTTCAGTATGTAAATAAATAGTCAATATTGATAGCATATATTTAAAGCTGCATAAGAACCTCTGATTTTAACGACTGATATCTATATGTCATGATAATAGACTGGTCTCAGTATGCACAGAGGAGCTTAAGACGAATCCAAGTGGTGCCCGCACCTGGGGTTGCTTAACTTGCGTAATCGTTAATAATGTTTACTAGTGGGCATAAATAGTATTATGCTTTCGAGCTCCTTCAGTCTTATATACCAATAAATTATTATTTGATGCAGCAATATACTAAATAGATGGTTATTAATGACATAACCTATAAAACTTCTAAGCATAATAACTCAAAAACCTGGCCTCCTACAGTTACGATTTTTTTTACCTTTAGAATCAGCAATATATATTCTGTCAAACAAGGTATATTTCATTTATAGATGCTAAATTTGGTGATTAACTAAAATGATGTATGGGAAGCTGCCATAGCTCTTTAAACATCTGTTAAAGTGTGGGTGAACACCGGCCTTAGTGCGGGACTAACAACTAAACATGCTTTGCACGGGTATGTAACAACGCTAACTGCCTAACTTCAAGCTTCTAATATACTTTTTGCTAAACCCGGGAAACATACCAGATACCTTATGACCCGCATTCGCTTATACTACCGCTAGACCACAGAGGCAACAGGCAATTTGTAATAATTAAGTACATGGTATACAACATTAAGGCCCAAATTTGTCACCACCATAGTCCTTATCTATCAGATAAAATAAAAATTTAAATGAGGTTTGTATGAGTTATCAGACAAATTAATTTAACAGGAACTTATCAGGGAGCGGTCTGACTGGCCCTAAATGAACTAAAAGTCACAATACCAAAACACACAATCATCAGGATGTGTTACTAAAGTGGCGCGGGTTCCGGGCGCATTCATATTTTCATAAAATTTAACTGCCTTTTATTGTAGACCAACTACTGAAAAATTGCCGCAAACTTTTCATAATAGGCTGGCCCCGGAGTTAAATGCAGTAAGTGATGTATTGTTATGCTTTTTATATAGCTTTCAGATTTGAATTAGCTTGTGCTAGTATTTTCGTTGTATTTGTAATGTTTTATTTAGGCTATTAAACATCATGCTATGAGCCACGGGAGCGGAGCAGTAGCCTTAAATAGCGCGGGTGTAACCACGGGCTCATCTAGTACATCATCTTAATATATAAAATCCTTGCGTTACTGACTGACTGACAGACACGCTACAGCCGAAACTATTGGGCGCAGGAAGCTGAAATTTGGCATGTATGTTCCTTGGGGACCGTAGGGGTGCACTAAGAAGGGATTTCCCGAAATTCCCACGGGATCGGCCAAAACAGGTAAATTAAAAAAATGCAGGCGTAGCTGCTGGCGTCCTCTAGTAATTACATAAAGCTCAGCTACCTTTTGTTGTGATAGCCAACGCCTACGCGTTTGGCATCTAGTACTAAATAAAACGTTATAGCTTTTTCTAAGACCTGCATTTTATAGTGGATATGTCTTGTACCTACATTCGCGAATTTTAGAGCCCCACTTAACCCTTCTTCGACTGTGACGTAGGTTTTACCTGATCCCGGATTATTGGTTGACTTGTAGAATTATGCTGTCATTCGTTAACCTGGCCCGAACTACTCCAGCTTTGTCCAGGTCAATCGGGTCAAAATGAAAGAGTTACGCAACGAAATTCAAATGAAGGAAAGGTAAATAGATGTCTTCGTGTTGAGAACGGGACAGATGGATTATATTGAAGTTGTTTGAATGTCTGTGATTAAGGATGCTTGTCGCTTCCGATATCAAATAAGCCATTTCAATTGTCGTGCTGAACGTCGATCTTTGGTGTGGAGGAACGAGGTATGGGGCTCATACAACTATAGGGAGAATCTACTGAGCTCTGAGCAGGCTAAGTGCTCATGATCAGTGCAGCCCAAGAACTAGAACTCCTGTGAAGAACTTGTTGAGCCAAAATATTTTTATCGCGTGTGTAACATTTCAACTTTCGGTCATCTTCATCCTAGCGTTGTCCCGGTTGCGTTCCAAAACCTACGCCTTGGAGCCCGGGGTTCACTTTCCGGCTGTATCTCCTCCACTTCGTACAGTCACGAGCATAAATATATTACTATGCGCAGATTAGCAAAAATATCTGTCCCAAGAATGAGTTCAATAATATCTGTCTGCACGTACGAAGCAAAAATATCTGATATTATTAGGCAGCTGAAATGGCATCAAAATTATGTGATGAAAATGTCGAAGTATAAATATCTGATGTGACAGGTGGCAAAATGTTATGATCCTTTGTGGAGAGCAAAAAAATATATGTAACGTTTTATATGTCTGTAATTTGCATTGATTCCGCCCTAAAAGTATAAATATGTATCACCAACTACGTGGCAATAATATCTGACATACAATTTATAAACAATAAAATATTTGATATTATGTATAGCGCCGGTAAAATGGGCCAAAATGTTTTATTGTTATGTATTTTGCCGGGCAAAGAATATGAACAAATAACACGTTATAATTTATTTTTATTTTTATTTGCCTAATCAACTTAATAAAATAATGATTTTAAGCGAGTATTTATGTCACCGGAGAATGACAAGAACCGCAAATTTATAAATTTCCTAAGAAATGTATAAAATTTCGCAGGATTCTAAACGAGAGATAAATTGTATTATTTTACGCCCACCATTTCGCAAATATCTTAACTTACGAATTCATGCGTAAAATAATAAGTAAACAATTACCAAACGCCATGTGGGCTCTGATTGGTTGAATAAGTCACGTGTTTTTTTCATCCTCTCCACCGCCATTTTTGGCCACTTTAACGAATAAACTGGAATTATAGCTATGTTTATGAGCCTAAGTTAACGGTACCCTGCTTCGCAAGGCTCCTATTTTTCTGTTCAGGGTCACAAGAAAACCAAACATAACCTATTAAGTTGAATTGAAGCCGACCTTCATTATCAACGACCGACCAATCAGAAAGCAGTATGTTATTTGCCGTATTTTAAAGAAGCTTAAAATTAATGTGAAACTTCTGTGATTGGTTTAACCGTTTAGAATCTTACGAATAGATATCCGGTAGTTAATAAATTTACCACGAGACGTCGTAAAGAGCTATGGCAGCTTCCCATACATCATTTTAGTTAATCACCAAATTTAGCATCTATAAATGAAATATACCTTGTTTGATAGAATATATATTGCTGATTCTAAAGGTAAAAAAAATCGTAACTGTAGGAGGCCAGGTTTTTGAGTTATTATGCTTAGAAGTTTTATAGGTTATGTCATTAATAACCATCTATTTAGTATATTGCTGCATCAAATAATAATTTATTGGTATATAAGACTGAAGGAGCTCGAAAGCATAATACTATTTATGCCCACTAGTAAACATTATTAACGATTACGCAAGTTAAGCAACCCCAGGTGCGGGCACCACTTGGATTCGTCTTAAGCTCCTCTGTGCATACTGAGACCAGTCTATTATCATGACATATAGATATCAGTCGTTAAAATCAGAGGTTCTTATGCAGCTTTAAACATATGCTATCAATATTGACTATTTATTTACATACTGAACGTTTTTTCAAAGAAAAATAAAACACGACTGATTTCCCAAAAAATATATAGCCTATGTCACGTGAGGATTCCAATACATTATATGAAAAAGGTTTGGTGAAAAGTAAAAACACAAGATTTCATTTTACAATATTTTATTATTCATCATCCTCTATAACTAGCACATCATAGAAAAAGGCAGCTGGTGCAAAGATATTTTGTTGATGTCTAGCCCATCCCAAATACCAAACGATGATCATTACATGAGGGCAACATCCTAGCGTACGCCGACCAATGAGGCAACTACAGCAATATTCAGTGATTCCTATTCGTACAGGTATATATAATTTTCAATCAAAACATAAACATAATATTGTTTCCGACTTATGTGTCTTGATTTGATTCTACCTCTTATTAAAATAGCGTCATCACTGCCTCTGAGATTATATTCAGTTGTTTCTATATTATGTTCCCTACGGACTTCAACTGCCGTGGCCACGACCACAAACTCTCATTTTGGCGTAGAAACCGGGTACAAAACAATATCCAAGAAACAGGGCAGTATCGGAATCCTTAAGCACGCACAAGTCACAAAGAGGCAATATCAGGGTCCATAAACAGTTTGAGTCATATAACAAGAAGCGAAAACAGAGTCCTTGGGCAAGCCGGGTCAAAAAGAATACTGAAAATAGGGGAAAAGCAGCGAAAACACTCAGAACACAAGCAAACAAGCGCAGGCGACAGCGAGATAAAAATAGAAATGTCAAATGTCATGTTGTATTTTTTTTTATAGCTATGAATGGCCATCTTTTAGCCAGCGCCCAGTTTTACTTTAAATGTCGAAAGAAGTTATGAATACTGTACTTTATTTAAAATCCGCATAGAAATAAACGTAACAAGCCAAAAAAATAGTATTATTAATATTAATTAACTATTTAAATCTCTTAATCTATAAAAAAACATTCATGATTCTATCTTAGAAAAATAATTATTTACTCTGACAACCTTGTGGCTTTCTGACAAAGAGATTGGATGTGCTTTCTGACAAACCAAAGAAATGGCCATTACGAAAAGCCGGCAATCAATTAACATAATAGCTATTTTTAATTTTATACTTTTTTACCTAGCCTTATCTAAATTAGACTAAAATATAGAAAATCGTATTAAAATATTTCATGAATTTTGGTTGTAATGAGTTTTTAAGATGCTTTTTGTGCACTGAACTAAAAATCTGCCATAGCTCTTTATAAATTTGCGAAAATATGAGCGTTAAATAATACAATTTATCTCCCGTTTGGAATTTCCTAGTAAATTTATAAAGTTGCGGATCTTGTTATCTTCTGGTGAAATCTAATTAAACATAATGAATTAAAATCGAGTGAATCCACCATTTGCATCATTACGTTCTGTAGCCTCTCTTGCATTGTAGAACTATATTAGCACACACTTCCGAGCCTCGGAGTGACTCCCAAATGTCAAAGGTGTGACAACGTAGGAAATCATGGGTTCCAGCCAGAGTTAGATCCTATTGTTGAAACATTGAACTCCACAGATTCTCAATGGGATTCAAATCAAGACTCTCTGGAGGAAAATTTATTAACTTTAAGGCCTCTCTTTGTATATATTAACTTTTAAACCACTCACGAGTTATTCGAGAGCAATGAATGGAATATGTGCATCGAATAGTATCCATGTATGTCTTCATAAATGGATACTGTTCGATAACTCATCGTCAATCCAATGAAATCCAAAAAAATAAGTAAGGTCTGGGTGCCTGATATATTACTATAAAAACAATAGGGGATCGGGCTGTATTAAAAATAAGTTGCAAATTATCATTTATTAAAAACACTGTCTCAAATCACCACTATAAATATTCTTAAATTTTAATTTTACTCTTACAGCAAATTTCATATAAATAAAACCATAAAATAGTATAGTAGTTGATAAAATACAAAACTAGCGTTTCGACGGGTGACAAAAAGTTACTGATTTGACTAGGCAGTCCGATACCCTATTCCTAAACTATTACTCGGCAGCCGTAGATAAAATAGATCTACCCACTACAATAATAAATAATTTAATTCGGTCGTAGTATTGGATATGTCTAGACATAAATACAGGGTGCCACAAGACCCATCACCAAGCCGAAGTCTACTCGTTATGAACATCATGACAAGTCATACAAAGCAAAAATAAAACTTGGGAAATGATATTTTTTTTAAGGAGACACATTTTTTAATACGCAATTAAAAGTGCGTGCGTGCAATTCTCGAAAACTCTATTTATCCATGGGTGCATAGGACATCTATAGAACAGGTTGCCGGGGTAAATGCATCGATTTTGTACCTAATTACAAAAATTTCATAGTAACTTTGAGCCTCAATATCTCCTGAACCAGTAATTTCCCAGGTATGGTGCTGAAGAAAAAATATTCGTAGTGATTGGTACAACATGGGATTTCAGTTTTCGTTAAGGGTATTTTTACACCCTGTATAGTATAAAACGACAGCCTATATTAAAACAATGTAAAATAACATTTTTTTAAACTATTTCGTATAAATTTTCAATTAAATTGAAGATAAAAATATAATGTCAAATATTATTGCCACCTAGTTGGTGATACATAATTATACTTTTAGGGCGGAATCAATGCAAATTACAGAAATATAAAACGTTACATATATTTGCTCTCCACAAGGGATCATAACATTTTGCTACCAGTCACATCAGACATTTATGCTTCGACATTGTCATCACATAATTTTGATGCCATTTCATTATGCTGCCTAATAATGTCAGATATTTTTGCTGCGTACGTGCAGACAGATATTATTGAACTCATTCTTGGGACAGATATTTTTGATAATCTGCCCAAAGTAATATATTTATGCTCGTGACTGTACAGTCTTCAGCATCCCTGGTGGTTAGTCCATTGAACATTTTAACTTTCGGTATTTGTACACATACTAAATTAACGACAAGTCTCAATTGCGGTATTATTCGGAAATAATGTTATACTTAGTACCATTTGTTTTCTCCGAAGTTTCGGCATTTGTTACACCAGCTGTGGCCACAGGATTATAGAAATATTATGATAGGATCTGATTCCCAAAGCAAATTTGAAACTTCAAATCTTAAGCCATTCCAAGACTAACGCAAAATAAAACATAACTGAACAACCTTGGCCTATTTGAAGAAAAACCACTACCTACCAATATTAATGCAGCGATTCTAGCTGAGCAAAAACTGAGTAATCCATTTAATCCGGACAACGGAGGGTAGTTGGCAACAACTAAGGCTGCGCTAACCACATACTAGCTCATGAATGCGGTCCGTAAATTGACGGCTGTCGTGTTCCCACTTAGGGGTGTCACTTTGGTGATTTGTACGGTATTCATTTGTGTTAGTAGCATCATTATTGGTTGTCAAATATTCTAAACTAGGCTTTGCTTGTGAAAAATGCCAAATTTTATACAAGCTTTCATCCTTCCTTCTTCAGGATGCATATTGCAATCCCTTAAGTGGTTTTTAAAAGGGTCTCTTTTCAAATATCTTAAACGGTTTTCAACTATCTCCGTGTCTGATTGCCTCAAAGTCCGTTTACTGGACGGGCTTTTTAAGCCGTGAAATCGTTAAATAAAACCTTTCACTTTCGTATATGAATATTTTCTCGGAGCAATTTTGCTGATTGTCATACATTATTTACCTGTAATGAGAACCTTTAACCTATAACCTGGTAAGCATAAATCCAGCAAAGATAACAACGCTGTTCACGTTCTATCACTTTAGATAATTGATATTTAGTTAGTTTATGGTCCATAAAGTTTAGAAAAATATATTAGGTAAATATATATTCGGAGTTTTTAATTACATTTTGCGTTTATGTGTGGTTTTGTGTGCGTCCACGAGTAGTTTGTAATTTTTACAAATTCGTGGCGAGTGCCAACCCTAAAACCAACTAACTCAATCTGCGTACCTGAATCGTGCAACTCTAGCCTGTGTATGCATTTCTCAGCGACGTATCGCGTTGAATGGTTATGTTATTATTTTGTCGCGTGGAACGCTTCGCAGAAGCAATCTAGATTCTATAATAGATTGTACATTGATTGCACAGAAATTAACGAAAATAAGTTCTCGAAATTGTCTTTCCCAAAATTTTAAGTTTAATCGTATTGTGCTTAAAATACTTTGTTAAATCAATTTTTATCGAATGAAACGGATTCTGGTATTAAAACCTGTATCTGTAACGGCCACTGTAACGGGTTCTAGAATAGAAACGCAGCAGAGGTTCTTTGCGTTTATTTGCCGAGTATTGTCTCACTTCCCATGCACACTTCCCTTGCACGAGTATGACCGACCAACAACACGACACTGGCCTGAACACTGAGGGCTGCAGTCTCCCACGCTGTTCCCTCCGGTAGTGTGCAGGGCAGGCTGCGCGTAGCGGGCAGATCCTCGCTGACGTTGCCTTCAGCTGGCAGGCGCCGGCGGTGTGTGTGCGATGAGCAGGGCAGGGCCAGACTCGTCGGCAGAGGTGTCGTCGAGGACGGTGCTTGGAAGTGTAGATAGCTAGGGTCGCGTAGCCCGGAGCTTCAAGGTAGACCTGGAACCTCACCTCTCTGTCGGCCCCTATACCGGGCCCTCCATCAGAGTTGGAGTCGCTACGTGACCATATATGATCAGGCTTCGCGAGCGCGGACGATGACCTTCTCTGATTGGCCGAGCGTATGGACGGTATTATGACGCAGACGCGGTAGGTACCGGACATACGTTAAAATAAATAAGAATAAATCCCATTAATCGATATAATAAAGATTGAAACAACGGTCAAAAAGAACATTCGGACTCGGAAAACCTTAGTTGAATTATCTAGGAATCGAATTTGCAGCACATGCCGCACAAACGCCGTGACTACTCCATCTGTGCAGTTAAACACTTTTCATCATCTTATCGCATCTCATCTAAATACACTCTTGACAGAGTGTTCGTGGTTGCTCTGATGGCGTACAGGGAATATTTGTACTGGCTAGGCATTCCTCGGCCTGCCTGTCTTAAACCGTTCTGGCAATATCCCAATTCGACGGACTCGTTACGCTAAGATCACTCAATTACTATTAAATTAAGTCATGGGACATAAAAAGGTTTGTATCCCATGTAATATACCACTATCTTTGGGTCAGAAATGGGCTATGCATAAAATAATAATATTTCCAGATCAACGAATGTCATTGCCTAAATGAAAACGATACGAAACTTAGAAGAGTTTTCATAAAACTCAAACATATAAAGTATTAGTCTCTACTTAAATAAAAATCCAATTTCCTACCGTATTTGGTTGTGAAAATGTGTGCGAAAATCTCAGGAATTTGTTGAGACCACATGGGAAGCAATATACAGAATACCAACATAATATATTCTGCTTAAATATTAGCATATTTCCAAGAGTAAATTGCGTACATCATTTAAATTCCCAGTAAGCAAGCTGGTAACCCGTCATCTTCTTTTCCATAGTTTCCTGCATTTTTAAAGGCTTCAATAGAATGCCTTTATGACTCCTCGTTATTATATCCATCGCACACGCATTTAGGCTTCTCGTGGTTATTTGTTACAAAGGGACTACAACTTATCACACCAGCGGCAGCGGCTTAATGACTGGCCGTATATTGTCAATTTTATATATAAAAACTCATTCGTTACTGACTGACTGCCAGACAAGCAACAGCAGAAACTACTGAGCGCAGGAAATTGGGTATGTATGTATGTTCGTTGGGGAGCGTAGAGGTGCACTAAGAGGGGATTTCCAGAAATTCCCACAAGATCGAGAAAAACGGTTAAGTTAATCCGCTTGCTGTCCGGCGCGAGACATAATAGAAAATCAATTGTTATGAATCACATATGATACAGGGAGCAGTGAAACTTTTGAGAAGAAATTTGTGGATAAAATCTACTAATCTACTACCTTAACAAAGCTGTACTTCTGGCTTCGCTTTGTAGTATCCCGGAAGCATCTCCGTCACTTCGCGCCAGCTTCCGATTATAAGCTTCGGCGCCCGCATTTTCGATTTTTCATGTTTTAAACGATGCCAAATTGGTCTAGCGACTTAGCGGACGGGTTTAGGCACAATTTGGTAGTAGCTTCGATTTATATATAGCGGTATTTAGCATTGTTATGAGTGGAGTATATTTATATATACGGGAATTAACGCGAACATGCATTAGGTATTTACAAACCTTATTTTGCTTGACGTTTCGAGACGGTTGCACATCCCGTGGTCTCTCGTGGGAACGTGGTAAGCTCTTACATAGCATTGCAAACGAAGCGGACTATCGCTGAACGTATAAAGGATTACATCGCAGCTGTAAAGAACCGTCAAACGAACAAATCGGCGATTGCGGAACATTTACTTCAATCGGGCACCAATCACTGGATTGAATTTCATCGTCCCCAAGTCCTCTCCACGGAACACCACTTTTACCCAAGAGTTGTGCGTGAAGCGATCCATATCAGAAACCATAAAAGTTTCAATCGGGAAGAGGGCTTGAAATTGTCATCGGCGTGGAATCCGGTGATTCGGCTAATAACACCCCACTTTAATGCGCAGTCGGCGAATGTTCAATAATATACTGATACGGTTAGTGTGTTTTGCGCCGGTACTTCGAATATCAACGACCCGGGGGTAGAAATAGAATCTTCTACCTCGCACTCGGAGACTTGACATCGGTACACCAGTCAGCTTGCGACCACGGGACGTGCAACCGTCTCGAAACGTCAAGCAAAATAAGGTATGTAAATACCTAATGCATGTTCGCGTTAATTCCCGTATATATATTCTTAAGAATGTTCTAGATATGGTTGTTAATATGTCATGGCATGTCTGTAAGTATGTGCCTTTTTCGTAGTTTCAGTTATTTATGAAGTGTTTGACCAAATATCTTTTCCATACCGTAAGTTGTAAGTTCAGTTTTATGCCTGTATATTATAGAAATTGTTGAAAAAAAAACACATTTGCATGCAAGCCAGTACCACAAGTGCCGTCAAAACCTCCCTTCTATACTTAAATTTTATACAACACAAAATAAATGTTAATTTCGAAAAAGGCCGATTCTCTTATAGCTAAGCAAAATCATTGAACATGGTCAGTAACTACATGCTTTCAATCAATAATGCAACCTACCCTATACTTACATCGTGAATGTACCGTAAAACAAAGTAAATTTGAAGATAAACTTCTTTGGAAAATGCCATATTAACAATACAGTCTTGGGCTTAGGAGGTCGAAAAGTTAACAATTGAAACACACTGAACCCAAAAAAAAATAACATTATGAAATCAACGTTTTGTCACTTTACTGAGATATTAAAATAAAAGTGCAAATAAAAAACCAGATTAAATATAACGAAGTTCATACTATCGAAACGTAAAATTGACAATTTTATCGGCAATAACGGGCGTGCATGTAAAAAATATATAAACCTTCAAAACAACATTATCTATGTACCTAAGGGACGGCACAAATTTCATAACGAATTTATTTTTTATTAGATGTGCCTGCGGTTACACTCGCGTTATACAAGGCTACTGATCCACTCCCGTGGTTCATAGCGTGATGGTATATAGCCTATAGCCTTCCTCAATAAATGGGCTCTCTAGGACTGAAATAATTTGTCAAATCGGACCAGTAGTTCCTGAGATTAGCACGTTCCAGCAAACAAATAAACTCTTCAGCTTTATATATTGGTATTAGATACAGATAGATAAATAGGAGATAGCGACAGCCCAGTAAGACTATCATAGAGGGTGTCGGGTTCAAATCCACGACGCGCAGCACTGACTTTTCAAAGTTATACTTAATGTAGGTACTTATTTTGTTCGTTATCGCTTGTCCCATACTTCCAGACGCACATTAAGTCGTCAAAAAGATTTTTAATGTCGCTATACTACATACATGAATATACTTACACCGGCCATGGTATAGCGCTATCGGCACGGCAGACGGCAGTCACTTTGTGGAAAAGCTAACACTTTGTCAAATCTGGTTAGACCTGTAGCTACAAGATCAAAGTCTAAGATGCAACCGGGATAACGCTAAGGCTATGGTAAGATACATAAACAACAATTTGTTGTATGTATGTATACACTGCTAAGATTAGAGGCAGAAAATCAAATAATAAAAGACGCAATAGGCGGCCATATCGCTAAACGCAATTTCTTCCAGGCATGTGAGACTTTACAAATTATGCAACTAGAAACCATCGGACTAAGAGAGTGCACTTGTTTGCATCCACACTTATACACTATCGTTTTATATTAAGTGCAAGTGCAGATTCATTAGAACAGTCAACCAGTATCTACAATTACTATGTGTATCTTCTGAAATTCGGTCTAGAAGACATTGCATTATATTCCATGTCATACATTAAAGGTACCTAGTCTATGTCGGTCTCCAAGGTATAAGATCTAATTCTATGCACTTTGTCGAACTCCATTCGGCTGTTTGCAAGTAAAATCTGGACAAATACGTATACACATTTACATTTATAATATCAGCAGGGATAGAAAATACCTTTACAAAGTACAATGATTAGATAAATACTGTATTTGTAGTCACTAACATAATTTACAATCAAAACATTTTGTGGTGTGTATTCTATCGAAACTTCAACAACTTAGTCAGTGTGAACCTAGTCTCAGGCATTTGTTTTTTATTCATCATAGCCTGGTTCCTCGGGGTATAGGTAGCGCGCTCGTATGCCACCTTCCTGTTGACGAGAGTGATCATATGCAGCAGGTCTAACTCTTCGTGGTGTTTGGACACCACCTGGCAGAGGGCTTGCATCATCCAGGAGCCGTTTGCGTCACGGTAGGAGAGGTAATCTGAAAGAACGTTTACATTATGCCACAGATATTATACTATACGTAAGACGAAATAGTAAGAGATACTTAAAGTAAAGATAGACGCTAGATAAAATACACATCAGGATACTAAAGTTAACGATGGAGTTTGCACCAAGTTTCTTTCGTTGATTACAGATTCTACATAAGTAATAATTGTATCCACCCATCCTACTTTATTTATTATTGAAATCTTGATTTTTACTGAGCTTCGAACAAAAAGTGAAATATTATTATACATTTTCTAATTTAAGTGAATGTATAACTTTTAAGTGGAATAAAGATATCTCAAAACTCAATTTTTAGTAATGCAGAAGTAATTCAATACACATCATATACATGTTCTTAAGTTGTCTTATGTTCTAAAAATATTATATTTAAACTTGTATTTTCACAACCATCTCTTCGGCTGGCCTATTGTTCAATTTGTTAGTGGGCTCGCTTTCCACATAACTTACGTTCGCTTTTGGTAATCCATGGACCTTCGTTGCTGACTGCAACTCAGTCGCGTATATAAAGCTCAAAACTATTGGAATATACATGATGCTCCATAGGAACACGACGGATCGCGACATGGGTACCTGTCGTAGACAGAATCTTTCAAATACCGCTAGTTCAAATATAACCTTCCATAGTCTGCAAAGCTGCTAACCTCTTGGCAAAGCGTTTTTGTATGGATCCCTAATGGCAAGTCACGCCTGCCCTTACATGTAAATCAAAATATAAGTGAAATGTTACTAGTAAATACCTTCTACAGTAGAATATAACACGAGGAAGTCGGCGTGTGTAGGCACAGTGAGAACGCAGTCACTTTCGCTGTCCAGCTGAATGGTATTGCCGGCGTCCATATTACCTCCTCTGCATGCCTGCGGAACAGTAGTTGATCGGTACATATGCTTGTAGTAGTATGTTGTGCTGTAGGTAAGGTGCCTTTATATTAGGAAAAGTCTTGTTTAAGGCGTGACTTGAAGCTTTGATGAACCGTGCCAATTTACTTTACTTGCTAAGCCACTCAAAGTCTTACGATATAAAAATAATCTTTATTATCTTACGGCGATACTCGTAGACATCTACCGCGATGTTACCAAAACTAAAAATATACCTACTCTGATTTATTTTCTTTTTAAACACAAATTCAGCATTTTCAGTAAAAGCCTGTGCCGCAGGCTATTTTACCAACATTCAGTCAACGGACACAAAGAATAGGTACCCAGAATCGAAACAACAATTTGTGGATCACACAAAGTGTTGTCTCCTGTGGGAATCGAACCCACAACTCTCGACGCAGTTACGCTAAGACGAGGTGACCGCTTATACGACTACGCCTTCCGTCATACATCATACATAGTGCCACTTTAGCGTGATAAATGCTGAAAAATAGTTTTAATAGGCCATAAAATAACATAACTTTACGCCTTTTATCCCCGAAGGGGTAGGCAGACGTGTATTACACACCCACATTTTGCCAGTTATGTTTAGGTCCTAATGTAATAGGGGGCGAGCCTATTCCCATCTACTGGGCACATTAAGCGAGCGATAATTGGAATAGTACCTGAATAAAGAACAGCTTAGGTTTAGCAACAAGGCTCTGTTGCTTCTCAAATATGGTGATGATATCGCTGAGGAGATAAGGTCTGTCGGCCGCATGTAATTCGCCTCCCTTATCTCCGTGAGTGAGGACTGTGACGCAGACACAGGAGGTCTTGCTGTGGTCTCTTGTTGCAACTGTAAAAAAATATATTTACCACTTATTTTCTTATAAAAGAAATATATACTATTAGCTAAACCGAAGAAATTAATGAGAACCAAATGTTTTTATACGACTAGTCCACCAATTATGGACGGATTATGAGGATATTATTTGATACCAACATTTCTCACCTACTTATTTCAGGCGTAGACCTAACAGTTAGACTGCATTTTCAAAGTTTGTTGAAGAATATGAAAACAAAAAAGAACACTTTTCCAAATATCAGCTGAACTACTGAAAATTCTCTTTGTATAATCTGTATGTACTACACAATTTAATTATTACCTTCAGTCAAGTTTTTAATTATGTCTGAATATTCCAGGTCTGTAAATACGGTGATTTTGAAATCGAACCCCCCAAACAAGGACTTGAGGCTTTTGATGTCTTTCTCTGTGCCATTGCGTGTTGTTGGCTGCTGGTATCTGTAAGGTGAAAATATAAAGCTGTAACACACTCTCGAATTTGGTTCGAACAGATCACGAATTTGGTTCGCATCCAAAGCAAATCTGATCGTCTGTAGATTAGTCCTGCGAACATAATTATTATTAATTGAATCCCCCTCGGTCCGCTAGTTAGCACATTGGATATGGTTTGCCCCGTACCGTATCTGGACGTGTGGACGGTTGGACTGAACAAGCTACGACTAGTGAGACTAGTCGTGTTCGGAACGCCAATAAGGACGTCTGCGCGTGCGCTCATTTTACATTATGGAGGAAATCGTTACCGAAAGCGATGTATTATTTGATGTTCTTTAATTATTCAAAGATTTCGCAGATATATTTTAAAATCATCTTTATCTAAAATTAATTTTATGTAACTAATTTTGTCACGTTCTCTTAAATACTGTTTCGCTTATTCTCTT
The DNA here is from genome assembly GCA_944739405.2 of Euclidia mi. Lineage (NCBI taxonomy): Eukaryota > Metazoa > Arthropoda > Insecta > Lepidoptera > Erebidae > Euclidia > Euclidia mi. Next base: position 57,776,953 of record OX123196.2, on the reverse strand, counting down.
TTTTTCCGCTTTAATATGTGGTGGCTGTAGCATTGCTGCTAGTGTTGCCGCTACCACCATAATTTTCGTGACCAACAACATGATAACAACCGTATGCACTTGAAGGCGTACGTGAAGCAACTGTCCGATTCGGTCGCCTGTAGCGAGAATGGATTTAGTAGGCGGATTTGGTACGTCGGACCGAATTCGAGCGTGTGTTGACTTTAAGCATGCATGTAGCTGTATATAATAGCAATAAAGGTTTCTTTCTTTCAATCATTTCAAGATAAAGGTCTAAAACGAGAAATATATATGTAGTTATTTAACACTCATGTTTGACCAAAAATACAAAGAACAATGGCAGAATTTAGTCTGGGTTTGTTGTGGCGAACATAAACTTTATATGAACAAAACAAATTGTTTTTTTTTTTTACGATTTTTCATATTTTCACTTTGTCTCGTTAAAGCGGGAGTATTTTATGATGATAAAAAGCATTCCAATTGATTACGAATCCTTTATTATTTGATTGTTTTTATAGACAATGGTGTGACAGGAATAGACGTGAGTGCTATATATCCGTATCGATTATTAAATAAGTAATCGATACGATCGACCTTTATAGAGTTGGTTTGGTTTAAAATGCAGTTATTTAATATTTGATCAACATAATATCAATAAGCTAATATTTTTGAAGCAAAACAACGTTTAAATCAAATAAAAAAGTCACAGCATCGTTTTAATATTGTATCGATTTCACATAAAATCGATTTAAAATGTGCAGCTCTGCTTTTGTCTTTGGCTGTGACAGTTAGATGCTACAAAATACATCTGCGTTTTGATGTCAATCTGACATCATCATCATCCTCTTAGCGTTATCCCAGTTTTCAATCTGGGGTCCGCTTCCTAGTCTTACCGGATTTGGCTGAATATTAGCTTTTCTACAGAGCGACTGCCTGCCTGACCTCTGCAACCCGAAGGGATAGCGATGGTTTAGACTAGTGTCAGTTTATTTAGAAGGTACTGACGCCCTGTAACGACTGTCAAAGATCTTCATGACAACCGGGACCGACGGCTTAACGTGCTCTCCGAGGCACGGGACAAGTGATAATTAACAATTCAATACGCACATAACTCCGAAAAGTCATTGGTGCGCGCCGTGGATTCGAACCCGATACCCTCTGCATGGCAGTCTGCTGGTATCTCCACTAGGCTATCGCTGCCTTGATGTCAATCTGACATAATTATGTCATTTGATCATTCAAACGTACCTACCTACATTGTTTAACTTTCATACTATAACTTTCCTGTTACCTACATTGTTCATTCTTAACTAAAAATTCAAACACCGATATCTTCTTTTTCTGCCTTTCCTGGGTGAAAATAGAATCATTTATAGACTCTGTTACCTGCGCCAATATTTTTTATATATATTTTATTACTGTACGCTTCAATTTAATTTCAGACATTTGGATGTATGGAGATCTGCCATTGTCCTTTACTAAAACTACATATATAATAACATATAAAATAAATGAGGGATTTCTGATATGATGGCCACTAGGCGGCAGCACTGAGACGTCAGGTCCAGTAAACTGTCAAAAGTTTCAAAGCGCCTATAACTTTGCACATATGTGTTTGCTTGTTTTATGAGGTTTCATGTGTGTGTCGCTTACGTGTGTGCGTATTTCACGCGTCTGTACACGCATGTGAACGCCGTCTAGTGGCAAAAACTTTCAAACTATCATTGTAGTAAGTCACTTACACACTCGTAACTGACAATCAGCTATGAGCCGATTGGCGATGCTAAGATTCTAACTAGCGACTCTAGCGGCGAATTTGGAAGTTATCCGGGTACGGCACTTTTAACAGCTTGATACAATTACCACTATAACTTCGAAGTAAAGTTGTACTGAAGGCTGTCAAACGTGTCGTACCCGGACAAGCTCGAAATTCACCGCTAGAGGCGCGCAGATAATCTTTGCATCGCCAATTGCCTTCTGCGGATTATTAATAGACAATATTAATACTTTTTCACTAATTCACACCACGAATTTATTTTGCCAATTTAGAAATATTTATTTTCGGGCGCTTGTTTATGTATCAATCGAAATGCGGTATTTTGTTTATCAGTATATATCTCACTGGGATACAGGCTTATCTTAAACTGATTACTAGATTTTGTTTATTTCGGTAGATACAATGATATTTGATATCTGTGCGTAACTTCTGACCTTAAATGTGAAATCTTGTAATTGGTTTTCATCTTTATACCCTTTTGTATTTTTGTATTAGCTGTAGGTAAGGTTCCTTAAAATATAAAATTAATAAAAATAATAGTGCAAAGTGTATATTATATTGTTACTTGGAGCTAAAAATCACCGCTACGGTAGGGCTCCTCCAATAAGGAGAACTAGACTAAAGGGGTAGACTTGGTTTCCTCGCCGCTACAGTAATGCGAAACCCACGGTGGTTCGGTAATATAATACAGCGAAATTATACACTTATTTGCAAACCAAGAACTAAATATATTACATAACTCAGTACCAGATTCTACATCTGAGAACTTCTGGGACAAATACCTAAAAAAGCTGTTTGGAAAAGGCTGTCATTCGTTACAATACAACATTTGTTCCAACTAGTTTTAGAGACAGATGCTTTTTTTTTGTCGGATTGGAAAATCCTCATGGAGTCCCTCCGCCCTGGGGAGGAAGGGCGAAGGGGACTGTCAGACTCTTACTGACTAAAAGCCAACACGTGTTCCTCATGTACCCGTGTGTCGGAGGGTTGGGTATCGCCGAAGCATTCCTCGCTACCCCTCGACGGGTATTGGCCCGCCCGATGGTCAGGCGGGCCACGAACAAAACCCCCTTGGCGGCGGATGAAGGTGTTGGGCTCCGCCGCCAAAACACCCAGCGAACGCAGAGGATAGGGAGGACGGCAACGCAACACCGCATCTCCTCTTCCTCTGCGGCCCCACCGCGACGCAACGATGGTGCGCCCCCATTTAGTCGCGGGAGATAAGGCGCGCGGCAATACAACACCGACACGCCTCTCCTCCCGCAACCGCGCCCGACTGCGAGGGACAGAAGAACTTTACTGTCCCTCACTCGCACCCGCATCATTGGACGCATCCTGCGCAGGCCTCCGTCAAGCCCACGGGGAGCGTCCACTCCTGGGAACTCGCTTAGCTTCACCGTGGGTAACCTAACCACGGTTACTGAGCCCCCCTACCACGACAAGGTGGAGATCCAACGGGGGGGTTTAGAGACAGATGCTGCACGAATATTTTGCAATAAATTAGTCTTTGTATCAACACTTTTACACAACTTAGGCTTAGGAACTAACTTTCAAACTTAGATGAATGAGCTTTCAAACTACATTAATTTATTTCTATCTTTGTAATAAGCTAATAAACTTTACGCAAATATTGACGGCGTTTTATGGTTTTACAGTTATTACGTTTAAAGCGAAGTTTTGTTATTATGCGATGACTTAGTACTTCGTCGGTAAAAGTTGCAAGTAATAAGATACTCACTTGAAATATTGGGTTTTTTGAAACTTATGTTGGTTTAGGATGATAAGGTATTTATCTCCGCTCATGTCATAATATAAAGCGTCTCGGTCGAATTTCGGACCTTCCTTGTCTGGTATGATGGCTGCTTTATTACTGAAAATGTAATAGGTATTTCTATAATTTTTTGTAATAATTCGAATACTACGAGATTTCATTGCAATAATTATGTTGGCGGGCGACTCCTGATTTTTTAAGTTACCTTGTATTGGACGGTCTGAAGTTAAATCCTCTAACATCTGGCGAAGTTTCATCTGTATTTTCTTGATCTACATCCATTGTTATAACTTCACTGTTCACACTGTGCACCTAAGAAACCGTTATAGTACTAATAGAAACACGAGCAGTTTTTGTCAAAATAATAAATAAATATGAAAGACGTTTGTGTTGCTAAAGAATCAATATGAAATAAGTGTAACGTACTGATAGTATTGATAACGGTTGATAAGCTATCGAGCCATATCTCTGCAGGGTGTGACCAATTATGGATATGAGCCCTGCAAGATTATAAATCAAAATATTTTGCATATTTTTAAATTTTAGGTAAGTATACTTACATTCTTCCGTGTTGCATTAGTTTTAACGAAAGCTGTAATTCAGAGTATTGTGATAAAAAAAGGACTATTGCGTCGGGGCATCGCTGCATCAGGGCTCGTTTCGCCGATGAAAAATTGCCTTTGTCACTCTCCATCCAGCCTACCGTTTCCACACACAAAAAGCATACCTACTATAAAAATGCTTCATTGCGAAACGAGAAAAGGACAAACAAACAAGCACAAGTTCACATTTATAATACTTTTACGGATAATAACTCTATTAATAGTTAATACCCGTTACATAAATATTTTTTTTATAGTCCTGTATCCCCAAAGGGGTAGGCACAGGTGTTATATTACACCCACATTTCGCCATGATTTTTTTAGGTCCCACGTAATGGGGGCGAGTCTATTGCCATAACAGGCACAATACCAGACTCCGTGCTGCTACTGAGAATTTCCTAACGGAAAAACCCAATAACACTTTGCCCGACCCTGGAATCGAACCCAAGACCTGCCAATCCCACGCGCACATTTATGCCGCGAGACCAACGAGGCAGTCACATAAATATTATATATACATAGGTATAATACCACGCAATCAATCAATGCATACCTCAACTGTCAAAAACACTTTTCTAACCCGTAACCGTTATAGTACCGGTATATAACCCGGGTATAATTACCACACGGTCTTGTATCCGGGCGGTATCCCGGCTCATTTGCCCGGTGATCCTGATATCCGATCGCCGTTGCCGACTGCTCCATCGAACCCGCGATATATCTACATATACTGTAAAGCCCGGTAAATTGCTCGAGAATACTTCTTAACCGACCAGGTAGTTTATTATTTTACCTTTCGAAATGGCAAACATATTTTTACCATTTTTGACAACCCAATAGTAAAGCGGGTGTGTAAATGACTGCTAAAGCGAACGTCGCGGGTTCGATTCCCGCTATTTGTGTGCGTGAACATAGATGTTTGTCTTGGTCTGAGTGTTTCTATATATTTTGTGTGTCTATTCATAAAAACAGTGTGTGTACATACATACATACATAGACTCACGCCTGTTTTCCGGAGGAGTAGGCAGAGACTACGGAACGTCATTTGCAACGATCCTGACATATCTCTCTTGCTTCATTCACTCCCATCAGATTGCTCATGCATGCTCTTCTGTTCAGGGTACTTCTCACTTGTCCTGTTTTTAGGATGTCTCCAATCTGGTCAGAGAACGTCCGCCTAGGTCTTCCCCTTCGTCCTGTCCCTTCCACACTCGCCTTATATATCTGCTTGGTCAGTCTTTCGTCATCCATCCTCGCCACGTGCCCAAACCATCTTAGCATACCTTTCTCGATGCTTGTCACTATATCTTCTTTTACCCCACAACACTCTCTTATCACACAATTCTTTACTCTGTCAGTCAGTGAGACACCACACATACTTCTCAGTGCTCTCATTTCTACAGCATTTATTCTACTTTCATGACTCTTCTGCCATACCCAACTATCACTACCATACATAAGAGCAGGTACTAACACCCCTCTATGCACAGCCAAACGTGCCTTTTTGGACACGTTTTGGCTATTCATAAACGCCTTCAGAGCTCCATTTACTCTATTACCTGCATTAACTCTTCTTTCAATATCTTCTACATTCTTACCATCTCTTGTAAACAGCGTACCTAAATATACAAACTCATTCACTTGCTCCACTCGCTGTCCATCGATCATAACATTACAAGCCGTAACGCATTCCTCCTTTTCAAAAACCACTTGTTTATCCATTATCGAATACCTACTCATAGTACAAGTATAGTGGTTTCTGTATATGGAAGAATATTTAAAAATAATTTCTTGCTTGACAGGAAGAAGTTATTTTACTATGGATACTTCCAAAAAACCTGGCGACCTGTTGTTCACCAACTCTTCTCAAGAGGAGTCCTTGTCCTGCCAACGTATGAGATAATTTCATTCAAATCATTTGCATACTATTCTGCATTGCGGGCATGGGTCTGCAATGTGTAAAAAAATCCGCTAAGAGTTGTACGAATCTCAAAAGCCGTGCACCCGTGAAATCATGTCTCATCAGATAAGGAGTTCAAGAAAAGTAATATTTTACAAAGTTACATAATAAAAATAAAAACCGACGATCCAAATCTTCTTATGCTCTTAATTGCCAACACAATTATGGCAAGAAACAAGTATCTAAAAATAAATAGGCAATATTGACCCACCACGTAAAGAAAGATACGTATGTATATTTTCATTTGCTACGTAGCCAAAACATTAGTAGTACGTGAAAAATATAAACAACAAAATATTAGTAGTACGTGATTCATACCATCCTGCAGTTGCCACAAAGTATGTTTACTAGCAGAACTATAAGTTAGATGCATTAAGCTTGCGTTGACGCAGCTATATGTTGGCGCAGTTGCTAGCAATGAATTAATAAGCGGCCACGATTGCTACCAGCGCGTAAATTTGGCTGGACTAAAAATGGACGCAGCTTACACCGTAATGCAATGCTTGCAGGAACTGCTCTGCCAATGTTCGCAGACAAAATGACAGGTTAAAACCCACAGCGTGCATCGCTAACTTTTCGTAGTCATGTCTCTTTTAAATTGTTAATTATGGACTATCGTGCGTTCTGACGCTCGGTAAGCTATCGGTCCCAGCTGTCATAAAAATGTATATATATGTCATAGTTTGTAAAATGATCATCATCCTCTTAGCGCATCCAAGTTTCAATCTGGGGTCCGCTTACTAGTCTAACCGGATTTGGCTGAATATTGAATATTAGCTTTTCCACGGAGCGACTGCCTGTCTGACCTCCGCAACCCGAAGGGATAGCGATATTCCATGGTTTAGACTAGTGTCAGTTTATTTTGAAGGTACTGACGCCCTGTAACGATTGTCAAAGATCTTCATGACAACCGGGACCGACGGCTTAACGTGCTCTCCGAGGCACGGGACAAGCGATAATTAAATATTAAATACGCACATAATTCCGAAAAGTAATTGGTACGCGCCGTGGATTCGAACCCGTTACCCTCTGCATGGCAGTCTGTTGATATCTCCACTAGGCTAACACTGCCTAGTTTGTAAAATGATACCGGTCTAAATCGTGGAATATCGTTTTCCCTTTTTGTTGCCAAAGTCAGACGACAGTCGCTCTGTGGAAAAGCTGATATTCTGATCAGTTACACTAGTAAGCGGATCTCGGACTCCAAGACGTAAATTTTGGATGTAACCGGGCTTACGACGTGATGATGATAACGATGACATACCTTACAAGCGAATACTTTATTTTAATTACACTTACGAGAATGTTATCCAAAATTTCATGAATAGTTAGTCAAAACATGGTTTTCAAGCTTCAGCAAAATCACAATCTTTAACTTAAGACGGCAGATTAATCTTGAGTGCAGCAAGCTTGCATTTGCATACCAATGTTTGAGCTTGTTAAGTAAGGAAACTTAGATTTAATTACTTAAACTATGTGTGTACCTACTTGAAAGCTAATCTTTGCAGAACTTAAACTGTTACAGTGTTTTAAGAGATATAATGTAAAAATAAATTGATATTCCTTTAGTTTCGCTAACTAGGCCAAATATTATATTTAACATTAGATTTTATAGAAATCGGCAAATACGTAAAAGTCTCGTTTGTAAAATAGCTTTATTTCGTTTAATCCCAAATATGATATATTATTATAACTGGCTTAGTGGGAACGGCGCTGTTTCCCTGTCTGGTTTTTCCGGGCGTCTTATATATTAATTTACGCGTAGTGCTTTAAGCGGCCGCCTCGTCGATTGACATTGCGCCGAGTGTTGTGGGTTCGATTCCCACACGAGACAACACTTTGTGTGATCCATAAATTGTTGTTTCGAGTCTGGGTGTTAATTGTCCTCCCGTTAGATGTTTGTTTGTAAAGTCCCCCGCGACACAGGATTTAGTCCTAATTCGGGAGTTGACTTATTAAAAAAAAAAAACTATACTGAATCGCCTAAAGAGATCGCCCGAAGACCCTTGGTATTTTTTGGTTTTTTTTTACTGTGGGCACCCTTCTGCGAAGGGTAAACTGAAAAAAAATTACGAGTAGGTACACAGCACTAGGTGGTAACTTCTTGAAGTTTTTAAATGTCAATAGACCATTGAAACTTGAATCTCAAAGCTTTATTTTATAAATAGGTTTTATTCATACTTTGGAGTATGTTTAGGATATTAAAGTAATATGGTAGGTTCTTGTTTATTATATCTATGGTAGGTACTTTCTTCAGAGAGGTTGGACTACGTTTAGACTAGAGAGAACATGCTCGCTATATTTCCTAATACCGAACGTGCAACATGTAATGTCAGTTGGTCTTAGTTGGTTAATCATAACGTCAAATTACGCGTCTCATTTAAAGAGGCATAGACTCCTTACAGACTCATCATATCTTTGACTGCATTCTCTAAATAGCCGTGCTGTTAAATCCCATCAGTAAGGAGTGATGGGATTTGACAGTGAAAGGAGATATCGATGTTTTTTGAATGAGGGATAAATACGGAAACAAACTATCGGACATGAATGTAAAACTGAATCAAACCCGCAAACTTCGGCGTGGCAGTCAGTTACACTCACACCAACTGGGTTGTCAAAGTATAGCACTTCAGCAGTTCACTGCTGTACTAATAGGTACATAAAGGCGAATCATTTGTGCTGGCGGATCACAAATCGGATTACCTACCACTCTAAAATAATCGAGCAGTGTCCAACGTAAGCGATAGCAAGCAACGTGATATGATGCGACGCAAACAAATTGCCAAAGCCTGCCGCATTAGCCAATCTGGTATAATTCGTACAATACATAATCTAAGTGACAGTTTCTTAGTACTGTCTGTCTGGCAAGTCTTTGCAAAGCACTATCAGGCGTCGACGGCAAAAACTACAATTTCAATATTTTAATTGTTTACTTCTACGGCTTAAATATATCGACACATACTAAAGTTAGAGATTTGACCAAAAATATTCATCGATAAATCATCACTGTTACGAACAACACTCGGTTTCCTAACTCTATGTCTTTGTCTACTGTCTGGCTACCACAAGACTGCTATAAGATCGTGCTGATAAACCTATCGATAGCTCTTTCTATCATACTGCATGTGCCATAAGAAAGAAGATATCAATCATAGCAACCGATGTTGTTATTTTAGTGTTACTTCTATGACTTAATAAGGTTATATTTCTTTGACTTTCTTTCAGGATTTCAGCGCCAGTACGCGTTTAATAATAGGCCCGGTCGACGACTAAAAACGTGTTCCTTTGTTAATAATGCTCCTGTACACGTATAGCTTTGAATATGTGCGTACTTTTCTGAAATCAGCAACCAAATTCTGTTTTTTTGTATAGACTCACGCCTGTATACCCGAAGGGATAGGCACTAGTAGGCAGAGGCGTAATATTACACCCACATTTCGCCATGATTTTTAGGTCTCACGGCTAATAGGATTTAGAATTTGGAAACCCAGTAAGACTTTTGCCCGACCCGGCAATCGAACCCGGAACCTCCGATCAGCAGTCGCATACGACATCCACTGGACCACGGAGACAGTTCAACGCAGAGTCTGTAACAATGTAAAATGCAGCCACAAATGTCATGGTAGCCCCAAATGTCATGTGTAAGTGACAGCCGAGTACTGACTATGCGGAGACAAAAAGAAATCTGCGCCGCGATGCCGCCTACCCGCATAGTGAAATATTGATGCAGCTCAGATAAGCTAGCTAATTAACAGGCCACACTTTTAGTCTTGTACAAGTGACCAGCATAACTTGACCTCCACCTTTGTCTAAGCTGATCTAATATGTACGCTGTGGTTTTAATAAGTTTAGTTGAAATATTATGATTGCACGTTTTAATCTGAATACGTGTTTGGCTAAAGCTTGCTGTATTTTTGTGTGGTTGGCTGTGTACCAAGTGAATACACGCTATTTGTTGGCTTAATATACGCTTGTAAAACCCGAAACGGATAAATATGGGTATTTTATATTCGTATTTTGTATTATTTTTGGATAATTATTTCAGATGACTCAGAGCAATATGCTACCTGGTGGTGAGAGATTACCGCCACCCATGGACACCTGCAATACCAGAAAAGTGCCAAGTGGTTTGCTGGTTTGAACGGGAAAAAAATAAGTGGAAGGAGGGAATTTCTTGGGAAAGAAGGAAATTTTCTGTAGAATTATACATCAGGGGGCCAGTTCTCCTAGATAAATATAGTTTCGATATCATGTCAGTGTCATACTTACGTCACAAAAAGCGTATTCTTCTAAATTATCTGATAATTGAACGAAGTTGTAACAAGATCGCAAATTGAAACAAGTGTCAAAATATGTGTCAATGACAAACTGTTTATTTCAAATTATACGATAATGACATTAGGTTATCAGAATGCCGCTTCCTAGTCGATTAAAAATATAATATCACTGTCATATAAAAATAGGAGAATTGGCCCCTGGTCTACTCGTACCTAATTACATCTCAACTCGTGTTCCCGAAATTCTATCTAGCTTTTCAAAACTACCCAGCCGTAACATCAAGTCTATAAATAGCTCTAGAGAGGACATCTCAAGATCACTATCAGTAGGTACGGCTACTGTTCGTGACATATTACAAATTATTCGACCGCTGTCTTGCGACTAATTACTTTCTACAGAGTCACTTTATCTGCCTTTATCTGCCGGACGAGGCAAAAACTATAACTATTAATTCATACGTCGTTTGGTGACTTATTGCGTACTTGTACGTACGTACTAGTTGAGACCGCAGTGTTTTTGGATAGAAGGTACAATGCAGGTAGAAGAGCCTTGCTGATGTCAGCATGAATGGGCCTGCTCAACCAGGGAAGTATTACCCTTTCACAGAAAATCGACGTAAAGTAACAGTACCTAAACTGTTGCGTTTCGTTCGGTGAGTGAGAGTGCCGGAGGCCCATCCCCTATTCCTTCTCCCTCATCCTCATCCCACTCCTCATCCCATCCCATGACCCAACCCCAAAGGGCGGCAACGCACTTGTGACTCCTGTGGTGTTGCTTGTGTCCATGGGCGGCGGTAATTGCTTACCATCAGGCGATCCGTCTGCTCGTTTGCCGCCTATTACTGTAAAAAAAATGCGATGACTACGGGTGCGAGTAGTTGTGGGGTCGAATCCTGGTAGAGACACACATATTATAATCATACCCTTCTGTGGTACACTCGCGTCACCCCACCACTAAGAGAATTGGAGGTCACCACGGTGGTTTTAATTCTTTGACAATGACGTCACGTCACACAAACACTTTCCAACAAAGTCAATACTCAATTTAGAATGGGTGGAGGGAGACCCGCCAAAAGTGTTTTTCTTTTAACGGCTCGCGCTCTGGATGTAGATCCTGTATCGTGGAGGTAGGGATCATGATTTCTCGAGCTTTCGAGAAATTTACATTTACGTACGTTTTTGAATATTTTTATGGTTCCAATAATGTGATTAATCGACATTTTAAGTAATTTTCCTCTCAAATAAAATAAAACCTCTATTGCAAGTTTTCAACAAAATTAGTTAATTTTGTTCCTAAAAAAAACAAAAAGAGATGAAAGAAATGAACTATTCTGCCTGACTTATAATAGACTTGTGTCCTAAAATGTAATAGCTTATTATTTTCAGAGTGACTAATAACTTAAAAGATGACTAAATGTTTGCAACTAATAAAATAAGTTGCTAGCGATGAAATATTTTCGCGCCTATTATATTAAATAAGATTCAAAACCAAGGGTGTTATAAAAACTTAAAACTAGCACCTGCGTTTAGGTAGCAAATAAACTATACAAGTCAATTGAAATAATAGCCGAGGAGCTATAAATAATGTCTTGGTGACTAATAATGTTAGTAGGTAGGTTATGTTAGGTTTTCTTGTGACCCTGTACCCAAAAATAGGAGCCTCCGTCAACTTGGCTTAAAAGACTGAAGCGTCTTATGTACTTATACGAAACACTTCATTTAAGACAAAATCATTTGGCAATTATTGAAATTCGTATTATTTATGAATGTCCATTTTCTATTTTTTATTCATCAAGTTTCCGCTTAGATACTAATTCAGTGCCCAAAAAAAAAGCTGCTAGTTTAAATTAAAACGAAGCTTATTACTGACTTATTAATATGGTACATTTTACTTATTACGATACTCCTTATTAGCTGCCAACCCATTATAATATATGGTACCCATTATTTTTGAAACTTGTATTCGCTTTACTTAGTCGCCGTAATAAATACATGTCAAATGTAATTAGCGATTGATTCGTTGCTTTAATATAAGTTAGACTGAAATACCTGATTTTTTCTTCAAAAATCGATCAGCAACATTATTAATTACGACTTTTAAAAACCTTTTTGAGTTTGACACGAAAACGCTGTAAACCATCATGGCGGTTGAGTGATATCACAAAGTCCAAAACAAAACAAACCGTGAAAGAAGTCTGGTCTGATGTACCTACCCACTTTTATTTTGTTATATTCCATTTGACAGGTAGAAAGTTTGACGTTTAAGTTGTATTTACTACTAAAACATCAACAACATGAATGGCGGACGTGCTGTTTGACGTAATGCTCTCTGATTGGTATTCACTGTCTCAGGAATAAATACATTATTTTTAGTTTTAGAATCCTAAAAATAACATTAATCTAACCTTTTTATAATAAATAATAAACTTTATTGACATCTTAAAATCATATTGAATCTATAGATACCTACTACAATCAAACCGATTTATTCTTAGTGGACACAAGCCTATTACAATCACAGTACCATTTTGACGGGTTAAATAGAAAAAAATCTACTTAAAATTCATCAACAACAAAATTAGCTTCTAATAAAAAAGTCTATGCATGAAACATGAATTTAGAAAAAGTAAAGCATCCATAGCTTTATCAGAGAGCCGCTTCTTTATTTTATTTACTACGTTGTTGTTGCCGCTGTGTTTTGGACCGTGCTGCCCCGCCGCCGCTCAACAAATGGCAAAAGGAAATAGTATTATTTTATAATTTCATAGACTCAAATATGATTTCTCAAGTTCTTAACTTTTCTCGAGCCTAATATCTCGGTAACAAAGCCCAACAATTGTGAATTAACCCTACGCGAAGGCTTGATGGATTCTTGTTGTTTACATGCAAAAACTACTGAACGCGCTTAGATGAAACTTTGAGGCAATATACCTCATAAATCAGAATAACACGTAGACTTGATTTTATCATAATCAACCCCAAGCAGGCGAAGCCGAGGCAAGAATCTAGTTAATATACAGTACCTTGTATAAATAGACTATGTGACGAATCATACTTTCTCATACAACAAACTAGTATGAAAAGGCGAGTTCCACGGTAGCGTCAGCAAACGCAACTGAAGTGGAAATCTAGGCACGAAGTTGTGGGAAACGCGATAAGCACAAAGTTTACGTATAACACACAAGTATGTTCTGTCTCACAGAGTATAGAGGGGATGAAACGATGGATATGGCAATAAATATTCCGTCAAAATACACTTTATAACGTAAGCACTAAAGCGATATATTTGCGCATAATAATAATTTTTATTGTAACATTACTTATCACTGCGATACCATGACCACGGTACGTTACTTTTCTATTTGAATGATGAATGCTCTCGACACCTAAAAACGAAACTGGTCGATGACTCGTGTTTCTAGAATTCTAATATAAGTATATATATATACTTATCTGACACAAAATATTAGAACATCTATTCAAGATGGTAATGAAACGAAGGGCTTTAAAAAGACAAGTATCTAGAAAGTATCTTACGTAAAATATATTATTAATTGTAACTTCTCTTCTTCTAATCTTATCACGTATTGTATTGTTAGGTGATATAATTGTGATGATTCGTTTTAAAGTGATACAAATTGCGAAGAAATAAAATAAAACTATCACAAAAATAAAGGTACAGTAATGCCAAGCAGTTACTTCCTCGGCTCAGGCAGACTACAGATCAAAGAAGCTTGCAAATCCGATTTTAAAAATTGCTATGCTAGGGGCTCACCAGAGCGAGAAAATGCTACACGCTTGATAGCTGTTCATCACATCCATTCATTTTCTATTATTTGCTTTACCTAGCCGGCTTATGAACTTTTTTGCTATTCGAACGCGCAAACGGTCGTATTTTTAAGCTGGTAGTATTTTGTTGGAATATTTTATGTTTCACACGACATGTTATGTTTGTTAAATAGCATTTAGATGACAAACAGTTTGATATGTTGTTTCTTTATGTTAATTTGGCAGCTTATATTATTGTATAACGTGTTACTTTTTAATTAAAAGTGAAGCAATATTATGGCATAATGATAACATACACGAATACTTTCACGCAGGATTCACAGAATCCCCCCCGTGGGATCTCCACCTTGTCGTAGTGGGGTGGCTCAGTAACCGTGGGTTTGAGGTACACCCACGGTGAAGCTAAGCGGGATCTCGGGAGGGGACGCTCTACGTAGGCTTGGGTGAGGCCTGCGTAGGACGCGTCCCAAGGTGCGGGTGCGGGGGACAGTTCTGTCTGTCCCTCGCAGTCGGGTGCGGTCGCAGGAGGAGAGGCGTGTCGGTGTTGCGCTGCCGCGCGCCCTATCTCCCGCGACCAAATGGGGGCGCACCATCGTTGCGTCGCGGTGGGGCCGCAGAGGAAGAGGAGATGCGGTGTTGCGTTGCCGTCCTCCCTATCCTCTGCGTTCGCTGGGTGTTTTGGCGGCAGAGCCCAACACCTTCATCCGCCGCCAAGGGGTTTTGTTTGGGGCCCGCCTGCCCATCTGGCGGGCCAATACCCGTCAGGGGGTAGCGAGGAATGCTTCGGTGATACCCGACCCCCCGACACACGGATACATTAGGAACACGGGTTGGTTTTTAGTCAGTAAATTCGCCCTTCTCCCAGGGCGGAGGGACTCCATGAGGATTTTCCAACCCGATACCTACCAAAAATTTATTTTTTTGCGACTTTATCGAAGGCGAATTAAAATGACTTATACACATAATTACGCTGTAGACCGTTTTTGTTTGGTTGAACGCGCTAATCTCAGTAATTGCTGGTTCAAGTTTAATAATTATTTTTGGACTGGGTAGCCCATTTACCAAGAGAGGCCATAGGCGAAATTTCGATTCAAATATCTATCTCTTTAACAATTCTATTGAGAAAACTTTCTAATTTTTTGAGGCTTTCGTAATATAATCAAACCAAACAAATTTCGGGGCCATAGGCGATATATCATCACGCAATGAGCCACGAAAGCGGAGCAGTAGCCATATATAACGCGAGTGTAAATAACTGCTGGCTCAGCTAGTATCCAGATTTTTTGTGCAGTTTAATTTCAGCTAAGATAAAGCTAAGCTTCAGCTGAGCCCTGTATAAAATCTGTCCCTTGCGTTAGAGTGAGAATTGTCAAAAATCCTCTTTTAGTGCTCACCTACACTCCCTTAGGAACCTGCGTTTTTCCAGCTTTTTGCATCCAACAGTTTTAGCTGACCGTCGTCTGTCAGTCTGTCGGCAACGGAACAATTTTATACATACTCCTTACTATACAATAATTATTACTAGCGCTCAATATCCCTGATATTAATATTACTCACGACATAAAATCACTCGATATAATCAAGATTATAATCTCAATAAAAAATATTTTTGTTATACATATTACCAGCGCGTACGTAATTACAGTCAAATTAAACGTGTATTAATCACAATATAATTTCCTTTATATGCGTAATATCGGAAAATTAATATTAAGTATGTGAAATTACACGCATTAAAGTGATGGAGAGTGTCGACTAGTGATGTGAGGATAAAACGTAAAAAGTATCGATTGTTCTAATCAGGACTGTCACGTCAACATGATTGGCGTTTGACAGTCTGATTGACCCGTACTAAGGTCAAATAGTTATAGAAATTGGAACTAGGTAATCAGAACGCCGTCGCCGATCATGTGGAGATAACCGATGCGCAAGGTAAAATCTTACCAATTCTCCTTGTTCCTAATTCAACCGTGACACGTCAACACGTGACAATCTAAAATGTGTTAGCTATATTTTCATTTTCATAAATGTTATATTTTATTAAAATGACGTTTAAGAATTTGAATATTTTTTATCCATAGACTCACGTCACACTCACTCATGACATACATAAATATAGACTGAACTAATAAACGGACTACCAAGACTATGGTCTCGGGTTCGAACCCCAGGTACCCGAGGCACACACCTCTGACTTTTCCAAGTTACGTTTGCATTGTTAATTATAAGCCCGCCCCCTATCACATTAGGACCGAAACATAACTGGCGAATTGTGAGTGTGTTATACACCAGCGTGAAGTTATGTGATGTCCTTATGCACTAACAATTTGCTTACTATTTTTATCCACATTTTCAAGTTCTAATTTAAAAAGTGTTCCAAATTGTATCGAGAAAGCCATATCACTAGTGGCATCCACATAAGTAGGTACTCCGTCAATGTTTTTACAACAAGGCTGGCCAGGCTTTTGTGTAAAATAATTAGGCGATAAGCAAACGACCCAATATTAAATAATTAAATAGTAATATTAAACCCAATGTTAAATAGTGTGTAAAGTATAGCTTTCATGCTAGAAATCAGTATAAAAAAATTAGTAAAGCTAAATAATAAATCACTAGTCTTGTCCCCATCACTTAAAACAATAGCCAAAGCCTAGAGAATACAGTAATATACTGTCACGCAGAGGGCTCTCTGATTCCAAACTCTAGCGATAATCTAGTGAAGAAGCTAGCACTAGCCTAGGAGAGAAAGTAACAACCTGCTATGCGAAGGGTCTCTGATTCCAAACGCTAACGATAGCCTATTGGAGAGACTAGCAGACTGCTATAGAGTGTTTCTGAATCAAAAGCTAGTGATAATCCAGTGAAGAAGCTAGCAATAGCCTAGTAGAGAAAGTAAGAACCTACTATGCGAAGGGTCTATGATTCCAAACGCTTATGATAGCCTATTGGAGAGACTAGCAGACTGCTATAGAGTGTTTCTGAATAAAAACTCTAGCGATAATCTAGTGAAGAAGCTAGCACTAGCCTAGGAGAGAAAGTAACAACCTGCTATGCGAAGGGTCTCTGATTCCAAACGCTAACGATAGCCTATTGGAGAGACTAGCAGACTGCTATAGAGTGTTTCTGAATCAAAACGCGAGTGAGAATCCAGTGAAGAAGCTAGCAATAGCCTAGCAGAGAAAGTAACAACCTGCTATGCGAAGGGTCTCTGATTCCAAACGCTAACGATATCCTATTGGAGAGACTAGCAGACTGCTATAGAGTGTTTCTGAATCAAAACGCTAGTGATAATCCAGTGAAGAAGCTAGCAATAGCCTAGCAGAGAAAGTAACAACCTGCTATGCGATGGGTCTCTGATTCCAAACGCTAACGATAGCCTATTGGAGAGACTAGCAGACTGCTATAGAGTGTTTCTGAATCAAAACGCTAGTGATAATCCAGTGAAGAAGCTAACAATAGCCTAGCAGAGAAAGTAACAATCTGCTATGCGAAGGGTCTCTGATTCCAAACGCTAACGATAGCCTATTGGAGAGACTAGCAGACTGCTATAGAGTGTTTCTGAATCAAAACGCAAGTGAAAATCCAGTGAAGAAGCTAGCAATAGCCTAGCAGAGAAAGTAACAACCTGCTATGCGATGGGTCTCTGATTCCAAACGCTAACGATAGCCTATTGGAGAGACTAGCAGACTGCTATAGAGTGTTTCTGAATCAAAACGCAAGTGAAAATCCAGTGAAGAAGCTAGCAATAGCCTAGCAGAGAAAGTAATAACCTGCTATGCGAAGGGTCTCTGATTCCAAACGCTAACGATATCCTATTGGAGAGACTAGCGGACTGCTACAAATTGTTTCTAAATCAAAACGCTAGTGATAATCCAGTGAAGAAGCTAGCAATAGCCTAGCAGAGAAAGTAACAACCTGCTATGCGAAAGGTCTCTGATTCCAAACGCTAATGATAGCCTATTGGAGAGACTAGCAGACTGCTATAGAGTGTTTCTGAATCAAAACGCGAGTGAAAATCCAGTGAAGAAGCTAGCAATAGCCTAGCAGAGAAAGTAATAACCTGCTATGCGAAGGGTCTCTGATTCCAAACGCTAACGATATCCTATTGGAGAGACTAGCAGACTGCTATAGATTGTTTCTAAATCAAAACGCTAGTGATAATCCAGTGAAGAAGCTAGCAATAGCCTAGCAGAGAAAGTAACAACCTGCTATGCGAAAGGTCTCTGATTCCAAACGCTAACGATAGCCTATTGGAGAGACTAGCAGACTGCTATAGAGTGTTTCTGAATCAAAACGTAAGTGAAAATCCAGTGAAGAAGCTAGCAATAGCCTAGCAGAGAAAGTAACAACCTGCTATGCGATGGGTCTCTGATTCCAAACGCTAACGATAGCCTATTGGAGAGACTAGCAGACTGCTATAGAGTGTTTCTGAATCAAAACGCAAGTGAAAATCCAGTGAAGAAGCTAGCAATAGCCTAGCAGAGAAAGTAACAACCTGCTATGCGAAAGGTCTCTGATTCCAAACGCTAACGATAGCCTATTGGAGAGACTAGCAGACTGCTATAAAGTGTTTCTGAATCAAAACGCTAGTGATAATTCAGTGAAGAAGCTAGCATTAGCCTAGCAGAGAAAGTAACAACCTGCTATGCGAAAGGTCTCTGATTCCAAACGCTAACGATAGCCTATTGGAGAGACTAGCAGACTGCTATAGAGTGTTTCTGAATCAAAACGCAAGTGAAAATCCAGTGAAGAAGCTAGCAATAGCCTAGCAGAGAAAGTAACAACCTGCTATGCGATGGGTCTCTAATTCCAAACGCTAACGATAGCCTATTGGAGAGACTAGCAGACTGCTATAGAGTGTTTCTGAATCAAAACGCAAGTGAAAATCCAGTGAAGAAGCTAGCAATAGCCTAGCAGAGAAAGTAATAACCTGCTATGCGAAGGGTCTCTGATTCCAAACGCTAACGATATCCTATTGGAGAGACTAGCGGACTGCTATAGAGTGTTTCTAAATCAAAACGCTAGTGATAATCCAGTGAAGAAGCTAGCAATAGCCTAGCAGAGAAAGTAACAACCTGCTATGCGAAAGGTCTCTGATTCCAAACGCTAATGATAGCCTATTGGAGAGACTAGCAGACTGCTATAGAGTGTTTCTGAATCAAAACGCGAGTGAAAATCCAGTGAAGAAGCTAGCAATAGCCTAGCAGAGAAAGTAATAACCTGCTATGCGAAGGGTCTCTGATTCCAAACGCTAACGATATCCTATTGGAGAGACTAGCAGACTGCTATAGATTGTTTCTAAATCAAAACGCTAGTGATAATCCAGTGAAGAAGCTAGCAATAGCCTAGCATAGAAAGTAACAACCTGCTATGCGAAAGGTCTCTGATTCCAAACGCTAACGATAGCCTATTGGAGAGACTAGCAGACTGCTATGAAGTGTTTCTGAATCAAAACGCGAGTGAAAATCCAGTGAAGAAGCTAGCAATAGCCTAGCAGAGAAAGTAATAACCTGCTATGCGAAGGGTCTCTGATTCCAAACGCTAACGATATCCTATTGGAGAGACTAGCAGACTGCTATAGATTGTTTCTAAATCAAAACGCTAGTGATAATCCAGTGAAGAAGCTAGCAATAGCCTAGCATAGAAAGTAACAACCTGCTATGCGAAAGGTCTCTGATTCCAAACGCTAACGATAGCCTATTGGAGAGACTAGCAGACTGCTATGAAGTGTTTCTGAATCAAAACGCTAGTGATAATTCAGTGAAGAAGCTAGCATTAGCCTAGCAGAGAAAGTAACAACCTGCTATGCGAAAGGTCTCTGATTCCAAACGCTAACGATAGCCTATTGGAGAGACTAGCAGACTGCTATAGAGTGTTTCTGAATCAAAACGCAAGTGAAAATCCAGTGAAGAAGCTAGCAATAGCCTAGCAGAGAAAGTAACAACCTGCTATGCGATGGGTCTCTGATTCCAAACGCTAACGATAGCCTATTGGAGAGACTAGCAGACTGCTATAGAGTGTTTCTGAATCAAAACGCAAGTGAAAATCCAGTGAAGAAGCTAGCAATAGCCTAGCAGAGAAAGTAACAACCTGCTATGCGATGGGTCTCTGATTCCAAACGCTAACGATAGCCTATTGGAGAGACTAGCAGACTGCTATAGAGTGTTTCTGAATCAAAACGCAAGTGAAAATCCAGTGAAGAAGCTAGCAATAGCCTAGCAGAGAAAGTAATAACCTGCTATGCGAAGGGTCTCTGATTCCAAACGCTAACGATATCCTATTGGAGAGACTAGCGGACTTCTATAAATTGTTTCTAAATCAAAACGCTAGTGATAATCCAGTGAAGAAGCTAGCAATAGCCTAGCAGAGAAAGTAACAACCTGCTATGCGAAAGGTCTCTGATTCCAAACGCTAATGATAGCCTATTGGAGAGACTAGCAGACTGCTATAGAGTGTTTCTGAATCAAAACGCGAGTGAAAATCCAGTGAAGAAGCTAGCAATAGCCTAGCAGAGAAAGTAATAACCTGCTATGCGAAGGGTCTCTGATTCCAAACGCTAACGATATCCTATCGGAGAGACTAGCAGACTGCTATAGATTGTTTCTAAATCAAAACGCTAGTGATAATCCAGTGAAGAAGCTAGCAATAGCCTAGCAGAGAAAGTAACAACCTGCTATGCGAAGGGTCTCTGATTCCAAACGCTAACGATATCCTATTGGAGAGACTAGCGGACTTCTATAAATTGTTTCTAAATCAAAATGCTAGTGATAATCCAGTGAAGAAGCTAGCAATAGCCTAGCAGAGAAAGTAACAACCTGCTATGCGAAAGGTCTCTGATTCCAAACGCTAATGATAGCCTATTGGAGAGACTAGCAGACTGCTATAGAGTGTTTCTGAATCAAAACGCGAGTGAAAATCCAGTGAAGAAGCTAGCAATAGCCTAGCAGAGAAAGTAATAACCTGCTATGCGAAGGGTCTCTGATTCCAAACGCTAACGATATCCTATCGGAGAGACTAGCAGACTGCTATAGAGTGTTTCTGAATCAAAACGCAAGTGAAAATCCAGTGAAGAAGCTAGCAATAGCCTAGCAGAGAAAGTAACAACCTGCTATGCGATGGGTCTCTGATTCCAAACGCTAACGATAGCCTATTGGAGAGACTAGCAGACTGCTATAGAGTGTTTCTGAATCAAAACGCAAGTGAAAATCCAGTGAAGAAGCTAGCAATAGCCTAGCAGAGAAAGTAATAACCTGCTATGCGAAGGGTCTCTGATTCCAAACGCT
This sequence comes from Euclidia mi, assembly GCA_944739405.2. Classification (NCBI taxonomy): domain Eukaryota; kingdom Metazoa; phylum Arthropoda; class Insecta; order Lepidoptera; family Erebidae; genus Euclidia; species Euclidia mi. Next base: position 57,755,494 of record OX123196.2, on the reverse strand, counting down.
AACGATATCCTATTGGAGAGACTAGCGGACTTCTATAAATTGTTTCTAAATCAAAACGCTAGTGATAATCCAGTGAAGAAGCTAGCAATAGCCTAGCAGAGAAAGTAACAACCTGCTATGCGAAAGGTCTCTGATTCCAAACGCTAATGATAGCCTATTGGAGAGACTAGCAGACTGCTATAGAGTGTTTCTGAATCAAAACGCGAGTGAAAATCCAGTGAAGAAGCTAGCAATAGCCTAGCAGAGAAAGTAATAACCTGCTATGCGAAGGGTCTCTGATTCCAAACGCTAACGATATCCTATCGGAGAGACTAGCAGACTGCTATAGATTGTTTCTAAATCAAAACGCTAGTGATAATCCAGTGAAGAAGCTAGCAATAGCCTAGCAGAGAAAGTAACAACCTGCTATGCGAAAGGTCTCTGATTCCAAACGCTAACGATAGCCTATTGGAGAGACTAGCAGACTGCTATAGAGTGTTTCTGAATCTAAACGCAAGTGAAAATCCAGTGAAGAAGCTAGCAATAGCCTAGCAGAGAAAGTAACAACCTGCTATGCGATGGGTCTCTGATTCCAAACGCTAACGATAGCCTATTGGAGAGACTAGCAGACTGCTATAGAGTGTTTCTGAATCAAAACGCAAGTGAAAATCCAGTGAAGAAGCTAGCAATAGCCTAGCAGAGAAAGTAACAACCTGCTATGCGAAAGGTCTCTGATTCCAAACGCTAACGATAGCCTATTGGAGAGACTAGCAGACTGCTATAAAGTGTTTCTGAATCAAAACGGTAGTGATAATTCAGTGAAGAAGCTAGCATTAGCCTAGCAGAGAAAGTAACAACGTGCTATGCGAAAGGTCTCTGATTCCAAACGCTAACGATAGCCTATTGGAGAGACTAGCAGACTGCTATAGAGTGTTTCTGAATCAAAACGCAAGTGAAAATCCAGTGAAGAAGCTAGCAATAGCCTAGCAGAGAAAGTAACAACCTGCTATGCGATGGGTCTCTAATTCCAAACGCTAACGATAGCCTATTGGAGAGACTAGCAGACTGCTATAGAGTGTTTCTGAATCAAAACGCAAGTGAAAATCCAGTGAAGAAGCTAGCAATAGCCTAGCAGAGAAAGTAATAACCTGCTATGCGAAGGGTCTCTGATTCCAAACGCTAACGATATCCTATTGGAGAGACTAGCGGACTGCTATAGAGTGTTTCTAAATCAAAACGCTAGTGATAATCCAGTGAAGAAGCTAGCAATAGCCTAGCAGAGAAAGTAACAACCTGCTATGCGAAAGGTCTCTGATTCCAAACGCTAATGATAGCCTATTGGAGAGACTAGCAGACTGCTATAGAGTGTTTCTGAATCAAAACGCGAGTGAAAATCCAGTGAAGAAGCTAGCAATAGCCTAGCAGAGAAAGTAATAACCTGCTATGCGAAGGGTCTCTGATTCCAAACGCTAACGATATCCTATTGGAGAGACTAGCAGACTGCTATAGATTGTTTCTAAATCAAAACGCTAGTGATAATCCAGTGAAGAAGCTAGCAATAGCCTAGCATAGAAAGTAACAACCTGCTATGCGAAAGGTCTCTGATTCCAAACGCTAACGATAGCCTATTGGAGAGACTAGCAGACTGCTATGAAGTGTTTCTGAATCAAAACGCTAGTGATAATTCAGTGAAGAAGCTAGCATTAGCCTAGCAGAGAAAGTAACAACCTGCTATGCGAAAGGTCTCTGATTCCAAACGCTAACGATAGCCTATTGGAGAGACTAGCAGACTGCTATAGAGTGTTTCTGAATCAAAACGCAAGTGAAAATCCAGTGAAGAAGCTAGCAATAGCCTAGCAGAGAAAGTAACAACCTGCTATGCGATGGGTCTCTGATTCCAAACGCTAACGATAGCCTATTGGAGAGACTAGCAGACTGCTATAGAGTGTTTCTGAATCAAAACGCAAGTGAAAATCCAGTGAAGAAGCTAGCAATAGCCTAGCAGAGAAAGTAACAACCTGCTATGCGATGGGTCTCTGATTCCAAACGCTAACGATAGCCTATTGGAGAGACTAGCAGACTGCTATAGAGTGTTTCTTAATCAAAACGCAAGTGAAAATCCAGTGAAGAAGCTAGCAATAGCCTAGCAGAGAAAGTAATAACCTGCTATGCGAAGGGTCTCTGATTCCAAACGCTAACGATATCCTATTGGAGAGACTAGCGGACTTCTATAAATTGTTTCTAAATCAAAACGCTAGTGATAATCCAGTGAAGAAGCTAGCAATAGCCTAGCAGAGAAAGTAACAACCTGCTATGCGAAAGGTCTCTGATTCCAAACGCTAATGATAGCCTATTGGAGAGACTAGCAGACTGCTATAGAGTGTTTCTGAATCAAAACGCGAGTGAAAATCCAGTGAAGAAGCTAGCAATAGCCTAGCAGAGAAAGTAATAACCTGCTATGCGAAGGGTCTCTGATTCCAAACGCTAACGATATCCTATTGGAGAGACTAGCAGACTGCTATAGATTGTTTCTAAATCAAAACGCTAGTGATAATCCAGTGAAGAAGCTAGCAATAGCCTAGCAGAGAAAGTAACAACCTGCTATGCGAAAGGTCTCTGATTCCAAACGCTAACGATAGCCTATTGGAGAGACTAGCAGACTGCTATAAAGTGTTTCTGAATCAAAACGCTAGTGATAATTCAGTGAAGAAGCTAGCAATAGCCTAGCAGAGAAAGTAACAACCTGCTATGCGAAAGGTCTCTGATTCCAAACGCTAACGATAGCCTATTGGAGAGACTAGCAGACTGCTATGGAGTGTTTCTGAATCAAAACGCAAGTGAAAATCCAGTGAAGAAGCTAACAATAGCCTAGCAGAGAAAGTAACAATCTGCTATGCGAAGGGTCTCTGATTCCAAACGCTAACGATAGCCTATTGGAGAGACTAGCAGACTGCTATAGAGTGTTTCTGAATCAAAACGCAAGTGAAAATCCAGTGAAGAAGCTAGCAATAGCCTAGCAGAGAAAGTAACAACCTGCTATGCGATGGGTCTCTGATTCCAAACGCTAACGATAGCCTATTGGAGAGACTAGCAGACTGCTATAGAGTGTTTCTGAATCAAAACGCAAGTGAAAATCCAGTGAAGAAGCTAGCAATAGCCTAGCAGAGAAAGTAATAACCTGCTATGCGAAGGGTCTCTGATTCCAAACGCTAACGATATCCTATTGGAGAGACTAGCGGACTGCTATAAATTGTTTCTAAATCAAAACGCTAGTGATAATCCAGTGAAGAAGCTAGCAATAGCCTAGCAGAGAAAGTAACAACCTGCTATGCGAAAGGTCTCTGATTCCAAACGCTAATGATAGCCTATTGGAGAGACTAGCAGACTGCTATAGAGTGTTTCTGAATCAAAACGCGAGTGAAAATCCAGTGAAGAAGCTAGCAATAGCCTAGCAGAGAAAGTAATAACCTGCTATGCGAAGGGTCTCTGATTCCAAACGCTAACGATATCCTATTGGAGAGACTAGCAGACTGCTATAGAGTGTTTCTGAATCAAAACGCAAGTGAAAATCCAGTGAAGAAGCTAGCAATAGCCTAGCAGAGAAAGTAACAACCTGCTATGCGATGGGTCTCTGATTCCAAACGCTAACGATAGCCTATTGGAGAGACTAGCAGACTGCTATAGAGTGTTTCTGAATCAAAACGCAAGTGAAAATCCAGTGAAGAAGCTAGCAATAGCCTAGCAGAGAAAGTAATAACCTGCTATGCGAAGGGTCTCTGATTCCAAACGCTAACGATATCCTATTGGAGAGACTAGCGGACTGCTATAAATTGTTTCTAAATCAAAACGCTAGTGATAATCCAGTGAAGAAGCTAGCAATAGCCTAGCAGAGAAAGTAACAACCTGCTATGCGAAAGGTCTCTGATTCCAAACGCTAATGATAGCCTATTGGAGAGACTAGCAGACTGCTATAGAGTGTTTCTGAATCAAAACGCGAGTGAAAATCCAGTGAAGAAGCTAGCAATAGTCCTATTGGAGAGACTAGCAGACTGCTATAGATTGTTTCTAAATCAAAATGCTAGTGATAATCCAGTGAAGAAGCTAACAATAGCCTAGCAGAGAAAGTAACAACCTGCTATGCGAAGGGTCTCTGATTCCAAACGCTTACGATAGCCTATTGGAGAGACTAGCAGACTGCTATAGAGTGTTTCTGAATCAAAACGCTAGTGATAATCCAGTGAAGAAGCTAGCAATAGCCTAGCAGAGAAAGTAACAACCTGCTATGCGAAAGGTCTCTGATTCCAAACGCTTACGATAGCGTATGGGAGAGACTAGCAGACTGCTATAGAGTGTTTCTGAATCAAAACGCTAGTGATAATCCAGTGAAGAAGCTAGCAATAGCCTAGCAGAGAAAGTAACAACCTGCTATGCGAAGGATCTCTGATTCCAAACGCTAACGATAGCCTAGGGGAGAGACTAGCAGACTGCTATAGAGTGTTTCTGAATCAAAACGCTAGTGATAATCCAGTGAAGAAGCTAGCAATAGCCTAGCAGAGAAAGTAACAACCTGCTATGCGAAAGGTCTCTGATTCCAAACGCTAATGATAGCCTATTGGAGAGACTAGCAGACTGCTATAGAGTGTTTCTGAATCAAAACGCGAGTGAAAATCCAGTGAAGAAGCTAGCAATAGCCTAGCAGAGAAAGTAATAACCTGCTATGCGAAGGGTCTCTGATTCCAAACGCTAACGATATCCTATTGGAGAGACTAGCAGACTGCTATAGATTGTTTCTAAATCAAAACGCTAGTGATAATCCAGTGAAGAAGCTAGCAATAGCCTAGCAGAGAAAATAACAACCTGCTATGCGAAAGGTCTCTGATTCCAAACGCTAACGATAGCCTATTGGAGAGACTAGCAGACTGCTATAGAGTGTTTCTGAATCAAAACGCTAGTGATAATCCAGTGAAGAAGCTAGCAATAGCCTAGCAGAGAAAGTAACAACCTGCTATGCGAAAGGTCTCTGATTCAAAACGCTTACGATAGCCTAGGGGAGAGACTAGCAGACTGCTATAAAGTGTTTTTGAATCAAAACTCTAGTGATAATCCAGTGAAGAAGCTAGCAATAGCCTAGCAGAGAAAGTAACAACCTGCTATGCGAAAGGTCTCTGATTCCAAACGCTAACGATAGCCTATTGGAGAGACTAGCAGACTGCTATAGAGTGTTTCTGAATCAAAACGCGAGTGAAAATCCAGTGAAGAAGCTAGCAATAGCCTAGCAGAGAAAGTAATAACCTGCTATGCGAAGGGTCTCTGATTCCAAACGCTAACGATATCCTATTGGAGAGACTAGCAGACTGCTATAGATTGTTTCTAAATCAAAATGCTAGTGATAATCCAGTGAAGAAGCTAGCAATAGCCTAGCAGAGAAAGTAACAACCTGCTATTCGAAAGGTCTCTGATTCCAAACGCTTACGATAGCCTATGGGAGAGACTAGCAGACTGCTATAGAGTGTTTCTGAATCAAAACGCTAGTGATAATCCAGTGAAGAAGCTAACAATAGCCTAGCAGAGAAAGTAACAACCTGCTATGCGAAGGGTCTCTGATTCCAAACGCTTACGATAGCCTATTGGAGAGACTAGCAGACTGCTATAGAGCGTTTCTGAATCAAAACGCTAGTGATAATCCAGTGAAGAAGCTAGCAATAGCCTAGCAGAGAAAGTAACAACCTGCTATGCGAAAGGTCTCTGATTCCAAACGCTTACGATAGCCTATTGGAGAGACTAGCAGACTGCTATAGAGTGTTTCTGAATCAAAACGCTAGTGATAATCCAGTGAAGAAGCTAACAATAGCCTAGCAGAGAAAGTAACAACCTGCTATGCGAAGGATCTCTGATTCCAAACGCTAACGATAGCCTATTGGAGAGACTAGCAGACTGCTATAGAGTGTCCCTGAATCAAAACGCTAGTGATAATCCAGTGAAAAAGCTAGCAATAGCCTAGCAGAGAAAGTAACAACCTGCTATGCGAAGGATCTCTGATTCCAAACGCTAACGAGAGCCTATTAGAGAGACTAGCAGACTGCTATAGAGTGCCTCTGAATCAAAACGCCAGTGATAGCCTAGTGGAGAGCATAACAGACTAGAACATAGGAAGCTATAGTTCAAAAACTTTGCAGTGATATAGCTAATAAATCAGAATAACACATGGCTACCTATTGTTGCAATAACAGACACGTGTGAACGGGAGATACGAGAGGAACCGTGGGCACACCCACTGGTCCCAACCTGGAATTACAATATATTTGAATATATTAGCCTAGTTATAACGTTTAAACTGACACACACGTAGGCAGATTAAAATTTGCAAGATTAATCACAATTTTACATCCAATCTCGCTCCATGTGTTTAATTAAATCTACTGTTATCGCTTTATTGAAATGATAATCCATATACAATCGCTGTGACATCACTTCCGGCCAGCGACGGAGTGGCGCCATCTGTAGACAGCTGTTGACATCGAGCCAAATGCACTATGGCAGTGTGGCTCTAATATATTGTGTGTTGTATTAAATATCCAGCCTTGTCGTGGCGTAGGCGTCAGGTATGAATATATTATGGGATAATATAAGACATTAGGTTTCATCAAAATATTAAACCACACACTGAATTCACGTTTTCCTGTAAATCGTATTCATAGTATGAAAATTACAGCATCTTACAGCATGTGCTGATACTTTACTTTTTATAATTGATTGAATCAGGCGTTACTTGCCGGTACTCCAATGTAAGTGACACGTGTTTCGCCTCTGCACGAGGCTACCTCAGGATTTAGCCTGAGGATGCTTCGTGCAGAGGCTAAACACGTATCGAAGAATAGTCGGCGCATACAGCGGGATACAGCAAGTCAGGTATCTTCCTGGAACCCATACCATTCTTATATCCCTTATCCTTTTAGAGGAGTTCGGTATTGTCAACCTTTTTCTATTGCAATAATTGGGGTGGTCAATCCGAGGGTGCGTGGTGGGTTCCTCTTTCCTTCCGTTAGGTTACTTTACTTATTACTAGCTGAACTACATAAGGCAACGGACGCAAAGTGTTGTACTGTTGTGGATCAGAGAAAGCGTTGTCTCAAAGGCGACTGCCTCAACTAAAACTATACGTACAAGCCTACAAATAATCTATACATATAAATAAAATTGAAGTGTCTGTCTGTGATTTCAAATAACTATGTTTTTTCAAGTGCATATATGTAGTTAGCTACACGATTTTAAGTCCAAAACAACCCTTTTTAACATTTTTGTGTGTCTGTCTGTCTTTCTGTTTGTTCGGGGTAATCTCTGGAACGGCTGAACCCATTCAAATGAGACTTTCACTGCAAAGTAGAGGACAATACAATATGACTATGGTAGCGCTGTTGTCACGATACCTAGTCTATGTAGTATATTTTCAGTAATTATTAACTATTGAAAATCGCCAGGCGTGTATAAAATTTATTTGGCTGAGATGTAGTTTATTTATTTTAGGCGTCCACTAAGAATAAATTTTACGAAAGGGCTTGATTGAGGAGGTTGTAAGGTTCGCGCAAGGTATAAAAGTTAAAATAAAATACTATTATTATCCCCGTGCGAAGCCGCGGGTACCAGCTAGTTTAATAATGAGAATACCTATTGAATATAAACTTATTTAAAAGGCAGGAAGCGTCTAGGCGTAGCAGATTCCCGTCCACTACCAATACGGTTTCCTTACTCGTATATTGTATTTTTGAATATGTTGTGATTTTTTATTTATAGCAGCTGCAATCGCAGTAATCCTCTACTCTTCAGCCCAAGCTATCAGCACCAGCAAACTAGAAAACTAAATTAAAATAGCCCTCGGCTCTCTTGTTAGAAATGCTGAAGTAAACAATTTCAACCGACAGCACGCATTAGAATACGAATAGCCCATCTGTGCTGCTGTTACCATAACAAACTTATTTCTACCATTTTTGTAGAAAACTTCATCGTATTCTGAACCCTATTTTCAAATCCACAAGGTAATTTATTAGTTTTAGTGATAGAAGATTTACAGTTGCTGAAAAGCACACCTCGACAAGCTAAAATTTAGAATGAAATGTAAAATTTTCTGGAAAAAAGGCTAGTTTCCTGGTTGGAGGTTAAAGTATAGGTTTACAGGATAAAAATGGTGAGTGGTAAGTGCCTGTTTTAAAATTTCAAATGGTACAGACGTCTCTCAGATCATCGTTGGAGAAAATGTTCTGAATGCATAAGTGATTTTGTTTGTCTACTTAGTACGGCATGCAGATAAATCTCTTGAGTCTAGTCGAGTTCGGTATGAAAGGAGACCAAGACGGATTAAACTTTTTTGCTCTTAATTTATCGTGTTGTCAAGCCAAACTTTGATAAATGAGTGTACCTATCTAATGCATATCTAATGAGCTTGTAGGTTATGGTACTCGAACCCTTCTACTAACTTCTTGAAATTAGTAATTGTATAGGTTGGAATATTATGGTAAATATAATGTCATTATAATGAATTAGTAATGAATTCCTCTCATATACGTATTTAAATTAATAAAGCAGGTCTCTGAAATATCTACTCAGTGGTATTACAATCGGCTTGCTCGTCGTTAATTAATAAGCAATTTTAAAATGCTTGTAATTAGCTGGATATTTACTTTAGTCTTTCAATAGAGTTTTTATTTTATTTTGTATTGTTGACGTACAAAAATCATTTTACTTTTTTCTAGACAACTGATGACGTAAATACTATCTGTAGAAACCTGTTACTTATTGTATAGATATACCTAAATTCGTTTTACGAGTACCTATTGCAAAAGACAGGGACACCAAAATACATTCATTTTCTGTCGCCGAAACGCTGTAACCTTTTTGTCATTTAAAAGCCTATAGGATACACGTCAGGGCCTATTAATTGTGGGCCCTATTCTAAGGCTAAAAGCGAAACAATATATACGGAAAGTTCAGCAGTACTCTCCAGGGGTGTGTAACTTTCAGTACTCTTTTTCTTCACGAGTAAATGTTCAATTAATTTTTGTAAAATGAAATGGTAGTGTAAATAAAATATATCTGAGTCTGGGAATATTTGGTTATAAGTGAAGAGGACTTAACTAAATTAAATTCTGACGCTTTTTTCTCGTAAGAATATTCTGTGTATGTTATGAAGTTTTATAGCTTTTTCGTTAGTTATTACCTATGTAAATATATGTATTACCAATTTGATCGTGTTTATGTATAAGGTACGTCTGTCTCTGCGTGTAGTTGTGAACACGGGAGTTGATTGCTGATTTGGAATTTTTTGTCCTAAAGTTTTTGGAAAAATGTATCACTTAGTGCAGAGTAACTCCAAAGTTTGTCTTATTTTTGTTTTCGTGCGAGTACCTTATTATTTATACCAACTGGGGCCTGTTATAAGATTTTTCACAGCCCATTGGGTATACCAGAAAACGTCCATACCACTTTTCAATGTTGCATATTAAATTGTTAATTACCGCTTGCCCCGTGCTACGAAGAGCAAAAGTCGTCGGTCGCGGCTGCTGTGAACATCTTTGATAGACGTTATAAGTTGTCAGCACTCTTGAATATACTCCACAACCCTCTAGGGTTTCGGAGGTCAGACGACAGACGCTCTGCGGAAAAGCTGATACCTATTCTGTTAAATCTGGTTACGAGAACAGACTGTACGACCGAGCCTTTGTTATATTGGTTTTAATATTGTGTTAGGTTTTATGTTCTAAAGTTAAAAAAACCGACTACTATGCACCCTCTGTATTGCTATGCATAGCAGTCTGTTGGCATCTTCACTGGGCTAATGCTTGGCTATACCATCTAATATCGTCAAAAGAATATACGAAAAATCTAATCCACACGTCATTACTGTGGACCACAAAACCTAACATGATATTAAACCCTTATAACAAAGCCTCGGGCGTACAGAACAAAATAAGTGACAGAGGTCGGGAAAAATTAATCTTGAAAATCACACCATAGAGTTCAAAATATGTTTGACAATGTATGTACTTTAATGCAACATCTGTTGGGGTAGCTATCGGGTTTGTTACGATAAGATGTAACGTTCTTCTTTGAAAGTTGTCAAATGCTTGTTACCGCAGTATCTACTGTAGTATCCATACTAAAGGGTTCTAATTACACTCTAAGACTGCACGGATGACGAAGTGATTGCAGTGGTCGCCTCTCGTCTTGGCTGGATGTTTGGGTTCGATCTGCGTATGGATAAACACTTCGTGTGATCCACGCATTGTACTTTTAAGTGTGGGTATTTTTGTGACGGTTATTTGGTTGTTAACAGGGATTGAAAGCGGTAAAGGTAGAAAGGTATAGTACTGGTATAAAATTACCATTGATTTAGAGGTGAAACCAAACCGGTTGATAATTATGGTTACGATACCGCTAAATGCAGGTATTTACCTGTATTTTTTTACGGTACCATTATACCTTTATATTACTAGTACCCTAACAGAAACCATTTCGGTACTGAAAAATTTATGCACCAACAACGTAGGTACATACACTCATTGTCAACTTGGAGATTTTTATGTCGAGACTTGAACGAACGGTATTATCACGCATTACAATCAAACCATAAATTAAATATTTTCGTGGTTAAAATTTTTGTAAATTTTCGATCGTATCGTAAGTACGTACCTACCATTGCGGCCGACCGGTGAAAAAACCTTTATTTTATTATTTCGATATCTGAAAAAATTATGACACCAAAATATTATAATACCAAAAAGATTAAAATACCGTTACTTTAACGTATCGAAATTTAAAGGACCTTACCCCATAAAATTTGACCGAAATCTTTTCGGTTATTCAATCCCTGGTTGTTAAGTACTTTTTAAACAACCAAATAACGGACACAAAAATACCATAAGTACTTACTGCGGGATACAAGATTCATGCTAAATCAGGGGTGTCTTCTTAAAAGACAAGCCGAAATCGACGACCGAAAATTTTATGGTATAAACGTAAGCTGAGTGGAGAGACCAGCAGACTGCTAGGCAGAGGGTCTCGGGTTTGAATCCACGCACCAATGACTTTTCGGAGTTAAGTGCGTATTAAATTGTTAATTATCGCTTGCTAATCGGTGAAGGAAAACATCGTAAGGAAACCTGCATGTCTGAGAATTCTCCATAATGTTCTCGAAAGACATGTGAAGTCCGCCAACCCGCACTAGGCCACCGTGGTGGACTATGGCCTTCCTCTTCTCATCGTGAGAAGAGGCCCGTGCCCAGCAGTGGGACAGTATAAAGGGCTGATGATGATGATGATTTTTATTTTTGTTATAGACTCACCCCTGTATCCCCGAAGGGGTAGGCAGATGTGTAATATTACACCTACATTTCGCCATGATTTTTTTAGGCCCCACGTATTCATTTATTAATGTCGATAAATTAATGAATATTATGTGGCGTCCCGATCAGAAGCAAATGGCCCTTGTCTACAAGCACGAGAGTCGTCTCGCGATAATCTGGATACCAAACCCATTACAATAATCCGCGCCTAACCCTATTACCCTAAACATTTGAAAATCTGAATCCGAACTATATTGAAGTTCTCTATTATGACCAATAATTTCACAGACGGAACTAAAACTAGATCAAACTTGCCTGTTAACTATCACTAACTAAGACAACAGCGCCACCATGACGCAGTGTTGCCTGTGCAAATAAATCGAGTGCGCTCAGCGTCGTGTTGCACCAAATATTAGTGTTGCCATCAATTCATGCGGGCGCTCGTATTACCCATATTTACGAACTGTTGAATGTGAATTATTGAGTAGAGAATGTCTTTATTGCCGTATTCCGTTTTCAATCCCATAGCAAGTCTGATTGAGACTGAAATATTTATAAGGCAATAATGAGTAACAATACAGTGTAATTATTTTCCCCATTGACATATCTCCACAGAGCTATTACAAAAGCTAAAAATATGCATTTTGGACTGTGGGTTGTTAATGTGACGTAGGCTACGGAAGGATTATTTTATATTTAACCCCTAAGTGGGTAAAATTAGAGGTGAAAGTTTAGTGCCGGCGGAGCCGCAGGTGAAACCGTTTAGACCCGTTTTGCAGCTTTTCCCCCTGCTCTGGGACAAACTATTAAGCGAAGTATTTTTAAAAGCTGACATTATTTACTTCCTGTGTCCGAAATGTTATTACAACAAGTTGCCCAAACATGTTAATTTTATTTCTTAGAAAAATAAATGCTTTAAACTGTCATTTTGTGACTTGTACAGACATATTAATATTTATGTAACAGGACTAAGCCGCATAATTATCGAAAAGATAAAAACTTTTATTAAAGCATAGGTCAATTGTTTCAGCGTGGATTAGAACAGCTGTATTCACGGAATGAGTAAATTAATTACGCGATGGATATGTTACTGTAAGAGCCCGAAGTACGGTAAATCTTAAGATTTTCCAGTAAACCCTAAGATTTACCAGCATGACTTGGTAAATGTCCGAATTTTTAATTAAAAAAGAAGTAATATGACGGAGCCCTGCTTCGCAGCACTCCTATTTTTGGGTTAAGGGTCACAAGAGAATCTAACATAACCTAACATAGCATATTTGGCAATTTCTCTTTTTTTATGCACTACGTGTCAGTGAGCCCCCCCCCCCCCCCGTGGGATCTCCACCTTGTCGTGGTGGGGGTCTCAGTAACCGTGGGTTTGAGGTACAACACCCACGGTGAAGCTAAGTGTGATCCCGGGAGGGGACGCTCCACATGGGCTTGCGTGAGGCCTGCGTAGGATGCGTCCCAAAGTGCGGGTGCGGGGGACAGTTCTGTCTGTCCCTCGCAGTCGGGTGTGGTCGCGGGAGGAGAGGCGTGTCGGTGTTGCGTTGCCGCGTGCCTCATCTCCCGAGACCAAATGGGGGTGCACCCTCGTTGCGTCGCGGTGGGGCCGCAGAGGAAGAAGAGATGCGGTGTTGCGTTGCCGTCCTCCCTATCTTCTGCGGCCGCTGGGTGTTTTGGCAGCGGAGCCCAACACCTTCATCCGCCTCCAAGGGGGTTTCGTTCGGGGCCCACCTGACCATCTGGCGGGCCAATACCCGTCGGGGGTAGCGAGGAATGCTTCGGTGAAACCCGATTTATTATAAAAACATCGGTCTTTTACCAACTCATGCTGGTAAGTCTTAGGATTTACTGGAAAATCTTTAATATTTACCGAACTTCGGGCTTTTACAGTAACAGATATATTTAACAAAAGAGAAACATAATAGTGGAAACCAAAAATAATAGACGAATTAAAAAATAACAAATAAGTTCATCGCCGTCTAAATTTTAATGGAATGGCGAAACATAAGAGAAACTAAACGAATTCGCAACAGTTTTAATTTACTACAGAAAGATTGTTTTACCACAGGTTTTTCGAACATTCTCTGCAACTTTTAACAGGAAATTTGTAAATGTGGGACTCGCAAATCAATAATTTCACAATCTCAACCTACAACGGAACACGGAAACGGGAAAAAGTTTAAAAAATCCATCCTAAATACTTTTTATTTGTTTAGCTGCAACGTTTCTGGAAGCGCTCGAGACTACAACGCGAGCGTTTCTACTAAAATGTTATCATAAAAGGATAAAATATATTGTAACTACACTGTTTAATTGCGAAAAATTTCAACTTACTTTTATAACAAGATGGTGCTTTAAGTTACAAGCAGATGTTCTTTGAAATAAACGGGGCTGTTGGACTTGTAAGAAAATAGGTCTTACATACATGCATATTCCAATAATACGAAGTACCTATTGTTAAAAACGTGAGGTCAAAGTTTCGCAAAAGGTGGCGTGATCTGCCAATATCAGATTTACATCGAAATATTATACCAGTAATTGCTCGAAATGCTAAAGTCACCTATAGTAACGTTTTCTGTAATAATAAATTATATCATATCTTTTCACGGGTGCAAATCGCATAGGTAGCTACTCGTTTTAAAGATATGTATAAAACCCGAAGTTTCAAGAGGTTTTCATCAGCCGTGGCCACTGTAGCCTGCCCGTGAGTCCCGTGACCACGGCCATTTTGTTGCATTTTTTTTACAACATTTTACTTTTAGTTACTTTTAAGTATTCGTTTCTGAAATTGGCACAAACTTACCCCACGACTAATGTTTAACTGACAGTACGTACAAGCGAATACATCAACGTCAGGCTCCACAGCGGGTGATTGATTCGTCGGCTCACTTCACCAACACTTTGCATAGTTATCTGTTTAAAGCCTTATTCGGTACAGAACATTCATGTAGGCAAACCAATAAAAGAATGTTAATTTATTTCAGCAAACCGGCGTTCTGCAGAAAACTGAAGCCAATATAAACTATATTACTACAGAGTTTGATCAAATTCAATTTAGTATTTTTTGAGTCAAAGAGTAAGGAACATCCATGGTATTCCGCGTTTATAATAGTAGTAAGATTATTCTTCCCTCCTCTGTTTTTTTTATTTTCAGTCTCGATATTATCGTTTTACTATTTAGTCAACAGATATATGTTATGGACCAAGTGATAAATTGGACAGTATACATAATGTCCGGTCATTATGAAAAATGTCCAATATGAGAGTGCAATTTGATAATTATTATTCAAATAATCAAATTGACTGGGCATTATACATATTGCCCATCACCTTTTGGCCAGAGTAATACAAACATATTTAATTACTATTTTTTTATTGTCATTTAACTTAAAATAAACGAAATATTAAATAACTTAAATAATCAGACTCATCATTTGGATTAATTACCAAGGACTTCTACCTTAAAAAACCACTAGTTTTTGCATTTAAACTTAAGGCAAGTCATATTAAAAATATAACATAAAACATAATTAAATTTAAAACAAAAATTTCACAACATATCTTTGTTTTATAAAAAATAAAATTTTATAGAAATTACTTATTATTAGAAAACAGAAAATAAACTAAAGTTAAAGCAATCAGACTCATTATTTGGCATAATTAGCATCTTCTCTTAATATAAGTCAAATTAAATTATAAGTAAAATAGAACATAAAATTGAAAACAGTAATTATACAATATGTAGCAAGTAACAGGTTTATTTATTACAACAATTGCCACTGTGATGGCATTTTGAGGTACACAACTTTTTGGCTTTGCGACAACTACATTTATCAGACTCGCAACCACCTTTACAACCACATCTGCTATAACCTTGCCCTCCGCATTTAGAGGACATTCTACAACACTCTCTCAGCGAAATCTATGTCTCTGGAACATCTTCAGGTGAAATAAATCTTTCCTTGCAGACAGTAAATTGGTTTCTTGAATATAGTTGATTTAAAACACCTTGTTGTGTTCCCAGTTTATAAAGGTTGTTGACTGTTAATTCACTAACGGTAGCAAGCATATTTCTTCCATCGCTACGAGCGCGATCAACATCGGGAACACGGACTCTTACAGTGTCACCAATTGCAGCCACGGGATATTTAGCGCTTGATACATCCAACATTGTCCGTGTGGTGACGGATTAAGAATACGAATTGTCACCACCCCATATCATCCCATGGGTGTCGTAAGAGCCGACAGAGGGAGTATATCATGCAGAGAACAGCACTGTAAGAGAGGGAAAACTTGATACAAACCCTATACCAACCCGCTTGGCCAGCGTGGTATAGTAGGCCAATTCCTCCTTTCAAAGGAGAGGCCTAGTCCTGCAGTGGACTATTAAAGGCTGATGATGATGATGATGATGACATCCAACATTTTATTTGCTTGTTTCTGCAAATTTCTTAAAGCTAGTTTCCTAACTTCCATAACATTTTCTTTTTTGCGCTCCAAGTTTTCGTTTTCGTTTGTGGGTATTGGGTTTGAATCTGTATCTGAAGTTTTTTCAGACTCCTCATCTACGGTAAAAGTTAACGAAAATTGACTTGAGCTAGCTGAAAATAAATTCATATCATTTTGAGTAGACTCCACGCGGTCAGTTTCGATGGGATCATTTTTGGCAGACTCTACTTGATCATTTTCGGCGGACTCTACTTGATATTTTTTGGCGGACTCCACTTGATCATTTTTGGCGGACTCTTCTTGATCATTTTCGGTGACAGAATTTATAGATAATATATTTATTATAATTAATAATAGATTTCTTTTAGTAATAGTGCTCTCAGTAGATAATAGTTTCTCCAAGTCTTCTTCTAAATTAATATCAAGCAGAGCCTCATGTGGTATAAAAGAACTTTTAAGCCCTACTTTCAACTTCGTTCCAAACATGGTTTCATATGGACTGCAGTTAATACCTGTGTGATGAGCTCTATTTTTCATTAATTGTACAAAACGTAATCCGTCCGACCATTTCTTAGTGTTGTTATCCTCCAACCACGTACTCAGCATATTCTCTATGTCCTGGTTTGCTCTCTCTACTGACCCTTGGCTTTGAGAGTGTCTCGGTTTACCATGTAAGTACAATTTTCAATTCAGGCCACATTTCACAAGCTTCCTGAACAATTTTATTAGCAAACTCTCTGCCATTATCGCTTTGAAGAATGCTTGATGCACCGAATATTGTAAAAATATCAAGTAGTACATATGCTACTTCTTCAGCAGTTTTGGTCTTGAGCGGACGGAGTTGCACAAATTTTGTAAGATGATCTTGGTATACAAGTATAAATTTATACTGATTATCTCCTTGTGACTGCATGTCAATAAGGTCTACTTGACATCTTGCATTCATTTCGCCGCTAAGAATAGGTTTAACAACTAATCCTTTTTTTGGAACGCTGCGTTTCTTTTCGCAGCTCTCACAAAGGTTTAAATAAATGGCAATCATTTCCCTCGTAATATTCTTATACCGAAAATTTAGCTCCTTTTCCATTCGGTTTCTACCACCATGCCCTACACTCAGATGGGTATCATGCAAAATCTGAAATATCTCGTTGTCTTTCACGTAGTACCTAATCATATTGTATTTGAGTGGAACAATCAATTTCTCTGTTTCTCCAACAGCCATAACGTCAAATCTTCGCAAACGCTGATAATCTTCGGGTTTTTTATGCAACTTCTTTGATTTCGCAGATTTAACTTTTTCAATCATCTCAGTATAGCTTTCATTGGTGAAAAACTGAGTATTTTGTCCTTTAAGTGACATTAATTCACTCAATCTTTCGTCAAATTGACGATTCATTTCGATTAATTTCGAAATATCCATGATTAATTATTAAAATACACACTAACAGCTGTTTCACTATAGTTCGCTAACACACTTGCGATAACAATTAGTTACGAAAGTAAAATCCATTCGCGTCCGTCCGTCTTCGCTTACAATACAAAACTAAACAAAAACAATAGCGCTTGAAGTCCGCCTAACGAGCCCCACGCTGAATGGCGGTCTCTGATTGGTCAAAGCGTGTCACGCCATGCGGTATTCCCTCCCCGCCCTCACACCGAGTCAAATATAGCTTTATTATCAAATTGCCCAATTGTCATGTAGCAATATAATAATGACCGTGCAATGTGATAAATAATAAAGTTAAGATAGTAATTAATCACTTAGCCCGATAAAGCTAGACATTATTCATAATGCTCGTGCATTATTAATAATGCCCGCATTAATCACCTGGTCCATAACATATATAAACAATAGACGAAAAAACGTATTTGGAATGCTTAGTTCTAAACGGCAACTGCTTGAACCTATACCCCATTCGTGCATTTACATTGCCTGTCTTTATCTTTTTACAAGGAGCTTGCCTTGTACTTTCAGTCCAGTTTAAAAGACATTTCAATACATTTTTCCCAACCCAGATCCGCCTCAGAGAAAATTAACAACAATTATCTTGTTCTTGACAAAGATGCTCCCATGTTAAAATTGCCGAACACCGTTTCCCTTTTACGGGGAGTTCTGTTTGATATATTTAAATAACAATGACAAGTTTTAGAATAAAACATTCGTGGGAACAATCGAATAAACGAGATGTGGTTTACATGAGACGGGAAAGAGACGACACGATTCGGTAACACGATGTGGTTTAAAATTATATTGTAAAGATAGTATAAGTTCTTTGTTACCTATTTGTTTCTATGCTTCAAAAATTAAAGGCCTTTACGGCCTTTTAAAAATGCGGGATTGAATTTAGCACCGTACCATGTCATAAATTTTTACAATTTTAGACCATATGTCAAAAAGGATCGTTATCGTGGAAGACTTTATTTGATGAACGCGCTAATCTTAGGAACTCCTGGTTTGAATTGGAAAATATTTCTGTGTTGGATAGTCTAATTATCGAAGAGGGCAAAAACATATAACACCATGCCATGAGCTACAGGAGCAGAGCAGTAGCCAGAAATCATAATAACGCGAGTGTAACCGCAGGCGCAGCTAGTTTCATGTATATTTCAAATCAACATTGGTTCCAACGGCATTTAACAGATAGTACAGACACAAACAATTTTATTAGTCTATGATATATCATTAGTCATTACACAGCAAAGTCTAAAACTAAGCTTCCAACTAGCTATACACATAGTCCTTGTTTTAGTAAATCACTTAAAGTTTGCACAATGCAATATGTAGGTATGGTACATACATAATTTATATTACTATTATTTACCTTGTAATACAATTATTTACAAAAGTCAGTTATTTATTGACGTCCATGTTACTCAATTTATTAATGAATATTGATTTCCATTCGTGTATGCTGTGTGCCAATTATGGCGCCTGCCTTTTGTTTGACTGACGGCCCGTGTCCAGTAATAATAGCTGATATTATTGCCCATCATGTTGACGGCTGTTTTATTGTGATGGAATTTCCATATAAAACTTATTGAACCCCTCATACATAATTATTTAACGGTTCTTATCGCTTATATAAGGTATTAAATGGCTATGTGTTTCATTTCCACATTTCCACCGGCTTGCACCGGTCGTGGTCGCGGAGGGAAACTTATATAAACGTTTGAGTTAATTTTTATTTTGATGATTTTAACAGGTGATATGCAAAGTGCCCACTATACGCATAACGCTAATGCAATCAGTAAATTCATTACTGACCAATTTTTGCTAGACTAAAATCTCTTCTTTTTTACTCTTTGTACTAATAAAAAATAGTTCTTTGGTAATTTGAACCATGATGCGAATCAAGGCAGTACTAAAAAACCATTCACCGTTTCATATCATCATAGTGCGAGGCGGTTAATTCAAAATATGTCCTCCGGCGATTCAAACCGTGATGCGTATAGCTCGTAACGTGAATCTGTTTCATATTTTTATGTTCGATTTATGATGTTCACTTGGCTAGCTGAGCCATCAAAAGTGGTTCTACCATGTAAATTTTTTACCAAAAATTGGAAAAGAAGTTCTTGATAGAAATACCCTTGTCACCTAGCGGTATCAAATAAATTTAAAACCCTATTCACAACCCTACCAAATACACAAAAAAAAACATGAAAATTGGTAGAGCCCTTTCGGATGAGTGCGACCACAAATACTGTTACAGGCGATTTTAATTTCATAAGTTTGATTTCTTTTTTTAGTCGTCTATTGTAAATGTAACGATTAAGACAAGTTTTACCACTTAAATTACTTTGGAACTTTTTAAATACAGCAGAAATTTCGATTCAAATATTTGACAACTATTTTCAGAAAGCTTTCTAATTTTTTTAGGCTTTCGTAATATAATCAAACCTACGAATATTCTAAAGGCAAGGCAGAGAAAGGGAACCTTTCACTTTACCCAAAGGGAAAAACATTAATATTTGGCCACCCTAGGGACACCAAATATAATTTTTAAAATTCTTTCACAAAAGAGACTGTAGCTTTGGAGCCCGAGCTCTAGTTGCCAAAAGATTTTTTTTTCACAGAGCGAGCGCTATCTGAATTCCGCAACAATGTAGCAATATCACTTGTTTTACACCTCTGTCAGTTTACTTAAGGGCCCCCGTAAAGACTCACAAAGTGACGAGAGCGGAAGCCAACGGTTCAACATGACCACCGAATCAGGGAGCAAGCAATATTTAACAATTTAATATGCATGTATTTTCGTAAGTTAGTGGTGCACGTCTGGTTGGACTCGAGACCCACTGCGTAGCACTCTGTTAGTCTCATCACTATAGCTGCTTTACTACTGCTATACAATATAGTAAATACACAAATATAATAACAGCTGAGTATAGCAATATTCACGGTGTAAGCCTACACGTGTTGCAGTGATTATGTTCGAGTGGCGCGGCTTGTCGATATTCAAAGGCGATAGAAAGCCAGCCTGAATACATCGTTACTGGGACCTTCTTCGTGCACAGAGTAGTTTAC
This sequence comes from Euclidia mi, assembly GCA_944739405.2. NCBI lineage: Eukaryota > Metazoa > Arthropoda > Insecta > Lepidoptera > Erebidae > Euclidia > Euclidia mi. The sequence continues at coordinate 57,735,202 of OX123196.2, read as the reverse complement.
TACAGAGGTTAATATTGTAATAGAAATAAAGTAATAAAAAGTTCACGATTTACTCAAGATTTTTTCCACAAGTCTACGGTAAATAAAGAGTAAATACTGGACGAAAAATGCCTAGAATGATAAGACAGTGAATGAATCTAATTAGCACATTCATATGGGATCTTTGTTTAAAGATCAGAATTGAATTCAGATTCTTATAATTTTACGTAATCTGTTTATTCTTATTGTAGCTTCAAAAATAAATAAGGTAACTACTCACCAGTTTAAGACCTTGGTGCAAAAACGTAGAAGCTTTCGCTTTTATATGAAAAGTCCATCGTGGGTGTCGGCTATAGCGATAAATGAAGCCTCCGTGCTTATCTGACGTCAAAACTAAATTTATTTCATCAACAAGAAACAATTCTTCGTTTTACAACCTAAAAAAAAATGGATAAAGGGTTCTACATTTTTCTCCTACTCTATAGTCGGTAGAAGCGCGATGCAAACTACATCCATAGGTAAAGACTTCGTAGCACCCTTTATGTATGGTTAGCGCGAACACGCTCTATATTTTCCACTGCGACTCAGTTAGGTATATTGTCGACTCTACTTCCAAACTTGTACTGTTGGTACTTTTACATTTTGTAGAGTCTTAAACATTTTAAACTGTTAAAAATGCAGTAAGCTCCATAGAAAAATAACACGTTTTGTTAAATTGTAGAGACACTGAAGTCGGTATTCTTCGCGTTTTTGCTTGATACGATTTAGTGCATTGCAAAGTTACATTTAGGGTTGTATTAGTCAGAGGAAGCAATTTTATTTTTTAGAGGTGTAGAGTAGAGGGAGCTAGTGTAAAGCTTAATCTAAATTTGCTTAATCCAAGTTTCGTAATTCTTGTCCCGCTGTAACTCATATCCTTGTGCAATAGATCTTTACACAATGTAACCACTTGCAAGTAAAACTATGAATGGGCATTCGAATTCACTTAGAACAAATCTCTTTTTCACCTTGCAATGCTCTATCCTTCTATAGGACTGCGTATTAATAAAACTCATAAAAAACATTTTCATCACTTTTCATGATAATCGCATACTATCAAATATGAAATATTAATAAGCCCTACGTAGAGTCGCTCTGCTCTACCTAAGTAGAGTACGTATTACGTACGCTTGCCTCTATCGCTACATATTTGACTACAAGCCGGTAATATCCCCTACGAGAACACTCTACGTAGAGCCGTAGCGTCGTAGAGCCGTGGAGTCTACACACTTAAACTATCGCTACGTTTGTAATATTTGCTCCCCCTTGCTAGACTATTTGATAAACTCTATATTAACGTGAGCTTAGAACTTGCTCTACATTTTTACTTTCGCGTCAAAGTTTAGATACAATCTGAACTTGTCGAAAGTGCAATGATAAAATTTTACTACATACATCATCCAGCTACAAACTTTAGCAAAGGATTTGATTAACTCTGTCTAACCTTTGGTTGCTTGTAGGTTCCATCATTTACTAAAAACTGTGGCTGATTGCTGTGAAGTGTACCTACTTTTAGTCAGTACATTTTAGGGTGCATTTCCTGGGCACAAAAATTACGTGGCATCAATTAAATCGGTACTATAAAATATAGTTATAATGTTCTAACATTTTTTTCTGGTTAGGTGAAATAATAATCTATGTTTAGCACTAAATATTTAATTTAATAGAATTAATAGGTACTCCAAAAAATATAATTAAACCTCGAAATCTTTCATTGCCGTGTTTGTCCACACATCACCTTGATATGTATTATACGTTATTGATAAAAATCTATTGGTTATTTATATAAAAACCTAGTTTTAGTTGATACGTGAATAGTTAAACTATTTTTACGGAATACATTTATTCATATATTTAAACAATATACCGAATGGTTAATAAAAATGCATTTGTCCTAGAACTATCTTTCATCGCCGTGTCCTAAACATATTTAAGAATATTGTTTTATCTAAGGACTTGCGTCCCCCACTGCGCTAAACGTTGCATAAAAGTGTCGCTTGGTGCTCGACGTGGAACGATGTGTATACGTGCCTGCGTTTTTGCACCATAAATGTAAGTATTCGATTTTTATATTACTGGACATTTTTTCTTTCATCGCCGGGGATAGGTCTAACTTCTATTTGAATAAGTTTGTCCTTTTGACTAAGCATTCAATAGAATGCCATTTATCTTTTGTTTATTTGTGACGTGTTAATTACAGTGAATTATTAATCGATTTTTCGTAACTTGATGTTTTTGCCTGGTTGGTTTCCGTGAGCAAAATTTGCTATGGCAATGAAAAAAAGACGCGGCGATGAAACAAAATTTCATTGTCATGCCTTTTAAAACAATTTAGTTTCATTGCCATGACCAGTTGTTTCATTTCCGTGACTTATGTTTTCATCGCCACAGCATGATTAAGAAAAAAAAAACAATCTGTACTGTACAGTCAACTACAAAAAGATATTTTCACGTTAACCTTACAAAATGATATATATTTGGTACTCCATCACACGATAGACATTCAAACATACGCACACAGACTCTCACACACACACACACACACCCATGCGCACACACACACACACACAACACAATCACACGCACTCACTCACTCACTCACATATACTACAGTCTAATTATAAACATAATAATGGATTGTTTATTTTTAGAAAGCCAAGATGCCTAAACCGAAACTATCGGAAGAGGAGAGAAAGGAAAGAAGTATTTTATAATATATATTATTAGTATTTTAAAGACCTTAAAATAAATGATTGTGTTGCTTTGATTCTATTAGCTTTTTGTTTAATTTTACTCCGCTGCGAGAAGGTTATTGTTCGGTGCAATATGACCGAACACCTTACCAAGCAATTAGTGAATTACACATTGACCTAATTAGTTTAAGTGTTATATTAAGTAAAATTCGCATAGCATCGTCAGTGCACATTGTGTTACCGCGACATTCGGGTGCATTCATAAGAACATTTATATTTAACATTATTTTCTAACATTTTCATTTAACATTATTTGCTAACATTTAAACATAAGAAATTATTGTGGAACAGAGCAATAAACTGTGATTTCAGTTTAACATTTCTATTCTTTAACAAACCACCGCAAACCTCACATCTACACCGTACATATACGTATAGAATCTTGGTCCTTCGTAAGGCTCTCGCGCGGCTCGGATCGTGGTGATTTTCGTGTAGCCGAGGTGTTGAATTGGTTAACATTAAGTGCTTGCGTAGTGTGACTGAGGATTGCAGTGCCAACATTGGAGGAGCAACAGCCGCAGCAAGCGTCGTGGAGCTAAGTACCAAACTACGAACACGCAAGTAATATATTTCCTTGTTATTTTTTTAAATAATATATTTTGAGCACTCAGTAGACATGGCAGAGCTTATTGACACCCAATCTATGATCTACGATAGCATCGTAAAACTGGGTATTAATATTAAGAAGGATACCGCTGACCGGTAAACATTAGATTATTTTAAGAGGCGATTGGATACTCTGGAGTAATACTGGAGGGAGTATGAAGGAAATCATGACCGGATTAGCGGTGAAGTGAGTCAATCTCACCCTTACTTCGGGCTCCGTGAATATGAGAGAACTTTGAAGGTGTACGAAGAGGTGAAAGAGTTGATAAATCAACAGTACCAGAAGTTTGTAACCAAGGCGGGCAAACCAAGTGAACATCCGAAATCACCCTTCAAAACAACGTTGAGTGCTGTTCAGCTAGGAGAGGAGGAAACCACTGCAGAGGCAGGACCCAGCTCACAGAACCAAATCTTGAAAACAAGCACAGGTTAAAACAGTAAAGGCGATGATCTGTTACGGCGGCAACAAGCAAATTTTAAAGCCTTTTTGCGAACAACTTCGAACATTGACGTAGATTCTATTTCAGAAAAATGGGAATTTGAAGATGTTTTAAAAAACCTTGAAGCGAGATGGTCTGCGATTGACAGTCTACATTGGGAAATTGAGTGCGAAATAGACGAAGAGAATGAGTCCTATAACTAAATGTTCGAAAAGTATGAGAAACAATTTAACAATCTTAAGAAATCCATCAACAAGAAGATGTGGTCAGCCGTGCATAGGAACAAGTCAACTCCTCAACTTGAAATTCCAGTGTTTACCGGGAATTACAATCAATGGGTATCCTTTCTTGATCTGTTTACTGAGGCTATCCATAACAACCCGTCACTATCTAACGGCCAGAAGATGCAATATCTCAAGAGTAAAGTACGCGGTGAAGCTGAAAAGCTTATCCAACACTTACAGACTAGTACAGACAATTATTTGGTTTCTTGGGAAATTCTATCGCATCGCTATAACAACAAAAAATTGATCTTCTCTTCTCATATGAACATTCTTCTGAACCTTCCTAGCATGCAGCAACAGTCTGTAAATCAAATAAAAAGAATTCATGACACAACACTGGAATGTCTGAACGGCATTAAAAATTTGGGCGTAGATATAACATCATGGGACCCCATCGTTGTTCATATTTTGGGCCAGAAATTAGACAACTAAACATATACTGACTACCTAGAGTCACTGAAGAACTCGAGAGAATTGCCAGTACTTCAGGATTTCCTAGGATTTTTAGAAACTAAGTTTACTACGCTGGAAACAGCCCATAGAAAATAAGACACTGTAACATCAAAACATTTTTCAACAAAATATAATAATTATTCATCAAATGTTAAGAAACATATTTATAACGCATATACTAAGTCGATCAGCACATACAATAACCCAAATAAATCGATTGCGAAAGCAATGCACGTGTCGACCATTAAGTGCCCGATGTGCAGTAATTAACATAGTATTTATAATTGCAAGAATTATTTGGGTCTAAGCGACGAGCAAAGACTAAAAAAAGCTAACAAATTGAAACTCTGCACTAATTGTCTCTTCAGTCACAATGGTAATAAGTGTAATTCTACATTAACATGCCGTAAATGCCAAGAACCACACAACACTATTCTACATGATGCAATTATGAAGCAAAAACATTTTCAATCTTCTTCGTCCATAAACCGTAGTCAAATGACACAACAACAACAACATGAAAGACCCCATGTAAACTTCGCTGCTACGTCGCACACTTCTCAAATCAATAGCTCAGAAATATTACTAGCGACAGCGTTGTTAAAGGTTAAAGCGTCTGATGGTTCATACCATACCACGCGAGCCTTGGTCGATCAAGGCTCCTAAATATCATTAATTACCGAAAAGGCGGCGCAGCTGCTTAACATTAAAAGGCAAAGATGTAAGGGAGTAATTTTCGGCGTAGGACAGAGAGAAAACAACTGCAAGGGAGTGATGTCGATAGAATGCGCATCATTATGCAACGATTTCGCATTTGAAGCGGAAGTTTTTATTATGACAAACCTAATTAAATGTCTGCCAAACAAAAGTTTTCCGAAACCAGCTTGGTCACATATAGACAACATACAGTTGACCGATCCCGAGTTCTATAAAAGTCATCCAGTGGATTTGCTACTCGGAGCCGACATATACGCAAATATAATTCTCAGTGGTATTATAAAAAGCGGTAATGCTTATCAGCCCTTAGTACAGCAAACTCAGCTTGGATGGCTGTTTTGCGGTAATGTAAAGACATACCATGTAATGTTGTACTCAATAACATTGAAGAGATAAAAAGGTTTTGGCAAGTGGAAGAAATTGAGGAAAGGGAAACGTCAAATCTATCCGTTGAAAATCAAGAGTGTCTAAATTTTTATGAGTCGACGACTAGAAGGACAGAACAAGGCCGCTATGAAGTTAGAATACCACTGAAAAAAGACCTGAAACACCAACTGGGATTGTCTAAGCCAATGGCAATCGCTCAATTAAAAAACTTAGAAACTAGATTTAAGAAACAACATCAGCTAGCCGAAAAATATAAATCATTTATGAATGAATATATCGAGTTACAACATATGAAACCTGAAGAAACAAACACCAACGTAAGCTTGCAATGCTACCTACCTCACCACGGTGTGCAGCGTGATGAGTCACTAACTACAAAGTTACGGGTCGTATTCAACGCGTCCGCAAAAACAACAACAAAGTTTAGTCTAAATGATATGATGTACGAGGGTCAAACTGAAAGTTCTTAGAAAATCAAAAACTGATTACATTAGCCAGTTATTAGTTTTATTATATCTTTTCAAAATATTGTCCATTGACGTCAATACACCACTGCATGCGATGGAACCACTGGGAAAAGCACTTTGCCCACTCGTCCTTAGGGGTCTCTTCAATGGCATCGCGATACGCAGCCACCGCTTCTTCAGCATTCATAAACCGCTTTCCTTTAAGTTTTTCTTTAATTTTTGGAAATAAATAAAAATCACAAGGCGCGAGGTCGGGGCTATACGGCGGGTGACCCAGTAATTCAACGTTTGATGTCGCCAAATAGTCGATCGTTCGCTTGGCGGTGTGCGACGAGGTGTTGTCGTGGTGAAGGAGGATCCTACTGCGAGGTCGTTTCTCTCGAACTTTTTCCAAGACAAGTGGCAAACAATTGGTAGTGTACCATTCTGCAGAAACTGTTTTTTGATCCTCTAACACAATTGTTGCGAAATGACCTATCCTTCCAAAGAACGAGGCCACCATTTTTTTTCCCGCACTTCGATCTCTCTTCACTTTAGTTGGCAACTCCTCGGAAGGAAACACCCACTGAGCAGATTGTCTTTTGGTTTCAGGATCATAACAGTAAATCCAGCTTTCGTCACCTGTTAGTATGTCGAACACAGCATTTGAGTCACCTCCGTTAAATCTTTCAATCATTTTACGGCACCAATCCACACGATGGAGTTTTTGAGCCTTAGTCAAATTATGAGGTATCCACCGGGCGCAAAGCTTCCTGACCGCTAAATGTTCGTGGAGGATTTTGTGCACTTGACTCATACCGATGCCTAAGCTTGTCCGACTCTGCTGATAGGTCACTCTTTTGTCAGTCTCTATCATACGCCGCACAACACAGATGTTATTTTCAGTCGTCGCCGTAGAAGGCCGTCCCTCACGTACATCATCAGTGAGATTAGTGCGACCACGTTTAAACTCATTAAACCAATTGTAAACGGTCGCACGAGATGGGGCTTCATCGTGAAAGGCCAATCGTAGTCTATCATAACTTTCTTGTTGACTTAAATGACATCGAAAGTCATAAAAAATAATTGCACGAAAATTTTCTCGTGTTAAATTCATGTTGACGTGACACAGACAATTTTCAATTTGCCGCCAAATCGTAAAACAAATGACCAATGAATGAAATATATACTCAGTAATATTGGCAAAGAGTTCTATTTTCAAATTTTAGAATATTTTTTTTATTATATTGTTTATAAGTGGCCAGTTCAAAGAACTTTCAGTTTGACCCTCGTACAAGGGCCCTAATATGCAAAAGGATTTACAGGCAATGTTATTGCAGTGGAGACAATATCCTTACGCTTTTACTGCTGACATAGAAAAAATGATCAGGCAGATTTTAATTAACAGAATTGACCAACACCTGCAAAAAATCGTTTGGAGGGAATCACCTGAACACCCCATACAGAGTTTTCAACTCACTACAGTCACTTATGGTACAAAATCGGCACCCTTTTTAGCCATCAGGAACTTGAAACAGCTAGCGGCGGACGAGCGCATCAAACATCCTGAAGCAGCAGCAGTTCTGGAAAACTCTTTTTTCATGGATGACCTGCTTCATGGCGTGTATCAAATTGCAAAAGGAAAGGAGTTGATTACCGAATTGATACAGTTGTTGAAATTAGGTGGATTTACATTAAGAAAATGGGCTTCGAACAATCAGGAATGATTAGAAAGCGTAACACAGAATGCAGAAGAGACGATTTATAACTTCAAAGGTGAAGATTCATCGAAAACATTAGGCCTATGTTGGCAAACAAAACAAGATAATTTTACGTTTAATTATAATTTGACAAACATCGTAGGAACACTTACCAAAAGGCAGTTACTTTCGGAAATTTCGAAATTATTTGATCCTTTGGGTTTGTTAACACCTCTATCCACAAAACTAAAGTTACTTTTCCAAAAACTATGGCAAACGGATCTCCAATGGGATGATGTAGTATCTGGTGACGTATACAAAGAGTGGTCGAAATTAACAGCTGATATTGACAAGATTAAACATTGTGTGGTACCACGATGGATCGGAACGCAAGAGGATTGCGTTATTGAATTCCACGGGTTCTGTGACGCTTCCACGGAAGCCTACGCATGTGCAGTGTACGCAAGAACAAAAGATAGTAAGGAAACGAGGTTAGTAGCTGGCAAGTCTAAGCTTGTACCACACAAAAAAGCTATAACCTTACCGAGAGCCAAGTTATGTGGTGCCTACCTATTAGCGAAACTCATGCGAAAAATTACGGCAAGTGTTAGCTGTTCATATGAAACTTCTGGCTGGTGTGATTCCATGGTCGTATTGAGTTGGCTATATAGTGATTCAGCGCCTTTGTGTCCAACAGAATAAACGCTATAAAGCAGATTATGCCGAGTGACAACTGGCGTTACGTGAAGTCAGAAGAGAACGCTGCGGATTGCGCTAGTAGAGGACTTACAGCATCCCAACTATTAGAACATCCGTTATGGTGGCAAGGACCATCATGGTTCCATTGTTCGACACCAAGAAGACACAGGATCACCAAGTCATCTATATTACCGAAGAAGAAACAAGAAAGATAAAACAAGTTAACATCGTGCAGCAACAAAATAATATTATCGAAGAATTATTAAACAATAACAGTTCGTTTAGAAAAGTAATTCGCGTATTCGCGTGGATACTTAGGGCGTTGACACCGATAGTGCAACGTAAACATTTACCGCCGTACCTAACGTTACATGAAATGCGAAAAGCAAAATTAACAATTATAAAATATACGCAAAGAAAGGAATTTGCTGACGATATTGGAAAAATTATTCAGAACGGAAATGTTGGATCAAAAAGTTAATTATTAAATTTAATTATTTTTTGAATAAGAATGGCATCTTGAGAGTGGGAGGACGCTTAAGGCACGTAAACATAAGTATTGAGATGAAACATCCAAAGGTTATACCTACCAAAACACGTTTAGCAGAGCTTCTGATAGACGAATCTCACTTGTTAACGTTTCATGGGGGACCCAAGTTGACTTTAGCGACACTCAGACAACAGTATTGGATACCGGGCGGAATCAGAACAACTAAGGGACGGCTGCGAAATTGTGTTACTTGTCGGCAGCACGACGCAAGAAAACAGTATCAATTAATGGGAGATCTGCCCGCAGCCCGAACTAACCCTACCCCTCCGTTTTACCACACTGGGGTGGACTACACCGGTTTCGTGGAAATTAAAGCCAATAAAGGCAGAGGCGTCCGAACAACAAAGGGTTACGTTGCAGTGTTTGTATGTATGGTTACAAAGGCCGTACATCTGGAGCTGGTGTCTGACCTCACGAGTTCAGCCTTTTTGGCTGCATTAAGCAGGATGGCGTCTAGGAGAGGCACTCCGCGCCATATGTATAGTGACCAAGGAACCAACTTTCTCGGCGCCGACCGGTTGTTGAAGGAAGAATATGAAGAAATACTGCAAGTTTTCGGCGACAAGTTACTTGCTGAGGTTGCAGACATCAACATAGAATGGCACTTTAACGCTCCATCCTGGCCTAGTGCCGGTGGGTTGTGGGAAAGGGCTGTTCGCAGTTTAAAACACCATTTGAAGAGAGTAGTTGGAGCACAACGGCTAACATTTGAGGAGTACACAACGATACTAACAAAATTAGAAGCTTGCCTTAACTCGCGACCGTTATGCTCACTGAACGAAAACGTTGCAGATTTGGAGTATCTATCTCCAGCTCACTTCTTAGCAGGTAAAGCGGGGTCGACAGCTTCGTCTTCAAAGTAACCACTCTTACATACCCGTCACTACCCGGATGTACGTCTATCACTCTTCCCATAATCCATTTCCCAGCCGGAGCATTATCCTCGTGCACAACAACCATATCTCCGATTTTCATGTTGGTTTGAGGTTTCACCCACTTATCTCGTGCTGTTAGTTGTGTTAAAGACTCCGTTTTCCATTTTAACCTGGTTTGCCGAAAAATTTTGCTAGTCAAATGCCATCTTGTTCGTGCATCATATTTTGTTTCTATAACTGTTGACCCAGCTTTACCTGTTAAGAAGTGAGCTGGAGATAAATACTCCAAATCTTCAACGTTTTCGTACAGTGAGCATAACGGTCGCGAGTTTAGGCAAGCTTCTTATCTTGTTAAAATCGTTGAGTACTCCTCAAATGTTAGCCGTCGTGCGCCAACTACTCTTTTCACGTGGTGTTTTAAACTGCGAACAGCCCTTTTCCACAACCCACCGGCACAAGGCCAGGATAGTGCGTTAAAGTGCCATTCTATGTTCATGTCTGCAACCTCAGCTAGTAACTTGTCGCCTAAAACTTGCATTATCTTATTTGCATATGCTCTTCATATTGTTCCTTCAACAACCGGTCGGCACCGACAAAGTTGGTTCCTTGGTCACTATACATATGGCGCGGAGTGCCTCTCCTTGACGCCATCCTGCTTAATGCAGCCAAAAACGCGGAACTCGTGAGGTCGCACACCAGCACCTTTGTAACCATATATACAAACACCGCGACGTAGCCCTTTGTTGTTCGGACGCCTCTGCCTTTATTGGCTTTAATTTCCACGAAACCGGTGTAGTCCACCCCAGTGTGGTAAAACGGAGGGGTAGGGTTAGTTTGGGCTGCGGGCAGATCTCCCATTAATTGATACTGTTTTCTTGCGTCGTGCTGCCGACAAGTAACACAATTTCGCAGCCGTGCCTTAGTTGTTCTGATGCCGCCCGGTATCCAATACTGTTGTTTGAGTGTCGCCAAAGTCAACTTGGGTCCCCCATGAAACGTTAATAAATGAGATTCGTCTGAATTAGAAGTTCTGCTAAACGCGTTTTGGTAGGTATAACCTTTGGATGTTTCATCTCAATACTTATGTTTGCGTGCCTTAAGCGTCCTCTTAAAATAATCTAATGTTTTCCGGTTAGCGATATCCTTCTTACTGTTAATACCCAGTTTTACGATGCTATCGTAGATCATAGATTGGGTGTCAATGAGCTCTGCCATGTCTACTGAGTGTTCAAAATATATAATTTAAAAAATAACAAGGAAATATATTACTTGCGTGTTCGTAGTTTGGTCCTTAGCTCCACGACGCTTGCTGCGGCTGTTGCTCCTCCAATGTTACCACTGCAATCCTTAGTCACACTACACAAGCACTTAATGTTAACCAGTTCAACACCTCGGCTACACGAATATCACGACGATAAGGAATCCGACCCGCGCGAGCACCTGACGAAGGACCAAGATTTATCAGAAGAGGGTAAAAAGAGCGTATGTGTGTGTTGTGTATGCCTTTCTCTCTCAGAGCCGGGGATGTATCTATTTCAGGTAAGTATATTATGTAAAAAATATCATGTGTTACTGGTTTTTTTTATTACCGTGGATTGATTCTATCATTCCCGTGGCACAGTTCTTTCAGTGCCGTGGGTGCATGTTTCATTGCCGTGCACGCATGTTTCATCGCCGTGGCACGAAAGGACATTGCTCCTCGCCCATACATTGTTCGCCCCAAGGCCGTTAGTTACGGAAAAATATTTTTGATGTTCTAAATAACGTATACATTTGACTCAAATTCAATATAATTAACGGACACTTCAGAGAATCGTAAATAATACAAAAATCTTTTCAATTTTGAGGTTATATTTTTGACAGATATCTCTAGGAGATCGATCAACATACAAGGGGAAGCATTATTGTCACTCGACGCGGTAGTATAGCGCCAAGGCTACTGCTTAAATCACTGCGCCACCCATGCAGATAAAACATAATACAAAGATTTTGTAGAAGAGTTATTCTCAACAACAAAATCAGAGATCTTACTTACCAAACGTGGAGCATTCCATTCTTGTATGCATTGGAGAATTTGTTCATCTTGTAACATTATACAACCAGAGGCTGAGCCACAGTTGACACAAAATAAACAATCAAAATAAGAATCCATGTTAGATTACCAAATCCGTGTATGCCAAGTTGTCGTTCGTAGGTCCGTAAATCACTGCCAGAGGTCAATATTTCAAGAGGAAATCAGTCCGTTGTTCTAGCGAAGTCGTTATTTATACAAAAAACAAAAGAAACTCGGAAAATCGAAAACACAGACGCAGCGACAAGCAACAACATGAATGAGATCGACGAATGATTGACATGAACATGAATGTCTAAAGAGCAAGTCAAGCGCAGTCAAGCGCTTTAACGCTACATACATTTTACTAACATTAAACGGTCAATAAACCGCAGTTTCGCTAAAGCGCTGAAAATGCTAAGAGATTATTTTGTTTTTATTTACAATGGCCGGCGGGTTTAGTAGAATACGATAACATCAACGGTCATACTATTTAAAATGTTCATGAGAATCTGAAGTGTCCGTTTTATACTGATCATCATCATCAGCCTTTATCAGTCCACTGCTGGACTAGGCTTCTCCTTTGAAAGGAGGAATTGGCCTACTATACCACGCTGGCCAAACGGGTTGGTATAGGGTTTGTATCAAGTTTTCCTTCTCTCACAGTGCTGTTATCTGCATAATATGCTCTCTCTGTCAGCTCTTACGACACCCACGGGATGATATGGGGTGGTGACAATCCGTATTCTTAATCCGTCACCACACGGACAGATATTTGATTATTATAGCATAAAATGAGTAAATATTTATGATTATAAATTGCATGCCAACGGCGCTGGGGCCAAAATTATACTTGTCCTTTTTAATCTTGTATATCCCGTTAGGTTTTTCAAGCTAAATATCTGCTAGATATTAAGCAAGAATATATATATTAACAAAAACTTGTGTAAACACTATTTTTTCTTGTTCTTAAGTTGAAGAATAAAAAATCCACGGAAATGAAGATTTTATTGGACCTGTTGAAATTCACCCTTTAGAGTCTTTAGACCATATATCTGACATACATATAATGTCAGATATATCCACAATAATCTATTATTAAAGTTAAATATGTGTTTGTGACTGTTCCGGCGTGTATTACACAAACTATTGTAAATAAGTGATATTTTATGTTTACTTTCAATAGATTACACAATAAAGACCCGTTATCTAAATATGAGTAGGTGTACGAAATTATGTAATAAACTGTCCCACTGCTGGGTACGGGCAAGAGGCCCGTGCTCTATGAGAAGGGTAAGGCCATAGTCCACCACGCTGGCCAAGTGAACGAGGAACTGGTCGAGAACATTATGGAGAAGTCTCAGACATGCAGGTTTCCTCATGATGTTTTCCTTCACCGTATAGCAAGGGGTAATTAACAATTTAATACGCACATAACTTCGAAGAGTCATTGGTACGCGCCGTGAATTCGAACCCGAGACCCTCTGCGTGGCAGTCCGTCGGTCTCTACACTAGGTTATCGCTGGAACCGTACTAAAGTACGAATCTTGAAAAATTGAAAATATTAAAACTACGAACTTCAAATGAGTTCATGACAAAAATCCAGAAGCACACACCATATGCTTTCTTTGCAGAGTATTTGCTTATTACGAACTATGTATAAGAAATCTGCTCATAGGCACATAGGGGCATTCTTTCCACTAAGTTGCAACGCGGGCACAGATTTGCCGTTCAGTATGTGATCTGTTTATTTATGTGCAAATTAATGAATCGCTCACAGGTTTGTTGCTGTTTATATGCGTTGTACAATTGTGTAATGAGAACGGCTTATGAAGCTATACCTACATACATACATACATAGACTCACGCCTGTTTCCCGGAGGGGTAGGCAGAGACTACGGAACGCCATTTGCAACGATCCTGACATCTCTTGCTTCACTCACTCCCATTAGATTCCTCATGCATGCTCTTCTGTTCAGGGTACTTCTAACCTGGCCTGTTTTTAGGATGTCTCCAATCTGGTCAGAGAACGTCCGCCTAGGTCTTCCCCTTCGTCCTGTCCCATTCACACTTTCCTTGTATATCTGCTTGGTCAATCTTTCGTCATCCATCCTCTCCACGTGCCCAAAGCACCTTAGCAGCTATTATGAAGCTATGTAATGATATAATTGTGTAGTGGAGCATTTTGGTTACACTCCGGCACAAACTGGCATATCGAAAAGCTAATGCAATGACACTAAACAACAAACAGAAAATTTAAAATAAAACTTACAAAAAATATAAAGCCATTCAATATGTCATTTCGTACAACCCAAAACTATAATTTATACGGGACCGTACACGTGGCAACGTGGTATAACTAAAACGTATAAAAGGTACGAAAGATACTCAGCATACTTAAAACGCCTTTCCATAAGGGCCCATACAAATTGTTCTCAAATTGGTGAAATCCCAAAGTTTATATTAAAAGGGGCCGTGCCCCAATTGTTGGCATTCCAGTAGATTAGCCGTGCCGACCGCGGCCGAAGTTTGGGACTCCCACCTTAGTAATCGTTCTGTGAATGGGGCACCTTTCTTGAGGGTGATGAAGGTAGAGACACGGTCGTTTACCGACTAGAACTAATCATACGGACTTGCGGGTTAACTTGTTTGGAAACATGATGAATCTAGGAAGCTGTGTGCTGATATATAATACAGGTGAATTGGTGATTAATCGACTGCTAACCGCTACTTTGATAATTACTAAATTCGGTAAAGGTAATAAAAACAACATAAAATATATTTTATGGCCTACTAAAAGGATTTTAAATAGAGTCTATTAATTACAGACTTGTGAAACTAAAATAAGAGTGTATAAGCAACTCTTTTTCCCGACGCGACATTTTCGCTGGCTTACATCAGTCGCAGTTGCAGGCAAACTGATTGTGAAAGCTTGAAATAATTATTTGTATAGGTACAAGTAATGCCTTCTTAGCTGTACCTTCAGTTTAACTTTTCCCGAGATTTTACGAATGTCAAATCTTGGTATTTTCTATGGTCACGACAACTACGACTGTTGAACTTGGCTACATAGGTAATACGAAATGGGGACGAGGATAAGACTGGGTATAAAAATATCTTATTATTATTTCGTTTCTGCTACATCTTTCAATATCAAATCTCAACCACCACCACATGTGAAATAGGCCATAAAAGTTGCATCACTTTTACACCTACGCAAACTGACAGGGAGCGCTTTGTGCATGAGACCGTAAAATTTTACGTCACCCACACACTCAATTTACTAACCACCATTTTAAATTTTCCATTTTTGATCTGAACCATTAACTTTTTTGTTAAAAAGTAAGTAAGCTATTGAGCGAACGATTAGTATAACAGGCCCACTCTCTGGCTAACCTAATGTACTGGATAATTCAATTTCACGTACCATTGTCTCGATTATGTGCGCACATTTTAGTGCCGAATTAAAACGTTCAAAGTAGTTTCGAGCTAAAATTGAACTTGGACTCGAAATTCTCATGGAGTTCTTCTGTCATTCAAATTGGAGACGAATTTCAAGGAGGTTCAATTTAGATAAATTCGAATCTATTAGGTACTAATCTTCGCCCGCGGCTCTACCGTGTAGCTATCAGCTAGTATCGCAACAAAAGATTAGCCTATGTACGTTTATGCTAAAATATAAGCTAAATTGTTGTTCATAAGTTTTATTTTGTATGTTTTTATTAATTTTTTTGTGATTCTGTGACGCCACTCAATGGACCTGCCAGAATACCAGCGCTGCGGCAAAGTTTGTCGCAGCATTAGCTGAGGCAGGCTTCAATTCTGGCCTCAATAATGCTGTTCTTTCTAATTTATTATTAGACTTTAGTATTATTTTATTTTCATTGTGTTTTCTGTCATTTATTGCTGTGAGGCACAAAATAAATATTTTCTTTTCTTTTCAAATTACTGCAAAGTTGCACCAAAATTCATTCAGTAGTTTTAGCGTGGAAGATGAAAAAACAAAGAAACATACTCAAATACTTTCTTATTTATCTACTTATAATATAAGTATGGATTTTCTATTCATATCTGGTTATACATAATCATCTCAAGTAATTAAAAAAAATGGTTCCTAATATGTTTATCAGCTTTCCAAGCCGTTCCTACTTACCGCTGAATTCAATATTCGTTCTATCCATATTTTGAGATTTTAGATACATATTTGCCATAAGCTCCATACAAAATATTTCAAACATGTGTCTAGAATCTCCAAATTCATTGATCGAATATTGAAACAGTCCCTTACCAAATAACTGATAAATATACTTAGATTTAAAAAAAACATGCATGTATTACCTACAGATAAATTATGCCCGACACACACAAAACGCCATCACAGCATGTCGGCAGTAATTAAGAAACCTATTAATTATTTCTTAATGAGAGTATTTAATGTTTAGATGTAATGTCAACCGAATAATTAAGAAGGTATTCATTTCGGACCAATTAATTCCGCATCTAATATTCGGTGGTATTTAAGCGGTAAAGGCACTCTTTCGTGGATGTAAGTTCAGACGGTTGGATAAAAGCACTTCGTTCTAATCGGCAAATTAAAGGAAGCTGAAAATTACGACTTCGGCAATATGTAATATACAACTGAGAATGCCGAATTGGGTCATGTAATGAGGCTGAAACTGTTAAACTTCTTGTGATTTAGTGTCGAAATAAAGCAAAATAATAATAGTATCAGCAGTGCCTAATGATATATTCTTACTATTATAGTGTAAACCTCCTAAAGCTTGCTTGTACTTATAATGGACAACTTTTGTACTGGAACTTTGCTAAAATATCTACTGTTTATAGACACATTTTGTAGACGTTACATTTAAATGTTTAAACCGACTTAAAAATCTGTATCTTTCATAAATACGCTACCTCAAATGTAAATCTCAAGATTTAATAAGTTACTATTTTAAAATATCTCAATACATTCCTAGAGAACCCGAATATAATATGTATTATAGAAAGTAGAGTTACTTTCCTAATCAGATTGTTTTAGTGTGAAAATGAAATGAAGTCATTATATAAAGCTCAGCTGCAATAATTATTTACATTCTAACTCCTAAAAACTAAACTTATCTGTTGCGAATACAAGCTAATACAACCCCATCATATCAAGTCGATTCGTTTACCATATTCCATACAACAATATTGAATAATATTTACCTTACTATAAGAAAGAAAAGATTAACTTTCCGCCATATCACTTCGTAAAAAGGTCACGAATTCTTCCAATTCAGTCTTCAAACACGAAAAACGAAAGAGGCAAAAGAAATGACCCCTCTTCTTTATTTGCTAAGGATTTATTTACCAATTTTCCTCGGTGTATTCAATATCTAATTTTAACCAGAGTAATCTGGAGCCATGTTTGATAGCCAGTGTGGTCAACTGAGGGTTATCTTGAGCCCACACGGTGGACTAAGCCGGGTGCATCCCAGCCCAGCACGATGCTGTAGTGTGACCATAGTTTTGTGGTTCAACAGGACAAATTAGTATTTTAGTTGAACAATACTGCACGTTGGGTAATTTCAAATAGTCTTTTACCAAGCACAATATCGAATGCAGCTCTTTTCGTTGCCAATATAGATACGGATTATATTCTGGATTCTGTATTCCCACTTACCATTGTAAATCTAGATCACCGTCTAGAAAATTCGCTAACGCTTTGTAAATTTTATTAATCAATAGAAATTATATTAATAATTAAACAGAAGCGAAGCGAAGAGTTTAAAGCTTAAACAAAACATTCAATATCTCACCTAAGATCTCATGTCCACAGTACTTCGTCGCTCGATTTGCCGAGTTTGTCACGCTGCTGTAGAAACTTGGAACTTTGTCTGCGACACCGCTTTAGCAGCACCGTAGAGTGTTGGCATGTAGGTATTACCAATGCAAACAGAAATATAGATGGTTACATGCAAAAACTATCTGTAAAATGACACGCTTGTATGTTTGTCACTATTGTCATTTGAAAATAAACCCCATAAAAGCCATATATTTTTATTTCATAGTGAAACTTCTCGTGTTAGACTAGTCAGCGTCTACGTAACTTATAAGAGAACCGCTACTTTTGGAATTGGCTAATAACTACTTATAAATTTGTAAGCCCAGCGTATACGTTTGTATACCTACACATTTTCTTACAAATTTATTTCAAAGTCCTACATCTTTCCGTTGCCTGGTTACCCTTCAGCCAGCTAAACTGGAGCTAAGAAAATAAAGGTATTAAGTTTTCTATTAACCCTGCGACCGCCGGATATTGCTGCCAATAATGTCAATCCTGGATTTGGCGGCGTTGTAAATACCTTAGCTGCTTATCTTTTGTCATTTTCTATTAGGTAACCAAGTTTATCGAATTTCAGGTTATTTTTCTAAAAGGATTTTTTAAAGTAACGGGAGCTCGGGCTTGAAAGTACTTCTCTGTCTCGATGTGTAAATAACATAAGGTTTCTCCGGTTTAGTTTAAGAATGCATTCGCCGTTTTGAAATGAAAAAGTATTTGTCAGAGGTTTATTATTTGTATTTTATTTTATACATGTCAAGAAATTTACACTAACCCTTAGTGTAAAGTTAAATCCAAGTTTGTGGGTCCGCAGGACAAGGTAGTAGAAATGGGTTTTCTGGTTTATCTGGCATACTATAGAGAACAGAAAAATAAATGTGCGGGTGAGGCTGCCGCCCTCCACTAGTAATATTATATACGCCTATCCATAGTTGTATTTAAAACCACATTTCCCTCTTTATTTTATTCACATGTTACCATAATTTATTATCATAAAAATACTTTTCAACCGAGTAGCGTCATAAGAAAGTTACAAGTCCCAAATCCGCCATTACGTTAAAATCTGGTAATAGTTTTTGTACACAGGGGTCCTATTGCTTCTATAACTTATTCACTTATCATCCTACTATTTCTTAAAAAAAATGTTTTTAATTCCAGTAGCGTCATAATAAAGGCGTGAATCCCAAATCCCTAATCCCTTAAAATCTGGAGATCATTTTAGTAAACAAGGGTCCATATTTATGGCAACACAAGTCAGTTATTTAATATGATTTGGCGAAATAAGTAAAAGCTCCTAGATTTCCCAAAGGCTTCTCTTAACCTTACATTCCGAATATAGCATTTTTTATGAGCTCTTCAAGATATTAGGTCGACGTGTCGTATATATTATCGCGGCCATATTGAATAAAGTAATGATGTTTTTTTAATCTAATATTATTGAATTAAATTGAATGAGGCCTCATCGGAACTTTGTAACTGAAGTGTAGGTAATTGAGATGAGATTAATTGATTGACTACAAACGAAAACTTTAATGCTTTCTTATTTTCTCCATAACATCTACGTTTCATCAAAACAATATACGTTTTAAAAAGTCAAGCGAATTAGTATGGAGATTTTAAAGATAGTTGCCAGCATAGTTGCTATCGCCACAAGCCAGTTGAGTCCTATCAAACTAGTAATAGGTATAACAATTTAAAAAAAGGGCTAGGTTTTTTTTGCGGGTCTTTCACATTTTGTAATAACTTTGAACCTACGTTTTTGTACTTGCTATTTCTGAGCTACTTTTGGTTTAATAAATATTCATGTAAATTAAATGAAACCGAATGTTACTAAGATTTTACACATTTTTTACCTGTACGGCGCGGCGGCCGTGTTTCTTTAAACTACATCACTAATTTTACAGTTTTAAAACGCATGCTTCGCATGAACTTTTAATTATCTGCCTACCACTTGTGGCTACACAAACTTAAACAGTAATACATATTAAGCTTATTCTCCATTTAACTGAACAACTATTAAATGATATTATACATTGCATAATAATATATTGCGTCGCCGCACGGCTCAGATTAATGTTAATATTAAATTTTATAGCGAAGGATCCCCGTGAGATTAAAGAGCGACTCTCGGTGGCACGTGGATGTCCGAAGACATCAATCGGATAGTCTTTCAAACTTTGATATATTGCACCGGCTTTTCTCGCGACTTTGTCCGTGATTACTGCACCTGTATTATTTTATTCATACAAACAATGAACCCTTAGGTATAGTTTCATCACCTCTGGACAGACTTTATCTTTCACATTTATTCGAAATTGGAACGATGCTTGCATATTTATCTGACAGACAAAGGAAAACCGGCCCTCTCTTTGTAATCTTGGACTTAATTTATAATGCCTACGAATGTTATATTATTATATAAGTAATTAGTTTTCTTCGCCGTTTAGCTAGCGATAATTAACAATGTAATACACAACTTAATTCCCGCAAGGTACACTGACGATCTTGGATCGCCGGCAGCGGATGGATGGGTGGCTCAAGATCGGTCCATTCGGAGAGCTTTGGGGGAGGTCTATGTCCAGCAGTGGACGTCTTTCGGCTATATGATGATGATGGCGACTACATACTTAACTTCGAAAAGTCAGTGATGCGCGCCGAACTAAAGCCCTCTGCGTCATAGTCAGTCGGTCACTCCACTAGGTTATCGCTATATTTTCCTCAAGAAATAGCAACTATGAAGAATACCAGGTCCTCGTGTTCTCACATCTGTGTAGCTAATAATGAGGCAGTCGCCACTTTTTATTTAGCCGCGGCGTCGGATACCCCTTTTTACTGAAACGCCACTTTTCTGCGATTTTCTGTACTTGCATACCGAGGACTTTTGTTTTGTTCACCTAAATTAGAACAACTTTTTTATAAGACGTCTCTTTGACCTGCGTATAGGATACCATTTAACTGTAATAAGTATTATTTATTTTTATTCAGAACAAGATCTAGTAATTCTCAGAATGCGTCTAAATATTTTTAAACAATTTCCAAAAATTCTTAATTTAAATATGCAAAACGGAACGTAATTTTAGGTTTTATGTGAAAGTAACTAAATAGGTTGTGTTAGGTTCTCTTTTGACCCCTAACCCGAAAATAGGAGCCCTGCGAAGCAGGGCTCCGTCAACCTCAGTTTATTAAACTAGTGGAATCAATAAAAGCGATATTTAGGTTTTATGTGAAACGAAACGCAACCGCCATCTTGTATGAATTATATTGACAGCTAATGTCAAATTTGTGCGTCATTGCTTTCGAGTACCTAGGGTTAGGTGCGACTGTAATAAGTAACTAAATAGGTTATGTTAGATTCTCTTTTGAACCTTAATCCGAAAATAGGAGCCCTGCGAAGCAGGGCTCCGTCAACCTTAGTTTATTAAACTAGTGTGAAGAATGTGGAAGTTGGCAGTGCCATACACACCGATGTTTGAAGATAATTTTTTTTTTCCAGAGGAAACCAAGTATTTCCGGCAAGTGAAAATGGTAAGGGGTGGTTCCGAGACCTCCCCCCTCTCCCTCCAATAACTCACAACCCCTAAAAACGGCGACGTATTTCGAAACATTAACCTACTGCTCCGCTCCCGTGGCTCATAGCGTGATGTTAATAGCCTATAGCCTTCCTCGATAAATAGGCTATCTAACACTGAAATAATTTTTTAAATCGGACCAGTACTTAGTTCCTGAGATTAGCGCGTTCAACCAAACAAACAAAGTCTTCAGATTTATATATTAGTATTAGTTATAATAAAAAAAAATTTTTTTGAAATTTCATTCATTTCATTTGAGAAAGCATCATTACACCGCACTACAACGTGACGGTCGATGCACTTTTTTTATAGGTACTTATGAACTAGCTTAAACGTCGTACGTGGTCGTCGTAGCTGTGAATTGCTAATTGTGAAAAATTATAAAATACTCGTTGAAGTACACAGTGTTAGCCAATGCACTTTAGAAACTTAATATTTGTGACATAATGTAAAATTAATAGAACAGAAAATCCATGTTGGCGCAATAAAATACAAATTTCTACAGCCATTTATTTAAATTTCCTAACACAATAAATTGTCCGAAGGCTTTCGCACAAAGCCTATTGTCTTAAAGCCGGCGACATTATTATTTACCTAAAGTAAAAAGTCTATATAATTAGTTGGTATTAACTTTTAAATAAATATTCAGTTTGTAGTCGGGTGGCCATGATGCAGGGAAGCGGGGAGATTTACTCCTGTTTTGTTCTCAAGGAGGTAAGAATATCTTTGTAAGCGAATCCCTAGGGGTTTCAGGCTTTAAAGGATTATTTTAGATGGATGAGCAACAAGATGGCTCCTGGTTTTGGTATTTACGTTTCCCTTGGGTGTCTTAATGTAGCCGTAAATAGAATTTTCTTATAAAATATAAGATGGAAAACTGGGTACAGTCCGCTTGATGGTATAATAATCGCTATTATTATGACTGGATCATTGCTACTAAATAAAGGTACGGGGCTTCATTAAAGAAGACTTTCCTTATTATTTCTCGTTTTCCCCTACAGTAAGAAAGAGATTGTTGGCACAAGCAACAAAACCAAACGCAATGCTATAAATAACAATTTAATACTCACAGAACTTCGGAAAGTTAGTGATGTGTGCTGTAGGTTTGATCCCGATAGTCACTGCACAGCAGTCTATTGGTATCACCACTAAGCTAATAGCTGCCTTATCTTATACTAATATATAAAGCTGAAGAGTTTGTTTGTTCGTTTGTTTGTTTGGTTGAACGCGCTAATCTTAGGAACTACTGGTCTGATTTGAAAAATTCTTTCAGTGTTAGATAGCCCATTTATCGATGAAGGCTATAGGTTATAAAACATCACGCTATGAGCGATGGGAGCGGAGCAGTAGCCTTAAATAACGCGGGTGTAACCGCGGGCATCATCTATTAGGTCATAAAATTAGTATTTCCTACTTATACTATCATCATAAGTTCAAAGTTACTTTGCTGACTGACATAATTATCATCGCAAAGCTTAAACACATGCGCACGCGAAGCTAGAAACATCAACATTCCACCCCAGATAGGTAAATACCAATAATAAAGTTTGATGCGGATGAAGCCACGGGTGACTGCTATTACAGACTTATTGCTTTGAATATACTCACATATTACTCTATAGGCAGCGATAGCCTAGTGGAGATACCAACGGACTGCCATGCAGAGAGTATCGGGTTCGAATCCACGGCGCGCACCAATGACTTTTCGAAGTTAAGTGCGTTTTAAATGGTTAATAATCGCTTGCCCCGTGCCTCGGGGAGCACTTTAAACCGTCGGTCCCGGCTGTCATGAACATCTTTGACAGTCGTTACGGGGAGTCAGTAGTGATTCGGGTCTAAACCATGGAATATCGCTATCCCTTTGGGTTGCGGCGGTCAGACGGCAGTCGCTTTGTAGAAAAGTTGATATTCTGTCATATCTGGTTAGACCAGTAAGGGGACCTCGGGCTCCAAGGCGTGTAAGTCTTGGATGCAACCGGGATAACTCTAGAGCGATGATGATGACATAAATACATTTACGCACGCCTCTTTCCCGTCGACGTAGGCAGAGACAACAGAACACCTCTTGAATCTATCCTTACAAACCTAACGTACTTCCTGATAGACTTTCCTCTAATGATCCACCAGCATTATCCCAGTTAAAACCCAGGGTTAGCTTACAAGTCCAACCCGATTGGACTAAATATTAGCTTTTCCTCTGATCTCTCTGAGGAAAAGCTAATATTTATTCCAATCGGGTATAATATATAATATCCTCATGTACAGGGATAACGATATGATTTAGACAAGTGCCCGTTTACTACGATGTACTGACTCCCTATAACGACCGACAAAAATCTTCAAGCTAACCGGGCTCACATAACCCCGAAAAGTCAGTGGTGCGCGCCGTGAATTCTCACTCTATACCCTCTGCATGGCAACCTGTTGGTATGTCCAGTAGGCTATCGCTGCCTACATTGATTTTCTCTAAATAATTTGTTATAATGGTATCCCTACAGTACATTCTAAGCTTTCGTCTTTTAGCAAAAGCTACGCATTTCTTTGGGTGGGTTTTAGTAAAAAAGGCGTCATTAAAGCCGGGTTAATGAGAGGAATTTCTATTTGTGGGCAAATTTGCATCGCTCCCTTTCAGAACATTAATAACGGGGTCTTTAGGGACCAGTCAGCTTTAAGGTTCGTATTTGTCTGCAGAAGCAGAGAGAGACAGGGGCTTGTGATGTATTTAGATACAAGAATATAAATATAAGTTTAATATGTACACGTGTTTATAACAGCTAGTACTGAAAATATTTTCTTAGTTTTTGCCGGTTTCAAAAAGAAGCAATAATTTTATGTAGGCATAACAGTTCATCATCACCATCATCATCAGCTTGCCGTAGTCCACTGCTGAATATGGGCCTCTCAAATGGTAAGCCACTGAGCCCGATTTTCGGCTCTTCGCGTTCAGCCGCTGCTGTAACAGTTACATGTATATAATACATACATACATACATAGACTCACGCCTGTTTCCCCGAAGGGATAGGCAGAGGCATATTAAACGCCCACTTTTCGCCAGTGTTTTGATCCCACGTAATAGGTGGCGAGCCTATTGCCGCTTATTGGGATATTTTGTTTGCCAGAGCCTCGTCCGTTGATCGGCAGGTGCACCACTTGCAGGTGAGGTTGGCTTGGGACCCTATGTTCTTGGTGGGAACCCTATGCACCCCTTGGTGGGAACCCTATGCACCCTTTAATTATATATTTTTTGTATGTATATAATACAAAAATTATATAATTTGATATTCTTAAGGGGAATAAATAAAAGCAACAATGCTATGATCAAAGTCACAGCCCATCACTACTTCCGCGTTACGCTGACTGTTATGGACTGAATTCCTAAATACGTCTAAAATTTATCTTTAGATTTTATATATTGGTTCGGCGTTACACCGAAACCGTAGGGTTCTAGGCGACTTGGAGAAGGAAATGGACTGTATAGAGAGGATAGCGGTTCTTCGCCGCCTAGGAGATGGTTACGGGAAGCGGTTATTGAGTGGGTATAGGATATTTCAAGGATGGAGGGCACTTACCTTATACAACCTTCTTCGTTTCCGTAGGGCAGTCTCCTGGTGGTTTCGTGATGCAGCTGCTGGTTTTCACTTCAATTCACCATTCGCGAGCGGGTTTTCCTTGGTGGAAGCGGTAATAAATCACATACAGCGATGCGGCGCGATACGAACGAGACGGCGTTCTCAGCGAGCGGAATGTTCTGGACTGTCACTCGCGTCCACGATCGCGGCGACGAATCAGGCGAAGGCAGTGCCCCTTCTTCGGGAATGGGAGACAGGGACGGAAATATGATATCGCTCGCACTAGAACGTGGAACGATTGATGTTGATGCGATTAGTTATGGATAGGAAGGTAGATGGCGCTACCATATCCCCCCGGCCCTAAAGGGTTGCCTTTAAAAAAAATAGAATTGAACTTAGCTATGTTGGGTATGGTGTTACTACCGCATAACCCATCAATAGGCTAAGACAGCGATATGCGCTGATAATTGATTGCTGCGCATGTGCTATCGCATATCTGTCAGTACTGTCACGTCATACCTAATTACCTACAATGGTGAGGTAGAAGGGGGCGCAAGTCAACCTACCACATCACTGAGTGAATTAGTACGCTGCCCCTACTGTGACCCGGCCCGCTTCTTTAAAGGTAAGCGGGGTTTGAAAGTACATCTTGGCAAAATGCATAAATCCCAAGATGTACTTTCTGACCCCTTAACTTCACATTCAATTTCTACACAAGACTGTGTCCAAATTCCCTTTTGGCAACATCTTTCGGATTTAAAAAATTCTGTTCCGGTTTTGAAAAGAGTTCCCCGTGGTGCAAGGCCATCAGTCGCCAAAAAATTGGCTGACTGCATAGGTCTCGTTGTGCGGGAGAGCTCAAAAACAGCTTGGGAACGACTATTAACCTTTCCTTATAGGATTTTACATATTGAAAAAGATCAGGCCTCAAAAAAGACACTTACTGCCCAAATTAAACACAACTGTTCTGTTTCGGTCCATACTTTCGACACCAAATTTACTTTTAATACAAATAGAACGAATTATCAATATGTAGAATCCAAACTAAGGGAGGGTGATATAAGAGGTGCGTCGAGACTCTTATTCAGCACTGATGTGGTGGCGCCTTGCTCTCCAAACACGCTTGCGGGTTTGAAGAGCAAGCATCCAGCGCTGATGGATGGCCTCTCTTTTCCTGATGCCCCGGATATGGATTCGGAGCATCTGATTACTACGGCCAAGGACGTGTTCGCAGCAGTTTGCTCCTTCCGGACTGGGTCGGCTGGTGGCCTCGATGCTCTAACACCACAACATCTCAAAGATCTTGTGTGTTCGAGCGCCGGGGAGGCTGGCGATGCACTCCTGAGGGAGCTGACTGCTCTCATGAATTTGATGCTCTCCGGCAATGTGGACGGTGCCATCACTGACATATTGTACGGAGCAAATTTATGCGCTCTTATCAAGAAGGATGGTGGCATTCGTCCCATTGCCGTAGGTTGCACATATAGGCGTATGGCAGCCAAGATATGCTGCAGATATTATAGCAATGATTTATCTGCTAAATTCCAACCCCTACAATTAGGTTTTGGCTCAAAGGGGGGTTGTGAGGCTGCCATACATGCCCTGGCCACGTACCTTGGTTGTGGTAATGGAGAGGTCATCCTTAAGGTTGACATAAAGAATGCCTTCAACGCAGTGAATAGGGACACCTTGTTGTCCGAGGCAAAATTAGAAACCCCCAAAATTTATAAATTTCTTTCGCAATGTTACAGATATCCCTCAAAATTATTATACAAGGACAACCTATTGGAATCCGCAGTTGGATGTCAACAAGGTGACCCACTTGGACCAGTCATTTTTAGCTTAGCAATTCACCCAATTATTCGGCAGCTAAATTCAAAATTCAATATATGGTTCTTGGACGACGGAACCCTTGCTGGAGACGCTGACATAGTGCTACAAGATTTGGCAGTTCTAAAAGACAAATTTAAATCGATCGGTTTGGAGCTAAATTCAAGTAAGTGTGAGTTATTTCTAAATAAAATTGATGATGAAAAAAAATCTTTGGTATTATCAAAATTTAATTATTTGGCACCACACATTAAAATTTGTGACAAGAATTCTCTTCGCCTCCTTGGGTCTCCTATATTTGAAGAAGCCTACGAATCTTTCGTAGATGAAAAGATTCAAAATTTTAGTGAAATTTCAGATCGCCTGCTAAAAATTAATATTCATTCGGCTTTTACAATCATTCGATATTGCCTTTTCGTTCCCAAATTTACGCATGTCTTGAGATCTTCGCCGCTTTGGAAAAATATAAAATGTTTAGAAAAAATGGACCAAATTATTAAAAATACACTAAAAGAAATATTAAATGTGGATTTGAACGACCGAGCCTGGCTACAAGCGTCTCTTCCTGTACGTCTGGGTGGGCTCGGCGTTCGCAAAATTTCGGATGTTAGTTTACCGGCGTTCCTGTCCTCGGTGCACAGCACGGAAGATTTAACCAGGCAAATATTAGCACCTACACTGGTTAATTCGGAAGTGCTGTGTAAAACCGATGCCGTGAACGCCTGGAAAATGGCTTGTCCAAGCTCTGCTTTGCCTACCAACCCATTCTCCCAAAGGCAGTGGGACGGGCCGCTTTGCAACACGGTGAGAGAAAAACTTATTTTATCGTCTACAAGTGTTGCTGAGCGTGCTCGCTTGCTGGCTGTGGGAGAGTGGGAGTCTGGTCTTTGGCTTCAAGCGCTCCCGTCGTCCAATGTGGGCACAATGCTGGACGACACGACATTTCGCCTCGCCACTAGCCTCCGTTTAGGTGCTCCGTGTGTTTCTCCGCATCGTTGTCATTGTGGAGAAGCCGTCGATAGCCTCGGACACCATGGACTATCTTGCGGCAGAAGCGCGGGCCGAATACCTCGTCACGCCTATCTTAATGACATCATCCGTCGCACTCTTGTCGTCGCCGGAGTACCAGCCGTACTTGAACCCAATGGTTTGGTACGCGACGATGGGAAGAGGCCCGACGGTATGTCATTGATGCCTTGGAAGTTGGGTAGGCCTTTGGTATGGGACGCAACGTGCGTAGATACCCTTGCGCCATCACATCTTCCAAGTACAGCCAGCTGTGCCGGCGCTGCTGCTGCAAGCGCAGAATCCCTCAAGCGGCGAAAATACGGTAATTTAATAGGTAATTACGTATTTGAGCCGTTTGGGGTGGAGACGCTTGGTCCATGGGGTCCGAGCGCTCGTACTTTGTACAGAGAAATCGCCAAACGATTAATCGACGCTTCACGTGACCAGAAGGCTGGGCTGTATTTCGGCCAGCGTATCAGCATTGCCATCCAGCGTGGCAATGCTGCCAGCCTTCTGGGCACGTTACCAATAGACAGCGATGCGGAGGAATTCTACGATGCCTAAACCTGTCTGTACTTATTTCTTTTTTATGTACCTATGTAAATAAACAGTTCCTTCGTTTTTTAATTAATTTGTACGTCAAGCGGAGCTACTACTTAGATTTCAATAAATTATTATTTTCTTAGTACTTACTAATATAATAATAAATTACCTACATAATGTCATATTGTGCACGTTGATTAAATTGTTCGCATATCTATACTAATATAATAAAGCGGAAGAGTGTGTTTGAACGCGCTAATCTCAGGAACTACCGGTCGGATCTGAAAAAATATTTTTGTATGCGATAGCCCAGTTATTCGGGAACATAACGCTTCGACCCTTTGGGGCCGGGCAAAAGGCTAAAAAGGCTAAAGATAATGTCGGCTAATCTCAGGAACTAGCAGTCGGATTTTAAAAATTGTTATTGCCTATGATAGCCCAATTATTCCGAAAGGCTATAGGCTATATAAAATTACGCCACAACTGTTAGGGGCCAGACAAAAATAATAAAATGATCAAACGAGAAGGGGGCGGGTTGGGTCAAAGGCAAAAAAAGGCTAAACGAACAGGATACAATCTATATGGGTATCGTTTTCGAGATTTTCGGGACGCTGATTAATAATATGAAATTTATTTAGTGATCCAAGATGGCAGACGGGAAATCAAAGATGGCGGATGAGAAAATTGTAAAAATCAATATGGGTATCGCCTTCGATATTTTAAGGGGTGGGGAATCGAAATACAACATTTATTTCGTACTCAAAGATGGCGGATGGGAAAATTAAAAAAAAAACAATGTCTGCGATGTTAAAAGGGATGGGGAATCCAAATACAACATCTGTTTCGTGATTCAAGATGGTGGATGGGAAATTAAAGATGGCGGATGGGAATTTTTTTTAAAATCAATATGGGTATCGTCTCTGATGATTTAAGGGATGGAGAATCCAAATACAACATCTGTTTCGTGATCAAAGATGGCGGATAGGAAATCATAAATGGCGGACGGGATTTTTTTAAAGTCGATATGGGTATGGTCTCCGATATTTTAAGGAATGGGGAATCCAAAAACACCATCTATTTCGTGATCAAAGATGGCGGATGGGAATTTTTTAAAAATCAATTTGGGTATCGTCTCCGATGTTTAAAGGGATGGGGAATACAAATACAACGTCTATTTGGTGATTCAAGATGGTGGATGGGAAATCAAAGATGGCGGATGGGAAAAATTTAAAAAATCAATATGGGTATCGTCTTTGATGATTTAAGGGATGGTGAATTCAAATACAACATCTATTTCGTGATCAAAGATGGCGGATAGGAAATCAAAGATGGCAGATAGGAAATCAAAGATGGCGGACGGGATTTTTTAAAAGTTGATATGGGTATCGTCTCCGATATTTTAAGGAATGGAGAATTCTATATTATATAAAAATCTATGTTTGTTTGTTCATCATTTATAGACTCTGAAATGATAAGAGATTAAGCGCTAAGTCAATGGTAACTTTGGAAAAGAGTCTTGGAAAAAAGGGAATTAAATATAAACTCAAAAAGGCGATACGGAGTTCGCCGGGTCAGCTAGTATATATATATAAAATTCTCGTGTCATGGTGTTAGTTAAAATACTCCTCCGAAACGGCTGGACCGATTTGAATGAAATTTTGTATGTATATTCGGTAGGCCTGAGAATTGGTCGTAATCTATTTTTCAAACTTCCAAGTCATAAGGGTGGCCAGCCCAAAAATTTATTTTTTTATTTTTTGAACATTTTTTTATATTTAATTTTTTTTATGATATGGCAGTATAAAATACATACAACTCTTAATTTTCACCCCTTTATCACCAACTTCTTTTTTTTATAGCCATATTAGTAATTTCATCTTATCACTAGATCAATCCTGTTGGCCACGCCACGCGCATACCGAAGTCAAAAAAATCGTTTCTCAGTGTTAGTTACAATACTCCTCCAAAACGACTGGACCGAGTTGTATGAAATTTTAAACGTATATTATTGAAAATACAAACAACGATATGGCATTGAAAATACAAACAACTCTTAATTTTCACCCTTCTAACACCTACCCCTATTTTTAATAGCCATCTTAGTAAGTTAATCATATCACTAGATCAGTCATACGCGCCAGTCGCATTCTGGCGTTAATAAATCGTTTTACAGCTGCGTTAGTGAAACAATTCAGCAATTTCAGTGTTAGTGATACAATACTCCTCCGAAGTAATATTTTTTTGGTCAATTTCTTAAGGCCTGATGGATGGATGGAAAAAAAGGAATGAGAAAAAAGACCTTAAAAAGGCGATACGGAGTTCGCCGGGTCACCTAGTTTTATATAAAACTAGACTACACCCACGGCTCCACCTGTGCGGATTTACTCTGTCAGTGAGCAATTCCAAAAACGCTCTCTGAGTGCTTCCCCACACTTACCTGAACATAGGTACATGCCAAATTTCTGCTTCTTGCGTCCAATAATTTTAGCTGTCCGTCAGTCAGTAGCGCAAGAAAAACAGATTCCTTGCAGTAAAAAATTACTGGCACTCAATATCCCTGATATTAATATTACTCACGTTCCGACATAAAATCACTCGATATAATCAAGATTATAATCTGAATAAAAATATTTTTTGTTATACCTATTACCAGGCCCCACGTAATTATAATCAAATTAAACGTCTGTTAATCACAATATAATTTCCTTTATATGCGTAATATCGGCAAATTAATATTAAGTATGTGAAATTACACGCATTAAAGTGATGTAGAGCGTCGACTAGTGGTGTGAGGTAAACGTACAAAGTATCGATTGTTATAATCAGACTGAACTATCTCGTCGACATGATTGGCCTTTGACGGACTAATTAGACTGTGCCAAGGTCAAATAGTTATAGAACTTGAAACTATGTAATCAGTTTTTTTTATTGACTACGGTAGAAACTCTCCTTATGAGCGATCTCAACTCGACGCCAACCCGCCAGAGTGTGATCGACCGGGCTTGGGACTAGGGCTTGTAATATCAGAGAATATTGAATTCCGGAACTGAGTTACGATATTGGAGTGTCAATTCCGGAATTCCGGTACTGGGTCCGGAATCGGTATGCTCTTGAAATATTTATATTTCTAATATAAAATAAACGTGTATAATGCCAAAATTAAACAAGTTATACCTATAGTTTTCATCAGTTTACAATTCGTTATACATTGGTTAGATCTAAATACCATTGAATTTGAACACCTCAACATTTTCTTGTATATTTGTCTACTCACTTCGTTATTCCGCGTTTATAATAGTAGTAAGATTATTCTTCCCTCCTCTGTTTTCTATTTCCAGTCCCGATATTATAGTTGTTCAATTTAGTTCACAGATATATAAACAATAGACGGAAAGAACATATTCGGAACGCTTAGTTCTAAACGGCGACTGCTTGAACCTATACCCCATTCGCGCATTTACATTGCCTGTCTTTATCTTTTTACAAGGAGCTTGCCTTGTACTTTCAGTCCAATTTAAAAGACATTTCAATACATTTTTCCCAACCCAGATCCGCCTCAGAGAAAATTAACAACAATTATCTTGTTCTTGACAAAGATGCTCCCATGTTAAAATTGCCGAACACCGTTTCCGTTTTACGGGGAGTTCTGTTTGATATATTTAAATAACAATGACAATTTTTAGAATAAAAGATTCGTGGGAACAATCGAATAAACGAGATGTGGTTTACATGAGACGGGAAAGAGACGACACGATTCGGTAACACGATGTGGTTTAAAATTATATTGTAAAGATAGTAGTAAGTTCTTTGTTACCTATTTGTTTCTATGCTTCAAAAATTAAAGGCCTTTACGGCCTTTTAAAAATGCGGGATTGAATTTAGCACCGTACCATGTCATAGATTTTCACAATTTTAGACCATATGTCAAAAAGGATCGTTATCGTGGAAGACTTTATTTGGTGAACGCGCTAATCTTAGGAACTCCTGGTTTGAATTGGAAAAATATTTCTGTGTTGGATAGTCTAATTATCGAAGAGTGCAAAAACATATAACAGCAGACCATGAGCTACAGGAGCAGAGCAGTAGCCAGAAATCATAATAACGCGAATGTAACCGCAGGCGCAGCTAGTTTCATGTACATTTCAAATCAACATTGGTTCCAACGGAATTTAAAGACAGATAGTTTAGCCACTAAAAATGAGTAAATTGGTCTATAATATATCTTTACACAGTAAAGTCTAGAGCTAAGCTCCCAACTAGCTATATACATAGTCCTTGTTTTTAGTAAATCACTTAAAGCTTGCACAATGCAATATAATTATGTAGGTAGGTACCATATTACTTACCTTGTATTACAATTATTTACAAAAGTCAGTTATTTAATGACGTCCATGTTACTCAACTTATTAATGAATATTGATTTCCATTCGTGTATACTGTGTGCCAATTATGGCGCCTGCCTTTTGTTTTACTGACGGCCCGTGTCCAGTAATAATAGCTGATATTATTGCCCATCATGTTGACGGCTGTTTTATTGTGATGGAATTTCCATATAAAACTTATTTAACCCCTCATACATAATTATTTAACGGTTCTTATCGCTTATATAAGGTATTAAATGCCTATGTGTTTCCGACATTTCCACCGGCTTGCACCGGTCGTGGTCGCGGAGGGAAACTCATATAAACGTTTGAGTTAATTTTGATTGTGATGTTTTTAATATGTAATATGCAAAGTGCACTCCATAGTGCAACGCTAACGCAAACAGTAAATATATTACTGACCAACTTTTGCTAGACTAAAATCTCTTCTTCTTTACTCTTTGTACTAATCAAAAATAGTTCTTTGGTTATTTGCACCATGATGCGAATCAGTACTAAGAAACAATTCACCGTCTCATACCATCATAGTGCGAGGCGGTTAATTCAAAATATGTCCTCCGGCGATTCAAACCGTGATGCGAATAGCTCGTAACGTGAATCTGTTTCTTATTTTTATGTTGCATTTATGTTGTTCACTTAGCTAGCTGAGCCATCAAAAGTGGTTCTACCATGTAATTTTTTTACCAAAAATTGGAAAAGAAGTTCGTGATAGAAATACCCTTGTCACCTAGCGGTATCAAATAAACTTTAAAACCTATTCACAACCCTACCAAATACACAAAAAAGAACATGAAAGTTGGTAGAGTCCTTTCGGATGAGTGCGACCACAAATACCATTACAGACGATTTTTATTTCATAAGTTTGATTGCTTTTTTTAGTCGTCTATTGTAAATGTAACAATTAAGACAAGTTTTACCACTTAAATTACTTTGGAACTTTTTTAAATACAGCAGAAATTTCGATTCAAATATTTAACAATTATTTTGAGAAAACTTTCTATTTTTTTTAGCCTTTCGTAATATAATCAAACCTACGAATATTCTTAAGGTTAAGCAGGGAAAGGGCAACCTATCACTTTACCCAAAAGCAAAAAATATTAATATTTCGCCACCCCAGGGACACCTAATATAATTTTGAAAATTCTTTCACAAAAGAGACTTGGAGCCCGAGGTCTAGTTGCCAAAATATATTTTTTCCACAGAGCGACCGCCATCTAAATTCCGCAACAAAGTAGCAATATCACTTGTTTTAGACCTCTGTCAGTTTATTTAAGGGCTCCCGTAAAGACTCACAAAGTCACGAGAGCGGAAGCCAACGGCTTAACATGACCACCGAATCACGGAGCAAGCAATATTTAACAATTTAATATGCACTTATTTTCGTAAGTTAGTGGTGCACGTCTGGTTGGACTTGAGACCCTCTGCATAGCACTCTGTTAGTCTCACCTCTATAGCTGCTTTACAACTGCTTTACAATATAGTAAATACACAAATATAATAACAGCTGAGTATAGCAATATTCACGGTGTAAGCCTACACGTGTTGCAGTGATTATGTTCGAGTGGCGCGGCTTGTCGATATTCAAAGGCGATAGAAAGCCAGCCTGAATACATCGTTACTGGGACCTTCTTCGAGCACAGAGTAGTTTACTACAGAGGTTAATATTGTAATAGAAATAAAGTAATAAGAAGTTCACGATTTATTCAAGCCCACGATTTTTCCACAAGTCTACGGTAAATAAAGAGTAAATACTGGACGAAAAATGTCTAGAATGATAAGACAGTGAATGAATCTAATTAGCACATTCATATGGGATCTTTGTTTAAAGATTAGAATTGAATTCAGATTCTTATAATTTTAAGTAATCTGTTTATTCTTATTGTAGCTTCAAAAATAAACAAGGTAACTACTCACCAGTTTTAGACCTAGGTGCGAAAACGTAGAAGCTTTCGCTTTTATATGAAAAGTCCAGCGTGGGTTTCGGCTATAGCGATAAATGTAGCCTCCTTGCTTATCTGACGTCAAAGCTAAATTTATTTCATCAACAAGAAACAATTCTTCGTTTTACAACCTAAAAAAAAATGGATAAAGGGTTCTACATTTTTTTCCTACTCTATAGTCGGTAGAGGCGCGATGCAAACTACATCCATAGGTAAAGACTTCGTAGCACCCTTTATGTATGGTTAGCGCGAACACGCTCTATATTTTCCACTGCGACTCAGTTAGGTATATTGTCGACTCTACTTCCAAACTTGTACTGTTGGTACTTTTACATTTTGTAGAGTCTTAAACATATTAAACTGTTAAAAATGCAGTAAGCTCCATAGAAAAATAACACGTTTTGTTAAATTATAGAGACACTGAAGTCGGTATTCTTCGCGTTTTTGCTTGGTACAATTTAGTGCATTGCAAAGTTACATTTAGGGTTGTATTAGTCAGAGGAAGCAATTTTATTTTTTAGAGGTGTAGAGTAGAGGGAGCTAGTGTAAAGCTTAATCTAAATTTGCTTAATCCAAGTTTCGTAATTCTTGTCCCGCGGTAACACATATCCTTGTGTAATAGATCTTTGCACAATGTAACCACTTGCAAGTAAAACTATGAATGGGCATTCGAATTCACTTAGAACAAATCTCTTTCTCACCTTGCAATGCTCTATCCTTCTATGGGACTGCGTATTAATAAAACTCATAAAAAACATTTTCATCACTTTTCATGATAATCGGATACTATCAAATATGAAATATTAAT
The DNA here is from genome assembly GCA_944739405.2 of Euclidia mi. NCBI lineage: Eukaryota > Metazoa > Arthropoda > Insecta > Lepidoptera > Erebidae > Euclidia > Euclidia mi. Next base: position 57,699,750 of record OX123196.2, on the reverse strand, counting down.
AAGCCTACGTAGAGTCGCTCTGCTCTACCTACGTAGAGTACCTATTACGTACGCTTGCCTCTATCGCTACATATTTGAGTACATATCGTACGAGAACACTATACGTAGGGCCGTAGCGCCGTAGAGCCGTGGAGTCTACACACTTAAACTATTGCTACGTTTGTAATATTTGCTCCCCTTGCTAGACTATTTGATAAACTCTATATTAACGTGAGCTTAGAACTTGCTCTACATTTTTACATTCGCGTCAAAGTTTAGATACAATCTGCACTTGTCGAAAGTGCAATGATAAAATTTTACTACATACAACATCCAGCTACAAAGGATTTGATTAACTCTGTCTAACCTTTGGTTCCATCATTTACTAAAAACTGTGGATGATTGCTGTGAAGTGTACTTTTAGTCAGTACATTTTAGGGTGCATTTCCCGGGAACAAAAATTACGTAGCATCAATTAAATCTGTACTATAAAACATAGTTATAATGTTCTAACATTTTTTTCTGATTAGGTGAAATAGTAATCTATGTGTAGCACTAAATATTTAATTTAATAGAATTAATAGATACTCCAAAAAATATAATTAAACCTCGACATCTTTCATTGCCGTGTTTGTCCACACATCACCTTGATATGTATTATACGTTATTGATAAAAGTCTATTGGTTATTTATATAAAAACCTAGTTTTATTTGATACGTGAATAGTTAAACTATTTTTACGGAATACATTTATTCACATATTTAAACAAAATAAGGAATGGTTAATAAAAATGCATTTGTCCTAGAACTACCTTTCATCGCCGTGTCCTAAACATATTTAAGAATATTGTTTTATCTAAGGACTTGCGTCCCCCACCCCTGTGCGCTAAACGTTGCATAAAAGTGTCGGTTGGTGCTCGACGTGGAACGACGTGTATACGTGCCTGCGTTTTTGCGTAGTAGTAAGTATTCGATTTTTATATTACTGGACATTTTTTCTTTTATCGCCGTGGATAGGTCTAACTTCTATTTGAATAAGTTTGTCCTTTTGACTAAGCATTCGATAGAATGCCATTTATCTTATGTTTATTTGTGACGTGTTAATTACTGTGAATTATTAATCGATTTTTAGTAACTTGATGTTTTTGTCTTGATTTTCATCGCCGTGCTCTCATTGCCGTGGTTTCCGTGGGCAAAATTTGCTATGGCAATGAAAAAAAGATGCGGCGATGAACCAAAATTTCATTGTCATGCTTTTAAAACCATTTAGTTTCATTGCCATGACTAGTTGTTTCATTTCCGTGACTTATGTTTTCATCGCCACAGCATGATTAAGAAAAAAAACAATCTGTACTGTACAGTCAACTACAAAAAGATATTTCTACGTTAACCTTACAAAATGATATATATTTGGTACTCCATCACACGATAGACATTCAAACATACGCACACAGACTCTCACACACACACACACCCACACACACACACAACACAATCACACGCACTCACTCACTCACTCACATATACTACAGTCTAATTATAAACATAATAATGGATTGTTTATTTTTAGATAGCCAAGATGCCTAAACCGAAACTATCGGAAGAGTAGAGAAAGGAAATAAGTATTTTATATTATATATTATTAGTATTGTAAAGACCTTAAAATAAATGATTGTGTTGCTTTGATTCTATTAACTTTTTGTTTAATTTTACTCCGATGCGAGAAGGTTATTGAGACGAGGGTAAAAGGAGCGTATGTGTGTGTTGTGTATGCCTTTCTCTCTCAGAGCCGGGGATGTATCTATTTCAGGAAAGTATATTATATAAAAAATATCATGTGTTACTGAATTTTTTCATTACCGTGGATTGATTCTATCATTCCCGTGGCACAGTTCTTTCAGTGCCATGGGTGCATGTTTCATTGCCGTGCACGCTTGTATATCTCGTTAGTTTTTCAAGTTATCTGCTAGATATTACAAAAACTTGTGTAAACACTATTTTTTCTTGCTCTAAAGTTGAAGAATACAAAATCCACGGAAATTAAGATTTTATTGGACCTGTTGAAATTCACCCTTTAGAGTCTTTAGACCATATATCTGACATACATGTAATGTCAGATATATCCAAAATAATCTATTATTAAAGTTAAATATATGTTTGTGACTCCCGATGTTCCGGCGTGTATTACACAAACTATTGTAAATAAGTGATATTTTATGTTTACTTTCAATAGATTACACAATAAAGACCCGTTATCTAAATATGAGTAGGTGTACGAAATTATGTAATAAACTGTCCTACTGCTGGGCATGGGCAAGAGGCCCGTGCTCTATGAGAAGGGTAAGGCCATAGTCCACCACGCTGGCCAAGTGCGGCTTAACAGACTTCACATGTCTTTCGTAAACTTGATGTTTTTGTGGAGAAGTCTCGTGTCTCGTCTCAAGTGTGTGAACATTATGGAGAAGTCTCAGACATGCAGGTTTCCTCACGATGTTTTCCTTCACCGTATAGCAAGGGGTAAATAACAATTTAATACGCACATAACTTCGAAGAGTCATTGGTACGCGCCGTGAATTCGAACCCGAGACCCTCTGCGTGGCAGTCCGTCGGTCTCTCCACTAGGCTATCGCTGGAACCGTACTAAAGTACGAATCTTGAAAATTTGAAAATATTAAAACTACGAACTTCAAATGAGTTCATGACAAAAATCCAGAAGCACACACCATATGCTTTCTTTGCAGAGTATTTGCTTATTACGAACTATGTATAAGAAATCTGCTCATAGGTATATAGAGGCATTCTTTCCACTAAGTTGCAACGCGGGCAAAGATTTGCCGTTTAGTATGTGATCTGTTTATTTATGTGCAAACTAATGAATCGCTTACAGGTTTGTTGCTGTTTATATGCGTTGTACAATTGTGTAATGAGAACGGCTTATGAAGCTATACATACATACATACATAGAGTCACGCCTGTTTCCCGGAGGGGTAGGCAGAGACTACGGAACGCCATTTGCAACGATCCTGACATATCTCTCTTGCTTCACTCACTGCCATCAGATTCCTCATGCATGCTCTTCTGTTCAGGGTACTTCTAACCTGGTCTGTTTTTAGGATGTCTCCAATCTGGTCAGAGAATGTCCGCCTAGGTCTTCCCCTTCGTCCTGTCCCATTCACACTTTCCTTGTATATCTGCTTGGTAAATCTTTCGTCATCCATCCTCTCCACGTGCCCAAACCGCCTTAGCAGCTATTATGAAACCAAAATGCTCCACTACACAATTATATCATTACATGATATAATTGTGTAGTGGAGCATTTTGGTTACACTCCAGCACCAACTGGCATATCTTAAAGCCAATGCAATGACACTAAACAACAAACATAAAATTTAAAATAAAACTTAGAAAAAATATAAAGCCATTCAGTATGTCATTTGGTACAACCCACAACTATAATTTATACGGGACCTTACACGTGGCAACGGGGTATAACTAAAACGTAGAAAAGGTACGAAAGATACTCAGCATACTTAAAACGCCTTTCCATAAGGTCCCATACAAATTGTTCTCAAATTGGTGAAATCCCAAAGTTTATATTAAAAGGGGCTGTGCCCCAATTGTTGGCATTCCAGTAGATTAGCCGTGCCAACCGCGGCCGAAGTTTGGGACTCTCACCCTAGTAATCGTTCCGTGAATGGGGCACCTTTCTTTAGGGTGATGAAGGTAGAGACATGGCCGTTTACCGACTAGAACTAATCATACGGACTTGCGGGTTAACTTGTTTGGAAACATGATGAATCTAGGAAGCTGTGTACTGATATATAATACAGGTGAATTGGTGATTAACCGACTGCTAACCGCTACTTTGATAACTTGTACTTCTACTAAATTCGGTAAAGGTAATAAAAACAACATAAAATATATTATTATGGGCTACTAAAAGGATTTTAAATAGAGTCTATTAATTACAGACTTGTGAAACTAAAATAAGAGTGTATAAGCAACTCTTTTTCCCGACGCGACATTTTCGCTGGCTTACATCAGTCGCAGTTGCAGGAAAACTGATTGTGAAAGCTTGGAATAGTTATTTGTATAGGTACAAGTAATGCCTTCTTAGCTGTACCTTCTGTTTAACTTTTCCCGAGATTTTACGAATGTCAAATCTTGGTATTTTCTATGGTCACGACAACTACGACTGTTCAACTTGGCTACATAGGTAATACGAAATGGGAACGAGGATAGGACTGGGTATAAAAATATCTTATTATTATTTCGTTTCTGGTACATCTTTCAATATCAAATCGTAACCACCACCACATGTGAAATAGGCCATAAAAGTTGCATCCCTTTTACACCTACGCAAACTGACAGGGAGCGCTTTGTGCATGTGACAGTAAAATTTTACGTCACCCACACACTCAATTTACTAACCACCATTTTAAATTTTCCATTTTTGATCTGAACCATTAACTTTTATGTTAAAAAGTAAGTAAGCTATTGAGCGAACGATTAGTATAACAGGCCCACTCTCTGACTAACCTAATGTACTGGATAATCCAATTTCACATACCATTGTCTCGATTATGTGCGCACATTTTAGTGCCGAATTAAAACGTTCAAAGTAGTTTCAATCTAAAAATGAACTTGGACTCGAAATTCTCATGTAAAATTGGAGACGAATTTCAAGGAGGTTCAATTTAGATAAATTCGAATCTATTAGGTACTAACATAGCTGGGCATTAACTCGTTAATCCGTTAATCGTTAATTAACGAAGTTAACATTTCCACTAATGGATTAACTTTAAGTTAAACGGACTTGTTAACTTCCGTTAAATTTTTCCAAGTCCGTTAATCCGTTACCTACTATTTACCGCACCGTGACGCGCCACCGTGCAAAACGTGTTCTGACCAGTTTGTATAGGCCGGTCGACAAGTGTCGCACGGCGCGTGCCGCAAGTGAAATGAAACTATATTATATACGCCTTGCCGGCGCATGTAACTAAGAAAAGAGTACTGCGAAGAAATTTGATTCATGAGTTTCATGACACTTGTGTGTAATTCGTTCGTTTGGCGTTCGGCGTTTAGAGTAGGTAACGAGTGTTTTGTTTGTTAAGTATACAAATACTGCGTAATTTTTAGATTTTATAGTCCGTTATAGTTTACGTCTGTGCAGTGTCTATGTTAAACAGTGTATTGTGCAAATAAAAACCAATACATGCAGTTGGATTCCAGATCCACTACAGACGAATACCGTGGCCACACTTGAGTGATTATGTTAATTTTGTATCCAGATCGAGAGACATGCAATCAAAAGACTCGTTCGACAATGCAGCATTTCACTCGGGGAACAGATATTCATAAATCTGTTTATTAAATATAATACTGCTATAGCCTCAAGCTCTGCAGTTGAACGTCTTTTTTCCACGGGCAAACATATTGTATAATCGCCAAAACGAGCTTCGCTTTCAGACGAGAATTTCAACATATTAATGTTCATGAAGGCAATACCCACACTATACCGGATGACTAAATTACACACTCTATATATACGTCGTCGTCGAGAGAGTAATTAAGCGACGCCTGCGTGACGAGAGTGAGATTTCACGAAACCAATTCGGTTTTATGCCTGGTCGAGATACGATGGATGCCATTTTTGCACTTTACCAAATGTGCGAAAAATACAGGGAGGCGCATAAAAACTTGCACATGGTGTTCGTCAACCTTGAAAAGGCATATGACCGAGTGCCTCGTGAAGACGATCCGCAGCTGGTATCACAGCCAGATTCAATGTGACCGTAGGCTTACACCAAAGGCCCTTAGCCCCTACCTCTTTCTGTTAATTATGGATGCTATATCATCGGACATACAGGAAGAGGCACCCTGGTGCATGCTGTTTGCTGACGACATTGTGCTGGTAGCAGAGAGTGGACAGAAGGTGCAGAGCAAGCTGGAGGAGTGGCGGCAGAGATTGGAGAGTGTAGGTCTGAGAATAAGCAGAACCAAAACGGAATATATGTTCTGTGACTTTGGCGGTCTCTCCAGTCCTATACCGGTTACACTCGTCGGTACACCTTTACCAGTATGCTCCGATTTCCGCTACCTAGGTTCACTCCTGCAAGATGACGGCGAAATCGATCGGGATGTTGGGCAAAGAATCAACGCAGGATGGATGAAATGGCGACAGGTCTCAGGTACAATATGCGACCACAAAATGCCTGTGAAATCAAAGGGCCGCATGTATAAGTCGGTTATAAGGCCTGTCGTACTGTATGGAGCTGAGTGTTGGGCTACAAAGAAGATGGATGAGAAACGATTGCATGTGGCAGAGATGAGAATCTTACGATGGATGTGTGGAGTGACAAGAATGGACAGAATTAGGAATGATAACGTTAGAGGTAATATGAAAGTGGCGCCCATAGATGAAAAGGTAAAAGGGAGTCGATTGGCCTGGTATGGACATGATATGCGGAGAGATGAGATGTATATAGGTAAAACAGTGATGAATATGTATGTAGAAGGACGAAAAGGGAGAGGACGGCCAAGGAAAAGATGGATGGACTATGTGAGAATGGATATAAAATTAATCTAAATTAACTTTAGCGAAAGCTACAAACGCAATAATAGCGAAAACTACTAACTAAATACCTAAACTAAGAGGTAAGTCCAACTTCAGGCTAGATCTCACTGAGTTGGAAGCGGACAGAGACGTACAACAGGGTGCACGTAACTCCCTTTGGCGGTTTTCACGGTAACAACGCGAGTTGTACCGTCCTTGGAAGTATGCAATTTCTCTACGATGGCTAACGGCCATGAAAGCGGCGGAGCATTATCATGTATTATGACGACCAACGTACCCTCCTGTATAGGGGATGCAGGACTTTTCCACTTGGATCTAGCCTGAAGCTGGTGTAGATATTCCGCACGCCAGCGCCGCCAGAACGACTGCACGAGTTTATCCAGCAGAGTATGTCTCTGGAGCAAGCTTGAAGAGTCTGCTTCAGGAGCCGGAAATGACGATAATGGCACTGTGTTCAGAAAATGTGCAGGGCTTAAAGCGGATGGTTCTGCAGGGTCACTACTCAATGCCGTGAGCGGACGCGAGTTGATCAGTGCCTCGACTTGTGCAAGGACAGTTAAAAGCTCTTCGTAAGAGAGGATCTGTTGACCTATAACCTTGAAGAGATGCGTTTTAATTACTTTGACCATGCTTTCCCAACATCCACCGAAATGCGGTGATGCTGGTGGAATAAACTTCCAGTCAATATGATTTATGGAAAGTTCTTCCTGAAGACGAGTACGATATTCTTCCCTGAGAAACTTATAAAGGTCGCGTAAATAAGAGCTTGAGCCCACAAAACAAGTGCCGTTATCCGTGTACAAACACTGTATAGGGCCGAGCCGTGAGAGAAATCGTTTAAGGGCTGCCAGGAATGACACCGTGCTTAAGTCTGTCGCAACTTCAATATGCGTAGCGCGCGTCGTTAAGCATGTAAAAATACATAGCCAGGCTTTACGGCTTTTAACACCTCGACCACGCACTGGCGTATACTGCAGTGGTCCTGCGTAATCACAACCGGTGTGTGTAAACGCTTTAGCAACCTGGTTGACGCGCTGGGTAGGGAGATCGGCCATGGGTGGGAAAGTCGGACGCGGACGAAATTTGAAACAGACGTTACATTTATGTATTCTGTGACGAATTATTCGTCGAGCGGCTAAAATCCAATACTTATGCCTAAGTAAGGACATAAGCAACTCCGGACCGGCATGGAGGTGCTTCTTGTGATAAAAATCAACAAGAAGGTCGACAACATGATCATGTCGCGGCAGAATACAAGGATGTTTGTAGTTATAAGGTTCATCCGAATTTGACAGACGACCCCCAACGCGTATGACGCCGTGTTCATCGAGAAACGGCTTGAGTCTAAGGATAGCGGGAGAACAAGGTACATTGTCCTTTAAATTTTGAATGTCGTTACTAAAATGAAAAGCTTGTACAGCGCGTAGTAACTTACATTCTGCGAATTTGAGATCAGTACTTGATACAAAAGTCTCATTAGGTAGGTGCCTAAGAAACCTTTAGACATAAACGATGGCGCGGAGTAACTTAGACCACGATGACATGCGTAGTGCGAGTGCATAGATGGGAGACTCCGCAACCTCAGCAATCACGGGATAAGAAACAGACTTCCGTTCGGGTACATCTTCGTCTTCTGCACTGTGGTCAAAGGGTTGCATGGGCCATTCTGACGGATCATGGGAGATCCAAGAACGTCCACGACGCCACAATGGATGATGCAGAAGATTAAGTGGAGTGACACCATGAGACAAGCAATCTGCGGGGTTCTCAATACCCGCGACGTGATTGAAACAAGTAGCAGGAACCAGTTCAATCAATTTGCTAACGCGGTTGGCGACAAAAGTCTGCCAGCGATGAGGAGAAGAATGAATCCAAGCGAGCACTACTTTGGAGTCAGAAAATGCGTATAATTTATTAATGGGGTAGTGGGGAAAACTGTGTCTTGAACCTTGCGGAGCAACTGAGACAGCAGAAGGGCCGCGCACAACTCCAGTCTCGCAACTGAAACGGTTTTAACAGGCGAGACCTTAGACTTGGCACAAACTAACTGCACCGAGTAGTTAGAACCAATGCGGACTTGCAGATATACGACTCCGCCGTAAGCACGCTCGCTGGCGTCAGCGAAACCTATCAAGCTGATGGTACATCCATCTACCAACCCAAGATGACGCGGAATAGTAACTTGATTGAGCGCGGTAAGCTCAATACAAAACTGGCCCCAAGCGGCGACAATATGGTCAGGGGGTGTTTCATCCCACTCACACTTTGATAGCCAAAGCTCTTTGATCAAGAGCTTGGCGTACAAAATTGTGGGAGCCACAAAACCCATTATGTCCCATAGTCGAGCCACTGTGGACAGCATAGTGCGTTTGGTGCACTTATCATCTGGTGGTGAGACGTCAAACCGAAAACTATCGCAGGATTTGTCCCAGCGTAAACCGAGAACCTTATGCGGTACAGACTTCTCAAACTCAATGTCTGGAGAAGCCTTATGAGAATCTGGTATGCGTGCGAGAACCTCCTTAGAGTTGCTTGTCCATTTGACAAGATCAAACTGGCCTCGCTTGAAAAGCTGAATAAGCTCTTCACAAAGCGAAATTGCTAGCGGAGCGGATATGACACTACAGGCAATGTCATCCATGTACAAAGCGGAAGTGGCAACAGCCGCTGCGGCGGGTAAGTGATCGCCTTCATCAGCGATCAACTGGCGAACAACTCGTAACGCGTGATATGGGCTAGACTTGAGTCCAAAACAAACACGATTGAACTGATACACAGATAAAGGTTCTTTCTTGTCAAAACGATAAAAGACCCGTTGAAATCTACGGTCAGATTCGCGAACGCCGATATTGAGAAACATTTGGCGGCAATCAGCTGACAGAGCGATTTGGAAAAGACGAAACTTTATTATGATGTTAAATAAATCACCCTGTAGATTGGGGCCGGCATGCAAAATGTCATTAATCGACTGACCCGATGTAGTCTTACAACTAGCGTCTAAAACCACACGAAGTTTAGTAGAGGTTTTATCTTCGCGAACTACGCCGTGATGCGGGATATAATATGAGGGTAGAGAGTTGCCCTCGTTGTTTACAACTACACTCAAAAAACCTTTATCTATGTAGTCACGAATGACGTCATTATAGGCGCTGCGTAACTTAGGTGATGCATCAAGTTTACGTTCCAAACAATGGAAACGTCTGAGCGCAGCAGCGTACGAGTCGCCTAACGAATAAGGGTCACCACAGAATGGCAACGCCACAACGTATCTGCCACTGTCGTCACGAACAGTGGTAGCGCGGAAATGCTCTTCACACTCGAGATCTTTACGGCTCATCGAGGGCGGTGCGGTAACCTCTTCAAGCTCCCAAAATCGCTTGAGAAGAGAGTCAATATTGTTTTCTTGAAGAACAGAACAACAGCAAGACGTAACGTATTGAGAAGTATGTAATTATTATAATTAGGGACCGAGTTATTATTACTATTTCGCGATTTATTCAACCTTTGTTTGTTGCTGTTAGTGTTAGACGGGCCAGGTGAACCAGACTGCGTATTATGAAATATTCGACACTGATCTTTTATGAACGGAATAAAACTATCTAGTGTAGGTATTTTATTATTGCGTTCCGTCATCTCGAAGTCGCAATTCGCGAGATGACGGTTGAACGGGACACGTTGCCAAACGCTAATGTGGACGTGTCGCTCCTCGCACATCTCGAGTCATTACCACTAGCGGACTCGGAGTTTGCGAATCCGGCAGACATTGATGTTTTGATCGGAGCCGCAATATTCCCGCACTTGCTACTTACTAAAGTGGTACGTAGTGAGCAAAATAACTTACCGCCCTCTATTGAGACGGTATTTGGGTATGTGATTATGGGTACCGTACCTACATTACATACTTCTCAATACGTTACGTCTTGCTGTTGTTCTGTTCTTCAAGAAAACAATATTGACTCTCTTCTCAAGCGATTTTGGGAGCTTGAAGAGGTTACCGCACCGCCCTCGATGAGCCGTAAAGATCTCGAGTGTGAAGAGCATTTCCGCGCTACCACTGTTCGTGACGACAATGGCAGATACGTTGTGGCGTTGCCATTCTGTGGTGACCCTTATTCGTTAGGCGACTCGTACGCTGCTGCGCTCAGACGTTTCCATTGTTTGGAACGTAAACTTGATGCATCACCTAAGTTACGCAGCGCCTATAATGACGTCATTCGTGACTACATAGATAAAGGTTTTTTGAGTGTAGTTGTAAACAACGAGGGCAACTCTCTACCCTCATATTATATCCCGCATCACGGCGTAGTTCGCGAAGATAAAACCTCTACTAAACTTCGTGTGGTTTTAGACGCTAGTTGTAAGACTACATCGGGTCAGTCGATTAATGACATTTTGCATGTAATGTAATTACAACTCGTAACGCGTGATATGGGCTAGACTTGAGTCCAAAACAAACACGATTGAACTGATACACAGATAAAGGTTCTTTCTTGTCAAAACGATAAAAGACCCGTTGAAATCTACGGTCAGATTCGCGAACTCCGATATTGAGAAACATTTGGCGGCAATCAGCTGACAGAGCGATTTGGAAAAGACGAAACTTTATTATGATGTTAAATATATACTAATCTGGCCGTATCTATATCAGTTAACTGACGAATTTTAAAAGCCGCGTACGCTGCAGAGCTAAGTCTATTCGACAACTGACCTATATGTGGGCCCCACTGTAGCTTAGAATCTAAGGTTATGCCTAAGAATACGGTGTTATCTATAAGATCCAACTCTTCTCCATTCAAACATATCTTAGGTTTAACTTGTTTTACATTCGGTCTTGAAAATCGTATACATTTTGTTTTTCTTTCATTTAACAGTAAATTGTTAGCAGTAAACCATTGAACTACTTTAGAGAGAGCGTTATTTACATCGTCATTATTTGATTGTTCTCGTCTAAGTTTAAAGATAAGTGATGTATCATCAGCAAATAACACTATCTCTTCATTATTTTGCATAATGTATGGCAAATCATTAATATATACAAGGAAAAGTAATGGACCAAGAATTGAACCTTGCGGCACTCCCATTGTGACCACTGAACCCAAAGAAACTTTTCCATTTACCTCAACTCTCTGTATCCTATTACTAAAATATGATGTTAGGAGATCCAAAGCAGTTCTTAACTCCATAGTGATGTAATTTCCTGATCAATGTTTCATGAAAAACGCAATCAAAAGCCTTAGATAAGTCACAAAAGACTCCTAGAGCATCATGCGACTCCTCCCAGGCATCAAAAATACTATCTAAAAGCTCAACTCCAGCATCGGTAGTTGAGCGACCCCTAGTAAAACCAAATTGTTTTTCATGTAACAGCTTATTGTTATTAAAATGAGTTTGAAGCTGGCCTAGAATTAATTTTTTAAAAATTTTACTAAACGTGGGTAGCACAGATATTGGCCTATAATTTGTGGGGTCAGATGTGCTACCTGATTTAAATAACGGAATTACTTTACTACTTTTCATTTGATCAGGAAACACACCACAGTCAATGCATCTATTGAAAATCATTGCCAGTTCAGGTGCTACTGTGTTGATTATGGATTTCGTAATCACAACAGAATTGCCCCAAAGATCACTAGTCTTCTTCAAATTAAGGGTATTAAAAGTTTTTACAATATCTTTGTCAGTGACATAACTAAATCTAAATTCAATGTTACACCTATTGACATTTTTTTTTAATAGAGATACGGCGTCATTGGGGGATGAGTTCAGGGATTTAGTGGTTGAGGCTGGAATGTCTGTGAAGAAATTTTCAAATGCTGTGGCAACCTCAAAATCTGATTTTAATATCTTTTTATTTACTTGAAGCGTGTAATCGTTACTTTTAATCTTGACCAGTCTCATTGTTTATAATATCCCATGTTGCTTTTATTTTATTGTCACTGTTTTTAATTTTTGATTTTAAATAAAGTGTCTTAGCTTCACGACAAATCTTTTTAAATAACTTAGAATAATTTCTTACGTATTGACAAAATTTTTCATCATTTTTATTAATTACCTTCTGTTCATATAATTCGTAAAGCTTATTTCTACTTTTATAAATTCCAGTGGTTGCCCATTCACTGAAGGATGTAGTACCAGCAACTGAGATCCTCTTAGGGACAAAGATAGAACTGAATATAGTACAGTACATGTCAAAGAAAGAATTGTACAACTTATTGGGATCGTTATTATAGCATAAGTATGGTAGTGTACTTGTTAGTTTATCCTTAAGTCCCTCCAGACGACGCAAAGTTTTTGGCAACACACTCAATTCCTTTCTACCTACTTTTTTAGACTGCATAGCAAATGTTATAGATTGTCCACAATGATCTGATGTTAATTTGTTAATTATTTGCTTTCTAACTGGTACAATATCTGTAAATATATTGTCTATACAAGTAGATGTCGTGGAAGTTATCCTGGTGGGTTCCAAAAATAAGCATGCAAGATTATATGACTTAAACAAATTCTTAATTTTGTGGCAATTCAGGGAATCTTCGAGTAAATTAATATTAAAATCGCCACCTACTATTATAAATTTATTTTGTTGGCATAGCTTCCGTAACACATCATCCATGACACTTTCAAAGTTATCATAGAAGGACGATGGTGGCCTATACACACTCAACACAACAAGTTGGTCCAACTCCACACAGGCTATTTCAACTGTCCGTTCAACAGAGAAACTAACAATGTCACTACGATTCTTAAATTTAAGCAGCTTGTTAACTAAAATCAACGATCCACCATGTATTGCATTTTGTCTGCTGAACGAACTACCAACTAGATGGTTATTAAAATTGCACATGAACTGGTGATCTTTAAGCCAATGTTCTGTTATACACAAAATATCAACGCATTCACCGTTCATGAACAACTCCACTTCTAAATCTTTATTTGACATACCTTGTATATTTTGATGTACCACTTTCAATACTTGCGAATTTCTAAATGTATTATTAGTTGAATTGGGCTTATTCGTACATACCAGCCCATTATTAATTAAAGTGTCATTGCAAGAGGTATTCTCTATTGTCGAACTATTTAATTTAAATTAATAGAAATGTCAGACTGTGTAGCCAAAATATTGGCTGAATCATTATAAATGTCATTTTGTTGCTGTATAGGGGCAACACGTTTATTAGCCAAATTCTTGGCTGAAATGTCAATACAAAATGCTAGCGACTCAGCTAGTTGTCTTTTATAATAAGAATTCAGATAACAAGTATCTTGCGTCAAATGTAAAGCTTTACTAACACAATTGTTAGCGTCAAAAACATGAAATTGATCGTTATTGTATGACCAACTACACAAATTTATATTAAGACTATGTCTAATATTATTTTCTTTCTGTGGCAACCCTTTACTGAAAGGTAAAGTGAGCATAATAATTTGATTTAAATTTAATTCACATAATTTACTGTAATAATAGAATAAAAGTCTTTTATTTAAAGATCCTCTTTTACCAAGTAGAATCAATAAAGTTGTATCCTGGTCAAAATTGAAGTTTATAATTTTATCTAAAATAGCAATGGAACTTAACCCAGGCAAACAGTAGTTCATCACTAACCCATCACTATATGTGTTTGCCAACAACTGACCCATACCTTTTCCAATCTCATCACTAAATATTATCACTTTATTTTTATTTTGTAATATAGTTTTACTGTCTAGTTTGTTATTTTTTAATTTATTTACAGTGTGTTTAATATTTGATTTTGTATTTTTTATAGAACTATTTAGCAAAACCGGGTTACATGTTGGCAATGAGCAAGCTGGCGAGTGTTGGAGGTTGAACGGGATGTCATTGTTCAATGGTATTGAGCATTCGTTACTATTTGATGCCACCAACTCATTCATTGCCAATATGTACTCTTTCATTTGTAGTTCAGAGCTTTTATATTTATTTGTCATTGATACTAATTTGTCACTAAGATTATTTAATTCTACCTGCAAATTATTTATTTCTAATTTATGTTTCAAATTATTTTGGTGATATTTCTGTGAGTAATTTTTTAATTTTTCAAGAGCAATTAATCTTTCCCTATTTAGCTTAACATTTTTTATGAAAAACTTTTGTCTGTGAAATAATTTTTGTGTCTTTTTTATGAATTTGTTTATTTTAACATATTTCTTAATTCTATTCCTACTACCCCTAATCAATTTTATTGAATTATTTGATTCTTTGCACACTGAGAGACTATTTGAAAGTGATACTTTAAAATGATTTATATCAGTAATCATGCTTGGAGCATGAACCACCAGCTCATCGATATTTCAAGAATGGAGGGCACTTACCTTATACAACCTTCTTCGTTTCCGTAGGGCAGTCTCCTGGTGGTTTCGTGATGCAGCTGCTTGTTTTCACTTCAATTCACCATTCGCGAGCGGGTTTTCCTTGGTGGAAGCGGTAATAAATCACATACAGCGATGCGGCGCGATACGAACGAGACGGCGTTCTCAACGAGCGGAATGTTCTGGACTGTCACTCGCGTCCACGATCGCGGCGACGAATCAGGCGAAGGCAGTGCCCCCTCTTCGGGAATGGGAGACAGGGACGGAAATATGATATCGCTCGCACTAGAACGTGGAACGATTGATGTTGATGCGATTAGTTATGGATAGGAAGGTAGATGGCGCTACCATATATTATCTAATTTTTTTTTAGATATGTAAAATATAATAAGCAGAACCTTGTGTAGAAAATCACCTTTTTCTCACGGAATTCCTTGTTTTATTTACCCTCGGGCACAACCTTTTCTAATTTGCGAAACATTCGCTTTACAAGCCGTAGACTAGCTTGTTTCCCTTATTGTTACTGGAACACTTTGTAGCCAATATAAGAGGGAGAGGGAAAATAGGGTTATCAACAACGATAGCTTAGGGGAGAGACCAACAGACTGCTAAGCCAAGGGTCTCGTGTTTAAACACATGTCACTCACCAATGACTTTGCGTAGTAAGTATTTGTTTGTTTTGCTTTTCGAGTGAGTGTGTGGCCACCTCTGGTGTCGGAGTTTTCAGACCGCCCGAAGGCCTCCGACATGGCCTGACGATCCTTATCCTGAGACAAGAACCGGGACCGACAGCTTTACGTGCCCTCCGAAGCACGATAGCGCTCAGATGTAAATGCCACACACGGTCACCCATCCAAGTGGCGACCTTTGTAAGTGTTGCTTAACTTTGCCGATCTGTTACGAACGGCTGCTCTATAATGTTCTCGAAAGACATATAAGTCTGCCAACCCGCACTTGGTCAGCGTGATATTGGGGTTTATTTTACTGACTTGAGACAAATAAGTGCATAGTAGTCAACTTTAAAAGGAATGTGACTGCGTATGAGCTTAAGAGGCTACCTCGAAGGTCAACAATCGTTCAGAGATCATCGCTTAACTGTTAGCTATAAAGTTGAATATCGCACGATTTTTGACATTGCGGGCCACCCCGAAACTGTCAAAAATCTTATTCGACAATTTGTCTATGCATTTCCTTTTAAATTAGCTATTTTTTCGGAGAGTAGCAATTTCAAGGCTAAAAGTTTAGTATTTTTTAAATATGCATAAAAATATTTAGATATACCTAGCATGTTTTTCAAATTAAAGTTCTATCGAGCGAATGAATTTATATGAGGTAGGTGCGGCCAATAAGGCCTAGCTAAGCGGGAATTGAAATAAATCAAGATCTATTTAAACGTATCAACAAATTTTAATGTAAATTAATCATTTATACCAATAACTATGTATTGTAAGTGAAAAACGGCAACTACTGCCATGAACATAATCTTAATTAAACATTAAATGTATGTAAACAAAAATGACAAAAATATTTTAAGTTGCTAGCAATTTTGTTCACACATTGTTTTTTATTATGTTTTTAGATGTGAGGACTTGTTATTGGCTATCAAGCTACTATATTACTTTGTATACTGTTGCATTAGCTGTAGGTCTTCCATGTTTTTTAAATAAATAAATTAAAAAATACACTGTCTTTAGGCCTTATTAAACTATGGTAGTATAATAAGGCCTAAAACTTTAACTAACAAAATAATACAAAATAAACTTCATGTATTTGGTAATTAAATTGCATAAAATAATAGCAAAGCTCATAAAGACAGCAAAGACGTAAAAATAAAATATTTGTTTTTAATTAGGAATAATCTGGCCACTCAAAATCATCATCGTCGTCCTCGAACAAACCGCTTATTGAAATAGGCCACATTGTACTGCTCGGACTGCCGCAACCAGGTCTTCATCAGGCAACACATACACAGCTCGCTGGGGAGTTATAGTAATTATAAGTAGTCTCTAAATGCCATAAATCAATTAGAAAACAGTTAAAATTACATGTCTAAAGGCATTCAATAAACATATTCTCATGATTATGCTATAGAAGACGGTAATAATGCCTATGGTCGAATTTTATAGGCCTTATTAACCACCGACCTCTTTGTAAAGAAAATTGTTAAAATATAATTGTTCGGTCTAATTGATACCATTCGTACAACGCAGGCCTCTAAAGCATGAGCTAATAGAAAATTAAACTGCAAAGTAATGTACATAAATGTAATATTTTAAAAATTACTTGCCTTTGGTTCGGGCGTTATATTATAATTTGAGCTGAGCGTCCTTCAACCAAGACGAATGACGCAGCACACGTAAGCGAGACGTGACAAGTTTAGGTCGCCATCTGGGATGGTTAGCTACCTATGACTGTGACTTCGGTCGGTTGGGATTATTTTTAGTAGCTTTTATGATACCTACCTACTTAGACCATATTACCCTGCGCCTACTTATTTATTTTATTTCAACTTGAATCTTTAATTCGGTCCTATAAACGACGTAAACCCATTTGCATACAGTAATTTGTCTTAGCGTACTAATGACCAACATCATATCTTAATATATAAAATCCTTGCGTTACTGACTGACTGACAGACACGCTACAGCCGAAACTATTGGGCGCAGGAAGCTTAAATTTGGCATGTATGTTTCTTGGGGACCGTAAGGGTGCACTAAGAAGCGATTTCCCGACATTCCCACGGGATCGGGCAAAACGGGTAAATTAAAAAAAAAAATGCAGGCGTAGCTGCTGGCGTCCTCTAGTCATTTATAAAATCACTTTCTCTGACTAACATATACCTAATTGCAGACCCCAAGTTACTGAAGCTAGAAACATGTAGGTAGGTACTTTGGCATTGGATTCATTTTATAGGCAGGCAGCAGGCAGCCACTAATGAGACATATTTTTTAATATTTCATAATGTGGGCAACAATTAATATTATCTATTAAATTATTTAAGATGTAAAAATATAAACAGTTACATACAGCTTTATCTATTAATTAACCTTTGACTTACCTGAAACAAAAACATCACAAAATCATTTTAATTAGGCACATGTTGCTTACGGTTTACTAATGTTTGCCATAATTTAAAATGCCATAATTTCATATGCCATACTGGTATTTGCCATAATGTCATTAGAAATAACGCTTCAGTTGCCATAATCGTGAAATGACATAAAATGACTTTCACTTATTCCATTGGTCATAATCAAGTGTCATAATAATTTAAATCTATAAATGTATTTGCTATAATTTTCGTTTGCAATAATGCCATTTTCCATAACATTTATTCACCATAACCTGGGGTTGACGGAGCCCTGCTTTGCAGGGCTCCTATTTTCGGTTAAGAGTCAAAAGAGAACCTAACACAACCTATTTAGTTACACATATCGTCACGCCTTTTATCCCCGAAGGGGTAGGCAGAGGTGTATTTCTACACCCACTTTTCGCCAGATATACTTTAGTCCCACGTAATAAGGGGCGAGCCTATTGCCGTACCGGGCACATTTTCAGACTCCGTGCTGCTACTGAGAATTTCGTGACAGAAAAACCCAATAACACTGCACGACCCAGGAATCGAACCCGGGACCTCCCGATCCCACGCACACATTTATGCCGCGAGACCAACGAGGCAGTCGTATAGGGTTTGATGTCGAGTTTTCCGTCTCTACGCAAAGATAGTATTTGCATCGTGTTATCCCTTAGTCGCCTCTTACGACACCCACGGGAAGATAGGGGGTGGTGACACTTGTATTCTATGCCGTCAACCACACGGCATTCAACCACACGGCATTACAACCTATTTAGTTACTTTCACATAAAGCCTAAAATTACATTCCGTTTTAATTCCGTGAGGTTGACGGAGCCCTGCTTCACAGGGCTCCTATTTTCGGGTTTAGGGTCAAAAGAGAACCTAACACAACCTATTTAGTAACTTTCACATAAAGCCTAAAATAACGTTCCGTTTTGATTCCGTGAGGTTGACGGAGCCCTGCTTCGTAGGGATCCTATTTTCAGGTTAAGGGTCAAAAGAGAACCTAACACAACCTATTTAGTTACTTTCACATAAAGCCCAAAATTACGTTCCATTTTGATTCCGTGGGGTTGACGGAGCCCTGCTTCACAGGGCTCCTATTTTCGGGTTAAGGGTCAAAAGAGAACCTAACACAACCTATTTACTTACTTTCACATAAAGCCTAAAATTACGTTCCGTTTTTCAAATTTGAATGAAGAATTTTTGGAAATTGTTTAAAAATATTTAGACGCAACTCCGGCAGCCAAAATTACTTTTAGGGGATAAAAACTAACTCCCTTAAGCCCCCTACAGCACCAATACCCTCAAATTCGGGCGACTCGTTTCGAAACCCAACCCCAGATTTTTTATTCACAATTAGGCTGGTTTTAGTCTTACGCTGACGGCACGCGCACCGTCAGCGCTGATAGCCGAGATATGTGAACTTCTAGGAAGCGTTTTTGAATGACGCGTAGCTATCAGCGCGCACAGTGATCAGCGCTGATAGCTACGCAGACGTACGCGTCGCTCGTCGGCCCCGCGTAGCTGTCAGCGCTGACGAACGCTCGAGCGCCTCTGCTTTCAGTGAGCGTTTTAGTGTCGAGCGGAGCGGATGTCATCAGCCCGTACAGTCATGGCGAATCGCGAAGTGGATATAGGTCGAGTTATCGAGGAGTCGTTCAATCGGTGGTATAGGCACGATTCGTAGGCTGCAATGGACCAGTTTATCCTGCATCTTTGCCAGTAATTCGTCAAAAGTTCTTTTTGACATTCGAAAGTAATTAAAGAATTTACTTTTGTCAGCCTTCTTTTTTTATTTTTTTGGATAGATAGTACAAAGCAGCAATAATTAATACACTCCGCATTTTGATCGTCGACTGTACAGTAAGGCGGTCAGTACGATATTAAAACGAGCCACGCTGAGCCTCAGCGCTGACAAAGTACGCGCTGAGCTATGAGCGCTGACGGTGAGCGTGAGACTAAAATCAGCCTTAAACCTAAAACTAAACCTCATATGGCGTCTACTAACTAAGCTCGACGGAACACCGCTTCGCGGGGCTCCTACTTCTGGGTGGTTTAAAAACAACCACTAAAGACTAGTGAGAACTAGAGACTAGCACGAAGTTAGTCTTCTAACCTAACCAATCGGAATCGGATTGCACTGAGTCGGGGTGTTAACGATAGTTAATTTCGACCTAACAATATTATGTATTATTTTCATAATTATATCAAATTTTGATTATGTCAAGAGTCGATTATGAGATGTGTTACTTATGGAAACTAATTATTATGATATATGTTGTTATAGAAAGTCAACTTATGGCACATAAAAGTTATCACTGTTGAGTTGTTAAGGCAAACGTTATTAGTATAAATGATAATAGTGCAAGTAAATATTATGATCAGGGATGATTATGGCAAACAATATTAGTGCAAATGAATTTATGGAAAACGAGAGAATACCGTTGCTTACCGATCATTATCTTTCGCTGTTTTCAATAACGTTATACGCGTCAACAAAGTTATTAAAACACTTAGCGGCGAAACGTGAGTCAAAATAATGCGACATAAGATAACGCACGTCATCGCATGTCTTTGGAGAGTACACTGCATGTCAGGATGTTGTTTGAGGAATTGGGGGCAAATGTGGAATGGGGTTATCAAATATACGGTGGAACGAAGGAGTTGCCGGAATCAACTGAAGCATGAAATAAATATAAATTAAAATGAAGAACACAGGCGACAAGATTGACTGGCGGATACATCCAAGACCCCTTTCATCTGTATATATAGAATTCTTGCGGTACTGACTGACAGCCGAAACTATTGGGTAAAGAGAAGAAGATAAAATTTGGCATACAATTATGTTCTTTGAGGTCCATGAGATTTCAATAATAAGGTATTGCCTGAAATTCCTATGGGATTGGGCAAAACGGTTAAATTGAAATAAGTAAAATATGCGAGCATAAAATAGGCATCCTTTAATAGCTTATTTATTTATGGAGATATCTTATGGTGCATCCGCTCCACAGTTACTACAGCAACATTTTAGAATACAACATAATATACCTACTGTAATAATGCACTCGACATCTAATATATAAAATTCTCGTGTCACAGTTTTCGTTCCCATACTCCTCCGAAACGGCTTGACCGATTTTGATGAAATTTTTTGTGCTTATCCGGTATCTATGAGAATCGGCCAACATCTATGTTTCAAGAAAAAAAAAATTTTTGCAAAACAACGTTTGCCGGGTCAGCTAGTATTTCTATAGATTTTTACTGAAAGTAATTGAAGGTTAACAAATGACGTGTGTTACAGGTAGATTTCAACAGAAAATAACTGCGATTTTGGTGCACCAATTACCATCCTACATGTCATACATATTTATCAACTAGTTTCTCACCGCCGCCGCACGTGCGATTGTATAGTTGCCTTGCCGTTCGTTGCGAGTCAGATGCACGCGGTCCATGCGACAATTGCCAAAATTTTATAAAAAATCTGTAACCTCATACTGTTTTTAAAAACTGTCTATCTACCAAAAGCTTCATAGATCGAGCACCATTAGAAATTAGGTTTGCGGTCAGAAAAAGAGTGAGAAGCATACCCCTGCACGTGTGCTTGCCATTTAACACAGAAATGGCTGGACCAATTTAAATGTGATTGCATATTTCAATAGGTTCCTGGTTGGTTTAAAAATACACATGGACGCAGTGACTGGCCATATAGTTGATGTGTCAATAAATATTAGTAAATATGGTTTGTAGGACAGGCAGAACTACATCTGCTACGTCTGTAGTATGTTATATCGATTGTTAGTATTACGCATTACTTTTGACGCAAAAATAGCGTCATTTTACTTTAGTTCATACATTTGATAAAATGTGACCCGTTTCTGACATAACAATTACACCCACGCAATATCACAGATAATGTTAATATTCCTCTCACGCTTTTATTTTTAAATATTACGTCCAATAGTGTTGGCGATTTCAAAACACTTAGGGTATATGACACGCTGCGCACAGCACTAGCCTTGCATTTTCATAGAGGGATTGAGATGATGTACAAACATAACCAAAAAAAAAAAATATTGATAGAAAAACATAATTAATCATTACTACCATATTAAAAAATATTGCCTTACAAATCATAACCTACATTTCCCATTACACCTTGTATAACGCATGCATCTTTTCATTCGTCCCCTACAACTTGCCCTGTATTACCCTCCCCTTTCTAAACAGCAGTATTATGCCTTTACCCCTGCCGAGATTTCACAAAACACGCTATAATATGCAAGCCGTAATTTAAATAGTACAACCTGGTTGGACTATCTACATAGACATAGCTGGGCATCGTTAATAAAATAATAAACTTCGTTAATCGCTAATCCGTTACTAAAAAAGTTAACTTTGTTAAACGTTAAAGCGCTACCTTTGGCACGATTTAACGCAAGTTAACGTTAATCGTTAATCCGTTAACACATGGTAAAAATACTATGTTCATGAGAATTTTATAAGAACTGTTGGTTTAGGTTTTAAGAATTAATAGGACCAAAAAAAAGCTACTTGTATATATGTATAGAGTGTGTAATTTAGTCATCCAGTATAGTGTGGGTATTGCCTTCATGAACATTAATATGTTGTAGTTCTCGTCTGAAAGCGATGCTCGTTTTGGCGTTAAAATATCTTTGCCCGTGGAAAAAAGACGTTCAACTGCAGAGCTTGAGGGTATAGCAGTGTTAGATATATTTAATAAACAGATTTATGAATATTTGTTCCCCGAGAAATACCGCATCGTTGAACGAGTCTTTTGATTTCATGTCTCTCAATCTGGATACAAAATTAACATAATCACTCAAGTGTGGCCACGGATTTTCGTCTGTAGTGGATCTGGAATAACTGCATGTTGTGGTTTTATTTGCACAATACACTATTTAATATACACACTGCACAGACATAAACTATAACGGACTATAAAATCTAAAAAACAAACACTCGTTACCTACTCTTAACGCCGAACGCTAAACAAACGAATTACACACAAGTGTCTTGAAACTCATGAATCAAATTTCTTCGCAGTATTCTTTCTCAGTTACACGCGCCGGTAAGGCATATAGTTTCATTTCACTTGCGGCACGCGCCGTACTACACTTCTCGACCGACCCGAACAAACTTGTCAGAACACGTTTTGCACAACGGCGCGGCACGGTGCGGTAAATAGTAGGTAGGTAACGGATTAGCGGACTTGGAAAATTTTACGGAAATTAACAAGTCCGTTAACACTTTTTTAAGTTAACTTAAAAGTTAATCCGTTAGTGGAAATGTTAACTTCGTTAATTAACGATTAACGGATTAACGAGTTAATGCCCAGCTATGTACATAGGACAACCAACCTTGTCGTTATTATTAGCCGAATGAGATGAACACTCTACTTACGTGGACTCTCTCAGGTACGCGCTTTTAAAGTATTAATAGCTAACAAGAAAAAGCATTTGTTTTCTTCCAAAGACAAATAAATTGTAAGTGTTATCCTGGATAAAACCTCACTTCACTAGGTTTAACCCCTTCCCTCCTCTATTAACCTAAATAAGCTCACAAACAAAACTCTGGTCCCTCCACTGGGATTATAGCTGCTCTCCAAGCCCCATGATCGTGGTCCTAGCGTTATCCCAGTTGCATCCGAGACAGCTTGCTAGTCTAACCCGATCATCACAGTCCTAGAGTTCCCAGTTACAGCCCGGGGTCCGCTTACTAGTCTAACAAGGTTGGATCGAATAATCCTCCGCAAACCGAAGGGAAAAAAGCAGCGACCAACCGACTGCTACGCAGAGGGTATCGGGTTCGAATCCACGGCATGCACCAATGACTTTTCGGAGTTATGTGCGTATTAAATTGTTAATTATCGTTTGCTAATCAAACTCAAACTCAAATATGTTTATTTCCATAAAAATGTTTAAATTTTTTAAGCACGTCAGAAAGTCATACAAATAAAAAAGTAACTTTAAATGCATATTAACATAGATGAGCATTGAAAGAAAATGCCTGTTCAGAAAATAGAGCCTCGTGAGAAGAATCAGGCAAGAAACTCCGGGCCACTCTTTTCTACGTCTTGATTCAATTTAAAAACTTAGTAACTACATTGAATTTTTCATAGGTATATGAGCTGGTGTGTCTATAATGTTGTTGTCAATTAATAAGGCTTTTTTTTAATAATAATATAAAAGTACTAAACTAGCATAATATAGACACAATAACTCACACTCACATGAAACTTAACACTAATCAAACATAAGTAGCCTGTGGGACCGAGCAAATTAATCCCAAGCATTTTTATCTTCAATATAATCTAGCACTGAATAGTACCCTTTTTGACAAAGTTAACGTTTTATAATCTTTTTGAATTTATTATAACTTAAATTTTGAATATTGCTTGGCACTATATTGTAAAAGCGCACACATTGGCCTTGAATTTTTTTTTTTTTTCTCTAGCCGGGTAGCCGGCACTACTAGCTTACTCTTATTTCTAGTATTCAAATTGTGGATTATCACTTTTCTTTGAGTATGAGGCCTTGTTTTGGAATAAATATATTAGGTTGGAATAAATGTACTGGCTTGCAACTGTTAAAATGTTTATTTCCTTGAATTTATTCCTTAACGAAGCCCCATAATCCAAATTATAAATTGCTCGAATAGCTCTTTTCTGCAGAACAAAGATGGTCTGAATGTCGGCAGCATTTCCCCACAGGAGAATACCGTATGACATTATACTATGAAAATAGCTATGATATACAAGCCTGGCAGTGTCAATGTCAGTTAACTGGCGAATTTTTCTGACTGCGTATGCTGCAGATCGGTGAAGGAAAACATCGTGAGGAAACCTGCGTGTCTGAAAGTTCTCCATAATGTTCTCGAATTACATGTAAAGTCTGCCAACCCACACTTGACCAGCGTGGTGGACTATGGCCTTACCCTTCTCATAGTGAGAAGATGCCCGAGCCCAGCAGTGGGACAGTATAAAGGGCTGATGATGAACCCGAAGGGATAGCGATATTTCATGGTTAAGACTAGTGTCAGTTTATTCAGTGTTCATTCACAGTCAAAGATCTGAAACAATTTAATACGCTTTCCAAGCATGTAGCTTTAGGCACACTTTAGGTAAGTATATGAATTAACATTACGTATGAAGTTTATTTAACCTTTTTGAACCTACTGTAATATGCATCATTTATATGGATTTGCAATAAAGGCCATTATTTTTATGATTATTGTAATAAACAGATTCACTTGCAATTCTTAATTTATATGGATCCTCGACCTTCATGATAGATAAATTAATTGAGTGGTTATTTGACCGTAACTGCTGAAGTCATAACCTTAGCAGTTACGGTCAATAACCACTTTCGGTTGGAACTCCGCCCGGGACAAATCTTGTGTAATAATCACGATGGTATGTACACTGTGTACTGTATCTAGGTGTGATATATCCATAAGTGCACATTTATGTAGGTAGGTAGAAACTACCTAATTTTTACCTACTTATCAGTTATATACCCTTATGTTTTAATTAGTATAAAAACTTTAAGGACAGATTAGCGAAGACATTATTATCATATATGTGACGTAAGAATTTCATAATATCTATAAAGAGCAAAGTTATTATCATTTGTTTATTGTAGAAAATTTCACTTAAATCATAGTCATATTTTACAATCCATTCACTAATTCATTGATATTATTCCATCCTGCTCATTCGCATTCTCTCTCTCGCACTTATGATGTAGGTAACCTTAGACAATAAAATGAAACAAAGAAATAAGTGATGTAGTTACTTACTTAATTAATTTTCCAAATTCTAACCTCTCCTTCATACTTCATCCGGGCTTAGGACCGGCAAAATTTACCTTTTTACAAGTAAATAAATACGTGGGTATGTAATTAGAAAGCAAACAAATATCAAAATAAAAGAAGGTATTCTGTACTAAAATAAAATAAGGTATTCTGTACTAAAAAAAGAGTAATTTTGGCGTATTTATGAAGTTAGAATCATCTGCTATTTACAAATATTATTTCCTCATCATCAAGTCAGCCTAGAGACGTCCACTGCTGGACATAGGCCTCCCCCAAGGTTCTCAACACAGACCGATTTCGAGCCACCCGCATCAAATTATTATTTACGTAGGTAGGTAATTTTTACTAACAAGTATTTTAATTGTCCTTCGAAATGTCCACCACCATTGTCAATACACAGACGGGAACGTTTTATTCACTTGTTTTTTAACGAGAGAAGTACGCTTCTGTCTTTTCACTTCGTCAAAAGCGTCCAATATGCGCTGTTTTAATTGTTGGATACTAACCGGCTCACTTTTGTACACCCACGAAAAAAAGTTCAATGGCGTGAGTCAGGAGAGCATGGAGGCCAAGCTACAGGCCCGCCTCGACCGATCCACTGGCTTCCAAACTCTTCCTTGTACAAACGCACAGCTGCACTCGCGTGATGTGAACTGATAAGCCATCGCGTTGGGCAAACGTAAACAAACTATTAACTGTTGCCGCGAAAAAAGGATGTGCTTGCTTCCGCTAACAATTTAGCACTGCGGCGCGGGCGCAGAGGGACAGGGGGCGGCAAGCTTCGAGTTTGCCCGAATTTATCAATGGAGCAGTGCCGCGTAGGTACGCAAGCGAATAGAAAATTACTACTACATAGTATTTAGTTATGAATTTACCAATTATTACGTATTTTTGTGGACAGTTTTTGGACAGTTTTGATACTTAGTGTTTTTATTTTTTACATACACAAATATGATTAGTTAAAGATACTGATAGCCCCGTTAAATTTTTTGCACTAATTAAAAAATAGTGGTGTATACGTAAAGTGGCTGGAAGCGGCTGGACACGAAGAGCCGAAAATCGGGCTCAGTGGCGTGCCATTGGAGAGGCCTATATCCAGCAGTGGACTACGGCAGGCTGATGATGATTATGATGTCAGTTGGTAATGGTAACCAATAGATAATATAAATAACTATTGCAATAAAAAAAATATAAGGATCTGTGGATCACCAGCGTTATCCAAGCTTACACGAGGATTGGATCCAATGTGCACAGGATCTTTGAGAATGTATAATAATATTATAAATGAGAAAGTGTGTTTGTCCTTCTTTGACGTCGCAACAGCGGGGCGATGTTTTAGATATTTTATTATTTTAGTTTGACTATTGTGTCTGGAGATAGGAGGCTAGAGTAGAGTAACTTAGGCCATTCTCTCACGAAGCGACTCTCTAGCTATTTGTGTTTCGTACGCGTATCCTACGCGTCGCTTGTGAGTAGCCGCCATACATATTCAGCTAGTTTTGCACACGATAAGACGCGTCTACGACGCGTTTGACATAGGTCGCTCGGTACCGTCTTGCTGGTCGACGCTACCCGAGTCGTATACGCGTTGCATTACACAATGGAGACGAAACAAACATTTAATATTAATTTTGTCCAGGAGGTAGAAAATTATCCATGTTTGTATAATTATCAGCTGCCAGAGTAGGTTCGTAAGAAAAGATGTTAAAGAAAAGGCGTGGATTGAGATTGAAATAAAAATCAATATGACGATGTACGGATGCACCCAGAATCTTCTTGTATATTTTCGTTTATTCTTGTGATCTAAATATATAAAATCCTTGCGTTAATGACTGACTGACAGACACGCTACAGCCGAAACTATTTGGCGCAGGAAGCTGAAATTTGGCATGTATGTTCCTTGGGGACCGCAGGGGTGCACTAAGAAGGGATTTCCCGAAATTCCCACGGGATCGGCCAAAACAGGTAAATTTAAAAAATTGCAGGCGTAGCTGCTGGCGCCGTCTAGTATAATAATATAAATACCTACTGAAGAACATTGTCTTCATCGCTAGAGTCACTAGACATCGTCGTACGAATTTTTTCTTCAAACAGTTGACTCATTTGCGTAGCATCGTGTGCGGAAACGAGTAGCATACCAGTAGGCGATCATGGTTTGCATCTCAGTCCCGTAGCATTTAAATAGCTTCGTAAGAGAAGGGCTTTTTCGCGCGACAATTAGGTATGTCAGTCACGACCACAGGTCACGACAAATGATTTTTATTTAGAAACTGCGGGCATCTTCCAGTACAATTGTACATACACATGGTACTGCCACTGAGTTTATTATGTCTTCAAACCATATTTTTGGAGACTGATACATTATCAGTACTACTACTTATATTTTTCTAACAATCCCATGACAAAGCCAGACATCCGCCTACGTATCGCTCAAGCCAACACGTTACTAAAGACCTTATCGCTGACATATTAAACTTTTTATCCGCTAACCGGAGGTGCAGTCGTTATCAAGAGCACTCAAAGTAGGGGTGAGACGGATGGAACAGATTGTGTTATTTTTGTTTTATTCTTTTTTAATTTGTGATTGATTCTTTGGTTTATGGTTTTGCTTTTGTTTAGACGCCGACGGTGAATCAGAATCAGTAATTATTTACATGAGACGGTATTACAAGTTGTTACAAAATAATAAAAGGTACAAGACATTTCACCTGCAATAGGCACGAGAAAATTTAAATATTTAAATTATACAATTAATACCTACTAAATTATATTTTCTTATGGACCACACACACATATACATCTTAATCAATAAGTATACATATAACATTAAATTAATTTATATTTACCTATTTGTAATTCGGCGATGTGGAGGATTTCCAGACGCGCTCTAAATTTTCTTTTCCTTTCTTTTTTAAAATGTATTTTTTAGTTATTTAAGTATAGAAATTATTGTTTTATTTTATGTGTAAATAGTCATTTAGCTATGTTACTTTTAATTTGATTGCAAATAAAATTAAAGTTTCAATGAGAATTATAAAAGTTGAGAGATGGTGTAGAAGAAAGTTGTTTTATACCCAAATGGAACAATACACTTTGTAATTTAGGTATTCATTAATGGTGTAAAAACAGTCTTTAATTAACTATGCCTTTAATTTTCGTTTGAATTGGGCTATAGGAAGTTATCTGAAAACACGTAGTAACAACCTATATGATTATATTCTTTTATGCACATCATGAAACAATTATTTTTATGATATGTGCTTCTACATGCTATCATTTTCAATTTAGTGGTGTCCCTTGATTGGAACCTACAATCCTCCCGCACTCTGGTAAACACGTCCAACTTCGATTTACTTAGGCTATTATGACGTTGTGTTTTGTAAATATATCTATAAACACTGATACACAATAACTGAGCTAGAGTCTAGTAATCTATCAATATTTTAGCGATATTAATAATTACGCCTACGTTTTGGTTTTAGCTTCACCCAAAACGTTGACTGCTTCTGCAATAATTTTAATATAGGTCCCTACCTAAGTATATAAGAAAATATAAAATTGTACGTGCACATCGTGAAGTCCCTCGTTGAAATACTTTTCTTAAGAGTACCAAGAACTACCGTCTGACCACCGCAAACAAAAAGAAATGTCAATTCTATAGTATAGACTGGCACTAGCCGTCAAGATATTTAAGAGTACTGACTCCCGGATCAATATAATTAATCATAGCAATCGGATACACACATAACTTCGAAAAGTTATGTGTGTCAATGACTGCACGGTTGGCGTAGTGGTTTAAGCGGCCGCCTCGCCGCTTGGTACTGCGCCGAGTGTTGTGGGTTCGATTCCCACACGAGACAACACTTTGTGTGATCCACAAATTGTTTTTTCGAGTCTGGGTGTTCATTGTGTCCGTTAGTTGTATGTTTGTAAAGTCCCCCGCGACACAGGATTTATTCCTAGTGCGGGAGTTGTCTTTTTAAGAAAAAAGAAAAAAAAAAAGTAAGTGGTCGTTGGATTCAAACCTAAGACACTCGGCGATGTAGTTCTTGATCTACTCGCTGAGCCATCAGTACAAATACTCTCAAATAATGGAGTCATTATTTTATAGTAATTAGTATAATGAGATTATAAGAATATCTAATTATTCTAAATGAACGCACTTGTTGACCTGTGTTTAGAAAACTTGTCGGATGTCTAGACGCTTAGTCTTTTGAACCTTATATAATTATTACCTACTAGAGGACGC
The DNA here is from genome assembly GCA_944739405.2 of Euclidia mi. Lineage (NCBI taxonomy): Eukaryota > Metazoa > Arthropoda > Insecta > Lepidoptera > Erebidae > Euclidia > Euclidia mi. The sequence goes on along the minus strand of OX123196.2, from coordinate 57,669,702 downwards.
CAGCAGCTACGCCTGCATTTTTTTTTAATATACCCGTTTTGGCCGATCCCGTGGGAATTTCGGGAAATCCCTTCTTAGTGCACCTCTACGGTCCCCAAGGAACATACATGCCAAATTTCAGCTTCCTGCGCCCAATAGTTTCGTCTGTAGCGTGTCTGTCAGTCAGTCAGTAACGCAAGGATTTTATATATTAAGATTATGTGTAGCTTGACAACTGTTTTTCTGGTATGGCACAGTGATTAAAGTTACCTCAAGAGTCTTGTTCAATCAAGGGGCGCAAAAGTCAAATGAACCCTGGTTCCCCTCCTCTTGATTTGTCACTATTAGGAAGCCCGTGCCTCAACTCCTTTCTCACAAAGTGTATAATTTTACCCTAATAATGCACCTTGAATTGACTTTTATAGTCTCAAAAAATTACAGATATGTCTACGTGTGACCACGACTCCATTGCCTTACCGATAGGCCAAATGGCTATGTGCTCTAAGAACTTAACAAATTGTTACATCCCACACTGAAATCAAAGTCCGGAAGGCACAATATGTCGTTGCGTAAACTCACACGCCACCCGACTATCGAGAAAAACCAAGAGACTGAAGTATTCCCATAAACCCTAGAAGCCTCAAAGGACAGGGCAAACAGTAACCTATATTCACATTTTACCAATAAACTTTTGGTGCAGAAAAGAAAGGCGAATCAGTACACATGGCAACGCATACTTCCTCGACTCAAGATTCGACCTTCTGAACTAGAATCAGACAATCAAGCCAATTACAATGCCGCGGCCGCCACTTAGCCAAAGAGAGAAGAGACAGCCACTGATATGATTGATAAACATCACTCAACACAATGAATTAAATAAATATAAAAACCTCATTGACCAGTCAGTATAATCACGGCCTTGTAGACGCATAGACGTGTTAGCCGGCTGTGTTAAAAGACAGTTCTGTGACCTAATATGTTGTTATTATTTCATTCGTCGGTGGTAGCATTAAATGCTTATACGATATGGTACGACCAGCATTATGTGGACTTACCTTTACCGAGCGAGGCGTTCGAGAAAATGCCATTCAAAGCTAGATGGATATTTCTCACTTATTGGTGTTTGGTAAGTATTTTTATTCTTATCGTAATAAACTCATGTTTATAAACATGCCATTTGATATTGAAATTCTTAGTTCGAGATTGCATAATAAATATAACTACACGTGGATAAATTTACTGCATGGATGGTGTAAAGGTTTAAGCTGCCGTTTCGCCTTTTAATATCGCGCTAAGTGTTGTTGGTTTGATCCCAACTCGGGCAATACCGTATCATCCACAAATGGATGCTTCATGTCTGAGTGTTCTTTGTGTTCGTTGGATCTGAAGGTGTGTGAAGTCCACCGCGATACAAGATTTATGACTAGTGCGAGAATAGCTTGAAAAGGATACAGGTTTCTTTGAACTGTTGTCGGTTTGTCAAGGAAATGATCATGCGCATGTCCTATAAAGTAATCTAGATAGGGTCTAAAAAAACAACTGTTTTAGAAAGCCTTGTTTCAATATTCGTAAAATATTATAGAATCAAAAAATGTCTTCTTCTTAAGAAAAGAAGGTAACTATAGAGTATTTTAAAGTATTATAAGCGTCGTAGCTTCTTTTTACCTCTTTTATGAGGACCTTTCTTAGTGGCTGCCCACGTTTTTGGAGGAACACATTGCCAAAATTTCCTACTTCGATAACTACAATAAAGATGATTGTGACACAAACAATTATTAATAGCTATTATTTTCTCTGTGCATAGCTAATTAACATCTTGCGACTGCCTACTGGAAACCCATTAAATTAAAATTGCCCGACTGATAATCTTTTCTAAATCTGACATAAAACCTTGACCTCAACAGCCATAACGCATATATTTTTTTATTTTATTTTATAATTTTATGCACAAAAATAGTACAAAGGCGGACTTAATGCCGTAGGCATTATCTACCAGTCAACCGTTGGGTGATACAGATAAACATGTAAGAGGTACAGTTCTTAAATTAAGATGAAAAAAAAAGAGAGAAGCCTACTCATTAATATAAAATATAATATAATATACACATATCAAAAAAGTGTAAGCAACACATACTATTTCAAATTATTAATCAATTAAAAAGTAGGTAATACCTATGTAAACTTTTTTGATCTAGAGGACATACTGGCTGGTTGTAAAAAAAAATCGAGTATCATTTTAAAATTTTATTTTGCGATGAGTCTCGATTTGGGTTCAAGCCTGATACTAGAAGTGTACCGTCGTCCTGGAAATACTGAAAGACTGAGATGTGTTCAGGAAGTGCATCTATACAACGGCACAACAGTTATGGTATGGGCGGGTATTATGAAGAAATGACGAACTGAGCTCGTTTTTGTAAATGGTAACATTAACGCTGTAATTACGTTGAGGATGTTCTAAGGCCTTATGTCCGTCCATTCGCACAAACGCTTGGCTCCGATTTCATGTTGATGCATGACAATGCGCGTTCGTATACAGCTTTGCACACACGGGAGTACTTGGCAAGGAAAAACATCCTAGTAATGCCTTGGCCTGCACAATCGCCAGACCTCAACCCCATCGAGCATGCATGGGACATGCTCCAGAGACGTGTTTAAAGGACTTGGATGGAGTAACAACAACCCAACAACTGATGGACTTATTAAAATTTCATTGGGAGCGATTGCCGCAGGATAACATTAACAATTTTATCGATTCTATGAATAATCGGTACCAGCAACTCAGATTATAGAACCAGTTCTATAATCCGAGGCCAGCAAGTTCTCAATAACAGAAGAGGCCACACTTTGTATTAAATTATGCAATTTTTGTACAACCATTTGATTTTAGTTTAAGTTTAGTTGATTAGGCACTTTACTTTGTACTACGTACATACAGTACTTACTCTTAATTATTGTTAATTAAGATTATTAAAAAAAAACTAATTGTTGTTTAATATCAAAAAAGCATTAAAAATAATATAAATAAGAAAATACTAAGGATTGAATGCGAAAACACATTATAAAATTGAAATTTCTATGTGTTGCTTAGACTTTTTTGATGTGTGTATACACAAATATATATACAAATCGTTTTGAGCCTCTTTAGAGTGGTTGCATCGCCTAGCGTTATCCCGGTTGCATCTCCGAGACTTACACGCCTCGGAGCCCGGGGTCCGCTTACTTGTCTAACCAGATTTGAGCACCTCGTTATAGTCGTTGCATTTACAAGGACCTCATAGATAACTTATAGTTACAATTTAAATTCTTATACTAATATATAAGGCTAAAGAGTTTGTTTGTTTGGTTGAACGCGCTAATCTCAGGCACTTCTGGTCTGATTTGAAAAATTCTTTCAGTGTTAAATAGCCCATTTATCGAGGAAGGCTATAAGCTATATAACATTACGCTATGAGCGACGGGAGTGGACCAGTAAGCCTTAAATTACGCGGGTGTAACCGCGGGCATCCTCCACATACGCTATTCATTGGACCACGGACGCAGTCTTTTTTTAAGTCTATCGACTGTAGACATCATTCATGTATCAGCTGTTTCCTGCTAGGTCATTGCATACAAAAAATATTCAATAATCAACGGAACAATTACACAGCCTTGATAATGACTTTGAATGCCGAGGTTATTTTCTATTTATAAACTAGCTTTGCGCACATTATCATAGTGCTTATTTCAAGATCACAGGAAATTTTAATCAAACTTATTACCCCTATTTTCTCGTCTAATATAAAAAAAAATATTCTATCTTTCCTTGGAGACTGCGTTATAAAAAACAAATAGATGCAGCCATTAGTTCCTGAGACTAGCGTGTCCAACCACAAACAAACTCTTCAGCTGTTACCTTGTTGAAGAAAGTTGAAGAGTTTGTTTGTCTGTTTGCCGTCTGACCCCTGCAACCCAAAGGGATAATGATAGGTATTCCATGGCTGAGACCTGTATCATTTTATTTGGGTACTGACTTCCCGTAGCGACTGTCAAAGATCTTCATGACAATCGATTATCAACTATTTGATGGTGTCAGTGGTACGCGCCGTGAATTAGAACCTGATACCTCTGCATGGCATGTCAATATCCGCTTGGCTATAGCTGCCTACTGCGATTAAATACCTATTTGCAAATTCGACAAAATATAAGCTTGCTTTGCGCTTCACATCCTACAAGAACGTATTTAAATTTCATCTATTTATACTTAAACAAATCTATTCTATAAAAAATAACATTTCACGACCTTGCCCTTTGATATTAAAAACTGTGAATAATATTATCAAGCGGTTGCTGAGAAATAATATTCTAATAGATACTGTTTTATTACATAGGTACCTATTTTGTCTGTGGCAACTACTGAAATTACTGTCTATAGATTCTTTCAAATTTTGATGATAATATCCTTAGGATACCTACAGGTAATTATCAAAATTTCGCCATAAAACGCTATGAATGGCACAAGTAGATACCTGGTATACCAACTAGTTAACCATAATTACCATATAGTAGGATGTTACGTGTTGTCACGGCTATGATCTCTGTAATAGCTGTCTAGTACGTAATATAGGTAGGTATTATTAGATCTGAGCTATTTATCCTTGTTTGCTATAAGCAAGTACCTACAAATGTCTCTATAATTACCTTGATTATAAAATATAGATCATAATTTTTCTGCCATTTATAATTATTATAGAAATATCAGGTCTATTTAAATACTGTCCGTCTGTTGAACACGGGGCTCTTTTCGCTATTAAAAGAGTAAGGCCATAGTTTGAGTAATGGCCGGTTTACACGAACTTAGTAGCTAAGCGCTTAGTACTTATCACTATACTAAGCCTCAATATGACAAGTAACAAGTAACCGTTTACACGTTGGAGCCAGTAGAAGTTACTAGTGACCAGACATTCAAAACGGAACGATGTCACTAACAATCTTGTCAAGCTGTTTACACACGGTCAGCAAGCGACAAGTGCTTAGTAAATCGTGTTAGGGGTATCGGCTTGTCGCTTAGTAAATAGGATCGTTTTCTATTCACTTGCACTATACACAAACACGAATACTAAGCACTTATCCGCTTGTTTACACATGAGGACTTAGTATTAGTGACAAGTACTAAGCGCTTAGCTACTAAGTTCGTGTAAACTGGTCATAAGACACGTCCTTCGGGACACGTTCTTATGGAGAACTCTCAGACATGCTGCTTTTCTCATATTTATTTCCTTCACCAACAATTTACCTAATACGCATACGTATATTATTGCAAAGTATCATTGGTGCGCGCTGTGCGTATGAATCAAACGCTTTACGACGCAATCTGTTGTTCCCTTCACTACTCCCAGGCTCTCGCTTCATTAATGTTAATTATCTACACATAAATAAAGCAAAACAATTTTAACCAGGCTTACAGGCGTTACAAAACATAGAAATGAAGGCCAGATGCGTCTCAAGGCTCAGTCAGATTCATCAGACATCTAAAGTCATGGTCATCATAAAGTGATTTTCCGTCTGGGAATCAAACCCAAGACGTCACGTCTAGCTTAGCGTCTAGCAGCGGTGAACCGGCCACTTAAACATCTAAGCTATACGTGCCACCTACCATTAGTACCTATTGTTTCCACTCAAGTTTTTATAAATCTGTGATTTAATTTCCAGTTTTATTTTATTTTCTTGGTCCATCTAGACTATTGTCTCGGCTGTCATTGAATAATTCTCAAACAATACTCATAAGTGGCTGCCAACATAAACTATAAGTTAAACAATTGCAATTGAACTGTTTATAATCGATGTCACCTAGTTGTGCTATTTATCTGGGAGCACCGATGTGGGCAACAACATATCATAAATACCCACTTTTATGTAGAGGGCAATAGGGTAGTTTCCAGGGTCAAAATAATTACATTTTATTTAGTCCGTATTTTAGATTATAAAAAAATATTGGACACGTATTTTTTCTTTTTTCGATTAAATAAAAAATAACAAAGATATAGCCCATTAAAGTTACGTGTGACGTCATCATGGCGTGACGTTATACGTAACTTTAATGAGCTATATCTTGGTCATTTTTGGTTTAATTTACAAATAAAAAAATACGTGTCGCTTATTTTTGAATAATCTAAAGGACGGACTTATAAAATTTGTTTTGTCAACTAGCCTATTCTAGCTCATAGCTGTAATTTTGCTCAAAGTCAGCCGAGTCAAAAACCTTGTGGTTGTTACCTGGACCTAACACAGATTCTTTTCATGGTGGATTCCTAATGAAACCATGAATGTTGTGGTATCGAAATTTCCCTCAAGCTGATAATCAAAGATTATATACACGAGTGTAGTTGATGTCACTACATACTAGGCTGGTGTGGTTAAAGATTGTATTTTGAATTGCACGTGTTTTGTACCTCGACTTGTAAAGAAAAAAAGAAGAACACATCTAGCAAAAACATATATCAATTGCGAGTATCAAGCAGTATTAAAATAATATTTAAATAAGTTAGTAAATTAACTATGCGCCGTGCAAAACGATGCTATCTGTAAAAAATGAATTCGATCGATTGATCAGATTTTGGGGTCAATGCCGAGACACGACTATCTATGTATTGTACCGCGACGTAGCACGTTATTAAGGTCTTATGTCCACTCTTAAGGTCAAACTATTGTGTGAATTGTATCAAATACTAGCTAAGTAGCGCTTGCCCCGGATTCGCACGCGTAGTGTACGTAATGAAAAACGTAGCTTAGAAATAAATTCTCAATATGTTTTCAATAATAACTACCCTAATGTATTAGTTATATTGCGATGTAAATGACTTGAAAATTATCTGTTTAAGTAAAATTCTTGAGTTACTGACTGACTGACTGACAGATAACGGACAGCCGAAACTTATGGGCGTAACGAGCTGACATTTGGCATGCATGTTCCTTAGAGACAGTACAAATCAGGAACATTACAGTACAGGACAGGAAGAAAATATATCCAGAAATTCCTACGCGGTCAGGCCAAACAGTTAAATTAAAACAAAATGTGTGGGCGGGCATTCTCTATTATTATGCAAACTTTGTCCTAATAATAATAAATGAATTATGTAACAAACAACAATAATCTTATTTCATGCAGTCTTTCTGAAGTTAGGTGAACACTGTACATACTTACATTTCAGCGGTTAATTTTTATTTATATAGATAGAAGATGAAGATAGATAAGTTATTAATTATACCTAATGCAAAAAGCCGCGTTGGTCTGGTATGTAGGTACAGACCTTGCGGGAAGTTTGTTTAATGCAAGTGATAATATTCTGTGCACACAAATAAATCTAATTAGAAAGAAGAAGAAGAAAGAAAATGTGTTTATTTGTACACACGTCGCACAATAACAACATACAAAAACAAAAATTAAGAGGAAACACCACGGTCGTTTTTCCATACCAACGTAGTCTCCTGTTTTCTCCCTGGATAATGCCAGTAGAGCAATTATCTTTTTCCAAAAGATGTAGGGCCCCGATTGGCATGTCCCTATGTTTTCCTTTTTCTCATAAATTAAATATTAAAAAAGATATAAACCTTCAAATATCTCAAATTTTTCGCTGTGTTCAAACATCCAAAAAACAAATTTGGCTAGATTATTTAAAAAAAAGGAAAACAGGAACACGGCCAAAGCCTTTCTTTAATTTAATATGAAAAACTAGTTTAATCGATGAAGTTTTGGAGAAGGAATCAGGGGAATACGAAACGTTGATTTTGTGTACATTTAATAGGTATTTTTGGTCCAGCAGTAGCGTTGTCTCTATCGCGCTCTGCGGGGGGAGGCTTGAGGCTGCGCGACAGCAATAGATTTTACAAATACCTATTTTTCAATTCTCTCGCCCGTAGCGTTTCCTCTTAATTACTACAATAAAATTATAACCTTACGCTAAAGAGACACGTCGCTCTAACCCGCAATCTAAAAGACTGTGACCCACCCAAAGCATCGGGTTGACGCCGTTGACAGACAGACGTCATAAACGTCACTTCCGGTGACGTGTACTGTCATTAACCGGCGTGTAATGTAAGTAACCATGTGCTCTGCTCTGCCACGTATACAATTACAATATTAAAATAGTAATGCGAATAATGAGTATCTCATACACCAAAATTAAAATTGACACAAGTTACAACCGTATTGTACGGCGCGTGCTACAAATTAGGCCGACATTCTGCATGCACTGCGAAGGACGCTGTAGGTCCATCTCAGTACTGATTTTCAATGTGGCCTAACATGCCAGATAGTGCCAGAGCAGTACCGTATAATATACAATCGTAGTTTAAAACAAGCTAATAACATTATAGTATTATCTATGATACAAAATTATGGTAAGTGAGTAATGTAATGTATATATGTACAAGGTTCACAATACAATCCATTTCACGTAACAGAGAACTTCCTTCATTTCCAGTTATGCCCACCTGATTCACGTTCAGAAATGGGAGCCTAAGAACAATATAAGGATGCTGCAAGCAATGCTGGAGGTTATGTTGCCTGGGTCATGCCTACTATACAACAACTTAGTAATAATATCTCCAAAAGTATGCAGTATAATTACGTGTTTGTAATTGCAAAATAAAGAATTTTTTATTGTGATGTGTTTATTATTATAAACGCAAGAAACTAAAAACACATCACAGCTATTTATAATGCATTTCAAATTCAAATCTGATTGGGATTCACGCAAAGAGCCGTGTATCGCATACAAGATATCGCACAGAGTATGCTTTATACATAGGTACATAGCTGTGTTATAATTTATCAATAAGTTGCATGGCGATCATTTTGACATTCGCCATAGCGATTTGTTTCAAGCATCGATATAATGGTTTCAAGCATCAAGAGATCGCTATAGCCAAAGAGCTCAGATATTTACATAGAGGCACATTTCATATGGGCCGTATGGGCGCTTTGAAGAGAAACTTTCTGCGACTCAAATTGCCGCTTGGCGGCGTGGCAGTCTCTCTCTCCTCCGGTGTGCGATCATTTGACAAAAAACAAATAACAAATTTTCATTTGAAAAATAACATTTGACAAAATTATACTTGATAAATTTATTATTTTATAAACGACTCATTAGACAATATATTTACTAAAAAAATATTATGCTAAAACATTAATTTACAAATTGATTAATTTTTTAAACATGGCAAAACAACGTAAAGCACAAATAACATTTGACAAAATGCATTGCTTGGTAAATATTTTATTAACCTAAATCTACGTTAATACAACAATCTTTGTGTAGGGTCAACTGAAACAATGGCTGGTCAGGTTAGGTTAGAACTGTGAGCGTGCCGAGGCAGCGCGGCAGCGGCTGGCGAGTGCCAGAACCGATTTTCTTTTATTCTTATTTCGCTTAATTCAGGTGATCTTTTTTTAAAAAGTCTTAAGTTTCTATGGAATTAGTATTAATTCAAAATTATTACTTATCTATAAATAATCTGTCCAAGGTGAAAATTGCAACCAGGCAATTTAATATTTTCAAAATTTCGCATAAATATTGGTTAGAAATTAGTTATTTTTAAAAACTAATAATTTATCTTCTAACTCTTTATACAATCACCAATTTGGCAAACGAACTATTTAGTCATGTGATTATTTTTTAAATAATATTTTAACAATTTAATTATTTCCTAAGTTAAACATTTGCGAAACCTGTATTATGTCAAATGATTGTTTTTAAAGTAATATGTTTGCGAAATGAAAGTTTTTCAAATGATTAGTTTTGTCATACGTTTTTTGTTAAACAATAGTAAACCCTCTTCTCCAGTGTATCTTAACTACGTGTACGACAGCGTCGGAGAACGACGCCAGCGCCGCCAACGGTGCCAACTACGAACTAAACTTGAGACAGTCCCCACTTGGAATCGGCACACGAAATTCTTAGGAACTGCGCCTCTATGTAAATCTGTATTCATTGCTATAGCCATGCTATAGCCCATTGACAGACGCGACGGACGCATGGACGAACGAATAGGGACCGTTGGCACTCTTTGCTCACAGATTACTTAAGGACTAAAATGATGATTGAAACAAATTATTTTTGTTTAATAAATTTAAACACTGTGCTTGATGTTGATGCTTAATCATAAATTTACACCTTGATTATAAGTATAGGTACTTACATGAATTTATACTGCAACACTTTTGTTAGGTTGTAACCTATCTCCTACCTGTCATAGATACCATAGTCATAGAAACGAAATGGTTTAAACCTTTGTACAGTTCTGATTCACTTGATTCACCTGTAATGAGCATTCTGAAGAATAATACATAACAGAAAAACAAACGGCAGTGTTTTAGCGAGCATTCTACCAGGCGTTCTGGCGAGGAGGCTAGCGAATGGACAGCAAATTTGCTTCAAGCTTTTTGCTGATTAAAGCATACGCTAGAAAGATCGTGAAACAAAATTTTAAAGGACGATGGGCGGAATCGTCCCCACCCATCAACAAAAATGAAATGTAGCTCAATCGACACATCTTGGCAAGATGATATTTTTTACTATGGGGACTTTGCCCAAAAGCATGAGGTTGTCATAGTAATTAACGGTTAAACGAATATTCGTATAAGTACGTCTGTTTGACGATTATTTGTAAAACGCCTACTCATTTATGTATTCATTAGTGCACAGTGAACATAGACCAGTAATATTAACACTCACTATTGTTATTTGCCTACTATGAGCATTATAAGAATGAATAATTAGAAGAAAATGAATTTAAATTATTCATTCATTTATATTATACTAGACGGCGCCAGCGGCCTCGCCCGCGTCCATTATACATATAAACCTTCCTCTTGAATCATTCAATCTATTTAAAAAAACCGCATTAAAATCCGTTGCGTAGTTTTTAAGATTTAAGCATACATAGGGACAGACAGACAGAAGACAGACTTTGTTTTATACTATGTAGTGAGTACTATATAAGAGCAGCGATAGCCTAGTGGAGATACCAACGGATTGCCATGCGGAGGGAATCGGGTTCGAATACACGGCGCGCACCAATGACTTTTCGAAGTTATGAGCGTATTATATTGTTAATTATCGCTTACCCCGTGCCTTGGAGAGCACGTTAAGCCGTCGGTCCCGGCTGTCATGAAGATGTTTGACAGTCGTTACGTGGAGTCAGTACCCTCAAATAAACTGATACTGGTCTTAACCATGGAATATCGCTATCCCTTTGGGTTGCGGAGGTCAGACGGCAGTCGCTCTGTGGAAAAGTTGATATTCTGTAATATCTGGTTAGACCAGTAAGTGGACCTCGGGCTCCAAGGCGTGTCAGTCTTGGATGTAACCGGGATAGCGCTAGGGCGATGATGAATCATTTGTATTCGCTATTTTCCTATTATTCATTAATTGTCATTTAAATGTTTAAAAATACATTATTTTTTATTTGGTTTAGTTACTAAATCATGTGTTGTACTATAATATAACCATAATGTCAAAATAACTTACAAGTGTAAAATGAAAATATAGGTTAATTTATTAATAATAATATTTTTTATTTATTTATATATCCTACAGGTTTTAGTAAAATAAAGGATTTTAATCAAGTAGTGAATACTTAAGGTACACATTGGCATCAGTTCCATGTGTGTTTGTATATGGGGACGAAGCCCATACATTTTTGCCCATAGTCCTTTGTCGAACTGAGCAACGAACATACCCAAACAGGCTATGTTCGTTGCCCAGTTCGACAAATTTAAAAACAGCTACTTAGTGCCCGAAGTTCTGTCATAAGTGAATGCTCAAATCTTTCAGCATCATAAGAGAAAGTTAAAAACTTTATCAAATACTAATAATCTCTTTCGTTCCAGGTACTCCAAACAGTGTACTTTACAGTCGCCCTCCTGAACGATATCATAGGCACCAACGCAGCAGCTCCCAAGAAACCACCACTGATCAGAAAAATCAAAGACACCATGTTTAGCCTCGCATTCACAGTCGCCATATACGTAGCCGCCGCCTTCTGGGGACTATACATCGTCAACAAAGACTTAATATTCCCTGACCACATTGAAATCCTCTTCCCAATTTGGTTGAACCATACTATGCACACATTCATAGTACCTTTCATCCTGATTGAACTGTTCTTATCCCAAAGAAACTATCCATCCAGGGCTTTAGGCATTTCAATAGATTTACTGTTTAATATCGCGTATATATTATGGATACATGTTATATACTTTTCTACTGGTGTATGGGTGTACCCGTTTTTAAATGTATTTACCTGGCCAATGAAGATTTTGTACTTTGCCTTCAGTTTGTTGATAAGTGCCAGTGTGTATGTGTTAGGCGAAAAATTGGATAGTTTATCTTCTTTAAATATAAGAGTAACTTATACAAATGGTAAAGCGGAACAATAATTAAATGATTTAATTTAGATGTTATTTTTATTTGTTTCTTTTTGACCCTTTGAAAACTCTGCGCAGATCTGATAGTAAAGAATAGCGCTTGTGCATATACTCAACAGTAGGTACCTACCTACTAAAGGTCTTAAATCGATTTACGATGGTGAGTATGGGGTCCATCGTCACCCTGGCGTTATCCCGGTTGCATCCAAGACTTTCACGCTATGAAGCCCGAGGTCCGCTCATCGGTCATCGGTCAGATATGAGTGATAGGTATGACAGAATATCAACTTTTCCACAAAGCGACTGCCGTCTCACCTCCACAGCAATAGAAAGAGTTGGCCATGCTTTAGACCAGTATCAGTTTATTTAGGGGTAGGTACTGGACTCCCTGTAAAGACTATCAAAGATCTTCATAAACAACTGTGCTCTCCGAGACACGGGGCAAACGCCATTAGTACCTACCTATTGTTTCCACTCAAGTTTTTATAAATCTGTGATTTAATTTCCTTGGTCTTATTTTATTTGGTTTTATGTTATTTTCTTGGTCCAACTAGACTGTTGTCTCGGCTGTCATTGAATAATTCTCAAACAATACAAGACAGCGGTCGAATAATTTGTAATATGTCACGTACAGTACCCGCACCTACTGATAGTGATCTTGAGATGTCCTCTCTAGAGGTATTTATGGACTTGATGTTACGGCTCTACCCAGCCGTAACATCAAGTTTTGAAAAGCTAGATAGAATTTCGGGCATGTGAGGTTAAGTGCAGCGGCCATTTTCAATATTCGAACTATAGATAGATCTGTAGATTTTATATTCGTGTTTGACATATTTTGTATGGAGCTTATGTCAAAAACTGTCAAAAACGAATCTAAAATCTACAGATCTATCTATATTTCGAAAATTGAATTCCGGAGAGTCAACATATAGCGTGTACCCGCTTGGTACACAGCCAAATACAAAAATACAGCAAATTGTACCCAAACACGTACTTATTCAGATTAAAACATGCAATCATAATATTTCAACTAAACTTATTAAAACCACAGCGTACATATTAGATCAGCTTAGACAAATGTGGAGGTCAAGTTATGCTGGTCACTTGTACAAAACTAGAAGTTTGGCGAGTTAATTAGCTAGGCTATCTGAGCCGCATCAATATTTCAGTATGCGGGTAGGCGGCAGTAACACAAGTGCCCTCTCTATTCCCTCACTCTCATAGTCAGATGAGACGCACCAGCGACACGACCGGAGAGAGAATGGGCGCAGGACCAACGGCTTAACCTGCTTTCCGAGGCATCACCAACTCCCTGACTCCCGAACTTTCTATTGGATAGTTCTTAACAGAAAAACCCATTACTACTTTTTGTTCGACCCGGGAATCGAACCCGAGACCTAATGATCCGCAGTCGCTAACACTACCGCAGGAGCACAGAGGTAGTCAATAGAATAGCTACAGTACATTAGAATAGCTACCAACAGTTTTCTGTAGAACAACTTCCTGAAATAAATTGTCATTATTTCTACTGGTGTACATGCTTACTACCAGTGTAGCACCGAATAAAACAGATAACATTGCAAAGTGTTGGTGAAGTGAGCCGACGAATCAATCACCCGCTGCGGAGCCTGACGTTGATGTGTTCGCTTGTACGTACTGTCAGTGAAACGTTCATCGTGGATATAAATGGGTAAGTTTGTGCCAATTTTGGGCTTTATAAACAAAAAGAATTACCGTGGTCACGGGCAGGCTACTGTTACCACGGCTGATGAAAACCGCTTGAAACTTCGGGACAAAGAGGTATTGTATGGATCATTAATCAAATAATCAATCATTCATTTATTATTTGATCAATAATCATTAATTTTATGGATCTATATCTAAAATAAATGCTTATTATTTTTATTATTAAAACAAGTAGCTACTCGATTAAGACCCGTCAACAGATATCATGTATTTTTTATTACAAAGAAAACCTCTAAGTTTTGCTTTGAACGATTACTGATATATTGTGATGTAAATCTCATCATCCTCAGCCTGCTATAGTCCACTGCTTGATATAGGCCTCTCCAATGGCACTGATATAAATTTGATAGTGGTGAATCACGCCATCTTTTGCCCAACTTTTACGGGACCTCTTTAACAAAAAACCTACTTCTAAGGGTCGGCACATATCTGACGGAAGATGCGTCGCGTAACTCCAAAACAGTCAAATATATGATAAATCATTTAACCTTTCACACCTAATCGATGATGCGTTAGTGCGTCGAGCGTACAGCGTCTGTTCCGTTTTCATCAACGTGTCGTCGGTCGACGTCGCGCGCACCACGCACCACGTGTATTTAGACTGACGCGTTGGGCGACGTTTTAAATTTAAATGTCATACAAAGCAACCGCACTGTAGTTGCCGAAAGCAGAAACTGACTAGACACGTAATGTAGCAGGTCTAATTTGACGGAATAGATACAACCGATGCAGATACGCTCGACGTATTTTCCGTCAGATATGTACCGAACTCATCTGACGGAATGGACACGCCCGATGATACGCTCGACGCATCTTCCGTCAGATATGTTCCGACGCTAAACATTCATCTATTTTTTTTATAGTTATAGGCGGCAAACGAGCAGACGGATCGTCAGATGGTTAGCAATTACCGCCGCCCATGGACACAAGCAACACCACAGGAGTCACAAGTGCGTTGCCGCCCCTTGGGGATGGGAAAAGGGATAGGATGAGTGGGATGAGGGAGAAGGAATAGGGGATAGGGCCTCCGGCACTCTCACTCACCGAACGAAACGCAACAGTTTAAGTACTTACTGTTACTTTTTTTCATCTAAATTCCCCGGAATGATTACTGTGAATGTTCAGTTTGAACTATCTATTGATGAACTCATACGAAAATCCGTTCGGTAGTTTGAGTGTATCGTGTTCAAACAGAAAGACAAGAAGAAAAGGGAATTTTTTTTCATTTCACATTATGTATAAATTTATGTATCTAAGCCCTATTTTCTTGCAACTCCAGTCCTGCCCCGATTATTTATAAAGCATCTGCTTGAAACTTAAAGTATCATCTTGCAATAAAAGAAGTTGAAATTGCTCGCAATTAAACAGTGCAGTAACAATATTTTTTATCCTTTTATGATAAAGTTTCAGTAGACACGGTCCGTTGTAGCCTCGAGAAACAGTGCGACTAGACAAAGACAAAGTGATATGGATGTTTTTTTAAATGTTCTTCTGTAGGCTGAGATCGTGAAATTATTGATTGGTGAGTCCTGCATTTACGAATGTCCTGTTCAAGATGCAGAGAATATTTGAAAAATCTGTGGTATAAAAATTTTCTGTGGTAAATTAATATTGTTGCGATTTCGTTTAGTTTCTCTTATGTTTCGGAACTCAATAAAAACTAAAAACACATATACTTTGTTTTAATATGTATGTACCGGGAATCCATCGCATAATTAGTATTTATCCTATGAATACAGCTGTTTAAACATATGCTGAAATCTCGGTTACAAAGAAATTAAAAAAAACTTTCACTCTTAACAATAACGGAATACGGCAATAAAGACATTCTCCAGTTCAACAGTTCGTAAATATGGGTAATACGAACGCCCGCATGAATTGATGGCAACACCAATATCTGGTGCAACACGACGCTAAGCTCACTCGATTTATTTGCACTGGCAACTCTGGTGGCGCTGTTGTCTTAGTTAGTGATAGTTTACAGGAAAGTTTGATCTAGTTTTAGTTCCGACTGTGAAATTATTTGTCATGATAGAGAATATAGTTCGGATTCAGATCTTCAAGGTATCTTAAAAAGGTATCTTCAGGGTAGTTGGGTTAGACACAGATTATTATAATATGGTGTGTGGGGTGAGACAAAGGCCGTTTGCTTCTGATCGAGAGGCCACATAATATTCATTAATTTATCGACATAAATTAATGAATACGTGGGACCTAAAACAATCATGTCGAAATGTGGGTGTAATATTACACATCTGCCTACCCCTTCGGGGATACAGGCGTGAGTCTATAACAAAATAAAAATATTACAATAAAATCGTTTTTTTGTAATTATCTCCGTTTCTATGGTTCCAATCACTTCAACACCTAATAATAAAATTGAAGATAAAAAAAATTGCCACAACTTTTGTCTCAACTCTTTTTCTGTACGCTCAACCCTTTTCGAGATAGAGAGCGGAGAGCACCCAGCGCTCAGGCATATATACTGTTATACAAGGTCACGCTGCGGATGCAGAAAATTGCGATAGCGATTTTCGTGACCTTTGACCTCGAATAAGTTACGACGCAGACACGAGATAATATGTGACTTTTGAGACAACTTTTAGAACGCCTAAATGAAGCTGTATACGAGTTTCCAGCTTATTATCTCAAATTCCGAGGTGAATCCCTAAAGTGACTGGACTATTATGGTATTTGTGTGTTCGTTATTTGATTGATTAGTAAGCTTGCTACTTAATAACCAAATAGCAGACACAAAAATACCAACACTTAAAACTACAATGCGTGGATCACACGAAGTGTTTACCCATACGGGGATCGAACCCAAACGTCAAGCCAAGACGAGAGGCGGCCACTGCAATCACTTCGTCATCCGTGTATCCGTCAGTCTTAGAGTGTAATTAGAACCCTTTAGTATAGATACTACAGTAGATACTGCAGTAACAAGCATTGACAACTTTTAAACAAGAACGTTACATCTTATCCTAACAAACCCGATAGCTACCCCAACAGGTGTTGCATTAAAGTACATACATTGTCAAAGATATTTTGAACTCTATGGTGTGAGATTCAAGATTGATTTTTCCCGACCTCAAATTTTGCAAGAAGAAGCTTTTGTCACTTATTTTGTTCCGTACGCCCTAGGCTTTGTTATGTCGGGTTTAATATCATGTTAGGTTTTGTGGACCACAGTAATGAGGTGTGGATTCGATTTTTCGTGTATTCTTTTGACGATATTAGATAGTATAGCCAAGCCTTGGCCCAGTGAAGATGCCAACAGACTGCTTTGCTTAGCAATACAGAGGGTGCACGATGCACCCTCTGTATTGCTAGTAGTCGGTTTATTAAACCTTAGAACATAAAACCTAACATAATATTATAACCAATATATCAAAGGCACGATCGTACAGTCTGTTCTCGTAACCAAATTTAACAGAATAGGTATCAGCTTTTCCGCAGAGCGTCTGTCGTCTGACCTCCGTAACCCTAAAGGGTTGTGGAGTATATTCAAGAGTACTGACACCTCATAACGTCTATCAAAGATCTTCACAACAGCCGGGACCGACGACTTTTGCCCTTCGTAGCACGGAGCAAACGGTAATTTACAATTTAATATGCAACATTGAAAAGTGGTATGGCCGTTTTCTGGTATCCCCACTGGGCTGT
Source organism: Euclidia mi (assembly GCA_944739405.2). Classification (NCBI taxonomy): domain Eukaryota; kingdom Metazoa; phylum Arthropoda; class Insecta; order Lepidoptera; family Erebidae; genus Euclidia; species Euclidia mi. The sequence continues at coordinate 57,651,905 of OX123196.2, read as the reverse complement.
GAAAAATCTTATAACAGGCCCCAGTTGGTAAAAATAATAAGGTACTCGCACGAAAACAATAATAAGGCAAACTTTCGCAGTTACTCTGCACTAACAGTGATACTTTTTTCCAAAAACTTCATGACAAAAAATACCAAATCAGCAATCAACTCCCGTGTTCACAACTACACACAGACGCAGACGTACCTTATACATAAACACGATCTAATTGGTAATATATTTACATAGGTAATAACTAACGAAAAAACTATAAAACTTCATAACATACACTGAATATTATCACGAGAAAAAAGCGCCAGAATTTAATTTAGTTAAGTCCTCTTCACTTATAACCAAATACTCCCAGACTCAGATATATTTTATACACACTACCATTTAATTTTACAAAAATAAATTGAACATTTACTCGTGAAGAAAAAGAGTACGGAAAGTTACACACCCCTGGAGAGTACTGCTTAACTTTCCGTATATATTTTTCGCTTTTAGCCCCAGAATAGGGCCCAGAATTAATGGGCCCTGACGTGTATCCTATAGGCTTTTAGATGACAAAAAGGTTACAACGTTTCGGCGACAGAAAATGAATGTATTTTGGTCTCACTGTCTTTTGCAATACTCGTAAAACGAATTTATATCTATACAATGCGCAACAGGTTTCTTCAGATAGTATTTAGGTCATCAGTTGTCTAGAAAAAAGTAAAATGATTTTTGTACGTCAACCTTAGACTATATATCAATATAAAATAGAATAAAAACTGTATTGAATGACGAAAGTAATTTGGTACTCGCTTTTACATCCAGCTAATAACAAGCATTTTAAAATTGCTTATTAAATAAGGATGAGCATAGCCGATTGTGATCACTGTGTAGGTATTTCAGAGACCTGCTTTATTAATTGAAATTCGTTTATTAGAGGAATTAATTACTAATTCATTATAATGATATATTTACCATAATATTCCAACATAGACAATTACTAATTTCAAGAACTTAGTAGAAGGGTTCGGGTACCATAACGTACAAGCTCATTAGATATGCATTAGATACACTCATTTATCAAAGTTTGCCTTGACGATAAATTAAGAGTCAAAAAATATAATCCAACCTCGGTCTCCTTTCATACTGAACTCGACTAGACTCAAGAGATTTATCTGCATACCGTACTAAGTAGACAAACAAAATCACTTATGCATTCAGAACATTTTCTCCAACGATGATCTGAGAGACGTCGGAACCATTTTAAATTTTAAAACAGGCACTTACCACTCACCATTTTTATGCTGTAAACCTAAACTTTAACCTCCGACCAGGAAACTAGCCTTTTTTCCAGAAAATTTTACATTTCATTCTAAATTTCAGCTTGTCGAGGTGTGCTTTTCAGCAATTGTAAATCTTCTCTCACTAAAACTAATAAACTACCTTATAATCTTGAAAATAGGGTTCAGAATACGATTTAGTTTTCTACTAAAATAGTAGAAATAAGTTTGTTATGGTAACAGCAGCACAGATGGGCTATTCGTATTCTAATGCGTGCTGTCGGTTGAAATTGTTTACTTCAGCATTTCTAACAAGAGAGCCGAGATATTTAGTTTTTAGTTTGATTTAATTTAGTTTTCTGGTTTGCTGGTGCTGATGGCTTGGGCTGAAGAATAGAGGATTGTGGCTAGTTTAATTTATAGCAGCTGCGATTGCAGCCGCTATAAATAAAAAAGCAACATATTCAAAAATACAATATACCTACGAGTAAGGAAACCGTATTGGTAGCGGACAATGCTTAATGCGGCGGGAATCTAAGCCGCCTAGACGCGTCCTGCCTTTTAAATAAGTTTATATTCAATAGGTATTCTTATTATTAAATTATTTGTAGGCTTGTACGTATTGTTCTAGTTGAGGCAGTTGCCTTGTTGCTTACTGTGGGTTCCATCCCTATACGAGACAACGCTTTCTCTGATCCACAACAGTACAACACTTTGCGTCCGTTGCCTTGAAAACGTGAATTCAGTGTGTGGTTTAATATTTTGATAAAGCCTAATATCTTATATTATCCCATAATATATTCATACCTACCCCACTACAAGGCTGGATATTTAATACAACACACAATATATTAGAGCCACACTGCCATAGTGCATTTGGCTCGATGTCAACAGTTGTCTACAGATGGCGCCACTTCCGTCGCTGGCCGGAAGTGATGTCACAGCGATTGTACATGGATTATCATTTCATTAAAGCGTTTACTGTGGGTTTAATTAAACACATGGAGCGAGATTGGATGTAAAATTGTGATTAATCTTGCAAATTTTAATCTGCCTACTTATGTGTCAGTTTAAACCTTATACCTAGGGTAATATAATCAAATATATTGTAATTCAAGATCCCACCAACGGCTACGCTCGTATTTCCCGTTCACACGTGTCTGTTATTGCAGCAAAATGTAGCCATGTATTTTTCTGATTTATTATAAATTTGAATTTTGAAAGAATTTTGAACAAGACTCCTCTTCGTAGCAGTCTGTTGGTTTGTCCTCTAGACTATTGCTAGAGTTTTGGACTAGACATCATTTGTAACCCCTCGTTTTCACCAAGAAACATGTCCAATACATGTTTTATACAAAACTTGTAGACAACATAATTATTTGTTTTATACATGTATTGGACATGTCTCAAACATTCTTTCGTTCACACTGTGTAGCCAACAAGTATCTATACATGTATAAAACACATTTGCGTTTACACTGAAGTCTGTTACAGTTTAAAACATGTCTTATACATTGATAGCGTTCTCACCTACAAAATACAGTCGTGTTTTGGACAAGTATTGTTTATTTTATTGCAATTTCTGTATTATACAAGTATTAGACAAGTTTTAAACTTTATCCATGCTTGTTGGATAAAGTTTTTTTTTTACTGCACGGTTGGCGTATAGTGCATAGATTATACAGATATACGTATAGTGGTTTAAGCGGCCGCCTCATCGCTTGACATTGCGCTGAGCGTTGTGGGTTCGATTCCCACACGAGACAAAACTTTGTGTGATCTATAAATTGTGCCCGTATGTTGTATGTTTGTAAAGTCCCCCGCGACACAAGATTTAGTCCTAATGAGGGAGTTGTATTAAAAAAAAAAAAATAGTTTTCAACATACCGGACGAACCGCGCTTTTTACTTCGTGAAAACGAAATAAGAAGAAGAATGGAGTGGTCAAAAAAACAAACTTTAGAACTCATTGAGCTTTTGCATGTACAAGAATGTCTGAGGAATGTGAAAAATAAAATATATAAAGATCGTCAGAAGAAAAAAGACGCATTGGCAGCAATTGCTTCGCAAATGTACATTAATGTTTTTTATTTTTTATTTATAGACTCACGCCTGTATCCCTGAAGGGGTAGGCAGAGGTGTAATACTTATTACACCCACATTTCGCCATGAATTTTAAGGTCGCCACGTAATAAGGGGGGGGGGGAGCCTATTGCCGTACCGTTACCAGACTCTGTGCTGCCACTGAGAATTCGGAAAAACTAAGGTAATACTTTTGCCCGACCCGGGAATCGAACCCGGGGCCTCTATTTAGCAGTCACATACGCTATCGACTGGACCACGGAGGCAGTGTTAAAGATGTTGATAAAATATAACAAACCTCAAGAACCAGTTTAAAAGGGAAGTAAATAAATTAAAAACGAAGTCAGGTTCTTTCTTTTAAAATAAAACTACTGCTTGAATTTGTCTCGAATTCTACAAGTTTAGCTACGACAAAAACATGAGATCATAAACATGCAGACAACCTCAAGTTTTCAATCAACAAGTTTCATACAAGTTTTATATACATGTCTACAACAAGTTACATACAAGTTTTCTATACATGTCTACAACAAGTTGCATACAAGTTTTGTATAAGGTACAACAAGTTTTATACATGTCTATAGTTTTGTATACGACATGTTTTATACATGTATATGAGAAAAGAAAACATTGTCAAAAACTTGTTAAATACATGTATTATACCTTGGTGAAAACGCGGGGTAAGGCAGTCTGTTAGTCTATTCAATAGACTATCGCTAGCGTTTAGAACCATAGATCCCCTGCAGAGCAATATGTTAGGCTCTTTATTTAGTTATCGCTAGCGTTTTAAAGCAGATACCCTCTGCGTAGCAGGCTGTTAGTTTCTTTACTAGGCTATTGCTAGAATTTTGGACTAGAGTTCCTATGTATAGCAGTCTGTTAGTCAATAGGCTATCGTTTACATCTTGATTCTTTGCGTTGCAGTTTGTTAGTCCTGTTGTAACGTAATACTCTACGTATTGCGTTATAATATCTCGCAGGCGCTTAACGCAACCTTAGCCGCAGAGCGCTTCGCAATATTACCTTATATGGTAATGTTCGGGCCACAGTCAATCAGTGACTCATAGGTCTATGTCTATATAAGATGGGTGCGCGATCTAAATCGGTTACTTTCCTTACAAAACACCTCGCTGATAGTTGTAGTGACAACCAAGTATTATTCTACTTCCTATCTACTGTCCCGCTGGGGTTCTCCCTACGGGCCACGATTCTTCCTACGGGCTACAATTAAGAGCTGCTGGCGCCGTGCCGCTACCAGCCGCCGCCACGCATCAGCTCCTGCCTACGAGCCTCCTACAGCCAGGCCACGGAAGCTTGACTGCACCGGGTTACGCCTGAGCCTCACCGGTCGGCCCACATCGGCTGCACCGCCTGAGCCTGCCGCTCAGCCTACACCTCGACCACTGAGCTGCCTACCCAGCGTGCAATTCGGCCAGCTCACCGTCGACCCTACGAGCAGTCTACCCTGCGAGCGTCGGAGAGCAGCCGGTGTCTACACTCCAGCCCTCCAGCTATTGCTTACCTAGTTCGGTCATACTGTATGTAAGCGGTAGTGAGACATAATAAAGAACCTGTTCAGCCTAGCAGTGTTTCTCTTGAACCCCGACATCCTACCTGAGATCCTCCGTCTCACTGTCATTAGGCTATCGATATTTCAGATAATGGGGACGAAAACAGTGATTTATATTGTTTTACTTATTCTTTGGCCAGGTTTTCTAACATGAGAGTTTTATTTTATACAGTCTATATATCATTAAGTCCAATAAAAATATATTTATTTTGGTCGTTTGCTTATCGCCTAATTATATTACACAAAAGCCTGGCCAGCCTTGTTGTAAAAACATTCACGGAGTATTTATTTGGTTGCCACTAGTGATGTGCCTGTCTCGATACAATTTGGAACACTTTTTAAATTAGAACTTGAAAATGTGGATACAAATATAGTAAGCAAATTGTTAGTGCATAAACACATCACATAACTTCGAGGTGGTGTATAACACACTCACACTTCGCCAGTTATGTTTCAGTCCCAATGTGATAGGGGGCGAGCTTATTACCATGTACCAGGTACATTATTAAGACATAACTTGGAAAAGTCAGAGGTGTGTGCCTGGGGTACTTGGGGTTCGAACCCGACACCATAGTCTCGGTAGTCCGTTACTAACACTACTGGGCTATCGCCGCTTTGTTAGTTCAGTCTGTATTTATGTATAACGTGAGTCTATGGATAAAAAACATTCAACCTCTTAAACGTCATTTTAATCAAAATATGACATTTGATAAAAATGAAAATATAGCTTATAATTTTATATTGTGCGAAAAAAGGTACAAACAGGCCAGTTGTTGTCGAACTAATTAATCTTAACAACAAAGAAACTATACTAAACTCAGTCAAAACATTTAATAAGTCTAACCCAACATCGAAACTGAACTTATCTCATTTAAATATGGGCACCAAGACCACCCCTATCTACATTCGCGAACGCCTGACCACCAATACGCAGAGACTCTTCTACCTAGCCCGTGAGGTAGCAAGACAAAAGGAATTCAAGTACTGCTGGACGTCAAACGGGAGAGTGCTAATCAGAAAAATTGAAGGCCAACCACCTATATTGATCAGGACCGAAGCGCAGATAGAAGAGTTGAAAAGAGAATGACTATTTAGCTCAAATAAGCTATTACTTTCATCACCAAAATTCTGCATGCATTATTATAATATTTTATTTACTATGTTGTACCTTAACCATAACTACACATTACTCACATTTTACACTCCCATAATCTTAATTGTTATCAAACAAAGCATTCTTACACACAATTTAATAATTATCACCCATATAACACAGCTACACATTTTACAACAAATAGTATCAAATACATTAACCGGAAATCACCTTTCAAAATGCTTACTCAAACCCATTCATAAAACTAACTACATTAAAGCTTACACTCAAATTGCCCGTGCTTACCGCTCTAAACTTAAAAACGCAATTGGCCGTCGAGTATGTCGTGCATGCTCACATGTATATTTACTTAAAATAACGCCTAAACTCAGAACGTTACAGAGATATGTTGGGACTATCTTGATTATTATATTACTAAGAAATATATATTCACTAGCCTTTATCTTGGTCGCCTACCCCTTCGTAATACCTTTACTATTATATAACATTCGATAAATTTAAAGATTTAAATACAGACTTAGACCAAATTTCTCTCGCCTCCTCATCAGTTTGTACGATAGAGGAGTGTTCTCAGATATCTCGGACACATGGGAGTTCATTAAAACTATGTCAAATTGTCAAAATATTAGAAGTATAAATAAAAATTTTGATGGCCTACTAACTCTTCTGGACAGAAGTGACGTACTATGGGATCTTATAATCCTCTCTGAATGCTGGCTACAAAACTCACCTAATGTTTCTACAATAGCCGGTTATAGATCTGCAATGACTAATAAGTTGTATACCCAGAATGAAGGCGTAGTTGTATACATCACAAACCGCCAGCGAGTCTCTTGTACAGAACCTTATCTTCAAGATGCAAACTGTTTATGTCTTACCATTAACAAAGACACTGTGGTAATAGCGATCTACCGACCCCCTGCGAAGAGGAATGTGTCAATGTTCTTAAACTCCCTAGATGAACTTCTAAAGTCCTATTCTTCTTATAAACAGATTATCCCCGCGCCATTGAATATCGCCATCACTGATCATGACATAATTTGATTCTTCCTCTGTTCTAAACGCTACTCTAACAACACAAGATATAAATATAAAACTGCTAAGGCCATTAACTTCGAAAACATAGATTCGGACATTATGAAAACTGATTTTGCACCTAAATATAATTATCAAGATGTCAATGACGCGACTAATTACTTCGTTAACACATAAAACACAATAATAACTGCAAATTCAATATTGAAAACAGTACCAAACCGAAAAAGACTCAAAAAACAATGGATGACCCCCGGGCTACTCAAATGCTTGCGCGAAACAGGGATAGTTACATTACATACATTTAAAGGTTAAAAACAATCCAAATGATGAAATTCTGAAATTTACATTTAAAAGATATAGGAACTATTGCGCTAACCTAGTTAAAAATACTAAATTAAAATATAATATAAATCAAATGGATAAAGCACACGGTAATACAAAAAAGGTTGGAAAGCTATAAAAACTATTACACACACAATTAAAGATACGACACAACCGCTCGAGCTACTTTCCTCATCAGACCCAAAACGATATGTAAATGAAGTTAATACCTATTTTGCCAATATTGGAAGATCAATACCTGTTAATAAATCTATGGCCAATAATAGTGATTCTCACCCCGCACATGTCCTCCCCTACCACCAACTTACGTTCACTTTACTTCAAACAGATGAGTCTGAAATTGAGACACTCATTATGAATCTCAAAACTGATTGTGCCGTGGGTAGCGAAAACATTTCCGGCGAGTTTCTCAAAAAATTTAAACACCATTTAATTTCACCTATTACATACATTTGCAACCTTTCTTTCAGCACAGGAACGTTTCCCGATGCATTTAAACTCGCAGAAGTTCACTCAATTTTCAATGCTGGTGACAGGGATCAGCCGAATAATTACAGACCCATATCTATTTTACTCACACTCTCGAAACTTGCTTGCTAATGAATAATAGGCTGGTAAAATTTTTGGAACATACAAAATTATCTCCACGCCAGTATGGTTTTCGTGCCGGTTTGTCCACAAGTAATGCAGTTTTAGACCTAACCAATGAAGGCATATCTAAGCTTGATAAGAAACATAGGGTTGTGGGTATTTTTCTAGATGTGTCTAAAGCCTTCGACATGATCTCAGTCCTTATCCTTACCGCTAAATTAGAAAAGATCGAAATCAGAAGTACCCAACTCTCCCTCTTCAAAAGTTATCTCACGAACAGGAGACAATACGTAAAAATTAGTGAGTTTTACAGCGACGAGCTTCATGTTATCAACGGAATCCCACAAGGCAGTATTCTTGGCTCCACCTCGTTTTTACTGTTTATAAACGATCTGTGCCAGTTGCAGCTATCTAATACCACCATCTTTACTTCTGCTGACGATACTGCCCTCATTTCTTACGGAGCCTCTTGGGAATCTGCGTTTGCTAGTGCTCAGACCAGTCTCAACGTCATTACACAATGTTTGACTAGAAATCAGCTCTCCCTCAATGTTGGTAAATCCAATTATCTTGCCTTCTCACTTATGGCAACTGATATGGTTGGTTCTTTTCAATGCTGTTTAATTGCTCACTTCTGTAATAGCCCACCTCCACATTTATGTAACTGCCCTACCCTGACGCGAACTAGCTGCGTCAAATATCTGGGGGTTCATATTGACGCTAAAATCTTTCCTTACACGCGCATATTGATGTACTAACCCCCAGACTGCGAAAACTCATCTTTGTGTTCAAAGCCCTCAGCAAAGTAGTTGATGCTCAGATTCTCAGAATCACCTATCTTGCCCTTTGCCAATCTATTTTACAATATTGCATCATCACCTGGGGTGGTGCAAACAAAACAAACCTCTTAAAACTAGAGCGTGCTCAACGAGCTGTTCTAAAGGTTGGTTGGAGACTTCCATTCAGATTTCCTACGACTGATCTTTATGAATTGTGTAATGTTCTCTCTGTTCGAAAACTATTTATGTATTCTCTACGTTATTCTTACAACTCACGCACAAACACCGTATGACCCTAGCAAAATAAACTAATTTATCGGATTTGTAAGGTGAGGGTAACTCGTGGTCATGAACTGCTAACTAATAGATTGTAAATTGCTGCAGGTTCATATACCATTACTTTTCGGAACATACTGCTCCACCATAGATCAGAACAGTCATGTTCGCGAGTTGCTTACATCAAAAGACGTAAGTGGATGCTCCTGTTTTACCATATTCACTTTGGGAGGCTTACTAAATGAACATAATTTATTGCTTGAGTATGATATCAATAACTATTAACTTTTGCAATAGTAGATAACTCACAATGTGAAACAGTTGTAGCTCCTTACAAATATAACATGTAAAAGAATTATACTGGCAGTTAAAAAGAGTGGCCACGAGTTTTATTGCCCGTTCTTTCTCGTGGTTCTACCTATTGCATTGCGAACGTGGCAGTAAATGTAAATGTAGAATCATCTAGTAATTAACTTTAATCTTTGACGTTCATAAGCGTCACTTTGTGACCTAAATGAATAAATGATTTTGAGTTTGAGTTTGACTCTGTACGTAGCAAACATAATGTTTGTTTTTACGTCTCTGTCAAAACCAGTCCAGTCCCAACGTTGTTTTTATTTGCTTGGCAGCTATGTGTACAATAAACTAAACAGAATTTTGAATCTATACCCTATGAAAAAGGTAGAGTGTAAAAACGCAGTCTGCACCTGGTTAAAAGGATTAGATTATAACGAAACCGAATAGATTATCTGCACTTTAAAATAAACTGGCACGGGCACACCCAAACACATATATGTCCACACACACATACTCACACACACTCACACACACACATTTTGTTAATTTGATTTGTAATATTTTTTCTTGATAAGTACATTTGTTTATCTCACATACTTTATTTAAGCTTTAGTCTAGTACCTTTGTAAAGGAGAGAGCCTGGAGATTTGTCACACAGGTTTCGACCTATTACAAACTCCAGCTCTCATTAAGGTTTTGTGAACGCTGTACCTTACTATAGTAACATATGATGTACTTACTTACATGCCTTATTGAGAGAAATAAACAATATATTATTATTATTATTGTCACGTGTTTACGTGTCAAGGTTGAATTAGGAACAAGGAGAATTGGTACGATTTTACCTTGCACATCTGTTATCTCCACATGAACTATTTGACCTTAGTACCTACGGGCACTGAATACAGATTTACATAGAAGCGCATTTCTTAAGGATTTCGTGTGCCGATTCCAAGTGGCGACTGTCGCCAGTGTAGTTCGTAGATGACGCCGTTGGCAGCGCTGGCGTCGTTCTCCGTAGACAGGAGGAACGTTCGTCTCTCTTGCACTCGTATAGACAGCTATCACAGCGCCACTGCCACGCAGCCAAGCGGCAATTTGGGTCACAGAAAGTTTGACTACAGAGCGCCCATAAGAAATGCGCCTCTTTGTAAATATCTGAGCTCTTTGCTACGGGTCAATCAGTCTGTCAAACGCCAATTATGTCGATGTGACTGTCCTGATTAGAACAATCGATACTTTTTACGTTTTATCCACATCACTACTCGACACTCTCCATCACTTTAATGCGAGTAATTTCACATACTTAATATTAATTTTCCGATATTACGCATATAAAGGAAATTATATTGTGATTAATAGACGTTTAATTTGATTGTAATTACGTACGCGCTGGTAATATATATAACAAAAATATTTTTTATTGAGATTATAATCTTGATTATATTGAGTGATTTTATGTAGGAACGTGAGTAATATAAATATCGGGGATATTGAGCGCTAGTAATAATTATTGTATAGTAAGGAGTAGATATGTATAAAATTGTAACGTTACTGACCGACTGACGGACAACGCACAGCTAAAACTGTTGGATGCAAAAAGCTGGAAAATCGCATGTTTGTTCCTAAGGGAGTGTAGGTGAGCACTAAAAGAGGATTTTTGGCAATGCTCACTCTAACGCAAGGGACAGGTTTTATACAGGGCTTAGCTGAAGCTTAGCTTTATCTTAGCTGAAATTAAACTGCACAAAAAATCTGACTGCCTCCGTAGTCCAGTGGATAGCGTATGCGACTGCTGATCGGAGGTCCCGGGTTCGATTCCCAGGTCGGGCAAAATGTAACTGGGTTTTTCCAAATTCTCAGTAGCAGCACGGAGTCTGGTGATGTGCCCGGTAACGGCAATAGGCTCGCCCCCTATTACGTGGGACCTGAAAATTCACGGATGATGAAAGCAGAGGGAGCTTGAACGAAAAGTCTGCGCGCATATAGAAGGGCTGCAGACGAGATCGTAACGCATATCTGCAGAACATGTGTGCAGAAATTGAAATCCATGCTAACAAGCATGAATCGAGAGACTTATATAAAAAAATCCGTTCTATTCCCAAGACTTTTTCTTCCAAAACTTGGGCTAATCGAGAACACACAAGGTGAAACAATGACTGAAATAGACGCAATTTTAAATTTAAATTAATTCGCAGTCACTCTGTGTTTAAATTAAAATTAATTCGCAGTCGCTCTGTTTGCTGCAACGGAACCCACAGGCGAAGAAAGGGAACCTGACATACTCAAAGAGGAAATGAGAGCTGCAATAAATCACCTTAAACTGAAGAAAGCCACGGGGAGAGACGCTATCCCTATTGAGACTGTAAGGGCGATGGGAGAGTATGGCGTCACTATATTACATACCCTGTGTAACAAAATATGGCAAACGAGTACTTGACCGCAAGAATGGGCTCACACGGTCTTTGTGCTGCTTCATAAAAAAGGGTCCACCCTTGAGGACTGGACAGATGGATTGCGGTGGGAGGTCGAAAAATTTCAAACTTACGTTACGCTGATGACACAACACTGTTTGCAACCTCCATTCCTCAAATGGAAGAACTCATGTCTAGAGAGAAAGAGTTAGTCTCGAGTTTGGTCTAAAAATCAACCGTAATAAAACCAAGACGATGATTGTCAACCGCCCCCATAACAACTCGCCGGAAGTAATGGAAATTGCAAACTGTAAATTGGTACCATTATATATCTATCTTGGAGCCTTGATATCAAATGAGCGTGGCTGTGTTGATGAAATCAGGCGATGTATGGCTATTGCTAGACCTGCGATGGAACGGATGCACAAGATTTGGAGCAAAGCGAGCGAAATATCACCAAAGCCACGAAGACCCGACTCTCTGTATGCTGCGGAGACGTGGACTCTTAGGGAGAGCGAAAAGAAAAGGATCGACGCCTTGGTATTGTGGTGCTGGAGGAAGATGCTAAAAATATCGTGGACAGAATTTCGGACCAACAAATCCATACTGGAAGAATTGAACATTGGACAGCGTCTATCCTCCATTTTCAAAGGCCGCATCCTAACTTTCTTCGGCCACATATCGCGGCGTAGCGACGATTCTATCGAGCGTCTTGGGGTGCAGGGCGAGGTTGAAGGTAAAATTGCGCGCGGCAGATCACCCACAAGATGGACTGACCAAATCAAGGCAGCAGTGGACGCACCCACATACACATCTGTGCACAAGAAAGGCTGCCATGTGGGACGAGTGGAGACGAATTGTCAAGCTTGCCACCAGACCGGACATGACGACCACGATGGATCTGTCAAGAGTCTAACGACTAAGAAGAAGAAAAATTCATGGCGAAAGTGGGTGTAATATTATACCCCTTGGAGGACACAGGCGTGAGTCTATAAAAAAAATATCTGGGTACTAGCTGTGCCAGCAGTTATTTACACTCACGTTCGTGGTTCTTTGCGTGATAATATATCGCCCATTTACCAAGGGTGGCCGCTTGGTAAATGGGCTACCCAGTCCAACAATAATTATTAAAGTCGAACCAGCAGTTACTAAGATTAGCGCGATTAACCAAGCAAAACGGTCTACAGCTTAATTATGTGAGTATAGATAAGGTCATTTTAATTCCTTCGATACAGTCGCAAAAAAATAAAATATTAAAAAATCAGTTTGCAGAAAAGTATTCTGTGAATCCTGCGTGAAAGTATTCGTGTATGTCATCATTAAGCCATAATATTGCTTCACTTTTAATTAAAAGTAACACGTTATACAATAATTTAAGCTGCCAAATTAACATAAAGAAACAACATATCAAACTGTTTGTCATCTAAATGCTATTTAACAAACATAACATGTCGTGTGAAACATAAAATATTCCAACAAAATACTACCAGCTTAAAAAATACGACCGTTTGCGCGTACGGATAGCAAAAAAGTTCATAAGCCGGCTAGGTAGAGCAAAGAATAGAAAATGAATGGATGTGATGAACAGCTATCAAGCGTGTAGCATTTTCGCTCTGGTGAGCCCCTAGTATAGCAATTTTTTAAATCGGTGTTGCAAGCTTCTTTGATCTGTAGTCTGCCTGAGCCGAGGCAGTAACTGCTTGACATTGCTGTATCTTTATTTTTGTGATAGTTTTATTTTATTTCTTCGCAATTTGCATCACTTTAAAACGAATCATCACAATTATATCACCTAACAATACAATACGTGATAAGATGTTAAAATTAATATATTTTACGTTAGATACTTTCTAGATACTTGTCTTTTTAAAGCCCTTCGTTTCATTACCATCTTGAATAGATGTTCTAATATTTTGTGTCAGATAAGAAGTATATACTTATATTAGAATTCTAGAAACACGAGTCATCGACCAGTTTCGTTTTTAGGTCTCGAGAGCATTCATCATTCAAATAGAAAAGTAGCGTACCGTAGTCATGGTATCGCAGTGATAAGTAATGTTACAATAAAAAATTTAATTATGCGCAAATATATCGCTTTAGTGCTTACGTTATAAAGTGTATTTTGACGGAATATTTATTGCCATATCCTTCGTTTCATCCCTTCTGTACTCCGAGAGACAGAATATACTTGTGTGTTGTACGTAAACTTTGTGCTTATCGCGTTTCCCACAACTTCGTGCCTAGATTTCCACTTCAGTTGCGTTTGCTGACGCTACCGTGGAACTCGCCTTTTCATACTAGTTTGTTGTATGAGAAAGTATGATTCGTCATAGTCTATTTATACAAGGTACTGTATATTAACTAGATTCTTACCTCGGCTTCGCCTGCTTGGGGGTTGATTATAATAAAATCAAGTCTAAGGGTTATTCTGATTTATGAGCTATATTACCTCAAAGTTTCATCTAAGCGTGTTCAGTAGTTTATTGCATGTAAACAACAAGAATCCATCAAGCCTCCGCGAAGGGTTCAGTCACAAATGTTAGTCTTTGTTCGGGCGCTTGTATACGGTAAGAAAATACGCCAGGCCTATGCAAGAATTCGTGTCGTAACTAGAAAATAACTGTGTACGCTGCTCGCAGCGGTGCACGAAAAAAGTCTTGTCTGCCCATGACACGACGCGGCGAACGTTGTTGCGGAGCGGTGCGGGGCAGAGTAGTAAGGTTCACACAGCCAGGTAAGTAGTGATCTGTGGGTAGTTTTTGTTGTGCGTTTGGTGTGGACCTGTATTGCAGCGTAGAGTACAAAATGGCTGATAAGTTACTTATAACTTTAGTAGAGGGACAACCGGTATTGTGCGACAAAACTTTAGAGATATATAAAGATAAAAGACTCACATTCACAAAGACTTCGACGACATGACAAATGTCGAAATGAAATAATAAGGTAAGTACCTATAACATATTACTTTTTATAAAAAATTTCAAAAATACAGATTATTATATAACAGAGTCTATAAATGTTTCTATTTTCTCTCGAGAAACCTGGAAAAAGAAGATATCGGTGTTTTAATTTTTAGTTAAGAATGAATGATGTAGGTACGTTTTAATTGTCCGTATTTATGCAAAAGGAACCACTCGACAAATTTAGATTTTTGCTTTTTTTGAAGAATACTAATTTAGAAGTGGTTTATTTTCTTATTCAAAAAAGATCCACATGATTTTTTTCCTTGTAAACAAGTTATACAAAAAGCAGAAAGGAACCAACAGCAAAAACACACATTATCCCTATATATTGCAAAACCGAACCACAGCACCATGGGACTCGATTCTTCAAACAAATAAACCATATTAATTCCATGTCATTTTATACAAAACAGATCCACTGATACTTGCGCGCCCTAGGCCCGACTGACGACAGCACGAAAAAAATCTTGTCGTGTACACGTTCCGATTGGTCTTGTCTGCGGAAGACACGAAAAGCTTTCATGTGTAGAACAGACAAAATTCTTGTCGTGTACACGAAGAATTTGTCTTGTCTGCCGCAGACACGGTAAATTTTCTTAAGCTTTGGTTTCCTAGGAAAGCGGTGCCGTCATATAGCAGCCGTAATATAGCGGTGAATGACGTCACTAGAACGTTGTCTATGTTAACAAAGTAGCGCGGTTTCCTAGAGAGCGGTAACTGACACCGTAACGTCAAAAAGCGGTGCCGCCATTTGCATGACGGCCGTCTTGTCGGTGTCAGATGGTTTCGTGAACGTTTCATTGATAGCGGTGAAGCTATTTTTAATACGTATTTGTGTTTTGTTTTTACCGGAACAACGTACAAAATATAATACAAAGTTGTATTCATTGCTCAGTAAACGGCGACGCACTACAATCTCAAATGCACCTTCAGTACCACGAGATTTGAATAAATCTTCTGCCGCCATACGACTGTTTTCCTCTTCTGATGATAGTTCATCCTCCAAGTATATTACTTAAGCTAAATCAATTTCTATCTTGGATACTTTTCGTTTGACGTTTGTTTTAAAAAATGACTGACGGTGTGTTAAAACGGCCGTGGATCTTTCCACATGTCACCGTAAAGACGGCCGCCTTTTTGCGTCCGTAATATTACGGCCGCTATATGTCGGCACCGCTTTCCTAGGAAACCAAAGCTTTAACGTGTACAAGCGCTCTTTACGAACTTCTTACCGAGGCTTATTATGTATACTTATTAGGCTCGAGAAAAGTTAAGAACTCGAGAAATCTTATTTGAGTCTATGAAATTATAAAATAAAACTATTTCCGTTTGCCATTTGTTGAGCGGCGGCGGGGCAGCATGGTCCAAAACACAGCGGCAACAACAACGTAGTAAATAAAATAAGAAAATTGGGCAAGTGCGAGTCGGACTCGCGCACAAAGGGTTCCGTACCATCCTCAATAAAAGAAAATCACGTTCGTTGTATGTATACTTAAATACTTTATAAGTTTCTACCTGTTTATTAAGATCGAGTAACAAATTGCTTAAAAATTACGTTTGTTGTATGGGAGCCCCCCTTTATTAGTTATTTTTTTTTAATTTAATTATTTATTTTGAAAGGTAATATACAACTACATATTCTGTAAAAATTTAAAGCGTCTACCTGTAACATTTAGTAATTTTGAGCAAAAAATACGAAAAAAAACACGTTTTTTGTATGGGACCTCCCCTTAATTTTTTGTTTTTTTTTTAGTATTTGTAGTTATAGCGGCAACCAAAATACATAATTTGTGAAAATTTCAGCTTTCTAGCTATCATGGTTCATGAGATACAGCCTGGTGACAGACAGACGGACAGACAGACAGACAGACAGACAGACAGCGGAGGCTTAGTAATAGGGTTCCGTTCTTTACCTTTTAGGTACGGAACCCTAAAAATGGCTCTCTGATAAAGCTATGGATGCTTTACTTTTTCTAAATTCATGTTTCATGCATAAGTAAATTTTTTTTAATAGAAGCAAATTTTGTTGTTGATAAGTGTTAAGTAGATTTTTTCTACTTAATTTTCAAAATGGTACTGTGATTGTAAATATAAACAAATCAGTCAGAATAGTTAATTTCATTGTTTTTTTTAGGAATAAATTTACTAATTTTGTTGAAAACTCTTAATAGAGGTTTTCTTTTATTTGTGTGGAAAATCACTTAAAATTATCACATTATTGGTTCCCACCAAGAACTTAGGGTCCCAAGCCAACCTCACCTGCAAGTGGTGCACCTGCCGATCAACGGACGAGGCTCTGGCAAACAAAATATCCCAATAAGCGGCAATAGGCTCGCCACCTATTACGTGGGATCAAAACACTGGCGAAAAGTGGGCGTTTAATATGCCTCTGCCTACCCCTTCGGGGAAACAGGCGTGAGTCTATGTATGTATGTATGTATTATTGGAACCAAAAAATATGCTACGTACATAAATGTAAATTTCTCGACAACCCGAGAAATTGATAAGCTCGAGAAATCATGAACCCTACCTCCACGATACAGGATCTACATCCAGAGCGCGAGCCGTTAAAAAAGAAACACTCTTGACGGGTCACCCTCCTTCCATTCAAAATTGTGTATTGACTTTGTTGGAAAGTGTTTGTGCGACATCATTGTCAAAAAACTAAAACCACTTGTGGTGACCTCGAATTCTCTTAGTGGTGGGGTGACGCGAGTGTACCACAGTAGGGTGTGATTATAATATGTGTGTCTTTACCAGGATTCGACCCACAACTACTTGCACTACTAGTAACTACTAGTACGTACGTACAAGTACGCAATAAGTCACCAAACGACGTATGAATTAATAGTTATAGTTTTTGCCTCGTCCGGCAGATAAATGGTGGCTCTGTAGAAAGTAATTAGTCGTAAGACAGCGGTCGAATAATTTGTAATATGTCACGAACAGAATCCGCACCTACTGATAGTGATCTTGAAATGTCCTCTCTAGAGGTATTTATAGACTTGATGTTACGGCTGAGTAGTTTTGAAAAGCTAGATAGAATTTCGGGAACACGATTTGAGATGTAATCACGAGTAGACCAGGGGGCCAATTTTCCTATTTTTATATGACATTGATATTATATTTTGAATCGACTCAGAAGCGGTATTCTGATAACCTAATGTCATTATCGTATAATTTGAAATAAACAGTTCTTCGTTGACACATATTTTGACACTTGTTTCAATTTGCGATCTCGTTACAACTTCGTTCAATTATCAGATAATTTAGAATAATACGCTTTTTGTGACTTAAGTATGACACTGACATGATATCGAAACAATATTTATTTAGGAGAATTGGGACTATGTATTATTCTACAAAAAAAATCCTTCTTTCTCAAGAAATTCCTTCCTTTCACTTATTTTTTTCCCGTCCAAACAAGCAAAGCACTTGGCCCTTTTCTGGTATTGCAGGTGTCCATGGGTGGGCGGTAATCTGTCACCACCAGATGGCATATTGCTCTGACTCATCTGAAATAATTACCTAAAAATAATACAAAATATGAATATTAAAACCCATTTTTTATCCGTTTCGGGTTTTACTAGCGTATGTTAAACCAACAAATATCGTGTATTCACTTGGTAGACAGCCAACCACACAAAAATACAGCAAGCTTTAGCCAAACACGTATTTAGATTAAAACATGCAATCATAATAATACAACTAGGTAAATAGATCGGCGTAGACAAAGGTCGAGTTATGCTGGTCACTTGTACAAAACTAGAAGTGTGGCCTGTTAATTAGCTAGCTTATCTGAGCAGCATCAATATTTCACTATGCGGGTAGGCGGCATCGCGGCGCAGATTTCTTTTTGTCTCCGCATAGTTAATACTCGGATGTCACTTACACGGTGGTGTAATATGACATGTGTGGCAGCTTTTGAGGGTTCCGTATCTAAAAGGTAAAAATGAAACCCTATTACTAAGACTTTCTTTTTTGTTGTCGGGTTGGAAAATCCTCATGGAGTCCCTCCGCCCTAGGGGAAGGGCGAAGGGGACTGTCAGACTCTTACTGACTAAAAACCAACCCGTGTTCCTCATGTATCCGTGTGTCGGAGGGTCGGGTACCGCCGAAGAATTCGTCGCTACCTCCCGACGGGTATTGGCCCGCCAGATGGTACCAGGCGAGCCCCGAACAAAACACTTTTGGGCTCCGCCGCCAAAACACCCAGCGGCCGCAGAGGATAGGGAGGACGGCAAACTGGCAACACCGCATCACCTCTTCCTCTGCGGCCCCACCGCGACGCAACAATGGTGCACCCCCATATGGTCGCGGGCGATAGGGCGCGCAGTAACCCAACACCGACAGGCCTCTCCTCCCGCGACCGCGCCCGCCTGCGAGAGACAGACAGAACTGTCCCCGCACCCGCACCTTTAGAAGCATCCTGCACAGGCAGATTTTCACAGAATATTTAGTTGTAGATATATGTATAACCTTACAAAATAAATAATTAAATAAAAATAAAGTAAATACTAAAGGGGGGCTCCCATACAACAAACGTAATTTTAAGCAATTTTTTACTCGATCTTAATAAACAGGTAGAAACTTGAATACTTTTAAGTACACATACAACAAACATGATTTTCTTTTATATATTATGGTACGGAATCCTTCGTGCGCGAGTCCGACTCGCACTTGGCTGATTTTATTTACATTGCTACAGACTCTAGTTGCTGACAGAAAAGTATGCACGGATCCAAACCTGTACATTTACAATGCATTATTAACAAAGGAACAAGTTTTTTTGCCTTCGACCGGGCCCATTAAATGAAGCCGCACTGGCGCTGAAACCCTGAAAGAAAGTACCTACCCTAGATATAATAAACAAGGAACCTACCATATAATTCTAATATTCTAAACCTAATGCAAAGTATGAATAAAAATAAACTAAAAAAATACTAGACCGATTTTAAAAATTCTTGCACCATTATAATGCGACATTATCCCTGAGTGACATAGGCTATATTTATTTTTAAAAAATGTTAGGGATCACCCGTGCGAAGCCGGGACGTGCCGCTAGTATAAAATAAAGCCTTGAGTTTCAATGGTCTATTGACATTTAAAAACTTCAAGAAGTTACCAGTGGTGCTGCGTAGTCGTAATTTTTTATCAGTGTGAGCATCCTTCGGGGGATCTTTTTAGGCGATTCAGATTATTCAGAATATAATTATTATATAAGACGCCCGGAAAAACCAGACAGCGAAATAGCGCCGTTCCCACTAAACCAGTTATAACAATATACCCGATTTGGGATTAAACGAAATAAAGCTATTTTACAAACGTGACTTTTACCTACGTATTTGCCGATTTCTATAAAATTTTGTGTTATATACAATATTCGGCCTAGTTAGCGAAACTAAAGGAATATAAATTTATTTCTACATTATATCTTCCAAAACACTGTAACAGTTTAAGTTCTGCAAAGATTAGCTTTCAAGTACACACATAGTTTAAGTTATTAAATCTAAGTTTCCTTACTTAACAAACTCAAACATTGGTATGCAAATGCAAGCTTGCTGCACTCAAGATTAATCTGCCGTCTTAAGTTAAAGATTGCGATTAAGTTGAAGCTGGGGCCTTAAGGCGCACGCAAACTGTTCGGACGCGACTTACTGTCGCGACAGTAAGTCGCGACACATAGTGTGCACACCCTTTCGGACGCGGCTTTCTGTCGCGTCCGCGTCCGATACAACCATAGACACGCCATGCTGTCTATGCGATACACTATGGCTAGGTAGGAGCTTATTTTCTTAATTCAGGGCACTAGCAGTTAGCACTATTAGATTATATTATTGGTAGATCTTGAAGTAAAGCAGAACTGTTGAATTGAAAGTGAATTTAACATTTTTTGACTATATTCTGTATAAAATCAATATTAAGGCCGTACCATGGACAATATACGGATGACAGTAAACGTCCGCGGACGTTTGTAAACGTCCGCGGACGTTTGCTGTCATTTTCCCAGATTGCTTTCGGACGTCTGAACGCTCAAGGTCACGTCCGCGACAGACGTCCGATAGTGTGCACACTTGAATGGATTTTCCTTGTCCAGATACCCTTCTGTCGCGACCGTAAGTCGCGACAGTAAGTCGCGACAGATAGTTTGTGCGGGCCTTTACTCTTGAGTTTAATTCCGATCTATCGACATTGGGATTGTCAACAATTGACACAATTCCTACTCTTGAACAGGACACTAGCTCCAAATTGCTTTTAAATTGGGTGTTTTTTTGAGGAACTAAATAGGATTGGGATCGGCATTGAAAAGCTACTCCCGAGCATATTTTGACAGTTGCGTATTGCGTCAAGATTGTGCTAGAATTGTTTGTTTATTGAGTTAAATCCAATAACGAAAGAGTAACTTTTTATAAATTGTTTTCCTATTTTATAAGTTTTTATCCATTGTATAGTTTTCAAAGTATTGGAGTAAGTTTCTATTATGGCAAGGATAGTGTTAATGCATGATATCTTAAATAAATCTAAGTGAAAAGAGTTTAATAGAAGACGAGACGAACGTCGTATGATGCGCTACATGGAAAAAGCGTTTTCTATGCATGAAACCGAATTTAAGGCAAATTACCGGGTCATTAAGGATTTTTTTAAGGAAATATATGCAAATATAAAGCCTTATGTTAAATAGCCTATGTTGAATTTGCCACTTAGGTACCTAGGTAAGTACCTTGTATACTTATTCGGCAAGTAATA
Source organism: Euclidia mi (assembly GCA_944739405.2). NCBI lineage: Eukaryota > Metazoa > Arthropoda > Insecta > Lepidoptera > Erebidae > Euclidia > Euclidia mi. Next base: position 57,630,440 of record OX123196.2, on the reverse strand, counting down.
TTTTGTACATATTCAAAATAAGAATTCTGTAACTGGGTTCTGTAAGTTGGTATGGGTGCATAGGGTTACGGCAATAGGCTTACCACCTATTACGTGGGGATCAAAACAATGGCTTAAAGTGGGCGTTTTATATGCCTCTGCCGACCCCTTCGGGGAAACAGGCGTGAGTTTATGTATGTAATTCTGTAAAATGTTTTAAATAATTAATTATATTTTTTTATTTGTAGGTGATTCAGGATATGCTCAAAGAGAGTACCAGATGGCACCTATAATTAATGCTGCTGCAGCTTCCCCAGAGTAGTATCATAGTACTACTATATTCTGTTTTTACTATGGTAGTATTAAACCAAAGTGCACTGCTCAGCATGCAATGTAGTGGAGCATACTATAGCTGTCCTCAAAATAGATGGATGTGCCTACTGAGGCACAGGGTGCTACATTACCATCCCACCGTAGCATCCAAAATAATTAATACATATTGTATCTAGCACAACATGTGCATTAATTTACCTGAACTCGACCTTGAAGAGGAAATAGAATATGATGACCACTATAACCCTGATCCCATTCCACAAGAACCAAGTGAGACAGCCAGAACAACAGCAGCTGCTAAATTACGTCGGGGCCTTCCAAAAAGAGCTGCTTTAGTAGAGCAATTATGGTTGACTAGAAGGTAGACAATTATGGTTTAATTTTTATGTAATGGATGATAGTAAAGTCTTTTAAAACTTATAAATACTTTTATTTATCAAAATATAAGAATCAACAATAAGATAAAATATAACAGAATCAACAATATAGCAGTAGAATCAACATTGAGGTCATAATATATCACAATAATTAAGAATGAGATCCAAATATAAAACTAAAATCAACATCAACTTAAATAATAGCATAAGAATAAAGAATTTCTAGCTATTTCAGCAATGCCTTGAGCTGTTGCCTCTTCTGCTTGAACCCTGCACTCTTTAATTGCCACAAGCGAACTCAATATGTTTGAGAATTGAGCCAATGCTTGGGCTGTAGTTCTCTCTGCTTCTACATGTCATTTGTCTATCATTGAAACCGCTCCATTTCTGGATTAATTGGTCTCTGAATGATTGAAGAATGACGTCACCGCCGTCTGGGTGTAATATCCTGATATGGTGCCGCCGCTGGTGGTTGCTCAGAAAACCGCGTGGCTGGTAGTGGCTCTGAAGATGGTGTAGTTTGCTGTGGCATTGAAGACAGAGGGGCTGATGGTGGCACTGAAATGAGATATACAAGGATAAGATTCAGGGCCCTATGAGGAAAAAAATGCCAGGGATTTCAGTCTTAAATTATTATTTCTTTTAAAGGCCTTCATTCTTTTCTATTAACTCAGTTTATTGCCTGTGCTTTCAAGATTAATAATAATTTAGGTCAGTAATGTAATAGGTAGGATTTTAATCCACAAATTCTCGGTCACAAGTCCCATAGCTTTAGCATAGGGTTAGGGCTGCAATGCTGCTTATAATATTCATATAATTTGTGTTCTTACCAAATATAGCCTTTGATAAAAATACTAAGATTTGTGATGAGATTTTTTTTCCTAAACTAATTTTAACAACCGTTAAAATCAGTGGTAAACAATTTGAATGAACACTTACCTATAGGAGTCGCTTGATAATGTGAAGTGCTAGGAATGGAGAATGTGTCCATTTGGTCTAAAAGCTCTGCTAATACTGGCACAGAATCTACTGTAGGTGAGACAGCTGGTGCAGACTGAAAAAATAAAGTGATTAAGTACCTATTAAGTTTTTTACTATTACTATACCACATTTCTTCTCTGCGCAGTACTAAAAACAAATTTATTTTAATAAAAGACATAACTATACATACAGAATAAATTACATACTTAATTATTAATAGGTATCTACTTATTGTGATAAATCTTACCTTGGCCCATCCTTGAATCCCTTTACCATCCTTATTAGCTCCTCCAAGAGCATTTAAAGAGGTAGCCAAATTCACCCATTTCCTCTTAGTTTCTTGCTAGGCTTGGGTGGTGCGAAGCCAAACACTTGGCTATGCCTGGATTTTCTTCAAGAAACTCCACGAAAGCTTCTAACTGGGCATAGCTAGGACGATAAGCCATTATAACTGAAAATGCATAAGTTTTTTAGTACCTATATACCTACTACATCACGCAGTTTAGGAAACATTGATCGAGTTAATGTTTATAATGTAATCTTGGTAGTTTTTTTACTTACCGCTTCTATAAACTTCGTAACGTAACAATAAATATGTACAACGGAACTAAAATTATCAATTATTATAGTCGTATTCTTACTGGAAAACTTAAAATAAAACTTTTTTCACTTTATTCGAGCGTAATTTGAAATTGAAGAACTTTGATAAGTTTGTTTATTTATATTTTGTTTGGCAGCTTGGTTAACTTTTTTTGTGGCGGCAACGACACTCCCACATACAGCCAAAAATGGCATATTTATGATATTAGCAGTTTTTTCGGGTTCATTTGACTTATAAACGATAAAATCATTGAGTTAAACCATTAGCCACATTCTATTTATTTATTTACCTTGTTATTTATAAAATACAGACATTCAAAGTCCTAATGTTGGTTTATAGTAACATTCTGCACAACACTAGTCCTCCCAATCGTAGGGCGATCCCAATTTCAATCCAATGTTGACAACATTGATTTCAAGAGTACGAAACCACGTGACCATGAAATTGACATTGGAATTGTATTGGTTTTAAATTGAGATTGGTATTATTTTGGAGAGTAAGGCCCCTGGAGAACCATGTTTTGGCTTACCAGTAATATTATTCATGTAATTTTGGGTTACATTCTCGAATAATTAAAATCATCACCATCAGCCCTATATATAAACTGTCCCACTGCTGGGCAGGGGTCTCTTCTCTTCTAACTATGAGAAGGGTAAGGCCATTCTCCACCAAGCTGGCCTAGTGCGGGTTGGCAGACTTCACATGTCTTTCGAGAACATTATGGAGAACTCTCAAACATGCAGATTTCCTCACCATGTTTTCCATCACGGTTTAGCAAGCGATAATTAAGAATTTAATACGCACATAACTCCGAAAAGTCATTGGTCAATTGGTGCGTGCCGTGGATTCGAACCCGGACCCTCTGTGTAGCAGTCTGTCTGTCTCTCCACTAGGCTATCGCTGCTTGATAATAATTAAAATAAAGTATTCTTTTGTAAGGTATGCCTTCATCATCTTCACCGTCCTAGCGTAGGCCCGGTATCATCCAAGATTTACACGTCTTGGAGCCCAAGGTCCGCCTACTAGTCTAACCAGATATGACAGAATATGAACTTTCAGAGCGACTGTCGCCCAAACTCCGCAACTCAAAGCGATAGCGATATTCATCGGCTTCGACCTGTATCAGTTTATCTGAGGGTGCTGAAATCCCGTAAGAACTGTCAAAGATTTCATGACAGCCGGGACAAACGGTTTAACGTGCTCTCCGATTCACGGGGCAATCAATAATTAACAATTGAAAACGCATATAAAAATTTAATGGGCGTGTCGTGGATTGGAACTGTGAACTCCACAGGGCTGTCGGTGCATTAAAGGCTCTGGAAACGTACTACATAAATTGCGGAGTAGGTAACATTGACGTTATATTAGTGCGGTAAGTATCTATACTTAACTTTTCTATCACTGTATGTAATACAGTTATAGGTATAGGTGTGGTGGCCACGCACGCAACTAAGCACAATCACAAAAAAGCTACAGAGCCTTCAACGCCGAAGAGCACCCCAACAGCCGCCTTGGAGATACTACTGGACCTAAGACCGCTGCACCTAATGATCCAGCAGGAAGCTGGCGCTGCAGCAATCCGTCTAGACAAGCTCGGGCTATGGAGAAAGGATGATCGAATTACCCACGCACGCCTAAAAGGGACTATGATGACTATGATGCTAGAGGCCGCTTGCGATCCCATCCCTAAAACTTTTGTCTTTGAAAAAAAATATCGCATCCAATTGCAGGAGGAACACAACGACAGCTCTGGTATACACGAAGTCAGAGTATATACAGACGGCTCAAAAATGCAGTATGGGACAGGTGCGGGCGTATTCTCCCATGACTTAAATATCAACATCTCAACATCCCTTGGCACCCTTAACACCGTATTCCAAGCCGAGTGTGTTGGGATAACAAGAGCCGCAACAGCAATCGCGTCTAGGAACGTAAGTGACCTGGCTATACGCATTATCACGAACAGTGTCTCTGTACTACAAGCTCTCGACAGCAACTGCTTTAACAGCGGCCTCATCATGGAATGCCACCTAGAGCTGCAAAAGATTGCAGAGAAGAATCGGGTTACGCTGCAATGGATTAAAGGCCACAGCAACTCCGCAGGCAATGACGCCGCAGACCAACTGGCACGGCAAGGATCGGACACAATGATAATGGGACCCAAGCCGATTGTGCCGATACCAGCAAGCCAACTCAAAACGTGGCTACGCGAGAGAACCGCACATGAACACGAAAAACAGTGGGCAAACATAAAAGAATGCAGACAAACAAAAGATGCTATCCCCTGCTTGAACAAGCGACTCTCACACAAGCTGCTGCATTCTAATAGAAAAACACTTAAACATCTGACGGGCATAATAACCGGCCACTGTCCACTCAACAAGCACCTATTCAACATAGGCGTTACGGACAGCCCACTGTGCAGGGGCTGCATGGAAACCGAAGAAACACCCGCTCACGTCACTCTGCACTGTACAAGTGTGAGCAATCAACGGGCAAAACTGCTGAACAACCCCAGAACCATGAGTGAGGCTTTAAACGACACCAGCCAACTAATGGCTTTCTGGAAGGAACTAAGGTGGTATGAGTGGTCGGCGTCAATCAAGTCGCCACTTACGCACAATGGCCCAAATAAGTGGCTAAGTGCGGAAAACCCACGACCAACTATAACTAACTATAACTATGTAATACAGTTGTTAAAAAACGACGTTTGATCTGTTGTTTGATCGCAACACGGAAAAATATGCGTGGTCAGCATCATATTTTTGCTAACTCCGATCATTTTTTGTGTTCGCATATTTGAAGAGCAGTTTTATACATTACGGTGTAAGCTCCGTCCATTTTTAATCCAGCCCAATTTACGCGATAGTAGCAATCGTGGCCGCTTATTAATTCAGTGTTAGCAACTGCGCCAATATATAGCTGCGACAACGCAACCTTAATGCATCTAACTTATAGTTGTGCCGTGGTACACATACTTTGTGGTAACTGCAGGAGTAAAAATCACGTACTTACTAGTCGACCAAGCCAACTAGACGAATGTCAACGTGACAAAATTCAACATAATTCAACAATTATAATCCAGAAATTATTTATCGTAACGTGCGAACGTGGCGTGTGAACGTACAATGCGCCTGCAATCGGTACTAGGAATTTCTGGATTATAATTATTGAATTATGTTGAATTTTGTCACGTTGACATTCGTCTAGTTGGCTTGGTCGACTAGTACTACTAATATTTTGTTGTCTATCTTCTTGTAGTTTTGGCTGCGCAGCAAATGGAAATATACATACGTATCTTTCTTTACGTGGTGGGTCCATATTGACATATTTATTTTTAGATACTTGTTTCTTGCCATAATTGTGTTGGCAAATAAGGGCATAAGAAGATTTGGATCGTTGGTTTTTATTTTTATTAAGTAACTTTGTATAATATTACTATACTTGAACTCCTTATCTAATGAGAATTGATTTCACGGGTACACGGCTTTTGAGATTCGTACTACTCTTAGCGGCTTTTTTACACATTGCAGACCGATGCCCGCAATGCCCATGCTTACGAAAATAATAGAGTCCCGGTAACAGAACAGTATGCAATGATTTGAATGAAATTATCTCATACGTTGGCAGGACAAGGAGTCCTCTTGAGAAGAGTTGGTGAACAACAGATCCCCAGGTTTTTTGGAAGTACCTATCCATAGTAAAATAACTTCTTCCTGTCAAACAAGATAATTTTTTTAATTACTCTTCCATATACAGAAACCACCATCTAGTTTCAAACTAAGCAAACCTTGAGAAGGTACTCGATAATGGATAAACATACATACACTGTTTTTGTAAATACATATACAAAATATATAGAAACACTCAGACCAAGACAAACATGTATGTTCACGCACACAAATAGCGGAAATCGAACCTGCGACCTCCACTGTAGCAGTCGTCTACACACCCGCTAGACCATTGGGTTATCAAAAATGGTAAAAATATGTTTGCTATTTCGACAGGTAAAATAATAAACTACCTGGTCGGTTAAGAATTACCCGCGAGCAATTTACCGGGACAGTATATCGCGGGTTCGATGGAGCAGTTGGTAACGACGATCGGATATCCGGATCACCGGGTAAATGAGCTGGGATACCGCCCGGGTACAAGGCGGCATGGTAATTATACCCGGGTTTTATACCGGTCCTATAACGGTTAAGGGTTGGGGAAGTGTTTCTGACAGTTGAGGTATGCATTGATTGATTGTGTGGTATTATACCTACTTATTTATGTAACGGGTATTAATAGCGTTATTATCTGTAAAAGTATTATAAATGTGAACTTGTGCTTGTTTGTTTGTCCTTTTCTCGCTTCGCAATGAGGCATTTTTATACCAGGTATGCTTATTGTGTTTGGAGACGGAAGGCTGGATGGAGAGTGATAAAGGCCATTTTTTATCGGCGAAACAAGCCCTGATGCAGCGAAGCCCCGACGCAATAGTTCTTTTTTATCACAATACTCTAAATTACAACTTCGTTAAAACTAATGCAATATGGAAGAATGTAAGTTTACTTACCTAAAATTAAAAAATGTGCAAAATATTTTATTTATAATGTTGCAGAGCTCATATCCATAATTGGTCACACCCTGCAGAGATATGGCTCGATAGCTTATCAACCGTTATCAGTACTATCAGCACGTTACACTTATTTCATATTGATTCTTTAGCAACACAAACGTCTTTCATATTTTATTTATTATTTTGACAAAAACTGGTCGTGTTTCTATTAGTACTATAACGGTTTCTTAGGTGCACAGTGTGAACAGTGAAGTTATAACAATGGATGTAGATCAAGATAATACAGATGAAACTTCGCCAGATGTTAGAGGATTTAACTTCAGACCGTCCAATACAAGGTAACTTAACAAATCAGGAGTCGCCCGGCAACATAATTATTGCAATGAAATCTCGTACTATTCGAATTATTACAAAAATAATAGAAATATTATTTTTTCAGTAATAAAGCAGCCATCATACCAGACAAGGAAGGTCCGAAATTCGACCGAGACTCTTTATATTATGATATGAGCGGGGATAAATACCTTATCATTCTAAACCAACATAAGTTTCAAAAAACCCAATATTTCAAGTAAGTATCTTATTACTTGCAACTTTTACCGACGAAGTACCAAGTCATCGCATAACAACAAAACTTCGCTTTAAACTGTAAAACCATAAAAAGCCGTCAATCTCTGCGTAAAGTTTAATAGCTTATTACAAAAAGATAGAAATAAATTAATATAGTTTGAAAGTTAGTTCCTAAGCCTAAGTTGAGTAAAAGTGTTGATACAAAGACTAATTTAATGCAAAATATTCGTGCAGTATCTGTCTCTAAAACTAGTTGGAACAAATGTTGAATTGGAACGAAACGACAGCCTTTTTCAAACAGCTTTTTTTTAGGTATTTGTCCCAGAAGTTCTCAGATGTAGAATCTGGGATTGAGTCATGCAATATATTTAGTTCTTGGTTTGCAAAGAAGCGTATAATTCGCTGTATTATATTACCGAACTATCGTGGGTTTCGCATTACTGTAGCGGCGAGGAAACCAAGTCTACCCCTTTAGTCTAGTCCCCTTTCTCCTTATTGGAGGAACCCTTCTGTAGCGCTGATTGTTAGCTCCAAGTAACAATATATACACTTTGCACTATTATTTTTATTAATTTTATATTTAAAGGAACCTTACCTACAGCTAATACAAAAAATACAAAAGGGTATAAAGATGAAAACCAATTACAAGATTTCACATTTAGGTAAGGTCAGTAAGTTATGCGTTATCATAGCAGATATCAAATATTATTGTATCTACCGAAATAAACAAACTCTAGTAATCAGTTTAAGATAAGCCAGTATCCATGTAAGAAATCTACTGATAAACAAAATACCACATTTCGATTGATACATAAACAAGAGCCCGAAAATAAATTTTGCTAAATTGGCAAAATAAATTCGTAGTTTGAATTATTGAAAAAGTATTAATATTGTCTATTAATAATCCGCGGAAGGCAATCGGCTCCCAGCTGATTGTCTATGAGTGTGTAAGTGACTTAAGCGCCATTTAGACGGAGAGAGTTTCTCGCACTTTTTGTACGAGAAATCGTATACTACTATCGCAAGCAATAATCGCCATAACATTATCGGATCTCAATGTTTACATTCAGGCAAGAACTAAATTCTCGCCTACGATTATATCATACGAGATTCGCATATGACTTATCTCTAGGCGATAATTACCTGCGTCTGTTTACACAGCGAAATTATAGTAAGAAGATTCTGGCTTACGAGAAGCTCGACTCGTATAAACACAATCTCGTATGACATTTTTTCAAGTTCATACGAGTATCGTACAAATCGGTTTGAACCGTTTTCAGTGCGAGATTCGTCATTCGAGTTTAGTGCTTACTAGAGAGTATTTGTTCTCAAAAATGATACAAAAATTACTGCACTCATGGTAGCAACTGGCACAAAATCTCGAATACGATTATTGCTTTGAAATTCTGTTTATACGGACACAATCAATATTCCTTGCGAGGCAATTGTCGCCAAAGTGAAGGAGCGTGAAGTGTGTATGTTTAGACGAAGAATTTTTTTTTATATTCTTTCGATACTCGCATCTTCGAGTCGAGAAACTCTCTCCGTCTAAATGGGCCTTTACTAGTACTACAATGAGAGTGTTTGCAATTATCTGCCACCAGACGGCGTTCACATGCGTGTTCAGACGCGTACACACACATGAAACAAACAAACACAGATGTGCAAAGTTATAGGCGCTTTGACACTTTTGACAGTTTTCTGGACCTGACCATAGAGCATAGATATTATGTATAATTTGTATTCATTGACCTGACGCCTCAGTGCTGCCGCCTAGTGGGCATCATTTCAGAAAACCCTCATTTATTTTAAATGTTATTTTAAATGTAGTTTTAGTAAATTTGTATTTTTGGTCAAACAGGAGTGTTAAATAACTATATATTTCTCGTTTTAAACCTTTATCTTGAAATTATTGAAAGAAAGAAACCTTTATTGCTATTATATACAGCTACCCGCATGCGTAAAGTCATCAAGTAAGTAATTAATTCTTATATTTTCACCTTACAGATACCAGCAGCCAACTACACGCAATGGCACAGACAAAGACGTCAAAAGCCTCAAGTCCTTGTTTGGCGGGTTCGATTTCAAAATCACCGTATTTACAGACCTGGAATATTCAGACATAATTAAAAACTTGACTGAAGGTAATAATTAAATTGTGTAGTACATACAGATTATACAAAGAGAATTTTCAGTAGTTCAGCTGATATTTGGAAAAGTGTTCTTTTTTGTTTTCATATTCTTCAACAAACTTTGAAAATGCAGTCTAAATGTTAGTTCTTTGCTCGTGCCCTGAAATAAGTAGGTGAGAAATGTTGGTATCAAAATAATATCATCATAATCAGTCCATAATTGGTGGACTATAAAAATATTTGGTTGGTACTCATTAATTTCTTCGGTTTAGCAAATAGTATATCTTTCTTTTATAAGAAAATAAGTGGTAAATATTTTTTTACAGTTGCAACAAGAGACCACAGCAAGACCTCGTGCGTCTGCGTCACAGTCCTCACTCACGGAGACAGAGGAGGCGAACTCCATGCGGCCGATAGACCTTATCTCCTCAGCGATATCATCACTATATTTGAGAAGCAACAGAGCCTTGTTGCTAAACCTAAGCTGTTTTTTATTCAGGTACTATTAGCCGTGTGGATGACGGCATAGAATACAAGTGTCACCACCCCCAATTTTCCCGTGAGTGTCGTAAGAGGCGACTAAGGGATAACACGATGCAAATACCATCTTTGCGTAGAGACGGATAACTCGACATCAAACCTTATACGACTGCCTCGTTGGTCTCACGGCATAAATGTGCGCGTGGGATCGGAAAGTCCCGGGTTCGATTCCTGGGTCGGGCAGTGTTATCTATTGGGTTTTTCTGTCACGAAATTCTCAGTAGCAGCACGGAGCCTGGAAATGTGCCCGGTACGGCAATAGGCTCGCCCCTTATTACGTGGGACTAAAGTATATCTGGCGAAAAGTGGGTGTAGAAATACACCTCTGCCTACCTCTTCGGGGTTATAGGCGTGAGACTATGTATGTAAATATGTATGTACTATTTTAATTATCGCTCGCTTAATAATGTACCCGGTAGATGGCAATAAGCTCGCCCCCTATTACATTAGGACATAAACATAACTGGCAAAATGTGGGTGTGTAATACACCTCTGCCTACCCCTTCGGGGATAAAGGCTGGTGTGAAGTTATGTTATTTTATGGCCTATTACAAAAATGGCAAACGTAGTGTAGGACGCCTTCCTCGGCTAGGTGGAGTGACGATATACTCAAAGTGGCTGGCAGCGGCTGGACACAAAAAGCCGGAAATCGGGCTCAGTAGCGTGCCATTGGAGAGCCTATATCCAGCAGTGGACTCTTGCAGGCTGATGATGATAAGAGAGATGCGTAGTCGTTTAAGCGGTCCCCTCACCGTTTGGTACTGCTTCAAGTGTCGTGGGTTCGCGGCCCAAACAAGGCAACACTTTGTGTGGTCAAGAAATTGTTGTTTCGAGTCGCGGTTTATTTTGTGTCCGCTGAATGAAAGTTGGTGAAATCTTCCGTGTCCCAGGATTTAATCAAAATGCGGAAATTTTGTTAAAAAAGAAAATAATGAGGAGAACATTTTTAATTTTAGTAACATCGCGGTAGATGACTTGAGTATCGCCATAAGATGATTTTTATATCGTAAGGATTTGAGTGGCTCAGCAAGTGAAGTAAATTGACATAGTTCATCGAAGCTTCAAGTCACGCCTTAAAGAAGACTTTTCTAATAAGTATAAAATTATCAAAATTTTTGTCTGCACCTAAGCACAAGGATAATCACAAAATTTATTTTTAACATGAGATCATTTCTTGAAATTAGTAATAATTGTCACTTTAGCACTGTCCTGGTTGCGATATAAGACGCCTAAGAACTTGGAACCCGGGGTCCACTTTCACAATATCTACAGATTAAGACAATTAGAAACAAACATATTATCCGACCAAGTGTTATTCCGCAGGCTTGCAGAGGAGGTCACATGGACGCCGGCAATACCATTCAGTTGGACAGCGAAAGTGCCTGCGTTCTCACGGTGCCTACACACGCGGACTTCCTCGTGTTATATTCTACTATAGAAGGTATTTTTACTAGTCACAGTTTACTCGAACTAAGGGCCTCTTTACACTAGCCAATGTGTTGCTAGTCCAGCGTAGGCGATTTATTGCATTGTAACGCTGCGAGAATGCTCGAAGAGGATCTTAGAATTACAGGTATCAATCCTCATAAAATGAGGCATGTGGATACTGTGAAAGATTTTTTTTTAATGGAATAGGGGGCAAACGAGCAGACGGATCGCCTGATGTTAAGCGATTACCGCCGCCCATGGACACAAGTGCGTTGCCGGCCTTTTAAAATGGAATACGCACTTTTCTTGAAGGTTCGAAGGTCGTATTGGTTCGGAAAAACCGCAGGCGACAGATCCTTCCACAGTTTAGAGGTGCGAGGCAGAAAGTTTCTAGAGAAACGGACCGTTGTGGATTGCCAACAATCTAAATGATGGGGATGGAAATGCTGTCGCGTAGAGCGATGGCGGAAAGAGGCGGCAGGGATTAATCCGAACAACTCCTCGGAACACTCCCCATAGTAGTAGCGATAAAAGATGCATAGCGAGGCTACATCTCTACGCAGCGCCAAGGGGTCTAACCGGTTGCAAATATCTTGGCAGTCGACAATTCGAGCGGCTCTCCGTTGGATGCGGTCCAGAGGGAGAAGCTGGTACTGGGGTGCCCCTGCCTAAAGATAAGAACAGTATTCCATATGCGGCCGGACCTGCGCCTTATAAAGGAGCAAGCGGTGGGCCGAAGTGAAATACCGTCTCGATCGGAGGTTATACTGGAATAAGCGGCATTGCAAAGATCGTGTCCACGTCTACATATTAGGTACGCATTCGATTTGCAGGCAGCATAGTCCAGATTAAGAAAAGCGAACATAAGTGCCAAAGTGAAATTTAATGGCAGTAGCCGCAGCCGTAAGGCCTCCGGTTAAGTTTGGTGAAATGTAAAGATAGCATTTATTACTTATAGACATTTTGGGAAACAAGAGAACATGTAGTCTTATTGCCCGCAAGAATTTTATGTATGGACTACTTTTTTACTGTAAAGATAGAATCTAAACTCAACCATAAAATCTGCCAGAGAATCTCCATTTAATTATCTTACTTCTTTATGTAACGTATAATGTTACGTACTTACTTCCAGATTACCTCTCCTACCGTGACGCCAACGGGTCCTGGATGATGCAAGCGCTCTGCCAGGTGGTGTCCAAACACCACGGAGAGTTAGACCTGCTGCATATGATCACTCTCGTCAACAGGAAGGTGGCATACGAGCGCGCTACATATACCCCGAGGAACCAGGCTATGATGAATAAGAAACAAATGCCTGAGACTAGGTTCACCCTGACTAAACTGCTGAAGTTTCGATAGAAAACGTGTGATAAAATGTTGTGGATGTAAATTATGTTAGTGACTACAAATACAGATTTCAACTATAATCATTATGCTTTTGTTAAGGTATTTTCCTATCCCTTCTGATACTATAAATGCAAATGTATTTATGATTGTTCGTACATATTTGTCGAATAAAAGCATAGAACGAATAAATATATTTTAGAACTTGGAGATGGACCTACGCTACGTTGTATATGTATCTACATGGAATAAAATTTAATGTCCGCCGAACTTCAGAAAAGACACTCAATAATTGTAGACACTGTTCTAATGAATCTGCCGTTGCGCTTAAAACATAAAACGATAGAGCACCAGTGTGTGTGCAAAAGAGTGCACTCTCTTAGGTTTTTGATTGCATTAGTTGTAAAGTCTCACTACATGTCTGGAAGAAAATGCTTTTATTGATATGGCCGCCTATTGCGCCTTTTATTCTTTGAATTTTTGCCTCTCATCTTAGCCGTATATAGATACAACAAATTCTTGTCTATATATCTTACCATCAGCTTAGCCTTATGCATGCATCTAAGAATTGAATTTTGCAGCCACAGGTCTAACCAGATTTGACAAAGTGTTAGCTTTTCCACGGAATGACTGGCGTCTGCCATGCCTATGGCGCTATTTCATGGCTGGTGCCAGTATATTCATGTATGTGGTATAACGACTTAACGTGCTTCCAGAAGTATCAAACAAGCAATAGCGAACAAAACAAGTATGTATATAAAGTAAAGCTTCGAAAAGTCAGTGGTACGCGCCGTGGATTTAAACCTGATACCCTCTGTGTTTGTCTCAGTTCTACTGGGCTATCGCTATCTTCTTTTTATCTTTCTGTATGTAATACTGTGGGCTGGCCATATTTGTAGAAACTGACTTTGTAGAAACTGTTGACTGATGGCCGATGGAGCAAGCGTGTCCTAAAGTGGAGACCACGAATCGATAAGCGTAAGGTAGGGTGGCCCCCGGCTAGGTGGACCGACGACCTGAAAAGGGTGGCTGGGACAGACTGGATGCGGAAGGCTGAGGACCGTGTACTGTGGCGCGTGTTGGGAGAGGCCTATGTCCAGCAGTGGCATGCGATAGGCTGATTGATTGATTGATCTAATACTAATATGTATAAAGCTGAAGAGTTTGTTTGTTTGCTTGAACGCGCTAATCTCGGGAACTACTGGTCCGATTTGAAAAATTATTTCAGTATTAGATCGCCCATTTATTGAGGAAGGCTAAAAGGCTAGGCTATATAACATCACGCTATGAGCCACGGGAGGGGAGCAGTAGCCTTAAATAACGCGGGTGTAACTGCGGGCACAACTAGTTAAAAATAAATTCGTAATGAAACTTGTGCCGTCCAGTGGGTACAAAGATAATGTTATTTTGAAGGTTTATATATTTTTTACATACACGTCCGTTATTGCCGATAAAATGGGCAATTTTACGTTTCGATATAACGAACTTCGGTATATTTAATCTGGTTTTTTATTTGCACTTTTATTTTAATATCTCAATAAAGTGACAAATCGTTGATTTCATAATGTAATTTTTTGTTTTTATTTTTTGGGTTCAGTGTGTTTCAAGTGTAGATTTTTTTTAAGACGCTTAGCCTATTTTCGACCTCTTAAGCCCAAGACCGTTTTTTTAATATGGCATTTTCCAAAGATGTTTATCTCAAATTTTACTTTGTTTTACGGTACATTAATCACGTAAGTATCTTTGCAAATGCCATGTTTATAGATAGGATAGGTTGCATTATTGATTGAAAGCATGTTAGTAGTTACTGACACTTTTCAATGGTTTTGCTTTCCTATAAGAGAATCGTCCTTTTTCATGAAATTAACATAGGTAGGTATATTTTGTATTGTATAAAATGTAGGTATAGAAGGGAGGTTTTGACAGCACTGGTGGTACTGGCTTACATGCAAATGTGTTTTTCCATCTATTTCTATAATATACAGGCATAAAAACTGAACTTACAACTGTCGGTATGTAAAAGATATTTGGTCAAACACTTGATAAATAACCGAAACTACGAAAAAAGGCGCATACTTACAGACATGCTCTGACATATTAACAGCAATATCTAGAACATTCTACTTCAAGTAAGTGAAACTATTACTCCACTCATAACAATGCGAAATATATAAATCAAAGCTAAGCCGCTAGACCAATTTGGCATCATTTAAAACATCAAAAATTGAAAATGGGGGCGCCGGAGCTTATCATCGGAAGCTGGCGCGAACTGACAGAGATGCTTCCGGGATACTACAAAGCGAAGCCAGAAGAACAGCTTTGTTAAAGTAGTAGATTAATTTTATCCGCAAATTTCTTCTTAAAAGTTTCACTGCCCCCTGTATCATGTGTAATTCATAGCAATTCATTTTCTATTGTGTCTCGCGCCGGACAGCGAACGGATTAACTTAACGGTTTCTTCTCGATCTTGTGGGAATTTCTGGTAATCCCCTCTTGGTGCATCTCTACGCTCCCCAAGGAACATATATAAGCACATCCCAAATGCCAAATTTCAACTTCCTGCGCTGAGTAGTTTCTGCTGTTGCTAGTCTGTCAGTCAGTCAGTAGGAAACGCAAAAGTTTTTATAAATATAAATTGACAATACTCGGCCAGTCATTCAGCCGCTGCCGCTGGTGTGATTAGTTGACCGCCCTCACTGGTCCCTTTGTAACAAGTAACTACGAGAAGCCTAAGTACGAGTGCGATGGATATAAAAACGAGGAGTCGTAAAGGCCTTACATTGAAGCCTTTAAAAATGAAGGAAACAATGGAAAAGAAGATGACGGGCTACCAGCTTGTTTACTGGGAATTTTAATGGTTTTTGCAATTTACTCCTGAAAATATGCGAATATTTAAGCAGAATATATTATGTTGGTTTTCTGTATATCGCTGCGCATGTGGTCTCAACAAATTCCTGAGATTTTGACACACATTTTCACAACCAAATACGGTAGGAAATAGTCCTTTTATTTAAGTAGAGACTAATACTTTATATGGAAGAGTTTTATGAAACTCTTCTATGTTTCGTGTCGTTTTCATTTCGAATGACATTCGTTGATCTGAGAATATTATTATTTTATGCATAGCCCATTTCTGACCCAAAGATAGATGTATATTTCATTGGATACAACCCTTTTTTATATCCCATGACTTAAAAGTATACGAGTGGTCTTAGCGTAACGAGTTGGTCGAAATGGGATATTGCCTGAACGGTTTAAGACAGGCAGGCTGAGGAACGCCTAGCCAGTACAAGTATTCCCTGTACGCCATCAGAGCAACCACAAACACTCTGCCAAGAGTGTATTTAGATAAGATGCGATAAGATGAAAAGTGTTTAACTGCACGGATGGAGTAGTCACGGCGTTTATGCGGCAAGTGCTGCAAATTCGATCCCCAGACAATTCAACTATGGTTTTCCGAGTCTGCATGTTCTTTCTGACCGTTGTTTCAATCTTTTTTATATCGTTTTGAATGGGATTTATTCTTATTTCGATAATAATTGATTTAACAAAGTATTTTAAGCACAATACGATTAAACTTAAAACTTTGGGAAAGACAATTTCGAGAAATTATTTTCGTTAATTTCTGTGCAAGCAATGTAGAGTTGATCTATAGAATCTAGATGGCTTCTGCAAAGCGTTCAACGCGACAAAATAATAACCATTCAATGCGATACGTCGCTGAGAAATGCATATACAGGCTACAGTTGCATGATTCAGGTGCGCAGATTGAGTTAGTTGGGTTGGGTTGCCACTCACCACAAATTTGTAAAAATTACAAACTACTCGTGGACGCACACGAAACCACACATACACGAAAAATGTCATAGAAAACTCCGAATACATATTTACCTAACATATTTTTCCAAACTATGGACTATAAACTAACTTAATATCAATTATCTGTAGTGATAGAACGTGAAAAGCGTTGTTATATTTTTGCTGGGTTTATGCTTACCAGGTTACAGGTTAAAAGCTCTCATTACAGGTAAATAATGTATAACAATCAGCAAAATTGCTCCAAGCAAATATTCATATACGGTTTAACCCCTATCCTGCGCAAGGCTCGCTTTGCCCAACGCACGAAATGCAACGTCATTTCAAATACTTTTTAATTTTTACGTAGACTTGCAGAAAAACTAAAAATTCGTCGACAAAAATATAATAATATGGCATGAATTATACCTTCCTGGCTTTTTTACGAGTTTATCTAACTAGTTGTATATTTCAATATGTAAATAAAACTGACCTGTTCTCGCAGCGATGTAATATATTTTGATTTTGAGAAATTACATTGGTATAAATTGTAAACTTTATCACAATTTATCGAATATCCACACATAATCACCAAACGAGCACTTTATTACGTTAAAACAATATACAATGTGCAAAGATAACTCAACTCATTTTACTTTAGAATAATAATTTCACCATAAAACGTTTTTGTTTACGCGACGAAAAATAACGGCCGCCATTCTTTGGGAACGTAATAAGTGCATTACACGTTTCGTTACTTTTTCACTGCAATATTTATCACTTTTTGATAAACTATAACTCAATGTGAAATCTACACTTATTTTCCAGTAGTTCTGTTTATAATACTTATAAGATAACTCAATGTTTTCTCATTACAAACATCTTTACTTTTCTCGTGCACACTTATTTCAATATCAAAATGGCCAATATGGCGTCGTCGCAAAGTTCAATGGCATACGTATTTTGTTTAATTAATTTTCGTTCATTCTTGCTCGTTTCCAGTTTATAAAAGTATTAAAATTGGTCAAGCGGAAATCGATAAATCGAATGACATAACAAGATCGTTTTACAAGTGCACAAATCGTTAAATATCAACGACCAATGATACCCGACCCGTTATTAACCTATGAGGTTAATATTGCAGTTGGAGCGTTTTCTCTTATTAACCTATGAGGTTAATATTTTTTATTCAGTTGAGGGGTTAAAGAAAAAAAAATATCCATATCCATAGTCATGTTTAAAATGCGAAAGGTTTTCTTAAACGATTTCACGGCTTAAAAATCCCGTCCAGTAAACGGACTTTGAGGCAATTAGACACGGAGATAGTTGAAAACTGTTTAAGATGTTTGAAGAGACCCTTTTCAAAAAACCACTTAAGGGACTGAAATATGCATCCTGAACAAGGAAGGATGAAAGCTTGCATAAAATTTGGCAAACCTTTATCAGGTTATACCATTTATTTCTCACGAGCAAACCCTAGTTTAGAATATTTGACAACCAATAATGGTGCCACTAACACAAATTAATACCGTACAAATCACCGAAGTGACAACCCTATGTGGGAACACGACAGCCGTCAATTTACGGACCGCATTCATGAGCTAGTATGTGGTTAGCGCAGTCTTAGTTGTTGCCAACTACCCTCCGTTGTCCGGATTAAATGGATTGCTCAGTTTTTACTCAGCTAGAATCGCTCCATTAATAATGGTAGTAGTAGTTTTTCATCAAATAGGTCAAGGTTGTTCAGTTGTGTTTTATTTTGCGTTAGGTTTGGAATGGTTTACATTTGAAGTTGAAATTTGCTTTGTTAATCTGATCCTAACATAATATTTCTGTAATCCTGTGGCCACAGCTGGTGTAACAAATTCCGAAACTTCAGGAAAAACAAATGGTATTATAATATTATTTCCGAATAATGCCGCAATTGAGACTCTTTTCGTTAATTTAGTATGTGTACAAATACCGAAAGTTGAAATGTTACACACGCGATTTAATATCTTGGCTCAACAAATTCTTCACAAGAGTTCTAGTTCTTGGGCTGCACTGATCATGAGCACTTAGCCTGCTCAGAACTCAGTAGATTCTGCCTATAGTTGGACACCCGACAATCGAAACGGCTTATTTGATATGGGAAGCGACAAGCATCCCCAATCACGGACATTCAAAGGACTTCAATATAATCCATCTGTCCCGTTTTCAAAACGAAGACATCTATTTACCTTTACTTCATTTGAATTTCGTCGTGTAACTCTTTCATTTTGGCCCGATTGACCTGAACAAAGCCGGGGTAGTTCAGGCCAGGTTAACGAATGACAGCATAATTCTACAAGTCAACCAATAAGCCGGGATCAGGTAAAACCTACGTCACAGTCGAAGAAGGGTTATGTGGGGCTCTAAAATTCGCGAATGTAGGTACAAGACATTTCCACTATAGAATGCAGGGTTTAGAAAAAGCTATAAAGTTTTATTCAATACTAGAGGCTTTGGCTGTCACAACAAAAGGTAGCTGAGCTTTATGCAAATTTTCATCAAAAAGCGTTCGGTAGTTTTTGCATTTAACTGTTATAGACATCCACCCTTTCTCAGAGGCTAGTGTTTTATGCAGCAGTGATTTCACCCACGTCTTATCTCAAAACAGTGAACCTATTAAGCTTTGGGTTCGATTCCCGGGTCGGGCAAAAGTGTTACTGGGTTTTGGCGAATTTTCAGTAGCAGCACGGAGTCTGGTGGTGTGCCCGGTAACGGCAATAGGGTCGCCCCATGCTCGCCCCCTATTACGTGGGACCTAAATATTGATGGCGAAATGTGGGTGTAATATTACACCTCTGCCTACCCCTTCGGGAATACAGGCGTCAGTCTATAAATAAATAATATTAAGCTTTATTCTAGAACATGGATTAAATATTGTTCCAAGTAAAATTCTGTCTTTTGTGAAATACGCGCATTGTTTCTTGTTAAATAGTAATTACTAAGTCGGAATTGAACTAGAAACGAACTGTGGTCGACATTATAGTAAGGACCGACCCTTATTCTTCTTTATTTATATGTTCTTTTGAATTTAAAACGTAAAAACATTAAAAAAACAACGAAATACTAACACAAGCTAATTTAAATCTGAAAGCTGTATAAAAAGCATAA
This sequence comes from Euclidia mi, assembly GCA_944739405.2. Taxonomy (NCBI): domain Eukaryota; kingdom Metazoa; phylum Arthropoda; class Insecta; order Lepidoptera; family Erebidae; genus Euclidia; species Euclidia mi. Next base: position 57,610,658 of record OX123196.2, on the reverse strand, counting down.
CAATACATTATTTACTGCATTTAACTCCGGGGCCGGTCTATTACGAAAAGTTTGCATCAATTTTTCAGTAGTTGGTCTACAATAAAAGGCAGTTAAATTTTATGAAAATATGAACGCGCGGAACCCGGGCCATTTTAGTTTCACATCCTGCTGATTTTGTGGTTTGGTATTGTGACTTTTAGTTCATTTAGGGCCGGTCAAACCGCTCCCTCATTAGTTCCTGTTAAATTAAATTTTCTGATAACTCATACAAACCTCATTTAAATTTTTATTTTATCTGATAGATAAGGACTATGGTGGTGACATTGGGCCTTAATGTTGTATAACATGTACTTAATTATTACAAATTGCCTGTTGCCTCTGTGGTCTAGCGGTAGTATAAGCGAATGCGGATCATAAAGTATCTGGTATATTTTCCGGGTTTAGCTAAAACTAGAAGAAAGAAGAAGTTTTAGAAGCTTGAAGTCAGGCAGTTAGCGTTGTCACATACCCGTGCAAAGCATGTTTAGTTGTTAGTCCCGCACTAAATATCTATCTCGAAATTATTTAAAGATTGCTATAATATTGAGCTTGCGACCTATTCTCAGACCCACCAAATATAGTAATATCTAACTGGTGGGTCTGAGAAAAGGTGGCAGCTAAAGGTGGACATGAAAAATAGCTGAAACCCAATATGAGTATTTATGTCGCAGAACCATGTTTGCCGAAATAAATTTGACATTATCCAATGTGTGACTTCATCTTTCGTACTATTTTAAAATTTAATATATGTACCTATACCTTTTAATAAAGTAAGACGGTAAAATATTTTACCATCGGATTTAAATAAGGTTTTACAAATGATAACAAACTATAAACACACGATGATTATTCAATAATAAAATATAAGACTCTCACTCGAAGAAGTTAAGATTATTTGCGTATAGCGTAAAAGCAAATTTGAATAATTTTAGCATATTAATACTCGAAAATTTGGACGTGAAGATGGTACTATTTGTTACCTGAACATAGCATGTTTCTATTAGGTGCATATTCTTTAAATATAGAGAGAACCCACAGTAATATGGTCATCCTAGGGTTATCCCAGTTAGAATCCGGGGTCCGCTTTCTAGTCTAACCGTATTTGACTGAATTTTAGCTTTTCCACGGAGAGACTGCCTGTCTGATCTCCGCAACCCAAAGGGATAGCTATATACTAGTGTCAGTTTAATCATAGGTGCTGACCCCCATATATCGACTATCAAAGATCTTCATGATAGCCGGGACCGACGGTTAAACGTGCTCTCCGAGGCACGGGGCAAGCGACAATTTACACTTAAATACGCACATAACTCCGAAAAGTCATTGGTGCGTACCGTGGATTAGAACCCGATACCCACTGCATGGCAGTCTGTTGGTATCTCCACTAGGCTATCGCTGCCTTCACAGTAATATGTTATATGAAAGAAATGAATAACAGGATTTGATTCACCGAAAGAATCAACATTCAACCAACAATCGTCCAACGAATAATAATACAAACTCTTGATTTTACATTTAAAACAAAACGCAAATACCCTCATGACAAATCCTCTCAACGGTTACATTTTAAAATTCACAAAAGGAACAAAGACATTCGAATTTTAAAAAGCCCGACGTCACCCGCAAACCGGCACTCAATTGGCCTTCCATTAGCTAATTGCGATTGGTCGCGATTCTGGCCACATTTCACTGTTCGGCCAATCGAATGAGGTTCGAATTTTAAATCATAACGTAATTGAAACTTTGTTGAGTGCGGTTAGTAGTGGTGAGAATGTCGATTACGGGATTTATGTCGACAGCTTTGAAATCAGATCTAACGAATGATCTCGATTCCTTTTTTAGTTTACCATGTTTCTAGTATTCTATATAATATTATCTAACAAGCTTAATTTGTTTCTCAATGGTTACAATATTATTTGTATATACCGTAATCCTCTAATAGGCAATATAAAGGAAAATATTGGCCTTATCCCCTTTTCATTCTCTCTCATCCCTTTCCCCATCCTCGCGATAGACAGCAGCTTGGTTATTTTCGCACACGGGCTTGGTATGCCCCAGGCTTATCAGCTATCACTTACCTTTCAACTATCAGGTGGGCCACTTATCACTGTATCGTCTGTCTATTGCTGGCAATACAGAAAAAAGCTCCTGTGTTAGAGCCTTTTTTAAAGTAATAGGCGGCAAACGAGCAGATGGATCGCCTGATGGTAAGCGATTACCGTCGCCCATGGACACAAGCAGCAGTCATAAGTCACAAGGGATAGGAGAAGAAGTGGGATGAGGGAAAAAGAATAGGGATGGGGCCTCTGGCACTCTCACTGACCGAACGAAACGCAACAGTTTAGATACTGTTACATTACGTCGATTTTCTGTGCGAGGGTACTTCCACCCTCGGGCCGATCCATTCGTGTTGAAATAAGCTAGGCTCTATTACCTGTACTACAATAAAACATGTGCCACAGATCCCTTGGCATTAGCCTCTGGCACTAATACAGTAAGTATTATTTTTACACATAAATGTAGTCGATAGTTCGTTCTCTAATGGTTAGTGACGCTGACTGTAAAGCCGTCGGTCGCGGTCATGGGTTCGATGCCCAGTCTGAACAAATATTTGTGTAATGGCCAGTACTATTTATTCTGCGGCAGGGTGTAATATATTTATCAGCATCGGCCCTGTATATGAACTGTCCAACTGCTGAGCACGGGGCTCTACTCACCATGAAAAGGGTAAGGGCATAGTCCACCACGCTGGCCAAGTGCGGGTTGGCAGACTTCACACGTATTTCTATAACATTATGGAGAACTTTCAGACATGCAGGTTTCTGCATAATCTTTTCGTTCACCGTTTATCAAGCGATCATTAATCTTAATATATAAAATCCTTGCGTTACTGACTGACTGACAGACAAGCTATAGCCAAAACCATTGCGCGCAGGAAGCTGAAATTTGGCATGTATGTTCCTTGGGGTCCGTAGGGGTGCACTAAGGAGGGATTTCCCGAAATACCCACGAGATCGGTCAAAATACATAAATTAAAAAAAAATGTGCAGGCGTAGCTGCTGGCGTCCTCTAGTATAATATAAAGCTGAAGAGTTTGTTAGTTTGTTTGTTTGGTTGAACGCGCTAATCTCAGGAACTACCAGTCCGATTTGAAAAATTCTTTCAGTGTTAGATAGCCCATTTATCAAGGAAGGCTACAGGCTATATAACATTACGCTATGAGCGACGGGATCAGAGCAGTAGCCATTAATAACGCGGTTGTAACCGCGGGCGTCCTCTAGTAATTTAATAAGCACATAATTTCGAAAACTCATTGGTGCACGCCATGGATTCGAACCCAATCTGTCGGTCTTCCCACTAAGCTGTTTCTAATTTATTTATATAATATATTAGTATTTAAGATAAAGCATATTTAAATGTGTTTATTAGTTATGTAGTTGCCATAATGCAGGCGTTGCCGGGTATGGGAATTATGCGATCAAATGACAGGATGGGAGTCCTAGAACAACAAACATAAAAAAAATATGGTAATAGGCGGCAAACGAGCAGACGGATCGCCTGATGGTAAGCAATTACCACCGCCCATGGACCCAAGCAACACCACAGGAATCACAAGTGCGTTGCCGCCCCTTGGGGTTGGGAAAAGGGATAGGATGAGGAGAGGGATGAGGGAGAAGGAATAGAGGATAGGGCCTCCGGCACTCTCACTCACCGAACGAAACGCAACAGTTTAGGTACTGTTACTTTACGTCGATCTTCTGTGAGAGGGTAGTACTTTACCGGTCGAGTTGGCCCATTCATGCTGAAATAAGCAAGGCTCTACAACCTTGAAGCAAGGCTCTACTACCTTTTTATCATCTTGCTAGCATCATCCCGTTTGCATCTATGATCTTAAGATTTTTACCTTAGAGCATTCTATAGTCATAATCCGTATTCTAGTGTAACCAAATTTGATAGAATATCTAAATATTATTTACATTACTTATCTTACATTATTTAATGTCCTAATTATCATTTTTAATATCAAGTTGGCTACATACTCACATGTCTTGTTAAAACTTTATCATGAATACATTTTGCTTCACAATATCGAACCACCATTTCGGCTAAAGAGTTACAAAGTTGAACATACTCCGATAAGACTCTCGTGCTTCGAGTCGAGGCCATAAGTGGTGTTAAAAGTAGTGGCTAACATGGACACGAAGCTACGAAGGAATGGAGGTGACTAAAAAGATTAAAATGTTTAATGTAGTTGTAGGTATAGAAGAAGATTTAATATCTTATTAAAACATTGTTTAAGAATAACAGAAGGCCGATTCTCGTTATTAGTTCTCAAAATTATTTATTTATTATGTACCTAATAATTGTACGTTGTTTAGATGTGACAGTAAATGCTTTACTTATTAAGTACAGACTTACTCATAGGCTAGTTGACAAAATAAATTTTATTAGTCCGTCCTTTAGGTTATTCAAAAATAAGCCGTACGTCTTTTTTATTTGTAAATTAAACCAAAAATAAACAAGCTATAGCTCATTAAAGTTACGTATAACGTCACACCGCGCTGCATTTTTTCGCACTAGATGACGTCACACGTAATTTCATGGGCTATATCTTTGTTATTTTTTATTTAATTGAAAAAAGAAAAAATACGTGTTCAATGTTTTTTTATAATCTAAAATACGGACTAAATAAAATGTAATTATTTTGACCCTGGAAACTACCCTATTATATTTGTTCTAATTGCAGTTTCGATCTAGTCTCGGTTTCGTCTTTGTTTTATTATAGTTTTGGTCAGAAAAAGAAACCAGGCATAATAGATCAAACGCTATAGATTTATTCGAATTATATTCGAATCACTCAACAATTATTCGAATATAATTCTGACGCATATGTGATCAATATACTTATATTTATTCCATGAATATCCAAAATTATTTCAAATAATCCTGTTTAAAGAATGACCAGTAAATACGTATATTTTACGTCCTCCTCTGACACTAAGCTCGTTGTTCCGAAGCTTTACGAGGGGGTAGTCCTTTTATAGTTAGTCATCAAGATTTAAGGCGAGTTATAACTTATAAAATTTCATAAACATTGTTATATAAAAGAGATATTACATATTTACCTATTATTATTATTCATACGCACCATGCTACTCAGTACATATTTAAAACGATATAAATAAGTAGGTGGAATGCAATATATAGGTAGTTTATACAGAAACTAACTGTACCTACTACAAAAGGAAATTTTACTTAGAACTGCCTATATGCCTAACTATGTTGCTGCTGTGTTTCCGAATTGTCAGTAGCAGCTCGGAGTCTGGTGATGTGCTCGGTAACGGCAATAGGCTCGCCCCTAGGGAATGCAAATAAACTCGCGAGATCTCGCTTGAGCCCAAATCTCGCGAGATCTCGCTCGCGAGATTGGCAGATTCGTATGTTATTTTGGAAATGATCGCAATATTTGATTAATCAGGACAAAAATAATAACCATTTTAAGTATTATAGGAAACATTATTTATCACGAATTTTTCAATAGACTTCTATCTATATCTGTCTATATTTTTTTAATAAACTTTTATGAAGTAAACTTTTACGGACGGATCTGTGAAATAAGAAATGAAAGAAACAACCAGTCTTCGCTTCTAAATCATCATAAAACATTTATTTTATAATAAAGAAAACAACAGGTCAAAAATAAACTTACCTATAATCTATGTTACTAAAATGAGGTATTATTATCAATTAGGTAAATAAAAATATATCTACTCTGTAGACCTTTTTGAGATTAAAGATTAATTAACACTGTATACCAATAAGACATACTATTGGAAATTACAGATCCTAATTAACAAAATAAACCAATCAAAGTAAAGATTGGTTTAGTTCAAATCACAAGCCATTATTACGAATTATTTTCAAAGTAGCTCCTTCAGAAGCACAAAATGTCCAAAGAATCGTCTGCTAAACGGCTTCCTTTTCTGTTGGCCAGATAACCAGCCGCTGAGAAGGCCCTTTCGGATTCAACGCTAATTGAAATTCTCGCAGTTCTCAGGCAGACATCCACGAACTGCAAAAGTTTGCCTTTTGACCCTCCGGACGCGTATAAATTCATTTCATTTTTTATTAATGCCGATACCGACAGATTGCAACTCCGTCCGTGTCAGTTCGCGCTTCTAATAAGACGTTTTTATGCTCAACTGCAATCTCGTAAATCTCGCGAGATCGAGATCTCGGCGACGAGATTGCATTCCCTACTCGCCCCTTATTACGTGGGACTTAAAAATTCATGGCGAAATATGGGTATAATATTACACCTCTGCCTAACCCTTCGGGGATAAAGGCGTGAGTCTACAAAAAAAAATTAAAAAAAAATTAGAACTATAGTTTCTTTAGAATCTGTGATTCTGTGAATTTTCTACAGAAGAAAAACAAGCGCACAGAAACGTAGCAGTCTTTTACTAGCAATTTTCAATTAACAAATCCCCTAGGCAAGCTAAATGCATCGTATTTAGAGGTATTACATGAGGGGTCTCTTAGGAACTGTAATTGGCCAAGTTTGGTGCGAGAGCTAACTAACAAAATTCCTTTGGCAGCAAACTATCCGATTGTGCAAACCGTGGTCGATTTAACTTCGCCGGCACTGCTGTTCAAGAGTTTGTGATCATTTCCTTAGCTCGTACATACATAGGTATGTGAATGTGTGTGTGCATCTGAAGCTAAATTGTGGTCTTAGTGTGTGTGTTTTCTTTTTAGTGCAATGAGCGGTCACAGAAGGATTTGCGTTTATTTTGTTTCAAATGTAATTGATAATGTATTTTATTTGTACATATTTAAATTATTATTTAAAAGACTGCTGAGATTCACTAGGCAATCGCATGCGATGGCATGTGGCTGTTACGATAATCGCAGCATGAAAAGATCGACATTGCCATAGCCAGCTAAAAATCGCATCATCAACTGACTCCTTCCACATTATAACCACTTGCTAAGTAAATACATAAAAATAATCGCAGCATTTCAACCAATCCAACCAAACCATTTCTTCTCAAGAGATGAGGTTGTCCTCAAACAGGTCATCACAGGCTTTCCATCAAAAGATTTAAACAAACATGTAGTATATAAAAATAAGGACCTTTCCCTTCATGTTTAAACCATAAAAGTGTGACACCATTTGTGAAATTAAAGCGCAGCTTAGGGCCTTTTTAATGAGGGAAAAGTGGGTCGGACCAGCCGGGCGAATCAAATTTTTCTTCTTGCTTGCCTTTTAAATAACCGTGTGGGGTAAGTTATGAGAAAACTGCTATACACTGTATATGTCACAGATTTGTTCATGCATGGGTTGGACTGAAGTGTAAGGTTAAGGGTTTAGTCTGCCGTGCTGCTTGGCTTGTCGTTGGTAAATGATACTTCGTTTTTTTAATTGAACTATGGACTAGAGGGACTGAATAATAAATCATATTTGAATTTTATTTGTATCAAAGTAAATATTATATTTTAAATACCCCGTCACTACAAACTCTAGCTGCTTTTTTTTGAGGACGCATGATAGATTTAACAACTCTCTGTAACGCTATGCTAATAATGCCTGCGGTCTAGGAGACCATTGCTGTGGGAAAATAAATAATTGCTATAACACATTATGGCGTCAATGTATTTCCTGCAAAATCAGTGACACGCCATTACATTGCTATAAAATATGAAAAGGTATGGAAAGAATATGCAAATTATGTTTTTCTCTGTACATAATATTACTAGATTAAAGAGTCGAATTCACATCATAATAAACATTATTCTTGTAGTCTCAATGGCCAAGTCATATTAAAAAGGTTTATTTTTTAAATGTTTAAATAAACAGCAATAACCGAGTGGAGAGTCCGACAAACTGCTACGCAGAGGGTCTCGGGTTCGAATCCACGGCACGCACCAATGACTTTTCAAAGTTAAGTGCGTATTAAATTGTTAATTATCGCTGGCTGATCGGTAAAGGAAAACATTGTGAGGAAACCTGCATGTCTGAGAGTTCTCTATAATGTTCTTAAAAGACATGTGAAGTCTGCCCACCCGCGTTTGGCCAGCATGGTGGACTATGGTCTTACCCTTCTCATGGTGAGGAAGAGGCCCGTGCCCAGCAGTGGGAAATTATACATAGAGGGCTGATGATGAAATAAAATGATGCAGCTATTGAGACCCATTATTTTAATTAATATAAGGATACTATCAACAATTAATATAGTGTTCTCATACGAACCAAATGTTTCATGTCTTAGACCACTATGAACAAGATTAAACCGCTTGCGTAAAAACGAGACAGCAAAAAATGTACGCGAAGGAATCTAAAGTTTTTACCGTTCGCTGGGCACACATTATTATGAAGTACATGTACAAATTACACGTGTCATTTTACATTTAAATAAGAAAGGCTTGGCTGGTCAAAACAAACTCTTAAACCTGTTGGGAATTAGCATTAAGTTGTCTTTCAGGGTATGTTACCATCGTTTCGAGTATACGATACTAGATGCGCCCGCGGTTATACCTGCGTTATTTAAGGCTACTGTTCATGCATGATGTTATAATTATAACCTATAGGCTTCCTCGATAAATGAGGTAACCAACACAAAAAAAAATATCTTAATCAGATTACCTACAGGTAGTAGAGCCTTGCTGATTTCAGCATGAATGGGCCGGCTCGACCGGGGAAGTACTACCCTCTCACAGAAGATCGACGTAAAGTAATACCTAAACTGTTGCGTTTCGTTCGGTGAATGAGAGTGCCGGAAACCCTATCCCCTATTCCTTCTCCCTCATCTCACTCCTCATCCTATCCCTTTTCTTAACGCCAAGGGGTGGTAACGCACTTGTGACTCGTCTGGTTTTGCTTGTGTCTATGGGCGGCGGTAATTGCTTACCATCAGGCGATCCGTCTGCTCGTTTGCCGCCTATTACTACAAAAAAAACAGTAGTTCCTAATATTGGCGCGTTTAACCAAACAGACTGTTCAGCTTTATTAATATAGATTAGTATAGATATTGGCTCCGTCGTGAACACAAACTAGTGAGAGAATACGTTCATTGCAATGTTCTTAAAAGTCTGTCCAATTATTATGGCCGATATATCGTGCAACATTACTGTTAGACAGCTACAGTGCACATTAATGTCTTAAAATTAGAATAGTTAAAGTTAGAGAATATAATTTAACATTTATTACTACAACGGGTGGCTACAACAAGCTCGAGTGAATTTGTGATGAGTGAATGAAAAGATTCAAATACTTAGAAAATATATAGTATTTATGATCTGTCTTTTTTCTGTTTCATTTCAAATAGGTACAAAAATGCGTTAAAAATAAATAGAAGAAGAAATAAATGTTCAGACATCGTGAATAAAATACTCATAATCAAAAACTCAATTAATGTTGCCAGGAAGGTGTCAAGTATTTCCCATGAATATTCCAAATTATTGGTATAACAAAATTGTAGGTATATCAAAGAAGCCGGTAAATTTCTATAGATTCGTGTTAAATACTTTAATTTATTTGTTTCGTCTTCCTTAGGGTGTTAAGCAAATTGCGTACGCGAAAAACGCTGTAATTGCAAATTATGGTTTAATAAGAAATTATGGCCGTTTATAATTCAGCTTGAGGTAATTTGTAGTAATTAAAGGTTGTATTTGCTCCTTTATTTTCACCGGGCGGTTATATAATGGTTTAGAACTTTGCGGTGCTAAATTGCCTTGTTCGTACCTTACAGCTTTAAAATTTTTATAAATAATTAAATAAATTCGATGGCCTGTGTTTAGTTTTTGGCAAGTTCATTAGCATCTTTAATTTGTGTAGGATATATTAAATATTGTTTATGTTCTGTTACTTTTTGAAGGTTCTTCACGCCTTTTATCCCCGAAGGGGTATGCAGAGGTGTATTACACACCCACACTTCGCCAGTTATATTTCGGTCTCAATGTAATAGGGGGCGGGCCTATAGCCATCTACCGGGCATATTCATCACAGAAACATAAGCTAATTTCAGTCATTGGTCTATCAAGGCAATGTAATAGCTATAATATTATTACTAAAGAGAGAGAGTGGCGATGTCTCGATATTTGTAAGACCCCATTCGCATCTATAATACTGTTTTACAACGTAAAGTAAAGACACTGTGTTTTGACATTCGTTAAGTTCCAGGGAAATACTTTCTTGAAAACCTTTACCAATTTTAACAGAAGTATGTTGGAAAGCAATTAATATTACAGTCGCTTCTAAGCAAAGCCGAATATAAGTTTCAAAAGTTTTTCATAGCTGGAAGAGAAAAGTACTACAGACATGTATACTAAGGTGAGCTTATTTCGACTGTACGGTTGGCGTAGTGCTTTAAGCGGCCGCCTCGCCGCTTGACACTGCGTCAAGTGTTGTGGGTTCGATTCCCACACGAGACAACACTTTGTGTGATCCATAAATTGTTGTTTCGAGTCTGGGTGTCCATTGTGTCCGTTGTTTGTATGTTTGTAAAGTCCCCCGCAACACAGGATTTGTTCCTAGTGCGGGTTTTGTCTTTTAAAAAAACAAAAAACGAAAACAAAATCTTATTTGAGCTATGTTCTGAAAATACTTACCGAAATGGCTATTGCCAATAATTCTCATCATTTTACCCTCCTAGAAATGGAATACCCATTAGAATTGTCTTCCTTGGGGGGTAACTAGTTGATAAAAAGACCCTACTGTCCAAATAACATTTTATCAGATTCAGTAGTTTAAACTTTTTTTAATAGATTCACGCCTGTATCCCCGTAGGGGTAAGCAGAGGTGTAATATTAGGTACACCCACTTTTCGCCACGAATTTCTAAGTCCCGCGTAATAGGGGGCGAGCCTATTGCCGTTACCGGGAACATCACCAGACTCCGTGCTGCTACTGAGAATTCGGCAAACCCAGTAACACTTTTACCCGACCCGGGAATCGAACACGGGACCTCCGATCAGCAGTCGCATACGCTATCCACTGGACCACGGAGGCAGTCAAGTAAAGTTTAAACTCTGCAATAGAATATCAGTCAGGGCATGCCTTATATATGTTTAGTTTGTGTTACAACATCTTACTGGTAAATTACCATAGAGAGTACCTATGGCCTACCAAACTGTTCCATGTTATACAACCGTAAAGCTTCTTTATTACAAAAGTTTAACGGAACAAACAATTAAATATAATAGCTGCTTAAACGTTATTATAACTGGTTATCAAGCAAAGCAGACAATAATTATAACAGCGATAAAACAAACTGTTTCACGCTGTTAAACGCACAAACTTTACACATTAGACGGTTGTTGTGCGGAAATATACCGTAGCTTGCTTACCATGCATTTTCTACAGTGGTTTCATACATACATACATAGACTCACGCCTGTTTCCCCGAAGGGGTAGGCAGAGGCATATTAAACGCCCACTTTTCGCCAGTATTTTGATCCCACGTAATGGGTGGCGAGCCTATTGCCGCTTATCGGGATATTTTGTTTGCCAGAGCCTCGTCCGTTGATCGGCAGGTGCACCACTTGCAGGTGAGGTTGGCTTGGGACCCAGTGGTCTCACTCATCAATAATGGATTTATTTGTCAATTTTTTTTGATAATCGGCTTAAGGGTTATTTATATGTACCTAATGTTAATATAATTATTTTGGATTTTAATTAAGATTTGCATGTCACAGTTTGACAAAATGTATATGGCTCCAATTATATATTTCTGAAATATTATTTCAACTTATGTACCTACATTTTATGCGAATAAAAATTATTATTATTATTATTATAAGGTACTCATACACATGGGCATTCACTTATAACAGAGTACCTAGCGTTCCACGTTTTATAATTTGTCTAGCTGAAAAATGAACAGGGCCAGTCATCGCTATGAACATTTTCTTTATCTCTTTTAGCGAACGCCTTAATCGGCTAAGCTCAACTCGCAGCAAATTCACTCAATTGTATGCTCGCCAAAACGCTCTCGTTTGTTTTTCTGTAATGTTAAGTTCGTAAGAATGCTTTTTACAAGTGAATGCTATTAAAAAATAGTAAGCTAGCACGTGTATCAGCACCTTTATAGGTACGAGATATATCGTAGTATTGGAGTCCAACAAAGCAACTGTCAAAGAATTTAGAGACATTTAGTCGCGGTTTCGGCACGGTTGCGGATTGGTACACTAAAGATGATGATGAGTCAAGGTAATCGCTTTCTTTGCTTCACCATACTACACTAAGCTTAGAGAGTGACTGCATGGTCGAAATCGGAAACAGAAGTTGAACCTCTTCTTATACACCTATTTCATTTAATTGGCTCTCTTTGTTCTAAGACACCAAGATGCTCTGTCCTGGCCTTCAAGGTTGTCAGTGTTTCCAGCTATGCACGTTTAATATATCTAGCAAAATACGACATGTAGTAAAATTCGACTACACGTAGTAACATTTGACTACACTTACATAACGTCCCGTCTAGTGTCCCGCGATATCGACATCCTTTGTTTACGGCGCCGCAACATCGGACAAACTTGGGTAAGCATTCGCCTATAGTTAGAATGACTCATCATTACAACAAGTTTTCAAGCTCCTCGGCAGACATAGATATATTTTTCCAATTCTTTCGGTAAATTAAAAACCTACTTCATACCCTACTACATTGCAAGGGTTGACCTGACTCGTCTGAAATTTTGTTTGCTAATCTTCACACATTCAGATAAAATACCTATATAAATACCTACTGACCTGCATGAAATATTTTATAGTTTTTTACCTAGCTTGATATATTTGTTTATTATGTTTTTATATCATTATGTATCATTTTCGTCCAAGCTGTAACAACCTGTTTTTATCATAAATGCATGCTGTGTTCTTCTGTAAATGAGGAAACACAAGGTAACAAGATTGTGAAACATCTCTTATATCATGTTATGTTTATTCTTTGTTGGAGAACCAATAAATAAACAAAAGAGTCTATAAATCTATTAAGCTATTTATAATTCACCGAAATACAAGTACCGAATAGTATCACAAGATGTCCGTACTTCCGGCGTTTGCTTCGTAAACCGGAAGCAGCAAACAGTTCCAACCTGTTGAATAATTCATGGACACCCTATATATCTTGCGGAGTTCCATCAAAGATTATAATTTTAAATATCATAGACGCGCCAGTTGGTATGCTAATGTTGGAATGAAAATATTATAAGTTGACTGAGTAAGACGAAGCTATTTTAAAACATGCTTGGTTTTCAGTGTTTATCTTTTAGTAGCGCTTATAGCGTATCTTTGAATAAAAATTTGTAGTAAATTGGCATTGTCAAGCTTCGCTTGCAAAGGTCATCTCTAGGATGGGTGAGCGCTTGTTGTGGCAGTAACATCAGAGCGCTATGGTGTTTTGGAGTGCACGTAAAGCTGTCGGATCCAGTTCTTGTCTTAGGGCAAGAATCTTTAGGCCTCATCGAAGGCCCCTGTATCTACAAAACTCCGACACTTCTATAAAATGCTAGGTTCCTCACAACACTGGTAGAGTGTACCTATTTATTTCAATGCGTATTTCGCACATCTGTGACCGAAACGATCTGTAGCACATTCGTGATCATGGCGCTTGCAAGAAGGCCGAAATATCTGCTACTCGAAACAAAGGTACAATAGGCTAGTTGACGAAAAAAAATTTATAAGTCCGTCCTTTAGAATATTCAAAAATAAGCGATACGTATTTTTTATTTGTAAATTAAACCAAAAATGACCAAGATATAGCTCATTAAAGTTACGTAAAACGTCACGCCGTGCTGCATTTTTTCGCACTAGATGACGTCACACGTAACTTTAATGGGCTATATCTTTGTTATTTTTTATTTAATCTAAAAAAGAAAAAATGCGTATCCAATATTTTTTTATAATCTAAAATACGGACTAAATAAAATGTAATTATTTTGACCCTGGAAACTACCCTATTCTCGAAAGACAATAAAAACCTAGATTGTAGGAAAATCAATGGACCCCACTCAAGAAAATAAAAATGCCGTTACAAAAATCGGACTTGCACCTTTTTAAATATAATTTTACCACCACCAAGCGTTGACGTACAATATTAAAACCAATACAAAGCTATGTACTGATAAAACAAAATAGGTGGCAAAAGTTGCTCCTTTCAACATTTGAGTTGATCTATATTCAATCTAAGAGCTTAAAGAATAAGGTTTAATATATATTTGACAAGGTATTTTAATACAACACCTGTTAGGGTACCTATCGTGCTTGTAATGAAAAGATGTTGCATTCTGCTTTGAAAGTTATCAAACGTTTGTCTCTGTTATATTTATTTATATGTATAGGTATAAGCATACCTACCTTATGTATGTATGTATAAGTAAGTACTTATGGATATTGTATTTAAATAGTTATTAGTATTCAAACACAAGTAATCACTACCCATCGAAACATTTTGTCTTTTATCTAGTGTGTATTGTGAATTTCATAATGGACAAAGGCATCGAACAAAAAGTTTGTCTTAAATATTGTATCCCCAATGGAATTTCCTGTTCGCAGTCCATGAAAATATTACAGAAGGCTTACGGTGAATCGGCTTTATCAAAAACTCGTGCTTATGAGTGGCACGAAGCATTCAAAGCCGCCCGAGATGTGATGGAAGGCCATCAACGTCTGCAACTGAAATTAACATCGCAGAAGTGTAGGAAACAGTGGCTGAAAATCCTCATTCAACTTTGAGAGGGATAGCCGCCGAACTTTCTGTATCTCACCAGTCGATCCGAACCATTTTATTTAATCACTAGAGGACGCCAGCAGCTACGCCTGCATTTTTGTTAAATTTACCTAAGACAGAACATACATGCAAAATTTCAGCTTCCTGCGCCCAATAGTTTCGGCTGTAGCGTGTCTGTCAGTCAGTCAGTAACGCAAGGATTTTATATATTAAGATTTGGTAATGAAACATTTTGCCGATCGGCTAGTCCTAAAAGAATTTCCTCCGAAAACTCAATCGCATGATAGTCGCTGAGGACATGCTAGAACGAGTCAATTCCGACCCAACACTCATGAAACGCATTGTTACTGGTGACGAGACGTGGGTTTACGAGTTTGACATGCAAAATAGTCAACAAGCTTCGGAGTGACGCCTTCCCACTGAACCGGAACCGAAAAAACCACACCAAACTCGTTCAAAAGTCAAAGTCATGTTGAGTGTTTTCTTTGACTGTCGCGGTGTTGTGCACTCGGAATTCTTGCCGGAAGGTGAATCGGTAAATAAGGAATATTATTTGAGCGTTTTTGCGGCGTTTAAGAGTGCAAATTCGACAAAAAGGCCAGAAAATTCTTGGATTTTGCACAACAATAATGTGCCTTCGCACAAGGCCATCATTGTGAACAATTTTTTGACCAAATCGTCAACAAATGCCATTGAGCAACCACCATATTCACCAGATATGGCTTCAGCCGACTTCTTTCTTTTTCCTAAACTCAAATAATAACTTCGTGGCACCCGCTTTGAATCGGTAGAAGACATAAAGGAGAATTCAGGGCGAGAACTGAACTCAATACCGGAAAAAGCGTTTAATTTTTTTTTTGATAATTAGATTATTAGTTGGCGTAGTGTGTGTATCGTTTCTGAAGGAGCGTACTTTGAAGGTGATAAAATAAATTTGGATGAATAACAAACAGTTTGTGTATTATTGATCTTTTCCCGGTACTTTCTTGACAGAGTAGTATGTACATTTAAGTTATTTATATTAGATTTGAACCAACAGTGTATTTGCAAAATAAAGAATTATCTATCTATATATTAAGAATCGCTAGCATAATATAAATATTATCCGTTTTTATAGGGTTTTCTTCACCGCGATGAAACATGCGGTGGCGATAACTGACTCGATCAAAGTCTTGTATGTCTATTCAAGTGCATAAAGTTAGTAACACAATACTAAGTCATAAACAGCCAATTTTAAAATGTTTGTCTCTCTGTCTTTCTGTTTGTCCGGGGTAATCTCTGGAATGACTGAACAGATTTTAATGAGACTGAAAGATAAAGAACTTTGTAGAGCTACATATAGGCTAATTTGACCTGGTATGTGTCGCTGTTTTCGTGATACCGAAAACACGCAGGTGAAACTACGGGCAACAGTGTAAAAGAAATAACTAAACCATATCAGGAACTCGACTAATAAATAAAACCTTACAAATGAAACGGGCAACAAAACTTGGAATTATTATTTGAAAGTAGATACTGAAAATGATTACCGCATAATAAAAGACAGCAGAATGGAAATATTTTCGTTATTGTAATTGATACTCACCAATTATAATTCAGTTTTCAATCAGTAACATAATATTGATTAAGATTTCATTTAAGTTATTCATATTGTTCAACTTTTATCATTAACGAGTTACAGCTTGATTACAAGGCCCAATTTAACAACGTGGTGGCGTAGTGGTTGTGTACCGACTACTGACTGCCATGCCGACATTCTTAATTATTATGAAAATAACCAAAAGTCGGTGGCTTATATTATTTTGACTGCACGGTTGGCGTAGTGGTTTAAGTGGCCGCCTCGCCACTTGACACTGCGCGAGTGTTGTGGGTTCGATCCCCACACGAGACAACACTTTGTGTGATTCATAAATTGTTGTTTCGAGTCTGGGTGTTCCTTGTGTCCGTTAGTTGTATGTTTGTAAAGTCCCCCGCGAGACAGGATTTAGTCCTAAAATGAGTTGTCTTTATCTAAGAGAATAAAATTTTAATTTGTGTAATGCATGATGTCAACGTCAATTCGATTAATTATTGTTCTGTTATTGTATTCTTAGTCGGCCTAAAGGCACTTGGTGCTGGACTGTTGCGGCATGACAGCCAGTTTATCTTCTCATACAGCCTTTCAAAGTCCACTGCTGGACATAGACCTCTCTTAATCGATTTTAAACTTTCGCAATTTGTATACATCATACAAAATACGCGCGATTAAGACCCGCTAATTTATTTTGTATGATATAGACCTCTTTTAATTTGTATCACTATAGGATTGCGACACAAGAGGGGGAGTTGGCTTACTGTATCACGAAGGCCAGACGGTTTGGAATAGGATTTGATGGTGGTTTTGCGCTCTTCCCAAAGATACTATTTGCTTCATGTATTTTCCACAGATTATACATATTTTCTACATCCACGGAAAGAAATGGGAATACCTCATAGTATTTTTAACCCATCACCAAATGGAAAAGTATGTAAATACTGCTAAAATATGATCTATCATACAAAACTATGTAGCGAAAATTAATCGCGAAAAATTAACTTATTTAAGTTATTATACATTATAAAAGTATATATATCTATTTGTTTCCGATGTTTCGACCGTCTTGCACCGGATTTGTTCTCGGAGTGACTGACTTGATAAATAATTTTGTATAATGTATCCAAATCGCGATAGTTTAAAATCGATTAATATGATTTATGTCTCTGACACTTTATGTTTTAATCTTTTTGTATATTACAAAAATATGATACGAAAATTATACATTATCCAAACAACGAACACATTTTAAAACGTCCCCATTTTGACGCCGCCGTCACCATTGAATAAGTAACAAGGCCAATTTAACTTGTGATATTACTTCACAAGCGGATCCCTCAGGGAATGTGTAGCGTTTAGCAATCTAAAATAATATTAATGACATATTGCAGTTGTTTACGCTGGAACGGGTCGGGAGTTCGATGTTCTAAAGGTGAATTATTCAAGGTTAGTTTGTAGAGATACGTCTACATGTTAGGTACAGTATTTTACAAGGGGACTTCATGAATGTCAAAACTCGGTATCATCTATGCTCACTGCCGCTGAACGTGGCTACACAAATGACACAGTAGTAGGAATGTGGAAGGGAGGAGTAAAAAAAAAGAGTAAACATACATACATACATACATAAACTCACGCCTGTTTCCCCGAAGGGGTAGGCAGAGGCATATTAAACGCCCACTTTTCGCCAGTGTTTTGATCCCACGTAATAGGTGGTGAGCCTATTGCCGCTTATTGGGACATTTTGCCAGCCTCGTCCGTTGATCGGCAGGTGCACCACTTGCAGGTGAGATTGGCTTGGGACCCTAAGTTCTTGGTGGGAACCCTATGCTCCCTATGCATGCAGAGTAAACATATAGGTAGTATAATAAGGTAAGGTGTATATAGGCTTGGTTCCAGTAATTTTCGGACAAACAATTGAAAAGAGTTCTTCGTCTTGGTTTAGGTTTTGAACACCGAGTGCCTTTCCTTCTCGGTCTTAGTAGAGACTTCACTATTCGTGTCTATATTATCTACTATTTTGGTAGGTAAGTTTTAGAGGGGTTAAATTTAGAGACAAATTAAATGCACATCAGTCAAATATAATTTGATGGGATACAACGCCAAAGTACCTACTTATATGGTTATCTTTAAATTATTTTTTATAACTTTTTTGTCGAGACTACTTGCGGCCGATAAAACTCCTAGACATTAAACCTTTCCAGGCAAACCCAGGCATTAAAGCTGGTAGATACGCACAACTAAACGTAGAATAAAATTGAGCAAAATGCTTTTGCACAGTGATAAATGAACAAAATCTAATCACATTACGATCACAATGGCGTAGACTTCAAGCCTACAGGAAATGAATCGTTTTCGAGCCATTTTTAATGCTAATCAGAAAAGTGCTCCATTACAAATGAAATCGATGTTAATCAAATTGTCATCAATCAAAAAATCGTCCCTGGGCGCAGAGCAAAGTTATATCCGGAGAGGAAATCAACTTAGTTATCAGCGGTCGATTACTGAAATCGTTGGCCTGGTTTATAGGCGTATCTATCTAGGTTTTTATAAAGTTAGAGATAGATAGACTGCCTCGTTGGTCTCGTGGCATAAATGTGCGCGTGGGGTTGGGAGGTCTCGGGTTCGATTCCCGGGTCGGGCAAAAGTATTATTGGGTTTTTCCGTTAGGAAATTCTCAGTAGCACCAAGGAGTCTGGATGTGCCCGGTATGGCAATAGGCTCGCCCCCTATTACGTGGGAGCTAAAAATTCATGGCAAAATATGAGTGTAATATTACACCTCTGCCTACCCCTTCGGGGATACAGGCGTGAGTCTATAAAAAATAAATATAAATAAACAAGAGATAGATAAGCTTATCTCTAAAAAACATTCCTCTTTTGAATGAATTTGTGTCTCTTCTTCTAACTAGAGGGATGATCCTTGACCAGGTTAGGTGATCCTGCCTGGTAGACCACGGTCCAATATGTGTCACAGAATTTATATATACCTATCGGGATCGTGTGCCTTTTTTACTAGCCCGTTTCGGGATGGTTAATAGCGTCTTCGCAGTATCGCCGGTACCCGTTAGATGGCGTCAGAGTTTGAGCCTTCGTCATAAAACAATAGATAAGACTATATTTAAATAACTTTCTTGCAACAGTACAATCTCCAATTAGAACGTACTATCTAAATAGCTACTTTAATTTTAATTTACAGGGCTTTTCACTCTCTTTTATAAGAAAGTAGACTTCGCTGGCGCCTGCGTCTAAATCTTCCTCAGGCATCACACTATTATTGAAACCCTACAAAAATCCGTTCGGTAGTTCTTGTGTTTCTGACGTTCATACAGACGGACGGGAAACGGGAGGAAAAGGGGCCTTCATTTTGTAATACGAATAGATTATTGTAGACATTTATGTGATAAATCGCGGAAGGTTCTATCTTGAGCCTCATCCGCCAATAAGCAGCATGAGGAAATGAAAACTGCGATATACACAATTAAACACCAAACGATTGTGTCATACTCGCTTTGTTGTGCAGAAGCTTGCAATATTAACGCTGTGTTAGTTACGGTATGACACGATACATTGCACGCATGGTAGATGGAACAGGACTTTTTTTAAGTTAACTGCTGCAGTATGAATACGTCCTATATCACGGGGGACTTTACAAACATACAATCAACAGACACAAAGTACACAAAAAGTCGAAACAAGAGTTTGTGGATGAAACAGTGCTGTCTCGAGTGGGAATTGAACCCAAAACACTCGGTGCAGTGTCAAGCGGCACGGTGGCCGCTTAAGCCTTTTGTGCCATCTGTGCACTCAATTTAATCTACGGCTATGCCATTTAGCATTGTGCCAAGTGTTGTGGATTCGCTCCTCACGTAGTTCAAAATTTTGTGTCATCTAGATCTACAAATAGGGGAGTTTCCTGCAAGTGAAATAAATTATACAACATTTTTTATCTAGTGAAACATGTCAAAATAACAGTAGTTTCATTCACCAATTAATGTTAAAACTTAAGTTAACATTTTTTATCGTCTATTTATTGATAATAAGTATTCTACTTGACAGCAAAACACTATGACGTCACTATGTCATATTTCATACAAAACCCTTGGCCAAGGTCGTTTTTGACATTTCATTAAAAGTGTTTGGAAACAAACCTATTGTTGGTTCAAGTGCAAGTATACTTTCTGTTGTTGTTTCCGTGTTTGTAAAACCCTCCGCGACACAGGATTCATTCCTAGAGCACGAGTTAAAGTTCGAGTTTTAAAATAACACATCATAATAATTTTCAAACATCATCATCTTAGCGATTGGTATTCCAATCTTAAAGCTAGTACAAGTAATGACATAATTAGTTCTATGTGACTCGCGGTAATAAAAGTTAAAGATAGATTAGCTCTACATACAAGCTAAACATATGCAAGTCTGGCTTAAGAAAAGGGACTGCCATTCATTGACCTATCACGACTTACTTACGAAATTAAACAACATCAATCAAGGCAGCTAGGGGGTCAGCAGAACACATCTTAAGATAATGTCCGTGTCATCAATCATCCTACCTTAGGGAGGATGTTTTCTGTGCCTTAGCGCTGTGCTATGTTTATTAATTATGAAAGCGACATATTTAGGATGCCCGTTTATGCGTAGCGAATTTACGATAGTGGTATTTCAGAAGCTAAGCGGTAAATTACCTTAGAAACTTTTATTGATGAAACAAACGTTTACATAATCTGTGTAGTAGGGTAGTTTAGAAAAGGCAGCGGTTGCCTAGTGGAGATACCAACAGACTGCCATGCAGAGGTTATGGGTTCAAACCCACGGCGCGCACCACTTACTTTTCGGAGTTATGTGCGTAATGAATTGTCTAATTATCGATTGTCCCGTGACTCAGAGAGCACCCTAAGCCCATCCCAGTTCTCATGAAGATTATACCACTATCAAGTCGTTAAATTAACCTCTAAATAAACTGACATTAGTCTAAACCATGGAATGTTGCTATCTCTTCGGGTTGCAGAGCTCGGACAGGCAGTCGCTCTGCGGAAAAGCTAATATTCAGCAAATCCGGTTGGACTAGTAAGCGGACCCCAGATTGATATTGGGATACCGCTAGGAGAATGCCGATGATGAATGTGAGGATAGTTTTTTTTTATCAAGGATACCAAAAATTACGCTTAGTTTTATTCATATTTGTTATTATATCTAGTACAAAAAGTATCTCTCTATCGATCATGTTCGTCCGCAAAAAACATGTACAAAAATAAATCTACAGCCTTAGCTTCTTCAGTGTGCCACGACCAGAAAACTATTTAGTCTAGCTGACGACATGACATCATTTTAAATTTCGGTATACTGATGATAAATTCTAATCGTGAAGCTTGGAATTTATGAACATTATTTCTATTAATAGTTACTTAGTGGAGCGAAGTTTATTAAAACATGCTTCATGAATGCGAAGTTCGTTCGGATAAATGAGAAAGGGGCGGCGATGCAACTGCAAGTAGGTTGGGCGGCGATGACATATAAAATTTAAGAAGCCGGGTTTTGCATAATTGGATTACAAATTGGAAGGAATTAAATGTGTTTTGCTTAATTCATGCTAAAAAAATGATTTTACTAGCTATTAAAACTGGTTGTTTATGACTTGGTATTGTATTACTAACTTTATGCACTTGAATACTGTACAAACAAGACTTTGCTAGAGGCTCTGCCCGCGTAGGAGTCAGTTATCGCCACCGCATGTTTCATCGCGGTGAAAAAAAGCTCTACAAAAACGGATAATATTTATATTATGCTAATAGCTAATGATTCTTAATAGATTTATTGTGCAAATACACTGTTGGTACAAATCTAGTATAAGTAACTTAAATGTACTGTGACGTTGGGTCGCCACTGTTACGTGGTTAAATTAATATCGTAATTTCTGTTACGAACAAAATTTGTTTAATTCAGTAAAAGAATTTAAACAGCCTTTAGCAAGATATTTAATGGAAAATTATTAACAAAATAATTTGACCAGTCACAAGGATAGAACCAGGGTCGCGTGATTCGGCGTATCTCTTCGGGAATCCTGGGAATACGTTTCGGTGTCGCTCAGGGAAGCCAGAGAAGTACTTAGCTTGCTCGCCGCACAGCCGAACGGCCCACTGGGGGGGGCGAAGCAGCCAGTCAAGTGAAGTGGGCGGACGGTGTCAGTGCGACGTCACAGTACATACTACTTTGTCAAGAAAGTACCAGGCAAAGATCAATAATACACAAACTGTTTGTTATTCATCCAAATTTATTTTATCACCATCATGGGTGTGCGTTCGCGCAGCGGAATGTTGTTAAATTTAAAGATTTTAATTATGCAGATATTTAGTGTATGACGTCGTATAATTGTGTATGGTAAAAAAAAATTTGTGCACGCAGCCATTGTGGAGAAATTCAGCAAAAACTGATTCCGCTGGGCGAACGTTGTCCTGGCGGAACTTTTTTTAATCCATTGACTTTAGAAGAAAAGAGATGTGTCCAAAAATTAGTATGTATTTGTGTGTAATTGTGTATGTATGAATAAAATTAGTGCATGCATAAACTTCGGAGAAATTCAAGTTTCCGCTACGCGAACGTTTGGCCATTAGCTAGTTTTCATATAAAGCGCTTACATTGAGAGCTGTAGATTTTTACATACGTTGTTTTGAATTTGTTTATATTTGTTTAAAAAACAGATTTAGAAAAAATCGTAGGGCTTAAAAGATAAAAATATTAACGTAAAATACGCTTATTAGGTCTTAGTTCTTAAAGTATGCACTTTGGGGTCTAGATTTTCACGTTTATACAAACCTTGTAAGTGTCTGCAACATCTTGCCAAGTATCAATGATGTTCCGTTAGTAATTAAAGAGTTATAGGACAATTTACCATGAATAGATCACTGTTTACAAAGCAGTCAAATATCACGACGTTCTAAAGGAATTGCATGGTAAAATGTATGCCAATAATTAGTGTATTCATTCAACTATTCACATGCAAAATTTCATGTCATTAAATTCAGTAATTAAAGAAAAACAATTATAATACTGACTAAGCATCGAAAACCTACATAACCCGACCAAGTTCGGATGGCTACAAAAAAAGCGGCCGTGCAATATATTTAGGTAACATCCCAAAATTTACAGTATAATAGGTACCGGTATTGAATTGGTATAGGTGATAACACAATTGTTGTTTCGATATAATTTATAGGTTATTTACTTTTGTACACCTACTTTTTTAAATGTATTTGAATATGACAGAAAGTAGGTAGGTACTATTTACGTAAATAGGTACTTTATTTAAGTATACGCTTGAGACTTGAGATATATTATTTAAGACAAATAAAATTGACTGCTTTGTAAACAGTGATCTATTCATGGTAAATTGTCCTATAACTCTTTAATTACTAACGGAACATCATTGATACTTGGCAAGATGTTGCAGACACTTACAAGGTTTGTATAAACGTGAAAATCTAGACCCCAAAGTGCATACTTTAAGAACTAAGACCTAATAAGCGTATTTTACGTTTACATTTTTATCTTTTAAGCCCTACGATTTTTTCTAAATCTGTTTTTTAAACAAATATAAACAAATTCAAAACAACGAATGTAAAAATCTACAGCTCTCAATGTAAGCGCTTTATATGAAAACTAGCTAATGGCCAAACGTTCGCGTAGCGGAAACTTGAATTTCTCCGAAGTTTATGCATGCACTAATTTTATTCATACATACACAATTACACACAAATACACACTAATTTTTGGACACATCTCTTTTCTTCTAAAGTCAATAGATTAAAAAAAGTTCCGCCAGGACAACGTTCGCCCAGCGGAATCAGTTTTTGCTGAATTTCTCCACAATGGCTGCGTGCACAAATTTTTTTTTACCATACACAATTATACGACGTCATACACTAAATATCTGCATAATTAAAATCTTTAAATTCAACAAAATTCCGCTGCGCGAACGCACACCCTTCAAAGTATGCTCCTTCAGAAACGATACACTTACGCCAACGAATAATCCAATCATCAAAACATTTTTTAAACGCTGTTTCCGGAATTGAGTTCAGTTTTCGCCGCGATTTCTTCTTTATGTTTTTGCGATTTCTCCCGATTGAAATCGGGTGCCACGAAGTGGTAATTTGAGTTTAAGAAAAAGAAAGAAGTTGGCTGGAGGCTGCATATCTGGTGAATATGGTGGTTGCTTGATGGTATTTGTTGAGTATTTGGTCATAAATTCGTTCACAATGATGGCCTTGTGCGAAGGCGCACTATCGTGGTGCAAAATTCTTTTGGGACCAGCCCAGCGGCAACATGTTTCATACCCAAATGATTAGTTAAAATGGTACAGATCGACTCGTGAGATTCAAAAAGTTCGGCGGCTATCTCTCTCAAAGTTGAATGGGGATTTTCAGTCACTGTTTCCTTCCCTTTTGCGATGTTAACTTCAGTTACAGTCGTTGATGGCCTACCAGAGCGAGGCAAATCTTCCATGACATCTCGACTGCTTTTGAACGCTTTGTACTTACCCCTCATAAGCACGATTTTTTTTTATAAAGTCGATTCACCGTAAGCCTTCTGTAACATTTTCATTGACTCCGAACACGAAATTCCATTGGCGATGCAAAATTTAAGACAAACTCTTTGTTCGATGTTTTTGTCCATTATGAAATTCGTAATCCTACACACAGTACGAGGGGCGTTCAAAAAGTAATGAGAATGACGTGGTAATGGGGGATACTTGAAAAAAAATATATATTGTCACGGAAAGATTAGGTATTTGTCATAATAACCTCAATTATTTAGCTTTCTATCTTGTCTGTATCAGCTGTAGTAATAATTTGTTTGTGACGTGTCGATAGCTCTCGCTAAAATGGATAAAATTGATATTAAAAAATTTGTTCCATAGTAAAAAAATTACTACGGAACAAATTTTTAAGATTAACGTGATACATTGAGGGAATCTGCTCCTCCATATGCCACAATGGCTCGGTGGTGTGCAGAGTTTAAACGTGGTAGAACACCGGTTAAAGGTGACCCGCGGTCGGGCCGCCCTTTGACGTCAGTCACTCAGGAAATGGTCGAAAACGTTGAAAAAATTGTTCTGACGAATCATCGTGTAACAGTCCGTTTTATAGCTGAAGAGTTGAAGATTTCAACTGGTAGTGTGCATAGCATTTGGCAAGATCACTTAGGAATGAAAGTGGTATCCGCGCGTTGGGTTCCAAGAATGCTAACGGACGCACAAAAGCAAAGGCGACTCAACATTTCAAAGAGCTCATTGGAACTGTTTCAACGAGTTCCTGAACTTTTTTTGGCTCGATTCGTAACAATGGATGAAACATGGCTTCATCATTATGATCCAGAAACGAAACGGCAATCAATGGCCTGGAAAAGACCGACATCTCCCACACCTAAGAAATTCAAGACTCAACCATCTGCCGGTAAGATCAAGGGCTCAGTTTTTTGGGACAGCCAGGGGTTGACAATGATTGAATACCTTGTACATAAAGCCACTATAACAGGAAATGTCTACGCAGAACAAATAAAAAAATGACGTCAGGAAATCCTTGAAAAGCGACGAGGAAACGTAGCGAAAAAAGTTTTGTTTCATCAAGACAACGCGCTAGCGAACAAGTCTGCAGTTGCCACGGCAGCAATCCTAGATCCTGGCTTTGAGATCCTCGATCATCCGCCATATTCACTGGACTTGGCCTCTAGGGATTTCTACCTATTTCCGTGTTTAAAAGAACACTCGAGAGGCACAAAATTTGAAGATGACGAAGAAGTGAAAGCCGCCGTAAACGATATTTTAAGTACTTAAGATGAAGATTTTTAAAAAGGGAATTTTGGCTCTAGAAAAAAGATTTGCTAAATGTATTAGGGTGACTACGTCGAAAAATAAAATAATATTAAATTTTATTTTTGTAGGGACTCTTTCGGTTAGGTACTCACTCTTCAAAGTTAAGAAAATTAATAAAAAATAAAACCGAATTACTGTTTATATATACTAGACAGGTAAATTCCCGAGCGGGAAGCCCCTTATAACATCGAATTGTAGGACACAAGGGTGTCAAGGGTATTCCCCAAAATATATGAACTACATTCTGCAATAGGTCCATACTATTGAGGGCTTCCCCGTAACATTAAACATAAATGAAAAGGGTTGCCAACTTAAAAGTGTAAAATCGGTAGAAAAATCGGGAGAATTTCCATGTATACTGTGAAATCATAGAAAAATCGTTATATTTCGGTAGAACAGAGCCCATATCGGTAGAAATACCGAAAAATCGGTAGGTTCGAGACCACTGCCTCATCCTATCCCTTTTCCTAATCCCAAGCGGCGGCAACGCACTTGTGACTCCTGTGGTGTTGCTTGTGTCCATGGCCGGCGGTAATTGCCTACCATCAGGCAATCCGTCTGCTCGTTTGCCGCCTATTACTATAAAAAAAATTGGAAGAACCCAGTAGCACTTTTACCCGACCCGGTAATTGAACCCAGAACCTCCGATCAGCAGTCGCATACGCTATCCACTGGACCACGGAGGTAGTTTAATTATCTTCATGTTTATAATTATCTGTTACTTTTTAGGCAAGGCCTAGGTACTTAATTTTTAATGAAACTTTGCAGTAAAAGAGCTTATAGATTATAATAGCACATGGACTATCTTTTAACTCGACAACGCGGGACAAAGCTAGTGCTTTATGATGACATAAATTATACTTGCACATCATGAGAAATGAGAAAAAGAAATAACATTAGTTTAAATTCGAAACCAGACATTTAATTTGCGTTTTAAGCATGAGTTTCTTCAAAATTTGTAATCCATGTTAGCTAAATCCCGGCTACTTTAATATGTCATCGCCGCCCATCCTACTTGCAGTTGCAGCCCCGCCCCTTTCCCATTTAATCAAAGAAACTTCGCTTTCATGAACCTTGTTTTAATAAACTTCGCTTCAATGGGACTATTAATAGAATTTATACTAGAAATACTGTTGATAAATTCCAAGCTGCAAGATAAGAGAGAGTTAAATTCATCATTAGTTTTCTGAAGTCTCTATTTCATATTTTTTTGATATCTCTTAAAGATCTCTTATTAAGAAAGATAACTGCCGCACTAGAAATTAACTTTGTGTATCTCTCTGCGTATCTTTTGAATTATTCATTCAATCAACGTACACAATACAAACTCAAACTCACAAGAATATTTTTTGATTATATAAAGTGTTGCCTCGTGTGAGAATTGGACCCACGACTTTCAGCGCAGTGCTTAATGGCGACTCGACCGGTTAAGCCATTAAGCAATCCATGCAGTCTTCGTAACGCATAAATTTATGCGATCAGTCTGTTTCGATCTTTTATTTCGCGAAAAGAGTGAGAAGGAAATAAATTCTAAAGTTATATTTTTGAACCTGTTTTAAGTCGCCATTTACAATTTTCACATTTAAAAAGCAATTTAAATTTAGAACAGAATTTCACAGCGTTATATTTCATCCTACAACATATTATAAAACTTTTTGTAATTAATATTTTTTGCACATAATACGAAAATATTTTTGACCCGTCCAAGTGTGAAAATAATTTATACGTCAGCCGTCAACCCTTGTCAAGATGAAAATTTTAAAACAAATAAAAACGGAGTCACTACATGTAATTTATTAAACAGCAATGAAATAAGTAGATTAATGGAGGTTGTGGTGGGTTAAAATTGGACTGGCCGAGGGGTTAGAGGTTGCGTGACCGAAACACGCCCCAAGGAAGTGTGGTGATAGATGACGTAACGTACTATGCTTGCTTTTTTTTACTTTAGGGCTGTGGAAACAGCCCTTTTTCTAGAGAATGAGTTCCTTTAACAAACCTTTTTTTAGGTGCTTTGTGTTGATGTGTTTTATTTTTAACGACCCAGTTTTTCAACAACAATAAATGACCGCATTTTGTTTTAAACTTTTGTTCAATTTGGAGGCTTTCTTGTTTGGCTTGCATTTTATTTATGATATTTTTGTTTAGAAGCGGCGATAGCCTAGTGGTGTACGTAACGGACTGCCGAGACGATGGTCTCGGGTTCGATCCCCAGGTAACCCGGGCTTACCTTTGACTTTTCGAAGTTATGTATGTATTAAAAATGTTTATTATTGCTCGCTTAACATTGTGCCCGGTAGATGGCAGTAGGCTCGCCCCTTATTACATTGGGACCGAAACAACTGGCGAAATGTGGGTGTGTAATACACCTCTGCCTACCCCTTCGGGGATAAAAGGCGTGAAGATATGTTATGTTATTTTTGTTTATGATTTTTTTATACATTATTTGATACTACAAGTTTTCGATCTTGACTTTGCTCTCTCTGCTAACTCTTCTATTCCAACTTATTCGCTATGGCAAAAATACTTAGGTATTCGTGTCAACCCTGCAACAAATGGTATTCAAAGCCGACATATCTAAGAATTTTTATATCAGGGCATCCTACACGTTATAGTATAATTAGACATATTTGTTTCTGTAATTAAATATTACATGAATAATGTAAATCGCGCGTGATATTAAAATTAAGCCAAGGACATTAACTACTAATAAGTGCGTTAGGGGACATATTTTCCCTAAAAATGTTTTATTATTTCACCGCTGGGGTGAAACGGCATTTTTAAGGTACCGTCCCTCTGTTCTTTGTTTAATTGAGTCTACCACTGACGCGTTTTCCTCAGCAATGCATGAAAGTATGAAGTTGTCTTAAGATACACTTAAGGTATTTGGTTTCATGTATGAACTTAGGTATTTAAAAGTATTGATGCCACTAGTGAATTCCCGCAGCTACAAACACACATTTTCTTTAATTGTTTCTGCCGAACCCGTCGGAATTCCTGGAAATCCCTTCTTAGTGCATCATTACGCTACGAAGGAACTCTTCGAAAGCGTAATGATGCACCGTAGGTATGCCAAATTTCAGCTTCTTGCGACCTTGTATTGTCTGCCTCCGTGGACCAGTGGATAGCGTATGCGACTGCTGATTAGGTCCCGGGTTCGATTCCCGGGTCGGGCAAAAGTATTACTGTGTTTTTCCGAATTCTCAGTAGCAGCACGGAGTCTGGTGATGTGCCCGGTAACGGCAATAGGCTCGCCCCCCATTACGTGGAACCTAAAAATTCATGGTGAAAAGGGGGTGTAATATTACGCCTCTGCCTACCCCTTCGGGGATACAGATGTGAGTCTATAAAAATATATATATGCGAAATTTCAGCTTCTTGCGATCTTGTATTGTCTGTCAGTCAGTAACGCAAGAATTTCATAAATTATGCAGATTTAATTATTACAAACACTTAGATGTCAATTTATAGGGTTTGAAAGTTTATAGGTATAAAACGCCGTAGATTCTGGAGGTAGAATTAAAAATTTGGTAACAGCAAAGTACATAAATTATAAATCTGACTTCTTACAAACATTTATATAAACGTGCAAATATTCGTTTTCAGCGAAACACGTTAAGATGGCGCACTCTTAGTTTAAAGTACAGACTACAGAGGTGTTAGGTACAAGGACACTCCAACTTGAGGAGCTTTGAAAGGTTAAGTGAGGCCTCTCACGAGGGGCATTGTTAACAAAATTGTTTAGCACGGGACTGACCGCGCCGCAGATCAGAGGACTGAGGACTACTAGTAGATATGAGTGGTTTTACATGTTTGATGATGATACTGATATTTTTAAAGATTATTGTAAATTAGATTTAAGGTTTTCCAAGCATTTTTTTACTACACAGAAAGCACAAGCTTCAAATTTATTCGTCAACCCTAGATAGAACCAAACGGAGAGTGTGTAAGTATACGTATGTTTTAAAAATATACAGCATTCAGAAGTTCTAGACTCTGAAATTATTCCTGGGTAGGTATCAAGTAATCCCAATAAAATATTTTGACACGCACAGTAAAAAAGTTATTATTTTGATCATGTATTGTGTAGATGCAAGCTTCTCTACACGCCGTAACTCTACAAGCACTTATCCACCTTAGCCATAATATTTTCATATTACTGTTCTGTTTAAATAAATATTGACATGTTGTTTACCTATTTGGTATAATTCAAATACACGTTATGAGGGTTAAAGGAACGGCAAAGCGGTTCGAAAAATGGTACAAGTAACGTCCTCCCGCTTGGTCGCGGTAGTAATGCTAACGTAGTTCCCGTGACCCCGCCATTCAATGGGATCGGATAGGGGAACATCATGGTGGTTTTAGTGGTAAGTCCCGGCGCTTCTCGTCGGGGAGTCACCGCACTCACCCCAGGCTGAGCGCCTTTAGGGGCCCAGCCTGGGGGCCACGTAAGCCTGTAAATTGTTCGATTGTCATCACGAGTCAAACAAAAGTAACAAAAAAAGAAGCGTCCGGCGGACACTTATTGACACTAAATGACAATAATTCAGTAACCATGAAAAAAATTACCTCCTTTGTGACAGCAAATTAACGTTTTCAACTTGTAAGATTTCATCTACATTCAGAATCAGAATCAGTAATATATTCATTTGCCTATTAGACCAAGGCATGTTATAAAGCTTGTAGATAGCAGGTGAGCTTTTATTTTGAACGTTACTGCTCAACAGTAACTGCTTCGGTATTTGTGTAATTTCTATTCTTGAATATTTCTGGTGCGAATAAAAGGGAGCAGACCTGTAGAGAATTTTCAACACCGCCAGAATTGACGTTTTGATTGCAAAGCGTAAATATAGCTTTCTACTTGTTCTAAGCAACTCATATGAGTTATTTATGGAAATGATACACTTCCTGCTTCTTCAAAGTTATATTAGCTAAGATGAAATTAAAGATGGTAGTATATACAAAATAATCATAATAACATATCGTGGCAAATTTCGCATTGAAAAATATCGGTTCCATGGTGTAACGGTTAGCACTCTGGACTCTGAATCCAGCGATCCGAGTTCAAACTCGGTGGAACCTGAATTTTTGCATATCATCTGTATATCAGATGATATGCAATAATGATAATACGCGTTTTATACGCGCGTAACATTGTTTTTGAATTTTCAGAATCCATGTTGACACTGACACGATGTCACTACCGATTCGAGCGAACACGCCGAAATATGCCCGTTTACGCGAGTTCCGTTTTTTGAAGCGCGTAAAGGAGCGCCCGTGTAAGCGCGTAAGCTGAAACGACCGTATAGGCGCAGAAAAATACGCTAAACTGAAACCGCCCTATATCATTATAATATGTCATGGTTCGTGAAATGAAATGAAAATATTCTTCAAAATTAATATAATTTAATATACTTATTAAAAAGTGTAGTGATGTTTATTAAAATGTCTTAAAATTTAAGAATGTAGGTATCATCATTAAGTATCATTATTTATTTAGTTTGACGTCCATAAGCATCACACGTTTGGCCTAGGTGATTAAAGGATATTGATTACGACTTTGACTTTGACTCTGATTAGCAAAATATCATCAAAAGCAGATGACCCCTTTTTACCTTTTATGAAAATTTTAATCATCTTCAACATTTTTTTATAAGCTATATTATTTCTTAAGTATAAAAATGCTTTAGCATATAGTGTATATATTTTATAGCGCCAAGCATAACCTGATACGTAACTATAAAATTGCTTTAAGAAGCTTCTCATTAAAATGCTCTTTATCGAAAACTGTAAACATATTTAATTAATCTTCATATCATGTTGGTGGATATTTGTTACTTTTTAGACAAAATTACTAAAATAATTTAATGAAACTTTGCAGTAAAATACATATAAATAATAGTGGCTTAAAGGTCATATAGCGCATAGACTACCTTTTATAAGATAGAGCAACACAGGCCATCGGCGCGGCGGCTCTCTGGCATTCTCAAGTATGGAACGATTTAAGTACTAACATTCGATTGGCCCGATAATCAACCTCTACGCGAACGACATGATGGAAAAAAGGTAGTAGATCATAAATAAGATCTAAATTTAAATTGAAAATAGTTTTAAACTAGCATATCGCAAACGGACATTTCATTTACGTTGCAAACATAATATACTCTCCCAATTTGTAATCTATGTTAGCTAAATCCCGGCTACTTTAATATGTCATCGCCGCCAATCCTACTTGCAGTTCCAACCCCGCCCCTCTCCCATTTATTCAAAGAAACTTCGCTTTCATGAAGCATATTTTAATAAACTTCGCTCCCATGAGACTATTCGTAGAAATACTGTTGATAAATTCCAAGCTTCATTATTGATTAGAATTTAATCCATCATTCGTTTTCAGAAGTCTTCAAAAGATAACTGCCGCACTACAAATAAATTCTTTGTATCTACGTTGGTTGAAAGTTTTATTCGTTGGTAGAACTAACTAGGTAACTTTTGGATCATGTAAAGTGTTGTCTCGTGTAAGAATCGATCCTACGACATTCAGTGCCTTGCTACACGGCGAGGCGATCCATGAAGTCTTTCACAACGCATTAATGCTATAAGAGTTACGTCAGTTTCGATCTTTTATTTCACGAAAAGAGAGAGAAGGAAATAAATACTAACGTATTTAATAAATAATTATATTCACAGATCATATTATATTTTTGTACCGGTTTAGAACGCCATTTTCAATTTTAATATTTATTCAGTTCTAAATTTAAATAGCTGTATTTAAATTTAGAACAGAATTTCACAGCGTTATATTTCATCCTACCTACAACATATTAGAAAACTTTTGTATAACTTTTTGTAATTAATATTTTTTGCACATAATACGAAAACATTTTTGACCCGTCCAAGTGTGAAAATAATTTATACGTCAGCAGTCAACCCTTGTCAAGATGAAATTTTAAAACAAATAAAAACGGTGTCACTACATGTAATTTATTAAACAGCAATGAAATAAGTAGATTAATGGAGGTTGTGGTGGGTTAAAATTGGACGGCGGAAGGGTTACAGGTTGCGTGACCGAAACACGCCCCAAGGAAGTGTGGTGATAGATGACGTAACGTACTGTTGTGCTTGTTTTTTTTACGTTAGGGCTGTGGAAACAGCCCTTTTTCTAGAGAATGAGTTCCTTTAACAAACCTTTTTAGGTGCTTTGTGTTGATGAGTTTTATTTTTAACGACCCAGTTTTCAACAACAATAAATGACCGCATTTTGTTTTAAACTTTTGGCTTTCTTGTTTGGCTTGCATTTTATTTATGATATTTTTGTTTAGAAGCGGCGATAGCCTAGTGGTGTACGTAACAGACTGCCGAGACGATGGTCTCGGGTTCAATCCCCCTTCAGGGATAAAAGCCGTGAAGTTTTGTTATGTTATTTTTGTTTATGAATTTTTTATAAATTATTTTATAGTACAAGATTTTCGATCTTGACTTTGCTCTCTCTGCTAACTCTTCTATTCCAACTTATTCGCTATGGCAAAAATACTTATCATTTTTTAGAAATTTAATTCTCGTAGTAAGGAACGTTGGTATCTAATAATTTGATGCTATAAAGTGATTTTCTAAGTAGGTATTCGTGTCAACCCTGTAACAAATGGTATTCAAAGCCGATATATCTAAGAATTTTTATATCACGGCATCTTACACGTTATGGTATAATTAGACATGTTTGTTTCTGTAATTAAGTATTATATGAATAATGTAAATCGCGCGTGATATTAAAATTAAGCCAACTACTAATAATTGCGTTAGGGGTCATATTTTGCCCTAAAAGTGTTTTATTATTTCACCGCTGGGGTAAAACAGCATTTTTGAGGCATCACTTTGTTATTATTTTGTTTGATTGTCAGTCTAGGGCCTAGACTAGATTCCAAGCCCATTTTGCACGGGAATGCGTAAAAGCATCTAGTTGTTTTATGAGACACTCCAGGTCTTTGGTTTCAGGTAAGAACGTAGTTAGGGTATTTGAAAATATTGTTTCTATTGACGACCGTAGGCGTCGACGGTTGGCGCAGTGGGAGTGTAAACGACTGCTAAGCCGAAGGTCGCGGGTTCGATTCCCGCACAAGTCAAACATTTGTGTGCATGAATATGGATGTTTGTCTTGGTCTGGGTGTTACTATGTATAATATGTATGTACTTACAAAAAAAAGTACATAAGTATGTTTATCCATTATCTAGACCCCATAGGACAAGCTCTGCTTAGTTTGGGACTAGATGGTGTTGTGTGAATGTGGTAGAATATTATTATTATTATTCCTCTTTATTTATTTTCATTCTCATTAATCTTATTTTATATAATTAAATCACTTAACAAAAAAAAATTAACTATATAAAACAGGACCACGGAGACCCACCGGCATCGGGCACAGGGACCAAGCTACCGGTGGTTAGGGCTCCAGAGAGAGGAACCTCCGAACGATGCGTGTCGTGTCCAGCAATACTGCCTTCTGTATAGAGGACTTGATCCAGCCGTCTAACGAGAGCCTCTTGAGGTGGTGGTCGAGGCTCTTGGCAATAAGACCATTTACGGTCACGACTATCGGTACAATGATCGCCGAGTCAACATCCCACATGTCGACAATCTCGTGAGCCAGGTCCAAATACTTAATTTGTTTATCTTTTTCGGCTTTCACGAGATTCTCGTCATGGGGTATGGTGACGTCGATGATCATTGCAAGGCGCTCTAATCGGTCTATCACCGCTATGTCCGGCTTGTTAGCCGCAATAGTTCTGTCAGTAATGATAGACCGATCCCAGTACAGAGTAGCACGACCATTTTCAAGAACTGGGTCGGGCACATACCTGTAGTACGGTACTTCGGAGTCGACAAGTTGGTACTTTAAGGCAAGTTGCTGATGGACAATCCTGGCTACTTGGTTGTGTCTATGCAAATATTCGCCGTTGGCAAGACGAGAACAACCGGATACTATATGTCTGAGCGATTCACCAGGCTGGTGACATGCCCGACATATGTCGACCGTCCCATCCCTCAGAATATACTTCCGGTAGTTGTTCGTCATGATAACTTCGTCCATAATTGCAAATACAAAACCTTCTGTTTCGGCGAAAAGATCGCCGAAACGCAGCCAGGACACCGAAGCTGGAAAATCTACATCGGGCCCATGCAAGGCCCGGTAAAATCGTCCATGCAGCTCTTTGCCCCTCCATACCTCCCTGCGCTCCTCTACACCAAGTACGGCAGGTTTGCGCCAGTTCTCTTTGGCCAGACCCAGCGGGGTAAGTCCGTTGTCCACAGCAACCACATCTCGGTGCACACCCGCGGCAGTGTGGAGAAAGTATTCTCTGAGATTGCACACCTCGCGATTGTGGAGGGTCTTGGCACTTAAGAAGCCCCGACCCCCGCACTTCCGCGGGATGTACAATCTCATCACTGACGAACGCGGGTGATGCATCCGGTATGTGGTGAGTAGACAACGAACTTTCCTATCCAAGGCGTCCAATTCCGTCTGGGTCCATCTGAGTATGCCGAAGGAGTACATTAAGACCGGCATGGCCCAACCGTTACAGGCAAGCACCTTATTTCCGCCCGAAAGAAAGCTTTTTAAAACTTTCTTCAGGCGGCCAAAGAAACGCGCCTGCAACGACTGTTTCATGCCAGCCTCATCAATGCATAATGCCTGCGACATACCCAGATATTTATAGGTTTCGGTTGCAGAGAGTGATCTAAGTTGTGTGAAATCTGAAAGTTCTATACCATCAGATTCCACACTCCTGCCTCGCTTTACATGCATGACCGCACATTTATCCACACCGAACCCCATCTTAATTGAATGACTAAAGCTTTCAGTTATCTTTAGTAACTCAGTTAATTGGGGGTCAGTGGAGGCAAATATTTTGAGGTCATCCATGAAAAGGAGGTGGGAAATAACTTGACCTCTACTCTGCAATCTATAGCCTAGCCCTGAACTTTCGAGCAAAGTGCTCAGTGGGTTCAGTGCTAGGCAAAACCATAGTGGACTCAAACTGTCGCCTTGGAAAATACCCCGCTTGATCCTTATAGGTACGCCATACCCGCAAGGCTGTCGGCACCCTGGATAGCGAAGCACCGTACTCCACTGCCCCATACATGCCTTCAAGAGGGCGCATAGAGTTGCATCAACTTTGTACAACTCCAGCACCCTCAAGAGCCACGTATGTGGCACAGAGTCATAGGCCTTCTTATAGTCTATCCAGCATGTCGCCAGATTCTTTCGACTACGGCGAACCTGTTGGCTTATGGTCATGTCAATAAGGAGTAGCTCTTTAGTACCACGGGCCCCGCTTCTACATCCATTTTGAGATACAGATAAGATGTTATTTCTAAATATATGTGCTTCTAATTTCGTTCTCAAAATGGATGTAAAAACTTTATACATTGTAGGCAGGCAAGTTATAGGCCTATAGTTCGTAGGCTCCGTGGTACTACCAGCCTTAAAGAGCAGATGAGTTACGCCAGTTGTCATAAAAATAGGCAGCGACCCTGAATCCAGAGATGACTGAAATTGAGAAGCCAAACGAGCATGTGCACTGCGTAGCCATTTTAACCAGAAATTGTGCAGCCCGTCCGGTCCTGCCGATTTCCAGTTGGCTAACTGACGGACCGCACAATATACATCTGTGGTGTCAATGGCTACGGGCTCCATGTGAGGTATTGCCTCACATGATCGTTTAACATCTCTAATCCAGTCATCTTCCGTATGGCTGATGGGAGTCGACCATATGCTGCGCCAAAATTCAATCGTATTCGCATCATCTGGCCGACTTCCATCATCCACACGTGGGTCAGGTCGCTCCCAATTACTATAAACCAACTTCTCATCTCTTTGGAATGCGCGATTTTGGGAGTATCGGGCTACCCTTTTCTTGTATCGTTTGATACGATTTGCCCACGCATAAACTTTCTGCTTCAGGAGGTCGATGCGTTCTGTGACTGTGACCCGTTACACATACTCTTGAGGACGGAGTCCCGTTCCTTTAAACGCCCGGTTCACAAAACGCATCACTCTCGGGCGGGTATTGCCCGACCTGAAGCAGATTAGTTTGCCTATGAGTGCCCTGGTCTCAGCAATACGCCGCTCAATTCTACGCTGCCAAGCCGGGACGGCATCTCGAGGAGCAATATCACAACTGTTTCCTATTTTAATATTAGCTACTCGACATGCCGCTACAGCCGCACAGTACAGAATTGAGTGCGTATCGCTAAGATTTTCACTATTGTCTAAGTAAATAGGCAATAGTGAATCTAGGGCACACACAAGCGCCATATTATTTTTATGCGTGGGCAAACGCGGCAGCCGAGGTCTGTCTTGCAATGCAACGTACCGATATTCCCCAATGGCACACTCCAAAGCACTCCTTATCTTATCAATGCACTGGGTACTTACTTGTGTATCCCTGTCTACCACCTCTTCACCTCCTTCTTGTTGTCTGTGCAATATGTTTGGCACTGAAGCTATATTGCGTGTAGGAGGCTGGTTGGCAGGGATAACTGGCAAGTCTGAGCGTAGCCTGCCGCCTGCTTGATGACGACGCACTTGAGAAAGTGCGTCGTCATCAAGCAGGCGGCAGCGCTGGATGGCTCGCACTTGATCCGACAATCGCTGTGCCGAAACGTTGACAGCCGGTTCCAAGCCCTGAAACAGAGACAGCATGCGATCACGGTACGCCGTAAGGTTGGTACCTCCCTCTGTAGCCACAAAATATGCCCGCATGACATTTTCGTTCATGGATTGTGTCCATCTCATGCGGTGCACATTACTACCGGTAGCGGGGGCCCTGTTCGAAACCGGTGGGTCTCGGGGTCCCAAGCGTAAGGGTGGCCGGCCTCTTCCCCGGCGACGTGCTAGTGGTGGCGACGACGGCGGGGAAAAACACTCGTCGCTCGACGAGCTCGACGCCTCAACACTCGGCGATGCTGGCGCTGGTGCCGACGGCTGTGAGGCGGAGCTGAGCGACGAGTCCGGGGGTCTAAGTCTTGCTACTGCTGCTCTGGCTCTCGTCAACATATATATTTCTTGATATTATCATTATTTATTATTGTTTACAATTTTCCATTTCACACAAGGTGTCATCTTCGCTATGTTTTTCTAAATACTATTTCTTCTGATTTTATGGTTTTTATAAATTATGTCTGTATATTTATCGGATATCGTATCTTCTTTTAGTTGTTTTACTGTTTTACTATATAAATTGTACCGCAAAACTGTTATACAAAATAAAATGTAAATTTGCAAGAAAATATGAATTCATGTTGATTCCAAGGTGTTGCCAGTATTATTATTATTACAAACACATATCTGTCAAACAGAGGTTTTAAGTTTTTATGAAAAGTGATAGATTTTGAAGCTAGAATAAAAAATGCGGCAACAGCTAAGTAGGTACTTATATTATAAACAGAGGATGCCCGCAGCTGCGGTGGCGCCTTATTTTGTGAGTTTTGTGACTCTTTTGTTGACTCTGTGGGAATTTCGGAAAACCCTTCTTGGTACATCCCTACGCGTCCCAAGGCACTATATACCAGGTTCCAGTTTCTAGCAACCAGTCGTTTTGCCTGTGCACTGCCTGTCAGTCATTCAATTACGAAATAATTTTAATATATTGATTGATTATAAACACATAGCTATCAAAATTGAAAATTTATAAGTAACGCCGTAGATTTTGGAGCTAGAATTAAAAATATGGCAACAGCAAAGTACATAAATTATAAATCTGCCTTCCTACAAACATTTACTTATATGAACGTGTAAATATTCGTTTTCAGCGAAACACTTTAAGATGGCGCTCTCTTAGTTTAAAGTACAGACTCCAGAGGTGTTAGGTACAAGGACACTCCAACTTGAGGAGCTTTGAAAGGTTAAGTGGGGCCTCGCACGAGGGGCATTGCTAACAAAATTGTTTAGCACGGGACTGACCGCGCCGCAGATCAGAGGACTGAGGACTACTAGTAGATATGAGTGGTTTTACATTTTTGATGATGATACTGATACTGATATTTTGAGAGATTACTCTAAAAGAGTTTGAAGATTTGTCTTAAAAACGTTTTTTTTATTAGCAGAATAGATCCAGCTTCAAATTTCATTCGTCAACCTTAGATGCGACTAAATGGAAAGTGTATCCTAAATTACTAACAAATAAAAATATTTTTGAGAATAGGTTATATCGGAGTTCAGAGGTAACAAACATAAAATAAATATATCTACAAACCGAATTTAGGACTTGCTTCTTTTTTGCAGTTAGTATCAACATAATCAAAATATAACTTATATATTTCTTTTATTTTAACAATACTAGATACTATTTTAACTACCTATACGTAGGTATGTTTTAAAAATATACAGCATTCAGAAGTTGTAGACTCCGAAATTATTCCTGGGTAGGTATCAAGTAATCCCAATAAAATATTTTGCCAAATAAAAGTAAAATGTTGCCAACATGCACAGTAAAAAAGTTATTATTTTGATCATGTGTCCCGCAAGCATGCAAGCGTGCAAGCTTCTCTACACGCCGTAACTTTACAAGCAATTATCCACCTTAGACATAATATGTAACTTTTCTGTTCTGTTTAAATAAATAAATATTGACATCATTATTACCATGAAATTGTTATTTACCTATCTGGTATAGTTCAACCACACGTTATGAGGGTTAAAAGAACGGCGAAGCGGTGCGAGAAAAGGTAGATAATCAGTAGCGTCCTCCCGCTTGGTTGAGCTTGACTTGGCGGGGACACTGCCGTGCTCCCAGATCCAGACAATAATTCAGTAACAATGGAAAATTAAAACTCTTTTATGACAGCAAATTAATTTATTCAACTTGTAGGATTTCAGAATCAGAATCAGTAATTTATTCATTTGCCTATTAGACCAAGGCATGTTATAAAGCTTGTAGAAAGCAAGTGAGCTTTTATTTTGAAGGTTACAGCTCAACAGTAACTGCTTCGGTAGTTTTGTAATTTCGATTCTTGAATATTTCTGGTGCGAAATAAGAGGGAGCAGACTTGTAAAAAATTTTCAACACCGCCAGAACTGACATTTTGATTGCAAAGCGTAAATATAGGTTTCTACTTGCTCTAAGCATCTCATGTGAGTTATTTATGGAAATGTTACATTTTCCGCTTCTTCAAGGTTACATTACCCGAAATTCAAAATGGTGGTATACACAAAATAATGATAAACATATGGTGGCAAATTTCGATTTGACATGCATCGGTTCCATGGTGTAACGGTTAGCACTCTGGACTCTGAATCCAGCGATCCGAGTTCAAATCTCGGTGGAACCTGAACTTTTTGCACTTTCACGTCTTTAAACTTTTTTTTTACTTTAATCATTTTTGTTATATTTTGAAACTAAACAATAATAAAATACAAAAAAGAGTAAAACTGGATTATAAAATTTAAAAAAAATTAAGAAATTTCCTTTAATTTGTATGAAAATCCTTTAATTTTGTAAGGTAAAAGTTTAAATCTTTGATCTAAGTTATTTTAATTATATTAGTTGGTGAAGATAATTTTGAAACGTGTACTTATAGCGCATCATTCATAATTTGGAAAAGTGTGAGATTTAATTTGATGTTGTGATTGTAGCTAAAATTAAGTAGTAGGTTATAGCTAGGTACTTTAATTTTCGAATTTCGCCCACTGCGGTAGTACAGCTAACAAGAGCAATAATATAATATGGTGAAATTCAATAAATTATATATATGCTGCCTCCGTGCTCCAGTGGATAGCGTATGCGACTGCTGATCGGGGGTCCCGGGTTCGATTCCCGGGTTGGGCAAAAGTTTTACTGAGGTTTTCCGAATTCTCAGTAGCAGCACGGAGTCTGGTGATGTGCCCGGTAACGGCAAGGGGCTCGCTCCCCTATTACGTGAGACCTACAAATTTATGGCAAAATGTGGGTGTAATACCTATTACGCCTCTGCCTACCCCTTCGGGGATACAGGCGTGAGTCTATAAAAAAAATCAATAAATTAAATTATAATATTTAATTCATTCACGCAAAGCAGTGAATAAATATTTCATTCTATATTTTTTTTTTAAATAATGTACAATGCAAGATATCAAATGCACTCGCATTTGATAATCAATGCGCATGGCGTACCTATTAAAAATATTTTTGTGTTATGTCCAATCTATATGACCTTTTAGCCCGATATATTTAATGTGTATCGTATAGTTGTATGATATTGATTTTATTATATTTTATTACTATTTTAAAGTATTCTCGTCGTCTTTTTCTGTCGTCGCTCATTCAGGTGCCTCATCATTTCACCTAGTCATGTAGGAACAACCAGAGGACCCAATATTTTTATTTAGCTAAACCAGTTTTATTGCAATTTTGCAGTCGGAATGCAGTTGACATGCAGTCCGTCTCTCAGATCCTAAAACTTGTTACCACGGCGACTTTGCCTCATGTTTCTTTAAGATACTTCTGAAGCCCTCCACACTTGAAGCGTGCTGATGTGAAACAAGTAATTGAAACTGTACACGTAGGGACTCCCCTCATTATTTCAGAGAACGTGTAATTGGAAACTGCACATGTCCTTCCTTAAGGGGATTCTGTTTGCCAAAATAATGGGGCCTTTTCAGGTCAATGCTCTTTTGCAAATGTTTGCGCTTGTTTGAAACAATTGAAACTGATTGTTGTGTAGGTGCTAGAGTTCTGAGTTTGGTTCCTGAATTAATTGGCATATTGGTGTTTCCTGTTATCTAATCTAATACTTACTAATATATAAAGCTGAAGAGCTTCTTTGTTGAGCACCCTGAGGGAAGCGTGGGCCACATCAAGAGTCTGCTGGCCGAAGAGCTGGGGAGGCTCGAATGACGACACCATTCCCACCCGCACGCAAAGTACACGCCAAGACGTGGAGTTGCGGAAACAGCCCGTGCCATCAAGTATCAAGAGCTTCTTTGTTTGTTTGCTTAAATGCGTTAATCTCAGGAACTACTGGTTCGATTTGAAAAAAAATATTTCAGTATTAGACAGCCCATTTATCGAGGAAGGCTTTATAACATCACGCTGTGAGCCACGGGAATGTAGCAGTAGCCTTAAATAACGCTATTG
Source organism: Euclidia mi (assembly GCA_944739405.2). NCBI lineage: Eukaryota > Metazoa > Arthropoda > Insecta > Lepidoptera > Erebidae > Euclidia > Euclidia mi. Next base: position 57,568,362 of record OX123196.2, on the reverse strand, counting down.
TAACCGCGAGGTAATCTATTAATACTAGATGAGGCCGCGGTTCACCCGCGTATGCTGCAAGTAGCCTTTAAAACCATACTAGACTAAAATGGTTTTAAAGGCAACTTACAGCAGCAGTTTCAGTTTGCTTTGAGGTCAGTTGCCTACTGTAGATACAAATTCCGCTACCATCAGTTCAAACTTTTCTAGTTCTACCCTTTCGAGAATACACGGCCCGGTTGTATGAATTTTTAGTGTGATATTTTGGATGTTTGTAACACATTTGAGTGGTTTATGCACCGAACTTTGAAACTCTGTACTGTTAGATGGCTTCTATGACGCTCTAGGTCCTTAGTAATAAAAATCGTTGAACTGCCGCGTTATGATGTAGAATAGGAATCCGTCTAATAGTATGCACGTTCGTGTTAATATTGCGTTTCACTTTCTATTCAGTAACCAAATTCCAAGTTTATTAAATTTTGTCGCTCGCTATAAATTGAGCAATGTTCAAACATGTATTTCCAAGCGCCTCATGGAATAATAAATAGTTGTATTCAACATTCGCAAGTTCAAGGCTTTTACTAGCAAGGCGTTATTCCAATTAGACACAATTTAGGAACACAGCCGTATATTCCGTATAATATGACTAAGTAGTATCCAATTCGAATATGGCCTTGCTTGTAAAAAATGGTCTATGGTTTAATCGACATTTAAGCCAGGGCTTTTAGAGCTGCTTCTAATGTTTAGCATCTTTCGTTAGTCTACGTTATAAATGGTATGTACAGTCGAACAACTTCCAGCTGACCACCATGAGGGCGAGAATCGCTCAGCAGGACATCGTCACTTCCAGTGCTACTTTACACACACTTTGACACCCGTGTACAAAACCAGTTTCTAGTGTGCCTCGACTCTATGAGCGAGCCAAGGGATTTTTTATCAAACTGGTCCACCGCCGAGTTGTTTGATTGTACATGTAGGCGAAAGTAAGTAAGTAAGTAAGTAATTCTTTATTGTACACCACAAAAATGCAAATACAAGGAAAAAAAAAAACTTTTAACAATAGATGCACAATTGGCGGCGTACCTCCTTGCCAACCTCAAAGACTCTAAATCTCTAACCCACAGTCGAAAGACTGTATACATAATTATAAGGCCAGCTCTACACTTTGAAATATAGCTACCTAGGTTATTAATTTATTATATAAAATTATTTCGTATTTATTCTATGATACCAACAGAAGCCATGGGGTCTACAGAATTCAGAGTCGCCAAATCTAATATTCTTTTAATGCATAAAAGAAAAGTGTGTACGACGATCGTTTTCACTCACAAAACAGAATGTCTGAATCTAGGCTATTGTGTTGACTTGACTAGTATAGGTAGTACCTATATATCAACCTCAGTGTTCATCATCATATTAATTAATTTATTGATAGACTGCAACAACTTGTGCATGATTGATCAACTCACTAATGAGAGCCACACGGATAGTGTTTTAGTTCTTATGACAAGGTGCTAATCAAATCTTGGTAATTGGAAACCTATTGAAGGAAATTCATTTATACGTAAATTTGTTCGATTTCAGACTTGGACATATTATCTATATGTATAAAATCCTTACGTTCTGTTTTTTCGCGTTACTGATTGACTGACAGACACGCTACAGCCGAAACTACTGGGCGCAAGGAGGTGAAATTTGGCATGTATGTTCTTTGGGGTGTGTAGGAGACCACTAAAAAAGAATTTTGGAAATTCACATCCTAAGGTGTAAAATAGTCCCTCGCGGGCTGAGCCGTGGCTAATTCTAGTATTTTATGTTGATATTCGGTTTGATTAGTATACCTAGATTATTTTACGACTGCGTCCGTGGTCCAGTGGATAGCGTATGCGACTACTGATAGGAGGTCCCGACTTCGATTCGGTTTTTTCGAATTCTCTTTAGCAGCTCGGAGTCTGGTGATGTGGTAACGGCAAGGCTCGCCCCCTGTGTGCGTGGACTGCGTGGGACTTAAAAATTCATGGCGAAATGTGGGTGTAATATTACACCTCTGCCTACCGCTTCGGAGATACAGGCGTGAATCTATATAAAAAAAAATATATAAAAGATTACTTACGAAGATCGATCATAAACAGTGGCTCTGAGTTTCGTTACGTACCTTTCTTCCTCATGGTTCTACGCTTTTGCCTTGCGAACGTGACATTCAGTACCTACCTAACCTGTAAATTGGACCTATCGAACTTGACGATTGACTTTGACAATAAATATAGAAAAGTTCAGTATAGTAAAGTAAGTGTTGCAAAATTCTGCCATCAGTAGAAGTACCTAGGTATTTTTTTTTTGCCGCAACTTGAAGTAGGTTTTTAAATACAGAATATAATTTTGTAGTTTTATGTCGCTTGACGGTACTACTCTACCGATTCTCTCATAGTCTATCCTAAATTATAGATGCCCGACGAGTTTAACTTCAGATAGGTATCCCAACATTTACCTAATCAATAATAAACTATAGGTAACTGTTTTTTTCTTTCTGGGTTCCCCAAGGTTGCTCGATCAAACTTTGCTCCTTAGGGTAAGACTATGTACCTAGGTAAAGTATGCGCTGCTTGGAAGTTTAATTTAGCCTTGGGCCAAAGGTACGTAAGTCACCTATGTAGAACTCATCATCCTCTAAGCGTTATCCCAGTTTCAACCCGCTTACTAGTCTAACCGGAGTTGGCTGAATTTTAGCTTCTCCACAGAGCGATTGCCTGTTTGACCTCCGCAACTCAAAGGGATAGCGATATTCAATGGTTTAGAGTGTGACAGTTTATTCAGACGTACCTACTGACGCCCTATAACGACTGTCAAAGATCTATATGACAGTCGGGACCGACAGCTTAACGTGCTCTCCGAGGCACGGGTCTTATATTTGTAGTATAGTCATGTTTTTGTTACTTATATCTAACTACTACTACTTCCTACATATAACTACTACTACCTACATTTTTTTCTGAATATAATCGTTCCTAACACAACCTAAATTGAATAATACTAATTCCCGACTTGAGAATCGAACTTAGAGACTCCCAATTCCCAAACTTACGTCATAAGTCCATCGAAGCGGCGCAATGCGGAACAGGCAAAACACAATAAAACAAAAAATCTTCAATGATGACTTTTATTCTAATTAAATTTAAGTGGAAACATGAATTCTTATAACACGAATCTAAAGAAGGAAACACTATTATATTCTTAATTACGAAATACTTATTAAATTAACAAATTGTCTTTCATTTTGTCATCGTTCAAATTATAATACAACACAATATTTGTGAGAACTAAGTTATTTAAGTCAGCCATTTTTATGGCACGATATTACGGTACCCACAATGACAACAAGCAATTAGTAAAACAGAAAAGAAAACAATTATTATAAAATAAATTATGCAAAATATAATCGTAATGTTGATTTTTTTGCAAAAATTGTGCCGAAAACGAGCTATGTAATTTAGGCAGAGGACAATTGTTTATGTCAAATTTATCGTTAAAATAACGTTATCGATTAAATATAGGTATTTGCAAATTGACATTCAAGATTAGTTCCTAAGGAACTAAAGAAGAACTGGAAAGGATTATGACAGTTCCTGATGTTTTGCTCTTGAAATTTTTGCCTATTCATATTCAACTAATAAAAATAAAATTACCAATATATTTTGCAGTTCAGTAATATTACATAATATTAGATCAAAATGTCTAATATAATAATATATAATACTAGTCTAATATACTAATATATATATTTTTTAATGACATACTGTGATAATATCGGTATCCCATTAAAATTGTGGCGTCACACGACAGCCAGTTTATCAAATAATATCTTAATGAACAGTCCTTGTAATAAGGGGAATTTTGATTAAATTTAACAAAAAATTATTTGTGGAAATTGCAACTGTAAACTGCTTTATTTTTTTGAAGAATATGATTTTAACTTTTCCGTTGTCCTCTACCTACCTTTTACAATATAAAAGCTCGTCAGTGCCAAATGTAACACTACTTATGTTAAAGTGTAACAATTATATGTAACTGTAATTAAAAACATACTTTTACAATTTTATCTTTATTTTTTTACCATTATTTTGAGAAGGCACATGAAAATTTTCTTATAAATAAATGAATCGACAGTGCGACAAAAAATCTTGAAGTTCAACTCATTCTAGTTTTCACTAAGAAGCGAAGGTAAAATTAAAGGTTTTTTAAGACTGGGTTTGTGACGAACTAGTCACAAGTTTAATTTAAAAACTCACAATCGCTTCACCAGCCTTTTTTCAAGCTCAATTATCGTTCTGTAGTTACTGAACGCCAACACAATAATAATATATAAACGGGTCTTACACACTATATAAAAATACAACAATATTTTTTTCGGAGGAAAATTATTTGACAGGTTGATTATTCACAGGACACATTTTGTGTACATTTTCTTTAGATTCTACGACAGATAAGGTGTTGATAAAAGCTGTAATGACGGTAGAAAATGTCCAAGAGTTGTTATATTATGCGTAATTATTTGGCCAGAAAATCTATCATAATAAATCATAACTATTTACCGCACTGCTCTTTTTGGATTGTTATAAAATTACGTAACAAAACTCCAGTTTTCAGTGACATTTTGAAGATTTGCATTTTAAAGACTGATTTAAACAAAACACAGTGTTGGCTGTTTGTATATTATGGTCATCTACACTAATCTCAAAATAGTCTACATAATATTAGGCCGACTTTTGGATCTCCGTAGTAATAATTTTAGTTTAAATTTTTTTGTGTTACGAGAAAACTTTTAAGAATTTGAACAATATGCTAATGCTGTTGTTGGGCTACTAAACTCAATTTAGAATATGGCTGTCTTTTACTGACAAAGAGGTCTAGAAAAGGTACGATGATGATTTTTTCGACCTCTGAACATCGAACACTGAACTTCGTACTGATTGAATGATGCCTGTGACTTCAGTATCGCCTAAAGCCGCGTACGCACTATGTCGTGACCAGAAATTGTCGTTTTAAAGCGTTGCAGCTTGCGTATTTAAATGGAGGTGTTCGTATACCTATAGTAGGTTTATACCAAAATTAACTGTCTTTCATGGCATTTTACTGAACAGCTAGAGGCGACAGTTGTCCGGCGATAAATTAATCGTCACGCCTTTAATCAACTTTCACGATATTTCACCTAAAACTATGTATATTGCAGAATGAAAGTTGTTTCTGTCTCTTTCGGGTTCAATCAGGAAGAACAAGACAGCAACAAATCAAAATTTTGTTAAGTACTTTAAAACAGGATCGTAAGTATTGTTTACTATCAGGTTATTAGAAAGAAAATGTCACGCAGTGTCTTGTAAATAATCAACAAGCAAAAAATCTTCAGTGGTACCTAGGTGATATGCCCCGGACAATATCTTATTTGTAAACACTACCGTATAATACACTGTACTATATAATATAAAAAATTAAAACACAAATATTTGGATTATTGAACTAAAACAGAGGTATTTTGTTCGACTTCATTTTTTTATATATACTGATATATATATTCTTTCAAACTTGCTCTTATATATGATGGTCTTGATCCCAAAACAGGTAATGATTCGCCAGCATGATATTAGCTTTGAAAAAAAAAACACAGAATAACAGCGTATGTACAACAGCCGATACAATAATTATGCGAAATTTCGATGATTTGGAATAAATCAGCTATACGACTAACACGCTGCTATTGTAAATTTTTTGTGCTATGTGTAAATAGGGATTATAATGTTTTGTGTATTCAAACGAAGGTATGGATATTTTAATTCGCAGATATTTCTGTAATTGAATTTATAACTGTTTATTCCAAATTTTAGAAATGTTATAATAAACAACAAAAACAATGTATATCGCTTGCTACCACTACGCCTAGAAGTAAGAAAAATATATAATTTGTATATCAAACTAATTTTATGAAAGCTCGTGAGAATATAAGTATATGTATAATAGGTATATTCATGTGCGATAATTTTATTACAGATTTTCTTTAATCGGTGGATACACTAATGTACTTGTTTATGAAACATTTCTGTTTAGATCAACAAATACACAGCTCATAAAAGATAAATCGCACACAAAAACCCAAGTTTCACAAAAAATGTCTTTTACATTTTTAATACTACGATACACTAATAGATAAAAACGATCATAAACGACCCCGCGCTTTATTACCAAAACAATCCAATTATAGAAAAAGAAAACAATATTGGAAATGGAAAGGACATATACAGGTTCAAAATATTCTCAGAACTTTAAAGTACACTTTAAAAATGGCTAAACCCAATACTGTATACGCCCTTTGACTTAACGCTACACACTCGAAAACTTAAAAAAGAAAAAAACAAACGATTTTTACATGTCTTTAGGTTCTGCTGCTTTGAACTGACTCCGGAATTTCTCTACTCTGTCTTTAGTATGTCATGTTTAAACTAAAACCGTTTCTTAAGCTGTCTTTTAAAGATGGTGAAATAATATAATAGATACTTTAAATGCATATCACAACTGGCTTATCTAAAGTCAGCAATGAAGTAAGATATTACTTTTCTTGATGTATGTAAAGTACAAAATTTTATGCTTTTTATTTCCAAATATTTAAACCACTACTTCAAAACTATGGAAGCCAAAATGACGGCGTTGCTAAAACACCGTCTACAAATGCGACATAATAATTTAATCGTTATTTTATTTACCTATGCATTTATTGTAAAACGTATGCATCTAATTTTATAGAGATAGCTTTTCTATTAAACAGTGGTCCTATTAATACGTTTTTCGAAGGTAATAAGAAAATATAGCAGTGGTCCAAGATTCAATTGAAATTAAATAGTATCAATCAAAACGACATTTTAAAAATGACTAATATGAATGTATTTTTTAAGTGTGGTTTAAAGGTTTTTCAATTTTTATCTAAGTTTTTATTGGTTTTCTGTAATATGGCCGTTAGTAAAATGTCGTTTGTTTATCGATTAAATAAATAAATCGCCTAAATTCCGTTGTAAGATTAGAAGAGCTATCCCATTACATGTTTCTTTTTACTTTTTAAAAATGATTATCATTTTAATATAATTCATTTATGATTGTGGTTCTGACCCTGCCTCGTTTAAGCGATATAACTATTTTAATGGTACATATTACAAATTGTTACATTTTCCCTTACAATAACTACGTCACTAAAAAGCTGACCAAACATTTTTAGGCCGATAGGAACTGAACTGACAAAATGATATAATCTAAACAAAATAAAAAATCACTATAGAGAAAAATCGAAAAAGTGCTCTAAAGTCGTCTAAAATTTTTCTTTCAAAAAATTATTATTTTATTAAATACTGTAGTTTTGCAACGCTGATAAAATAACTGTACCTTATACTAACTCTCACTTACGTTAATTACAAAACTTACCTTAGAGCACTGTAGTTGTAACAGCCAAGTTGGTATATTCGTTTTGGGCGCCTCGCGATGTGGTATAAATTGTAGTCTCACATTATGCGAATTGTTCCGAAGTAAAATCTTTTCGTATAGTTGGCAAGAAGTTTACCAACGACTGTCTATTGGTGTATTTGTAGTATTGAACTACTAATCTTGTATTTTCATTTCATTCAGTACATTCATTTGACATTACATATCGTGATTCGCGATCATTAGTAAGGTACAATTCATAATAATTAGTCCATGGGTACAATAGTTTTATGCATGTTTGTAAATGTCATAGATTTCTTCATATTCACATTTTGCAAAAATGTTATTTTTTACATTTTTACTTTTATTATTTTGTCCAAATTTGTTAACAATATTCTAAGAAAATACAAATAATTTAAATTATTTTTACAAATTCAGGTTTAATATATGTATAATTTTCGTCATTTTTGAAGCTTATGGTCCCACTACGATCGCAAGTCGGGTAACGTAAAAAGAAAAAAACTATCCCGAAATCTGTAAAAATATTTTAAATTAAATGTATGTTTGTTTTGGGTTGTATGCATTTTATTGGTTTAAAGACAATTTGGTAGCGAGGCGCTTCCTCAGTGGTGTCAATTCCTGTAACTATGAGTTCTCTGGTTCTTCCCACTCGACGCTCGCCCATTGTGGCAGCTCCGTCTCGTATTCCCAGCCGGGGCCCTGTTGACGAGACATTGTTTCATGAAATTTTCTTTTAGTTACAATTTGTAATATTAGTAATTTGGCAATGTGTAGGACTCCTTCGGTTCATGGCACTTCTCACGGTTTTGGGCAACTTGAATCCAATTCTAGGCTATTTTTTTATAATAATAAAAATATATAAAGAATCCATTTCTAGGCACTCTATAAATCTAAATATCGTACCTTGTACTTCCAAGCGTGCAGATACATGACGAGGTCCCTGGGCCGCGGGTCCCTGTAGCGCACGCGGCACTCGTAGCAGTGCGGGTCGGACGTCAGCGCGTCAGTAGACCCACTGGAGCCGCTAGTGGATGCGCACGAGCCGCTGGTGGCCGCCGCCGTACAGCCCGTCTGCGTCGCCACTGTCACTTTGTCTGACTGTTGGGTGAAGGATTACTGGTAACTCATGTTCGTATTCACACGGGTGAGAGGTTAAAAAGTGTGATCTGTATGACATTGGAACACAAGTTATACTTTACCGAGCTAACTTAGAACGTCATGTTCGTATTCAGACGGGTGTAAGGCTATACATAAAGGCATTTATTATATAAAATTTCGACTTCTAGACAAAAGATTTCGGCCTCTGGATGAAAGGAAGCCCATGCTTCTCGAAATCTCCGTGTGTTTGTTGACACGATCATCCCTTGAACAGCCTTTTGTTCACTGCCGAGTACTGCCAGAGTTATGAATATGATACATTGCCTACAAAGGAAAGTTTTATTAGCCTATCGATTTAGGCATGTTGGCATGTCCATTGCGTTTACTGCGCTAAGTCAGTACCTGCTTCTTAGAACCGATTGAGTGCCATCAGCGTGAACCAGCTCGGCTCACCTTGATTCGAGCAGTATTTGGCTCTTTGATGAAAGTGCTCTAATGTTAGATCGTTTCAAATTTCAAAAGCCAATCAGCGCAAAAATGGCGATCATATCAAGTTGAACCGAACATTAACTAAAAGTTGAAAGGTTCTGAATCATGCGATCCAGAGCCTTTCGATTTTGTGTAAAGACAGACAAGGGCTACGCAATACAAAAAGGCAAGATTGTTTTAATCACCAACGATTAAAATGTATAAAGAAATTTTGGTATATAGCACTTCTCGTTATTATTTTGAGGCATTTTGTTCCTTGAATGTTGTATCTTCCTTGAACGTAATATGGCTTTGAGAAAATATCAGCAATTATAACGAGATGCGACATTTTTGAGGCCTTTTGTCTTTTTCTCGATGAAAATACAAGTGCCTTGGAAGATACTTGGCAAAATTGTAAAGTCCTTTGGCTTCTATTAATTATGAAGTGACTTATTTTCTTGTATCTTTATGTAATTTAAATATCGCTCCAAACAGCCTTTGTGATTCTTCAAATGATCGTATCAATGGCGTTTTTGCAATCGTCATTTAGCCATATTTTAAGTATAATACTTCCGTATAACAATTTCCATAGAGAGACTATTATAACCGTAGGCTCTGTGAATAATTAAATTTCATCAATATCATTTGCCCCAGAGTATATTAAACTTTTGCAAGCTCTTTGGGAGTATTTTCAGTAATTCAGATTTTAGTTTCAGCGTTAATGGATTTGACCTAGTTCTGCAATTACAAATTTTGTTGAAAACTCGAATTGATAATAATTGAGATTCGTAATATATAGGTCTGGAAATGGGTATAAATATTATTTAGGAATTTTGCTACAGAATATTTTACTTAATTATTGCCTATGGAAATTTGATAGGCATGATCTCTTGTATTTTGTCAAATAGAAATGGACGATACATAAATTAGATTGAACCGTTGAATCGAGCCAAATCTAATATGAGTATATGTATAAGCCAAACATGGATCATCATCAGCCCCTTACAGTCCATTGCTGGACTAGGCCTCTCCTTTGAAAGGAGGAATTGGCCTACTATACCACGCTGGCCAAACGGGTTGGTATAAGGTTTGTTTTAGTTTTCCTTCTCTTACAGTGCTGTTCTCTGCATAGTATGATCCCTCTGTCGGCTCTTACGACACCCATGGGATGATATGGGGTGGTGAAATTGCGTATTCTTAATCCGTCACCACACGGTCGAAAAATGGATAAAAAGGTGTTTTTAAACACAATCGGTAGATAATAAATTTATGGTCATAGATTCTCGTCTGTAATTACCATAAACTAATCGCTATGTAAATCATGTATGTCTTTAGCCTATCAGGCATATTTTCACATTTCACACAAAAAATCTCCGACTAAGTCACTACATACTTATTTCATTCCACGGGTGAAAAATATACAAAGTAGTAGATATGTTTGGAAAGAGACATAAACCTCGGCATCAAACTCTATACCAGTATACCAGCTCATCAGGCCGGTGTGATAGCCAAATACTTCTATTGACTCACAATGTTATTGTGAAAATCTCAAGAAGCCCATGTCTTGTAGTGGACTTCGAAAGGCACGTATGATTTAACAGATTCAACATTGCTTAACTTCTGCTGTTGCTTGCCCATTGGCGTATGTTATGTTTCAGGGTCAGCCTAGGTCTTTAAAATACAATAGTGTGAAGTTTCTTAACCAAAATTCTGCGTTGGGCAATAGACCATACTGGAGTGGGCACGGTCTGACCCCCCTGCTATATACGCTTATAATTGACTCACAATGTTATTTTGAAGCAAATTTGGAGAGTATGATGAAACAGCTCCAAAAGTTTATCAGTTATCTCTGCATCACCCTAGGTTGACAGATAGAGAATGCGTAAAGCATTAAGTCCTATGTACCATATTATGTTTTTGTGTTGTGCAAATAGTTTAATAAATAATGAAGGTACTTTTGCTTCTTACCTTAGCATCATTAGAGTCCTCATTCATAGCAGGCGATGCGATAGGCGATGGTGCCATGGTGCAGGGCGCCGGAGAGTTCACCTCAACCGGGGCCTCCGCACCGCTCGACGGGCTCGGCAGCGTGGCTGGTGGACAAAATATTGATGAAGATTTGGTCGTTGTTTATGGAAGTGAAAGCTTTAGCGTACTGGGCATCCAATATTTCGGACACTATTACAATCACCACAATTTACATCCGACATTTATCATCCGATTTCTAGTTCTGTATTTTCAGGGAATCGGATCGGACGTAGTGTGAAACCTCCCTTACTCAGTTAGGTATAGAACCGATTACTCATGTCTTTGGTTTGCAATAAATCATAAGATTTAACAATTACGGGCATGGACTAATAGTTGAAACCAACCCCTAGTTAAGGCGATCACGTTCAATTATTTATTGGAGGAGGAGGTTTGCAGGAAGTTAGGAGTTTATTTGTAACTTGCACCATCAAATCTTTTAAATATCATGATAACTGTAGCTAGTAGTGTTTCGGCTTATTATTCTTCAACACTTACGGGTCATAACAGAAGACGGGGTAACCCCGGGTGCCGGTGATTCCAGTCTCGGTGATGACTCCCTCGACGCAGGGCCCGTGTCGCAGTCATCTTCACCAACTGGTATTTAAGAATAACTCGTATATCTATTTGTACATTAAGGTTATATTGGCATCAATCAATAGATACACATAGGAAAAATACAAGAAATTTATGCGATTACAACTTATGTTTGCAGTAAGCGGTTGCACCGAGGCCTGTATTACTTAATGCCTGGACCTGGGCCTGGATTTTGTATATACTGAGTTGTTATGTAACAATATAATCAATGCTTCAATTTTACTTATTTATTTATTATGCTTTTTTGTAGTTTGATTTTGAAAAACTCCAATCGCACACGATCAAAATGGGCAAAGCTTTTCGTGGCGAAACAACAATTTAGGTCATCCATTTATTGTCGTTTCGAGTCTGGGTATTCTTTATGTCCTGCTATATTTGCAAAGCTTCCTGCGATGCAGACTTCATTCTAGTGCCAAAGACTTGATAGAAGAAAGAAAAGATTAAAAGAACATCTATATTTACCTTTATCATCCGAAGCCGGCTTCGAGAACAGCAAGTCATCATCAGCTGCGTCGACTCCCAGCCAGTTCTCAGCGTTATGTATGGCTATGAGATCTCTGACCAACTGCTCGTCTGTCTTGCCGCCCGTGTCGCCGCCTTTGCCGCGGAGGGGGCCGAACACTGGGTGGTTGTATAGAGGATCGTTCACCACTGGGTAGCCTGGAAAAAAACAGAAATTAGGAAATATATTATGACTCGCTGTCTGGCATTTTCGTGATGCTAGCTTTTTTAAGTCCCATGTTGCGGCCTTACGCGTCCTTCCTACGTTGCGTGATTTTGCGGACGCGCACTGCACCATTGAAGTTAGCCGATTCGGAGAGACACTTCAAAGGTGAGGTGCGTGCCCGTTTGCAAAAATCCACGCACCGTGGGACGTCAGCTTCAGGAGATTAGGATTCAGACAAATTATATCCGCGTATTTATTAATTATAAACAAATGCAACAAACATAATTAAGGAATTTCTGCGTAGACAGTTTTTGCTAGCTATTAAAAATTTCATTAAAAAGTAAATAAAAAAACAAGATTAAAACACACCCCGGTAGGCTAGACACAATTATATACAAGTACTCGCCACAATAACATTTTACGAGTTGCGTACAAAGATAAGCAACAGATAAAATCTCTATTTTGTTTTATTCCCCAGTCGATACAAACCCCGAATATGTACGGTTTGGTAAAATGAAAACGTATTTGCCTTATCGACGGGAAACTTGATTAAATGTGTATACGATTTTCCTATTTTATTTGTTGTTCCTACTATTTTAATGGGATTTTGGATAGTGTTTACGTAGGTACTCATATTTAATTTATGTTTACGTAAGTTTTATATAATTCTGTAAGTACAAATACTTTATTGACAAAAAAAATGCTTTTTACTGTATTCAGTCAAGGCAGATTGGTAAGTAATCCTCTTAACATAAAGTCAGCATGTGTAATCTGTGTACGATCATATGTACGACGCAACACTTTCAGCCTTATATGTATGTATAGCTGAGATACACGCTAAGTTAATAATATTTTTTACTTTTTGGCTGCCCCTGCCATAGGTGACAAAGCAATATGTAGCCAACAAAAATTCATTTTTGCTTGTCACCTATAGATGATTCATGGATCCGTGTTTTATTATTATTGTTTCAGTACTTTATGGATGAAAAATACAAAATGTAACTATTCCATTTCATTTCATGGAAGTCGGAATGAAAATTAACGACTAAGGCAAATTCACAAAGCAGATAGTATCTTCGGGAAGAGAAGAAAAACTTCCATCAAACCCTTCGCCAGCGTGGTACATACGAAGTCAAATCTGCCACTTAGGTACATGATCACACAACGGTATTGTGTTGCAAAATAGGAGAGCAAGTTGTCTACTCCTCAGCATTGAACTATGAAAGGTTGTGAGATGACCTACATGACTATTCTGGTCAAAAGACTTACCCAAATACTGCAGGTGCACTCTAATCTGGTGCATCCTTCCGGTCTTGGGCTTGCACAGCACCACGCTCGTGTTGTTATTCGCGTTGTACCCCAGGCGCTTGAACACCGTGGAACAGTCCTTGCCCTTAGGTGACACCTTACACACGCCGATCTTGTAGCTCACCACCTCAATTGGCTCTTGGCATTCGATCTCATCACTGCAAGTTAGAAAGGCGCATTAATTTTGTGCTATTTCTATAAAATAACTGCGCATTACTGACTGACTGAGGCACTGCCGAAATTATTGGGCGCAGAAAGCTGAAATATGTCATGTATGTTCTGGGGACCTTAGGGCATTACGGATAAACTAAAAACTACTCGTCAGATCTTGATTTCATTTAAATAAGACTACACGAGAAGCACTAATATTCAAATATTTATCAAAATCTGTCCGTTTAGTTAAAGTACTACATATAAAAACCCGTCGAATTGAAAACCTCCTCCGTTTTGAAATCGGTAAAAAATGCATGGCAATATCTTCAATATGATTATCATAAAATCAACAACGCGATGCGACTCAATACCACTGCTACGCAGTAATCAAAATGAATATGACTAAATACACAAGTTAGGTACTAACGATGTAACAAAGGTCTTTAAATAAATACGCCTCAGCACATTTTACTGCACTTCGATATTGCATTATATGATTGGTATGAATGCATAGCTTATTTAACGTTTTTATTGGCATGACAATTGATAGGTAAGTAACTATCATAGCACTCTGGATCAAGTATTAGTGAGCGAGTGAAGCACAAAGAGGTAGACTTGCGCAAAGATCAAATAAAATGAAGTAGACCCTCAGGCCAAAAATGTGAAGCTAAAATGTTTTAAATATTTTTAGAATAATATAACACAACACCAACTTGAAAGGATAATGCTCTCGCACGATTTTGGATACATCATTTTGACAGCTTTCGAGAGAATCTTAGGTATATTACTATTTTAATAAATGCAAAAGTTTGGTAACCCTGATGTATGGATAAATGCATGCTTGTTATTCTTTCTCGCAAAAATAATGAACAGATTTGGACGAAACTTTGCAGCTTAGACAACTAAATAACACATAGATTACTTTATGTCGCGATAACCGTTACCCATGCAGGCGAAGCTACGGGCAGAAGCTAGTAATAATTTATTAATCTGTTTCTGTTTCGAACAAACTAGACAGTCTGGGACATTTCGCAGTGAATAGATAAACTAAACCTGAATCTTGAGACACCTGTCTGCATATTTTAGGTGCAGCCAGGCTATAAATAATAACTAGGGCGATCGATTAAGAATAGACTTCAACTTGGTTCTTCTAAAATAAAATATACGTTGGCATAGGATAGTCTTATGTTAGCTTCCAAACTTTGTTTCCAAAACATGTTTTGCAATTATTAAAGAAGTTAACAATCTAATTAATCGATTTTTTACATAATTTACATTTAACGATTTTTCCAATGACATACCTAAGTAATGATAATAAATGCCATATTAACATTTTACTCCAAACTCTGCCGAGTCCTGTCAGATCTTGTATAAAATAATGGGATAGAAACTAAGTTACAAAACTGTTTAAACTTTTCATCGCGTTTATTCTCATGTTATGTAATAAATGTAATTTTTAATCATTCGATATATATGTAATAATTGCAAAACTTAAAGCATAGCATAGTAATTTTAATAAAACATTCGCGTTAAAACTTACTCAGGAAATTCTCCATCTACCCTGCACACATATTCTTTCTGCACTTGTCTGTTTCTGATCTGGTGCTCCATCTGTCTGGCCTTCTTTGGACTCCTTCCGAATAATAGGAGACCTAGTAACAAACAATTATTAGAATTCGAATGGGACATCTGGAAATATTCTTTTGCTATAGAAAATACGAATAGATAAGTCAGGGCAAATTACTGAGAACTAATTTAACCTAAACTTTAATTTAAAGAGGGTTTGAATGAAATGCTGAAATAAAAAAAAAACTCTTGAAGACTATAAGAAAACCCCAAAAATTCTATGTTGTGCAAGTTTTAATTTAGCTTAACTAGGTAAATTTAAATCGCTTCTAAACGATATGTTATAAAAATATCAAAATGTATATACAATACCTATATCAAAAACACCTGCTGCACTTTAAAAATCTTAGTTTCATGTTGGGGACTAAGTAAGCACAGCTTAGAGAGATCTTACCTGACGTTAGCCTGTCGAGTCTGTGAATGGTCCTTAAGTTTTTCAAGTTGTACTCTTTGGCGAGTATAAAAACGACTGTGTTGTGACGATATCTGCCGCACGGATGCACCTAGTGACACAGTTTATATTAAATTAATCTTTGCTTTACAAAATATAGACAATTTAACAACCACAAATCTATCTGACGAATATAAAAATGAAGAATATTTTAACTTTAAAACGGCCAAGCAATCAAAATAAATATTTCTCAATGAAAATAACAACCAATGTGTTGTTTCTTGAAAACATTACACGTTATTTTCTTAAATTATAACCCTTAAATTAAACGTCTGCTTAAATTATTTATACACGACTACTAGTGAGAAAAATTTAAGTTAAAAACCAATGAAGCAACGGTGGTGAAGCAAGCTTTAATGAGAATGAATTTTAAGTTCATTTGCATACTCTCGAAGAGTGCTACTACTTAGGCCACACAGTCCAAACGATAGAAGTACACCAAGTAGTAATACCACTGCAAATTGAACTCATTGCAAGCATCATGCAAAAGGTTGAAAATAGTATAAACTTATAGTACAACAGTAGAGAAGCGAGAACCAAGTTCATCTCCAGATAGAAATGCCATTTTGGCAGATTGAATTGCATCTACTTGTCTAGAAATAGAACAATTTTAGTTTAGCTTTAAGAAAAGTACTAAAGTCTAAGTACCTAATCATACATATAGAATCAGCCAATCGAATTTTATTTACAACAAAAAATATGTATGCTGAAGCTACAAATTGCATGCAAGCGGGGTTTCAAAAATAAGTAAGTACATATTAAAAAATCGTAAGCGTATAAATGTATAATTCTACTATACATCTCGTTACACATTGAAAACTGATGGCCGTTGAACCATATATGTGAAAGTAGTAAGACGACGGCCTCACAAAAATTTCGCTACTGTAAACATGATTAGAGCAAAACTTTTCAGAATCGACGAAAAGGGACGCACGACAAACTCTTAATTTAATCGACGTAAGCTTCTGCAACTCAATTTACCAAAATGTTAGGGAAAAATATATTCAGAGAGAGTTATTTTTGAAACAAGAATAATTGGATCAGGTTAAAATATTTCGGATAACACGGTGCTCGCCTCTGAAAGATATGAAATAAATAAAATAGGAAGTATTAAGGACTCGCAATCCACAAGTTCTGGGACCACTTTCAAGTGGGATTTTCGACGAGACCGCACATTTTTAGCTCTGTCTGTATTATGTTTCAAACTTTTGTGCAGATCACAATCTCTAGTCAGACTCTGACAGCATACTTTGTTTGGACCGACTAAAAATATTAACCCACCGAATTTCGGTGTGCTATCCCTGCGCAGATTTATTTTCTTTTCTTATTGTACTTTCAACGGACTTTCTTTTACGTTCCATTTGTTTTCATCGGTAAAAAAGAAAACCTATTGTGGAAAACTCATAACGTTGCAAGAAGGTAGATATTATAGACTAATTGGATTATTTAATTGCTAACGATTTTCTTTCCTAACTTAACCTAATTTATCTTCAAAGAATCCAATTTTCGGCAAAAAGACGTTAAATAAAAATATTTTGTGTCAATGCTAACTTTGTTAAAACTTGTCTGTGCCTATTTGACTTTTAGTATTGGGTTATATATTCTGTAGTTTAGTCTTAACAAAGGTTCAAACAAGTCGATAGGGTAGTTGTCCATCAGAGTCTGACTTGATGATGACAAAACGGTCCCAACGCATGACTCACCGGCAGCGAGCAAGGCTTGTCTAGCACGAGAAGCTCTTCATCCACGTGTATGAGGCGCAAAGGACTAGCGAGCACTGGAGTCTCGTGCCTGGCCCACCACGGACACAACATTGTTTCATTACGGACTTTGTATAGTCTTATGATGTTGCAATTCCCTTTGAGACCACGTCACCTTACCCAAAGAATTTTATTTTCCTCAGTTTGGCATAGGAATTCGTATTGTGATCACACCAAACCAATTTCAAAGTATTTTTATAAAAATACTTGTCTGTTACTAACTCAATTTTCCACATTGCGGCGTCCGCTGAAGAATTTAATAATACAGAAAAATCCGCTCCATGAATCTTTTGATCTGGATATTGAACTTCAAGTAAAGTCAATTGATATACGGGACATATTTATGGCAGTTAAACTTATATATTGTGGTATGACTATAAAAAATCATAATAAGATGGAGTCCAGTTATTCACAGTTCAGAAAAGCAGTTTTACATTCCAGTTTAAGACCAAATTAAGCATAAACCTCAATAACCGAAAAGCTAAATATTTTGTATTATCTATTGTTCTACTTTGGAGCGGTTGAAACGAAAAAGCGGTATCAAGGGTATAAAATAACGATACAAAGATGATTTTAATGGCTTATTTTAATATGCACGGAGGGGAGGGGATATTAAAATTAATGAGATACTCAAAGTGCATTACAACATCATAGACAATGTAAATACGTAATACATTGGACGCACAGTAGCATAGTATTATAAGGGTCCTAATTTCATACGCATGGAATTTTCTTACAGTTTAAGTACTAATGTAACAGATTATTCCATTAATATTTGAAACACACCACCAACTGGAACCTACTTTGGTAACTTCATGTGGACTTAATCCGTTTATGATATATAAAATTTTGTTTCCATGCGTGCCTATGCAATACAAGTAATATTGAATGTAATATAGAACAAACTAGGACCTTATAATAATTATTTAAGTAGCAATGTTTAGCTGTGTGCGTGTTAAGTTATTTACGATTTTCTAGGGCACTAATCCCGCTCGATTTGATGGCGGGATACTCATATTTAACACATAAACTAAAGTTTCAAAGTGTTTTGGGTTCATGTTGAGATGTAACTTTAGTGTCAAAGATAAAAGGTGATAAAGCTGTGAGATTTGAGTATAATTATATTGAACAATAGATGTACTTTTGAATGTAACATGAAATGCTATGAGCAGTTTTATGTAAATAATTATATAGTTTAATAGATGCGAGTGCTAAACATTTATGTTAGAAGAAGGAAATATTAGTATATTTATTGATATAAATTATTAATAAAAAGAAGATAATAATATAACATTAGTGGTACCTACTAATGAAACAAAAGCATTTATAATTTAAATTCTGACATCGATAGTGAATAAACTGATCAATACTGTTTAAAACCAAATATAGCTAAAGCGTACGATTGCTATATTTTACTTAGCAACGCTCGGTTTTTGAATTCTACGTTGGACCCGAGTATCAATCACTGTGATGGGGCACCCTTGATCGTTTGGACCCTTCCACATTGGGATTGACGAAATATTTCTTTTCTACGGCATCTGCCTAACAATTACATTGGTATTCTAACACAGATTTATTCTTTACGTGCTCAATTTGTTACGACCATTATAATCACCATATATTTCAAATCTATATAAAAAAACATGTAATTCTGCAAATGTTCTCAAAGCAGCTGTTTCCAGTGAGCTCTTAAGCGAATTAGTTCTACAAAATCAATGTTGAATTAACTAGGTTTTAATAAGACTAAAAGCTGCTATGGATTTTGTTTGTTAAATATTTTGGCTTTTGATAGACAATGTTAAAATACCAAGAATTATCATCTCAATGCAACTTTCTCATTCTTTGATTTGATAATTTTAATTAGACTTGGTATGTTTATTGTAAACAGTTTTAAAAAAACTCGTGACTTCTGAAATTATTGGGCAGAAATAAAATTGCCCGATGTTTGCTCCGAAATATCCAATATGCAAACACAACAGGCACGTGAGGAGAATACCAAATACTATCACGTGGTACATCTACATAGTATGTGAATATTATTATATCGACAACAAGAGACTTAATGAGAGACTACATACGAATACTGTACTACTAAAGCAATTAGGACGCATTGTTGCTAAAAGGGCAGAGAGAATTGTAAATTTTGTTAGGAATAAAATGGAAGTTGGAATAAAGGATTAACATTGTTATAATCGTATTAAGACAAAAACGATAGGATTTTAAGGGATTTTTTCGGATCTCGTATCCAAAAAAATCCCTTAAAATCTATCGTTTTTGTTTATTAGCCTAAATAATTCAGATTTTCTCATCATTTCATTCAACAATGTTATGTCACGTTGCTTTTGGTTGAAGCACTCAGCAAAATCAAAGAATATTTCGGCATTTATTAAGGTAGTAATTCTTACCCCAATAAAAAAATATAAGCCATAGATGCCAAAAGTATAAAAAGCTTAGGCTAATCCAATAATGCTTAAAGCTAAATATGCATCAGGTATTATGCGTTTCGTACAGTATTTTATAGGCCTCTAAATAAAGCTTAAATTTCATTCAAATGGTAATGGTAGAAGGGATTTCAAACTACTACCAAAAACACTTTTATGAGATGGAGGAAATTGGAAACACGACTTCTAGTCGAAGGTAACAAAGAAACAAATCGTAAATTTCCTATTTGCCCATTAAATAGAGTTTTCTATAGAATTAAGTTCTCTAACAGCAGTTTATTAGTCTGCTGCGAACACAATCAAATGCCTTATATATTACAAAGGATAATATTGTGTACTAGAATAAGAGGAAAACTAACATCAATAAGGTCTATAAAAAGTAAAGCACAGACTACTCAGTTTGAGCGAGTACTAAAAACAATATAAAAAATGTAGATTGCCATCGCCTTTGTTGTCTACTTTGCATGCAAATTCCTGCATCTACCTTCTACATTCCTGTTTTATTTCATAAAAGCCGATATGAAAGTGCTCCATAATATTAGGTGACTTCCATCATAGAGCGTTGCACAGTATTTCTTGCAAAGGGACCGCTTTACGGAAACGCAAAGGACTTTATGCAATGCCCGCTTTCAGGAGCACGAAGCGGATTTCGGGGAGTGGATGTCTATAATGCGATACCAGACGCTCCCATAAGGCCAGCAAATTAAATTTTAGACATTTGCGATATGGAAATTATGTAGCTATTTTGTATCGTGACTAACATGTAGGCAGTCACAAATTAAATTTGATTGAGTATTAATTCTATTGAATACACTTATAATATAAAGTGGAAGTAAAGGTTTTCGAAAGCTAAAATACTTGATCTAACGTTTAGCAGCACCACTAAATTCTATATTAGCTCACAGCATGCAACATACAAGGATGGCGTACAAGTTTGATGTATGATAAGCGTCACATAACATGGCTGTCTCATTTGCCACTTACGGGGATAGAGGCCGGTTTGTTGACAACCACAATGTCCTCGTCGATATGAACGAGGGTGATGGGTTGGCTGGTGACCGGTACTTCGTGCCTGCAACGATACACACGTCAGGCTTACGGCTTCTGGGCAACGGACTCGGAACAAACTTTCTGTTCTTTGATGATGCCGTCATTTCTTTCAAGTGTTAATATTTACATTCCTAAAATTTTGATCGTGTGATTAGACTAGATTAGTTACACTGCTTCAGATATTTAAGCAGTTATGAAATTATACAAACATTGTTTGCTCCAAATCCGTTAAAATTTTGGTTCTCGTGACGTATGAAATAAAGATTAAGACGAGAACGAAACAACAAATGAACATGCGTGAGCGAATTTGAATGTATAATGTGAAATGCATGCCGCTTTCAACGAGACACTGTGTTGTGAATACTAACGGTTAACAAAAAGATACAAGTGATATACAACTACTTGTGTCTCTGTTGGAAAACGGCCAAAATGCACTCGCATGCTCATTCGGTGCTCAAGATATCGTTATTGAAGATTATATTTGTGTTACAGTGGACTAAATACAAATTAGACCTGAAATACAAACAAGCTTGTCAACGCACGTCACATTTTAAATTACAGTTACAGTAACTGTTATAGTATTAACACTTAGTAAATAAATACATATAAGGCAAGAAAAATAAAAAGTTATTATTTACAATACTGAAAATTATATAGTTTGTAGAGTTATAGTTTGTACCGTGTTGAACGGAGACCTGGGATGTTGTGTATACTAAGGTGCTGTAACTATCATAAGCGATCTACATTACTTCGTTCAGTTTGAGACTAATATTGTTTCAATACCTATGGACAACGTTTGCTAGAAGGTCGTTGTGCTTCAATCTGTAATCGGGGTCAACTCTCTCGTAGTTGACGGTAAGAGTGCCGGCTCTGATACAGCGCTCGTACTCCGCCGCTGGGTGAGCCCTGAACTCCCTCGCGAACACGTCGAGAATCCTCTCCCCGACCCATCTGCCTTTGGTGAAGGTTGTGAACGTGAAGTAGTAAGGATACACTTTCCTGAGTCCTGTAATTTGCAACGTATTGTTAATTTACATTACCAAAAAAGTTACACTGACGTAGCGTATATAGTAAAAAAAAGAAATAGTCAAAATGTTTCTAAGTTCCTATAAACTAAATGCTATTAATGTCAATTTGTACAAAGCGAGTTTCGCGCGGTTGCTCTAATTACGCTGTCAAAAACATCCACCAACACCAACGGAACTGACAGAAACTAACAAGCCGGCAAATTTGAACATAAAAATCAGGTGCACAGTTCATAAGTCGTTAGCTAAAATATCTGCATAGCCGTAAACGGCGATGGAAGAAAGCGCCAATGCGGGTAAATGACTAAGGCCATTAGATCATAATGGAGCGGTTCTGACATTAGCTATATTGAAAACTAGCGTGGCTGTTGTTTCATCCACTTAATGTCAACGTGTGAGATTACGTAATGGGTCTGATTTTTTTTATTGAAAGTAGGGTACGTAATTTTAGGTTAAGTAGGATGGATGGGAGATGCTTGTTTCGTAAATATGCCATGTAATTTATGCCCTATTTTACGTCGGCGTTAATATGATTGATCTATTTTTAAGTTATGAATTTACTTATAAGGGGTTTTTAAATTGCATTTTATATTTACTCAAGTTGTGGCAGTAGCTATGTTTGATTCAATTGCTTATTCATTTGGCGATATTTAATGTAGCAATCCACTGTTAGGTAACCATAAACTCATCCGTTGTTCCAATTTTTGTACCCAGTTTATACGCGTAAAGTTAATTTCATAATTTGTTGAACAAGCATTGAATAGAAATATGACTACAAAAGAACATACATCAAATAAATCTTCACTCCGTAATCTAACAATCTAGATCAAAGCTGATCTACTTTTGATTGAATACCAAATCATATAATAAAAGAATTAAGTAAATTAAAATGGATACACAGAGCAGCCACACAATAGGCAGAAAATCTGAGAATAAAGAAAAATGACGAATATAAGGACGAGAATTGATTCAATGAGAGGCAAAAAATTAAAGGAATGGATTCGTTATCGAAGATAGGCATTCATGTAATCCAATATCATTGGAGGTTTGTAAAGACGTCGTGTTTAGGGGAAATAAAAGATATACATTTACTTGGAACGCCGTCGCTCGTGGTGGCTTTATACAGAGATTACCGGGAAATAATATTTGTAGGTACGTCAGAATGCTTTCTTACTAAATAATCTTTGTTTTCTTATTGGTTTATTGATCTTTTTACGCTGATTTTTACGTGTTACGCTTTTTGTTGGCGTGTTGTTGGAAGCTTTTCAGCTGTTTTTCTTCTTTTTAGTCTATGGGCGTATCTACATAACTTGGAAGTAAAATTATGCTTGGTCGTATATTTAAAGCTATTGAAGTAAAATTATCTTTAATGTACTTACTCCATTCTGGTGTTTAAAGTAACTAAAGTTATGAATGGCATTTTAAAAGGATTACAGTAAGAATAAACCATTCAAAGAGTAATTAATTATCATATTAAATAAAAAATATATCCCCAAATACAATCTTGTATTACTCGTTATTTTTATCTATACCTGCTGTACGTTCAATGGGATGCTTTAATATATTATTACTGCATATTTAACCATTATATTTTTCTCAAGGTTAGTAATTAGAGATTAAATTTTTTATTCAGTAACATAATATACCAAGTTTGTTTTCAATTATCATTACTAACATATTTGAAGATTTTATCGTTTTTTGCTAGCTATTTAAATTTAACTAAAAATACCACTAGATGCAGCCATAAAAAACAACTTACCATTTTCGATATAATAAGACGTCTCGTTGTAACGGTCATCTGTGAAGCCGGGCCTTTTAGCTTTCAACGCTTTTGTTTCCAACTTCGCCTGTAACAAAGGGAGAGGCAAAAAATAATAAAACCATTGTTTTGAATGGAGCCTTTATAAAGTTGCGTGAAATGTTAGAGATAGACCATGTGCGGGAAACGCGTGGGCTTAGGTGGTGGGGTTACCAGCTTAAAAAATCCCGTAAACTCGGCCATATTAAAATAGTTATCATTTTGAACCAAAATATTTTTTGAAGAATAAGGTCCTTAAGTAAAATAATAATTTATTATTATTACATACATTGCCACTAGTTTAGACCGTGAACTTATGAAGGTACTTACATACATACATACATACATATCGTCACGCCTTTTATCCCCGAAGAGGTAGGCAGAGGTGTATTTCTACACCCACTATTCGCCAGATATACTTTAGTCCCACGTAATAAGGGGCGAGCCTATTGCCGTACCGGGCACATTTCCAGACTCCGTGCTGCTACTGAGAATTTCGTGACAGAAAAACCCAATAACAATGCCCGACCCAGGAATCGAACCCGGGACCTCCCGTTCCCACGCGCACATTTATGCCGCGAGACCAACGAGGCAGTCGTTTAGGGTTTGATGTCGAGTTTTCCGTCTCTAGGCAAAGATGGTATTTGCATCGTGTTATCCCTTAGTCGCCTCTTACGACACCCACGGGAAGATATGGGGTGGTGACACTTGTATTCTATGCCGTCAACCACACGGCATGAAGGTACTTATTTATTTCAAATCGAAATCTGTTGCAACAAATTTTTAATAACAACGACTCACAAGAACGTAGCATTCTGCATTTGGTTCGGTAAGGATTTTCAAACAAATAAGACCCAGACTAAACTTCTAAATACATTTAGTCCATGTTACAATAAGGCCGTGTATTTTCTGTCTATATGTGAGGATTTTCTCATGAGCATAAGGAGAAATCTCGCATATTGGCAACCCCGGACTGCGACCATATTTGTATTTTCTTTTATTTGGTTACCTACTTATTGTTTCACGTGTGTTACCGCGAAAAGGTTTGCCTTTCACTATTATTGTTTTAAAGATGTTTGTTGAGACCTTTTTCTCGTCGTCTTCAAATAATACCGCGGATAGACCAATATTTTCGGAATGGTTTGTTTATAAACATATTGCTCAGATTGTTTTGCACATTCACGAACCTCATCATACATGCTCGCTGGTTATGGGTACTTTTAATGTGGGCCTTTTTTAGTACGTCACTTATTTGGTCGGCGTATGTCCGTCTTGGGCGTCCCATACCAACATCTCCATTCATTCTTACACATTTCTTTCGTATTTCTTCTTTCATCCATCCGTTTTAAATGTCCAAAACAAACAAGATTGTTTATTGAAAGGGAAATACTAGTTGACAACTGTTTCATGAGAAGTAGTAGATAAGTAGCTTTAAGTTATTTTTGAAAGTATTGTTTTGTGATGTAGTACGTCATGTCATACGTGTCATACGAAAACGTCATATAGAGATTCTGCCAACTATGTCATTTTTTTCCCTGAAGGCTTCATTAAGCCAAAACTCAAAAAAATATGTAATTCTTCGTAATTGTATAAATAATTATGTTACATATTTTTACATAATATCTCTGGATAACGCTAGGAATAGGATGATCTTATGGACATAATCAAACACATGCCTTATATCTCGGAGGCCGTCTGCAGTTCAACATATTTCATACCTGAGCAACAAACAACAAAAAAGCGAAAAAATAATAATTACGTAGGTACCACAGCTTTGTGAAACTTAAAAAGAAGGAAACCTCCTACTCCAGTGACAAGGGAAGCTAATTATTTTTCTTTTGTACTAACTAAAACTATTGTTAAAGTAATTAAATATTTTGTTACGATTTGTTAGCTTACTGATAATTAATTTATTTACATAATAATTGTATAATAAGTGGTGGTTTAAACATATATGTATATATCTGAAAGTCAAGCGGACTTACATAAAAAGTTACAAAATTATATAGGATAGAAGACTACTTTATAATAAAAAATATTTATTTTGAGATTGAAATATAAAGAGTTAAGGATTTAAATATTGCAGAAACAGTAGGTATATTGTATGTATCCCCTTCTTGCAAAACGAGCAGCGATTGCTTTGTGGAGAAAATAACCGCTGAATTCAATATCCGAACTATCCATTTTTTAGAGATTATATTAGATTATTTGACATAAGCTCCATACAAAATATGTCTAAAACCTATCTCAAATCTCCAAATCCATAGGTCAAATATTGCAACCGACCGTTACACACTGTCGCGTAGTGTCTCGTGGTCAACCCATGACGCGTACCTACCACATCCACCTTCAAAGTTATTATATGCAAATTCACATTTTTATTATTGCTTGCTAAACAGTGATGATATATATTATTGGTGCAAATAATTTGTATGATGCAGCCGCAAATTATTATGAAGATAGAGATTTGTTAGGCCACCCTTAAGCAGTCGCATTTAAATATTTACATGCCAGTGCAATATTATGAATACTACCTAAACTCGATTTAACCAAAAGTTTGACAAACAAATACCGAAGCTACCAACATTGGAAACAACATTGGAGCCAACACGGATGAAACTTCAGTCAGCTGGGAGGCCGGCAGCGGGGAGAGCGGAGAAAATTAGAAAAGTTTCGTTTTTTAAAGCGAAACAATTAAAATATGTTCCCATTTATCGATTCACGGATTTCGTCTTATGTTGTTGAACACGAAGTTGGGTTCTTTGTGGTTGTAATGGAGTGAACAAGGAAATGAGAACCACATAAAGCCGCATGGATGACATAGTTGTTAAATGAGATTGCCGATTGTTGTGAATGCTATATATAATAGGGAGATTATTATATTATTTTTAATATATAAGTATATTGCATTTATCTATTCATATTAGTGAAGTAAATTATTCAAATAAAATTTAAACTTATGTACTTATTACAATAAGCTACTAAGTGACTTATAAGCATCAAAATATGTAATTATACATTTCACTCGTGCCCGGATAGATAGAAGAGCTATGAGATGGAAGAACAATTATCATAATCAGTCCTTTTTAATACAGTGTTACTCTTAAGCCGTCGACGAAGCCACGGGCAAATTTACAAATTGTTGAGTTATATGAGTATATGAAGTGGTACAGGTGTGACTAATGATATACTCTATACAATACATAAACTATCCTCTTACTTCGGAAAATATTTCTTTCATTCGCAGACATCATCGTTCAGTCGTAAAAATATCCCTTTCCCGCTGTTGCTGCCCCAAATTCGAAAATAAAGGTAATTTTTCCTCTTGACAGAGGGGTAATGGATTACACATGCGGAGGGTTTATTCAATCGAATGTACAACATTCGGCTTGTAACCAACTCGGTTTGAGAGGGGAAAACTATGGCTTCGTTTCGCTTGTAAAACTGCCGAATTGGTTGCTTAGTGGTTGAGATAGCGTAGGTATAAACGTTCTGCAACATATATGTAAGTTGACGAAGTATTGAAACACTCAGGTGATTCTGTGGAGCGGCGGAACTACTCGGTGAAGTATTGTTACAATTATCAGAGGGCCATTTCCCATAATTATATTTGTACAAAATACAGTTTCGATATCAGTTAAAATAAGAGAGCCTTTAGTGGTATGTAATGAAGTGACAATAAATTTACTAAATAATGTTTGCTAACAAGGTATTATTATACCTTGAAATATATAGTAGCAGTGTGTAAAAAGACCCTTAACTGACCCTTTTCTGCATAATATGCTCCCTCTATCGGCTCTTACGACACCCATGGGATGATATGGGGTGGTGACATTCCGTATTCTTAATCCGTCACCACACGGACACTTGTGACATCCTGTATATATAATCTATACATAATTATTATAGCTTAAAGTTCCCGCCGCGTCATGTCTGCCTGTAAGGACGCCATAAACTCAAAAACAAAATTTCCTTGTAGGGTTCTGTTGTGCAACAACCTCTTTCAATACCCATGTAATGATAGTTATAAAAATTCAAATATAAAAGAAAAATTGGTATGTAAAATATTCATTTTCAGATTCCATTCGTCTAGTGTCTGCCGGTGGTGTGATTAAAGCGGTGTACAGCAGATGGGACAGGCTTAGCGCTGATTGGTCGGTCGACTCTCACGTCATAACACAGTGGATTAACGGTGTATTGGTTTTCAATTTTTGAATGGTGTTCATTTACAGTTCGGTTGGATAATGGTTTGGAAAGATTAATAACTATTGCAAATATTTTTATTTGATCAGTTCAAATTAATTTTTGTAAACTCTCAACGCGTGAGTTAAATGCTGATACATTTTTACTTGTAATAAGTTTTTGCGAATGTTACAGAAACAGAAACGTAAGCGTTTCTTTGAGCATTCTATCGAACGTTCTGGCGAGTATTCTGGTGAAATTACAGTTCATTTGCTTCGAAAATTTTGCCGACTAGAGCGTTCACTAGAAAGGTCATGACGTTATATTTGATATTTAATTCGACAAATCCGAAAACGGCGTTCTGTTATTGTAACACGCAGACACACATAGCTCTCTAATCAAGTCAAATCTCTAATGTGCTCAGGACTATCAGCACCTTAAGACAGGTGAAGTCTATGATAAATATCACCCATTAAAGACACCATCAATAAACCATCCTCTTCAAATCTGTAAGGTTAAACTTTCCCAGTAAAACTTCCATCTAAATGCAACAGAATTTGCATCTATCAGTACACAGTACATCCATAACATACACAGCTTTCGGAACTCAGTACACATGCACGATGTGTGTTTAGCAAATACAAATTTGTTGCACACACACAAACATAATTACTGAACATACACAAATACTGAACACACACACACATAAATTTGTTTCACACATACAAACATTGAATACACTAACACATACGTGTTAGTGTATTCAATGTTTGTATGCTGACAGAAAGCTGACAGAAATTGCGTGTATGTATGCAAAATGTAGAGAACAATAAATTAAAAGTTTCAATACACATACTGAATGTTAAACGCACGTAACTATGAGGAGCTTGCCGCGTAAATAAATCAAAACAAACATCCAACTTGTCGGGAGTTTGGCACAGGTACATGTTGGCCGATTTTGTAGGATTATGTTAAGTGAATTGCTTATATTTGTGGACACGTTTAAATGACTGTTGAAGTAAGGATGTCTCGCCTATTTGCGTAATACTAGTCGTGAATATATCACTTAAAATATGAGGGTCGACATGCTCAAAATAGTGTTATCTACGTTTATTAATTGGCTGTATTTATCGATTTAATGTTTGTCTATAGGAACAAGATTGTATCTGCAATGCAGGATAAATTGAGTGACGAGCGCTTGCTTCTGTGTTTGGGTGTAACTAAAATACCTACTATATGCTAAGAATATGTACCTAAGTAGAATGTAAGTAGATGTGTATGCACCAGTGCCAAAGTAAAAAATTGGTTAGATACTCAAACCAAAGGTACATGGTATGTATCCTGAAAGACAATTTTAAACCTTATGTTTATTATTACAGATTCTGCATGGTTTGAGATCGAAAGATCGTGTGTTGTTGTGTAAGGACAAAATAGTCTATCATCCATAGCAATTAATTTTGTCTAAACAGCCTCCTAAAGAGAAACAGCCACTTATTACTAACAATTCTATTACAGTCTAAAAAATGAGAGCGAAAACCGCCCCACTAACCAGAATTACCCCGCAAATCTTCATCTGGCGGCCAGACAACTGAATTAAGTGGAAATTTCAGTCTGTTACAAGTACAATTATCGTCTCGTAGCAGTGCCACGGTGACTGGCTTCTTTAGAACGAGTAATGTATTTAAATTAAGGTCGAGTGCACTCCTCCGTCGTAAATTCGCGGCTGCCGCGCGCCCCCTACCGGCCGTTCTAGTGAGATAATGAAAACAAAATGACCCCGACTCGTGGAAGAAGGGCGACACGAAAAGTTTTGAGTCGAGAACTTTTTGTTTGACATTTTCGCAAGTTTTTATTGGACAAAGTTTCAGTTGTTAGGGCGCTTGAATTAAAATGTTTTTGGATTGATTCGAAATTGATGGGCAGGGCTTTCAATAAGGCGCGTGTATTTGATGGAATTTGAAACGTTCACGTATACATATACCTACAGGTTTTTGTTCAGATATTTGCCAAACGATTGTTAAAAGGGCTTCATGTAAGAATGGATCGCAAATTATGTTTGGTTTTGAGGGAAAAATATTTTGTCTTGATTGACAGGCATATAATAGGTATTATATTATTCTTTTACTGCCTGCTAACAACGAAATTACGCCGACACTATAAAGCACAAGTATAAAGCTTACAGAAATCACAGAAAACTTTAAAATTCACCCGTATTCTCTACAGCAGTGAAACGTAAACGACCACAGCCGACATCACGACATCGACATACCAAACATAAACTTTTAAAACCTAACTTTCTGAACACTAAAACTAGCGCACGAAACGACCACAAAACCGTGGTCATTCATTTGCTAACATAAAACCCGTGGTACATTTGTGGTCACAAATTTGGCGCGCTCCACACTTATCGTGCTGATCTTTTATAGCCCACTCGACATAATACTGTGGCGCTTTTGATCGCGTGATCGAAGTTATTTTGTCCCGATGTGTAGTAATGCCTTCTTTATGTGCTCGCCAGTGTAATGTCTTTATTTATATACATGACAGTGTGGCCTAAAGTGTACGGTGTTTTATGATCAGCTAAGTGTAGCTGTATTGGCGCTTTGGTATCGATTGAAAGGCATTAAAGAGAAGAAAATAATGATGAATTGAATTCGTACCTATTACATTCTTCTAATTCGCAAAGGCTCTTAGATATTGTAGCATGATGCCATGATCGAACCGACCAAGGTATCATGGAACTGTACCAGGTATAAATTTCTATTTAAAGTGATGGTATAAAAATACAATCAACGGACACACAGTACTCACAACAACATTAATGTTAACATGTTGTGAATTCGATCCACGGCATTCGAAATTCCTAGGAAACCGTTTCAACCACTACGCTAGCCGTGAAATCAACCCCTGCTTGGCCTCTAAATAATACCTGGCCGTGAACCTACGAGACTGGTAGTGCCTGCAACAACTTTTACTACATTACGATAGTCTGTTTCAGCCAGTGAATTCAGGAACTAGAAATTTAAGCCGAACGTCGTCGTAAATTATATTCCCGGCGTGAGGTATGGCCGTTAGTTTCTGTTTCACTTGTATATGTTCGGATGTATGTAGTATGTATTGTTGGGAAATTCCTGCACTACACTCGAAATTTTCACTTAAATGCAAAACAAATAATTTAGCAGTAGCAGTTGCAGGTTTTTACAGAAATGAATTTATATTCCAAGCTCCGAGGTTACACCCAAGTTTTTATGGCTCCTGCTCTGCACGCATGGCTCATAGCGTGATGTTATATATCCTATAGCCTTCCTCGATAAATGAGCTCGAGAGGTACCTGTCTCTAGTTGGTGGAAAACCACACCCAATAGAATTTTAAACAGCAGTAATAAAATCTTTTTGCCTTCTTTTATTATAAGGGACAATCTCTGACTACAAATGTATTAATTGCTCTACCTAATTAGTAATCAGGTCTTCACGTTAGAAATTCCTCTCAAAGGAGTTATAAATGGACTACGCCACAATTATATACAACATTTATTTTATTTTATGTAAAGGCACAACTATTGCGTTAGGAAATACTTCCCTGTGTGACAATATATTCTTAATACCTATACGTAATAATAAACGTACCTTTTTCAAGTCCTTATTAATATCTGTATCATCAGCTTTCCTTTTCTCGCAGGAGAGTATGCTGAGGTTCTTGCCGTTGTCTTTCTCTCCCTGTGAAAAAAGAAACATACGAATAAATAAAAATCCAATTAAGCATAGCGTAAAAGAAAAGTGTCAATAATACATAGTTATACTGGAGACAGCAATTCCTGAGTGCAGAGGCCAGAATGCCTTGCAGAGGGTATCGACTTTTGGGAGTTATGTTCCGTATTAAATTGTTATCTACGAAAATGTTTGTGAAGTCTCCTGCGTCACATGATGTATTCCTAGTACATACCTACGTTGTCTTGTATAAAGGAAATTGGTAATCAGCATCCTATGATAGTATTAATAAATACTTATTCACAGCATATGCACAATTACTATCCAACATACGGTACGCATATCGCATTTCACTATATCAATGTTCAGTTGATTCATAGGATCTACCTCATTCATAAGTTCCAATATATAACCCTGAACCCCGTACGTACATGACCAACTTATTACCCGAATATCTATATAATTTTCTGCCCGAGTTTTCCTGGTACTTTTAAAGTAACTGCAATACTCTAGAGACTAATAGGGTAGCCAGGGAACACAAGATGTAGTACATTGACGTGTGTAGAGATCATTTGGGAACCCTGTGGCTCCCTTCGAGTGTTAACATATGGCTTGTGTTCCAAGGAGGCTGCATCGCCCTTTTAAAAAATAACAAGTATTTTTCTTGGTTGCAATTTGCACCAAATATGTTAACCCGTAGGGTTAGCGAACTGCGTGTTATTTTACCGCAAAATCTTAATATATAAAATCCTTGCGTTACTTACTGATTGACAGACACGCTACAGCCGAAACTATTAGGCGCAGCAAGCTGAAATTTGGTGAAATTTGGCATGTATGTTCCTTGGGGACCGTAGGGGTGCACTAAGAAGGGATTTCCCAAAATTCCCACGGGATCGGCCAAAACGGGTAAATTTAAAAAAATAATGCAGGCGTAGCTGCTGGCGTCCTCTAGCTAAGGATTTGGTGAGTTGAGATACCTACATGTTTAACATGACCGGTTGGCGCAGCGGGAGTGTAAGCGCTCTACTGTGTGAACATGGATGTTTGTCTGTATTTACAAAAATAAAAGTATATATGTATATTTATCCATTGTCTAGTCCAAGCTCTGCTTAGTTTGGGACTAGATGGTGTTGAGTGAATGTGGTAGAATATTATTATTTTGAATGAAGATTATGGCAAATATGTGTCTAAAATCTCTAAATCCATTGATAGATTAAATATTGAACCAGCCGTTAGTCAGATGGAAAATGAGAAAACTTCTTGTCATTTAAACTCACAATATTCTACTTAAATGCGTTTAACTGGCGTCTACACTTCTGCTTTTACGTACATTCTTCATACAATTAAGTATTCCTGGAATGCAGGTTGTCCCCACTGTAGGGGACCAGGAACCAAACGGAATGCCATATTACTGCAGTGCCCTCTGCCACCACGTAATGGAATTTTTAACCTATTTTTGTACAATAAATAAAAATTACTGCTAGACTATTATGAATCGTTATGTTCATTATTTATTAAATATTTACTTGTATAATGCTAAAAATTTCTAATGAATATTTGGATAATTCTTGGAAAATGATAAAAATAAATAGTGTGCCGGTTTAAGTGAAAGCCAAACGTAAATATATTACATTTAGTTTTATTACTCCTCTCATCAAATGAGTATAATATATAAAGAAGTCATATCTTAATATATAAAATCCTTGCGTTACTGACTGACTGACAGACACGCTACAGCTGAAACTATTGGGCGCAGGAAGCTGAAATTTGGCATGTATGTTCCTTGGGAACCGTAGGGGTGCACTAAGAAGGGATTTCCCGAAATTCCCACGGGATCGGCCAAAACGGGTAAATTTTAAAAAATGCAGGCGTAGCTGCTGGCGTCCTCTAGTATTCAATATTTGTAAATCCATATGATCGTTTCTTATCCCGACAGTGAAGAAATCAAACGGGCATCAGGCGCAGTATAATACGATAAGACAACTTACACTTCAAGACAATTTTTTTTTAAATTCATTCTATCTATTTCCTACCAGACTATTTCTACAAACCCCTTATATACATAGCGTTGAATACAAAAACTAGACAAAACAGCTCCACAAGACCTCAATAAATTTTAAATCGTGTAGACAGACATTGAAGTGAATAAAAATACGACGTCTGGGGATTCCGTGATAGTTTACAATTCAGAACATTTGACACGTTAGCGTGACACGCTAGCACAACCACACAATCAAATATAGCTTGGTGCAAGCCAAATAAACCAACTTAAACGCTGCATGTTGTCAATGTAAAACGAAAGAATATTACCTACACTTTGGAAAAGACTTTATACAAGTCACGGTATTTTTTTGTTCCTTTTCTATTAGATCTGTATTTAAACTGTCCTACTGTTGAACAAATGCCTCTTCTCATTATGAGAAGGGTGAGCCATAGTCCACTAACTTGATCAAAGCTGGAGAAAGAGGGAAAACCAAGATAGAGAGAGATTTCTATAACTGGAATTTCCACATTTAAGAGTTCTCCTTAATTGGAGTATGGGTAGATGGCAATAGACTCGCCCCCTATTACATTGGGACCTAAACATAACTGGCGGAGTTTGGGTGTTTAATACCTTTCTACCTACCCCTTCGGGGGTAAAAGGCGTGAAGTTATGTTATGTTAATTAGAGAACTACAAATATGCATATTTCTTCACGATGTTTTCCTTTACCGTTTAGCATGCACTATACTAGTTGTTACAAAATTCAAATTAAGTATGGTATAACGTATCCTCTCTTATACATGCTATGTATAATCTCTTGTAGCAAGTAATACCAATAAACCAGAAATTAACTTACCAATCATATAATTATTATGTAGTAACAATAGTAAAGAACATACCTACCTACTACTAAAAAATATCATGTAAAATTACATAGCACAGAAACAAAAACAACACACAAAACCGTATCCACAATAAACATTAATTGGCCACCTCTATCATCAATAAAATCTATTTAATTCGTATAAAAACACCCGCATAGCCGTCACAAGCAATCGGTATCAATAATCAAAAAGCGGCTAATTGAAAAACAATTTGTGTTTTTATTGTACGGTTGACGCGACGAATAGATGGATTTGTTTTTCAGCAAAAAAATTGTTTTAAAAATAAATTTAAATGGAAGTAACGAAGACAGTAATAATTTTCACTTTTAATATTTTTGATAATATTTTGTTTTTTTGATATAGTTTTATTTTGTATTCGCGCGCGACGTTACAGGTACATGCTAGCAGAGTCGTCTGTTTTAAACTTGTTCACGGTAGGTATAGAGATTTTTTTATAATATTAGGCATAGATAAATCTACACTACCAGAGTCGCAGGCGTAGATGTATCATAATATAAATAAAGCTACTCTGGAATGACAATCAAACAGCTTCAATCCGTATAAAAACACTCACATGGCCGTCAAAAGCAATCGGTATTCACTAATCAAAACTGGTTGATTGAAAAACAATTCGTTTTGTTGATAGGGTTGACACACATGAAATAGTTCAGGATTTGTTTCGCCTACTTTTATCAGAAAACTTTTTAGCTTTTAGAACGACAGGCTGGAAATAGTAGCGTATTTTTTATTTCAAGACTCTACTACTACTCTACTAGAATAAAGCGAATATAGTCAGAGTTTAAATAGTGCTTTGTAGCTGTAAGACGCATTTCTTATCTGGAATTTTCAAGTCTCTATTATCTATAGTTAGTCAAAGACAAAAGTCAAAAATAATTTATCCATCTGAGAAGAGCTAAAAAACTGTGTCTCCAGTCTTTGAGATGAGCCAGGCTTTGGCACAGGGTTTGATTAAGTGCCAGTATATAATTTTTGATGAATAAATTTAGAGGAAAGTCGCTTTTTTGTCGATAATTTATCATTTTCCTGTATGAATTTTGATATCTCTAATAACTTTTCGTCCGTGTGGTGACGGATTAGCAATACTGATTGTCACCACCCCATATCATCCCATGGGTGTCGTAAGAGCCGACGGAGGGAGCATATTATGCATAGAATAGCACTGTAAGAGAAGGAAAACTTGTTACAAACCCTATACCAACCCGTTTGGCCAGCGTGGTATAGTACCTAGGCCAATTCGTCCTTTCAAGGCCGGAGAGGAGAGGCCTAGTCCAGCAGTGGACTGTTAAAGGCTGATGTCAGGGTCATTGTTATAAGTAAAAATCGAACCTTATGGTACTGCAGAGTCTCAAATTAGAAGACCCGGTCTTCTAATTCGTCGTTGGACTTATTGGATAAGAAAAGACAAAATAAGTGTATTGTTTATTGCTGACGACGAAAATTATAACACTTTGATAAGAAAATTTATTGCAAATTTCATTCCATTTTCGTTTGTAACTTCGTTATCTTTCATTTTACGGCTAAATGCCACAAAATCCAAGTTGTAGAGAATTTAATTTGCAACAAAACATATTATGGTTTTTTTTTGTATGGCCAATTGTTTGCTAGATAAACTAGAAAACCCATATTTTCAAGATGGCGCCGCAGGACAAGGGCTGCGACCCCACAAACTTGTATTTAACATTGTATTAACTACTACTCTAGACATCTATTAAATAAAATTGCGTCCTCTGACAAATGCACGCTAAGCCAAAAAAAATTAACATTTCCATGGACTAAATATAACATAACATAACTTCACGCGTTTTATCCCCGAAGGGATAGGCAGAGGTGTATTACACACCCACATTTCGCCAGTTACTTATGTTTAGGTCCCAATGTAATGGGGGGCGAGCCTATTGCCCTCTCATCATCATCAGCCCTTTATACTGTCCCACTGCTGGGCACACTGGGCTATTGCCATCTACCAGGCACAATATTAAGCGAGCGATAATTAACCCTTTGAAAATTATTTTTTTATATAATTAATATTGGACTAAATATACTGTACATAAATTTCATTTTTGTAAGGAGCTGCAACTATTTCACTCTGTACTTAATTACATGTAAATCGTTAGACATTATACTCAAAAAATGAATTCATTTACTAAATTAAGTGGCTTTAGTTAGGGTCCCAATGTGAATATTGTGTAACAGGAGCATCCATGTTCACGGAGGAAATGTATGTTACAAAAAGTGACGGTATATGAAATACACACATATTACAAAACGTTAGTTCACAGCCCATGATCACGAACTGTGGAGAGGAGTTGGTGTCCACGGCTTAAAAGTGACCCACTATCAATATTTCTATAATGATGTACAGTGATATGTCAATCAGGAGATCTTTTTTATATATTGGGTAATAAGATAGCTACATACTAAGTAATATTATTTTAGTTGTTTTCTAATTTGGGTTGAAGTTTTTATTATCTTTAATACTTCAATTCCAATTATGTCTTCCACAATATACAATCAAACACAAATATACAATCAAACAAAACAGACATCTACTATTTTAGGGAAATCTTATACAAAAACTGACATCGTCTCTCAAAATTTGATTTGTTTGATAAAGTTGTATGGACTAAATGTGTGAATGTTTAGGAGATATTTACTAGCAAGCTAAATTGTGCGACCTATCAGTAGATTTTGCTATACAAATAGATTTTATCCACTGTGACTGAGATCAGAATGAACAATTTGCAGGCATTATTGCGTAACCTGTGACTTTACAGCAACAAAACACTATCGTAATCGCAAAACGGAAACCAAATTAATCCCAATTTAAAAAACAGCAGCTCACTAAAATAACAAAACTATTCAAATATCTCTGTCAACACGTAAAACGTGAAAAGACAATCTGCACGGTATACAACAGTTCTATATTTATCTCAAAAAGGCACACCGCAGCCCTGTACAAAAAGGCACGTCTCACAATTAGCGAGCGAGTCACAAACGTTCTGTTAGTCAGTCAGTGGTTGATTGCGAAGCGTGTCAACTGCGGTCGAGGGCTGAACGACCCTGTTTCACTCATTATATGCTAAGCTAGGGTTAACCTCTGGCGCTTGTATTATTCAGCTGCCTTTTTTGTAGCTATTTTGCCACGATAGTACTGAGTTTTTTATTGATATTGTGATGTAGTAGTTGTAGCAGCGAACACTAACTGTTCCGGCAAAACAGAATAGCTGTTTTGCCGGAACGCAGATCCACGCCCGACTCAATCGTTTTTTATATTGTGTCTGGTATTCCGGCGTAAGAGAGATTAAGTAGCAGATTCTCATTAGGAGATCAATCTATGCAGAATGTCAATTGTTGTATAGACGATTTTGTTTATTTCCACAGAATTTCGAGACGTCACGTCGGTTCTGACTGTCATGCAGATCTTTGACAGCTGTGAAAAGGATTCGTGACCTATTGATTTATACCCTTTAATATTTTGACAGTGGTCTAAACTCAAAACTAATAATAACCTTTTGGTTGTCGGATAACAAAAAAATAATGATGATGTGGGTCGATATTTAAACCTGCTTAAAACAAAGAACACGAAATACAGTCATAATGAAACTACGTATATC
Organism: Euclidia mi; assembly: GCA_944739405.2. Lineage (NCBI taxonomy): Eukaryota > Metazoa > Arthropoda > Insecta > Lepidoptera > Erebidae > Euclidia > Euclidia mi. The sequence continues at coordinate 57,530,048 of OX123196.2, read as the reverse complement.
CACGAAACACGTCTATGTACTATACGTCAGACACAGTCTAGCTGTGTCATACGTTATAAGTAATTAGTGACGCCAAAAATTTTGACTAATATCACGGACTAATATTGCTAACCTGATCAAACCTCATCTGACATTGATTACGACTAGCTCTTAGGGAATAGTATGACTGTATGTCCACCATCACCAATGCTTTTAAGTAGATCCGCAGCAAAACTTTTGTTCAAAAGCCATTACAAACGTACCTACATACATACATACTTTCATATTTATTATTAATATGTATAAAACGACTTTGAGTAGGGTCAGATTTCACGGGGTCATACCTTTGTGGTGGACGGACCTCATAGCACTATGTGAAATGTGGTTTTAATTTATTAGCAACAGTTTGTTATTCTTTGTATGGTATTATTAATTAGGTCAACTGACGTGGTATGTACATTGTACATGTTGAATATAACGGCGGCAGTAGTTTAGGTAGTCTATTTTGAATATAGCGAATCTCATATTCGGATGGTATACGTGTAAAATATGGTTCTAAAGTGCCGGAATCTGGGTTATTCTTTGTGTACATTACTTTAGTTAGCAAGCATTTCTTGCGGTATTAGAGTAACATGCTAAAAAACAATGTAGACACAGCGAAATATGGTCAAAGTATTAAACTATCAGAATGTGACACGCATTATATCTAAAGCTAGATTTCTAAAGAGCTGCATGCCCTCAACAAACAACTGCAATACAAACTAACAAATATAGCATCCTGATATAGTTCGTCGTACATCTTCTTAGAGTGACACAACAATTTTATTCTTCTGGAAAAATCTCAAGAAAGCATGCTCCTTAGAAATATCAAAAAGATATCATATTTCATGCAAACAAAGCCTGAGACGTATAACCGTGTAAGAGGCTAGTCTCCATCTATCAAGCTCTCAAAAGGCCAAGAAAGGCACAATACGTGGGTCAAGCAAAACTGTCATGATTTATCGTCAAGCACATCTTGGGGATCGCCGTATAATTTTATTTTGATAGTGACATACTGCTACGAATACAATATAAATGAATATACGAAAATACAAAAATGTATTTCCTCTTATTTTATTATGATTACAGTTTATTTTTCTCATATAATGCCCTTTTGCGCAATATACACTCCTCGCGGTTGCTGTAATTTTTCACATTCCCTTTTTAATACTGCTCGTTCTCATTTTAGCTATAATGTTCGAATGTTTATGACGTTGCGACATTTTCTTATATAAGGGCAAGAAAAGTGGTTATTTCCGTATGGCCTGGATCTAAATATAGAATCCTTACGCCCCTTGGGTAATGTAAAAGGGGAGGAACGAGATTATATGAAGTGAATAATTAATTTGTTAAATTTGGTACTTGTTAGACTTTGTCAAACTTGGAGTATATTTAATTATGAAGTTAATTTTGAGATAGAAAATAACAGTTTGAGAAATTAATTGCTCAGATGGATAACCATCTCGAATTATAAAATTATAGTACCTATTACCCAATTTTACAATATAATCTTTCATTCATGTCATATTCTCGCTTATTGGATTGTAATTTTCATCAGTCAGCAACAAAATTGAATTGCATTACCTACAAAACAGAGCGCCATTTAATATTTCACCGTCAGTCAATATCGATTCAGGACAGCCCCTCACTTTCACGGTTGATTTATTATCAACCCTAGCTCAAGTCCGGCGGCAGATATTTGTAAAAGCGAGATGTTTATACCTTTCATCCTTTGGGAAATATTTGTGCAACATATTGAAATATGTATCGTGCATATAATTTTTGACAATATTTTTGGCAAGTTAGATTCGGTTGCAAACAGTTTGCGTAGTTTATATTTCAAGTATATCATATTCTGTTCGTATCGCGTATTAAATTGTTAATTATCGCTTGCTTAACGGTGAACGGAAACATCGAGAGGAAACCTGCATGTGAGTTCTCCATAATGTTCTCGAAAGACATGTGAAGTCTGCCAACCCGCACTTGGTCAGCGTGGCGGGGTATGGCCTTATCCTTCTCATAGTGGGAAGAGGCCCGTGTCCAGCAGTGGGACAGTTTATGTACAGGACAGATGATGATATTTTGTTCTAAGTTTTAATATTTGAAGCTGGTATTCGTCTTGTTATTTCCTATGGCTAATGGCGTACCTAAAGTGCTCCTTAACAAAATGTTTTCAAATGAAACCGAAACCTTGAAAGTTACTTGTTTATTAAGATTTTTGTGGGTCAGGTACGTAATCTCCGGGTTTTAACAAGTATTTGAGTGTTGTAATAAGATTTTACGTCGGGTATGAAATGTTATTTATGAGATTTTATATTTCAGTTATGAAAAAATAAATTAAATTCTATGGACTTCATTAAAGGTTTTGCCAATGTGATTATTAATTACCTATGAGTCATGTTCGAGGTGACGCCATTGCTTTAGAGTGTACACGTCATAAGTAATTGCGGAATGTATAATTAATGTAATGGTACAGACTAATATAAGAAAGAAAATATCAACTTACTAAATGTAATCATGTTTAATATATTATTTATCTTGACGATGTTTTAACATATGGACTAAAAAATATAACATTGTCTTTTGCTAGTCTTTGAGCTACAAATATATACAAAGCTACGAAATGTAAGGAAATCTGTCTTCCATTCAATATAATCGCGAAAAGTTTAGGATCGCGGCCGTGTTGGGACTGCTACGATCAATACGCTACGAGCCGCCCAACGAGTTACGAGCGTAGACATTGCTACGATATCAGCTGTTGTGTTGGACAAATACAGGTGCGATAATTGACTTGAATTTAAAAAACTTTGGTTTAGGGTAATTTTATGTTTTATAATATTTAATTTTAAATTGTTAGATGTCATAATTATGTTGTTGGTAAGTTGTAATAACAGCGATAGCCTAGTGGAGACACCAAGCTGCCATGCATAGGGTATCAGTGTTGAAGCAACGGAGCGCACTATTGACTGACTTTTCGAAACGGGAAAAGCGAAAGACCTGCTGCGTAGCAGTCTACCGGTCTCACCACTAGGCTATTGCTTGTGTTATACAAATGTTACTGTAAAAGCCCAAAGTCCAGTAAATCTTAAGATTTCCCAGTAAATCGAAAAGTCATTATTTTCAACAGTTGTTAGTAAGGTTAGGTGAGCCAATAACTCAAGTAACTAGGTTATGTTAGGTTCTCTTGTGAACCTTTACCCAAAAATAGGAGGGCTCTGTCAACTTAGTTTTTTTTTTTGTAAAAATTCGGATATTTACCAACTTATGCTGGTAAATCTTAGGATTAACTGGGAAATCTTAAGATTGGGGCTTTTACAGTACCACATATAAACCACACGGCTCATATGTATTTCTACATAATTATGCAGGTATTTAAATTAGGTATATGATATTGCCTATTCCCGAAAAAGCATATTTTACAGGGAAAAGGCAATCAAGTCAAAGTCAAAATCATTTATTCATCTAAGTTGGCACTTATGAACGTCAATTTTTAAAGAAAATTGCTTAATGCATGTAAATTCTACATCATCATTTACTGCCTCGTTCGCAAAGCAATAGGTAGAACCACGAGAAAGAACAGGCAATAAAACTCGTGGCCACTCTTTTTAATTGCCAGTGTTTTGGTACATATTTTGTTTTTGTAAGGAGCTGCAACTGTTTCACATATTACTTGTAAATAGTAAATAGGAACATACATAATACTTAAACAATTAATGCAGTTACTAAATTAAGTGCTGTAGTAGCATTCCAATGTGAATCTTGTGTAACAGGAGCATCCACTTACGTCTTATGATGTAGGCAACTCGCGATCATGTTCAGGACTATGGTGGAAATGTATGTTATAGAAAGTGACGGTATATGAATACACAAAAATTACAAAAACGTTAGTCTACAGCCCATGATCACGAGTTATCATCATCTAACACTGTAGCAAATTTTAATAATATTAGTGGAACAAAATGTAAATGTAGTAAGTTGAATAACCTAATAATACATTAATAGTAATTTAAAAGAAATAGAGATATTATATAAAAAAAACTGAAAAGTACGGTATCTATATAAATTCAGAATAAGTACAAAGATCAAGAGTTGGCTAGTGTATGTAACCATCTATCCTTATCACTGAAATAATCACCAATGGTATAATAACCTTTCCTAATAAGGTAGTCTTTTATTAACGTACTAAATGGTAATTCTAAAAGACTGATTGGTACTATATTGTATAATAACACAACAACACAGTTATACAGGCAAAACTGCGGTAACTTTTATATTGTAATAATTTAATATCATAAGCCGATCACTAATATAGACTTTTAATTAAAAGCCAGCTGCACGAAACATTACGTAGATTAATAAAAAAATTAAAATGGGTTGTTAATTAAATTGTTCACGGCACCAATATAGTGATAAAGTCATAATAATTATAATTTAAATATTCATGGCCGTTTTGTGCCAGCAAGTTATAAATAATTTGCCTTCACTTAGATATTTAAGTTCACTATTAACGATATGACGAAACTAAGTAATAGTGTGACTACAGTGATGTTCAAAATAGCGTGGCGACCAGCCGAGATAGCCGACGTAGCTTTGAAACAAATAAACACCTTAGAAAACCTATATTCATCTCTTTCACTTATTTATAAATGACATTTCAAAACATAAATTTGAATGAGATAGCAACTGAACGTCAATCGTGAAATGCGGTGTTCTCCAGTTGTAAAAATCTTTTCCCCCGAAAACATAACGGAGAGAAGAAGCACCCATACATACATTTTGAATCCTAAAACATAACAGACCTTTTTTAGCAATCGTGTAAAAATTGGTACCAAATTGTGAAGAAATTGAAATAAAATAAATGTTTTGAATAAAAATATTTTAAGGCATTTTGTTGTCAGAAAAGTCAACGAAATACAATCATATTTTGTTGACTTTTCTTTTAAAAATAATGGAATTAAATCTTTTAGACAAAACAGGAACAAAAACAAATTGTTCGCGACAGACATTAAAACTATGACAGTGAATAGTGTATTCGAAACCGCGAGTGAAAATCGAATAAAATCAGTGTTATCTAATCGTGCGGTACACCGGGTTCGGTTCCCGGACGTGTCAAAACGTTAAAAAATAGCTAAAATAGTGTAAATGGTTAGATTGCTAATATATAACAACTATGTAATACATGAACATTAGTCTTAAACTTGTGCTAACCGTAGGGACCTTAGATATCGAATCATAAATAGCGTTATCAGTAGTGACAGATAAGAGTTAATGCTTCATAAAACAGCTGTTTGTTTACATATTCGTATTATAGTTTTATAAGTGTTTTTTAGCTTCATATAGACTTGAAATCATGTCTAGATACCTTTTTATTGCTAGTTATTACCTTATATAGTTAAAATAAGCATAATAACAAACATTCGTATGTTTATCATAAAATTTGTTTACTTACGATAGTATTTACTTAAGAAATTCTGGAAATTTTTTATGCATCAAAGTTATCATGTCATATGTTCGAATTGAATAAAGATATTTTCATGGTGTTTGTTTTAATAGATGCCCCATATAGTTGCACACAACGGCCTACCAAAATTATATATATAAATTTAGTATACGATAGTTTTTCAATAGAAAATATAGTGGGCGGGCCCTTGTGTGGCAGCATTTTTTGGGAGTTTTTATGGAATAACTTAGTGACGCTAATAGTTAGGTTTAGGTATTGTATACCAATAGATAGAACTTAATGAGACCTATCTAACGATGTATAGAACATGTATGTATGCATAATAGGATCGAAACATACGTAACATTTGTACTGTTTTGTAAATAAAAATAAAGGAAAGATTCTCTGTGCACGTGTTCGGTGCGATGGTCGTCGATAAGGTAAAGTTTCGAGGTACTTAAGCAACCACCAATTCGGCCAGTTGTTGCCGTCTCAACCACCATCTTGTAACCATCAAGCACCGCACACCTGAACAGCATCGCTCTCAACGTATGAAGATGTTTCATTTCTGAAGCCCTTACACATCGAAGCCATACAGTCCACACACATAGAAGAACACGCATCGTCGTAGGCACACGTCAGCAGCACACTACCAGCGCACTGTAGCGGACTAGCAAAGGTTCGATTCCTGGCATCCGTTACATTTGTTGGTCCTTCGAGCCGGATCGCCTGTTGCTGTCGCGACCATTTGTTGGTCGCTTCGAGCCGGATTGAAGAATGCCTACGACGCGTTCAAGAGGTCGTGCTCCCGAGGTCGCCGGGGGAGCGGCCGGCGCCGGGCCTAGTTCCAGTACCCCTGCCCGCGCCGCCGCTGCCCGCAACCCAGCCGCCGCGGTCGTCCGTCACGACGGGCCACCGCGATCGCCGTCGACAACAGTCGGGAGCGACGCGCCGCCGCCGGCCCCCCCCCCCGGCCCCGCGGGGAGGGACGAACGAAACATCACTCAAGATGCAAGGGAGCGAGCAGAGTTGCAGTCGAAAAATGAAGATGGCAAGGAAAGGACGTTGCAACCATCCGATAGATCGAGCGTTTGTACAGCGCAACATAGTATAATAGAAAATAGAGATAGAAAGAAGCCAACGAGGGAACGCGACCAACGCTCAGCAGCTACGGGACGCTCCAATAGAAATGTGATGTTGGCTCGAGAAGAAGTTTTGAAGATAAAACTACAGTTAGCACAGTTAGCACTACAGAAGGCTGAAGAAGAGGCGGACTCCGATGACTACGACGAGGATGGACAGTCGAAACAAGACTACGTACGTTCGTGGTTGGAAGAGGCTCCGGCACCCCAGCCCGGCCCCGAAGATATAGAAGTGATATCGGCGCCCACTAAGAAGAGGGACGTCGACGGGGCACAGAAGATAGAAGATGGACCGCCCTCACAGAAGGTGGACGTTCATCAACAGGGAGGTGATTCGCTGAAGCCGTTCATCACGGATCTCACCTCCGCGATCGCCGCGCTCGCCGACAGGAAGCCACCGGACACATCGATAGTTGCACCACACCCGGCGGTTTCGAAAGTCATCATGACGCTACCGACGTTCGGCGGCGCGCACACCGAGTGGCTGTCGTTCAAGGCGATATACGACACCACCAAGAATTTCTTCAACGACGTGGAGAATACAGCGAGACTGAGAAGAAGTCTCAAGGGAAGAGCGTTAGAAACAGTTAGCTCTGAACTGATTGGGCATGCGCGACCAGATGAGATTATGAAGGAGTTGGAGCTGCAGTTCAGACGACCAGACTCGATCGCACAGGCAGAGACGGACAAGCTGAGGACCCTGCCACGCTGTAGCGAAGCACCTAAGGACATATGCGCGTTCGCGAGCAAGATTAGAAGCGGCGTCGTCACACTTCGTGCGTTGAAAAAGGAACACTACCTCATCAATGCGGAGCTAGTGCGCGTGTTGACCGAGAAGCTACCGAACTCGCTACGTGTGCAGTGGTACAAGACGTATACGGAGAAGTGCCAGTCGAAGCCGGACCTCAGCCGATTCAGTGACTTCGTGACAGAGTACGCGCGTTACTGTAGCGCGTTCGCGCCCGCTGAGAACATCACCGATGGGCCGCCAAGCAGACGTACCGTGCAGAGGACGTACACGGCGACGGCGACGGAGAAGCGAACGCATACGGACACGTCTAACGCGAAGTGCAGGATATGTGAACGCGAAGGACACTACTCGTCGGCCTGCAGCACGTTTCGTAACGCCAACGCAGAGAAGAGATGGCAGCTAGCTAAGCAGCATGGATTGTGTTTTCGCTGCTTACGCATACGCCGAATAGAACACTCGTGCAAGCCCAAGAAGTGCGGTGTAGAGGGATGCCGCGCTATACACAACCAGTTGCTTCACTACGATAGGACCGAGAGGAGCCCATAGGACCGAAGATGTGAACATAGAAAAGCAAGAAACGGTCGCCAGTTCGTGCATACGTGCAAAGGCTCAAGCATACTTAAAGATAGTGCCCGTGCAGATAGTCGGACCGGCGGGAGAGGCATCTACGTTCGCCCTACTCGACGACGGAAGCACCGTATCGCTCATAGACGAAGACATAGCCAAGGAAGTCGGCGCGGAAGGGAACCTGGACCCGTTTACGATCCGTGCCATAGGCGATACGTCGATCGACATGCCAACGTCGCGACGCGTAGACATACAAATACGAGGAGCCGGCGCCGACAGCAAACAAGTGCCTTTGTGTGCGCGCACCGTAGCCAGCCTACACCTGTCGCCGCAGAAGATCGCCGAAGAGGACCTGATAGACTGCAAACACCTCGAAGGCATCAAGAAGAAGCTGGTGTATGACATAGGCGTGCCAAAGGTGCTAATAGGTCAAGACAACTGGCACCTGCTCATAGCGAACGCAGTACGAAGAGGACCCAACGATCAACCGGTGGCGTCGCTTACATCGCTGGGATGGGTGCTGCACGGCGCGCGCTCACGCACCTTGGGAAACACCGTACACTTCGTCAACGGACTCTCCGCTAACAGTAGAAACATAGAAAACAAAGAAACGTCGTTCGAAGAATATTTCGCTTTCGGATCGCTCATAGTAAACCCACGTCAACCGAACACGGACCCCAAGAAGCGGACGGACGTGTTACATAATAGTTCGAAACATAGATATATAGAGACGGCCCTTCTACGGAAAGAAGCACACGTCGGACCCGATAGACAAGATTTCGCACACCATAGTAGTGAAAACGCAGCGAAGAGGCTCGCGCATATCGCGAAGAAACATAATAGAAGAAGAAAAGATAGAAATATAGAAACGAAGAACGCTCGTATGGAAACGGAAATAGATAATACGGCACAGACGCACTCTCTTATAGTATCGGATAGAGGATACGTGCACTCTCCCATAGATTCGAAGGCCGCCGTGAAGCCTACCGTCGTAAAGACAATAGGGGAGCAGTGCATTACGTCCTACATGGAGAGTCGTCGACCACATAAAATTATAGAAGCCGTACCGGACCCGTATAGTTTTTCCAAGCGGAAAAGGCTCTTACGAGCACCAGCGAGAGTTCTAGCGTCAATAGCTTTGTGTGAGAAAACCGCAGAGAAGGTTCTATATAAAAAAACGCAGAAAAATAGACAGAAGGATCCAGATTGGCGTCACGTGACGAAGACGAAGCACAACATCAAATCGGGCAGAGCGGCATCTCGTCCAGCCGCCGACTCCCGAAACTTCGTGCTTCACCCCGCTGAACACACCCGCGACGCCGAGGACCTTCTTGTGAAGGCGGAGCAAGAAAACTCCTTTCGGCGCCGACCTTCGGGAGCTGCGGCGCGGAGGAGGTGTCGCCAGAGACAGCCGCCTGTATTCGTTACCTGTGGAGATGAACAACGGAATTATCACTCTACGCAGTCGTATAATAGCTACAGAAGAAATCTCCGAACAAACAAAGAGACCGCCGATCTTAGACGGCGATCATCGTATTACACAGCTATACATAGATTGGACGCATAGAAAATTACATCACAGCGGTACAGAGTTGGTAATCAATGAAATACGCCAACACTATTGGATTCTTCGTCTGCGGCCGACTACAAAGAAAATAGTACATAGATGTCTACCATGCCGCATTAGAAAAACGCAGCCGCCTGAGCCAGCCACAGGGGACCATCCAAAGACGCGCCTTGCTCACCACCAGAGGCCCTTCACCTACACGGGTCTCGATTATTTCGGGCCGCTCTCCGTAACCGTCGGTAGACAGCGTCACAAACGTTATGTGGCACTGTTTACATGTCTCACTTCCAGGGCAGTACATCTGGAGGTCGCCGCCAGCCTGAGCGCCGACTCCGCAATCTTGGCGCTGCGCAGGTTCGCAGCGCGCCGAGGTTGCCCCGCAGAGATCTACTCGGACAACGGCACCAACATGCACGGTGCCGACCCAGAGATGAGAGACGCCGTCGCCGAGGAAGCGAGTCGCCGTGGCATCATATGGCGCTTCATCACCCCCTCAGCGCCATTCATGGGGGGCGCATGGGAGCGCCTCGTCAGGTGCGTGAAGACCGCCCTCTATACGGTCCTTCATGAGCGCCATCCGCACGAAGAAGTCCTAGCTACACTACTGTGTGAGGTCGAGTACACAGTAAACAGTCAACCCCTCACACACGTCTCCGTCAACGCCAGACAGCGAGGCCATCACCCCGAACCACATCCTGTTCGGTGGTTCTGCTCGCCTCCCTCCGCTGGGCGAGTTCAGCGAGGCTGACCTCAACAGCAGCAAGCACTGGCGGCGCGCCCAAATCCTCGCCGACATGTTCTGGCGCCGTTGGGTGCGCGAGTACCTACCCGAGCTGCAACACCGGCGGGAGCCCCATGGGTCTGGGCTCAACCTCGAGGTCGGCGACCCCGTCCTGATCGCCGACGGCCAACTCCCGCGCAATACCTGGCCGCGCGGTCGAGTTGTGGCTGTCTACCCGGGCGCCGACGGCGCCATACGCACTGTCGAGGTGCGCACAGCAGCAGGCGTCCTCAAACGGCCGGCTAAGAAGCTGGTCCCCCTGCCCAAGTGACGAGGTGTCGCTCACCGGGTGCTCTGCAGCACCGCCACACGACGGGTCACGCGCGTTGCTGCACGGCGGGAGAGATGTTCGCGACAGACATTAAAACTATGACAGTGAATAGTGTATTCGAAACCGCGAGTGAAAATCGAATAAAATCAGTGTTATCTAATCGTGCGGTACACCGGGTTCGGTTCCCGGACGTGTCAAAACGTTAAAAAATAGCTAAAATAGTGTAAATGGTTAGATTGCTAATATATAACAACTATGTAATACATGAACATTAGTCTTAAACTTGTGCTAACCGTAGGGACCTTAGATATCGAATCATAAATAGCGTTATCAGTAGTGACAGATAAGAGTTAATGCTTCATAAAACAGCTGTTTGTTTACATATTCGTATTATAGTTTTATAAGTGTTTTTTAGCTTCATATAGACTTGAAATCATGTCTAGATACCTTTTTATTGCTAGTTATTACCTTATATAGTTAAAATAAGCATAATAACAAACATTCGTATGTTTATCATAAAATTTGTTTACTTACGATAGTATTTACTTAAGAAATTCTGGAAATTTTTTATGCATCAAAGTTATCATGTCATATGTTCGAATTGAATAAAGATATTTTCATGGTGTTTGTTTTAATAGATGCCCCATATAGTTGCACACAACGGCCTACCAAAATTATATATATAAATTTAGTATACGATAGTTTTTCAATAGAAAATATAGTGGGCGGGCCCTTGTGTGGCAGCATTTTTTGGGAGTTTTTATGGAATAACTTAGTGACGCTAATAGTTAGGTTTAGGTATTGTATACCAATAGATAGAACTTAATGAGACCTATCTAACGATGTATAGAACATGTATGTATGCATAATAGGATCGAAACATACGTAACATTTGTACTGTTTTGTAAATAAAAATAAAGGAAAGATTCTCTGTGCACGTGTTCGGTGCGATGGTCGTCGATAAGGTAAAGTTTCGAGGTACTTAAGCAACCACCAATTCGGCCAGTTGTTGCCGTCTCAACCACCATCTTGTAACCATCAAGCACCGCACACCTGAACAGCATCGCTCTCAACGTATGAAGATGTTTCATTTCTGAAGCCCTTACACATCGAAGCCATACAGTCCACACACATAGAAGAACACGCATCGTCGTAGGCACACGTCAGCAGCACACTACCAGCGCACTGTAGCGGACTAGCAAAGGTTCGATTCCTGGCATCCGTTACACAAATTATGCATTTATTTACTGATTTCTATTAAAGGAGGCATAAGTCTTAATAAGAAACAAGGAATGAGTCCTATAATTTCGATAGGCAAATGACAACGCTCATCCCATTACGCAAAAACCGTAAAAATTGGGGAATTCCATTTTTTATTAATTGACAACACCGTGAAGTTCAATGATTTTTTGCGATTTTTATTGTAATTTACGACAAAATTACGTGATAAAAAATTAACTTAAGTGTGAATTAAAATATCCTGGCTCTTTACTAACCTGTATAGCAATATTTCACTGCGTATCTAACCTTTTTACGATCATTGTCTTTACGTGTCGACAAATTTGACACTTAATTACAATGTGACAGTAATAGGTCCACGGACATCTTTCCGCTCTTTGCTACTCTAGTTGTTATACAGATCAATGATCCTTATACTGTAGATATAACTGTCTGCTTATAATATACCAACGTGGTATATTCTATTCCTAACTTAAACACGAAATTTTGTGAGAAAGCCTGGCTGGATAGCTTGTGGTTCGTTCATCATCACGATCATCATCATGTTAGTCTAGAGAAGTCCACTGCTGGACATAGGCCTTCCCCAAGGTTCTCCACACAGATCGATATTGAGCCGCCCGATCCAACCGCTTCCCGCGATCTTAACCAGATCGTCGGTCGGCCTTGCGGGAGGCCTACCCCTGCTGCGTCGTCCCTGTGGCTCTTTCATGAAAAACTAATTATGATGAAACTTTGCTTATCATATACACATATCTTTTGTCCGGAACCATCGTATTTTCACTGATAGCGTCATTTGTAACTAAAACAACTTAACTATAACGTTCAGTTCATCATTGCGTGCAAAGCAACGATAAGCTATGGCAGCTTAATATAAAACACCATTAATATCGCCAAAGTTTTAATTGAAAGAGTTCGACCCATAGATAATGGTTCCGTTGATAGATACAGATGAGACAGTGCCAAAGTGAAAGTCGTTTTAAAAAACAGTTACATTTAAAACTTTACATTGAAAAAGTTAATACGAAAAAGCCTTGGTAAAACTATCGATAGTTTTTATCAATGAATTTCAGACTTCACGAATCAAAAGTTTTCAGGTTGATAGGCCATGCAGTATCGGGAATGCGGATGGGACCAGAAAAAGTACCTTTTTTCCAAAAATATACGACAGTACCTGGATCGAACCTTTAAATCTTGTGATCTGACAATGAGTAGTAATACAATTGTATATGTTAACGATATAAATATGCACAAGTAAAACAAAGATAAAAGATAAGCTTTTCTTTTATATTTACTCACGCCTGTACCCCCGAAGGGATAGGCAGAGGTGTAATATTACATCCACATCTCGTCATGTTATGAATTTGTAGGTTCCAAGTAATAGGGGGCGAGCCTTTTGCCGTTACCGGGCACTTTGCTAGACTCCGTGCTGCTACTGAGAATTCGGGCAAATCCTATAGCACTTTTGCTCGACCCGGGAATCGAAGCCAAGACCTCCTGATTTGCAGACGCATACGCTATACACTGGACCACTGAGGCAGTCACTGGACCATGGAGGCAGTTACTGAACCATGGCGGCAGGCAGAGTTAAATTTGCAAAGATAATATCATAATATTCTTCGTACTGACGAAAATAGTAATAAGTGAAAGGCAATTAAAAAAAAATCTACAATTACTCTTTTGATATTGAAAAATTGGTTACGAAGTAAATAAGTTTATGTGTTCAGACGTCAAATTATTTGTTCGTCTTGATTAATTCTTCCTGAAATAATTTTATTTGAACAGACGCCTTTTAATAACGTTAAGTGATGCTGAGCGGTGAGTTGCTATTAAATAAATGGTAGGCGCTATTACTACTTTCTTGAAGATATTTTTTTTGTCCGAGTAGTATATGTTGATGGTATAGTAATGTATATTTTATTTCTTCTATTTTAATGTTTCATGTTACTAGCTTAATTATTAAAGATAAAACTTAAAAAAAATAAGTTTCACGCAATGAAAAATTTAATAGGTATGTAGGTAGTAGGTACATATATTACGGCATACATTTTATTAAAATAGACTTTTACTTATTCTAAGGGCGCTAAAATAAATAGTTGCCTCAAAAGGAAACATTGACAAAAATACACACCGCTCGTATACATCCTATAAATGAATTCCCCTACATTGCACAGTAGATAACCATTTTGTTATGACCCTTCCGCCCTTCGCTTCTAAGTGTCAATTTGGCTCGAATTAAGCTGGTCATAAATTGCGAAAGCGACACCACTGACTTTGATGGCTAATAGATACCTTGCAAGGGAATACGACGTTACTCTGAGGAATAAATAACATCAAAATATCAAGTTACAAGTTAATGTAGATACTTGCGTAAATAGACTGCTCTATAAGTAGCAGGCAATTTTTGTTTTGGTACAGATATTTGAGAATCATTTGGCACTTTGGCTTTCGTGCAAGTGAGAAGTAAAATGGGATTATAGCAAGAAAGAAAGAGATATAATTCATAAGAATCTGAAAGAACAATGCCCATTTTTCTTAGAGCCGCCGGCCCAGGTGTGGACCGTCAAAAATCGTAGTAGTTGTTATTGCATTCGATAAAAGAGAGTTAAACTAGAATTTTGAGATTAATTAGAGGTCGGCCACATCCATAGTTTTATTACAAGAAGTACTTTTTTATGCTCAAAAAACTTTAGGTGTATACGTACTTTTATTAGGATAGTTACAGTATTACGTAGTTTTGAGTAGAAAGGAATGAGTTAATCGTTTGGTAAGGTTAGAAATCCGATAGAAAAAGCCAGAAGTCGTAAAAAATCCACAAACATTCACAATGCGCACGAAAAAAACAAATGACAAACAAAATAAATTGAATATGACATTATTGACATTTACTAAGAGTTGAAAAAGTGTTGCCATTTTACAGTTTTTAAATGATATTAATCGATAAAGATTTGGGTCATCATATGTTATATATCCATTTGATTCAAAACAGAACTTATTTGTAGTTAATCGCATATATTTCTTAAAAATACACATAATAAAAATGTTTAAGGATCAAATAAAGATTTGCTAGTCACTAAAATCCTTTTGAGTACAGAAAATGTGAAATCGATTTAGATAATCGATTTAATATTATGAATTCTTTACTGGCAATTTCTGATCTATTACGTGTTGGCTATTTAGACGTTAACACATTTTTTTAAACCTATTTATTGATTGTTTCTCGGCAGACCTTTAGTAACGCCTATAAATTAAGTTATAAATAAAAAGGATTATTCAACAACAAATTGAAACTCTATTATGCTGTTCATGAGTTCCAAACTGGGCCAGAAATGGGCATTGTTCTTTAGAAGACATAAAATGTTTTGTTCTTCCAAGGACGTATAACAATTATAGTCAAGTACCTATATCATCATATCGTCAATGCTGGGCTGGATTCATAGCAATCCGGATTTGATTGACCTTACTCCTTCATCAACTGATGAAAAAATAACAGATTCTATTGCTAAGCAACTGCTTAGCAATAGAATCTGTTATTTTTTATACACTCGCGCCTTATCCCCGAAGGTGCAGGCAGGGGTGTAATATTACCTCCACATTTCGCCATTAATTTTTAGATCCACGTAATAGGGTGCGAGCCTATAGCCGCTACCGGGCACATCACCAGACGCCGTTCTGCTACTGAGAATTCGGAAAAACCCAATAACACTTTTGCTCGACCCGGGAATCGAAACCGGGACCCGGCAGACGCATACGCTAGCCACTGGACCACGGAGGCAGTCTGTTATAATATATGCTATTCCCATATGAATATAAGCATGCGGTGGCATTGAAAGGATAACCTATCAAATCTCTTAGCCATTTATTTTTGGATCAGGACAAAATAATTTTTGACAAATAGTGTTTCACATTTAGATGTTGATATTGTTTCGATACTTATGAGCAACGGGCTTGAACAATTTCAAAATCTAGGTTAGTTAACAAAGTTTAATGTACTCTTTCGAAAAAAGCCTTCTCGAATCCCAAGTGAATAAGATTCTCTCTTTATTTTTACTCCCTTCTTTGGCATTGTAAGTACTGAAACTAAAAGTAAAACGGTTTCAGGCAAAATTTGCTAAGGCGCTAGCATGTTAACGAGTTCAAGTTTAAAAACTTTGAAGGCTTTTGGGGAGAGATTTCGAATAATCGCGAGCAAACTCAAGCTTACACAAAAATATATTTTATTGTAACATATTTCGTCAAAATATAGAAGACAGATGTGGAAAATAGTTACGACCATTCCTAGAATGGGGTTACAGGGTTTAAGGAAACGTATCACTCAGGGAAATAAATTGGTTTTTCTGCCGTTCTAGGTAATCGGATGAGAAACTAAAATGGTAGCCATTTTTTCTCGCGGCGTTTTCCTTTGTATTAGTTTGTTTTATAGCTAGCTGCTGGGAAGGACTCTGCGAAAATGGTTTCTTATAGCAGTATTTACTTTTGAAACTAGGATTTATTTGAGGCTGGGTAAAGATTTTTCGGTTATGTTATGCTAAGAAAAAAGTACACTTTGATAAAAAAAATGTGAAACAGTTTTACTATGCAAGTATTACAAGTACCTAACGTGTTTATCCCGACACATCAACACTGTAATTTTAAGGTGGCGATAGACAGAGTATTTTAAACGAATCGTGGCGATCAACTGATTATACATCATCCTCCTAGCGTTATCCCAGTTTCAACCCGGGTTCCGCTTTCTAGTCTAACCGGATTTGGCTGACTATTAGCTTTTCCACGGAGCGACTACCTGTTTGACCTCCGCAACCCGAAGGGATAGCGATATTCAATGGTTTAGACTAGTGTCAGTTTATTTTAGAGGTGCTGACGCCCTATAACGACTGTCAAAGATCTTCATGACAACCGGGACCGACGGCTTAACGTGCTCTCCGAGGCACGGGACAAGCGATAATTAACAACTCAATACGCTTATAACTCCGAAAAGTCATTGGTGCGCGCCGTGGACTCGAACCCAATACCATCTGCATGACAGTCTGTTAGTATCTCCACTAGGCTATCGCTGCCTCGATCAACTGATTAAACATTGGAAGCTAAAACATAGTTAGATTCTTTAAAAGCAATCCATGAAACACGAGTAAACATTTTAATAACAATATTTAATGGATGGTTAAAAATTTATGTCGAGCTTTGTCCTTTAATTACGTAACTCTAAACTCAAAATAAGAACTGAAGTATTTAACAAATGTTATGTAAATCAAAGATTATTAATTCGGCTGTCTGAATGTCCGATGGACTTATGGCGACAGATGGTGACAGATTGCGACAGACACATAAATATATAGAGTCATCTCATTCTAATCCCTTTACTTTAAATCAATATAAATCAGTCTTAAAAGCATTGGAAATATTCAAAGCATGTTCTTTTTTAGAATGAGATGGTTATATTTTTGTTAGTAACGCAACAAATCAACTAGTCGTCTGGGCAAGGGCAATGAAAGCCAAAAATAACAATAGTTTTGGACGGGAATGACAAAACCAAAGCGCTCCGAGTGTTCGGCTAATCAGGGCGAATGAGACAAGAATAGTTAGAACCGTCTGTATTGTTGGATATACAGAAACAGTTTAGCTTGAGCACGTGGTCACTTACTTTTTACTTTGTAATGATTTTTTACTTATCGTGGAAGAGTGAGATATCTAGACAAGCAACCATCCCTTTCTATCTAATGACACGACCAAAAGTTGCGTAAAGAATTTGAAGAGATGTGGTTTCGATATCCACATGGGTCTAAATAACTGACAAATTTAAACTGTCCTAAGTATCTGGGTTTATGATCATATAAATAACAAACACATAATTGCGCATTATTTTTAAAGTTGAGTATAGTGACAGTGAGATGACTTTTAGTGAATGAATTTATGGATCTGAATACATTTTATTTAATGAATTTATTGACTTTGTAATTGAATGAATTTAACAGAATTATGTAAGAAGGCACTTGAATTAAATTGTATTATAAAATTTTGAATTGTATTATAAAATTTTGAATTGTATTATAATATTATTAATATAAAATTTTGTTCCTTTGCCAAATTAATCAAAGTAACAATATCTTATGTAAATTATGAAATGTAATGTAATGTAATGTGTAATGGGTGTTTACCTGAAAATAAACAATTATTATTATTATTATTATAGTCACGCCTGTATCCCCAAAGGGGTAAATATTACACCCCCATTTCGCCATAATTTTTTTTGGTCCCACGTAATAGGGGGCGAGCCTATTGCCGTCACCGGACATATCACCATACTCCGGGCTGCTACGTAGTAAGAAGGCAGCCATTTTTAAAGTTAAGACGAAAAAAATGAATATACAGGAACCAGACCACCTGTTTCCTTTCTTTTTACCCTGGTACTTTAACTAGAACGGAAAAAGCTTTGTTCGAGGCCATCTTGGTTGTCATGCTACATGTTAGCAATTGAGATAATGGCCTTTAACAATAATCTACTGTTCAATAACTATCAGGCAACGTGAAGTTGATAGGCAGAAACAAAAATAATAAATTGGGTAAGTGCGAGTCGGACTCGCGCACGAAGGGTTCCGTACCATCATCTGTAAAAGAAAAGCACGTTTGTTTGTTGTAATGTATACTTAAATATTTTTTAAGTTTCTACCTGTTTATTAAGATAGAGTAACAAATTACTTAAAAAATACGTTTGTTGTATGGGAGCCCCCCTTTATTATTTACTTTTTTTATTTAATTATTTATTTTGAAAGGTAATATACAACTACATATGCTGTGAAAATTTTAAGCGTCTACCTGTTACCGTTAGTAGTTTTGAGCAAAAAGTACGAAATAAAACACGTTTATTGTATGGGGGCCCCCTTAATATACATTTTTTTATTTTTAGTATTGGTCGTTATAGCGGCAACTAAAATACATAATTTGTGAAAACTTCAGCTTTCTAGTTATCACGGTTTATGAGATATAGTCTGGTGACAGACAGACAGACAGCCAGATCGACAGACAGGCAGCGGAGGCTTAGTAATAGGGTCTCGTTTTTTACCTTTTAGGTACGAAACCCTAAAAATGACTTTTCAAACAGTTACTGCGCTACCAACACATGTGACAAAAGCTACAGCAAAGTATTAGAACGATGTTGTATACTTTTATTTTAATTAAAGAAACGCTTTGTAATGTTCTGGCTTCTATCTCGTGAGAGAAAATGTGAAAGACATTCAATTTTGATCGCAACCCTAGGCAAATTACATATATCGCATATATTTACAACCGGCGCTTATAGTTACAGCTTTAGTTCAGACAATGTTTTAAATCGAAAAAGCTATGACTCACTTACCCTACATAAAAAAGAGTTGGAATAAAGACAGAACCATTACTTGTACAATGAAAATTTTATAGCTACTAAGCGTGCTTTAATTCAGCGGTTACAGAAAAAACATGGGTAATGGTCAATAAATAATTTAGCAGTCGACATGCCAAGGGCGGACAGACGGGCAGACGGGTATACAACAGATGTTTGTACATAAATATAGAGTTTCTTCACAATCGGTTGTGACAAACACAGTTCTTCACTTCGTCTCAATAAATCGCGCTACGAATTAGTGGAAGGGCATTTGACAAATTAAAAATTTCAGGTCGATAGATTTTTGTGAGGACAAGCTTGGCAACTGTGCTATTTATAAATTCGCTTCGAGTCTGAGATTTATAATCTTGAATGAAAATCGGCGACAGTCATGTGAATAGACTATTGAAGCACTGAGTTGAAACATTTAGAGTATCACTACAGCAATACGTACTAACTGTCATATTTTGAAGAAATACCAGTAGCTTATAACTCTTGCAATTAGTCGGTAAAATTTGCTTTTCTATTGAAAATCTATTTTTACCTACGTATCAGTGTTGACTTACCTCGTAATTCAATTTTCGATCTATCAAGTTTTTTGAAACTTAGATTCGTTTTTGTCATCTTAATATATAAAATCCTTGCGTTACTGACTGACTGACATACAAGCTACAGCTTAAACCATTGGGCGTAGGAAGCTGAAATTTGGCATGTATGTTCCTTGTGGACTGTAGGGGTGCACTAAGAAGGGATTTCCCGAAATACCCACGAGATCGGCCAAAACAGATAAATTAAAAAAAATGTGCAGGCGTAGCTGCTGGCGTCCTCTAGTATGCTCATATAATCATAATATGTCAGACACGGACCTCGAATGTCAAAATCCATGGATAAATCGAATATAGTAACCGGCCGTTAAAAAATATCAAATCGCGTAAATCCTTTCGGCATCTTTGTAATCTGTACTTTACAGAATACCCACTCATAGAGAACATTACGCAGAGTTCGCCGCAGGTGGCGGTACAAACAATTAGTAAACAAACTGTCAAAGCATAGTTACTATGTCAGTGTGTTACGTAATCTGTCATAAATTTGTCAAAATTATTTCGCTATTAGAGCATAAAGTTAAGAAATTATCCTGGCGCTCCCTTTAAAATTTCATTTTATTACATCACAAATCTGACTGCCTAGTTGGTCTCGCGGCATAAATGTGCGCGTGGGATTGGGGGGCCTCGGGTTCGATTCCCGGGTCGGGCAAAGTGTTATTGGGTTTTTCCGTTAGGAAATTCTCAGTAGCAGCACGGAGTCTGGTAAAGTGCCCGGTACGGCAATAGGCTCGCCCCCTATTACGTTGGACCTAAAATTCCTGGCGAAATGTGGGTGTAATATTACACCTCTGCCTACCCCTTCGGGGATACAGGCGTGAGTCTATAAAAAAAACATCACAAATCAATAGCGTACAATCAAACTATTCCATCAAAAGCGTGTCCAGCACTCTAGTTGTCATTAATATAATCAATATGTAGCAATATATCTATTAACCACTGGGAAACATTCACTTCAAACTTTCGTTGGCCGCCTGGCAACATCAAATAAATTCTACCCACTAAACGTAGGGTAATGACACGAAATAGTAGCAAGACTGTTTTTTTGTATTAGTCACAATTAATATAAAATTAATTATATCAAGTACTTTAAGCCAGAATTATCTTTTAATGAATTAACGTCACTATAACCTCGTTCAGGTACTATTAAACAAAAAGTAATAGCGTATCCGACGAATAAACTAACAAAGAATGTAAACAATACACGTTCTTGTCTTGTTTTATAAAAAAAACTGGAATATGTTCACTGTTCGCTGACGATTTATTAGTCGTAATATATCTAATTCATGACACACTAGCTGTAAAAAAATCCTTTTCTCATGAGCCAATTCCTGGAGACATAGTTCAAATACCTCATAAGACAGCTGTCGTCGATACTTCGTCCAATTTTTTTAGAGTCGTCTAATAATAATGCCACATTGCTATTATACCAAATGTCCTAGGCGTTGACTAGACGTATTTTTTACAACGCAGAATACCACCTGCTTTCGTATTGTCAATGGCTCATTCTTTATTGAGGGAACTAATGTCCGATATTTGTGTAAAAACGTATGTTGATGGCCTAGCCGACAGACCGGCTCTTGCTCTACGTATCAAGTCTATGCCATTATATTTTGCATAAACATTTGCGCCGTGAGTATTGTGCTTTCGGATATGGCTCTCACGTCAATGATATTACAGTCTTGTAAAAAAATTCTATTAGAATATTGTAAAGAAACTAGGTTCATTCGCAGATTTGTAATTGATTATGCTAACGACACAATTGTAATGTATTATTTTGAAGAGAACTTCCGCACATGTAATGAATGAAACACCAATTTATGGATCACATCAAGTGTTGGCTCAAGTGAAGATCGAACCCTCAAAACTCGGCGCAGTGTCAAGCGGCGAAGCGGCTAGTTGTCAGATTTGATCGGAAGGCTTTTAATATTACATTTTGTAATAGATAAACATTTTATAACAAAGAAATAAATAGTATTTTGACGCGGATGTTACATAATTGCTACTGTCATGGCGGCGATGCGCTGACGTTCTTTGACGATTCAGCGCGCATAACAATGTCTAAACTTGTGCACGTTAGAATCAATCTTAATCTTTGTAATCAATCATTAGTTTGATATTTTAATTGCCTCTTTAATTGACAAATTAGTTGGCAGCAATTCTATTCGTGATATTTCATGTCTATCTATACAATGTAATGATACACGACCCTCTGAACCCTGAACCCAGATCGTGAAAATATTCCATAATTGCAAACTGTATATGAGCTAAGATAAAGTTACTACATCATCATCATCAGCCTTTAACAGTCCACTGCTGGACTAAGCCTCTCCTTTGAAAGGAGAATACCACGCTGGCCAAACGGGTTGGTATAGGGTTTGTAGCAAGTTTTCCTTCTCTTACAGTGTTGTTCTCTGCATAATATGCTCCCTCTGTCGACTCTTACGACACCCATGGGATGATATGGGGTGGTGACATTACGTATTCTTAATCCGTTACCACGCGGACAAAGTTACTTGGCCTACAAATAAACCGTCAAACTACCACAAAATATCTAATAACATGGTGAGTGACTATACTATAAAAGAGTTGGTAATAATCTTGCCATAGTATAGACTCTGCCAAGTTTTGATTCAGTGTCTATGGAATCGTCCCGGAATAGTTATATTATTTTAGATAATTAACTGTAAACTAAAGTTTGCTATTTAATTGTTATCACTATACAATAATATAACCAAGAAAATTTAGAAAATTGTAGCATGAATTGTAGCTATTCAAACCTGAGTTTAAAAAACAATAAGTTGGTTTCGTTGTAGTCGTGGTCCGTAGAAATTATCGGGTATAATAATTATTGTCATCTAATTGCGGTATACTGGCATTCACACCTGCCAACAACTTATTGCACTGTTTGCATAGAAACTCACTCGTAAAACTATCACAGCATACAAATTGTATAAAATTATTATAAAACTTACAACATTGTATTTATTGTGCAGTTAGGCATTCCGGTCGTATCGATTTATGAAACCAGTGCCAATAAATGCTTGCGTACAATGAGATAAGGGATAAACTATGACTGTTTCGATAGACTCTTCGTAAGACATGGTCAGCATTATGTATACCTAAGAGCAAGTATGCTTTTCATAAATTACGAAGGCTAGAAATCTTGGTATCTGAGTATTTCTTGAGACTTGACATTGGGTAGTTGGAAATGATTTTGAAACTTGAAATAATAGTTGAAGGCTCTATATTATAGAGCCCTTAATGGGTTTAAGGCGCCGGACACACTAAGAGGTCAGAGTTCTGAGTTCAGCGCGCAGCGTTTTGGAGTCCCTTGCGTTCACAAAATCACTTTAAGCGCCGCGCCGCAGTCTGCCTGTTTTTGTGTGTGTACTAGAGTACTAACACATCGCATAATACATTATTATAGTAAACACAGAATTCGGCATTGTGACCGCGAGTATGACTGGCGCTTTATAGGGTTGTTTTAACTTATGCTACCCAAAATTTGGCAACAAAACCCCTTCATAAAAAGAATAGTCGAAGCAAGTTCAGAATATCAGTTACGAGTTTAAATTTTGTTCTATTCTGTACCTTTCATTGCATATTTGCTCATATCAAAGTGCATGTTAAAATAAACAAAGAATTATTCTCGTATGTTTATAATAGTAAATCGAACCTTATATAGGTTTCATTCAAACATGTTTGACATTTAGCTTGTGTGTTAAGGTGAAGTCTCCGCGCAGCGAATGATTTTTGCTAGTATTTGTACTTGGGATGTTGGTTAATTGAAATAAGTATTCAATCAAGGGTTCACCTGGGTGAATTAATAATAATTATAATATCTTTTATTTCAGTAACAAATAATTACAAAAACAATAATGGATGATTGGAACCGCCTTTTAAGCAAACAATGCCTGTATTAGGAGACTCCGCTCTTTCATAACGTAGAGCAGTGTCATAATCTAACTTAACTTAAATTTTATTTTACTTTTTTATAACAAACAAAAGAAAGATAGTATGGTGTGTGTGCATGTGAGTGAGTGTGTGTGGTTGTGCGTATGTGTGTGCCTGTGCGTGTTCGTGTAAGTGTGTGTGTGTGTGTGTTTGTGCGCTTATGTGTGTGTGTGTGTGTGTGTGTAAGAGTGTGTGTTATTTTATGTGCTGTAGGAGTGACTCAGTATCTTCATACGTAAGGTTTTTTATCCAACTCTCTAATATTCTTTTACAGTCCCTTAATGTTTTAGGATATATGTATATTTCTTTATTTACTTTACTATACGGAATAGCAGCCCGTTTATTATATTGCATAGGCAGATTGAGTTTTGGTTTGTGGGACCATTGCAATAATGTCTTTACGTCTTTTTCTCAGAACGTTTACATCATAAGGTAGGGTCCTATGTTTTTTTAAAACAGTGTGGACAATGTATAATTTCCTCACAGAAAGCAGACCGCTTATCTGATAAAGACTCTCTGTGGGGAATCTAACTTTTTTAGAGTACATAATTTTTATTAATGTTCGGTGTGCTTGTTCAATTTCACTAAATTTTGATTTAGCTGCACCCCCCAAAATAGAGATACAGTATACCACAACTGATTTTGCTATTGCATTATAAATTTCTTTAAAAGATTTCTAGGCAGACCTACTTATATTTTTATTAATTTGAGTAGGAACGACAAACCGTAAGGTTTTAAATATCCAACCAAGTTTCCTAAGCCTTCCAGTGATGTGTTCCATTGGTGAATTATGCATGTAGTACCAAATTAGTCTTTTACCATCTTTTAATGTGAACGGGCAGACGGTACATCTAATGACAAGCGGTTCACTTAGGGTTTTCTTAGCTTAGGTAATTGGTAGTGCCCTTATAAACGCTATCGAGTTAATTAAACAAAGTAAAAAACTGCACTGTTGGCGTAGTGGCTTCTTCGTTGCTTGACACTGAGTCGAGTTCTGGTGTTTTGACGGTGGAGCCCAACACCTTAATCCGCCGCCAAGGAGGTTTTGTTCGGGGCCCGCCTGACCATCTGGCGGGCCAATACCCGTCGGAGGGTAGCGACGAATGATTCGGCGATACCCTCCGACACACGGGTACATGAGAAAGTCGAGGTGGTTTTTAGTGGTAACACCACATACTCCGGCTCTCATTTCCCCCAAGAGTCGGAGATCCGAAGGGATTTTCCACCTCGTAAAACAAAAAAAAGGGATAATGCTAGGCTGATGATGAGGATGTTTGGTGGCATTAAAATAACTAAGCGTAGGAACATGAATAGAGACTGCACCTTAAGTGAACGCTTCACTAAGTAAGGGCAAAGCTTGAGTGTGTACAAACGTGATACCTACTACAAATGTTGTGGGTCAAGAACTCTACTAGTGAGGGCAACATACCTTGCAACTTTATACGTTTTATGTACTAGGTATTAGCTGTTGCCGCCACATTGTCTGCTGTAAATTGCAATCTTTATTTAACCCCCTTAGAGGTGGAATATAAACAATCCAAACTTCCAATGTGAAGAACGAGTACTATTTGTCGCTAGTGTGCCTGTACTTCCTTATGCTTCAACAAATGTATTGCAGTTAACACTTTTCAACATATCTGTACTTTTTTAAACGAAATTACATTAAAACAATACTAAATAAACAAATATTTTTTGTGGGTCGAACGGGCACAAAAAAAAGAGGTCGAACGGGCACTTTTTAATGGGTTTTCTTTTTTGGGTCCAGTGGGTACTAAAAAAGAGGTCGACCGGGCACATAAATTATTATATTTTGAAGAGGGTTGAACGGGTACTAAAAATGAGGTCGAACGGGCACTTTTGTAATTGGGTCGAAATTTGAGGGTTGAACGGGTACGTAGCCAAAAATCGTTCCTTAGTGGGTGCCTAAGTTCTAAAAGGAACCACTGTCCAATTTTCATATTTCTCTCCTTTTCTTTCTTTCTTTCTAGCTTCAGAAATTCAGGCTTTGATGTGATATGTTGGTGAGCACAGAACCAGCGACCTTCGGCGTAGCAGTCGCTTACACTCCCGCGGCGCCAACGGGCCGTCTCATTGTATAAAAGAAACGAATTAAAAAACATAATGTTTGCCATCATGGGCAAATATATATGTAATAAGAAAGATGGCCAGCCCATATCCGCACAATCTAATCCAAAGTCTCCATGTCTAATATATTTGAATGCTAAAATCGATCAAATCGCTTCAGCTGTTTTGATGAGGCAACGGAAAATGCATGCTTTTGCTTTTTTATTATGTATTACTATGAAGGTAATACCCGCGGTAGCACGCAGCTTATCGCATA
This sequence comes from Euclidia mi, assembly GCA_944739405.2. Lineage (NCBI taxonomy): Eukaryota > Metazoa > Arthropoda > Insecta > Lepidoptera > Erebidae > Euclidia > Euclidia mi. The sequence continues at coordinate 57,504,018 of OX123196.2, read as the reverse complement.
AGCAGCAACCGGTCTAAATTGACCTTTAGGATTATAGGATGCTTACCTACGTCAGGTCAGAGTATTATCTAACAAGTACACGCGGATATAAATACCTTGTTGAAGATTTATTATATTGGTATGGGTGAAATTTTCTCGTTTCCAGATATTTTAGAACCACTTTATGTCATTCTAGTGAAAAGTAATTTTGCCTGGTTGGTCTTATTCCGACGACAATGCCTCTTTCTGATAAGAAATATGATAAGAACATCCATACTCAATACAGCCATTTGTGAAACGCACACAGTGTTGTCTCGTTGGGTAATCGTACCCAAGACACGCGATGCAGTGACAAGCGACGAGGTGACCGCTTATACTACTACGCCATCTAAGCAGTCATTTCCTTTAAAGTCAAGACAATGTATGAATGTATGTTTCTCCGAAACCCTCTGGACACGGCAAGAGTGACAATTGCACCTGCCGAGCTTGTTTTTTGTAATAGCGTGACGTGGTGTTGTTAGTAGACAATCAATAACTTGATCACGTCAAACCGTTTTAAGCATTTTAGTAATCAATGCCCAAAAAGAAATTGGCCATACCAAAAAAGCTTGATCGAAACCGTCTGTTCGTTTAAAAAGAGAGAAGCCAAAATGTCTCAATCGTCCGCTAGAGGTCACCCCTGTCGACAACTGACTTGTAATCCGACAGTGTATACACGGTGTAAAATCCTACCAGCATAACCTGGTCGGTCTTTATTCAACAAGTCTGTAAAATCATCGGTCAGCTTAAATTGGACATTATAGCTTGGAGTAAACCAACTGAACATGGATGAACTTGTTCTTAGGCCGGCTTCGGCCAAAGACACCTGATTGTACAAGTCGCTTGACTCAATACCTTTCAAGTAAATATATCAAACGATTGGACGGTGGCTAAAGTTGAAAAATGTTGCGATTTGAAAGGGCTTTATGAATAATTTGCATTTTAGGAATATCTAATTGGTGTTGAGGATATTTTTTAGGAAGTTCTATACCGCTTCTAGTTAGGCAATGGACTGGCAATAAAATTTTGTGAGACAAACAAAAATAGCACTTTATGGTAGTTGAATTGCCCACCGAATCACCTCGTAAAAAAATCGTGCGAGGTTCAAACAGAATGTATATTTTTTATGTTTCCAAGATATTAAAATAATTATTCAGGTTATCAGAAAATATATATTTTTCGTCCCGCAATTTATACAAGCATTTATTGTTTTCTGGTAAGTGGTAACTCCTTGATTATCAAACGCTACAGAAACCTTAACAGGACAGAATTGAAACATCGGTAATCGAGAGGTCACTGTCAGATTTTAATGTTTGAAAAAGGTTCAATTAAATCGCATTTCTTCTCTACTTGGGACACAAACCAAATCGGCCGTGATGCGTGCTCATTTAACACAAAAAGGGGCAATTTCGACATTCGATATGCCAAATTTGGACGCGCACGAGTAAAATAAGTAGACATTAGGACTTTATTTAATAGACTAATTAGGAAATAGAAATTAGTCTTCATTTTTGTAGGATAAATTATTTGTATAGGTCATTACATTATTACTTAACCGAAGAGCATGCATGAGAAATTTGATGGGAGTGAATGAAGCAAGACAGATATGTAAGGATCGTTGCAAATGGCGTTCCGTAGTATCTGCTTACCCCTCGGGGAAACAGGCGTGAGTGTATGTATGTATGTATTACATTATTAAATTGGCTCAAGATGGGTTTATGTGGAGGGCTTTAATGGAGGTCAATGTCAAGCAGTAAAAGGCTGCAGTTTCGGCTGCAGTGATTATAACATTGTGTAATTAGGCATTCATTTGCATAAAGCAATTTATTTTAAAATTGTCCAACTTATCATGATTTTCAATATCATTATTGCTAACACAGCAAAAATCTATTACTTACATTATGCGGTTTTTCCTTTTTGGCCATGTTGGAGGTCTTCGGCCGGTCTGAAAACTCGGACTCAGAGTTGTTCACGCACACTCCTAATGAAATCCGATTAAATCTGGATCAATCAACTGCTTACCGTGTAATTTAACTATCCATCTCCATCCATGGACGTCCATTTTGCTGATCCTACTAATTAGGTGTTATTTAATTCGATCCCAAATTTGTTAATAATGGACCTAGTGATGCCAAAATTAGTATTGAAAAGGTGGCAAACAATTTATGCCGGTGAATTCACTGGGTGAATGTAATTTACTTGTTTTGTAAACCTGTTATTGGGATGAATTCGGTAGTGATTAGGGAAATTTTCATTTAGGTACAATATGTTTGGGTATAGTAAAATTCTGGCTTCGGTTATGATCTCAAGAATTGCTGCTAAAGTCTTTTACCAGGAAAATAATTTGGTTACTGAAGAACCAAGCTTGCGAAGATTGCTGCTGAATTTGATTACCGAATAAGTTGGAATAGTTGCAGATGAGAGCTTTTATTTCATTTTAAAATTACAGGCTGGCCTTCCTAATTGTCCGCAGTAGCTATAATTTATAAAAAGGTAAAGTCATTACCAATAATGTCATTGCTTGCTGAAGTTTAGTTCTATCCTAAATTATATTGTTTCCTTTCGTTTGATACAGTTATTCACATAATCGACTATATGGTGGTTTAGTACGACTGTAACCACCGCAGGTTATGTCTCGATTCAAACAACGATCGGTACGATCGGTCACAATTATCGTCGAAGATATCCGTGCCAACCAATCAGTGCGTCCAACTATTCAAATCGAGGTGAAAAGTGCGTAGCTTAGTCGTACTAATCCTCTTGTTTCATCCATTTATAGCTCTGGAAGCCGTGAATTCCCTCGACGCAACTATATTAGTACGGTATTTATGAAACAGTTGGCGATACGGGAGCTTCCTCAATAACTTGTAAAACTATCAATCAAGCATGCGGCTGGCACCACTCCAAGCTAATAGGTCAGGCAGCCAAGCCGTTTTGTTTGTCTGTCTTTGTTAGAATTAGAAACGGAGCGCATACCTGGGTCGATTTTACGATGGTCGTTCGGTAACAGAGTTCACGGATTTATATAATGGCCGCTGGCATGAGAATAAAGTAAGACTTATGCTTCGATCACGTTGAACTCCATCTGCGACCACAAGAGGTGCGAGCCGGTAGATTCGTCAGAGAAAACAGATGTTTTCTGGATCTGTGTGAACAGATCAAATTGAAAAAGAGAAAGAGAGAAAATAGGAAAGGAGATAAATCCTTACCTTAAATAAGTGAATATTAAAGTCTGTTAAAAAGCTTGTATGCCTACAAATCGCGAAAGTTCAAAATCATTTACTGATTTGGTGAAACAAAAGCGAAGGTGGATTAACATCGTTGATTCATATTATGCTTGTATGCAGTTATGGCTTTTAAATTTGGTTACTTTATTTATGAGTTTTTAGGATGTGTTTTTCGAAGTGTTTTTGAATATGTGCTTAATTTGCTATACCGCTACAGACTAGCGTGGGGACTATATAGTCTTGAACTTCACATACACTTTCACCTGTACTCAGCAGTATATGTATTGCGTTGTACTGCCAGATTCGATGAAAAATCGCAGTACCAAACCCGCAATCTAATGCAAACTGTTGATATGTCCACTCCACAGGTGGATGGGTTAGTACCTAGATATTCATAAAGGCGTGTATTTCTGTTGGCACGCATGAAATACTATTATTAAAGGTTTAAGCTCAGGTACTAAAGCTGTAGCTAACTGAAAACTGAAAAACATTGATTTTATTTACGATTCACGCGCATCTAACGATACCCCTGTCACATTATACTATCACCTAGCCTAGGAGAGAATTGACTCTTTAGTTGTAGGGGAAATAATCGAGAATAAAAGAGAAATAACAAATCTTTCTTTAATTTTCGTGCGAGTGTAACCAATTCTGATAGGTAGCTGTGGGAGTTTTATGGGCTGGTCGAAGGTCTTGACAAAAAAAAGAACGAAGCCGGACCGCTTTATATGCCCTTCGAAGCGCAAATGCCCCAATGATCACCCATCCGAGCGGTGACCTCGGCAAACGTAGCCTAATTCTGCTGATTTATTTTGAACGGCCAAGTCAAGCTGTGGCGCTACAAATCGAATAAGGAACTATGCAAATAAAAAAACATCATAATTATGCCCATTTTTATGAGCCATTAATAATACTCAATGTAGATCTAACTAATCAAGAGGGTATTTTAAGCTTCTACAACTTCTATAGTTATTGACATAACTGAGAAATACGAGGAATGTCTCAGCGGGCCCTCACCGTAGTATTGACCAGACAAACAATACAGTATTACGCTAGAGACACGTCTAGACTAGACTGCCCTTCCAAGTAGCCATTCAAAGTCCAGCGCGGCTTACATATTAATCAGCAATGGAAAAAGCCTGGGAAATAGGCAACAGATTTAATAGATTGTCTTTGGCAACGGGTTAGAGTACGGTTTAGTGTTCCGTCTCTTCACAAAGGATTTTAAAATCTACGTATATGTTCTTTTGTCACTTTTTACGACACCTACAGAATAAAATAGGATGGTAAAACTTTGTTTTCTTAATCTGCCACTAGATGGAGGGCGAATTATCCAATAAATTACAATAAGCTTATTGCCTTGTTGCTATTACATGGTCCTAAATACCGGACATGCAAAACATGGATGACAATATTTCTATTAACCTTTGGTAGATATTATGAAGGTGTGTGTAGGTATTTTGATAGTCTTGTTACCCTTTGAGCTTAAATGTCCATCGCAGTTGCATTCGATGCTTACCTGGAAAAATAAAAGAAAACGTTATTTTCTTTTGATATTTCTGAATGGTCTGTTGATGGGTGTTGGCGCTAATCAACATAATAATAAGTATAAGTGAATTGACTCTGCTCGCGTGCAGTTCATGATATTAATAAAATAAAGTGCTCCATAGCACCTTATTTTTTTTGTTAATTAAGTATTAAGCCACAGCAGAGTTAGACTAGTAAACGGACCCCAGGTTGAATCTGGGATAACGCTAGGAGGATGATGAAGTATTAAGCCACAGCATGTTCTATCTGTCTTTACCTAAACTTCATGCCTGTCTCGCATCGGGGTAGATAGAGACTATGGATCGCCGAATGCGGTTCAAACACACCTCTTTTGCCTCCTTGACCTCATTAACCTCATGCATGCTCGTCGGTTATTTGTAGGTACTGTTGATTTGTCCCTTTTTTAAAACATCACCAATTTGTACATGAGCCTGTCTTGGGCGTCCCGACATCTCCATTCATTCTTACTCGATTACACAGCATTATAAAATCCTATAATAGCAAAGCTAAAGATAAAACGAAAATCCATTACCTTAAAACGGATATCATTACAAACCAAAACAAACATGATAAGTTTAAAAGAACGCAGAATTACTCGAAGACAAGAAATACTCGTGTTTATCGTGTATAAAGACTGCCCACGTTGCTTTGTGAGCGGTTACGAGAAACGATAAATCGGAATCAAAGAGGCTGCGCGTGTAAAATAAGCGGCATTGATGAGACAATTAACAGTGGTGCGCACGTAACGACTTTGGGGCGTGTTTACACTGAACTGTGTCGGTGGTTCAGGGTTGTGGACGATGCTGGTTATGAGGACGCCAAATCAGGCCTTATTATAAAGCAAGGACTAAATCTTACTGTAATATACCTAAATGCGAAAGTGCGTGAGGAGGGACGGTAGGAATTTCTGCCATGCAAAAAGTACGCGCGATTTTGATGAAATGTAATATGGACTTAAGTTCATATTCCATTTTCATTTGACGCGGGTGTAGGAAACTTTAACGTAGCGTCACGCTAATTAGACCACAGCTCTTCCCCAATTGGCACCGACTTCGATAGGTGTGGACCAGCGGTCTTAATCCAACCAATAATACATACATTTAACGATTTATTTGCGTTGAGTCCCAGTTTTCACACGAAATGAATGCATCATCGTCCTAGCGTTATCCCGGTTGCATCTAAGACTGACACGCCTTGGAGCCCGATGTCCGCTTACTGGTCTAACCAGATATGACAGAATATCAACTTTTCCACAGAGCAACTGCCGTCTGACCTCCGTAACCCAAAGGGATAGCGATATTCCACGGTTTAGACCAGTATCAGTTTATTTGGGGGTACTGACTGCCCGTAACGACTGTCAAAGATCTTCATGACAGCCGGGACCGACGGTTTAACGTGTTCTCCGAGGCACGGGGCAAACGATAATTAAAAATATGACACGAAATTAATTATATACAAATAAAACAAAGTTGAAAATACAAAATGATCAAGAAAAAGCTTAAGTGTAGGCACACCCTTAGAGTTGCAACATCTCATCGCCCGTATTTTTAGTCGCGTTTTGCTCAGTAGGTATAAAGTACTTTGAATATAGGTAAGTAGTTACGGTGCTGCACCATACGGCGTGTAGTGGGTTCGATACTGGCTCGGTAGTTAAGACTATTTACGAATTAATCCTATGGCGTAAGCACCATGAGACTAATTCCCGAAAACACCTTATCGTACTCTCACGCCTGTCTCCTATTGGGTGAGCAGAGAGTATGGAACGCCAAATGATCCGGTTCAAACACACCTTTTTCGCTTCCTCGACATTCATTAACCTTATCCTGCATGTTCGTCCGTGAAACATTGTCTAAAAACTTTCGTAAACTTGCCAATTTTTTGCGGCCTGTTATCGGCCCTTAGTACACAGATAGTTGCAATAAAAAAACATCTAAGGCTGAATTAGCACTATAAATCATTGTTCTTTTATGTTTTCAAATAGCAGCTTAGAGTAATAGGTCATATTTTCTTAACTATACGACCGAGGGCATGGTATACGGCCATTTTATAGACCCGCTTGCCGTATTCTTACCGTTGCGAACGAAAGTCGGCAGATGGTATCTACTTAGCACCCTATTTCGATCTATTGGAGGTTTATCAAAAGCCTGTTTTGCGGATGAATGATTATATTGAAGGGCTGTATGGCTATTCATCATTTTCAAAGTAAGATGCAAAGTCGTAAATGTCTGTTTCTGGTTGGGAATAAATGTACAAGTTTGACAATGTTTCTCAAAATGTTTTCCATTAGAGGGTAATTTGTGGGTTTAAGAAATCTGTAATTTTTAAGGAAGTAGGTAGGTAACTATAAACAATATTGCGAATTGTACCTCCATGAAAACTGCCCTATGCATAAGCTACATTATGACATAGACTCGCATTTTATGATTAAGGTGAGTGGGGGGGTAAGTCGGAACGGATTTTTGATCAGATAAACAGTGTTGATTTGAAACTGTTGTGAAACTAAGGGATTTAAGTCAAATGCATAAATATATTACTTTAATTTTTTTTATATGACATATCGCGATTTGTATACATAATACAATTATACTAAAACGGGTCTTATTCGCAATATTTAATTAATTTAAGTTATAAATTCGTCGGTAAAATAGAGGTATTTATACCTTAAATTAATTAAATATCGCGAATAATAAAATTTGTTTTAATCAAATTGTATACAAATCGCTAAAGTTTAAAATCGATTATGTAATTCTAATATCAGCTTTGTCATCCGTCGACAAAGCATGACATGTTTTGTTTAGAAGTAAAACTAATATCAACAGTAATTTAAACTGTAGATTATAAACATTATATCATCTTGTTTGTTTACAGAGAATCTTCATAATGTTTGGCTTTAGTATACTAATATCTGTTTACACTTAGGGAATGATTTGTTTGAAATATTGTGACAACGCGTGGGTCGGTTCTTTATTTCTAAGGATGTGAGTGCTTTGCGAGGGAACCATGCACAGAACTTCTTGTTCATTTTGCTGACAACGCGCAAGTATAAATTGCCTGGCTTTACACCACTGCTATTTGAGAGCTTAAGTTGGCCACTAACGGGCTTGGAAGGTTAAGAGAAGCTTAGGCTAGATGTTGTACTGACTTTTGGCTTATATCCATATCCGTCTTTATAATATAAAATATGTCTAGGTCTTTAGTAACCTCGAGTTTTAAATTCCTTGATCCTTCCTAAGTATATACCTCCTTTTTGTCACTGTTTCATCTTAAGCATACCTTCCAAATATAAAAGTACTATGTAAAACCTACGCAAACCCAACGTGTATCAAAACGAATCACTCAAGTATTCAATATGCACTCTTACATTCGCGACCCAATTCCGTGCTAACATTTCGCAGGTTACAAAAACCAGTTTTCGCATGCAACACGTATTCTAGTTACTAAAAAAAAGGCAATTTATAGTGGCGTACCGCGAACCGAGTGGAAAAACCGTAGGTATATGAACATTACAGTTTGGACAGTCGAAAGGGTGTTAATTGCTCTGAAAATTTGATAGTCCGACAGCGTTCCATACTCGAATTTTTGCTGTGTTTTGTTATGGTCTTTTAAACTAGATGTTTGGATTTTAAATATAGATATAAGCCGAAGGGGCTAAAGGGTTAAAGGCAAAATAACTACTGCAAGAATATGCCAATGGTTTGTTCATAACTAGGTCTGGTACAAGAATAGATGACAGGTTACAAAACGTCACACCTATTTAACCATATTTTCGTATTACAAGTACTCTAACAGATTTTAATGGCTGTAATTGCGACGACACTTCTCTGCCTTACAATACATAAACATCTATACATAAACACACATGCAGTAAGCCACAAAACTACAGTACACAAACACCATTTGCGTCTGCAGTAGTCTCACACTAGACTCTTGGGAAGAAACAGACAAACTAAACACAAAACCAATTTAACAAAGTTGGGAAGTGAAAATTACGGCAAGTACTGCTTGTACCCTCATATAAATGTAAAGTGTGATGCGTGGTTATGACGTCAGAGGTCAAGATGATGGGAGGGAGAGAAGCGATCAGCGAATCTTACTTTCTTCTCGGTAACTAAAACTACTTATTTTATTTTTATTATTTTGATCAAAGATATTCTGTGAGTGAAATATGTGGATGCCTGCATGTTATTACTAAATGAATGCTATGCGTGTACTATTACTAATAATACACGCATAGCATTCACGCGTTATGACACTTATTGATATTCGCAAATTCTTGCTTTAACTTTGATTTTTGTCGGTCCATTGACTGCAAAGTTACCCGCGATACGGCATAAATTCCTTACACGAAATTTGTCTGTAAACAAAGATTTTTACCTTACATTTTGCCATACAAACACGCAGTCAAATTCAAGAAAGTATATGAAAAACCTCATCAGATCTTCAAAACAATGCACAAATTGACCGCAAGCATTCTACTGTCTTTCGTCGTCGGGGCTTTAAGACATTTTTACGAGTTACGAGAGCCTTATTCTGTGAACAATGTGATATTAAACCAAAAATCATTATTGTAAACCTTCGCGGTTCCGTTGATGTTGGAACAATCGGAATTTGGTCACTGCCGCTACCACGGACACTTGTCACGTTTCGAGAATATATCGTTCAATAAATTTAAACGTGAGGTTCAGGTGATCAATTGTTATGATGATTCAACTAACTCAGTTTGTATTATTGTATTTATTAAATCTTGTTGTAATTGTGTATTAGAATTTTGATTGCATACTTCTGTAAATAACACATGATAATTATCTATAATTCCTAAAGGGTAAGTAAAAGTAAGAATATTTTTCAAGCATCGGACGGACTTAAAATTAGTAAGTATTTAAGAACATAAAATATATCGAAAATACTCTGACATGAGAAAGCTATTCATATAATTATGTATATTGTATAGTCATACACTTTTTAACGAGTGATTAAAGTCAAGACACTGCAAATAAAAATAACACCATCCGTAAGAAAGTGCAATGTAAGTAATAAGAATATTCTGATAATCGAGTCATTACTTTTTAATTTTTATGGTTGCATGTGTTGGCTGTAATAAGCTTAACGGTGTTGCTAAGTTTTATGTATGCACAGATGTTCTTAGTGCACAGGAATAAAACCTGTTCCCCTTGACTCAAATCACATAAACCACCAAGCTAATAATGTGCCCATCCAAACCGCGCTGGTGATAAAATTCGAGTTTAAAGTGACAAGTAAGTGAGTACCGATAGTTGCGCTGAACTGACAAAAGGCGATAATTTAAAGCGACCAAGAAATCAGTTTTTACGTTTCACAGGAAAGGGTTATGACGTAACAAAAAACTATATTTTATGGCCTCGGTCTCACTCACGATTGGCCGTGAGTATCCATAACGTTCAACCGCATATATAATTTACATGACAAAGTCGAATAAGGAAAATATGAGGGAAAAATCTATTACGAGCCAAGTTTTATTGTAGCCATTTAAAAGGAAACCTTTTAAGTGACTACTATTGGAGAATGTTACTTGAAACATATAGGTAATCGGAACATATGGACATATATTTATAGGAACAGATAGGTATATAAGCGACAAGACAGCTACAAAGTAAAACCCGTATAATAAGACCGTCGGAGCGGTCGTATTTACAATAATTACGAACAAAACGAAAATATTATCTAACAAAAAGCACGTACTTGCAAATACCGCCTATAGTAAATTTTTATGTTAAATTTGGATATGGAATAGATAGTCGAAGGAAATATGAGAAGTCCAGTAAAGGGGTTAATGTATAAACCAGTGTAGCCGTGTGGTTGACGGCATAGAATACAAGTGTCACCACCCCCTATCTTCCCGTGGGTGTCGTAAGAGGCGACTAAGGGATAACACGATGCAAATACCATCTTTGCGTAGAGACGGAAAACTCGACATCAAACCCTATACGACTGCCTCGTTGGTAAATGTGCGCGTGGGATCGGGAGGTCCCGGGTTCGATTCCTGGGTCGGGCAATGTTATTGGGTTTTTCGGTCACGAAATTCTCAGTAGCAGCACGGAGTCTGGAAATGTGCCCGGTACGGCAATAGGCTCGCCCCTTATTACGTGGGACTAAAGTATATCTGGCGAAAAGTGGGTGTAGAAATACACTTCTGCCTACCTCTTCGGGGTTATAGGCGTGAGACTATGTATGTATGTATGTACGTATGTAAGTATGAACCATTCGATTCTTATAGGCGGATGAACAGTCACAAAAAATTGGACCCATCCGTAACGCAGATGTAAAGCCCGAGCTCCTGCTATCATGCGGGGAGTCAGTAATAGTAAAGCATATACACTTTTTAAAGATGACATTGTCGCCTTTATGTCACGTCAACAACCATTCCAATTACACACATACCGAGACATAAAACAACGACCATCTTTTATTTTTTAAAACACAACTTTCGTACAACACACGTTCGCTAAAACGAAATAAAAAAACCCGACCATTAACAAAGGGTGAGCGAAAAAATCGACACAAACGCCACGGATATTCGATACGAAAGTCGACGTCGGCGATTCGAATAAAAAACTTAAAAGACGAATTTTCGGCTAACGACTTCGGGGAGTCGAAAATAAAAACCAACAATTCTAAGTGCGATGACGACGTTGGAATTGAAATAAGTGCGCGTGTAAGGTCTGAGATGTTGTGCTTGTGTCACTGTTTAAGATAGACGGAGACACAGATATTATATATAAATATATTATTTGCAAATATACATCCAATTGGTTTAAGCGGTCGTCTCGCCGCTTGACACTGCACCGAGTGTTGTGGGTTCGATTCCCACACGAGACAACTTTGTGTGATTTATATATTGTTGTTTCGAGTCTGGGTGTTCATTGTGTCCGTTGGTTGTCTGTTTGTAAAGTCCCCCGCGACACAGGATTTATTCCTAGTGCGGGATTTGTCTAAAAAAACCATTGGTAGCTTAGGGCTCTCTTCTCTTTCAAGAATTTCGAAAATAAATTTTCCAACATCAATTTGTGAATCACACAATGTGTTCACATCGAACTGACGACACTCAGCGCAGTGCTTTACAGCGAGGCGACCGCGTAACCTACTACGCCATCCTTGCACTAAAACCAAAGCGCGACTCACTTTGAAGCAAATGGCATTTGACGCACTGATTGGCCTATGAGCTTGAAGCGGGCTAATCAACGCGCTGAACACAGCTGCATGCTACATTACTACATACATAGACTCACGCCTGTTGGCCGTAGGGATAGGCAGAGACTACAGAACGCCATTTGCAACGATCCTGACATATCTCGCTTACTTCATTCACTCCCATCAAATTTCTCATGCATGCTTTTCTGTAAAGGGTAGTTCTAACCTGTCCTTTTTTAGGATGTCTCCAATCTGATCAGAGAACGTCCGTCTAGGTCTTCCCCTTCCGCCTGTACACACTTGAGTTATATAACTTCTTGGTCAGTCTTGCATGCTATATTATGCCTACATAACTTCTAACTAACAATAATAAGTAGTACTGTTTATTCTAACTACTACAAATATCTAGAACCCAATTACCTAGTCAAAGTCAAAGTCAAAAATCATTTATTCATCTAGGTCACAGCGTGACGCTTATGAACGTCAAATTTTAAAACTTCACAAACGACCGTTTCGAATAAGCACAGCAAGTAAACATGTATAGTCGTATTTATGGCATAGCTGACGGTCCACCAAACCCTTACACAGACGTAAAAAACAAAAAGCGAATCTAACTTAGTACCACACGTTAATTATAACTTTGTGTACTACACAAACTCGCGTTACTATAATTCGGCGGGAAAATCTTTTTTGCAAACACAGTCGAGAGTTCCCACTTCCCGACAGCTAAATTCTTTTCCCAGGAAGATAATTCACAAGATAGGTGCAATCTTTTGGCAGTTCCACCCCACTTGGTCGTAATGACCCTAGAAGCGTTTCACGGTTGTTTTCTTCAGTTTCCAAGCTAACTTTGTTACCCAACTTTTCTACTTACATTATGGTTTAATTTATCTAACGTTGGCAACCCTACTCCCATGAGTGAGATTGCCATAACCAAAAATAAACCTTCTGCTTTAAGACTTAGTGTTAAAATTTGAGTGGTAGGATAAGGACATGTTTATGCAATAAAATGAAATTAATTATTCCCATCGATACGGATCATGTTATTAGATAATGAGCCAACGTGTAATATTGTAATTGACTTAAAGCGATGTTCGTTTTTTTCTCTAAGAAGATTGGCATTAACATGGCTTTAATAATATACATTATTTCAATTATAATGCCGATCGCTAATGTTGATAATAATATAGGATGCTCAAAAATATGTATTATTACTTATAAGGCAATGCTATATATGAATTACGAATTTTTCTTGAATATTGCTCATTTAAAACCTTGGCTGAGCTGAGAACCTATTCGATGATATGCCAATATATCAAAGAAGTATTGTTCTTCAACATAAATCAAGCAAAAATAAAAAATCTAATATAATAAATATAAATTCAACGAACAGTCAAATGGGAAGCATATCGAACAAACGGCAAAAGGAACCGTAGATATATTGGATTTTATTTGATCACGATGTTATGAAACAATTCAGAAGGAAGAATTTCAATTTGAAATTGTTGAATGCTTTATCTAAGATTGATCATGGAGCCAAATGGAGGATGTAATGAAAAAGGAAATGATTCCGATGTGTTTTTATTGTTTTCTTACTTGCAATCCGCCGATGCGTATAGCTTTTTTATTTACCACTGAATTCAATATTCTATCTACCCTTTTTTGAGATTTAAGATTCACATCTTAATATATAAAATCCTTGTGTTACTGACTGACTGACAGACACGCTACAGCCGAAACTATTGGGCGCAGGAAGCTGAAATTTGGCATGTATGTTCCTTGGGGACTGTAGGGGTGCACTAAGAAGGGATTTCCCGAAATTCCCACGGGATCGGCCAAAACGGGTAAATGTAAAAAAAATGCAGGCGTAGCTGCTGGCGTCCTCTAGTTTGACATAAGCTCCATACAAAGTATTGTTATGTCGAACATGTAGTTATCTCGAATCTCCAAAACCATGGATAGATCAAATATTGAAACTGGCCGTTAGTAAATTCTATCTTCTTTATCTTTGTGTAGCTGTTATGTCATAGATATTTGAATAAGTATTCCAATTTGGAACTTGTAAACAATTTTTGAGTTTTTCATTTTTTTCTTTTTGTTTGTGTGCGGCCAACTTTGGTGTCGGCGTTTATAGACAAAGACTACTGCGTTTTTTGCGTACAACACCACTGCCACTGTTTTCACTATCGCACTGTACACGATCACGACATACTACACTCACTACGTCAGCTCGCGGTTTGACTTGTTTCTTTTCACGGGTTTTACATAAACGTACCACTGGATGACAGATTGGAAGAAATATCGGTTACTCCAAAGGTACGTGGTATATATCCCGAAACACAATTTAAAACGTTGCCGATCTATTACGAATTATGGAGTTGAGAGCTTTTGCATTGTGGAATTGACTATGTTTTCGTCAAAGTTTCGTATATGAATATTCAAATATGTAATCTAAGTGGCATTTAATTGTCTGCAAACACTTCACAGATGCGTATAGTTCATAATAAGTTTATGTTTAGATGTTTATGTCTGCGTGGAGGGTGTACTATTTTGAATATTCAAATTGTGAATAAACATAAGTGACATTTGATTGTTTGGCACACTACAGAATATACACACACACACACACACACACATGTTAGTAACAAAATGGCTTCGCCCGAGATACCAACCGCGAAAATCATACTACTAAACGTTCTTCAGGAATAATACTATCTATTGGTGAAAACCGAAAATAAATCCGTTCGTTCGTGTTTCAGTTTATTGTGTTCATAGAGAAAGACTGGGCGGCTGGGGGGCTTCATTTTACAATGTGTATAGAATTAGTGCGTGAGCACTTCTGTTTATATTCAAATTCGCGTTAGTGTGCTCGCACTATGTTAGTGTGTGTACCAATATTCAAATCTCGAATACAGTGACATTATATTGTTTACTACTGGCCGTAAACGCACACATATAAAGCAATTGGTCATAGATACAAACGCACACAAGCACATATTACACGTGCCATAAATAAACGATCTGAAGGAAATTGACGATTTATGATGTCAGCTTAGCTACAGGGGTCCACGAGAGTTATATCGGCCATTTGCAATCCAAATTGCAAGCAATTTTTATTTTTCCACCCGTATATGGCCGATGATAACTTGATAAGAGATTACCACTAGCTAGATTTTTTTAAATATACATATAAATACTTGTTTCGACATACGTTTCCGCCCGCGTTGGTATCAGACAGAAAGTAGCATATGACTGAGTTATTTTGGTGTTTACACTATAAATTTGCGTTAAAATCTGTTTAATATTTTTGCGTGAAAGAGTAAAAAACACATGCACATCTATTCTCACAAACTTTGGCGCTTATAAAAATAAAAGTATAAAGTATATTATTCTCTGGTTGACACTCCTAAGCGTATCATTTCATTGCAAGTAAACGCAACGTCAAAAACAATCACGTATCGATTTGCGAGCCGGCGCAATCGAGACGAGTCGACAAAAAGATCGATTCGGACGAACGAGACTCGGCTAATTGCCGACAGACAAATTAATCGAATTATGAGTGGTCGACGAATTGTTGTTGGAATAGAGACTGGAGTGGAGTGGCCAAGTTGTAAATTTATTTTGTATGATTAATTTCGATTGGCAACATTGTAACAAACGTGTAAACGTTAGTCGTGTGAAACGGTTTGACTGCGGCGGAGGTGGAAGCTAAGCCTGAATAGGGCGAACGGATAAATGTTAAGATTTGAATGGACAGAAAGTGGCTCAGAGCTAATGCGAAACTTTTCGGGTAAAATTTTTAATAATTATTAGTTTTTTAGACACCTATTTACCTCTACGTATCATACAGACGTAAGTCTTCACATCATTAGATCGTATTTTCAGACTAAAATTGCCCTATATTCAAAGCTTAATAACCCGAAAATCCTTAACAACTGTTCGTCTAATTATACGAATACGGCTAAATCTACAAGATCCGTTGATCGAACCTATATCAATATTTATAAAACAGCTGTTAAACTCTCAGTAATAATGTTCCCTCTCCCTTTGTAAATATTGGAAAGTTTGCTGAAAGTGTGTATTGTTAGGACGAAGCTTTGATAATATTTAATATATTTACGTAGTTGGTTTCAGTATTTGTACACGGGCAAAATTAAAATAATATTATTCCGAGACAATTTACATTAGAACCCACAATAGCTTTTATTAAGGCAACGAGACAATTGATAAACATACTTTTATTTTTATATATATATTTGTAATTACTAATTACTGACCTACATATGATAGATGTGTTAATGTAAGACTACCCTGAATTGCAACTGCTATACCGCAAGGGAGATAAAAGTTTTGGTGATGTTAATGATAATGCAACGAGAGCTTTCTTGACAAGCACCAAGAAGTTCGCCAGCATCAAGAAAAAACGGCAAAAATACAGCAATGCGTATTCAAAACTAAATGTTGATACCATACAGCTTATCATGCGCTTTTTGTTAGAAATAAATAATTAAGTATAAAACTAATTAAATGCATGCTCTCAGAGTATGAAAAATTCTATTCCATTAAAAATATTTTTCACGTTATCGAGATAATCTAGCTCAGCCTGGATTTATTTTGAAACTAGCAAAAGCTTTAAGCCCACCGATCAAAGGCTATACGTTCATATAATATTTTTTATCGGCGCGAAATACAAGGCCACGTGGAAGTCGTAAATGAAAAACCGTTTTTAATTAAAACCTTTATATTGCCATTTCCAAAAATACATAAACAACGGCACGATTTCAAATAGCAATCAAAATTTCCAAACCGATAACTTATTATCGTTCAAAGTAACACAAACCAACAGAAATGGACAATCATCGGAATTAAATTCAATCAAACATTTGAAATTAATTTAAAGACAAACGGTAGTCCTATTCTGAACAAGATACCCGCGAAAAGGTCTGCCATTTTAATGTAAGCAAAAACATGGAGGACTTCTAAAGAAATTCTCGGCGGTTATTTTGTTAGCAGACTTGAAGAAACATTCAAGAAATCTCTCCTTTGCCAAAGGCACCGCAGGTTTAATGTGACCTTTTGATTATATAACAATATCGTTCATAAAATTTGTCAGACAGCCATTATAACGGAGACAAAAACAAAGCGGGCGTTTCAGAATACCAGTCCCTCTGTTCGTTAGCAAAGTCGCTACAAAAAATATTTAAAAGGCGTGTCGGATGACCCTTATCGAAAGCGACGTTTATTTTTATCGCGTATTGTATAAAAACTTTTTAATTTGCAACCAAACAATAGAAAATTAATAAACAAAAAAAATATTCCCGAAATTCCCGCGAAAAGTTGGTGGCGGCCATTTGTAGGCGCGCAAAAACATGGCGACCAAAGAAATCCGCGGGACGACGTTTTGTTAACAAAGAAGTTGGAGAAAAAAAATATTAAAGGGCGTATCGGTTGACCCTTATCGGAGAAGGCGTCTCGTTGTCGTGAGAGTAGGTCGTGGTAGTTTTTTGACCAGCTTTCAAAGAGAAATGTGTGTTTTTTTGTGAATTCTCGATGTGTGTGCGATTCGTTTTGTTCGTGCTTTAATAATGTTTGGTTACCTTAATGTTGTAGTATTCCGCGTTTGTTTATACAGTGTATTTTATTTAGTAGTGAGAAAATAATACAATATAATAATACGTATTACATTACACAAAACAATTTTTAATAAACAGCTTTCAAAGAAATTACTGTGGCCTCAACTTTCGTCATTTTATTTTATGGACTTTCAAGTGGTATAATGCTACTATGCAGGTTCAGCAAGTGGTAGTGCGGTGTCCTTTGACGTATTACTTGTCGCCACCAGACGTACCTATTTTACGCGGCATCACTCTTCATTGGTACCGTAAAAATATGGTCAAGTCTACAGGGTGTTGAACGAATTCTTGAAAAGTATGAAAGCACTCGATATGGCTATATCGCGGGATCTTTACAAACCCACAAACAACGAACATAAGAACATCCAGAGTCGAAAAGCCACTTTCTGTGAACCACCAATTGAGGTCCACAGAAAGCGGTTTCCCATAAGTGGTGGGGTCCCATGTGGGGTTCGAACCCACAGCATTTCCAGTGTTTACCAGTGAGACGGCCGCTTAAACTTCTACATTCTTAGCAGTCAGTCATTTTATTGTCAGAAACAACTACAAAAGCGCAAACTGCCTTCACAAGTGAACAAGTCCATCAAAACCTTTTAGAAGCATTTTATTAAAGTATAGGTACATTGAGCCCATGAAAGACTGATAGTGTTAACAAAGGGTTATCCACCGACCGATACGGATTCAGCGATCAAAGGAGGCAATTGCCTATCTCTCTACTGTATGAGCTATATTGAACACATCTAGAAAATTGGCCCCCGGTCAAAGTAAATTCATCGCAGTTTTTTGCTCAGTCGACCATCGAATTAGATTTTGATTAAAGAGCTTAAACGATAATTGAATTGAAGACAGAATTGAATATATTTTAGTTTTATGATAATAACGGGGCGTAAAATTGTGGTACATTTTGGAAGCGAAAATTTTGATTAATTTAAAACAGTAGCTGTAATAATTATCTTGTAAACATAGCTATTACATACATTGCTAGCAAACACAAGCATACAATCAAAATTTGAATTTGCGAAATGGTTGAAGCAGCCGTCTCGTCAAGTGTTAGTTCGATTCTCACACGAGACAGTATTTAGTATGATCCATTAATAGTTGTTTCGAGGATATTCTAGGTATCTGTTAATGGAATTTTTGTAAAGGATTTCTTGCATACTCAGGAGTAGTTTTTGAAATACTTAATCATGTCTTCATCGTTGGAGTCATACCACTGCAGGAGTAATGGTAGCCCAAAGCAATAAAAACGCCTTATTTCTAAATACCAAGGTACGAGACTGAGAACCATTACATAAACAGCAGTATAGCGTACAAAAATATTAAATCGAATAAAATTACGATAAAATATCAATTCAATATTTACTTCTAAATTCGACCTTACCCAATACAAGTTATAAAGCAAAAGTATTATATTTAGATGCTTTTAGCTTGCCACATAACAATATGTAAAAAGCTAAAAGGATATAAATATTCAATGGCGTGCCTGAATTTGGAACTGAAAACCTCGGAATACGATATCAGTTTTTGCTAAAAGGGACTCGCTGGACAAAGGCGGCGGTGGCCATAATCTCTTTCCAAATCCTTCGTACAAAAAGGAATCCAGACATATTATTAGATTAATGTGAGCAAAGGTTATTAAGTGTGTCTAAACTTTCTTTTATATTACGTTTGTTTTAATAGCTAAAAGGTCGGAGGTATTGTGCGTACGTGGAATGAGTATGCCAGGCTTTAAATGATTAGTTTTGCTGTAAAGTTCAATAATTTGTGCGATTGGTGTAATAATGGTTTTAACTCTATTGGCTTTTTATATAACATGGACTAATTGTAGTTAGATGTTTAGTTGGGTTTTATGATTGTGTTAAAGTTGGTGCGAATTACCGTCAGTGTTAAACGCAGATTATCTTCTTTCTCTTAGCGTTATCCCAGTTTCAGTCTGGGGTCCGCTTTCTAGTCTAACCAGATTTGGCTGAATATTAGCTTTTCCACGGAGCGACTGCCTGTCTGACCTCCGCAACCCGAAGGGATAGCGATATTCCATGGTTTAGACTAGTGTCAGTTTATTTAGAAGGTACTGACGCCCTGTAACGACTGTCAAAGATCTTCATGACAACCGGGACCGACGGCTTAACGTGCTCTCCGAGGCACGGGACAAGCGATAATTAACAATTCAATACGCACATAACTCCGAAAAGTCATTGGTGCGCGCCGTGGATTCGAACCTGATACCCTCTGCATGGCAGTCTGTTGGTATATCCACTCGGCTATCGCTGCCTTTAAACGCAGATTATACAATCTCTATATTGATGTATAGAGATTGTGTCACTACCTACTTTAGTTTGGTCATTAAGTTCAACGAGACTTGTTTAAACACTTTGATATTATAATGTTTCACTAGATTTTACCCACGGCTCCGCTCGCGTGGGTGTAACAACAAAAGGTAGCCTATGACCTGGCCTACCTTTTTCGCGATGAAGATGTTTATAAGCTACATTACAAAGTTCAGAAGCTTTTGCGTGAAAGTGTAACAAACAACCAACCCTCCATTCTCACAAACTTTCATGCTTGTTATAACAGGAGAATTATTATTATTACCAAGGTGGCATATTATGTTATCTGTGTCTCTCTACCAAGACTTATTTTAGTACAGGGACAAACAGTGAGTAGCAAAGACGTTGCCATTGTTCAACAACCTTAACAAAATAAAAAATATATATTTACCATTTCTTCACTCTCCAGGCTCGAAACTCACACAAACAAAATTTAAAAGTGAGTCTTATTTTGGAAATCAACACTCAAAATATGTTTCTCAATTCATATACTCCCAAAAACTGATCAACCCTTGGCTCACCTTGTAGGGACGATAAATCCCACGTCGGGGCATACGCTTTGAAGGGCGCCACTTACATTTCAATATGAAAGGGAACAGGAAATTGGTTTCCAAGCACATGACTCCCATGAATGGTTCCCGCGATTTGTATCAATCGACCGCGATAAACATGCGCCACAAGTTAAAAAAAACTCCACACAATATTGACTTCTAACACAATGAGCATAAAGGCTTTTGTTGTATGCAATATCTGTTGTTGTGATGTAAATTTAAGTTGGTCAGTGCAGGATGGGTTAGGCACTTCAATGATATATAATGACAGATTACTAATGTTTTATTGAAAAAGCTATCAAGCATGTAATATACGGAAGCGATGAATACGCTCGCCGGTGCCCACAAATGGTGAAATATTTTCTAAACAAAAGCTGGGTGCCGACTGCCGACTTACATTCGTACATCATTCTTACTCGTACATTCGTGAGTGAACGAATGTAGAAGTTATTCGTATAAAATGTTTTAGTTAGGGGTCTTGGGTACGTCTCGCTTCAAGTAATAAAAGGAACCGGTATTTTGTACCCCGCCGTGACGAATTGCAGTGTTATTGTATTGCCTGTACCAACATTTTTGTTGAGTATTTATCGGTTAAAGGTGGTTAATGGACTAGGTAGATTTACTATTATCAAAGTATATATATATTTGTTTATTTGATAAAAAACTTCCAAGATTGTGAATAAAATTAACAGTTACAACTTATTGGATGTCACATGCATCTAGCCCTCTATATCTAATTTGAATATTATAAATATGTTTTTAAATGAAGTGCTGTTTTCATGATCCAATAAATTATTCAAATACCCTATTGTGGGTTTGGATACATTATGTACATAAATCAAATTCTAAATGACATACAAAATGACACATTCATGCAATAATTAGGGACTGTAATGAATCGGATAACTCGTATGCGGTGCGTAGATTATTAAATTTTAAAACAATTATAAATGCGATTAGAAATAATTGATTTAAAATGCTCTACTAAGCGTGTTGAATTACATTAATATTTAATTTGAAGCGATAATGAAAAGAAATAATCCACGGCAATTAAGAAACTCGAGAAAAAAAGTCAAGTAGCTAAAAGGAAATATATTAAACATGTTTTAGTATTAACTTACATGATATAGAAATTCAGTAACATAAGAGACTTAATTTAAATAAAGTTAGTCTGAATTGAATAAGCAATGAAAACAAATACTTTTATACCTGTTTTCTAAATAAAAATATATGTAAAAAGCAATTCAAAACGCTACAAAATAGGTGCTATTAAAAATAATGTTTTATGTAGTATGAAGTTATTAATGTGTCCAATATCGATCGATGCAGTATTACTGTTAAACATCTGTATCTAAATACATATGAAGACAAATATAATATTATATTTTATTATTTAAAAGGTCTCTTTAAAGCCTAGTGTTATAGTTCGTTCTTGTTTTGTAAATATGTTTTTGGTTGGCTTAAAATATGTTCTGCCAACTTCAAACCAAACATTAAGTTTGGCTCTACCTATAAACAAAATAAATCAGAATTATATATTCGCTAATTCTCCTCTAATTAAACAAGGCTGCACGCAAATTAGACTGTCGGTTGATTAACGATTATTTCGATTAAACAAGCGTTTCGTTTCTCGATTCTCGCAACGATTCTTAACCTGTCGAGATCGTGAAACGAATTTGAAATTAACGTTCCTGTTCGGTAGAAAAAAATATTGAGATAATTGATAGTTTTATGTATTAGGTGAGAAATTAAGATAGATATTTTAATGTGTAAGTGATAACATAGTTATTGTGTTTTATTGAATTTAATAATAAAAGCTAAAATAAATGAAGGAATATTCCAAACTTAAGTAGCTTCAGTTTGTTTCCTTTAGTGAATCTTTAAATATCATTCATAGTGTTGTACCATATCGCGATCGAACCCATAGCATTCGACAGTTTGCGTTCGCACTATGTCGCGACGACAGATTAAAGTGTCACTTAAAGCGCCGTGCGTTTTAAATGGACGTATTCACACATAGAGCAACAGAGCTGATTGTGATCCACCACATATTTTGTAGTGACGATTCGACACTATAGAAACAGCTTCAGACGGTACTCGTCCAAAGATAAATTAATCTTCACAACATAGTGGGAACCCATCCTTAAATGACGAGCCGGCTGCCACCGTTACGCCTTTGCCATTTAGCCACTTTGACTAAAACGGCAAACAAACCTTAGACTTTACTATCGGATATCACGAAAACACTAGCTCGACTAAGCGGCCAAACAAGTTCTTTTTAATAACAACACGCCATGACCATATAAAATTATTCCCAACGTTTATCTGAACTGTGACAGATCAGGCCAGTTCCCATAATAATAAAACGCTAATAATTAAAAAAAGGATATATGAAAATCAATGAAGCTATTAATAATCCACACGCGATACATTGCCGGTTAACATACGGGGTATATTTAGCATGGGCCATAAACAGGCGTGCATGGACACTCAAATAAAAAATAGGCGAAAAAGTCGTTAAAATTATATAGCCACACTGCAAGGGAATTACAATCTTACTGTGTTCAAAAAAGGGTTGTAATTTCGTTGCGATGTTTCTTGATAAGAATGAATTTCAAGGGATACTACGAGAATACGAAACAGTCTAGTTCTTATGCATTTTAAACGTTTTAACGGTACCTACAAAATGCGTTTAATATCTTGTGTCCGTAATTTTATATTGCATTTTCATCGTATAGATTGCTAGCTATTAATACTTATAGGGATGACTTTTTTAAGTGTGTAAGTTAATACATTCAATTAATTTTAGTCTTCATAAAATTCTATTAATATAATCGTTGTTGTTTTCTGTATTAAATGAACGTTCATGCTCCCAGTCCAGCCTCTTGGGACCTCCCCCCCCCCCGTGGGATCTCCACCTTGTTGTGGTGGGAGGGGGCTCAGTAACCGTGGCTTGGACACCCGCGGCGAAGCTAAGAGAGATCCCGGGAGTGGACGCTCTGCGTGGGCCTGGAGGTACCTGCGTAGGACGCGTCCAAAGTTGCGGGTGCGGGGGACAGTTCTGTCTGTCCCACGCATTTAGGCGCGGCCGCGAGAGGAGAGGCGTGTCGGTGTGGCGTTGCCACGCGCCCTATCTCCCGCGACCAAATGGAGGCGCACCATTGTTGCGTCGCGGTGGGGCCGCAGAGGAAGAGGAGATGCGGTGTTGCGTTGCCGTCCTTCCTATCCTCGATAGGTAGGTCCTGTACTATCTTACAATTTGTGGTGACACAGCCAAAACACTTCGCGACACTGATTAGAAATAAATGGATATGAAAGATAGACAATTTATATTAGACACCCAACTCTATAATATTCCTAAACCTACCCTCCAAATGAAAACTCCATTAACATCTTAGAGTAACTTAATACGGTTTTTCCATACTTACTACTCCATCGTCTAACACGCTTTCTATAACAGCCTTTGTTGATCTTTGATCGTCTCTAAATTTTCAACATCTTTCATCAAAATCGGTTCAGCGGTTTAACTATGAAATTGTAGCGGACAGACATACGCATATTATTGATATGGAAATATGAGGCTTCAAAGTAATTCGCGTTACGTTAAGTGCTTAATTACAAATTATAACATCACTAGACAACGCTTTGTTATTTGTTTAACAGATGTAATTACATATGAATGATATTCCAACACAATGAACCATTCATTTTGAACAGGATTAGTCTATCAAGTAATAATTGCGAAGCATTTAATGATCGTATTAGTATGACATGAATTAGGACTGATTTTGTAATTATCGATATTTCCGTTTTGAATTAGGTCACATCACTTCGTTTGTGTGCTGTAGAGATGGGCAATTATCGATAAAGCTGTCAATGAGTTTCGTTTCTTTTTATGATAATAAAAGTAAGAATTCATTGGTGTCATTACATTTGTGCTACCACGAAGTCTTGGATTCAAACCACTGGTTGAATCTTTTTTTGGGCATATACTAAACTGCCTATAGTTAGGCTAGGTTCCAGTATATCTATGTATGTAGTTGCACTCTATTATGTAGTAAAAAAAAGTAAAACTACTCTGCGTACCTGTTGGTATAATTGTCGGGTATAACAGAAATATATGTATGGTGTCTCTTAATTTAGGATTGCAAAGCGTGCAAAGCGCAATAATGCTGTAGGTGTATGGGATTGCTAATGTTTAAAAATAAAAAGCAAGTTTATGTAAAGATTGATGAATCCTGCATACTATGTAAGAAACATGTTAGAAAAACAGAAATAATTAATAGAGTATTTCACAATAAATTATCAACATTCAAGTCATAATTCTTTATGCGTCTAAGAGAACGGGTTCAGACCTAATTAGAATACTCTTCTAATTGCTTACGTTCCAGTAATCTAAGATGGAGGCTTTTAGCATGCCTCTTTACCTCAAGCCGACGCCAGTGATATTCATTGCGATGTGTCAGACGTACAAGAAAATTTATTATTATAGGGAAATTATGGAAATTTTGTGTAGTATTTATAGTCATGTACTGGGCGTAGCTAAGAATATGTGAGCATTATTATTATATTTATGTTAGAAACAGCCGTGTGTAACCGATTACGAGTCTGTAAGTAATGCGCTATTGGGTTATTATAGAGGCTAGATATAAACCAAGTATAATAATACAGCCTCTAATCAGATGCCGTTTATCGGTATATGCTTACCTATATGAAAATAAAAAATATGCCTTTTTTTGCTATAGCAGCTCAATGATAAAGTATATTTGTGATCAAAGCGAAGCTCGCCGCTGCCGCCATATTTAAAAGTATATTCCCTAACTAGTCACAAATTCTGAATCGCAGTGACTTTACAAACTTTTTATAGGTCACAGAAATGCAGGCCCGTGAGAAACACTGCATCGAATGTCGTACTCGTCGCAGTTTTGAGGCGAGACATAGGCGTTTATACTGCTATACTAGCTTTTGCCCGCGGCTTCGCTCGCGTAAATTCGGGGATCTCTAGTTATAGTATAACATCTATGTTCGGGGTAACACAAATCTCCTTTATTCATCGTTTTAACGGTATAAAATATAACTGCAAAAAGTATTTACACATACAAACTACCTACTTAGTACTAAGACTTAGTAGCACTCAAAATGTTATCCGGCATCAGTGACGTTTCGCTAGAGTGGCCAATATGGCGACTGCGATTTGTCTGTCAGAACCATTAGAATTTAGCAAAATACTCGACAATCCGAATTTTGCGGATATATATGTATGTTGTCGGCTCGAAATCTTTATGTTTTATTATTCAGGTAAGGTTTCGATCGCGTCTTGACGAAATTATTAATATAGATAATCTGTTCAGACAAATAATTAAATAAAATACCGATTTTTGCTAAAGCAGCTAATGATGAAGGATTTTATTTGTGATCAAAAGTTGATCAAAAGTTGATTCAAAGTTATCCAATAAATCTTTGATTATTTAAACTGCGAAATTACAATTAACAAACCTATCAATATGAAATTGTTCCATGAATTTCAGACCACAAAATCGTTCAAAACCCTAACATTATATTCAAAACCTTGAACAAAAACCGCATGCTAATAAAATAAATCTTTGACTTGTCATATGAATATAATTCATTTAACAAGAAAGACATTACATCTGGTTCAGACGGACGAAGCCAATGGGCGAGCGACTTAATCAACTTGCGAACGAGCCCATTAAGTCTCGTTCTGTATCTAATGAAAAGTAACATGCATACGACATTTTCTAACGATATGCTGATCAGGTTAATTAGTTTTACCAGAGAGGTTTTATGCATGACGTTGGAGTATTCGATTTTGATAGCGAATACCTTTATGGTTATTTTAAATGAAGCCGGCCCGTGTATAGGTCCTAATATTACATATTACTGAAAGACTAAGTACGTAGTTGATGATGTATAAATATGCTGACTACTATTTTGATGGTTTATATCATCATTAAATTATTTTAAATAAAATTACTAATCAGGAAATACATGTACCTAGGTACGTATAATAGGATAATATACGGTATTAACTAACATTATGTCCATAATTTCAAGTGTTTATAGCTCCTGTTAATTAAGCGTAAATGTACTGAGTCAGTAAGTTAATCATATCTATATTTAATTAATATCTTTATGCTGAATAGACTGGCTTTCAAATATATTTTGAAAAAAAAAAAAAGGTTTTCTATAAAATATGTCGTGTCTCTTGTGTTCTGTATATTTAATTAAATAACCAATATATGCATAATTCTATTATAATCAATGAGTGCTTGTAAGAATTTTCCTCGACACGATACGGCGATACATGGCGAATTAACCGTGTCGACATATCAATTAATTGATTCTGAAACATTTTCGTTTTGTTGAGTGATAGCGCTAAACCTTGTCAGTAGATACAAAATGAAAAAGCATCAAGAAAATCATCAGAAAAAAGTATTCGTAGCTGTTTTGTATTTGTCAATTTATATAACAGAAATAAATAGACATATGATAAGATAAGATAGATAAGATAAGATATATTTATTAGTCTCAACATGTGTACATAAGGTGTTACAGGTTTTTTGTTTCAACATGTTCTGTCTGCTTAGACATGCCAATATAAGTGTATTCTAATAATCTATTAAATATACATTAAATCTGGATCTAATATAAAAGGCAGTTACATTGTCTTTTTAATAAGCGTTTCTTAGTTAACAAAATTCTAATTGGACAGTCAAAATTCATTCAATAAAATAGTAAAAGATATAATTAAGGTCAAGAATAATAAAAAAAAATAATAATAAAATATTTATGTCAATTAAATTAGATCCCGATATGTCATATTATACATCAAAATTAATTATTATATGAAATTGTCAAAGAAGAAATCATTAACAGTATAATAGCATTTATCCAATAATAAATCTTTTAATTTACGTTTAAATATATTAACATTACAATCCTTGTATTTGTTGGGTATTTTATTATATATTTTGGGCGCCATGCAAAAACGCTCTTGCCCAATAGCGCCGTCTTAGCAGTGTGCATACACAATCTATGGTTATCTCGACGGTTGCGTATGGTGACATCTGATAATTTGTTAAAGAGATGTGGATTGGTTTTAACAAATACCGCTGTTTCGTAGATATATAATGATGAGAGAGTTAAAATTTTATGCTTTACAAAATACGGTTTGCAGCTGTCTGTAAGTTGTAGCCCAAACATTGCTCTAATGCACCGCTTTTGGAGTTTGAATGCTATATCTTTATCTACTGAGTGTCCCCAAAATATAATCCCATATCTGAACAGAGACTCGATAAGTCCATGATACGCTGTAAGTAATGCGGCTGTATTAACTACTGGAGCAAGCTTGTAAAGAGCGTAGGTTCGACTACTTATTTTTTTAGATAATTGTGATATATGAGCTTTCCAATTCAGTTTACGGTCTATTATGAGTCCAAGAAACTGAGCATTATCAACTTCATGTAATTTTGTATTATCATACTTAATGCAAGGTAGGTTTCGTTGCAAAGTAGTAGCTTTTTGGCTAAAGTGCATAATTTGCGTTTTGCTAATATTGATTTTTAGATTATTATTATTCATCCAATTAATAATTTCCAACAATGATCTATTTATGTCATGTTCGTACGTATCGAATGTTTTACATGCAACTGTAAGTGTACTGTCATCTGCGAAGAGTGTTATGGGTTGATTAGTTGATTTAGGCAAGTCATTAATGTATAGATTGAACAGTAAAGGACCCAAGACAATTCCCTGTGGGACACCATACTTTATTAGACGTTCAGTTGAGTAGGCTGTTATTTCTTTTTTAGTTGTAAGATCTATTCTTGTTATGGCCGTGCACTGGATTCGGTTAGATAAGTACGATACCAGCAGGTCAAGCACATTTCCCCGAATACCATAGCACTCAAGCTTATTCGTTAAAATACTATGATCGATTGATCGATCGATGAATACTATGATATGTATTTTTAAGTCAAGAAAGAAATATAAAAACGCCTTACGTTTCAAAACAAAATATAGGTACATTCAAATCAACACATTCCATGTACAATATTACAGACAAAGACAAACAAATAAAACATGCTCTTATTTCACGAAACAATTCCAATCCGAGACGGTCACTTCGAACATATTATTACGTGACTAAAAATTATTAACATAATAAACTTTATCATTTTATATATATTTACTCGCTCGGACAACTGGCTGATGGTTTTACTGGCATTCAATTAGTGTCGTCTGCACCCGCACTAATGTAAATTAATGTTGATAGATAAAAAGTTCAACAAACTGAGAAAGGTGACATTGCTTTTAAAAAAATCGATAGGCAGACTCCATTTGTAAATTATTGAAAGGTAGATTTAAAAGCTCGATTTGCTGAAATTAGGCTTTAAATTATACGTTAATGTTTGAATTCGCGGCTTTTAGGTTTGCGAACGAGTGGGCAATGTTTAAAATGGTTAATGGTAACCCTAAAGGGTGGGGCATTTGAAGGATGTGTCTTGAGCAAAGCAATAAGCGTTGCGAGAGCGATGTCAGTCGTCTATCTCTTAAATAAATAACTGCATGTACTGAATAACCAGTACATACTTTTACTGGTTGTCGGCTATCGCGACGATAGGTACCTTACGTGTTTTTCTGATGTGATCCGAAATAAATCTGTTAAGTACATTTAGCGTAAAATATATACAAATAGATACACTTTCACATTCAGAATATTATTATGGATGAGACACATGATGCAAGATCATGACCTACACTTTTCATCACATTGTTAACGCAAACCGATTACAGCGCCATTCCAACCAGACAGACATAATCTACTTAATTTATCCTTCGCACAACTTTTAAATAAAACTTTTACAAAACATGAGTAGTATGTTTTTTTACGAACGTAAGCTAATGGGGTAAAAAATCACAAGCAATGATTCTCCGTGCTTGATATCACTGGGTTAATGTAGCCAATTTCTCACATTATCATAATTGGCGACTTTTATGTATCTTTGCATGGAACATTTTGTAAAAAAAGCAACAAATGTACCAACCTGCCTTTTATTGAGCTTTCGGTTTCACTGGCGAATTTAGAAATATATTATATACACTACAGTTGCATGTGTGTTTGGAGATTTCTGAGATTACGCTCTCTAAGTCTTTTTTTTATGATATAGGTGGCAAACGAGCAGACGGATCGCCTGGAGGTAAGCGATTACCGCCGCCCGTGGACATCTGCAACACCGGAGGAGAGCCATGTGCGTTGCCAGACTTATAAAATAAATTACGCTCTTTTCTTAAAAGTTTGAAGGGTCCAAGGATAAATAAAATTATTGTTGTAGTTGGCACCATAGTCACCAGGCAAACAGAGCACATTTGGTATTTTGAGACTGTACATTATCTTTCAATTACAATACAATTAATTTGCTGACCATATATTTTCAATGCAAAAAATATTTGCGATTACAAGTCGAGCCAGCATATTCAACCCAGCCTATTAACTTACATTTACTTGGACAAGATTTCGTTTTTTGTCATTAAAAAAGGTATATTTCACATAATTAGGACTCGTTATCCGTACAATACATCTCACGATCATTGGGGACTAATTAATAGGGGTGGTATTTTTAGAGTTCAGAGCTACAGACACGGTGGCATACAGATGGGATGATTAAGAGGACTTGGGTATAACAGGCAATGCGAAGGCAATTTGACTGGCGGGAATTAATGTAAAAGGAAATCTTGATCGAAACCTGCGTGACGAGTATACAGGGGGTAGAGTACGACTTTGGGTTTCGATCGCATTTCCATCATGATTTGGCGTATTGATTCGCTCGTTTCAGATAGTACAGCGAACTGATCGTTAAGCAGGCTAATAAGTGCGCTGATCATTGATCGAATCGAAGTGAAACTGAAAACTAAGCTTTCAGATAACTTGAACCTGGGATCCGGCTTTCCAAGACGCCGATATTCATAGCCTTAATCCAGTATCCAGGTAAGTTTTGTTACCAAACTTTTTTCCTGTTGTGAAAGATTAATACCACACCGAGTTGACATATTCATTGTTACCAACGTGGTTCTACTACTCTTAAATTGCTACCAAATCATAAATATAACACAAACTAATCCTCAAGCCGCTAGCACACATACCACAGGTAATCACACAGCCTTAAGGCGCTTTTTTTTAATTACTCTAAGACTGACAGTAATTGCGATGAAATTACTCATTTAATAGAAGTGTAACAGTAGGGGATTACAAGGATTAATCTACAAGATTGTAATACGCGACGGCTTTATAGAAAAATGGTTTAATTTTGCGACATTACGTTGCAGCTGACGAGCGTTATGCAATTTGGATTTAATAGGTTCTTTGAAGAGATATTCATCATGTAATATTTTATAAGGGAGCACATTTTAATAATATATGAACGGCTCTATTGGGCGAGGCATTAACTGGCAGGGAGCGTAGGTTGGTTTCTCAATTTAGTAATTTATTTTAATATGTAACAAAATTTATTACTGAAGCCATGTTTATGTATGTATACTTTTTAAGTATTTTTATATATATTTATACGTGCTCAGTTCCTTAAAATTAAACTCATTATTACGCATTTTTACTTGCGCGATCTTTTAAGTCTTATCGCAAAGAAGACTACGAATGAAACAATCTAGTTATGATTACAATCTAGTTATGAAAACCTCTTAGATTATTAATACTTTCTCAATTTTATTATTTTTACACAATTCAATTTCATCCATCATTTACTTTAATATTGTCGAACATTTTGTTCAAGAGTGTAATATGATTCTTGCTTCGAAAAAAAGTAAGTACTTTTTACGGTCTGGCAATTTTATTAGATTATTTAGTTCGACAACAATGGCTGTAATTTTGTATATTAATAATGCATAAAACCCTTTGTCTAAGTGAGACTTTTAATTTTAAATTATAATGAATTCAACGGGTGGGACACGGACGGTTAGGTCTGGTTTATAAAGATGTTTTGAAGTTCAGCCGACTTTTATTGTAATCTTTCGTATGGTATATTACTAGCCCGCGGCTTCACTCGAATGGCAGTCGGTTAAATAGACAAAATTAAGCCTATAGTGCAATTACGATATATGCACTAAGTAAGTATATTATGCAACGGCGAGCTTTGGGATCCGAGTCTGGACTCTGGGATCCAATGGCTTGTGTCTTGGATCGCAACCAGGAGTACGCTAGGATGATGACAATGACGCTATATTACGCAAAGTTTCATCAAAATCTGTTCAGTTACTTTTGTTAGTCAGATAGCACGAGCTGAACACGGAGTCGTATTTCCGAACATTACCGATGATTGCCGAAGCCAACATCATCCAGAACGCTGGAAGCTATTCCTTTTAATGACTAGGGTGCAAGACGCACAGATGTAGCGACTAACCGGGCTAGCGTAACGTTTTTATGTGTTTTGCTAGTCGATTCTAATGCTGTCGTGCATTTTTATAAGCAGCATCAGCTGTTCTGTTACCAAGAATTGTAAAAATAATGCCAATATCTATTCCAGGTTCTTCGCATACTATCTATCAAAAGATTCACCGTGATTTTTTTTATTTGCATCATAAATTTTCTGTTACAACATTTTGTGTAATTTGAATAAATGGTTACGTGGCAGTCTGGTTGGTGGCAGACAGTTTCTGCCTAGTTTGAAATCAGATGACCGTAGTTAATTGCTTAAGAATAGGTAGGTATTTGCGAATAAATGAAAAATTACTTTATGCCATGTCAGCGACATAAGGGCGCCATTTCACCGCCACAATCGCATGCCTTACACTAAACCTATGCCTTCCACACAATACTAGCAAAAAAAGCGATGGCTATTAATTTGCAAGTGAGTTGGCTAATGACCGTGGCAATCGTATGGTGGCAATTACACTATGATTTACGACGTAACCACCTATGTTATTAAGTTCGATGCCAACCGATCCAGTAACGTTTTAATTTCAGACCAACATTTCTAATGGGAATTGCGCATTGTGGCTTTATTTTCTAGTGGTAGCCGAGTTGGTTATAAAAAAAGAATATTATCCAAGGGAGAAGTGGTAAGCGGCGATTGTATGTTTTGAATATTTTTTAAAGAATTTACTTACAATATCTTTGCTAGGAGTATTTTTGGTTCGGAGAGAAGTGGACAGTATAAGTACTAGCTGGGTTAGTACCAGTTTATCCAAGAAAACCAACGTTCAGTAGCAGTATTTCTACTGTTGCGTTTTGCCTGTAAGAGAGTGATTTCCATCAATATATTTGAAATTAAGAAAGAAAGAATTATTATGCGAAAGTTACTCTCATTTATTTGGACCAACGGAGTATATTCTCTTAGGAAACATAATAACAACGCTGCGCATTCATAATTTTAATACAGTTCCTTAACACACTTAGCATAATCCTTTCCAAACAACAAAACTTAACAGTATAATTCCGAACGATTCAAACATAAAACAAAATGATCCCATTTACTTAACAAGAAGGCGCACGGAAGTGTAACAGCCAAGTTTGTGACGCACTTAGTTCAAGTGAAGACCCGAATTTGTTTCAACAATGTACAGCTTAATTAAGGGGCCGGACACATCTGCTGGAAGATATGTCACATATTGATCGCGAAACGCTAGATTAAAAATAATAAAACATTGAATCGTCGAGTCTTGCATCGTCCTATCGTTATTCTTGTTACACCTAAGACCTTTTCGCCTTGGAACCCGGGTCCACTTACTAGTCTGACCAGATTTGACCAAACATAAGTTTTCCACAGACCTAGTGCCGTCTGACCTAATACACATAATTATGTATAGATTTGAAACCTTTGCATGACAGTCTGCAAATATTTATATCCATTCGGCCATCGCTGCTTCTCGTCGAGTCTTGCTTATTCCATTGATATTTCGTCAAAGTGTTAGCTTACGTCATATAATTACGCTGGCTTATCTTCTGTCAAATGTGAAGGGATCCTAAGCCTTTCACAATAGAGTCTTGGCTGCGTTAAGAGGAGGTTGTATACAAACCTAGTTAATCCGATGACACGATGGCGAGACTATTAAACGCCTTACATAGGCTGGACTAGGACCAATTACTTATCGTGTGGCGCGATCGTTAGGAGGTCGCGGGTTGGTTTGTTTGTATTATTGTATTTACTATTGTATAAGATAGTTGTAGAAGTCTACATTGTAATTTTTTTGTATTTATAAATAGTAAATAATATTCCTACTAAAATTAATTTTGACTGAACTGAGGTTGTCATTGCTTTGAAGATTCTCTACATAATCAGAATAATGAATGACATGACATGATTCTGTCAGTCTTTCTTTAATTTAATTTTATTAAAATCTAA
Source organism: Euclidia mi (assembly GCA_944739405.2). Classification (NCBI taxonomy): domain Eukaryota; kingdom Metazoa; phylum Arthropoda; class Insecta; order Lepidoptera; family Erebidae; genus Euclidia; species Euclidia mi. The sequence continues at coordinate 57,470,171 of OX123196.2, read as the reverse complement.
ATAAACCAGACAAGCAGAAGTGTCCAAATAATTAAATACCTTATACAGAAGCCAGGATTGGGTACCTACTTAAAATTTGAGGCGACAGATAAAGAATGTGCGTGGTCATAATAATGAATGATTACTTTAATTTTATATGAATTCAGTTACTTACAATAGGTACTTTTACACTTAAGAGCGAAGGTATATTATCATGATTACAAACATCATCAATGTCCCATATACATTTCCATTCCTCAGCGAAAGTTTATTATCCTCATTACAAACATCACCGATATCGCTCATGAACCATCCCACACTAATTTCTGTACAAGTTAAACTAGTCCCACAGATAATAATAGCAAACATGACACCATTGAAGGAGTGGGACAGATAATATATGTGAAAGAGAAAACGGAGCCTGTTATGGGGACTGCCTGGGAGGACATTAGTCTGTATATACATGTTTGGATCTTGGCTGAAGACTAGCTGTTTCTCGCGGTTTTATGTGCGTTATTTTCTAGATCAAAAACAAAAAAGTAAAACGTTGCGGGCTTTCAAGGGTTTGTATATTTTTAAATTGGCCCTCTCAGTTTTGGGGTAAATGGACCCCAATGCTGAAACTGAAACAAAACATTTGGGTAATGGAATTACCCCAAAACATCGTTATCTTTCAGTGAAAGTACCATAAAATTCCGTTCAGCCATTCTTAAGATTAGCTGGACAAATCGAACGATTGACATATAGAAAAACATTGTATAAAAGGTTGTCTATATCTTGAAATCATGCTGATAACCTTAAATCCTTCAAAAAGCAAACTTACTTTAAACTCATAGACAGACAATTCAATTTTGTTTCTATGTATGTGAATAGTGAGGATTTTATAAACTACAACCTTGTAATAGCGTCTAGCTAGAACGCTAGTTAATGCACCTGCTTTTATTCGCAGAAAAAGAATTATCCTATCTTCGATTGCACTTGGTTTATTTACTGCCCGTAATTTTTTCTAGGAGGCTCGTTTATTTCTGTCTAGTGTGTTTACGGTATAAGCTGGCCGTTGTTTGTTAAATAGTCGCGAGGTCTTCTGTTTGATTACCGCGTAAGGCACGACGTCTTTTTACTTTCTTTTTCGATAACGTCTTTGTTGATTAGAACAACTTTTTGTAGTGGCTTTAATTCCTGCTTCTGCTATTTTAAGTAGGTTTTAAACAAAATTTAAATGACCCGTCTTTATCATCTTTGCATTATCCTAAGGTTGACTGGGAGAAAATACCTTAGGCAAAAAGTCAGCTTAAGAATAAACAATAACACGTTTTCGCATTTTAATACATTGCCTGCGTAAATGGTTGTTTAAATGGCTACCGCTCATCAAATCCACGATTTTTATATTAAGCATAAACATCTGTTAATTTTTTCTAGATAAAATATGTTAAAGACAAAACGCCACCCATTGTGGAATCTGCATGGAAGGACATTAGTCTGCATTCATCTCCTTGGATCTAAGCTTAAGATTATATAAGCTTCAACCTTGTAATAGTCATGGCTAGACCACTAGTTAATACACCTGCTATATATTCACAGAAAGAATTATCCTATCTTTGATTGCACTTGTTTTATTTACTACCAGTCATTTTTTTAAAGATGCTTGTTATTTATGTCTAGTGTGTTTACAGAATAAGTTTGCGTTATTTGTTAAAAGGTGGTGGGTTCGCAGGTTTGATTACCGTTTGTTGATAACAGTATTTTATTCGATCATATAAGGTACGTTGTTTCTTACGACTGTTTACAGGCTATAGTAGATAGTTGGTATTGAGTTCGTAATATAAAATGGGTGATTTTTATGCTGGGTATTCTTTGTAACTAAAGTATACGATCTAGGCATTACCTAGTACGTAGTAAAAAGGTTCATAAAAATGACTAAAATAAAATCATTTATATATTTTACGACTAAATTTATATATTTTATTACCCAGATGACTTACCTGTAATATCTTAGACCCAAGTTCACCGACAATGATATAACTGGCGATCGGAAAACCAACTGTTAACTTGCTTATTTAGTACTGCGCGCGCACTGTCACATAGAATGGGATGCGTTCTTAGCACTGCGCACGCATTGTCAGATTAATTTAACGGAAGATAACCAAGATAAAGTGGCGGTGAACACCAACCTTAGTCTTTCAAAGATAACAAGTGGTCATTCGGCGTCAAGTTCAAATAGCCTTCCTCTTCAAAAAGCATTTTTTCCCCCAAAACCTTCGATAACAAACTAATAAACACTTCCTCAAAGCTTAATCACAATTACGCATTAATTTGTTCTACGCAGATAGCCGGGTCGAATCGTAAATCACCGTCAATTCCGAGCGCTGTTTAGACTAACGACAAAAAAATAATTTTCTTCAAAAAATAAAAGTTTTTTAAAGTCGGCCGTTATATAATCTCCGTTGCGATGATGTAATTGTGTGTGAACTATAGATTAGAGACGTCGATTTAACTGGAAAACAATTATCTGTTATCGCATGCGTGAGGGAAAAAAATTAGGTAGGTAGCCTTTGGATTGCGCGGATGGTTTAAACGGCCGGCTCTCCGGTTAAAACCCGCAGATTTGTACATTCGCATCCTAGATTGGATTTTTAACCGACTTCAAAAAAAGGAGGAGGTTTACAATTCGTCGGAATCTTTTTTTTTTATGTATGTTCCCCGATTTCTCTAAGACGCCTGGACCGATTTCGAATATTCTTGTTTTGATTGAAAGAGTATACCTCCTAGTTGGTCCCATGATCATCAGGTCAGGATCTGATCATGTAATCCTGAGAAATCGAAGGAACTCTTCAAATTTTATAAGCACACTTGAAGCGATTTGACCGTAACAACCCAATGCCGTCGAGTTTGGGCTCGTTTGAGTCGTCTTTTACATGGACTTTGATGCTAGATGATTTCCATGGTCTGATGATAGAGTTGGAAGGTAACCAAGAGATCTTTGTGATACAATAACCCAATCTCATCGAGGTTAAGGTCGTTTGATTCGTCTTTACATGGACTTTGGTACTGAATGTTCTGCAGGGTCTGATGATGGAGCAGGAAGGTTGCCATGGGATGTTTGTAATACAAAGATGCAATCCCATTGAGCTTGGGCTCGTTTGATTCGTCTTTACATGGACGTAGTGCTGAATGTTCACCAAACTCTGATGATGGAGCAGGAAGGTAGCCATGGGATATTTGTAATACAGTTACGCAATCCCATCGAGTTTGGGCTCGTTTGAGTCGTCTTTAAATAGACTTTGATGCTGGATGATTTCCATGGTAGGTATGGTAATGATAGAGCTGGAAGGTAACCTAATAGCATCGAGTTTAGGGTCGTTTGTTGGTCTTTACATGGACTTTAGTGCTGAATGTTTACCAAACTCTGATGATGGAGCAGGTAGGTGGCCATGGGATCTTTGTAATACAATAACGCAATATCATCGTGTTTAGGCTCGTTTGTTTTGTCTTTGGTATTGGATGATTTCCGAGATCTGATGATGGAACTGAAACGAACGTGTTAAGGCTATTTAGTTGAAAACAAAAAATACTTGCAATTGCCAGAAACGTACAGGTCTACATTTCAGAATTGAGGCACATAAGGAAGGCCTCCCCATCATGTACTACCTACACTATCCTATTACCACCTATTACTATTTTTTATTAGTATACCACTAAAAAGCAAAAAATAAAAAATATTCTTAAATAAAAATAAACCAACTTCAAAAAACACTAAGGAACTAAAAAACAAAAAATAATTAGTTTTGGAGCAAACATTTTTGAATTCGGTGCCAAGCCCTTACGCAAAAAGTTACTAAATTACAAACTACCTATTCCATCAACAACGAAAGGTATATAAAAATGTGTAGAGGTTTTATAGTCAGATCAGAAATACTTTCCTTGGCACCGACTCCAAAAATGTTTGCTCCAAAACCAATTATTTTTTGTTTTTTAGTTCCTTAGTGTTTTTTGAAGTTGGTTTATTTTTATTTAAAAATAATTTTTATGGAAGATACTCTTTCGTAGGGAGAGACTGGGTATTATTGAAAAAAAAATAAGCAGTTCGGTAATAGAGGGGTTTATTTTATAGATTTGCCTCGATGGTCTCGCGGCACAAATGTGCGCGTGGGATTGGGAGGTCTCGGGTTCGATTCCCGGGTCGGGCAAAGTGTTATTTGGTTTTTCCGTTAGGAAATTTTCAGTAGCAGCACGGAGTCTGGTCATGTGCCCGGTATGGCAATAGGCTCGCCCCCTATTACGTGGGACCTAAAAATTCCTGGCGAAATGTGGGTGTAATACTACACCTCTGCCTACCCCTTCGGGGATACAGGCGTGAGTCTATAAATAAAAAATATATATATATATATTGTCGCTTTAAGAGGTCCTGTATTCTATATATTATGGGGTTCGAGTTTCTATACTTCTACCGCGTATTTTTGTAGTCGTTCTAATATTTGTAAAGCCTACCTGAGATCCATTTTATCAGATTCGTCTTTTATAGCAAAATATAAGTCCTATCATTCCTGTGAAGGGACGCGTGAAGCCTCATTCCAATTCCAATACACTGGAGAGTGTGCCGGAAATCCGGGAGTTTTAATTACAATTCTTAAGTACCCTATTACTAATCATAATTAAGGCTGGTTTTAGTCTTACGCTGACGGCACGCGCACCGTCAGCGCTGATGACCGAGATATATGAACTTCTAGGAAGCGTTTTTGAATGACGCGTAGCTGTCAGTGCGCACGGTGGTCAGCGCTGATAGCTACGCAGCCGTACGCGTCGCGCGTCGGCCCCGCGTAGCTGTCAGCGCTGACGATCGCTCGAGCGCCTCTGCTTTCAGTGAGCGTTTTAGTGTCGAGCGGAGCGGATGTCATCGCGCGTACAGTCATGGCGAATCGCTAAGTGGATACAGGTCGAGTTATTGATGAGTCGTTCAATCGGTGGTACAGGCACGATTGACGTAGGCTGTAATGGACCAGTTTATCCTGCATCTTTGCCAGTAATTCGTCAAAAGTTCTATTTGACATTCGAAAGTAATTAAAGAATTTACTTTTGTCAGCCCTCAAAGTGCCATAAAACAAGACAAATTCTCCAGCAACGGCTCTCTGCTCAATCAATGGACGAACATGGAGTCTTCGTCGTCGCCAATTTTTATTTTTTTGGGATAGATAGTACAAAGCAGCAATAATTAATACACTCCGCATTTTGATCGTCGACTGTACAGTAAGGCGGTCAGTACGATGTTAAAACGAGCCACGCTGAGCCTCAGCGCTGACAAACTACGCGCTGAGCTATGAGCGCTGACGGTCAGCGTGAGGCTAAAATCAGCCTAAAACAACAAACAACAACTGTTAACGCCAAACAAATCGTACCAACTTTGTTTTATGTTAGCCACCAATTTTGAGAGTACGGGTTCGTTTCCTGGCTCAGGCAAAAAAGTTTTATGTTAGGATATTTTCTGTAAATGATAAAAGGAAGGCTCAACGTATCCTGTTCAGCTTGCCATGTGTTCTGCAAGATATAGGCCTCTCTGATGACACTAAAAGTCATTACTTGTTAAAAATGTATCACCCAATATTTTATGAGTTATCAATTTTTTGTTATCAATATTTCAATATAGTTTTGTCCCTTGATATGTCGTATAATGGAACGTACACATCTCAGAACGAAATATGTAACAGTAGTTTTAAACTCAGCCATAAACCTATTTGTATATTAATAGATGCGACGAAAGCATTCAAAACAGCGGCAATAAATTTCAGAACAGTTATTTATTTATCCAACTTACTAGCTGAATATTTCAATAATATATATAAATGTAATTTATTATTACGCGCGATATATTTCAATAATAATAACAGTAAATAATGGCAATATATTTCAATGATCAATCAAGGCGCCATCATGTGTTATTGGACAATAGTTTAACGGGACATAAAACAAATAGAGCATGCTAAAATATCGCTCTTGGTGAGTGCTTGTGGCAGAATAATTGCACATCAGTAATTAAATTTATTGGTTTGAATTTTACTATGCGTTTCGCTACCGTCTTTAAGTTTTGTTAGTCGTTTGTTAAGAAATAATGGCTGCAGGTTTAGGGCTCCCGCTCATTAGGCGTGCGCGTTCATCAAGTGCGCGCTTGGCTTGCCCAAGGCGTCCGTTTGACGTGAACGCGGTGTCCGTTCGGCGTGCGCCCAGCGTTCACTTCGTATCACAGAGTGAACTCACGTGACAGTAGTCTGATCTTAATAATAACTTTCGATCTTTTTCGCTGTGGTGGTCTCTTTCGCCAAATGCTGTTTTTCCTTGGGTGACTGACTAACCGTAAGTAGGTGGTACATAGTGGGTTTGTTTTATTGTATACCTAAGAGATTAATATAAACTAATAAGAAACAACTACCTATTTGTTACTTCATTAATTGGGCTATAGTGGTAAATGTGCTTTACACTAGGCAGACCGAACAGACGATAATCAAAATCTAAAATCCAACTACATTAGCATAGACTACACCAACTAATATTTTACTACTTCCCATCTTTTCTTACATTACACTTACTTCCAATTCTAAGACGAAAAAAGGACCTTAAAATTTAATTTAACGAACGCAGACTCCCCTAACTCCGTCGCCATAAATAACCCCATAAAAGTGCCCAGATGACTCAAATCGGTACTGATTGATCCGATCCAGTGACTTGCAATTTGATCAAATTGCGTTAGCAGCTAGCGACCCTAAATGATTGCCGACATCACTCAAGTACCAGTTCACTTATATTTTCTTCTGTCTTTTGTAGTGGCCCTTTCTTGGCCGTTTCGAAAAGTGGGTATTTATCAATCACTGATTCGATAAGGGATTACATTCTTTCCTTGAACTTTATTTTAAAGCAGCCTTTGTCCGTGAATCATGCACGTTAACCTTCCTCAGGAATCACACTATAGTATACACAAAAATTATCGGGAGTCGCTAAGTGGAAAAATATATAGAACTGACATATACACTACCGCTCATAAGTATTTGCCCACCTTGATCTGAGGATGTTTGAAGAAAATGATTTTCTTCTAATTGTACTAATTTTATTATGACAATTCACTGCCGTATGTTATTATATCTAATAAAGACAGTTTCCCTATTATGATTTAACTAAAAAAACTTAAATAATCAAAAAGCAGGCAACGATAGCCTAGTGGATAGACCAACAGACTGCCGTGTGGGTAGTTCGAATCCACGGCGCGCAGCACTAACGGCCCTGTCACGACCTTGCCGCTCTGAGCGGCGGCTTAGCGCGGGGCGGCTAGCGGCAAGATCAAATGTATGAAGACGTTCGAAGCACGCCACGAGCCGCCGCGCACAGCGATAACGCGCGCGTTTTTTTTGGCGCGATTGGCTGCGCGGCGGGCGGCGCGGCGGGCGGTGCGGCGAGCGGCGGGAACAAATGTACTGCGACCGAGTCCGACGCCACGACTCCGAGCGGCACAGACAGCGTTACGCGAGGGACGAACTAGGCGGTTAAACTATTTGTTAAATATTTTGTGGCGGTAATGAATACGGAGACATTTAAAGTCGAAATTTTTAAACGGTCGCGTGTGTGGATAGCAACACATCCGCTGTATAAATACAAAAATGTTAATAAAACGTTGCGAGATGTAATGAAGCAATGTTTTACAGAATGTAATGGTAGGTTTTAATATAAATCGCAAACATTAAAACATTGAGTAATGTACATATGTACCTATTTAGGTACAGACACAGCTACTATGAAAGTTAAAAGGTGATTTACCTACCTACTTAACGTAATCTACGTTGTGTAGGTACCTATTCAACGCCTCATTAATTGCGAATATGTATTATTCCTTTGATATAAAATACTTGTAAGAAATGAAGATCCAATGTCGACAATTTTGTAGGTATACCGTATAGTTACACAAAGATATTTTGGTTATCGCCATATTTATGGGTAACTCCGTCGGCCCAAATACGTCCACATTTGCCGCTGCGTTTACCGCTGCTGTAGGGTCGTGGCGTGCACGACGCTCTGCCGCGCCGCCCGCCGCGACGCGCGCCGCTTAGACCGATCTCGTGAACAGGCCCTAACTTTTCGAAGGTACGTGGTATTTAATTGTTAATTATCGCTCGCCTCGTGCCTCGGCGAGCATGTTAAACCATCACTCTTGGCTCTCGTGAACAGTTGTTGATAGTCGCTACGCGGAGTCAGTACCCTTAAATAAGCTTATACGGGTCTAGATAAGCGAACACCGGTCTGCGCTTACTAGTCTAACCACATGTGCCTAAATATCAGCTGTCCCACAGAGCGACTGCCGTTTGACCTCCACAACCCAAAGGGATAGCGGTATTCCATGGTTTAGACCAGTATCAGTCATTTTCTTCAAACATCCTCAGATCAAGGTGGGCAAATATTTATGAGCGGTAGTGTATAGGCTTTCGATTGTCGTAATGAAGAACTAATTGCTTACGTTACCATGGCAAACAAACGAAAGCGATAGTAGAAATGAGAAGCGTATTATAGGCTCTCTTCGCTTCGGCAGTCTATAGATATTTATAAATCAATCATTCATCTGCCGCCGTGGTCCGGTGGATAGCGTATGCGTCTGCTGATAGGGTCCGGGGCTCGATTCCCGGGTCGGGCAAAAGTGTTACTCAGTTTTTCCAAATTTTCAGTAGCAGCACGAGTTCTGGCAATGTGCCGGTAACGGCAATAGGCTCGCCCCCCATTACGTGGGAACTAAAATTCATAAGGCGAAATGTGGGTGTAATATTACATCTCTGCCTACCCTTCAGGGATACAGGCGAAAAGATATACAAAAATCATCTTAGTGTTTTCCCAGTCATTGTTAAAGCGATATCTTAATAGCTTGTTTAAGAGATATCGAACACAAGACGGCCACGACTTGACGCCTTATGCTCAGTTCACACCGAAATGGCAGCGGCTGGAAGCGACGCGCAGCGGCCGGCATCGAAGAGAAGGCTCGCGGCTGCCCGCGACTGCTCGCGCCCGCGCGCGACTGCTCGCGCCCGCCCGCGACTGCTCGCGCCCGCCCGCGACTGCTCGCGGCTTCACGGCTCAGGCTCACGCTATTCCTATGCACAGTTTATATTCTACATATAAAGAGGAAACACGTGTGTAATTAGCTGTGAAAATTAGTATTTTGGATTTAATAGTTATTGCACGTATAATTGAAGAAGAAGAAGAGGAAACGCGGATTCTTTGGTACACGGCCGCCCGCGCCCTTCCGCGCTTGCTCGCGGCCGCCCGCGCCTTCCCGCGCATGCTCGCGCATGCTCGAGGCCGCCCGCGCCTTCCCGCGCATGCTCGCGCATGCTCGAGGCCGCCCGCGCCTTCCCGCGCATTCTCGCGGCCGCTCGCGCCCGCCAGAGCGGTCGCGCGCCGACGCGGCTCGGATTGTCAAGTGATTCTATGTATTATAGTCATGGTGATAAAGACTAAAATTATATGACACTGAAACTGCTCTCCGCTTCGCTTCCGGCCGCTGCCATTTCGGTGTGAACTGAGCCTTACCGTCTAGTGCGTGAGAACTCTTCATATTAAATAGCTACAGTCTGCGTATAACACAATATTTTATCTATACTAATATTATAAAGCTAAAGAGTTTGTTTGTTTGTTTGAACGCACTTATCTCACCAACTTCTGGTTCGATTTGAATATTTTTTTTGTTGAATAGCCCATTTACCGAGGAAGGCTACAGGCTATATTACATTACGTTATGAGCCACGGGAGCAGAGTAGTAGCCCTAAATAACGAGTGTAACTGCAGGCTCAGCTAGTCAAGTACATAATCTACAAGCATCGGAGTATTCATTCGTACCGCCTTGATGATTAAGACATCGAACATTATCAGGGCTACTGATATAAAAACGGCACTAATGTATCCTCCAAGTACTTTCCAAAGCAGAAAGTAGCAAGAAAGAGTACACATTTTTACTTCGCAATGATTACTGCAAAAAAGCTAACGACAAACCGGCGGATCTAAAGGAAAAACTGAATTAACATACTGATCCAAATTATTCTTTTTGACAACGTTTTTAAAATGTTTGCTTATTTTGGGATAGAAATGTTTAGGTAATCATGCGTAAATTATAAAATAATATAAATGAACATAACATCGTCCTTCATCCCCTACCACCTCATAGGGAAGTTTCCTGTAAGTGATAGAAATTATACGAGTATTTTTATCTAGTGAAACATGTCAAAATAATGGTAGTTTAATTCATCAATTAATGTTAAAACTTTACTTAACATTTTTTATAGACAATTTATTGATAATAAGTATTCTACATGACAGCAAAAAACTATGACGTCACTATGTCGTATTTCATACAAACGCCGTAGCAAAGGCCGTTTTCAACATTTCATTAAAAGTGTTTGATTTGACTAGTTGGAAACAACCCTATTTCATTTACAAGCGGCGCTGAAGCGAAGTCAAAGCGATTTCGCGTTGGCACTACATCTTTCCGGTATGATTCACGCCTTAGTCGGTCAAGGTCGATTGTACATCGTGTTCCATGTAATGACTGCAAAATAACTGCATAAACTTTTTATCGTGTAAACTATGTCATCTACAACGAACTGAGATAGCCGTACCTTTCTGCCAGGCTGTTGATGCGGCAACGGAGGCGGAGCGATCAGCCGCAACGGCGGCGGGGCCGGGGGCAGAGCCGCGAGCAGTGGTGGTACGAACGGCACCACACCACCCATGGGCAACGCTACCGCGAACTTCTGCATCCCCATAGTCCCCATCGTCCATGGTAAGAACCATCCCCCGCCCGCCTGCATCCCACCGCCGGGGCCGTACCACGCCAGCGCGATCAACTTCCCCCACCCCACATCAACACCACACTGTTATCGTTGAGAGGTTGTTAACATGGATTTATTGACACTTCACTGATACCTGGGGACAAAGAAAGATATTATGTTAGAGATAATCGATTTTAAACTTTCGCGATTTGTATACATCATACAATTTAATTTAAACGGGTCTTATTCGCGATATTTAATTAATTTAAGGTATAAATACCTATGTTTTACCGACGTTTCGGTCGTCTTACAACAGCCTTGGTCGCGGCAGGACTGTCCTGCGCGATATCGCGAATAAGACCCGTTTAAATTAAATTGTATGATATGTTAGAGATGGCGGCCAGTAGTCAATGATATCCTAGAAACTAGGACAACTTATAGGTATAGGTATACATAGTGATGGATCATCTAATGCCAAATTAATCAGAGCAGTACTATGACTGCCTCCATGGTCCAGTGGATAGCGTATGCATCTACTGATCGGAGGTCGCGGGTTCGATTCCCGGGTCGGGCAAATGTGTGTGAGTTTTTCCGAATTCTCAGTAGCAGCACAGACTCTGGTGATGTACCCGGTAGCGGCAATAGGATTGCTCCCTATTACATGGGACCTAAAAATTCATGGCGAAATGTGGTTGTAATATAACACCTCTGCCTACCCCTTCGGGGATACAGGCGTGAGTCTATATACTTTGATAACCAGAAAACTCAATGACAATCCAGGACCTCCAGCTTAGCACTAACTGACCACTAGATTAACAGGTCAGTCTATATCAAATAAAATAGAACGAATCGAAAAGGTGCCTAAATTTCGTGTGATCCAAGATCTCCAGCTTACCCGTCACTGATCACCAAATAAACAGATTAGTCTGTATCAAAAGTAAGTAACAAAGAATCATTAAAATGCCCGAATTTTGTGTGTCTGTTATTTCTTGTGAGTACATTAAGGTACCATTCCCGTATCATCTTTAATTCTAATTTAATTCCTTTAACTTAAATAGAAGACTAATAGATAACAAGTATAACAAGAAGAATAATAACCCTTACAAAATAAAATATTTTTTATCTGTAAATTCATGACGAAACAAAGTCAACCAAATTGAGAACCTCTTCCTTTTTTAAAGTTGGTTTAAAACAATAGCCGTGATAGTATTATTTCACCGCGATATTCTATGAAAAGGTGATACAACTTCGGTCGACTCGCCCACTGCAACAAACCACTATCGCTCCAGACCAAAATATAAAATAAAAGTCCCTCCGTACGCCGCTATCCGTTCCCAACCACGACATCAGTTTATTGCTTCTAGATGTAAAAGTACAAAGAAACTATACTTTTTTAACAAAGAAACGGCATATATTACATTAGTTAGCAAATAGCTGCTTGTAAAATAAGTTTTATGATCGGATTGTTCGTAGATAGCTATTTATTGTCCCTACCATTACTCAGAGAACGTTTAAAACGCACTTTCTTTTTTATACAACGTGCATGGTAGGACTGCTTCGAAGTAAACCTTACAGTTAAGGTGCTCGATGCTTCCAAACGGCCTTGAAGACAGCTGACACAAATAGCCGTTTGCGGGGTGAAAGTATATTCATGCCTACTAAATAATAAGACATTATAGGATGAGAAAATTTAAACCACAAATGTCTTAATGAGAAAATTTCTACTATTTATTATAACAATAAAGATAAGAGTGTCTTTTAAGTGTAAGTACCTAACATATATACCTATGCGTATTAAATTTAAAAAATCTAGTAATATTCGATTTTGTTGTAAAAAGCTAAAATTGACTTAACTAAAATTACAACGAAATGTTTACTACATATAATTGTTTTCATTGACTTCAGTCGAAAGAAATACCTTATAGTTCAAAGGACTTTTTAAATATGTTTCGCTACTCAAAACTTAAATTATGTAAACAAGAAATAGTTTGATTCAATTATAAACATTAGAATTATTAAACAAATGCTAGAGCAAAATATGAAAGAGGAAAATATCTGATATGCTGGATATGCATAATTAATAAAGTTCATACACCGCCTCATAAAATTACTTTATTTCATGGAAAAAATGTTTATTAATAATACTCCGCGGCTGTCAGTGCCTTAAGTTTAACACACATGCACTCATACAGACATAAGTTATATTAGTACCATGTTAGACCTACATGCCCCTAAATAGAAGGCTGGTTGGACGACTGAATTAGAGACCTGCATGACGGGAGCCAGTTTTTATACGGTCGCATAGCTGTCGCCGGGCTTTTCTAACTAGCGGCTTTGTGGTGCAAGAATAGATATATTAAAGGTACATTATCCCTATAATTGCTGCTGCAATTGTTGCAAGTAGCAAACTCTTTGTGATATAATAATATATAACTATATTTCTTAGTTCTGAAGTCAAATTCTCGTGATTAACAGTCAGTGTAGGTACACTATATTTTGAAATAATTGTGATTCAACTCAGAATTTACTAAAATTGGTATTCTGCTACATTATAGTCTAATTTGACACATTTTAATCGGTGTTGAGACAGTTTGACATATTCTTCAATTTTCAATCTAATGGTGATTGCATTCAAATGCCAGTTATTTTACGAGAATACCTTTTATGACACAGAGACCGAATAGATTGAAACTACATTTTGAACAAATTTATTTACGAGAATTGGCCTTCTGGTTGCCGTAAAGTTATTTTTTGATGATGATGATGATTCTAAGATGTCAGTGTGTGAGTTATTCTAATATACGTACATACATAGACTCCCGCCTGTTTCCCGGAGGGGTAGGCAGAGACTACGGAACGCCAATTGCAACGATCCTGACATAAATCTCTCTTGCTTCATTCACTCCCATCAGATTCCTCATGCATGCTCTTCTGTTCAGGGTACTTCTAACCTGTCCTGTTTTTAGGATGTCTCCAATCAGGTCAGAGAACGTCCGCCTAGGTCTTCCCCTTCGTCCTGTCCCATTCACACTTGCCTTGTATATCTGCTTGGTCAATCTTTCGTCATCCATCCTCCCCACGTGCCCAAACCACCTTAGCATACCATTCTCGATGCTTGTCACTATATCTTCTTTTACCCCACAATACTCTCTTATCACATAATGCCTAATATAATTTTATGATCTTAATAACTACTTGCGGTATTATATAATTACTTGAAACTAATAAAAATCCGCGGGCAGCGAGTGGATGCGGATGACTGAAGATCAGTCTGTGTGGAGAGCCTTAGGAGAAGGCCTATGTCCAGCAGTGGACATCTATCAGCTGATATGATGATGAAGATGATGATATTATTCATCATCAAATACCACGTAATGATTATGGTGATGATGAATATGAATAATAACTACGTAACCGTAAAAAATACGCCAATATATTACGTTGAATAAAATTATGAATATGAAGGTATGTTGTTGCAAATCTATGAGAACAACATAAAGTAACACCTCTGTTGCCTGGACTAAGGTTTCCTCTTCGCTTATGGATACAATTATTCATAAAACAGGTACTTATTGTAACTATCTAGCGACTGTAATGTGAGTAATATGTAATAAACTTTCATACAAAAATTTTACATTCAGCCCATTATATACTAATACCATGCCGTTTATATTTTATCTTTCCTTTTCATTTTATTATTGAAACAATTTATGGCAATTAATATCTATAACTCAGGTGTATATAGTGTGCAATACAGTATTATCTATCTATCTTATGTTCATAAAAAATATATATTTAATTTTATAATTGTCAGGGTCGTTGCACATGGCGTTCCGTATTCTCTGCCTACCCCTCCGGGAAACAGGCATGGTTCTATGTATGTATATTTGTATTATTATTTTTCTTCATCGTTAAAGTAAAACTACCGCTTAACGTATCACTCTCGCTTCACCGTAAGGCAATGCAACTTTGGTAAAATTCGACCAGCCTATTCAAATTATACAACACTGTCCTCCAATAGATTTAAAACGTAAATTTCTAACCTACAATTCAGTGGCAACATCTAAAAAAAGACACGCAGTTTCCCATTTGTTTCTCCATTTTCCCGTACATCGGAGACGCGTGTTCATTAGATCAAAGAGATGCCGACTGTCTGTACGTTTGGTTATTGGAGCGTGCGACTGAAAGAAAACGTTTCAAATGACGCACGTCAAAACTGTAACAGTAGTTTAGGAGGTAAGATTAAATTTACACACATTTTGACTGTACGCATGTTTTTTTTTTTGCAAAATTAATATGAATATATATTTTTTGGATGTTATATTATAAAATGTTATAAATAAGAGTGGACTGCACGGTTGGCGTAGTGGTTCAAGCGGTCGCCTCGGCGCCTGACACTGCGCCGAGTGTTGAGGGTTCGATCCCCACACGAGGCAACACATTGAATGATCTATACATTTTTGATTCGATTTTGGGTGTTCATTGTGTCCTTTGGTTGCATGTTAAATTGTGACGGAGCGGGAGTAGCCTTTAAAAGAATGTTAAAATTTATCTGTTACTTCTTCTTTCACGTGACAATTTTTTATGAGTTACAAAGGCTTTTTACCGGCATAACTGACCTTCACGAGGACAGACCCGCGGGTAAAGTTTAGTTTTTGATATAATAGAGAAATATAATTATTATTTATTATTATTTTTATTATTATTTATATCTATATATCTTAGAGAAATATAAATTCAAAGAAAATAACATACACACGATAACATATCTCAATATGTTATCGTGTGTATGTTTTATAACGCGTAAGTAAATTTAACAGGTCAATAAAACGAGACTTCATTGTAATCTAAGCATAAAACTGACTTAAACTATTCTACTAACGTTTTCAAATGACATCATATAACGCCTCACCTTTACAGCCACGAAATTGAAAGGGACTCCAATTAGCAGTCCGACTGTACTTTAATTTGTTTGGCACGCGCTTTTGTGTTGACTGTACCAACGTTTTGACGCTATGTGGCTGAATAGGCTGTATGAAATAAATTTAGGGTTCATTCACAAGGAACGATTTGTGCTTTCTGACGAACCGTCTTTTAAACCCACGCAAACCTGATTGTTTGTGGCATCGTAGCTCCTAAACGAATAGACCGATTATGGTGCGGTTTTTCTTGAAAGATGAATGATACGATTCCAAGCTAAAATTTATGAAGATCAGGAAGCGGCAGAGTTTACACGAATCGTTAAATTACGGATATGTCTTGTATTACGTATCGGATTTAGTAAAGTTTGTCAAAAAATCGAATCATGTTTTTTTTGTGATGGATCGTGTTTTCATACAAGATTGCGCTCTGGATCAGAAAACCAAACGATTGCGAACATTGGTTCCGCTATTCTTACGAATCGTGAAAATACACAATTGCGTATGTTATATGAAACATTCGTCAGTGATCGTTTTTGGCTATACGTCAATTTTGAGAGACATTTATGAGTTAATGACGCATCCCATGTGAATTGACCCTTAGGTTTATTTCACTCGTTTCAAAAGGCTAAAATGTCAAAGCTGCTAATTCTAACTATGCTAAATTGCTTTTGAAATATCGCACTATTTAATTAGTGTTATAGCAGTTTGTAAGCGTGCTTAATAGAATTTCAGCGTGTAACGTTAGTACTCGTTAAAGTTTGGCATAATTCTTGTGTGTGCTAATGTTTGGTTGTGTGTGCGGTTTGTAATTTGAACAGCGCCAAATCTTTTAATTTCAGAAATAGTAAATAAGAAAATAAATAGAAACGAAGGATGGTTTTCTATCGAGTTTAGAACTAGCCACTTTCTGAACGAGTACGTGGTGGAAAATAAATAAGCATGAACAAGTTTTTTTATTACTTATTTAATTTTATTGTATTTCTTGTACAATAATTTTTATTATATATAATAATTCAGATAGGTTTACACGCGTAGAAATTATGCGGGATATGTTCGAATATTAAAGGTTCCTATGCCGTCTATTGCCATAGCGGTGTTTTTAAAAATAAAGTCACGTCGATGTAGGATAAAAGCCAATGATAAATCCGAACATAAATAACAATAAACCATATCAATAAAAAGCTTAATTGCTGAAAACTCATATCAAAGTGGTCACTAATAAGAATTATAAATCAAGATAGATATTATCAAAAAATCCTCAAGAAGGAAAAAAGGGATTTATCTCAATAAGATTTTCTTGTAACAATATCAAAGACAATCGGATAAGACCTCTGTCAGCAATTTCTTAATTCTAATAAGTATAATATTTTTAATGAAACGAAGAGATTTCAAAGCTAACTTTTACTGGCGTCTTTATTCGTCTTTTAAGATACATAATTAAAATTGTGTTTGTATATAAAAACATCATACAAACTAGTGCATTAACCATATTGATATATACCTAACCCGTAAGCGGCTTACGCGTTAGGTATATATCAATTTAACAGAATAGTCTAGCTAAATTCAAATCATTGACTGTATAAAAACCACTCGCACAAAAACTACATACGAACACACCTAATCCTATACTCATACATTACCAGCGTAAGAAGAGCTTTATTTTTTACATCAAGCAACACAATCACAGGTGAGTGAGTTAATAATTGGCAATACAACTTGTTAATCAGTCCTGTCGCAATCGATATGGATTATCCCTGAAAGAGTTGACACTAACATGCAACGAAACTAACATTCTATTCACAAAACCAAAACATTAATTTTCTTGCAATTTATGCGTTTACACTAAGCCCGTTATATTTTTGTGCAACATTAAATTTACGAGTTTTACGTAAACAAATAGTCTGACAGCCAGCCTCTGTCAAGCTGTAAAAGTCTCTGGTGTTGTTTATGGTATTGCAGAAATAATATGGCGGCGATAGGTTTGTTTTCGAGGTTTTCCAGGTATTTTGAACGTAATAAGACATGTTGTTAGGTTTCAATATCACACAAGATTATAACTTGCGTAATAAAACAGTCGGAATCCAGGAATAAGTTTTGTGTATGTCTTATTTTGGTTTGAGATTGATAGCAGACGGGTTTGAAGATGGTGATTTCCTTGAGCACCTTTGCTTCCCTGTAGATGTGTCCCTAGCATGTAGGTAATCTAACTGGCCTATATTATATCCCTGAATAGGTAGTTAGGTATCTTAAAACTGTGCATGTATGTTCGAGCCACCTTGACGTCAAAACGACCGAACCGAATTATAATTCTAACAACTAAATACATTAGGCGTTGGAGACGGATAGCATTCAAATATACGGTAAAAGTCATGTTATAAAAGTCATTATTTTTAAGTGAGAAATATTCAATTGAGTGATTTTTATATTTAGTTCTTCCACGTACGACGCCGCGGGCTATAGCTAGTTAAAAATAATATCTAAAGTCATTTCATAAGAAAATCTCGCCAATGTAAGCCGGAATAAAATTTAAAAGCCGCGACGGCGGTAACTACATTCGCGGTACACGCCCTTACGCAATTGTTTTTATAGGGGAGTCTTTTTGGGAATTGGATCAAGTGCCTATTTGAGTAACATTGAAACCGCTATCGAGATTATTCTGGAATGTTTTCGATGCCCATACTACCGCCTATTCTTTAGAGGAAAACGGTTTTTTTTTCATTGCTTGTTTAAAAATATAAGTGAAGTCGCACTAAGGTTACGTCTACGAGTTACCCAAAATATTTGCAGCATCTGTCTGAAGGGTTTGCTTAATTTGTTTTGTACTGAGTGCAGGGTCAGTCGTTGAAACCGACTTTTAAACAAATTACTAATATTATCAATGTCAGTCTATGTTTAGATGTTTGTAATTCAATCATTCAGGAACCGCTGAAGGGATTTAGAGGTAATGGCACCCAGATTGACCCGCTTCAAATTTTGCTTTGTTGAACATAATAATTGACTCTACGTCGAATCGAGGTGAAATCGCTAAAATATAAAAACACAACACCGTCTAGTCCCAAACTAAGCAGAGCTTTTACCTACTATGGTAACTAGACAATGGATATACGTATATATATACTTTTTTTCTTAATACATACATATTATACATAGAAACACCCAGACCAAAACAAACATCCATGTTCACGCACACAAATGTTTGACTTGAGCGGGAATCGAACCCGCAACCTTTGGCGTTGCAGTCGCTTACACTACCGCTACGCCAACCGGTCGATTGTCGCCGAGCTAACGTTAAAAGCGGACTTAATCATCATCAGCAAGAGCCATGTTTAAAATCTGTCCCACTGCTGGGCATAGCTGCTGGGCTGGACTGATGGGCCTTCGGTAGGTCCGGTCCTGGGAACCTGAGACCCTCTTGATTGTGCTTGAGCAGTCCATTGGGCTCTCCACTAGACTATAATTATCTGCTTTTTGTACTGACATTACAAATTCAAAATATTTTATTAGTCGCAGCGACTGTTACGAATAGAATATTGAATGAAAACCTTATTACCACTCGAGTCAAAGATTACCCAATAATGTTTCGTACGTATTTGAATACGACCACTCAAAAGCAATATATTTATAAGCCAGCTAATTGCTCATATTAAGATTTAAGACTATATTTAGAGTCGTTATATCTTAAATATCCATTAATAAGTATTATTAATATGAACCAATGTCAAGGATCATTGCCATGATAACTGAACAACCACATCGTTGATAGAACAAGACCTGATTCAGATTTTGACCTACTGACATTTAAATCATTGCTATTAATGTACGAATAAATTTTGAATATTTAAGTAACGGGTACATACTCACGCCTTTTACCCGTCGGGGTAGGCAGAGAACAGAAAGCCACTTGATTACTAATAAGTACAGGGTGTTACCCGGATAATAATTTAAAAAAATATCCCGACCATTTGGTTTCCCATCAGCCGTGATCACGACAAATGTATTTAAACGTTGTGTCATAGCTGTATACAAAATTTAAAGCGTTCCACTCGGTTAGGGACAGTGTAAATAGAACAGAAAGTCGGTCATAGTCCAGATAGCCAATCAATGGGCTATTAACAGGACAATAGCCGGCGTGCTCGCTCATTGAACGTCACGTCAAAACCATGCTTAGGGATGGGCGTGTTACTTGAGTGAGTATCGGTTTTGATACGGGTTTTATAGCTATTTACTTAACCTGGGGGTTAAGTAAAAAATTGGGCAAGTGCGAGTCGGACTCGCGCACGAAGGGTTCCGTACCATCATCTATAAAAAAAAATCACGTTTGTTGTATATATACTTAAATATTTTTTAAGTTTCTACTTGTTTATTAAGATCGAGTAACAAATTGCTTAAAAATTACGTTTGTTGTATGGGAGCCCCCCTTTATTATTTACTTTTTTTAATTTAATTATTTATTTATTAAAGGTAATATACAACTACATATTCCGTGAAAATTTTAAGCGTCTACCTGTTACCGTTAGTAATTTTGAGCAAAAATACGAAAAAAAAACACGTTTATTGTATGGGACTCCCCCTTAATATTTTCATTTCTTTTATTTTTAGTATCTGTTGTTATAGCGGCAACCGAAATACATAATTTGTGAAAATTTCAGCTTTCTAGCTATCACGGTTTATGAGATACAGCCTGGTGACAGACAGACAGACAGACAGACAGACAGACAGACAGACAGACAGACAGACAGCGGAGGCTTAGTAATAGGGTTCCGATTTTTACCTTTTAGGTACGGAACCCTAAAAAGGTAGATGTGATCATCATCATCGTCATCGTAGTTAAGAGACATCTTCTGCTAGACGTAGGTTTCTACCAAGGCTCTCCACACAGACCGACCATGAGCCGCCAGCATCTAACTGCTTACCTCGATCCTAACAACAGCGTCGTTCGAGTAAAAAAGGTCGATAATAGCGTGTCCTATATAGAGAATGAATCCAAACAAAACAAGACATTTAGTAAATACAAGCGGCAACACAGCACGGTATGCCAACACGTCAAACACTCGCATAAATATATAAAAAGTGCTTTCAGTTCTTATTTGCAGTGACTCATCTTCCTTAATTCATTGGATTTGGGTAAAAGTGCAAGGCAATAACAGGTCAACTAGAGTATTTGTTGCCATCCAATGACAAATGTAATTGAAGTATTTCCCTGGATAAACTCTTCCCTCATCAGGTTCAGCCTCTTCCCCAAACCAAAACAACCCCCTTCAAAATAAATCCTGGATCCACAGTATACTTACATATTAATAGAATCTTTTATGTTTTCGCAAATATCAGATATTCAATTACATATTGTAATAGATTTCATTCAGAATAAACCGTATCCGTACATTATTACAATTTTTTTTGTCTAAATATACGTAATTTCTCATATCAACTATTATCGAAGTTTATTATAAACTATTCATAGCGCTGAGCTTTCAAATTTAGCTTTCATTTTCTTTTTGTAAGATATGTAGCCTAGTATTTTCACAAAAGCAAGTTCAAAGCAAATAATTCAAAGGTATTAAAAACATCGCAACCGTCCGATAAACATCAAACATCTTCAAACATAACTTCTATACAGAGAATCAGTAAAGGAATGCCTCGCATAACCCCCGAACTTCCTTTGTCCAAATACACATACCTCAAAAATTACACAGACCGATACAATAGAGTCAATAGAGGCATATCCCGAATACCTTTCAAAATTATCGTCTATATATCCCGTACCAAGAACAATGGATCTTGTTGACGGAAACCAAAAGTGGTACCAATTACTGAAGTTCGTAATTCACATGCCTACTTGCTCCCTTACATTACAACCTGCCTGTATGAAAAGCTCGGTAGGTAGGTATCAGAGTTATTCGATTCGATATTCATAATTATCGATTGTTCGGTATCGTATTGTTTTCATCACTATTATTCGGGAGTGTTTTGTTCAGCGATATTGTTTTGATGCAGTCACTTGTGTGTATTGTGGTGGATTTGGTTTGTGTATACTATGTGATAGGCTTTGCACGAATTTATGGTTTCGTACCGAATGACATACGTCATTTTACGTATAAATTTCAAACGGCTGTCATTTGTTTGGGCTCTATATTTTGGTGGGATTATAACTATGAATAGAATTACTGTATAAAATAATAGCTATTTCAGAGGGTTACCTTGGTAGTAAAACTTGGGTATTTGTTATGTGTGTTATATTTATAACCTCTAATTCTATAAATTGCTATAATTTATCTATTTATATGACGTGGTACGGGGTAATTGAGAGCTGTCAATCGAAACCCCCTAAAAACATTTCATATATAATAATGTTGGTGTTTTTTAAATTATGGTCCTATATGTTTGTACGTTAGACAAACATCTATCGAACATATTTTAGTCTCCACGCCTAATCAAAACTTGTAGCGAATCATAAATATGTATATATAAAATCCACACATGAGATAGTCTAGCATCTACAAATATTTTAGACAAGGTCTTCAAAAAAGTTTCAAAACTTGTAACAATTTATTTTTGCCAGGCAATTTGTTTAAATTATAAACTCATAACTTTATTCAATAGTCCTCTCACTCGGCTTTTTAAATAAAGTTGTATTCAAACTCTATAAAATAGGCGGGATATTTTGCGTAATTATAGACTAACGCCAATATTTTCACCGGATGAATACATTGACAGAAGAGATAATAACAACAAAGAAATATTTAGAATATCAAAAGGGTTCCCAATCGATTCAAAACCATGATCGAACGCCACGCCTCACCGATGCGTATCATCGATTCCATACAACGATTTCTCAATTCGACTAATCGATAACAAATAGGGCAGTGATTATTCGAGTGGAATTTATTACTCCGGCCCTCCCATAATCTAACAATGTGAGGTAACGTTTTTGGAATAATTAAACCTCATGGGAACGTATGCCATTAAGTTGTTTTATAGTTTTTTATCGATATTTTGATGTTTTCCCATTCGTTTTAACGATTGGTCTTTGTAATGGAAGGGTTATTTCGTAGTACCAATTAAAGATATTAAAATAATTTGGAATTATAATTAGTATAATTGTCGCTGTTGTGTTATTTATTTATCTGGATACTGTTTTTTAAACGGTAGGTATGAAGTTATTAATGATGCTCATCAACGAATTAGAAGAAGACAAAAACGTTTATTCCAAGTTGATTAAAATGTTAGATGGCATGCGAAGTCTGCCTAAATTTTTTTAGGGACTCGTGTCAGTAAAACAAGAGCCATAAAATTTAATCCTTCTGTCAAGTTACAAGAAAGACACTTAGAAATTGTTTGTGAATTTGACATCAAATATGATAGCTGACTGCACAGATGACGTATTGGTTTAGTCAGTTCGTATCTAGGTGTTTTTTGCGTCTGTTTATTGAATGTTCGTAAAGTGCGCCGTGTAAAGTTACTATGAAACTTTTAGAACGAAATAAAAATATAATGATACGGAACCCAAAGAAAATATTACACTAGCATCTACGAATCTTTTTTAAAACTTTTTATATTGTTTCACTAACAATATCTTCACAAGGGAACCTTGAAATATGAGACTTTTTTAAAGCTTAACAACTTGAGTTCAACGCCCTCTCAACCGATTGCAGAGGAACATAATAATATTTAATTAACATGGCCTTGGTGTACATGCATCGTTTGGGATCTTCAAATTAATCATCTGAATAAAGAAATAGAAATCGTGTCTAAAATGTATGTAGATGTAGAATGTATACTTATCTACTTGGAACACTCGTGCAACTGTCTGTCGAAAAATTACGAAATCTGTTTTCATATAGAGCAAGATGATTTTGCAGCCTTTAAATATTTTATAGTGTTCTGGTGTTGTGCTTAAACATTAGGAACGGTTTATGTTATAAAAGACTGCATAACAAGATTTTACATTTCTACATAACAGGTTCAGTTCTCTCACGAAGTGGACATTGCAATAAAACATATTTAATAAAAATATATCTGGTTGCATCAGCATGTATATAGATATATATAGGTATAAATATAAATAATATAAGCTTTTAAACCTAGGTTTGCGCGACATGAAACACATTTATTATATTAAAGATCACTAATGAGCCATTCCTTCCCAGGCGCCTTATTCATCAAAGATGTGGTAAGCTATGCGCTAAAAAAGATATCTGAAAAAAAACGGACATCTGATTCCAAACTAGGTAGAACCTTATGGTGTTACAAAAGTAAAAAGAAGTAGATATGTTATAGGCGTACCAAAAGCAGGACGCTAAACATAAGCTAGTTGGCAAGTCTGACATAATATGTGTGTGTGACGTCGTGAATCGGCGTCTAAGTGAAACTGACATATCTTGTCAACCGAAATTAAAATAAAATATGGAGTTATCGATGTGTGCGTTAGTGTACCGTTTTTACGGATTGATAACTACGTAGGTAACGTATCTACCTCTTTCTTGTAATATCATTGGTAGAACCTGTACGACAGTAACACACAAAATAGTTAAGCAGATAGATTTCAAATATTGAAAGATTGCCACTAGGTGGAAATCACATCCGTGACCTCCAAACGTTTTCCTCGCAAACCACTCAGCTGTGTCATGTCATATATCATCAGTGTATTTGCAGCCTAAGATATTATCGTCGCTACATGTTGATATGATATATAATAATTATTGAATCATCATTCAAAGTCGAAAACAATTATTTTTATGTGATAACCACGCCTCATCAGCGTCGGTAAACTGTAGATAAAAACTGACAGTTAATCATTTCAGTTTTTAATATTAAAATTCAATAAATACTGCGATGAGTTAGGAACTTAATGGTGTCTATTTTTTATGTCAGACCGTGGTAGATCTTGAGAAAGATAGAATATTGCATAAAGATCTTATTGGAAGAACATTATCGGTAGCATCATATTCCATTCGACGATGTAAGCATGGGTTTAATAAAAAGTACAATAATTTGATTATGACTAAAAAATGTCAACCAAAACGGTATAAAAACAAACTTTTAAAAACATTTCTCAATATTAAATGACGAACTTTCGAATAGCTACTGTACTGCATTTGGCTTGGAAAATCAATAAAATATATCCAACAAATGGGACAACGGTCCGAGAAAATTGCAGTCCCAGTTGGCCAAATTATTCTCAATAACCAACCACAAAATAAGAAAAAATACACTAAAAATCGGTAGAGCTCTCAACTAGGTAGCTGAAAGCTTATTGACTGAAGGGACGAGAAATTCATCTTTACCGTCCAACTATTAATTTCAAATCGTTCAGTGATTACTGGATCTATGTAGCGGGCTTTGTTTAGTCCACGCTATTACGTTAAACCTAACTACTATAGCCAAGACTTAGTACACCCTTGATGAAAACTATGCAAAATAACTTTGCAGAAGTATTTATGCCTTTAGGAGAACGCCAGGCACTTGAATATTACTCATATTGAATGTGAGCCGAACTATGACGAACTTCGACGATTAGTGCCCGTTATCCCAGTAGTGGAACTAAACAATACTTAGATCCTACGATCAAGGGATAAGACGATTTAGTATAATATGTGTTACTGCGCTGGGATAATTAGCAGGGGGGAAGGTAGGTATTTAGTCAACTGTTAAGGCAGTAGTGTATTTCTTTATATAAAAAAAATAAAAATAAAAAATAACTCAATAAGCGACAATATTGACAGTCTTTTCACAGTGAGCTAATTGCTAAGCATTTTTATATGAGAAAACCTTATCATTTTAATCTGTTCCTATAGTTTGCACTAAATCTAATAATATTTATATTACTACTATATTACTTGGACATTTCGGCTATTTCGTGAACAAGCAATGAGTGTTGAAGTATTCCGAGGCATGTTTAATAGGTACATAACTATCGGGTTTGCGTCGACAAAAACTTCCAACCAAATACTAAACATGCTTAAGGATGTCAATAACTTACGAAATAAAGCCATTGGAAGTCCATACACCATAATTATATCGTTACAAAGGTTAGATAATAAAGGAGTCGTGTTCACTGACGCGCGAAGCCTTAAAACACTGGTTGGACGGGACGCGTCATCGTTGCACAAATGTGAATAGGTTATACGGGCGGCCCAGGGTCGCAGGTGTAGCCAAGTAGAACAGACTGGTTGATAGATAACGAATTTAAATATTATAATAGGTTCCACTTCCGATTGACTATCTTTTATGTTTTTTAAGAAGTTGTGGCTTAGATTAATAGACTATGTCTGACTAAGCATAAACTGAGTTTTTTTAATTTCTTGAATTAAATATATTCGAACTTTAAAATAAAACAGGAGACGAAGAAATGGAAGACGAAAGATGTCGAATCGCCGTAACTTCAGAGAGTGGACTAACGAACAGTTGTTAATTCTTATAGTAGTCATGAATTAATTCCTGAACCGTTTGTATTAGCTGAGATTTATGGCTGCTTTTAATATGCGATAAAAAAGGACAGGTCAGAAGTACCCTAAACAGAAGAGCATGCATGAGAAACTTGATGGGAGTGAATGAAGCAAGAGAGGTATGTCAGGATCGTTGCAAGTGGCGTTCCATAGTCTCTGCCTACCCCTCCGAGAAACAGGCGTGAGTCTATGTATGTATGCATGTATTAATATCCGATCTATCCATGAATTTGCCTACTAGAGCTACACATATTTTGTATGGAGTTTATGTCAAATATGTATGAGATACATACATATTTGTTAGTAGCAGAATCGATGGATAGATTGGATAGGTATTACTAGCTGTTAGACAACCCAGAACGAATCGAGTGCAAAGACCTATCATTAAATCTTCTAACCTAGATTCTCGAGGAGTACCTTCCATAATAATAATGCTAGATTGATGTCTAATAAAGCAGACACTGCCTAGAAAATGCCTGGTCCATTTTCTTTATAACAAGTCATACAATTTGGACAAGCACTTCGTATAGGTCAGGACCGTGTTTTATGTAGCGCAACGACTTTTACGGGTCAAAGTGCCTGAAGTTTCTATAGCAGGTACATTTCTTGTGTTTTGGTGGTCCAAAAATTGGATTACTAAGGACAAATAAAGATTTATAGCTTGGTTTAAATTATAGTATATTGCTGTTACTGTGGCAAGTGTTATGGGACCGAACTTAGGAGACTAAAAATGTGACCATAGATCGCGTAAATACTTTTTGGTATTTACTATTAGAGTGCAGTTTTATTGCCTTTTCTACCAGTTCTATTGACGTATATTCGTCACGCTGTTGCCATTTAACATATCCTAATATACCACACAAATTGCCCGACCCGCGCCTAAAACTTCTAGACCGCCATCATAAACGCAAACTATCGCCAAAGGACTAAGTCATTCCAATTATCCCAAATCCATAACATTTATCTAAAATTTAATCAAAAGTAATAGCAATACCAACCGTATTTCAGCCTATGCCGTGACCTAACATAAATTAAAAACCAGTAGAAAGAGCTAAACTGCGCACGCCGGAAAAAATAAGAGGCCTTTTTGGTTTAAATTGCATTATAAGTCCTCATTGTGGCCACAAATGGAGACTTATTAATCCCTTCTACCTATAGCCAGCTTATTAGGTAACACAATGGTATAAAAAATATAAAAAAATACAAAGTGTACCATCGTAAATCGAGGCAGGGTGATGCATAATGTTTGCAAATTGCGACCCGGCCGCCTATTTTTTGCTTTCAAACTTATTTCGCATACAATAAATTACAATAACGCTGCTTTTTTGAGATATATTCAAGGTTTGACATTTACTTTTGGTGGTTTTGAGGTTTAAGGAGGTTTTACGCTGGTGTTTTGATGCTCGGTATTTTTGGGACTTGATTTGGAATTATTGAAAATGTGATAGATTTTTCTAAGTTGCACCTAATATAAGCTATATATTGGTCTGCTTGAGTAAGTTTATCGAAAAGTATGGCATGACGAGAGGGAGTATTTTTATACAAAAGCAAAATATACGTAAATAAAATAAGTCAGTCGAAAGTGTTGTTCACGACAGCTTGAATATAAGCTTCTTGGCCGCAAAATGTTCTGAAATTGACAATAATAGTCATATTCTCAACACAGTAATTCCATGAGTGATTTAAACTCGTCGCCTTCAAAACAAAACGTGAGAATAGCCAAAGGCGAGAACTAGTTACCAATTTCTTGAGAAGATAGTTATTTTTATACATAAATAGGGTTCCAACAATTCTTTATTTAAACAACACCTTGTGAACCTTTAGGGGCAAATCATTGTAAATTAACATAATAAATAGTATAAATTACCGTTTCCTTAGAGACATTTTGTATATTAATTGGCTAGACAGAAAAAGCACCTACGTTATTTGTAGAATGGGACAATTATGTCACAGACAACTAGCTAGGCGCCTCGCACTCTTCGTCGCCACGTCTGTCTTGCTTACAATTTTTATGGAACTTCCACTTCGCTATGCCTGATATAAATGAACTTCTTACTACTGGTCCATGATGCGATTTATTTGGCTACTCCAGGGTTCAACAATTTGTACACCTAGGTCTTGCTAGGCTTGCCCTATTACTAAAGTAATAGGTATCGTTTGTGCTTTCGAAGCAGGGACTTCATTAGGTCCAATACAAATTTTAATTTTGGCACCACCACAACCAAACGTCGTCAGAATTGTACTTTTTTACCACCTAAGTAAACATTGTGAAATGCAAATAAAGTATTGAGTAATACTTAACTACTATAAGTGGAGTATATAATTATACTCCTATATGGAGTACCGAATACTTCTCTTAAAGGTGAATATTATTGTTCCTAATTCTAAATATACAACGCTGGAACATTTCCATATAAATGATGGCCACATTACCCAAAATAAGCCTTTCAAAACATCAATATTTTAACTTGAAACTTCTCTCAAAATACAAGTTGTGTTCTCGAACATGTTCAGCGTATCGCAGCGAAATAAACAGCTGATGTAAAGCCTCCCTAACGGCTGCGAAGTTCGAAACATTATTAAGAAGGGTTTTGATTAGAAGAGCATAAATTTTGAACTCGCTTTGACGAAAACATGTTCGTTTGTTATATTTGTTGTTTTTTTCTTTGCAAAGGGTTGCCATAAATGCGATTTATTTATTCTTAATGAACATGCAGATCTGCGGTTGGATTTTATGTCTTGTTGTTGGAGATTTTGAAAACATGTAAAAAATATGATTTATGTTTTTGTTGTTGTTTGTAATCAACTAAAAAGTTTTTAGATTTCGCGTGCTGCAGTTTTACATTTTATTCCCAGTTTTTAGTGTTCGGTATTTTTTTACTGCAGTAAGTATGTAAATGTAGCTGAATTTTACTAAATGACCCTGACTGCTAAGCCGATATTCGCGTTCTTGATATGGGAATCATTAGCCATACAAGGATTTGTGTTGGTAGCAAAACTTCTCTGCTTGATGAACATGATGATTTATTTTAAGTCTGAGTGTCATTCATTTCATTATGTATGTAAGTATTTAAGCCTGTACAAGGTAATTTATCAGTTCTATAGCATTTCAAGCCTTTCTATTTCTGTGTCATGACGTCATGAGACATGATGGCATTTGTCTCAGCGATTATGAGACCAAAAATGTTACGTTTCCAGATAAAACCAGCAAAAAACCTGTTAAATCGATAATCACAGTGATCAAAACCAATAGCACTGTTGAGTTAGCGGTTTTGTTAATTTGAATTGTATAACAATTGTGTAAGCGATTGTAACAGCTGTATGATGGGTGTTGCGTTGCGGTCCACCACATAATTACTGCTTCAGCAAATACATGAGTAGGTATATAACACTAAGTGAGAAATGTAATTGGTTAATTAAATTGTTCATTGCTACTTGCACTGTGCTTTTGAGATCATGATAAGCTGGCTCATTCACACTGATCTTGTCATTGAAGTCTATTGACTCTGATTGCTAAGCTAGTTACAATTGTTGCGATTCCCCGGTTAAATCTTTTTGTGATGAGCGATTTGTTCTGGGCCGAGCGAGGTGCATCTAAAATAATTATTTAGGAATGTGTAAGCTTGTTTGTTAGTTACCATAGTATAGGGTCTTTTATGTGTGTATCGTACAATAAATGTAACCACAACTCACGTGGTCATGTAGTGTCAGGATATTAGGCGGCATTGATCTCTTAAAGACTGTGTAGTCACCTCCACTCTAGGGTAAATTGAATTTGGCTAGAATAAGAAGTAGCAGCAGGCCTCCGAGGCCAACGTCTTTGATCAACATCTAAACAGCGCTAGGATGACAATGAGAATATAACTAGACTAGAAATGCAAGCTATTTTAACAAAAAGTGACGAATCAAATACCAATTAGACGTTCAGTCGTTGCCAAGTTGAACGTTTTGCGGAGATACAAAACACGTGCGTAGTAATTTGCTTTAGTAGTTAGATTTCAAATAGAATTCCACAATAGTCTTGTAACAGATTAATGGTATGCAGGAAGTTGGCAAAATAATACTGACTTTTCGAAGATCTATGCCAAATAACTGCTCATGTATAAAACTGCCCCATTATTGTTTAGTTATTTTATGATAGTTGTTTTTTTCGGTCACCGTAGTAAGACACGTAAGCCTCTTGTGCCGGAGATCTTGTGCCTATGAAACAAAAACATATGGTCAAAATCAAAGAACCATTGGCCACACTTTAAAGAAAGAAACGGTGATGTATCATTTCCCAGCAAAGAAGGTAATATCAAAAGTTGTACTGTTGGCCTTATTAAATTCTCAAATAAGACAAGTGTATGATATTTATCATCAAAAGTAAAATTCGTTTTATTTGCTTCGACAATTTAAAGTGGTTTACCTTAACCGAAATTAAACAGGTTACATAAATCTGATATATACATACATAAATCTGACTGCCTCCGTGGTCCAGTGGATAGCGTATGCGACTGCTGATCGGAGGTCCCAGGTTCGATTCCCGGGTTGTGCAAAAGTGTTACTGGGTTTTTCCGAATTCTCAGTAACAGCACGGAGTCTGGTGATGTGCCCGGTAACGGCAATAGGCTCGCCCTATTACGTGGGACCAAAAATTCATGGCGAAATGTGGGTGTAATATCCTCTGCCTACCCCTTCGAGGATAAAAGGCGTGAGACTATATCTGCATTCTTCAGTTACTGACGGACTACCACGGAGACAACGCAGAGCAATGTAATTAGTGGGCGCAAGAAACTGAAATTTGGTATGTATATGCCTCGGGGATCGTAGAGGTGCACTAAGTAGGGATTATCCGAAAAGCCCACGCGAACGAGGACCAATCTCCTATTCCTTCTCCCTCATCCCACTTCTCATCCCTTTTCCCCACCCCAAGGGGCGGCATCGCACTTGCGACTTCTGTGGTTTTACTTGTGTCCATGGGCGGCGGTACTTGATTATAAACCCTATAGATGTAAACACTTGGCCAGTCCTGATCATATTTACTGACTGTAAGTGATATTAAATTTGAATTTTGGCGATAGTTCATTAACCAATACCGTTGGTGATTAATACGTTATGGTGGTGCAAACCAAATTTGGAGGTTGGTGCAAAAATACCAACATAAAATATCAGAAAGCAAAAATGTATTTCCGATAAAATGATTATAATTATTATTAAACTGAATATATGATGTTTGAAATGATTTTTTTGAAATATTGCGCAATTATTGAAATAGTTCCCTACTACTAACTAAAAAGTTACCTATTTTTATCAACAACATACCTACGTATGTATCAAATAATCATATCAATATCAAATTAAATTAGCGGTAAAATCTTTGCAAGCACGTACAATCGACTACAAAAGTCGCTACACATCTCGAAATCTTTGCCGAGTCTTTACGAATTAAAGTCCTCGATCGTTATTATTAATTTATTAATAATGATTCAGGTAAGTATTCTTTGTCTAAAAATCATAAAAGACATTGAGAATAAGAATTATTTGAAACTATATAAGTAAACATCCAAAATCTCGTAATAGTATATGGATTTATGTAGATGACTGTACATAGTTGCTTGCTTTAATAAGTCCCCAACACTTCAAGCGCAAACAAATTTGCTAATAACTTTAATAAAGACGCAAGCACACAACTTTGGCTTGAAAATTGGTAGATATCTACCTACCTCTATGTATGTAGGTATGTGCGTGTATTAAAATTGTTTACCAAACACGTATAAGTGGATTTGACAGCAATTAGCGATGTTGTTATGTTTGTACCATCAAATATTATGAAATCGGGTCCCAAGTGTGCGGCTTATGGTATCTTATATTATAAGTGCCTTCAGGCCTGAATTTGGAGGATTTCATACGCTTAATTGATATACAGTTTGTGTATGTAAAACATTACATCTTATTATCATCGTTACATAGTATAAAACAAAGACTGTCTTCTGTCTGTCTGTCCCTACGTATGCTTAAATCTTTAGAACTACGCAACGGATGTTACTGCGGTTTTTTAATAGATAGAACGATTCAAGAGGAAGGTTTATATCTATAATACATATATGGCGGTACGAAGTTCGCGGGGCAACTAGTAAGCTGATATAGAGATTTAATATAATGCGGACAAATGTCGTTCGAAGTTTAGTTATTTATTTTTGTGAAATGAACGTTGCATATATGTACATATATTGTATCCCACAGCCTTTTGAAGTGCACTGCTAGACCTCTCCCAATTTAAGTCGAAGTAAAAGGAATTATTAGCCAAAGAAAAATTTGGCCTACTATACCATGCTGACCAGAAGGGTTAAAGTACGCTATGATGTTAAGTTTTCCGTCAATACACATATATGTATATAATTTTCTTCGTATATTGTCCTTAGAAGGCTTTCACGATGCATACGGAATGAATATAATGGGGTAGTAAGACTTTGTACTCTTTATTCGTTACTATACAATCGTTTATTTGTTGGAACGAAATGCCGAATGAATTAAAAGCCCTTTTCATAGACGTAACTCTAGAACTCAGTCCGATGCTATAATATTTTGTCCTTGTCTTGTGATAAGAACTATTAAGGACTATCAAGTTTATGACTTATTATATTATTACTAAATAGAGCTTAATTCGCAGACTCGTAAGCTTGTCTAATAACTACTAAACAAAGACTTTTGTTTCATGGCTATGGACAGTAGTTATTAAACGACTAGAGAAGACGAATATCGCTGTAAAAAGATTTAAGAAATTTGCCTGATTTATGATGTAAAGGTAAAAATATTGCGTTAATCAGGCCACACGAGTTAATGTAAGGAAAAGACTTCTTTAAGGATAGCTACATTTTAATTGCAGTAAACTTTTCTCTGAAATTAGTTGATATACATTCAGAAAGACTATACATATTAAAATATTAACCGCTCAAAAAATTAAAAGGCTTTAAACCCTAATAAATATAACCCAAAATAAGACGAAACTAATCACACCGATCACTCAGGTAGGGTGAACCTTCATATTGTCGTCCGTGTATTCAATTACGTGCGACACGGTCGCGTTAATGAGATGCAATCAACGTCTCGGTGACGTCATTGCGGGACGAGTTACACCCTGCGCTCACTGCCGCCACGGCCGAAAGGGATAATTTTGCGATAAAGAAATATAGAACTTAATTGTATGACAATAAAATGTCAATTCAATCATCAAAAAACGTATACGATGTTGATGCGCCCTGTAAGCTGACAAGTTGACAAATTTGAATTTTACTGTCATGCATTGAAGATATATTTTTCTTTGAAAAATATACTCACTATGTCATCACTGGAGCCTAGGGAGGCTTTATAAGGATCATGCCTTATACGTTTTGTTTGTAGGCACGGGTGTTTTATTGAAGGGTTATTAGACAATGATGTGGAGTAATGTATTTTATAGGTTAATAATACATGAGAATATCAACGATGCGGTTTTTATGTGAAGCAGTATAACGCTGTTAATGTTTTTTATTTTGCTTTTTAACTAGTTTATTGTATAAAGAGATGGAATATAAAGTATCCATCTGTTTATCTTAAACGTTATTTTTTTGCACGAGGTAAGCCAATATCTCTGAAAACAACAGCAGCTGTATAGTATTTCATTTGAAATTGTGTTTTTTTACTTATTTAAAAGCAAAGTTATTGAATTACAAAACTTGATAATATCTATTATTTTAACATTTACATGCCGTTTAGAATAACATAATTTATATCTAAGTTTTCTATTAAATCTGTTCATCATTCCAACATTGGATATAATTAACTTTAATAACACAAACTAAATATCATCGTAAATTTAAACATTACTACATAGGAATTCTTTAACGCTCAACCACATTGCGGTTTCATCTGGAGTTTTAATTTATGTACCATTTGACTTAAGATAAATACAAACCGGTAATGAAGATTATTTTTATTCCGTATTAAAGACTGTTATTATTAATGCCTACACAGCAGAAAGATGATGGTTGATACATCTTAGTGCATCGTCTGTCATACGGTACGCACGTAACTATTAGGTCGATATTAAAATAGCAGATATCGTGAAAGACATTTGATTTTAGGTTGGGATTAAAATATTATTTACTCTACTGACTCGAGAGACTCGATTAACGACAAATTTGCTTCGCCTTTTATGGATATACCGGGCTCGGTCCACAAGTCAGCTATTTCAAGTGATAGCCACGCTATTAATGACTGAATGTAGTATACCTACATAAATATAATATAAGTAAATATACTAAAATATAAAGATATGGACGTGTGATACTTACTACTATATTATAACATAATATGTAAACATTTAGAGGGATATTTATTTCAATTCAATTATTTTACAACTAATTACATTTCCACTAACTATTACTTAATTACTATTTACATCTAAAACTATACTTATAAACCTATAACCAAATTAAAAAGAAAATAAAATAATATAATCTTATAAAACGCAAGGCACGAGGCGTTTAGGCGTCGTAGTAGCATCACTGTCATGGGGTAACGTGCTCAAACAGCTGGCAGCATTGACGCGCTGGATGGTAATGCTGATTCTTTGAGTAAAGAATAAACCAGCCTTCTGGTCACGTGAGACGTCGATCAAGCGTTTCGTTATATACTTATTATATAACATAATATGTTATATATTTCCTGAAGACAACCAAAGAATGCACCAAAAAAACAAATACGAGTACAATCATATGAAGAAAACCTCAAGCTTTGTGAAGCGCAAAAGCTTATACCAAACTTAACGTCGAACCTACAACACTCTTCGCAGCTAAGTGAGAAGAGGACAAGGCCATCAGTGCAGTTAAAACTTATCTCTGAACTAAGATCCGTAAACATCCTACGACCTTCCGATGACTCATACGCAATTATAAACATCCTTCCGACCTAATAACCAGCAGCATCACAACCACTTGTATCACACAAAACACATTAAATATAATAACAAGACAAATCTTATACTTGAATCGTGAGTGCCATGCACGCTCGTCTGCCATTTATAAACCTTTGATTTATATCATAAGCCTGAATGTACCCGGATGATACAACTATCAGTTTGTCAACCAATTAATGCGTGCGACGACAATTGGGCTTTTCACCCTATTTTTGGGAGTCAGTTAATGATAGGGTTGTCTTAATAGGGAGCGATTGAGTCGTTTTGTTATTTTTAATGGGGAGATATTATTTCGAGTGGATGTTTGTATTCGTATACTTAGACAAATGGTGTCGTTTATTGATGGATAAAATATGCTTAGAAAATTACAAATGTTATTACATATTTACTGCTCAAGGCTTAAATTCATACCTATGTCCGACGCTAAATGTGTGCCAATCAGTTTTTGTAAGGAAAGGCAATAATTATTCCTGGTCAACAAGTATACTCCTATCAAGGCTTTTCGTATTACTAAGACCTCATCAAGTGTTAACGGCAGTGATGGCAGTTTTCTCTGCTATTGCTTCGTCATTTTTCAACCCATGAAAGGGACAAAATCTTTTCAACAAGTAATTCGCAGTCTGGTTTTCTTTGTATCCATTTTATGAAGGTTTTTAGAGTCTTGCAGCGCTGATAATTCATACCTAGTACCTACGGGAGTATTATTTTAAAGTAATAAGAAAAACACGATAAAATCACTTGCAAATGGCACAAGGTATCCATCTAAACACATGAAATAACTATAAATCATGACATCCTCACGATTAAAAACAATTTTCTTGTTCCTCATAATATTATAAATGCAAAGACGATTATAAAAAGCAATTACCGTGTTCAAAGGAACGAGTGACGTGATGGGAAACGAATGAAATCACCGGTAGCACGAAGGTATAATAGTAAATAGTTACCGACTATTATGAATAGACTAACGTTCTATGATTGTATACAGTGATTCAATAAATAGTTACTCAGAAAATAACCCTATCCATTGTATACTTAAGCTAAAAGAATCTAGGTTATAAATACAATAAACGATATTTTAAAACGCATTTCATTTTTGAGCGCAATGGTCTTTCAAGCCAATATCAGTGGTGACGTGCACCACAAGCCAAGAATCGTGCACATTTGACGACATGTATCAAGCAAGGTCAAATGCGATACTCGTTGCCGAGAACTGGGCTAAAACCGTGTGACACGTGTTAGTATCGACACAAGAAGAAGAAGAGGGTGACTCAAGATCCCAGCTCCAGAGTCTGTGACTCCAGATTCATGACGTGTAAAGCTCTCATGAAAAAGTGGATACCGCAGTGGTTTTAATGCTAAGCCACCGTGAGGAAGCCTTCATGTGTGAAAGTTTTTGTGAAGACGCGAAGTCTGCCAACCGTCACTTGGCCAGCGTAGTGCCAGCAGTGGGATAGTATCTATAAACAATTTTTTTTATTATTACTTCGCAAACAAGCCAATTACAGTTCTTATATCTCCTTTTACGTACTATAGGAAAATCTCATGCATTAAGGTTTTACTTAGAATTTAAACTTTATGCTGCTTCATGACGCAATATAAACTATTCACTTTACTAGCACTGCGTTTGTGTATCACACGGACGATGTTAATTTTCTAGCTAGGTACGTATTCTCTGATTCTGTTATATGACTCTTTTAAGAGACGATTTGTCTCTCAGGGTAACAAATATCAATGCAAGCTTTGATGATAATTGGAAACCCATCCTACAACTATTATAAACGTGAGAGTTTGTGAGGATGTTGTAAGTTTGTTACTTTTTATGCAAAATCTACTGAGCGGATCCTGATAAACCATTGCAGTTAGATAGCTTATTCATCAGAAGAGCACATATGCATCTCATTGCCGCGTTTACAAACACACACGCTGAGGGATACGCAGGCAAAATAAACATTTTAAATTCAAAGAAAACCAAAAAGAAAAAGAAGGAAGTCATGCCAACTACCGACCACACCCCCAAAGCTAGCAATCACCACAATAGGGTATTTGACTAAAAAAATCAAATTAGTCCGTCAGTTAGATTATCGAAAAATATTGGATACGTATTTTTTGTTTTATCGAATGAGTAAAAAATTACGAAGATAAAACGCATCAAAGATAGAGAAACGTATAAGAGTGGGGGGTTGAAACGTCACTTGCCAGTAAAAAGTGTACTGGCAAGTGACGCCACAAGAGTTTTTAGAGAAGTTTGTCGTATTAATTTTTTGTTTACGCGACTAAAGAAAATATACGTGTCCAATATTTTTTGGAAATCTATCTGACGGACTAATTCGATTTTTTTAGTCAAATACCCTATTGTGTTGCTAAATTTACAATCGACTAAAATCTATTATTACCATGAAATCAACCAAAACGTTCTTCATTTAATGCGCATATTTGCATTCTGCATCATCCATTATACAGATTGATAATACTCATTGTATATCTGTGTATATTAAGTGCTTATGTAATTCAATGCTGTTTACCAGAACTGTAGGCATTGCGGAATTGGATCTTATTGTGTGTTGAATGAATGAATGAAAACCACTATTACTCAGAAGGCAATCCTACTACAAATGCAAAAGTTTGTGTAGATGTTTGTTACACATGAACAAAAAAAATACGGATTGAAAACTTTGCAGTAGCTAATATAGCCTATAAATCAATAGCACATAGACTAAACACAGACAGAGCCGCAGGTTCAAACTAATACTCAAGGTGCTTTCCAGACTTGAATGATCTGTAGTAATAACAGTAATAAGATCAAATCTACTTTGTCCTTCTATCAAAGTTTCAGGAACTCTGAAGACTTGCCACAATCCAAAATCGTGCACTTAGTTTCCGGAGTAAGCATCTACAAGATTGCATAGCAAAACACGCAGAATTGTTGGTCTAAAAATATTTTTATTCTTTCTATGCCTTGCTTACACATACGATTCAATTATGAAGATCCCTACATAAATGTATGATTCACAAACCTTAATAAATACTTCGCACTCTTAACCGAATATAGTGTGTCACAGTCTTTATTAAGGGTATACTCCCCAGTTACCGGAAGGACCAAAAATAAATAGACATTTTTTATTAGTTTGTAAGGGGACCTTCTGTCGATTTTACCATCGCATAAAATTGGAAGGGGCCATAACGTCTGCCAATTTATATTTTGTTTACTTATTTTTCAAGAGGTTTAGCCTTGTGGTGAAGCAAAGAGACTATTACCAACATATTGAAAGATATAAAATATACGATACTATATAATACATTAGTCCTGTCCCTTATCTTATCAGCTTAAGAGAGGACCCTGCGGAATTGGTGCTTAATATTTGAAGCAGCTAGGTTAGGTCTTATCTCTAGCGCATAAAGACTATTGCACAAAATAAATAAACTTATTATGTGACTACTGCTGAACGACTTTGAATGTCTCCAAAAATAGTGGCGCTGGCAAAAGAGAAAACAAGTAGTCTGTAAATCACGAATTGGCAGAGCCGCAGTGCCAAAAAGTAGTTGTTACAGCAAATCAAAATAAGTAGAACTTTTTACTTGTAAGAACTGTAGTAGCAAGAGTACTAAATAATAATATCATAAGGCATGTCTTAGTACTTGAAAATAAAATGTTAATGTCTTTTTTTATAAATTATTGTAAAATGCCAGGTTTTTTCTACTTCTTGGCAGTTATTTTGTGTCTTAGTAATATAGAGTAATATTAATATTATAGTAAATACTAAATTAGTTAATTGACTGGCCTGTTGAGCTAGTGGTTTATGACATTGACTTCTAAGCCGGAGGCCGTAGGGTTGATTCCCATCAAGGATAGATCTTCGCATGACGCCCACGGCTATTTTTGTCTCGGATGGAATTTATGTACAGTAATTTGTGATACATAAAAATATGAATACAATTATGTTCACTACTTATCTGATTAAAATCAGTACAGGCTACTGACCCCAAACTAGGCAGACCTAGTTTGGGGTCAGTTTACCTATTAATGATTATTGTACATTAAAGATAAATTATACATATTGACTTTGGAAAATCAGTGTCATTTTCAATCTGCTCAAGGACAGCCACTTTACTATTAGTTCCATTTAGAGGCGCTTGCAAATAAAAGGAAACAGGTAACGATACGTTTCTAACATATAGTTATTGATACTTTATCTAATGCAATAAGGACGTGAAAACAATGTTGCAACCCATAATGACATGTTGCAGTTACCGCTGAGTTGTAATTCTAAGTTATGACATGTCATTTATAGTCTTGGACGTAGCATGAGCACTTTTAGTTATAAATAAGTGATAAGCAGACGGCCAAATTATATGAGTATGAAATTGAGCGCGGCATTTTTTTTTTCATTACGGATTTGTTTCTGTTTGTATTCAGACTAAGTTTGACAGCGATGCAGGTTGTGGAAACACAACTTGTAGTAGCATATATTATTTATTCAAGGGTTGTTACTGTCTATCAGTAATATTTCTGTACTAAATTATTTTAATATTCTCAATTCATAATATCTATCTACTATTGTGGATCGAAAATAGTTTTGTTTTCTGATACATTTACGACGTCTACCATAAAACCGAGGTCGAAATAGTAATCGCCATTTTTACTATTTTATTTTTATTTATAACGTGTCTGTACCTCTCAAGAGCTTTTATATGTTTAAATTCGACCTAACACGTAACGAGCTTCTCTTACGATCTTTTTTGTCCAAATCGGACACGGCTACTGGGCATTTGCCTCACATCCAATTTGCCTCTGTGAATAACTAATTTATTAATAGCTCGAGTACCGAACTTGAAAAAGCTTTCAATTGGCAGTTACGTATGCTACTTTTGGTAATACCAATGAGTCAGCCATTGTTCCGATGCCAATTATAATTATACCATATCATACTCACTTACTGACATTATAAATGCCAACGTCTGTCTGTTTTT
This sequence comes from Euclidia mi, assembly GCA_944739405.2. Lineage (NCBI taxonomy): Eukaryota > Metazoa > Arthropoda > Insecta > Lepidoptera > Erebidae > Euclidia > Euclidia mi. The sequence goes on along the minus strand of OX123196.2, from coordinate 57,430,126 downwards.
ATATCTGTTATGGTTTGCTGGTACGGCTAATTCTGTATATTAAGCATATTTTATGAAATTCATCTTGGAGATTGTATAAAAATTGCTCTTGTTTGAACTCTCGGTTCTAAAATTGACTATTTCATTTGATTCAGTATCCAAGGGGCTGAAATAGTGCATGAAAAATATTGTATATACATAATTTGGTTTCACCAATAGTAAGTTCTTATATCGTCATACCACGCTAGTGCAGCCGCGGGAAAGGCTAGTAATTAAAACTGAGACTGATCATCGTATTACTTATATGTATTCCAAATCAGGCGACTACTCAAGGTCGTTTCATTTACGACGGTTGTAGTTGTGTGATAATTAATAGTAGTTCGAATGTGTTATGATGTCATCATGGCGATTGAACTATTGGGCAATGACTGGCATTTTCACCCTACTTAAGGTCGTGATGCACTGAGTTACAAATTAGTTTCGTTTAATTGATTTTTTTCGATTAATTTTTTTATTGATCAATTGATGTTTCATTTAAAAATAAATGATTTATCATTGAAAATTATCATTTTGGTGTAATTCGATTTTTATTAAGGTAACTGTTAATTTTGATAATTATTTTTGTTCAGAGTCTGGTTTTATCTCTATCTACGTCGTTTGGTATTTATATATGAGTATCTGAGTGTGTATGACAAAGATAAATAAATCTTTTCCACAAAGGAGTTTACGGCAATTTTCTTATCCAGCAAAAAAGTAGGAAGAAATGACATATTTGGATTCTCTTTCACTGTGTAATGCACAGTCATCAAATCCGAGCTTACGGTTGAATCAAACTGTTCTAAGGCTGCACTACGCTTCACACTATATCGGGTTACTAAAGGGCCGATTTCACCTTATACAGGTGGGTCACATTTCACCAATTTAATCTTTGTGGGCGCGGAAGGGCTTAGAAGAACGCGCGAGGGTACGGGGTCAAACGCACCCTGTACGAAAACATTGTCATTGAAGACTAACCAGACATATACATACCTACGGATGGCATGGTGTAAAGAGTTGCCACGCCGATTTTCATAGAACTGAGTGTTATGGTTCGAACCCAACGACAACCCAGCATACTAGACACCTAATGTTTTCATTTCTACAAACAAACAATTCTTTCAAAGCGGTGAGGTATGCGGGGCGAAGGGGGCTACAAAAATGCATTCTAATTGGCCAGTTCAAATTTGCGGTACGTCATAATTCAAAACTAGTGTCGGGATTGGTCTTATGTAAGACGTATAAGTCTAACGTGTTGTAATGGTGGTGGGTCCGTCTAGTAGGCTGTGTTGTGGTTGTTCGAACCTTACGCGAGATAACCTCTGTGTGATCCATAATTTGTTGCTGCATGTTCTTTCTAGGTAGTATTTTTGTACGTGATTGAATATTGAATATTTGTAGTCTTCCGCGACACAGGAAGTGTCAGTGCGAGTCGGTATGTAAGTACGATAGTTTTCTCTTTAGAAATCTAAGGTTATTAAGTGCTCAGCGAATGCATACAATACTTGAATATCTTTATTTCGTACCAGTTTGAAACCGTAGAGGAAAATGTGATTTCTGTAAAATTGGTAACTGACCAGTCTAATACGCATTTGTGCAGAGATACTAAAGTAACTGCACGATAGTAATTACACGATATAATTTTTTTTTATAGACTCACGCCTGTATCCCTAAAGGGGTAGGCAGAGGTCTAATATTACACCCACATTTCGCCATGAATTAGAAGGTCCCACGTAATAGGGGGCGAGCCTATTGCTGTACCGGGCATATTACCAGACTCCGAGCTGCTACTGAGAATTTCCTAACGGAAAAACCCAATAACACTTTGCCCGACCCGGGAATCGAACCCGAGACCTCCCAATCCGACGCGCACATTTATGCCGCGAGACCAACGAGGCAATTTTTATTATAAATTATAAAATTATTATTTATTTAATTTTTATTATAAATTATAAATTGGGTGTAATAATACACCTATGCCTACCCCTTCGGAGATACAGGCGTGAGTCTATAAATAAATAAAACTATTATGCAGTAACGTTGGTAGCTGTTATTCTACATTATTAATACCTTACAATAACTGATATTATTACCCATAAAACAGTGCACATACTAAAGTTAAAAAAAAAAGAAACTGAATATTACTAAGCCACGATTAATATTCCATTACGGTTAATATTTTTACTTTCATGTTAATTTACCTTAATTTTGTACTGAACTGCAATCTCCCCCGTAGGATCTCCAGGTGGAGATCCTACGGGGGGGATTGCAGTTCAGTGGTCGTGGTGGGGGGGCTCAGTAACCGTGGATTGGGCATCCGCGGTGAAGCTAAGAGAGATCCCAGGAGTGGACGCTCCGCGTGGGCTTAGAGGGGCCTGCGCAGGATGCGTCCAACGGTGCGGGTGCGGGGGACAGTTCTGTCTGTCCCTCGCAGTCGGGCGCGGTCGCGGGAGGAGAGGCGTGTCGGTGTTGCGTTGCCGCGCGCCCTATCTCCCGCGACCAAATGAGGGCGCACCATTCGATGCGTCGCGGTGGGGCCGCAGAGGAAGAGGAGATGCGGTGTTGCGTTGCCGTCCTCCCTATCCTCTGCGGCCGCTAGGTATTTTGGCTGCGGAGCCTTATTCCGCCGCCAAGGAGATTTTGTTCGGGGCCCGCCTGACTATCTGGTGGGCCAATACCCGTCGGGGGGTAGCGACGAATGCTTATGCGAATCCCTACCCTCCGACACACGGGTTCATGAAATTTTTTTTTTTTTTTGTACTGAACTGCAATGGAGGCAAAGGCGTGGATAATCTTATGGCTCATGATTTCAATGAAGATACTCGTATTTTATAGAACAAGATCCAAGTACAAGACAAGTTCCTCTAGGAACCCGAAATTTTAAAAGAAAAATTCATGTAGTATTTTATTCAGTATGTTAGGTAACTCAGTTTTGTATAAAAATGGTTAGTGTCATATACAGGGTGTCACAAGACCCATCACCAAGCCGAAGTCTACTCGTTGTGGACATCATGCCAAGTCATACTAACCAAAAATAATACCTGGGAAACGATTCTTTTTTAAGTTTTCACATTTTTTAAACCGCAATTAAAAGCGCGCGCGTGCAATGCTCGAAATACCTACTTATCCATGTGGTCATAGGGCATCTAAAGAACATATTGGCGGGATAAATGCATCGATTTTGTACCTAATTAGAAAAATTCCATACTAAATTTGAGCCTCAATATCTCATGAACCAGTCATTTCCTAGGTATGGTGCCAAAGTAAAAAATGTTCGTAGTGATTGGTACAGCATGGGATTTCAGTTTTCGTTAAGGGTCTTTTTACATCCTGTATACATACTTCATACTAATATTTTAAACCTGCTGTTTTCCGTGGTTTCACCCGCGTTCTGAGGGAACTACTTCGCGTACCCGGTTAATTTATAGCCTAAGTGACTCCTTGGTATGTCAGCTATCTGTCAGTGAAAGTCCCGTCAAAATCGGTCCAGCCGTTCCAGAGATTAGCGAGAACAAACAGACAGACAAAAATTTGTAAAAAAATGTAATTTCGGTATATTATTATGTACCGAGTATACATCCATATGCATTTAGTAAAAAGCGGTTATTTAATATTACAAATAGACACTCCAATTTTATTTATATGTATGTATAGATGCAAAATTGTATTTATTTGTTTGGTCTTATTTCACGCTAAAACTATTGAACGGGGTTTTATGAAACTTTGCGGTAATATAGTTTATACTTCAGCATTACACATAGGTTACATTTAATCGCGATGGCCGATATTATGATACAAGTATATAGGTCTACATCATTTTCTGCGAACAGCATAAACTGACAACTTATTTACCAAAAAGGTAAGATTTTATCTATGATTATATATTTTTCTATAAATTATAATTTTTTACTTTAACACATTACCGCAGATGGCTGCACAACTTTTTCCCACAATTGATTCACAATAAATAATAAATGGCACATTAATTGAATTAAGTAATTAGAACTTTTTGCTTCGGCCCCATTGAACGGCCAATAGTCCATTTTTTACAACAGAAAATTACTTTTAATTCTGTATCGAAACACATACTATTATTCCTTATGATAGTCTTCTATATGCACAGGCTTCTGATCCATATAGCGTAACACATAAAAGCGATTTTTCCTTACGCTATAGCTCCTACATGTAGAGTTTTTTGCCCGATACAAATACACTTATTTATTCTCGGGGTTAATTTGATTTTCTACAGGTTCTGTACTATAAAAAGCTCATGCTTTTGTTAAATAATTATTCTTAATTATCTGCGTCAAATGAAATTTAATTGATAGTCATATTTCACGCTGTAAGTAGAATCCGGGTGCTGAAACTATTTATGTGACAAATATTCATCACTACAGCTCGCAGTATTTATAAATTAGTGGAAAATATTTTGTCAATACAATTTCTGTTTGACTTTTTACGATAGCACTTAAATCATAACAGACTGTATGTTTTGTGTCAAGTATATTATCTGTGACACAGTAGTTTAGACAATTATCTAGCACTTAATGTCGTAGATACTACATTAAAAAGACAACTAAAGAGGAACCCATATTATGTGCCCTGTGTGATTCAATTTATTCCTTGTTCAGGAAGAATTCGCATACATTGCTGCGACCCCGTCTGACGTACACCATAGCTTAGTTCAAGGCACACTAGGTGATTGAATGTACCTTCGATAACATTGGCATCTACATAACTATGTATATGCGTATAATTTGAAGTGTTACGAGCTGGGGTTCGGTAATAAATTAAATTCCTCTGTGACAGCACGCCGCCAATTCCGGTGTTACTGGCATCTGTATCAACTATGAATTCATGCTCATTGTCAGGGTAGCCTAGAATAGGTGCAGTACACAGATGTTCCTTGAGCTTCTGGAATGCAACGTCACAGCTCTCATTCCAACAGAACTGCACTCTGTCTTCGGTGAGCTTATGAAGAGGTCAGAGCATTCCCCGGATTATGCTCCTACTATCGACGGTTTGTGAAGAACTTTGCTGACATTGCATTCCAGAAGCTCAAGGAACATCTGTGTAGGTACTGCACCTATTCTAGGCTACCCTGACAATGAGCATGAATTCATAGTTGACACAGATGCCAGTAACACTGGAATTGACGGCGTGCTGTCACAGATGAATTTAATTTATTACCGAACCCCAGCTCGTAACAGAAGCTACAAAATAATCATCGTCATATCAGCCCAAAGACGTCCGTTGCTGGACATATGCCTCTCCAAGGCTCTCTACATGCGTCGATCTTGACCCACCCGCATCCATCCGCTGCCCGCGATCCCAACAAATTCGTTAGCCCACCATTCGAGAGGTCTACCTCTGCTACGACATTTGGTGCACAGCCGCAATAATATTCTAGTTATTTATAAGCAGTTAAGTCACAGTCTAGGACTCTAGGCAATGTCTGCACAATAGCCGATACATAATCAGCAAAAACCGAATCTGTGATATCGCGAGTGAGATGACGACTTAGATTAACAACGAAGCTCTTTAGTTTTTTGCGGGCCTATTGTTCGTTGATACGGTGTTAATAACTATACGTACTTAGGGCTGTCACGAACTGTGTAATTGACTTTAATTGTGTACTGACGATTTGCTTTTAAACACGGGAGTGTAATTTGAATTTTTGTGGTGATGAAGATAGATTTTACATTACTTGTAACTTACTACCAAATGTAATACTTTAGCAGGTAACAAAAATATGGTATTCTTGAAAGTGGTATATATCTCAAATGTTATATTAAGGCGAGTTAGCCATGACGTTAAAAGCAAATTTTCCGGTAAGTATTTGTGAGTTAAGATTTATGGCAACTGTAATTCCAGAGGTAACTTAAGCTCCTTCATACATTGGTACTACTTATAAATATATAAATATTTAGTGTACCTGGTATTTTATTTTTACGTATCTAAGTATAGGTATACCTCATCGGATATTTCTGTTAGGAAATAATTGGAGCTGGATTACTTTTGGAAATAAGGCTGGTACCTTCCACAGCTTATCAAGTTTAAAAGGCAAGTCAAAATATGATCCTTCGAATTACAGTTGTAAAAATTATTATGTGTATCCTTCCTGAGTCTAAAGCTTATGTTAAATAAAAGATAGACAGACAGCTTACAAACAAAACTGACAACTACTCTTATATTTGAAATACAACAGTAGATACATAAACAAATATTTGACGAGGAAAATGCCAGCATTTCGTTTGAGGAAAATGTTCAATAGAAACAGAAAATAAGGTCTGCGAATAAATGTTATCAATGTTCACGAGATTGTGTCCTTCTCATTAGTCTTTACTGGACTATTACCAACAGATAAGATCAAGTGAGTCAGATTACTCAGATTGAACGAAACTTGATTGTTAAGTGACTGGAGATAATATTTTTGAACTTGAGAATGGACATATTCACACGTCATGAAGGTATAAACCAATTAAATTACCCTGATTTGTATTTGGACTAAAATATTAAACGCCTAAAAGAAGTTTCTTTTAGAGGTCAAATGCGACTTTATGGTTCAATTGAAGTGGACTTAGTCTTGTTTAGTTCATTTTCTTTCTCTTCGTGCTGCTTACATTAGTAAGAGAACATGAACTGGGTACTACTTGAAGTAACTTTAAAGCAAATTCAACTTCAGTTTATAACATAGTATGCACAACATTATGAAAATAATTGCGGATGACTTTGCTTATGAGTTTGGACTTACAAAAAATCTTGCACTGGTCATCGAACACGTAGTCGATTCTGAACTTACCTGAAAAAGAATAAAATAAGTTATTAACTGTATTTTCAGAAATTAAAAAAAACATTATTACATACATACACATACATACATGTGTATGTATGTAATAATGTTTTTTTTAAATTTCGAATATATAATAATATAAAATCGCAATGAAACATAAAAGTCTTAAAAAATGCTACTGTAGTTAGGTGAAAGTGAGAAGAAATTATTTATTTTTGTTCATAACATGATGATTATTGCCAATTATTTTATTGTTTTACAGAGCGTATTTATTTTGACAACCCTAAAAGCCTAAAAAAAATTCCATCGTAATAAAATAAAAGTAATAAGTGGCTTCAAGTGCACGTACGTGCTTATAATTACGTAATGCGAATTCACTATACTTTTTTCTACATTTCTACATGTCATATATGGGACAGACTCCTCGGTTTAGTAGTACGTAAATTTGTAGACATTTGAAACAGGTGTATTAAAAAGTCCGTGAAGGGACAGCATTAAGAAAATGCAAAAAAAAAGTGACGCTACCCCAATGCAATTCGAAAATGGGTCGTAAATACACGAAAATACACGAAAATATTGAAGAGACGAAAATCTAAACTAAAATTGTTGATAGAATCACAAAGTAGTACATTAAAAACACAATCGTAATCCTGGGTCTCCTAGTCAATATTTTATTCCTCTAACACATTTGTAAAAGTCCCATCCCAAAACAATAAAAGCGCAAGGATATTTTTTGCCGTACACATACTGGGACTATGTTTTGCAACTACATTTTAACTCAGTTTCGAGTCACACTATATATCACTTAGAACACTGCCGAGCAAAAAATTACACCTTTTACATTTAAAGCCATTTAGAATTGCTTCCTGTTGTTTGACTCGGGTTTGTTACACTCCATATGTAAGTAAAAAACTGGCCAGTTTTTTTGCAAGGCAGTGTATTGGCAAGTTTTGCATGTCGTTTGTCATTAAGGATGGTTTTAGAGCGATTTCAGATTAGCGTTTTATACGCGCATATAAGCTCGTTTTTTGAAGTGCATATAGGCGCGTATTGGCGCGCCTTTTGGCACACGGGCAACTCGTACGAGCGTTGACGCGCTTCTAAGCTCGTATAACCACGAGTCGTCAGAATCCATGTTGACACTGACAAGACGTCACTACCATTTCGAGCGAACACGCCCGTTTACGTAAGTCTGGTTTTTTGAAGCGCGTTATGTAACGCGCGTGTAAGCGCGTATGCTGAAACGACCGTATACGCGCAGAAAAATACGCTAATCTGAAACCGCCCTTAGTGGGGTTTTCTTTTTGTATGGTACATGCAATTGTCTCATTTGATTTATTTTTAGGTATTGTTTACTGGATTATAGAAATTGTAATATTTTTAATCATACATTGTGCTGGCTGCACGAAAATGTTTGGTCTCATAGCGAACACTTTTAGCGACCAGCTCTGAATTTAATACTGCAAACTTTATATGCAAGTTTTACTTTTTAAATAACAGACAAAACAAATTACACACGTAACTACACCAACCAAAATCTGTATTCAATAGCTACTGTTGACCTTTCGCATAAAACCTCAAGGAAAATCTTCACCAAAAAAATAACACGCCAAATCGTTCGGTCATAAAATCCAGTAACATGATAATGAATCCAAAATGCCATCCAGCTATTTGCAACAGTTCATTGTCTCGTTAAATTTCAAATCATAACTCGTTATTTTCTTTTATTTCAAAGCAATTTAAATATATCGGCGCCGAGCAATAAAGGCGCGTATCCTAAAAGACCATAACTACGTTTTATATTTATGTAAGCACTGGCAATAAATTAATTCTGCCATTACTTTTTTATTGCGTTTGAATAAAATATAATAATATATAAATATAACGTTTTATTAACTGCGATTGGTCTCTAAATATGGACTGTGTATGTTTAATAAACAGTAAATAGCTATGACAATCTTTCTAAATTCCTTGAAATATAATGTTCTTAGCCTTAGGACCGAATTAATCGTGATATTATATTGACAAGGGTTTTCACACCCTCTCATTTATCTTGCCTCGTATCTGCAGTCATATATATCTTGCTAATGAGAATCATATATAATGGACCTCAAAATAATAACAATGATTTTTTGAAAAAGTCATGACCTGATTCTACATTCAGGTCTGACTTTTAAAGCAACTATTACCAGCACCTTGATTTTTAGATACGTTCTGGTAGCACGCACTTGGCTAGCGTGGTGGACTATGACCGTTCTAAAATGATAAGAGGTCTGTGCCCAGCAGGAGGATGAATTGTGAACAAGGCTGATGATGAAGACGTCTTTCACGTTTAGTTTGAAAAAGGTTTTTACAAGAGCTAGTAGGCAGCATTGATACAGCTTCTGGATTACTTTAGTTGTGACCCTACATCGCGAAAACTAACAACCAATACGACCTAAGAGAATACGACCCATTCATGCAAACCATCAACACAGTCAAATAAGCATCAAGCATCCATGCACGTAACACCGATCTCAATTACGTCACAACACAACCAGTTTGTGCACGAGTTGTTTTATTTCGACCTTCAAAACGTGCTCAAATAAATCCGACATGAAAGAAAACCAGTTTTAATTACCGCACTCTCAGTAACCCTGTTGAGATATAATACGAACTGCTGAGACCAATTTAAGTGCATTTTAATGTTGTATGATGTAAATTCTGATTTGGATGTAGATTGACCGATATTTCGAGTTGAGCAACTTTAACGGGGTCAAGTTTAAGATGCTTTGCAACTTGTAGTGTGGAATGAGAGCGTTTATTGCAAACTTCACCTACTTAGGTTGTTAAAATCTTACGGCAAAAGTCTGACGGTTATCTAAGTATAGATATTTAAGTTAGCAACTTATTAGAGACCTAGAATACCTACGTCAGGTTTCTTATAACACTGATTGTCGTAATATAAATTCTTTTGACAACTCATTAATTTATACTTGCAAACGTAAGTCGTGCAAGCTAAATTAGAATTACCTTTATGGAGTCTATCACACGAAACTCAAATTTGAACGTAGTCGTACTATTCCTAAAATAGTTTAAGATGGCATTTTCCATGGAGAAAATCCTGGAGACTCCAAACAAGGAAACTTCTCAATAGTTAATAGCATAGCTTTTCAAACTTACAAAATCTTATCAAATCTCAGTCGCGTTATTATTTGTAATGTAAAATAGCTTCCATTTGCTCTAGCATTTTTCAATACCACCACAACCATTATTTTTGATAAATTTATCCGTTTCAAAGCCTGTTAGATTTTTGTAATATGTTTATTATATATATTACTTCACCACGCCTATAATAAAGTGAATTATTACGTACATAGATGAGCTTAAGTAATAGTCATATAAGGACCCATAATTCAAGCCAGTCAATAAAAAGATACATATCGTAATGGAATATTTTCTAAGACCTGTTTCTATCGTCGCTGCCTAGTTAGTGGCCATCGCCTTGTAATTAAACATTTAGCTATGTATTATGTACTATACGTAGATTTAGACATGCTAAAGATAGATACACATTTTTTTTAAAGGCAAGCGATAATTACCAATTTAATACGCACTTAACTTCGAAAAGCCATTAGTGCGTGCCGTGGATTCGAACCCGAGACCCTCTGCGTAGCAGTCCGTCGGTCTCTCCACTCGGCTATCGCTGCTCGCAATGACCATCAGTGGACTGTAAAAGGCTGCCATCAACTGAAGTTGACTGAGACGTCAGAGAATAAGTGGTACGTAATTTTACCTTCAATATATTAGGTAACAGGCTTAAAATGACAGAAGGAATCATTTTAAATTAATTCATACTTTTTGACTTTTATATAATTTGTACCAGATATTTTTGAAACTAAGAAAACTGATAAAATCAAAACCATCGCGAACATTCTTGACCTCGACACACAAACGTTATCTAACACCTAACACTAATTCAGTTTACAACTTTGACTCAGTTTCTAGGCGTCATAATCGCGCCATCTAGTCTAACACAATGCATAATGCTAAGCATAACAAAGTAAAAGATAACAAAAATACAAAAGAAACATCCTTGAGACCGAACGAAAACATAAATACATCGCTGTTAGATGCATATCGACAAAAGACATTAAGTATTGTGTAGTAAGTACGGGCACAGACAACGCGACTTGTCGTTGCGTTTTTTACGACGCGTGTCGCAAAGCGTCTGACACTTAAATTGCTGACCGTCAACCTGTGAACCTGTTTGTCAATTGAAGTGTTTGTCCAAGAATAATAATGTTGTGTTCGGTTGGAGACACTTGCGATACGGCTTGACGACATATTTGTAGCCGCTCAGCTGATTATAGAAAACGCGTTCTTCAGACTCCGTGAAGTAACTATTTCGAAGCAAAATTGCCGATTATTGCCTATTTCGAAGCGAAATTGCCGATTATTGCCTTGGCTCTCGTCAAATCATTTTAAAGTTTTTGATAAGTCAATTTTTGGGGCGGTTACATTTGTAAAACGTTCAAACAGCACACATTTACACCTCTACCAAAAGAATGTAAGTATAACACAAACTTGAGTGTGTGGGATCCAATTTGAAATCCTGAATGAAAATTAGGGATAGTTACCGCCTCTTACGGCATTCAAGGAGACCATCGGTGATCTCGCGAATGTTTATACCCGATTAAAATGTAGATTATGAAAGATATCTGATATTGCCCAGCAAATCACGCGTAAATTTAGGCTCCATACAAAGCTGCGATTTGCAATGTCGCATGTATCGTTCAGTAGGTAATAAATCGCACCGAAATCGCATAATCTTGTCCTATGCATGCCCAAGATGTGAACAAAAACACCGAATAACGACACGATTCATTTTCATAATGCAGCGCAACACACAAAGACATTTAAATTTATAATTCGTTAAGATAAAACCGCAAACGTGTACCGCGCATTATTTTGCTGAATAATTAAATTCGTATTTTTTTTGGTTATTCAAAATTTTACTTTCGCTTTTGTTGTAATTTATTCAAAATCCAATTGTTTCGGCGGCAATTTGTATTGCCATAGTACGTGAAGTAGATATCTGACTAACAGACAAGCTACAGCCAAAAATCTTACGCGCAGGTAACTAGGCATGTATGTTCCTTAGAGACATTAGCGCTGCACTAAGAAGGGATATCCTAGTTAACAAAGTAAGCTTTATTATATAAAAGAAAATTAAATACCTATATTATTCAATACTACTACTAAAATTAAACTAAATTATTAAAATACAATACAAATAAAATATATATTCAAAGGGCGTCGTGGAAGTCCTCCACATCGCCGTCTATTGGGAGCGTGCCCAGAAGACTGGCAGCATTGCCACGCTGTATGGCAATGTTATTTTTTTGTGCTAGATAAATACCAGCCTTCTGGTCACGGGAGGCGTCGAAAAGTCTCTTCGCAAGCTCTCTATAGACAGATCTAGCACTTGGGCCCCATGATCCCAACGTTTCGATTTTAATCCCTTGTATGCCGGAACGCAGATCTACGCGAGACACAATAGCTTTTTAATTGTGTCTGGTATTCCGGCATACAAGAGGTTAAACGGCTCAAACACGTAATCCCTATCCTATCCTAGTTAACTATGTTAATAGTTTGTTTGCATGGATGGCGTAGTGGTTTATGCGGTGCCGAGCCGTTTGCTGTGTGGACCATTCGATCCCCACACTAAATAACACTTTGTGTGCCCTGTATATTGTTCTAATTTCTATTTGTGTTATTTGTTCCCGATGAATGAAAAGTGTTTACTGTTTGTAAAGTTACCACAATACAGGAGACCAATACTTAGGCACTTACAATCAAAAAAGTTATTAAAGCATATAATAATTACTAATTAAATAGTTGTATCGATTGCAAAACATTAATACTTACAACATGCATTAGCATTTATTAATACAATTAATAAAAACATAATTAGCTCTTCTAACAAACATTCGATAAACACTCAAATCGAAGTTTAAAATCGCTATAACATTTTAACGATCCACGTAATTTCCTTTGACCGTGATGCATATTTTTTATCTGTACATTAAAAGTTAATACAGTATAGAAATACACGTTTATGGCCTCATAAGTTCGGTAGTCTAAGATTGTCAATATGTGTAGGCTTAGGACGATTACCGGATCTCGTATTATAAGGTAGTTAAATTGTATACTTATAGCATAATTCCCCATTTGACGGTTTATGACGGTTTGGGTTTTTCTTATCATCAAAATATTTTTTGTTTTGTTTTTATTTATAGACTCACGCCTGTATCCCCGAAGGGGTAGGCAGAGGTGTAATATTAAACCCACATTTCGCCATGAGTTTTTAGGTCCCACGTAATAGGGGGCGAGCCTATTGCCGTTACCGGGCAAATCACTAGACTACAAACACTTTTGCCCGACTCGGGAATCGAATCCGAGACCTCCAATCCAGTCGCATACGCTATCCACTGGACACATATTGTGTCAAAATTAGAAGCGTTTGGATGTTTGTTATTCAATCATACGTAATCGATTGAGTCTAACAGTCAAGGGCCAGCAATACAAAGATATAATCCTAAGAATACATTCGCAATAGTCCTCAAGGTTGCGCGTGTGCATTCTACAGACGCATCCGTTTATTTGTACGTCAATAGTGTTGTACACACATGGTCAGACATCAAACGTTTTAAGATTTTCAAATGGCAATTAGCAAACCTGTTTTTTATGTTGTAAACGTCTAATTTCTATGCCTTCCTCGGATAAAAATGGTGGTAATTGTTAATTGATTGACCAAAGTGTAGTTACTGGGTTTTCGACATTTATATCAAAGCGTAGCTCTTTATTATAAATGAGGTTCGATGCTTCGAAGGGCACGTGGTGCCGTCGGTTCCAGCTCTTGCCTCAGCTCAAAAATCGTTACGCCTTCAAGCGGGCTTCAAACTAAACTCCTACACCAGAGTAGGCCACATATTTACACAAAAAAAGGAGAAGTCCAAAACTCAGTAGTGACTTTTGTGGCCAATGAGCGCGAACTTTAAACAGACACGCAACTAACAAAAAGTCATGTCCGTTTATTTTCTAAAACACATACATGTTGTCCTAGTATTATGGAAAAGATTTCCACAGGTACAATCCAGGTCACATAAATGTATTTTTTCAACAAAACGAAAATCCACTTGGCACCACATTCAGGCTAAAGATTACCAGTATCACTTAGTCTGTTTTTGTATAGCTAGTGTATACAACGGTAGGTCAGATTACAATGGTAGCTGTGTGCCCAGGAAGGAATTTGTCTAAAGTTCTACACACTTCATGTGAATTTTCAGCAATTAGATTAATTATATATTAAAGAAAATTAAATTACGTAGGCTAGATTCTGTGAATGTTTTGGTAAATAGAAAATTTCAAAAAATAAGTACTAAATGCCTAGAGGGTATAGTGAGGGAAAAACGAGGGAAAAGCGAGGTAAAAGCCTAGGGAAATACTTAAATTGTAAAAGTATGCAAATTTAGTAAATAATTCAGGTACCCGCTAAGTCTAGCTTTCCTGGTATTTCGTTTCCATTTTGCTGAGTGGAGTTTCCACTTCCAGATTCTTTTCTAGAGTTAATTTTACCCAACTTTTAAAAGCTCTTGGATTTTCAAGTAAAATTTAATTTCGTCCTACATAACCATTTTTATAATGTCTTTGGATTAGGAACTAAGGCCTTTATTTCGTCATGATACATAAAAAGAAGACATAATAATGTACTTTAAGCTATTTCTGAGTATGAGTAGAGAAGTGCGTGTAAGCGTGAGATTTTATATAATACTAGAAGATGCCTACAGTTGGCTTGTCTGCCATTTAGTTTGTAATGCAAAAATGTTATATATACAGATTAAAGGATTACGTAACTATTATATCACGAAGAATAACCTTCTAGATAAATATTAGACATTTTAGATTTGGTTCATGTCGAGTTCCATAGCATTTGAAATTAAGTAGAAATCTGAGAACACAGTAGATGAAGAAGTATTCGGAGGCAAATTGAATTTTCAAGACTGTCACTCACCGAACAAAACGCTACATTATTTGAAAGCTACTGTTAAGTGCACAGTTTACTACATGTGCCTCGTGCCAAATTACACACTCACTTGTTGAGTTGTTAAGGCTGGCGAATTCGATAACATTTTGCAAGCAAATCCGCGAGTCACACATACATCAGTCCCGGATTTATTCTAGGGCTAATTACCACGACTCGATTCGGTGGAAAGTTACATTTGTGAATCGATGCTCTTATACAATGTATAATTCACTGAGTGACCAATAGCAAATCTGTATATATAAAGAATACGGAAAAGAATACGGAATGTCAACACCCCATATCATCCCATGGGTGTCGTAAGAGCCGACAGAGGGAGCATATTATGCAGCGAACAGCACTGTAAGAGAAGGAAAACTTGATACAAACCCTATACCAACCCGTTTGGCCCGTGTGGTATAGTAGGCCAATTTCTCCATTCAAAGGAGGGGCCTAGTCCAGCAGTGGACTGTTATAGGCTTATAATGATGACATATAAACTTCTTGCGTTCCTGACTGACTGGCAGACAACGCACAGCAGAAACTATAAGGGGCAAGAAGCTGAAATTTGGCATGTATTTTCCTTTGGGAGCATTGAGGTGCACTGAGAAGGGATTTCTGTATAAATAAATTCTTGCAAGACTGATTGACTGACAGACAACGCTCAGCCGAAACCATAAAGCGAACAGCTGACTTTTGGCATGTATGTTCCTTTGGAAGCGTAGGGATGCACTAAGAAGGGATGCCGAAATTCTCTCGTAATCGCGAATGAAAAGTCAAATAAAGAAAATTGCGAGCGAAGCTGCGGTCATCCTGTAGTATTTAATAAAAACAAACACTAACAACTCTACTTGATAAATTGTCACACATGACCTCAAGATGTGATACCAAGAAGATTTTATTGTTCGCTGAGTGGGCTCAATTGCTCAATGGACCAATCAAACAGTTAATGTCTGACACGCCGTGATTTTGTACAAGCTGTTACGGAATGGACTCGCAAATTATCCTGTTTAGAATGTATTTAGTAATTGTATTTTGCAGAATAAATTCGTATTAAACTTAAATTTGAATGCAAATATCGTGTGAATACAAGGTTGAGTCCATGCTCATTAAAATTATATTATTATTATAATGTATTCCTCGATTTTGATTGATAATATACGTACCTACTTAATTAATTTTCATCATAATTGTTTCAGGATTCTGTTGTTATTTTGTAAGACAACAGTTTCGATTTCCTGAGCGCAAAATCTGCTCACAAGAAGTCACAATAGCTTAATTAAGATTGTAAACCTCATTTATTCCTCCGTTACGTCATAACAGAGACCCACTATCCAAATTTCATGTTTCTAGCTCTGCTATGATATGTCTGTCAGGACAATTCTTTTTATAACGTATAGAAAACAAAGACCTACCTCAACTGAAACACGGAACTCCTCGTTGACTTCAAATGACACCTTTACTTGCCGTCATAAATAGAAACGACCCGTGAAAGCATGCGATCATAAATACCGACAGACAACACCTGCATTGCATAATTATTAACTAGGAACCAACAACATTAAAGAATATAATAAATATAAATAAAAACCAAGTAATTAATGCATACATTACCTGGGCGCATGGATAAACGAACTGAATGATAAATTAATAATTACAATAACGAGCATGTTACAAATTTACATTGAAGTTCTATGCAGACTGGCAATATTTTTGTTGCTTTATAGTGATGATGAAGCCGATCAGTATCCTAGCAACTATTGTTGTAAAATGTGCATAATTGTGAAGTTTCCGATCTATACCATTCGTAATAATGTATTTTATTTCTCTGAATATATAAACTGTAACATCCGAGTGCTTATTACTTATTATTATAGACGGAACTACGATTAAATAACTGTGATAACGAAAATTGGAAAATTAAGGTAAAATATGTTGAACACAAAAAATATTTTTCAGCAAGTAGAGACAAAAAGTTGCTCGTCTGTATCATACAAAACAAAAATACATCTTTTCGCCCGACAGGATGTGTCTGTCCTTCGATAACGAAGTCTATTAACATGATCTTGCAATTAATTATAACTCTACATATAGCAAATACATGCATTTATGTTAATGCTTATCGAACTTATAACATACCTAGACGAGTAAGTTGGTTAGGTCTGAATAATCATATTATTTTTAACAAACACCAAAACATGTGAGTTTTTCTCTTTATGTGATTAGATGTTTTCTTTAATAGACTACTAAAATATGATAAATGTAAGACATCACATGACACACAAGTCTGGTGTTAAATGTTGACCATGGTAGGCGATTATTACAATGAAGGAAGTCTATGAGAACTCTTTCATAACTTAGTTTCTATTAGTGACAGATTTTTAAGAATCCTATTATTTCTACCAGAGATCGATCAGTTTTGCATACCTTATTCAAATAACCAACCTTAAAATATCGATTTACGAGATCAACGAATAGATAACAAGTATCAGTAGAGTACTAGAGTCATATACATCATAACTATTAACTTTCGTTCGTAGTGACTGCCTCCGTGGTCCAGTGGGTAGCGTATTCGACTGCTGATCGGAGGTCCCGGGTTCGATTCCCGGGTCGGCCAAAGTGTTACTGGGTTTTTCTGAATACTCAGTAGCAGCCCGGAGGCTGTTGATGTGCCCGGTGACGGCAATAGGCTCGCCCTTACGTGGGACTTAAAAATTCAGGGAGAAATCTGGGTGTAATATTTACACCTCTGCCTACAGGCGTAAGACTATAAAGATAAAAAAAATAACTTTTGTAAATGTTATAAAATATCCACATCATAATAATCGTCCTAGCGTTATCCCTGCTGTATTCGAGACTTTTTCCTCGGTGCGGCGCCTGCAGCCGCTTGCTAGTTTTCAAAGATAGGTTATAAAATGTATGGCAAATAATTTGATAATAGTACCCAAATGTACTTGGACTATAGTTGGAGAGGTTAAATACTCTAGCAATTATTACCATAATTTACTTATACACTAAAAAAGCATGTAATCTTGTACGTGGCAGCATACGAGAATAAGCAAAATACTTCTCAGTTGCCAAGCCAATACAATTACATCAAATTATGCCTGCACGTGTCACGAGTAGTTGGCAATTGATATAGCCAAATTAAGATGCCTTGCGGGATTTTCATTGCTTGAAATCAAGTGACATAGATACCGAAGGTCGGTTCTGAGATTCATTACATATTTGATAAATAAAGAGATACATTCTGAAGTAATACTGCACGGTTGGAGTGGTGGTTTAAGCGTCCGCCTCGCCGCTTGACACTGCGCCGAGTGTTGTGGGTTCGATTCCCACACTAGACAACACTTTGTGTGATCCATAAATTGTTGTTTCGAGTCTGGGTGTTAAAATTGTCGTCGTTAGATGTATATTTGTAAAGTACCCCGCGACACAGGATTTAGTCCTAATGCGGAAGTTGTCTTTAAAAAAAAAACTGAGTGTATGTATACTTTTTATTGTACGGATGACTGATTGATTGCGCGCTGCGGTGGTTATTATGGCGGTCACTTCGCTGTTTAGGACTGCACTGTTATAGTGACTTCGCTTCGCACACGCAACACTTTTGTGAACCACAAATTGTTGTTTCGAGTATGTTTTGTTTTTTTTGACGTGACAACGTCTTATAAATTGGTTTGCCGGGTGACACTTCAAGAAACTGCGTTACGCTCCGCTCACGTTATGCGCTCACAATGAGAGCGAGTGAGAGGCACGCGTCCCGCCTAAGAGCGAGAGAGACAGACATAAAAAGTGAAAGGCACGCGTCTTTCATCCTTCTTCCTACTATACGAATGAATATTCACATTAAAATTATTTTACCACTCAAAGTCGTTGTCACGTAAAACTTTCGCCCGTATACCGACTTTACAGGCAACCAATTTTTTTAAACTTAAATGGCAGGTGGCTCCATAATCAGTAAACTTCTCACGAAAATCTCGACATAGTTATGCTATCTACCCTACCTAAAATAACAGAAACTGCAACACATAATACACATCCAACTACACTATTCAGCGCACTTTACTGTTAATTTAATTCCTTACCATGTAAATGTTGCTTGGAATAAATCGCTCTCAGCGTCTATAGTATATCGACAATGGTGCATTTTGTTAAATCACTACATAATGAAATATACTATATATTATTTATTCTACTCTAATACCTAGTCTGGAATCGAAGCACAGACTTTACTACCAGCCCCAAAAGAAATCCAAACTCATTGGTTTAAGAAACCAAATTGAGAGTTATAAATTTGTCGGCGGCTATTTGTTAGAATCGACTTCTTCCCACCTAGGGATCGTCACCGTGACGTGAGAGGGCCGTAGGGATTAATATTCCCTCCCCGCAACGGGTGGATACCTCCATGAATATAAACTGATTGAAATATCGGCATTTAAATATTTGTGTTAATTTGCAACAGGATTGTTTTAATGGCGAGATACGGGGATTATGAAATGTGCTGCTGTTAATGCTGAAATTAATTTCATGATGTGTTTTCCAAATAATGATTTATATTGTTATTGGTAAATGTTTCTTCCTGTGACATAATTCTGAATTGAGCTCATTTCCAGTGCTGACAAGATTTTTATTGAATTTTATTTTCCTTTAAGTAGGTTTAGTACAAGTTTACTGAAGATATGAGTATATTTTAATGACTACTCAAGTCATATAAGTGCAAAACAATGTCGTGTCAAGCAGCGTGGCGACAGCTTATACAAATATGCCATCCTTACATTCAAGTTTATATACAAGTGTGAGTATTTTTAGCTTCATGATTTTTATCGACCTGTCTGCATATAAACGGCGCATTTAAAACATACAGAGCTCAGTATCCTTATTATCAGAAAAGAAGTGTGATATTTAACATTGGTAGACTAATATGAAGGAACAACACTTTCACTTATGCATATTCGTGCAAATAGATGTAATTCTATTATAAGGCTAATGGACAAGGCGGACGTTCTGTGGAAACGCTAATATTCAGTAAAATCCGATTCTGGGATGCAGCTAGGCAGATGATATAGCTAATCGAATATGTTGTTGGTCTACATGTATGCGTAACTCCGAGTGAAGGACCTAAATATTGAAAACTAGATGATGCCCGCGTTTATACCCGCGTTATTTAAGGCTACTGCTCCGCTCCCGTCGCTCATAGCGTGATGTTATATAATTGTTTATGTTATAGAATTTTTCAAATCGGACCAGTAGTTCCTGAGATTAGCGCGTTCAACCAAACAAACAAACAAACTCTTCAGCTTTATATATTAGTATAAGATATAAACACTTCATCGACCCAAAAACCTAATCCAGGTATGTACCGGCGCCTAAAGAAACAGATCAATAAAACCATACATCGCCTACAATGTATATTCAAACCACGTGAGCACTTACGGTGATATATCACGGTATACAAACAAATTGTTTGTCATTCAAACGAGAGGCTTTCTCAAAAATCGTACGCGTTATTGAGGAAGCAATATAGATAGTATACATATCGTCGGGAATGGATATGACAAGTTTACAACGACAGAATAGAAAGAAAATTCTTGAATGTTTGTCAGCTGTTTAATTCTTTTACTACATGTGATTCATTATATATTCTACCACATAGGTATACACAACACCATCCGACTGGATGTGGTAGAATATTTAATGAATATATAATGTCCCAAACTAAGCTGAACTTTACTGTGGGTACCAGACGATGCATAAACATACAGATATACTTATCTTTGTATCATCATCATCAGCCTTTATCAGTCCACTGCTGGACTAGGCCTCTCTTTTGAAAGGAGGAATTGGCCTACTATACCACGCTGGCCAAACAGGTTGGTATAGGGTTTGTAACAAGTTTTCCTTCTCTTACAGTGCTGTTTTCTGCATAATATGCTCCCTCTGTCGGCTCTTACGACACCCATGAGATGATATGGGGTGGTAACATTCCGTATTCTTAATCCGTCACCACACGTATCTTTGTAACTGGATACATATTATTATACACAGAATCATGCAGACCAAGACAAACATCCATGTCCACGTACACAAGTTTAACTTGAGCGGGAATCGAACTCGCGGCCTTCAGCATGGCAGTCGTTTGCACTTCGGCTACACCACCGCGTCATCGATTTAAATAATTATAAAACAATATTTCGAATAATTACTCTCTTAAATCGAATCTTTAAGGGCTAATGAGCCGTGCAGATTTTTTATACTACAAAACACTACATTAAATGCTTGCAGTCAATCTCCATTTTACATATTAGAAAAATAAACCTCCAGCATAGCAACAGAGTGACCACAATTTGCCGATATAGCCTTAATTCTGTTCCATATTATCGCAGAGTTGCTTACGCACTGGCCATACAGCACATCAAATTATCCTCAAATACCTATTGAACCATGTACATAGCATCGTCTCAAATGAACAAGCAAGTCATCGAGCTATCATTTATAAATTATCTAACAAGACATACGAAGCAAAAACTGAATGTAATGATGCTAAATTGAATGCAACAGACACTAATACAAGTTCCAATGCCCATGACCCCATATTACATTGAGTAGCGTAGTTGTTACTTCATTTCATAGGCTATGAGGGACACGATAATCATTACTGCGAGAACTCTGATAGCTCCAAATAATTTGGTGATAACAAGGTGGTTAAATATTTGGAAGGAACGTGATAGAGAGGCGACCGAACGAGTGTGTTGATTCGCAAGGTTAAGCAACACATTATTGTCTCATATATATTGATGGGTGACCCGTAGCAAAAAGAAACACACAAACACTTTTTACCTGCTCCGAAGAGCACGTAAAGTTAAGCTTAGCGTCGAGTACTACCAATATCCTGGCACTAGTGTAAACAATAGAACATGGCTGTGACAAGATGGTTGCATTATTGATTGTTTTATTATTTATTTTCTGGGCTCCTGAGCGTCTTAGCTTGATAAATAGTTAAATCAAATCCAGACAACGCCATGCAAGCGTTGGTGCGAGCGTCGTGTTGTCGCGCCGCGCCTTATGCCCTGCGCATACTTTCTACTAGTCAGAAGGGACCTTACAACGTTTTGCTGTCAATAACAAACTTTCAGTTTGCCACCTTCGTGAACCAAAAAGGCAACGTTCTCAATGTCAAAACACAGAATAATTATTCCTCTAGCAATGAGATCATTATAATTTTAAGCACAAAATGATTCTCAAAATGTCAACAGTAACGACTTAAGCGACCGCATCACGTAGACATTATAGTTTAACGAGCACATAAGGTACATGGCCAATTAAGTATTAAATACAATTGGACCAGTAAGAAACTTAAGATGTGTAGTCAGTCTAAATAAACACAGACAAATATTTTTGACTAGCTGTTTCCAGGCAGCGATAGCTGAGTGGAGGGACAGACTGCTACGCAGAGGGTCTCGGGTTCGAATCCACGGCACGCACCAATGACTTTTCGGAGTTAAGAGCGTATTAACATTGTTAATTATCGCTTGCTAAACGGTGAACATCGTGAAGAAACCTGCATGTCTGAGAGTCCTCCATAATGTTCTCGAAAGACATGTGAAGTCTGCCAACCCGCACTTGGCCAGCGTGGTGGACTATGGCCTTACCCTTCTCATAGTGAGAAGAGGCCCGCGCCCAGCAGTGCGACAGTATAAAGGGCTGATGATGATGTTTCCCTCGGTTACACTGTGTTATTTCTTATAACTCAGTGCTACTCATTAGTTAAGGTAAGGCAAACACTTTTTTTGTAAAAAAGTTTAAAGTATCTCCTTTTTCATGGTGGAATCCTACGTGTTTAGGTAAATTTAGCACTAGAAGCATTTCTATTTCCAGTGAAAATACCATAAAAATGTTCCATAGATTTCCCAGACAAACATAATTTCATACATTTTATACAGTTTGTTTTGTCTGAGTAACATTATAAAGTATGTAAATAACTATACGCACTCAAGAAAATATATATATACTTTAATGAAAAACACAGACAGACACTTCAAAAATATGAATAAGTACAGGTCACTGTTTTCGTTCATCTCAACTCATCAATCGCACATCTTAAACTTAAACACAGTCTAAGAACCTTATAATGGTATGTCCGAGGTCGGGACTCTGTAGTTAGTAAGGACAAAAGGTTTTGTTTCGTTTACATTATGACGTATTAAGGGCAAAGGTGGTAATGACGTGAATAATAAAAAGGCGGGTGCAGGTTTTTGTCTGACTCAACTGACAGTTGTTTGTCGCAATTTCAGTAAACTACGGACAGCCTGTGAATGGGGTAGTAAACTATGAAGAATACTTACATACATAGACTTACGCCTGTTTCCCCGAGGGGTAGGCAGAGACTACGGAACGCCATTTGCAACGATCCTGACATTGACATACCTCTCTTGCTTCATTCACTCCCATCAAGTTTCTCATGTATGCTCTTCTGACCTGTTCTTTTTTTAGGATGTCTCCAATCTGGTCAGAGAATGTCCGCCTAGGTCTTCCCCTTTGTCCTGTGCCATTCACACTTGCCTTATATATCTTCTTTGTCAGTCTATCATCCTTGAAGAATAGGCGATCTTATTGGGATTGCGAGAAGCGGATTGATGCGGGCGGCTCACGATTAGTCTATGTGGAGAGCCATGGGGAGGCATATGTTCAGCGATGGACGTCTATCGGCTAAGAATAGGGTAAAACTATATAGCTTCATATGAAAGCGATTACCAAATTTTTGTGTCTTTACTTCCTTTTCAGATTAATCTGCGGCTACCTGAAAGGTATTGTAGCAAGAGACAAAAAATGTATACTATAATGGGGTGCATAGGGTTCCCACCAAGATCTTAGGGTCCCAAGCCAACCTCACCTGCAAGTGGTGCACCTGCCGATCAACGGACGAGGCTCTGGCAAACAAAATATCCCGATAAGCGGCAATAGGCTCGCCACCTATTACGTGGGATCAAAACCCTGGCGAAAAGTGGGCGTTTAATATGCCTCTGCCTACCCCTTCGGGGATACAGGCGTGAGTCTGTGTGTGTGTGCTATTACATCTTCCACCGTACTGTCCCACTTTGAGTGAAATTGGTAGTTCAATCGACCATTTTTCAAAGCAAGCACTACTTTTAGAGTACCTTTTTTATTTTAACAGAAAAATTTACACCTATGTATTATATTTATTTCATTCTTGGATATAGATTATATTACACATATCTTTTATCAATTTTCAGTCCTCCAATCTTTTTAGTCCACACACTTTAGAATACGTAAACTATAATACATGTAATAATAGAAATAGATAATGACATTTTATTTCTATTACTTTACCCTACTATACCCTTTAAAATCAGCTTAACATTAATTTAACTAAACCACCTAAGGGAGCAAGAAATTGCCGACCTATTTGCTCCTAAACTAATAATTTCATACAATCTCAGTTGGCCACGACGCTTGCGACCGTGAAATCTGCCTTCACTTACGGAATACCCTCTTCTTACCAATTTAGCGATTCTTAAGTATGGAAGCGTTATCATTACGGGCAATTTCGAAGGATGTTCGAAGCTTAGACTGCGTATGCGAAAGGCTGAAAGTTTGCGACAGATTTTTTGCTAAATGACAAAAACTATTGCACATGGATCTTCACGTAAAAAACTAAGAAGTTATAACAGTACGCATTGTATATTTTTGTGTACTATAAATATTTAAAAAATACGTTGAAATATGAAAATATATAACGGTTACATTTCATTAATGAAAAAAAAGACTTTATCTTTGGTCGTCACTACACGGTTTTTTAAGATGCGTACAAAACTCCACATACTGTTTGTAAGAAAGCGCCCTGTTAAGTAGTAATAATATTACACCTTCGGGTGAATGCATGCCGATATTTTGAGGAATGTAATATCCTTTTAAACTGGTTTAGTTTTGAAACTTTAAGTACTAAACATTGAGGTACAGAACCTTGCTTATTATCTCAGGTAAGTATGGCTTCAGGTTCAATAATTTCGGTACCTTAAATGGTCCCAATTTTTTACACATTTTGAGCACATCTCCTCATTTTACTGTCAGATTATTTTTTTTATGCTTCAAATATAATATACACCTCCGCGTGGAATATTTTTATTTTTATACCACATATAACTAAAATATTAACGTGTTTTATAAAAATGATGTGTCCATTTTCTGCTTTGAAATAAATCCTTATTTGCAACCAATTTTCGGTGGTTGCAGAGCAGAGCTCTCATTTACAGAGACGCAAGTTAGAATTGGATTGCATTTTCGCTTATGTAACTATTTGAATATGCACATATTGTGTTGTACTTTGGCAAACTTTAGATTGCTTTCATTAACTTCATTACTGACCTGAGATTTAACGCAATTATAAATGGTTCTGTAATAATTGCGATAATTGTTGTATGAATAGACGCTAAAGAGAATACGAGTATACAGAGATAATAAGTTTGTTATTTATATCAGTATATTTTCACAACATGGTCCAACCATAAGTATTTTAAAAAGCAGATGCTCTCAATAATTTAGCATGTCCCTAAATAGTAATAATTATCATAAACATCGAACTGTATTTGTCCTTATCTTTGTCCTGTAAGTAATTTATAGAACATTTTACCTATTATTCATACCACTTATTAACATGCCAAAATAATACACCAAGTACCGGCAAATTAATCAAACACGCTAAAACATAGCACCATATTAACCATTCACCATCGCATTAATAAATATTAAAGCATGAAACATTGGTTTAATTATCATAAACGTACTGGTTTCGCACAGCTGCTAAACCTGGTCCGTCGAGCCGGTCGACAGTACTCGACTTACCTGAAATGAAGAAAAAAAGTGTTATAGACAAGTCTAGTTTATGTAACTAGTGGGAAAAAGTGACTGGGGCAAAATAGTCACGGTTTATGTGGTTTTACTTAGAAATAATTATTGACACTAATCCCTTACAGCCTTTAGCGGACCACTGCTGGACTTAAGCCTCTCCTAATTTTTCTCACAGTACATTTAAGTACCGTAAGTACATTTCTGTTGTTTCACAGTAGCACAGTAGGGTCTGGCCTACAACACTGGCGACGGTTTGGTACAGGGTTTGTTGTCGAGTTTTCAATCTATTTTCAAGATTCTTTACAAAATCTTTTAGGACAAAGCTTCCAGTAGCATTAATTTCTGTATCCCTAGAGACATTACGGACATTCAACAAAAAAGAAAAATACGAACAACAATTTGTGGATCACAGAAAGTGATGTGGAGAACATATTTTTATCTGCCAGATAGAAATGTTACTTTATTCGCAGAGCCTTTTGTCTACACGAAATAAAATGATGTCTATAGAACTCATAACAGTCTATTATTCTCTGTGAAATGGTAAACTCTTACAAGATTATGCTATTCAATATTTTTACTTTCTGACACAAAACCACTTTTACCTCACTATAAACTTCATCCCACTTTTATTTTATAAAACAGGATTCGAGCCGAAATCAATTAAAAACTAGTAGCTGAGGAAACATGCTGTCTGTAAGCCAATATTACCGACGACGCGTATATACAGGGCGTATTAAATGACGTATCGATCCATTTACGGTGTCCGACATTGGAACGTGATTATAACAGAGGTCCTTCGTCGAGACATGTGGCCATCATGCGGCATTCATTCTTTTCATTCAAAATTCGCTAATATTTGGTTGCCATGGTAACAGAGGCTTTTTTTGCCGACCACGTGACATCAAAATCGTATGCCAGCTCCAAGCATTTTGCAGCAAGTGCATAGCGATGTGGCTAATCAAATGTTACTTTGTCAAACAACGAAGTACCAATGTTGTCGTAAGAAGCGTTCATTTGAGACCTATACCAAAACTTATTACCAAAGTCTTGAAGAATGGAAGCAATATTATAAAGAGCTTTCACAAAAAGATCACAACTGTTAATCGTTGTTTGACCGTTGAACTGTAGTAGTCGTGCCGATGTCGTCTGGCGTAAACAGCTTCCAGATATTAGATACGTTATTTTAATATATGCTGAGTTGATTAAGCCTGGTTAAACGATATGCCTAGTAACAATCTCATAGATGTATATTGATATGTAAGTGAATGTAAATTGAAATGGAAATGTGTCAACTGTGGGAACATGAGGTTAAAAATCCTGATACTCTAAGTATATTCATAGATATTTTAATTAACTTGCTTCCTATTCAAATGAAAAGGAAAATACTGATGTTTACTAGGAATATTGAGAGTGGAAGTGAATACTAGCTGGTACTTGGGATTTGCCCGCATGGGCTGAAAGTCATATTCAATCAAGTTTTTTATAACTCGATCTAAAGTTTTTCATGTATGAAGTAAAGGTGTACTAAAATATTTCATAAGCCACAAGCGGCCACAATGAAACAAAAAAGCACTAGTCAGTGAAACAGTCAATCGTCATCGAGTTCAATTCTTGGAACAACTGGTGTTATTTGATTTACAGGGGCTTGTGCGATCCAAACTTTCCTTGTTGTTTCGAGTATCTTGATTAAATATTTGTTAAGTCCCACACAAACAAGATTTCTTAGTGCGGGAGGTGTCTTTTGTAAAGAAAAAAGAAAGATTAGTTAATATTTTAGAGCCACATGCAAGACAATAAACATAAATAAATAAACACATAAAAAACCGTTTGTATACATAAACACGGATAGCCAATCTATATCAGAAAATAGTACTAACAAGAATCAACAACCAATAGGACGTTGGTTTTCTTGACTGAAATATTTTTCTATTTCAAATACAAAGAACTTTCTATGTGGAATGTAAAGCAAGATTTTCCATTTCCTGGAAAAACTGATTGAATGAATAGAGTACTAGTTTTTTTGCCTTTGTAATTTTCTGCGTAACCGACTTTACCGCTGTCTTATAACGTACATATATTTCACTTCAACGAATCCTAATTATTTCACGTAACTTCTGATTTTCGAGTATTCAGGACAATTTGTAAATTGATATTTGTCTGTACAACATTTTTATTGAAAGAAAGATATTAGTTACTATGGTATTATTTGCTTTAATTTCGGGATACATCTAAAGAATAAAATATATTCGATACTCTGCCATAATTTTCTGAATGAGTGGGCGAACTAATATTAAATCTAGGTACATGTTACAAGATATTATAATATATTGGCTCTATACTACAGCTGATATGTTGAGTCCTCCATATTGAGAATCTACTAGTCTATTTTAGGGTTCCGTAGCTAATGAAATAATGGTTTTATGTTTGCTTTCCATTCGTAGTTTATCTCGTCAACTTAATATGTACCAAAAAGCTTTGTATGTTTATTTTATATACTCACGCCTGTAATCCTGAAGGGGAAGGCACATTTAACAGTACACCCATATTGCATTGAAAATGAATACGGAGAAGGATTCCTACCAAAGAGAACTGGTTGGTACCAGCAAATTAGCTGCGGTACCTTAAAATTGTATTAGTAGAGCTATGAGACTCATAGCAATGTTTACAAGCGGGGTTACCATTTCCCAACATATTCCTGTATTCTATGTCCATTATTGAACTCTTACGGAGAACCCAAATCATGTATCCAATGAAGAAGCTATCGAAGGATCCCTATCCACATATGTATCGCGCTTTGTATAAGGCTGGAGGAACACGTATTCTAATTAACTAGTACTCGTGAACAACGTACGACTACAGATTTCTAGATGCCTGTGTGGTCTAGATTAAGCATAATATGAATACCTCTTTAATATGAGTATGTTGTAAGAAACGATTACGAAAATTACGAATAGAATAACGCTGTGTGTATTAACATCGCATTAGAATCCCGATCCAGTTGTCATCGTCTATTGTTTGTCAGGGTTCTACATACAATCTAGTGAATAATTCTAGCAGTGTATCTAGGATACATAAATGAAAAGGCTTTCCTGTCGCGTCCGTCCAAAAAGTAGAAAATATCCAACGAAAAGCCACTGTACCGGTTTCACTTAAACAAAATATTCACGTTATTATTATACATGCTAGTATACATAGTATATTATTATAGGCCACCAAGCTTTTTATTATTAAATTATCTCATTTGTAATCTTCCCAAGGCCTGTGATTTGAAATTTACCTATCGTGACAGTGCAATTTAGCTCACAACATCGACGCTCAGACGAGTTTGTCAAGGCTATATACAAAGATAAGACGCGCAGTAGCCAATATCAAAGGCTTGTCCATTCATACGGATCTTGAGAGGTATTTTCTTTTCTATGTCAGACTATTTGCGATACATTTGATTTTTAAGAGCTGGTAACATCAACTGGTCGCTATAGGCAAATAGCATTTTAAACAAGTATCTTCTGATAGATACCTATTATACTACTCGCATAATAAATTCATTTTGTCTGGACTTTAAAAGAATAAGAAAAGAGAATGAAATTAAAGAAAAAAAAGCTATGACGAAGAGGTCATTTATCTAGGAAAAGCCGGCTTTGTCTAGAATAGGGTTTTGACTTCCATAATTGTTGCAAACAACCAAAATGCAAAAATTAATGTGTCTTTACTAATAAACACGCAAACGTTTGTGAGGTTGGATGGGTGTTAGTTACTTTTCACGCAAAAACTGCTGAACGAATTTTGATAAATCTTTGCATCATAAGCTACCTTTTGTTGAGAGAGCTGACATGAACGCGAGTGGCGTCGCGGGCGAAATCTAGTGATTTTATACAATGACAGAGCTCTGTCATTATGAGAGCCAAAGAACAGTAGGCATTTAAAAGATCGCTTGGATACCAATTCAGGATTTGTTCACGTTTTCTTCCATTGCGAGCGCGTGTTGTAATAAAATTTTAATACCCTCATAAGTCATTTTTTATTTCTACAGATATGTCAAAGGTGAAATTAAGCCAAACACCGACATTTTGATACTGTGACCTAATTGATATTCTGATAAAAAAAGAACAAACTTGAACAAAAACAACGGGTTTTGTTTTTTTGTATTTCGCCAAAAAACCTCTAAATACAAACTCCATTAACATTTGGCAGTATACCTAATTCCTTTGCTTCCGTGTTAAAACGGGAGCATCGGTTGAATTATTCATTAAGTGGGAGAGGGAGAGAGATAGAACGATACAATAGGTATAAGCTGACGTACGGGCTCTGAGGTGTATCGCTTTCATTATGAAGATATATGGGAATAACGATATATGTGCCGATATTAATTTTGTTCGACAAGGTTAAGATGTAGGTGGATGCTGGTATATCGATCATGAAGAACAGAATTCGATGTTTAGTAGGATAGTTGACGTTCAAAATAATGAATTATGTATTAAACAGTCGCGGAATATTATGAAGACAGGAGCAACTGATGTCACACCGTTGACCCTCATAATAATGTAGCGTTCATAGTGTGGCTGGATTTGCCGGTAATAGAGCGGGAAAGTTAAGCACTGCTTGCAAAGCCACCACTTAGATGTATGACCGCTCCTTGTGACATCTTTTTAGTGCATCGGAGGGTACGTAAGCCCGTCGGTCTCGGAACTTTATCCTGATAAGAATCGCTAGGCTACGTCAGACGCCTTCAGGTGGTCTGAAAACTGTCTCCAGGTTGGCCATGCTCACACGAAAAATAAAACAAACAGCCCTCTCTGTTTAATTAGCATTTTTTGTAACTATTTTAATATGAAAGCAATTGACTGCACGTATGGTGTAGTAGTTTAAGCGGCCGCCTTGCGAGTTAACACTACGCCGAGTCTTGTGGGTTCAATCTCCCCACGAAACAACACTTTATGTAATCAGCAATTAATTGTTGTTTCGAGTCTGGTAGCCATTAATTATGCTTGTTAGTCTAAACAAGATGTCGTTTAAAGACGAGTAAAAGTACTTTACCAGTAGTTAAGATAAAAGAGGAATGGAATGTATATTAGTATTGTCTTCAAATAGACAATCCGGAAGCGCCTGTTTGGAATTACAATCAGAGACTTTTGACTGAGATGTTTATATACCTAGTTTATTAAATAATGTATTTTTATCGGTATAGAAGTATTTTCCATTTCGAAATTTACAAAACTTCCAGTATATTAATTAGCTGTCATTTATAGCAAAAAATTATCTCCTTGGGGTGCATAGGGTTCCCACCTAGAACTTAGGGTCCCAAGCCAACCTCACCTGCAAGTGGTGCACCTGCCGATCAACGGACGAGGCTCTGGCAAACAAAATATCCCGATAAGCGGCAATAGGCTCGCCACCTATTACGTGGGATCAAAACACTGGCGAAAAGTGGGCGTTTAATATGCCTCTGCCTACCCCTTCGGGGAAACAGGCGTGAGACTATGTATGTATGTATGTAATTATCTCCTTGCTACTTCTATCTAGTTTCTAGACAAACGAGGCGAGTGTCACTAGTATTCAAATTCCACGTGCGCATTGGCCTTTACGTCAATAAGTATGCCTTTATGACCTTGACCTATTAATATAAATTAATTTATACATTCTAGAGATTGTAAGTTATTTAATAACTCATATGTTTGACATATTTGGTAGCAATTTGAAGTGCACCTATTGATAAAATCAAGATAATTGTGATAAGTTGATAGGTGGCATAATATTAAGATGCTCTTATTTTGTAGCCTGTACCTAAGTGTTATCCCGAGTTCAAGACTGGAGTCTGGTGAAGATTTTCATTTTGGGATTTTGTAGGTAGCCTGTTATACCTTGGGGCCTAAATACATGTATAACAGGCAGAATATGACACTTTTGGGAATGTACAGACGTGTGGCTAAGCAAATATTGCTTGTATAACCTACGGGGTTTGTATAACCTACGACAATAAGGATAGAAAATACATTTTTGCTGAAAGTTGCTCGCAACTCAGTAAAAATCTAGTTGTTACCAATAAGCGCTGCTTTAAATTACTTAAGGCCATTTTCAATATTCGATCCATACATGGATTTTGAGATTCGAGATTCGTGTTTGACATATTTTGTATGGAGCTCATGTCAAAAACGAATCTAAAATCTACAGATCTATCTATAGATCGTATATTGAATTCCGTAATTAGGTAATCGATGGCGTTGTGGTTCAAATGGTCGTCTCGCCGTTTACCACTGCGCCGAGTGTTGTGAGTTTGATGCTTATACGATAAACAATAAGTATGACCAACAAATTTTTGTTTGGTGTCCGTGTGTGCCTTGATTTTTTTTTAAGTTATAGTAACAACTGGTTTCATACCTACTGCGAGAGGTGTCTTAAAAACCAACGTTATAGTAGGTAGGTATTATAAAATATATTGCACACAACACGAATTTACATATTTAATAATATCTCAAGCTGGTTGCATCTATATATATTCTAATTTGTATTAAATAAGATCACTAATTAGATTTTATAGGTCAAACAACAGCCACGTCAATACTTAATTCTATAATTAATATATCTAATAGATACCTAATATGTATGTTACTGTGTTGCTACGTAAAGTATTTTATTAGTATTTTGATAGCTTGTATCAGCTACTGGGCACAACGAGTAATTGATGTCACGTTTTGTGGAATAAACAATGGAACAATTACATCAATTGATTGATTTTATATTCATGATGGCTAAGCGTCGCGTCGTTTGATTTTATGTCATCGGTAGCCATAGATGTCTTCTAGTAAGTCTTAAAAGATATGCGGTTTTTCTGCATACTTACCATTTATTTATCATTCACCTAAATATAAAACTAACTTAAATATAAATATCAACATCTATTTATTTGAATTTATTTATAGTCTCACGCCTCTATCCTCGAAGGGGTGGGCAAAGGTGTAAATATTACACCCACATTTCGCCATGAATTTTCAGGTCCCACGTAATAGGGGGCGAGCCTATTGCCCTTACCGGGCACATCACCAGACTCTCAACATTTAATGTATCATTAACATAATTTATCAGTCACTAGTCATATCATTCACCTAAATATGGCCACCTATAGTTATTTTGACTTATTACCGTGGGGCGTGAAACTGATTCCCAAAAATCCTCTCACAGTGCTCTCCTAAACTCCTCAAAGAACATACCGCGCGCAGTAGTTTTAACTAGGCAACATTTTTTAATCAGTCAGCAATGAATGAAAGAGTTTTGATTTAATTTTCATTCATTATCTGTTTACATATTCACCTACTTTCTTTCTCTCTAACAAGAAATATTTTTATACATTCTTACAGTGTGCTTTGCACATATATACTTTTCCTTTCTTTTAATTTATAGGATATGACACATTAAGTTAAAGGACACGTAGAAAACAGGATGACGACATCGAATGAAACACCAGCGGCAAACCACAAAGGGCCAAATTTGGCGAATTAATGGTGACACACACTGTGGGTATTTAGGGTCTAACAAAAGACAACAATAAAATATCTTATCAAGTTATCAACATCGAATAGATCTTATAAGGATAGTTTTTTTACTGAAAGTATGTAATAACAAATTAGATATTACTTTTATCAATGAGAGAAATGGCGCAATCTCATATCGGAAGCCAAAATTAACCTTGGGTCGCTGAGCAAACGGATTATAAATATTTTAATTCTCGCGGTTTGTATACTTACGAGTTCCATATATTAGATGATCACTAGCGTTACACATGTTGAAACGTCGGTTAACTAGAAGGAACTGCCAATTTTTTAAAATGATTACATAATTGAGACCTGTTAGATAATTAATGATATCAATAAGAATATTATCGATCCTGCTATCAATATATTTTCTACAACAAATTATTGTGGTAATAATTGATTGCTCTTCAACATCATCTTAACACTGTCCTGGTTGCGATCGAATACCTTAAAGCTCGAGGTTCGCTAATTTACTGCCCTTCGGACATTCAATAATAAAAAAAACCTTCATAGGACACTCATAAATCCAAAAGACCATATTGTCCTTTCATGCTTCCCCACTTAAGTCTTTACTATATTGTCCCCAATTTAAGTTTTACTATGTTTTCCCCAATTTCAATGCAACATTATGAGGCAAATTTGAATACGTATGCCGTCAGGTGTGTCCTATATGAGGTCGGATGGCGATTACAGTGTGACGGCTAATGTTGGATCCTTCATATCGAATTTTACGACAGAACCCCTTGTTTTGCTTCTCTGGTTTAGTCAATTTAGCTTTTGGGATTCTGTTTTTATAAGGTTTATTGTATGCTTGGCTCAGATGTAATTGGGGATGGGCTGGTATGATTTAAAGAGGGATATTGTTGTTATTTAATCTTGTTTTAATGATTGAAATAGATATTACTTACCGGGTCTATTTGGAAGTAGGCATTATGCATCACTTTGTTTTCATATAGGAAAACGAGATAAAGAACTTTGTACAACTGCCGTTAATATTCTAAATCAAAATCCAATCGTTGTATAAAATTAGTGTACCTACTACTACTAAATAAATGCCCTTTAATGTTTCTTTTCCTTTTTTATATTTTGCATATATTTATTAGTTACATTGTATGATAGTATGTTAATGTTATTTTTATGAATATAATAATAGATTATTCTACCACATTAACACAACACCATCTAGTCCTTAACTAAGCAGAAGCCTGAACTATATAATAAAGGTCTAATGCTATGATTAATTTATCTCCGATTTGTATACCTACTATGATCTGGCTTATAGGCATAAACAAAACCTGCTCTACCCGCAAAAAGCCAAAGACTTACGCTTAGCAATTGGCAGCTATTCCCGCAAAACATAGCCAATGCTATTCATGAAATCAAGCGCCTCTAAGTGTTTCTCGTAACACTAGAAAAGCAGTTTAACACGCATCATAGTCCATTCTATAATCAGAAACACGCCTGAGTACTCGATCGCGCTACATGACCATTGACCAAAGATAATACATTCCGCGAGCATCGTTTATAGTGAGATATTAAACAGATGTTTGTGCAAATCTTCATGCCACGTGTTGGGATTGGTGCAAGTGAGGAGATGTAATGGTATTTCATTTCAGAGTAGAGACTGCTCGACATAAGCCTTAGGAGAGGCCCTAAGGCTCTCCAAGTCATTGAAAAAGTTAAATGACTGCCATATATGACATTTTTATCTCTTGCAGATACCCGCAGCTTTATCCAAGCTTAAACTCTTACACATATAATATTACTAAAACCTTCTCTAGTGGTAACCTTCATTATATTAGAAACTCACTGTCAATTTTTCATCTTTCCAGCTTCTTTTCTTGTCAACTCTAGGTATATTTTGTATCGTGCGTGTCTTTACAAATATTCAATCAAAATTAGCATTTTAAGTTTAGTGAGTTCCAATTTCCAACAACAACATCAGGTTTTAAATGGTAAGAAATCCTACATAGATCTCAAAACCACATTTTTTTATAGGCTCACTCCGGTATCACCGAAGGGGTAGGCAGAAGTGTAATATTACACCCACATTTCACCATGAATTTTTAGGTCGCACGTAATAGGGGGCGAGCTTATTGCCGTTACCGGGCACAGCACTAGACTCCGTGCTGCAACTGAGAATTCGGAAAAACCCAGTAACACTTTTGCTCGATCCGGCACTCGAACCCGGGACCTCTGATCAGCAGTCGCATACGCTGTCCACTGGACCACGGAGGCAGTAATTTTGGCCAAATGTGTAAAAATACGTTTCTAGACATCAATGCAGCAGAACATTACTCATCGCTTTAAAAGTTTAAACTATAGTCACGTTGCAAAGATCATGTAATTAGATTCAAATGGTCCGATAGAAAATACGTAAACACTTACGACGTACGTTCGTCAAACAATACCGCGAAATGATGAACTAACAATGTTTGGCAAAAAAAATGCACGCTGCATTCACGGCTGCTAAGTTTATAATGTAACTGAAACTGGTAACATTTAGTCATAATTGTACATCATA
Organism: Euclidia mi; assembly: GCA_944739405.2. Lineage (NCBI taxonomy): Eukaryota > Metazoa > Arthropoda > Insecta > Lepidoptera > Erebidae > Euclidia > Euclidia mi. The sequence continues at coordinate 57,394,337 of OX123196.2, read as the reverse complement.
CACATTGGCTATTTGAACCTGTAGGACACCAATAGCTAAGCGAGAAATAAGATAACAGGAGCGTGTATTCTTTAAAAATTGTGCCGTAATGGTGTTCTTTTAGTAAGAGTAATTTCTGAAAATGTATTTTTTACAACAATTTGAGCACCAGGCGAGGCAGCACGGGTAGGTCAGACGCAAGGTAGACCGGCGATGTGGTTAAAATCGCGGTAAGTGGTTGGATGCGGGCGGCTTGAGATAGGTCTGTATGGAGAACCTAGGCTGACACAATGATGAAGGAGGGTTTATACATTTTTACTTGTTAGCGTTCTGAACAACTCACCCTCTATATGGCACTTTTGTTTTTTATGGGCAATACAATGTTATAAGTACTAGATGTCCATGATGGATAAATATCTAGTTACTCAATACTACTGGTCTCTACTTGATAGAAATAACCAATAACCTCTATATTTGAACAGAAGAACCACTGCAACTATAGCCAAATCGAATTGATATTATGAAATCATACGAATATCAAAGGAAAGCGTTCAACTGATGACTAATAAAAATAAATAGTCTATGTAATGGTCTAGAATTAGCCGTGGTTTAAGTTTAAGGCCTTGAACTTTGTTATATTATTGGGTTTTTGATGTAAGTTTTATTTATGTTTATTACTATCAATTTCATGGGTTAGCGAACGATGTAAAGGTGCAATGTTTTCATGCTGTATATAAATTTATTATCATTTACACACCTTTTGCAATGCTTAATAATGCTTATTAGTGTTAAATGCTTGCACAAGTAGATAGCATAAATCAAACAGTATTTATTTGCAATATTTGAAATATTGCGAAGTCACTCATAAGGCTTAGGTTGATATAATATCAGCAACTGAAGATGAATTGAAACGATGTAGTTTAAATTTGAAACTGCTTCTAATTGTTTTTATTCTTTCAGCCTTAATGACAACTCTTCGCTTCAGAATAATAAAGAAATAACTACTGTGTGTATTTAGCTCGAATCTCAGCTGAGGCAGACGCAGTAGGATGCCATGTCATGATAATTATTACATAATGATAAATGAAGTACGCAAAAAATTTTTATAGGTCAATTTAAAACTTAATCCCGCTTATCTTTTGGCTCCACAGTTAGATGCAAATATTTACATAAACCATATGCAATTTCAGATACAAGTGCACTGGTAGTTTAGAGAGCATATTTTGGTAGGCTAAAGTGTGCCAAGAAAACAATCAGGTATTGGAATCTACAATTATATAGTCAATTAGACATTTTATTATATCCCTTTGGCGCATCCCCGCCAGGTTTTTTTAATTGCCACTAAATGGACTTTTTAATTAGCTTGAATTATGTGTATCTCTTTAGTTAACGTGCCAAATTGTTTATTTAATTGTATTTATAACCGAATGCCGAATAAAATGAAATGAATCACTCCGTAATTTGTGGTTCGTCCTCTATAACTAATTGTTGATCATAATGTATTTATTTATATTGATTGTAGTATATATGTAATTAAATTTAGTGGCTACGTGGTGGTCTAGTGGTTTTAGTTGTTACTTTGTCGCTTAACAAAGTTTGGTGGGTTCGACCCCACGCGGAACATGTTGCAATTCTCAAACAGTTTTTTTTGTCAGAGGTATCTTTGTGTACTTTACTTGAATGTTTATCAGGGGCCTGGCGACACAGAATTTCCATGACTACCGCTACTGTAACTTATGTCGAAACATGGGGGCAAATATAAAGGCAATTCGCCTTCATTTTCAAATAGTATCGCGATATAGACCTGTTACACGAATATAAGTATACTAAATGATGCCCGCAGTTACACCCGCGTTATTTAAGGCTTACTTTACGTGATGTTATATAGCCTATAGCCTTCCTCGATAAATGACCTATCTAACACTAAAAGAATTTTTCAAATCTGACCGGTAGTTCTTGAGATTAGCGCGTTTAACCAAACAAACAAACTCTACAGCTTTATATATATTATTAGTATAAGATTAGATTAGATATGTACAAGCTGCGAAAGTTTAGAAGTATTCGACGCAGGATTTAATTCTAGTGCTAGTGTTGGCATATAAAAAATAAAAACAAAAGCGATCAAAGCAATATATAGCGTAGCTTATATTACAGGTTGTGCATTATCCCAATGATAATCCTGAACCTTTTTGCTTGATATTTAAAATACCAGACCATGCCATACCAGAAGCACTGATAAGAGACACTGCATAGAAATTATCGTTCACAGCTCATTTCGTCATTCTACATGGTAAAATTTTAGATAATTTTAAATAATTAGGTAAGATTAACTATGCATTTGAAACAGGTTTGAAATAGACCGATAGGTATCATCTGTTATGCATATTATCTTGTAATAAAGCCACCGTTTGGAGTCCAATATAATTTTTCTGATATATTTAGATTTTATTACTTTTGCGTGTATACATTATACGTATTTTCATTTTATATTTGTTGGTATGTTATGTTTATAATTACTCAGTATGCCCGTGATTACGACCGATGCAAGGCGGTTAAAACTTCGGGACTGAAAGAGAGTTTTATACCTTTAAAATAACCTCAAAAAATGTCATATATTATTTTGGTTTCAGGAATATTTAGAGAGGATACTTGCGATGACATATTACCTATAATTGGTATAATTATTATAGACAGAGGTTACGATGAAAGTAGCAAATATCAAAACAAGGAGCCGGATCTGAGCCTGACCCTCGACAATCCATCCTGCTATATAGTGTTGACTTTTATTTTCTTACAACTCACACAAGGCATAAACCTTAGGTATAATCATTATATTAAGAGGCATAATTTATCAAAATTAACCAACATATTGTTTACGTTGTCCTCTCTGCATGGGCGCAAAGTTGTTCGTAATCAGATGGTGAGCTACTTTTCAACTTATTCAGACTGTGGCTCTTTGAATATCGGACCAGTAGCAATACGAGTTGTCTAGACACATAATGATCTATATCTATCTATCTGCTGGAAGTGGCTTAAATGTTGCATGGAGCGTAGTTTGTTAGAAAATTCATCAGTCTAAACTCATCCGTGTAAGGAAAGTAAATTATATTGACAGTGATAGAATACATATATAGTCTGCCAACCCGCACTTGGCCAGCGTGGTGGACTATGGCCTTACCCTTCTCATAGTGAGAAGAGGCCCATGCCCAGCAGTGGGACAGTATAAAGGGCTGATGATGATGATAGAATAGGTACTAGTATATGGTCTACATTACGGTAACCCTGTTTTGTAGGCTGAGACTTCGTTGTATTTATTTAGTGCATAAAAATTACAAAGTTGGTACTAACAACAGGCACGAAACAAGCAGACCAACCTCCTCAAAGAAGACAGAGAATGCTATCACTATTAGTTGCTCCATACCTTTGAATGCAACGAAAGTATTGTCTGAGGTCGCGAACGTGGCCTTGCATAACAAAACTTAACAGGTAACGCTTGACACTGGCGCATACACGTTGGTTACTAAAGACATTTTACATTTTATTTGTGAGAATTTTAAGTACACGGATGACGTGTGTGATCTATAGGTACATTTTTGGTTCGAGTCTGGGTGTTTATTGTACCGGTTGGGAGTTTTTTTGTTAAGTAAGATTCTCGCAAGCTATAAGTAGCTGGCGTCGTCTTAAAACTAACATCTAATTTGATTTTGAAAGTGGCCTTATGAATTTGAGGTTAGAATTTGTTCTATAATAATAGTAATTTTTTATGTTTTGCATATATTTATTAGTTACTTAATTAAGTATAGGGATTATTGCACGATTGTGTGTTTATAAATTTATGACATTTTACTGAATATAATAATTATCTAATGCTATTATAATAAATTTATCTTCAATTTGTATACCATAAACAAAACTTGTTCTACATGCAAAAAGCCAAACACTCATACTTAGCAATTGGCAGCTATTCTCGCAAAACATAGCCAATGCTATTCATGAAATCAAGCGCCTCTAAGTGTTTCTCGTAACACTAGAAAACCAGTTTAACACGCATCATAGTCCATTCTAGAATCAGAAACACGGCTGAGTACACGATCGCGCTACATGACCATTGACCAAAGATAATACATTCGGCGAGCATCGTTTATAGCGAGGTATTAAACAGATGTTTGTGCAAATCTTCATGCCACGCGTTGGGATTGGTGCAAGTGAGGAGATGTAATGGTGTTTTAGAGTTAGTAAAATAAGTTTCATTTCAGAGTAGAGACGTCCACTGCTCGACATGAGCCTTAGGAGAGGCTAAGGCCTAAGGCTCTCCAAGTCTCCAAGATGGGCTATCTTGAAAAAGTTAAATTATATATGACATTTTTATCTATTGTTCAAAATCTTTTAATGAAGAGCAGATGCCCGCGGCTTTATGGATAAAGCCGCGGGCATCTGCATAGGTGTAAGAGTTTAAGCTTGGAAGCTTAAACTCTTACACCTATAACAATATTATTAAATAGGTATTATACATATAATATTACTAAAACCTTCTCTAGTGGTAACCTTCATTATATAAGAAACTCACTGTCCAATTTTCATATTTCTAGCTTCTTTACTTGTCAACTCTAGATATAAACTTTGTATCGTGCGTGTCATTACAAACATTCAATCAACATTAGCATTTTAGCACTTAACCAAGTTTAGTGAGTTCCAATTTCCAACAACAACATCAGGTTTCAAATGGTAAGAAATCCTACGTAGATCTCAAAACCATAGTTTTGGCCAATTGTGTAAAAATACGTTTCTAGACTTCAATGCAGTAGAACATTACTAATCGCTTTAAAAGTTTAAACTATAGTCACGTTGCAAAGATCATGTAATTAGATTCAAATGGTCCGATAATAAAAATACGTAAACACTTACGTACGTACTTCAAACAATACTACGAAATGATGAACAAACAATGTTTGGCAAAAAAATTGCACGCTGCATTCACGGCTGCTATAGTCCTAAATGTGCCAATTGTTACACATAGGCTATTTGAACCTGTAGCACACCGATAGCTAAGCGAGAAAGAAGATAACAGGAGCGATTGTTCTTAATAGGAAGAGAAAATATGTTTTAAAATTTGTGCCATAATGGTGTTCTTTTAGTAAGAGTAATTTCTGAAAATGTATTTTTTACAACAATTTGAGCACCAGGCGAGGCAGCACGGGTAGGTCTGCCGCAAGGTAGACCGGCGATGTGGTTAAAATCGCGGTAAGCGGTTGGATGCGGGCGAGAACCTAGGCTGACACAATGATGAAGGAGGGTTTATACATTTTTACTTGTTAGCGTTCTGAACTACTCATCCTCTATATAGCACTTTTGAGTTTTATGTGCAATACAATGTTATAAGTACTGGATATCCATGATAAATAAATAAATATCTTGTTACTCAATACTACTGGTCTCTACTTGGTAGAAGGGATAAACAAAGAGGAGTCAAAAACCTCTATATTTGAACAGAAGAACCAGTGGAACTATAACCGTATCGGATTGATGTTATGAAATCATATGAATATCCAAGGAAAGCGTTCAACTGATGACTAATAAAAATAAATGGCCTATTTAATGGTCTAGAATTAGCCATGGTTTAAGCTTAAGGCCTTGAACTTTGTTATATTATTGGGTTTTTGTTGTAAGTTTTATTTATGTTTATTACTATCAATTTCATGGGTTAGCGAACGATGTAAAGGTGCAATGTTTTCATGCTGTATATAAATTTATTATCATTTACACACCTTTTGCAATGCTTAATAATGCTTATTAGTGTTAAATGCTTGCACAAGTAGATAGCATAAATCAAACAGTATTTATTTGCAATATTTGAAATATTGCGAAGTCACTCATAAGGCTTAGGTTGATATAATATCAGCAACTGAAGATGAATTGAAACGATGTAGTTTAAATTTGAAACTGCTTCAGTTTGTTTTTATTTTTTCAGCCTTAATGACAATTCTTCGCTTCATAACAAAAAAGAAATAACTACTATGTGCACTTAGCTCGAATCTCAGCTGACAGATGCAGTAGGATGCCATGTCATGATAATTAAAGATAAATTGAGTATGCAAAAAATGTTAACAGGTCAATTTAAAACTTACCGCTTACCTTTTGGCTCCACAGTTAGATGCAAATATTTACGTAAACCATATGCAATTTCAGATACAAATGCACTGGTAGTTTAGAGAACATATTTTGGTAGGCTAAAGTGTGCCAAGAAAACAATCAGGTATTGGAATTTACAAATAGTCAATTAGACATTTTATTATATCCCTTTGGCGCATCCCCGCCAGGTTTTTTTAATTGCCACTAAATGGACTTTTTAATTAGCTTTAATTATGTGTATCTCTTTAGTAAACGTGCCAAATTGTTAATTTAATTGTATTTATAACTGAATGCCGAATAAAATTAAATGAATCACTCCGTAATTTGTGGTTCGTCCTCCATAACTAATTGTTGATCATAATGTATTTATTTATATTGATTGTAGTATCTATGTCATTTAATTTAGTGGCTACGTGGTGGTCTAGTGGTTTTAGTTGTTACTTTGTCGCTTAACAAAGTTTGGTGGGTTCGACCCCACGCGGAACATGTTGCAATTCTCAAACAGTTTTTTTTGTCAGAGGTATCTTTGTGTACTTTACTTGAATGTTTATCAGGGGCCTGGCGACACAGAATTTCCATGACTACCGCTACTGTAACCTATGTCGAAACATGGGGGCAAATATAAAGGCAATTCGCCTTCATTTTCAAATAGTATCGCGATATAGACCTGTTACACGAATATAAGTATACTAAATGATGCCCGCAGTTACACCCGCGTTATTTAAGGCTTACTTTACGTGATGTTATATAGCCTATAGCCTTCCTCGATAAATGACCTATCTAACACTAAAAGAATTTTTCAAATCTGACCGGTAGTTCTTGAGATTAGCGCGTTTAACCAAACAAACAAACTCTACAGATTTATATATATTATTAGTATAAGATTAGATTAGATATGTACAAGCTGCGAAAGTTTAGAAGTATTCGACGCAGGATTTAATTCTAGTGCTAGTGTTGGCATATAAAAAATAAAAACAAAAGCGATCAAAGCAATATATAGCGTAGCTTATATTACAGGTTGTGCATTATCCCAATGATAATCCTGAACCTTTTTGCTTGATATTTAAAATACCAGACCATGCCATACCAGAAGCACTGATAAGAGACACTGCATAGAAATTATCGTTCACAGCTCATTTCGTCATTCTACATGGTAAAATTTTAGATAATTTTAAATAATTAGGTAAGATTAACTATGCATTTGAAACAGGTTTGAAATAGACCGATAGGTATCATCTGTTATGCATATTATCTTGTAATAAAGCCACCGTTTGGAGCCCAATATAATTTTTCTGATATATTTAGATTTTATTACTTTTGCGTGTATACATTTTACGTATTTTCATTTTATATTTGTTGGTATGTTATGTTTATAATTACTCAGTATGCCCGTGATTACGACCGATGCAAGGCGGTTAAAACTTCGGGACTGAAAGAGAGTTTTATACCTTTAAAATAACCTCAAAAAATGTCATATATTATTTTGGTTTCAGGAATATTTAGAGAGGATACTTGCGATGACATATTACCTATAATTGGTATAATTATTATAGACAGAGGTTACGATGAAAGTAGCAAATATCAAAACAAGGAGCCGGATCTGAGCCTGACCCTCGACAATCCATCCTGCTATATAGTGTTGACTTTTATTTTCTTACAACTCACACAAGGCATAAACCTTAGGTATAATCATTATATTAAGAGGCATAATTTATCAAAATTAACCAACATATTGTTTACGTTGTCCTCTCTGCATGGGCGCAAAGTTGTTCGTAATCAGATGGTGAGCTACTTTTCAACTTATTCAGACTGTGGCTCTTTGAATATCGGACCAGTAGCAATACGAGTTGTCTAGACACATAATGATCTATATCTATCTATCTGCTGGAAGTGGCTTAAATGTTGCATGGAGCGTAGTTTGTTAGAAAATTCATCAGTCTAAACTCATCCGTGTAAGGAAAGTAAATTATATTGACAGTAATAGAATACTAGTATATGGTCCACATTACGGTAACCCTGTTTTGTAGGCTGGGACTTGTACTTGGTCTCGTTGTATTTATTTAGTACATAAAAATTACAAAGTTGGTACTACTGACAGGCACCAAATAAGAAGTCCAACCTCCTCAAAGAAGACAGAGAATGCTATCACTATTAGTTGCTCCATACCTTTGAATGCAGCGAAAGTATTGTCTGAGGTCGCGAACGTGGCCTTGCATAACAAAACTTAACAGGTAACGCTTGACACTGGCGCATACATGTTGGTTACTAAAGACATTTTACATTTTATTTATGAGAATTTTAAGTACTTACACGGATGCTGTGTGTGATCTATACATTTTTGGTTTATTGTACCGGTTGGAAATATGTTTGTAAAGATTTTCGCATATTTCGCACATTTTTTGTTATAAGTAGAGCTGGCGTCGTCTTAAAACTAACATCTAATTTGATTTTGAAAGTGGCCTTATGAATTTGAGGTTTGAATTTGTTCTATAATAATAGTATAAATGTGCCAAAGTGTTTAAAAAAAAAGTGAATACCGAATACCATACACAATATTTGGCAAGTTGTAGACTTGTGTAAGTATTTGATTGTCACATAGACAATCACTATTGTATCAAGTAAATATAAATCTACCAAATAAATGGCATATATAACCAGCGCTATCACTTCCAGCGGCTCTATAACTCGAGTCAGCGAAAGTGGCGACCGAGGTCGCTAGCACGGCGCAGCGCGTACGCGACTTGCGTAACACCACGTAACCGGTGACAGCTGACATTGGTGCACGTGGTGCTTAGCAACCGAAATGTTCAATTGGCAATCTTCTTTTGCACTGGGTATTCACGATGATCCTGCTTGGTGACATGACGAGACGTGTATACGAGGGTAATAAATAGTATCTACTTTTCTGGTCAAATTAGCTCACTTGTGACAAGTCCAGATAGGTCCTAATTGATATGCCGCAATTAATTTTGTCAATTCCTCCTTCGCACGGGACAAACATAAAGCAATTTTCTATATCTCCGTATTATCAAAAGTGTTGTTTAATTACCTGGAATATCTATTATACACATAATTACTTAGGTTACCAACATTATGATGTGTGTGAAGAATTTGTTTGACATTGATTGCAGATTATTTTGTGCCATAATAATTCTGTGCCTCCGGTGAAAACTGATATAACTGGAGTTATATCAAAATTTACTTTTTAAATGCACTTCTATCAGAAAAAAAATCTCTACATTTCTGTCTAATCGACATTTTGATACGACTCATATTTCTAGAAATAGTATGATACATGTAGGCCAAAAAAATATGTATTAAGAGGTAATGACGTGTAAAATAATTTAACTTCACATAAATCGTTACATATATTAGAATAGCTAGATAGTGCTATGTGTACAAAAATATATCTTAAGTTATATTCCTATACATTTGTAAACTTTACCTTCAATACATGTGATTAATGATATAAATTCAGTTATATTTTTGTACACGAAGATCTTGTGCGTAATTTACTGGTATAACTTCAGATATATCAGTTAACACAAAGACAAAAGTAAAGAATTGTTTGTTTCAAATGATACAAATGAAGTTATATTATTACACACGTTAATAGTTCTCAAAATACGCAACAAAAAATTTATATAGTGATACTACTTATAACGCGGGGGGTTGCGCGGGCACAGAGGGCAGCATACGGGGGATATGCGATTCGCGTGTGGTCAGTGGCGAGAAAGCATTTAAAGGGAGAGTACGCACGCGTCTGCGCAGCGGATCGCTATGGCTCACAACGTACTACGTATTACATGTATCATTTTACACAAATTATAAGTTGTTACTGTAAATAGTTTTTATTAAGCTATTATATCATCAAACACTTAACTACCGTTTTAGTTATATCATTTTACACAATGTATTATAATAACTTTTAGGAGTGTATCTATTATAAATGACGTTATATTAATATATTAGAATACTCTGGACCGGAATATAATATTTTACCTTACACAATAAGAACTATTCGAATAATTAGAACCATGGAACAACCACTCGGAAGTGATTTTAGAGCGAACCTGCTATAAAATGCAATAACAAACATCGAGATTGAAAATTGTGTATCTCTAGTTCAGTCGGAAGAATCCTTTGACAATGTACCGATACACCGCGACACGCGTAACTTATATATACCGCCGGCGAGAGTGTTGCCATATTTTGATACTTGATACTTGATGGCACGGGCTGTTTCTGCAACTCCACGTCTTGACGTGTATTTTGCGTGTGGGTGGGAATGGTGTCGTCATTCGAGCCGCCCTTTGCCATATTTTTGGCAAATGTAAAATTTTCGGGTCATTTGTATTTACTAACATGCATTTTGAAATTTAATAACTTTTTTATTTCTACGAATATACATATTTGTTTTTATTGCTTTGAATGTTTTTAGAATCCCTAAATTATTATGCCCCTTTTGGATTGGACAGAGTTTATTTTAGCAAATTGTATTGTTTGACCATTAATACTTCATAGAACATAGGTATTTTTGTTGTTTCAGCAATTTTCAGAACGTACAAAACGCATGCTAAGTACGTTAAATAAGGACGTCGAACACCTTAGCCCTTAATCACCATATCATGCTGATAATAATGAAATTATGTATAATAGCGAGCTTTCTGTGCATACTTTTACTCCTCAGAATGATATAATATTGAACCAAGTAATTGACGATGAGCAATTTTAAATTATGGCGAATTTTGGTTCGTCGAGCAGTGATGATTATATCCCCGGTACTGATGAAAGCAATAGTAGTAACACTAGTACCTATTTTATCGTAAAAAGAACAAGTTACTCAAACATAGCGCTTTATTAAGGTTGACACAGCCTCCAACGTTGATCTGATTCTACAGCCGTAAATAATGTGCGTGGAGATTTTATTGATAGCGTTCTAGAACATCTATTCTCTGAGGAATTTAACTAAAATCCAGGGCCAACGTTTGTATTTTGGGATGATGAGAATATTTTTAGAAAAGGTCGTGAAAGAAAGATCAGGAGTGCTAACTTAGAACGAAGAAATGGAAGAAGTGAGAGGATTATTTTACGCAACCAAGGGCAAACTTATGTCACAAAAAGTGGGAAATTTAAAAGACCAAAAGAACTCAGACATTTACCGGATTGTATATTAAAATGTAGAGAAAAGATTCCAAAAACAGTGTTGCAGAAAATTTTGAATGAATATTGGTCACTTGGTTCTTTCGACAAAAGTGCACAATATATTAGCAAATGCATAATAATAGGTAACAAGCGTACTCCTAAAATTGCACCAAAAAGACAAAGGAACACACTTAATACTCATATACTTATTATGTATATGATTATTAATGTAAATGAACGATACAATATTTGCAAAAAATATTTTTTGGTTACTTTTGATAAAAGCAATAGATTTGTCCAAACAATTCGTGAAAAGAAAATTAAATACGGTATAGTAGTTCCCTGGGAAAAAGGACGGGCAGCAAGTTACAAAAAAGTTAGTGATGAACGACTGGATCTTGCAAAACAGCATATTTTATTATTTGCCGCGTATGAAAGCCACTATGGCCGCATTCAGATATATTTATTTATATTAAATATTTGTGTTTTATTTTATAAATACCATTAGCTTAAAATAAAATTAGTTACAAATATCACTTTACACAAAAATGTTGAATATATAAGTAAACTTATAGCATGATACACAAAAAATAGCGTCGTGATAAGTGATATATCTTAATAAATATTAAATTTGGAAAATTTTAAGCTTCTAGACCGATTTTTTACAAAAAGTTATATTAGTTTTGTTCTACAATATTTTTCTTGAATCAATTAATATCAGTGTATATAGTAAAACATATGTTATGATATCAGTGTTCACGAGAATTGCATGTGTGGTGTAAGTTGATATATCTTAACATACATTAGTTTACACAGACATCATGTTGGTGCACTTTGATATAGTTGACAGTTTTCCGTAGTATTTTCCTGATTTTGAAATAAAATGTTACAGAATCCTGTAATATTAGATAATAACGAAGCAATTTTTATTTCACATTAAGTTTTTTGTAAAGTTATTGAAAACAATATTTTTATATGAAATAGAAAATAAAAAAAACTTTAAATTGCTCTACTGAAAAGTTGACATTTTGAAGTTGTATCAGTTTTCACCGGAGGCACAGAATTATATTATATACCTATTATATATACACAATTAAAAATATCTTGCAAGGTCTTTTATCTTTCTTTTTACAAATATTTGAAGAAAACCTTCAATGATACGGCGTGTATAACCACAGAGAACTCTAAATTAATATTAGTGATTATTACTGGAATATTTATGGGAGTATATACTGGCGCTGCCTGTACAACTAACACGAATAACCACTACACTTGTCTTGAAAGTCACGGTGATCTTCTAAAACCATTTTACAACGCCAAGTGACCCACTTAAGACCTCAGTGGACTCGTAAGAGGTGTAACAGTGGCCTCCAAACGAGAAACTGTTACGTATAAGATGACCAGCTGATAGTATGTTGACATACATACTGTAACAACTTGTAGGCTTGCATTTGCATTATATTCGAGATGTGTTTTTATATGTGTTTTGGTTGTGACCTTGATCGGATTTTGACTAGATATTTTTACAATTATGTATTTAGGCCGCTGATCAGACTCCACATCACATTTGAAATAGCGTGCTGTTACATATTTTAAGTATCTTCTTAATATATAAAATCCTTGCGTTACTGACTGACTGACAGACACGTTACAGCCGAAACTATTGGGCGCAGGAAGCTGAAATTTGGCATGTGTGTTCCTTGGGGACCGTAGAGGTGCACTAAGAAGGGATTTCCCGAAATTCCCACGGGATCGGCCAAAATGGGTAAATTTATAAAAAGTGCAGGCGAAGCTGCTGGCATCCTCTAGTATGAATATATAACCCTATTACGCCTTTCCTTTGAGTTCGTATGAGTCGAAGTTGAACTGCTGCTCGTACGCCTCCAAGAATGGTGATGATCCAAACAAATGGTGATTTTTATCAACTTTGGCGATCTTTTACGCAAGTCAAGTAAAAAAAAAATTTCCACATAAAAATCTGAATATACGCTACGGGCCCGTCCGAAAATACTAATTGCCTAGATTACATATTCAATGACAATGCATATATCCAAGCTATCAGCTGACACCTACATTCAATGTCAGAGCCCTAAAAGCTGGATTAGCACGTACCTGGCATAAAGTAACGATATCAATTAGTTTATGGTTTTACACCCACGATAACGTTTTATTGTTAATCGGATAGACGATAAGACATTGATTAAGTATTGTTTTTTAGGTGTTCTGTGTGACAAACAGATGTGGTCAAGCTTATACCGTTTTGTCCTACAAATGCAATATTGATTTTTTATTACACAATTGTAATAAAAAATGTATACAGTAAAGGCAAAAAAAGGAAATATATAAATTACTATAGAATGCCCCAGTTACGTCCGCGTATTTTTTTTTTTACTGTTCTGCCCGATCACGTAGGAATTTCAGGCAATCCCTTCTTGTGCATCCCTATAACAATCCCCAAGAAATATACATGCCACGCCATTTCAGCTTCCTGCGCTCAATAGTTTTGCCTATAGCTTGTCTGTCAGTCAGTCAGTAACGCAAAAGGTCTCCCAACTTCAATGGACACTAACAAGATCGGTGCAAGACGATCGAAGCGTCGGAAACAAATAGGTATTTATACCTTAAATAAGTTAAGTTAACGCGATTAGAAGAGAAGACCCGCTAAATTATTTTGTATGATGTAAACAAATCGAGAAAGTTTAAAATCAATTATCAGATCAAGTACACTGAGAGGGTTATTTTTATAGGTTGTTAATTCAAAAGCATTCATACCGACGAGCCCGCGGGCAATATTCAAGTGCGATCGCGATCACTGAATCATCGCCACGTAAGCTTAATATTATGAATGGGCCCACGTATTTGCGTCTGTACAATGTTTCACTTAAACATGTGGTCATCTGATTATGACTGCATGAATGGCACAGTGGTTTAAGCGACCGACTCGCCGTCTTATCACTGCGCCGTGGATTTTGGGTTGGTCCCACCCAACCGGGCTAAGCATCCGTACCATATATCCGTACATAACAAACTGTTATTTCGAGTTTGGATTTCCTTTTTATAAGTATTGTAATATAATATTGTAAGTCAAAACTAATAGGTTTTCTTTTCCGACTTTATTTAAAGACAATACTAAAAATACACACTCGAAGGACTTTTAAACTGTTTATAGTATGGACTATGTGATTTTAAATATGAAAATAATACAAGTCATATAACTAAACTAGAGGACGTCAGCAGCTACGCCTGCCCATTTTTTTAATTTATCCGTTTTGAACGATCCCGTGGGAATTTTGGGAAATCCTTTCTTAGTGCACCCCTACGGTCCCCAAGGAACATACATGCCAAATTTCAGCTTCCTGCGCCCAATAGTTTTGGCTGTAGCTTGTCTGTCAATCAGTCAGTAACGCAAGGATTTTATATATATACAGATACCGAAGGTATTAACGATAGACATTTTTATGAATAGGAGCTTTATTAAATTAATCTCGGTTTATTTATAGCGCGGCCTTCCCTTCAGGTCATCATGACATAGCCTTTAGTACTAAGACGAGGATTAATGAAGTGTTGACAAATGCTCATCATTACAATGTCTAAGGTCTTTAGGACGCATATATACAAGTCATGACTTATTTGTTCAGACATGTCTCATCATGATGTGGGAATTAAAACCCACATAATGACTGCAGGTATGGTGTAGTGGTTTAAGTGGTCGACTCGCTGCTTGGAACTGAAGCGAGTCGTGGGTTTGATTCCCATACGACACAACATGTGTGAATTGCATATTGGTGTTTCGAGGCTGAGTGTTATTTGTGTCCGTTGATTAAGTGTTTGTAAAGAGACACTGAACAGAGAACTGAGTGTTGTAGTAAGAGGGAATTTACTTCCTAGAGCAGCTTGATATTTTTGTCAGTGTCGGTAACAAAGAAAAATATTTTCCTATCTATAATATTTTAGTGATATAATTTTTATTTACAAGATTACGATAAATTACAAGCTCGTATCACTAATGATAATGGATAACGCTTCTAAACAAGCATAAAATTCGATAAATGTATTAGGTATTTAATGCAATAATTATGTATTAATTAGGCATTCGAGATAGTTTTTATAGATTATTATTTGACATTTAAAATTCGAGAAAAATGTCACATTTACATAATTCGTTATCAAAATAATACCTATAGCTTAAATGTTAATATTTAATTATATTACCAGTTCTGCTATGTTTGCTTATCACCCACAAGTTTAGTGTGAATATTATTTATAACTCAATAATAGTTTCTAACTTGCCAATTAGGTTCCTTGAAGTTTATTTATTTATTTATTGGTTCTCCAACAAAGAATACACATTACATGATATATGAGATGTTTCACAAGTTTCTAATAAGTTCCTAAAATTAATATAGTAGAAATAATTTTATTTGGGCATGATGCATTTATTTTTCCTACGATTACTAGAATTTTAAAACGGGTCTTATACAGGTCCCTCAAGACTCAACCTTAATTCTGATTCGGTCATTTGAATGTTTTCAATATTTTTTCATAATTTTCGACATGATAAAGTCATCAAACCGTCATCAAATATATTTAGCACATAAATCTCTCACCAATGCAACATACAAACAACACGGCTATCAGTGGCGGCGTTAGACCACATGTGGACGTCGGCGACATCAAGTTCGCGAGGCCCTTTAAATCGATGGCGAGGCCCCGTTTACTTCGTAGTAAAAAAACCGTTAAATTAAGTGAGCCAAATTGTAAAATAATGTATGAATAAATAAATGAAAATTCAAAAATTTTCACCCAGCACAGATCTTGTTACGCACGTGTTCCAAAATAATTAAAGTCATTATCATCTGCTTAGCTTTTTCCCGAATTGTTCGGTGTCGGCTACCTAAGCCAGGATGATTGGCAAAACAAAATTAAGTATGTATCTCTGTGGTATCTTGTAAAACTTTTATGCGAGGGGGCCTCGCATACTCAGGCGCGAGGCCGTCGGCGGTCGCCGACGTCGCCGACGCCTGGCGCCGCCACTGACGGCTATGATAATATTCAGCCAAAGAAATACAATGTTCACATTTATTATAATTCTCAGAATCACAGTACGAGCATCCACTCAAAGAGCTCAACATACTACTGAATTACTAGCCAACATCCTCCACGCAGTAAATCTCAAAACATTGTTGATTTGACAATAATTTCCAGTAAGACTGGTCTATTTATTTGCCACAAAACGTGTCTATTCCAGCCGATCGTAAACCGTCGGATGTACTACTTGTGATGCACTTCAAAATTGAGGCTACCAGTAATTGTTCCTAGCAGTTTTATTGGATATATATTTGGACTTCAAAGGATTGATAATGGACGACGATATTTTACATTTGAAACTGTTTTTTGATTGCGGAGGAAGACCAGATGATACTATTTTCGTTGTCAGCGGTATATTAAATGCGAAAGTAATGCTTAAAAGTAATTGTGTTGAAGTATCCTACATTTTCTTTTAATGCTTTTTCAACTGCACATATTATGAAAATCTCAATGGGGGTTATTAGAAAACCTAAACTAAATTTACTTAGTTTACTTTTGTGCTCAGCGATTGAATATGTGAGCAGCAGATACTTAATACCTAATTTTGTTAAAACTAATATCATTATCGTTGTATCAGTCTAGTTTTGTTATTGTCTTCTACATAGGTAGATACAGTCATCATCATCATCAGCCTTTAACAGTCCACTGCTGGCCTACGCCTCTTTCTGAAAGGAGGAATTGGCCATAGGGTTTGTATCAGGTTTACTTCTCTTACAGTGCTATTCTCTGCATAATACGCTCCCTCTGCCGGCTTTTACGACACCCATTAGATGATATGGGCTGGTGACATACCGTATTCTTAATCCGTCACCACACGGACAATGTATGTTATACAAAAGTCAAGAGCACCCTTTTAAAAAGTAAGTTACTCGTTGATTCATTGCACTAATTATCACGATATTTATTTGACGTTCATAAGCGTCACATTGTGACCCAAATGAATAAAGGATTTTTGAATTTGAATTGATAATCATCATGGTCATGATTTATTAAAAAATACTGCAATTAAGTTATCATCTAGTTACCTCTCCAAAGATAATCTTGTGTTCTTGACCCTGTAATGACATCAGAATCTTCTTTATTCACTTTAGTCACGGCAATCGGTATCAACGCCACAATGAATTACTGAATGATTGTTCTGTCATAAAACAAGGTTCTCTTGGCACAATTTACGACCTTTTTCAATATTCGATCTATCCTTGGATTTAGCTTCTAGTAATACATATTTTGGCTGCGCAGGCAGCGATAGCTGAGTGCAGAGACCGACGGACTGCTACGCAGGGGGTCTCGGGTTCGAATCCACGGCACGCACCAATGACTTTTCGGAGTTAAGTGCGTATTAAATTGTTAATTATCCCTAATCGGTGAAGGAAAACATCGTGAGGAAACCTGCATGTCTGAGAATTCTCCATAATGTTCTCAAAAGACATGTGCAGTGTGCCAACCCGCATTTGGCCAGCGTCGAAGTAACTATTTAGTAATCTGTGCCAGCGTGGTGGACTATGGCCTTACCCTTCTCATAGTAAGAAGAGGCCCGTGCCCAGCAGTGGGACGGTATAAAGAGCCCTTTATAAAATATATCAAATATGTATTCATCATCAGCCGATGATGAATACATATTTGATATATTTTGTATGGAGCTTACTAGTACTGTGTAACGTGTTTATGCTACTCATCATATGGAACCGCCGAAAAGCAACTCAATACTGTTATGGTTTACCCGGACAAAATTTACCTTACTTTTCGTTGTATCATTCTAATATTCAAAATTCTAACATCGTATTACAAAGCAAAGCTGCTAAACAAAGACATCATGCCGAAAATTAATGACACAAGACATTGAACGAACAGAACAAAAACTGTAATGGACACGAAACAAAGCGAATATAATTATAGTTATTGACACGTCACTTAATAGTTAGATTGCGTGTTGCGAACACAAAGGAAGTTCTACAAAGTATAGGATGTCAAACTTTTTGGACTGACGGGCAACATACTAGCGATTGGAAGCGATGAAAAAGTTGCCAGTGATTTTTACGCTTAAAGGATACCGTGTTAAAATAATAACGGCATATCCTGGGGTAATCTACTCCCGATGGTCTGATCCCAAGCCAGGCTGCACTAAGACAATCAGACAACTAATATACATAATTGTTAAAGGCATATGTGTATAATCTATGCATATAAATACAATTGGAATATCTGTTTGTAATATTAAAATAACCTCTTTTACTTAATACATATGGATGTATACACGGTACATATACCGACATTTTTTCCAATTTTTGTCTGGGTGTCTGTCTGTTTGTTCTCGCTAATCTCTGGAATGGCTGACCGATTTTGACGGGACGTTCTATCGTAACTTAGGCTATAAATTAATCGGGTACGTGAAGTAGTTCCCTCAGGACGCGAGTGAAACCGCGGGAACCAGCTAGTATTATAGATGAATTGAATCCGCATACAAAAGTTAACTCAACGCCCCTCACACAAAACCTTTCTGGGTTGAGATGATGCCTTTTGACTACTAGACTAATAAATAGACCAGTGCTATGACATTGATATTGTTATTAAAACGAATATTATGACATTGATATTGTTAATAAAACAAATATGATGGATTAAATTATTGATTAGTTTATCAAACACATGTTTAAGGCGGTAACTAACTTTGTAGAATGCGATTTCATGTTCGATAACGTTTTACAATTTAATATCTATGTATCGCTGTTTATCTTTAGAGTGTTCCGATATTAAAATTTGTATGACAATAGACGGACCATATATGTTTATTATATGTAATATATATGGCACCTCGAATGCATTTTGCACGCTTTTACTTTTCAGTGAAGTAGGTGACATTATTTCATTGAGTGATTTGTTTCAAACTACATATGTGTACATTTTTCACAAGCGCATGAATTACCAAATGTACGGTATGAACCTTACTCCTAAACTGCTTAGAAATTGAAATAAGGACTGTAAACGATGGTTAAACGCACAGACAATTAAACGCCATTGACGATGAGCGCTTGCATGCTGCTAATCATGGGGAAGAAAGAAGCAGGTGATAGATGTACGGGCCCTCTTTCTATTAATCCTCTATTTCCTTACGGATTTGATGATATATTCACTGTCCAAAAAACACAATAATAGGTTTTCTGCTCTTTTCCTGGTCCGCACAATACCGACCATTTTTTATGAGAACAAGGCACCACCTCTGATTCTACTTCTTAAAACAATACATGTAAGCGTTTATACTTCTCCATGTATGTTAGTCTTTTATAATTAAACCGTAGAAGCCACTTTGTGTCGCTATTACATTTCGTATACCTAAATTTAGCCCCGGAAGGAAAACAGCGTATTTGCACTACATAATCAGCCTTACCTCACAACGCTATCTGAACGTATTGTTTTTGTTGAATACAAACTACTATTAATTTTAATGAACTGCCTTTTATAAATATAACGCGGTATATTTATTATGAATGTATGTCAATTTATGAGGAAATTGTTTATTATTTTGCTTGTCTATTAAAATTTGTTTGCATAATGCAAGAATAGTTTTATGATAACATTTTGCTATAAATAAATAGAGTGTCATAGGAGAGGCCTATATCCAGCAGTGGACTACGTCAGGCATCATCAGATGGTGATGATGATAAATTAAATGATTTCCAGTTGATTCAACTTTTGTTATAATAATTGCAAGGTAAAAACAATATTTATCGAAAACGAATAACATATCCAAGTAACAGCCATTTTGTTGAACTATTGCCGAATACGGATCAACAAAATTGTAGCCAGTCTGTGCAATCTAAATTGTCTTACACACTGTCGTTTTTATTAGAAATAATAATAATGAGATACACATGTATTTATAATACACAAGAAGATATTAAAGACCTATTGTCTTAAAATATGCATAACTTTGAAAAAATACGTAGGTACTTTTGAGTCATCTATCCTGTACTGAAAAAGTATTCACAGTTTAACTTTTCAGGGCCATAGAAACCGTTTTGGCGGGTACGAATAGGGGCCTTAACAGGAATCTCTTTTAAAATTAATTTGATTTTAGATTTTCATTTTGAATTCATGCGACGCATTTCGTATTCTAGTGGTACTTTAAATTTTAAAATAACAATATTATCATCCCCGCTGTAGATTATAAAAACAATCCATACTATTATATATTATTATTAGCTAAATAGTAGGGTACATACTCATTTAACACGATTTAAATATACTATTGTGAGATACTTAAATATTATTGAATTCTATTGTTATAAAGTTTTTGCCGTTTTTGTATGGGACGCGTCAAAGCATTGAGTAGGAATTCAATAACTGGTTTCCAAGCAATTTATAAATATTTGTGTGTGTCGTGATTTAATATCTGCTTTATGTCATATTACATAAAATGTGCAATAATGCCCCAGTTTGTCATTATATAATTATGTATAGGAATTTATCGAAAAAGTGAATGTGTAATGTTAATAAGTGTGCGTTGTTCATTAATAGTTTCAGTAATAATATTACGCGTTATGGGTAACTAATCGTTGCTTTGCATAGTGATAAGTTAAACCTCAAATTATGCTCAAACTGTATACGGTGAGATGTTGAGATGTGTATATGTTCAATAAAAAATATAACCGTCAACATTATGTTATGTTGTTACCCACATTGATTTAAAAAGACACGGACATTCTTTATTTCTTCGGAAGCGATGCATGTTGATTTAGCAAATCATTAAATCTTTTGGTAATATTTTAAACTTACGTACCAGCTCAGCAATTTTTTAAAGATCAATTTCCATATTTATTACGATATATTCATAGCTAAAACTGTACCATATTTGACTTAAAATATTCAGGCAGACGAGATAATAAAAAGACACTTTTCACTTGCTCTTTCCAATACGTCGTCAATTCGTTATTGGGATCATTGAACTTGGGAAAATCAAAATTGGAACGCGCTATTGCAACTTATTAGAAAATTTGAAATTTTCGAATGTGCCGCCATTTTTCTGTAACGACTACGCTCTCTTGACGTCGGCTCAATGCATGACGACTTTTATGTATATTTTTTTATTGACATGACAATAAATTTCGTCCGGTATGAGGCTAATTACGAGAAACAAGACAGTAGGGACAGTTTGAAATAATTCCCGGGCAGTGAAAAGTATAACACAATTATGTATTGATTGGCGACCCGCCAGTTACCGAACTATTCTAATAATACGTCTGAACCGCATTTCAATTCTAATTTAGGAATGAAAGAAACACGGTTCCAGCTGTTTATATAACAGTAACGTTTAGAATATTGTTGTAAAGTAAATTAATATTAGTTTGTATGGATCTGCTTCTTTGATATTCAAAGGTGAAAATATGACCACGTGGGCAATAGAAGAAACTATGGATTCAATATTTTGTAGAGATTTCGGTAGATGGTAGATGATTTGGCAGGTGGTATGTTGATATGCAATGTATAGACCAAAATCATTGTAATTTACTAATTGATATCAGAGCTTGCATTATTTTATATTGTAGGTATTAATAACTTGAGAATTCAGGTAAATATTTTTGCAGTTAGTTACGTGAGTGTGTAAGTTGGTCAGCAATTATGCTGACTTTCATGGCATTGACCTATTTCATACATAACGCTTTATATAATTTTATATTGAAAATGAACTTGGACTATCTTTACACAATCGCGCAATAAGTTCATAAATATAAATTAATACAAACATTTTTATTGCAGAACTGCGACCACCTAAGCTGCTTAAAACTGAAAGTCAATCCTTTCACGGCTTAGCGATTATATTTACTCGAAATAAATATATTTGTGTATACACAAATATTAGTCACATTTGACTGAATAATGTAAGACATTGAAAGTAATGTGCTATATGGATAAAAAGATAAAACATCTATCATAAATTAAATAACAAACAGCCAAAAAGTGTAGCAACTAATGAAAGAAAAACCAAGCTAAGATATTTAAATGTTGTTAAAATATAATTTAAATTACCTTAAGAAGTTACAGTACGTAAACATCAAACACAGACAAAAAATACTTTTCACCTCAACATCGCAAATACTTATCTCTTAAAAGCTAGCTAGCTCTAAACTGAAATAAAACAGCGGCTTAACTGAAAATTAAAATCCGTCTGCAGACAAATATTTCAAAAGCTAATTTCCATTGAAAAAAAAATAACATTTTCAAAGTAAATATTTGTACAAATGTGTATAATCCTTAGCAAGACATGTTTGCAGGTGCCTACAAAGAATTGTTTGCACAAGTTAATTCGTATCAGGGGTCCAAATAAATAAAAACTCAAAGAAACACGTACAATTTTTAATTAAAATACTTCATACAAATACTCTGTTGAGTTTTAAATGCAAATTGATATTTAAAAGAGGGAAATTATGAAATTCTTTAGTAATCGATTGGCCTATTAATCTGATTAAGTGCTGCTTAAAATTATTAACGTTATTAAGAGTGTTTCATCGATCAGATAATTACAATCGTATATTGAGGTAATTAAAACCGTTTGTATATTCAATGAGGATTTACTTAATGTTCTGTATTAGTATTATTCCTGGAATACAGTAAAGCTTAAACCCGTTTCATTATATCTATCTGGGGATCAAAAATATTAGCTTAGCTTGAATATATATATAATTATATTGATTAAATAAAGTTGTTATTATTGGTTGGTATTATTCATGATTTTAGTTGAAAGTAACAGTTTTTTTGTAAGTTTGTGTACGTTTATCTATCTCTACAGCGGTTGACCTAATTTGATTAGGGTAACATGGGATTTCTTCGATGATTAAAAAAGGTATATTTTATAAACCAATGTTGAATCTAAGTTTTCGTAATTCTTGTGCCTTAGTTTTAATAAAACAAATTAATGAGATAGGAAGCTTGAACTAAGGTAACATTTGTGTATTTTATTACTTACCAGCTAAGTACAGAACTTTTGGGTTTATTTCGCCACCATATCTGTAATTTGACTTTCGTTACCATTTTCTCGCAGACATCATAGCAACAATTGATTTTTTCCGCTTTGTTCCGTATCATACACATGTATTTTATATATTTAATGATATTTCGACATCTCATCCAGCGTAACTGTGCAAATATTGAGAAACCTTTTCAGAGTTTCTGACTGAACATCACGATTTGTAAGCAAATATCGTCGCGTTAAGGTTATGAAAACACTTGTAGTTTGTACAAATATAATTTATTTGGCGAACTGATAACGGATTTATAAGGTCGTAAAGTGAATTGTATGTATAGGTCAAGCAACATTGTCATAGACAAGGTTACAGATAGGTGGCCGTTAAAATGTTACGTAGTCCACGCATCGAACAGTACACGTTTAGTTATCATTTTCATTGTTGTGAATATTTATGTAGCGTGCAATCGGAGAGGCCTATATCCAGTAATAAACTATAGCAGGCTGATGATGATGGCCATTTATGTAAGTTTTCGAGATTTCTATGAGATTTATACGTATGCTATCAAAGTCATAATTACTTGCTTTATTTATTAACTTAAAATGGAAATTAACTACTATTTTTTAAAACCGAAGTATCATTTACTACGAAATTCAATATTCGAACTATAGATAGATCTGTAGATTTTAGATTCGTTTTTGACATATTGTTAGCTCCATACAAAATATGTCAAACACGAATTTCGAATCTCAAAATCCATGTATGGATCGAATATTGAAAATGGCCATTAAATATCCTTTGATTTTCAAGGTATGAAAATGCGAACATATCAGTTAGTTACCCATAAATCTATTCATCTATACATTAAGTAAATTTCAGAAAAATCTAAACCCAAAGAAATTATAACTCAACCATATAATGAAACAAGTCCTATAGATATTGGATTCTGTATTAACAGTAAACTGTAAAAAAACAACGACGAAGTTGTCACATAAATATTTATGGTTATACCAAAAACACTTTTAAACCTTAAATATACCAAAGATAGGAATAAAAGACAATTTTTATCTGCAATATACTTCCCATATCATGTCTGATAAAAAAATCAATTACCCATAACACTACAAATAAACCGCACGAAAAAAAAGTAAAGCAAATATGTCATGTTTTTGGGAAGATGTTTTATTTTGTCCGTTTACCGCAAAATTGAAAAAGTCAACACAACGGTAGCCGAGCGGTGTATAATAAACGAACCGTAATCGATATTTTCTTGCCACGGAACGCGAGGCTATATCAATTTTATGGAATGTAAAATCTGTTTACATCCTGGACATGGTTGTTTCACGAAATTATACTGAACTGGCTTTTGCCTGTGGCTTCGCCTGCGTGGTAGGTATGTCCTTAAAAATATACTATTTGTAAAACTTAACGAAATTCGGTACTCTAGTAATTCTATAGCAGTCCCTAAGCAGGTTTTTGTTCATCTTGATCACACAAAGTGTTGACTCGTGTGGGAACCGAACCCACACGAGTCAACACTTTGTGTGATCCATAAACCTATACAATAAGTTTTAAATTATATTCGTGTTTTGAAAAAAATGGTACCTACCCACTTGTGTTTGAATACTATATCAACATATTTGGAGTACCTCCTTGTAACACAATACCCAAAAAACACAATATTTTCATCCATTACTTCATAACAGCTTTACAAAAAAGGTTCACAATCTTGACCTACATACCTACACTTGTCCATTAGAGTTCGGTCGAAAAAAAAATATGACAAAAATACAGCGTGAGACACATTAGGTGGGCGAACAATAAAGCGCACCCTGTGTCTTCGTAGCTGCGCCACTGACCCAAATAGTGGCATAATGTCGCAAAATGGCCACCCCTAAGGTGTATGATCAATGGAAGAGACAAGAAGTCTTGTAAGGGCGCTTACAGAAATATAAATATGGAAGAAAAACGATTCTAGCAGTTGTGGATTTTATAAAAATATTTTTGTCACCGGTCTCCACTGTAATTATTTGATAATATAAGTTGTGCGTGTGTGAATACTGTGAATAGCAAAGAAGGCTATAGATCGAGCACTAGACTACGGCAGGCTGATGAACGAAATAACAAAATGAAACAAAATCACAAATCTGCTGTTAATGGACTGAAACTCTATTACGCAAGCAATCTACCGCCATGCAGATCTGCTACACCTGGGGCGATGCAAATGTGGTATCGAAAACAAATCCGTGGCTACAACAACACATGTTGCTCTCTGCACAAAGGTATCTCAGGACAGTTTGGCTGGGACTAAGCTTTAGCTGGACTTTGCTGTGGTCGAACGCAGTATCCAAGTAGCTCGTTTAGGTACTTATAGAATAATTGATACTAACGAATACCTGCGGTATTTAAATGCATTGATTAAAAAATCACTGTATTAAAACCACTTGATTCTGCCCGCGTCTCCGTAAGGATGTTAGTTATCGCGGTATAAGATGTATACATACTGTTCTATTTTTCTAATGTATAAGCTACTGAAAAGTTAAATAACAGTTCATCCAGTTGCTTGCTTGAAATAGTAATAATCATTCATCCATTCTCATAGACTTTCATGTAAAAATAGTAGAATTTTTAAATTAATGAATCATCGCACTTCATTGTCTAGTTTTAGACATTAAGACAGAATTGAGTGACGTCTCGTTCGATTCTGATGATTTTCTTGTCAAAAAGCACTCGACAACAGAAGCTCTGGAACAGTGCCCGACAGTCGGCTTTAGACTCAATGTTGTTACGTGAGACCTAGATTTATCTGACAAAATGACACTTACCATTAACGAAAGATTTTACTCTGTTCGTAACAATGTCAGAAGCGACAGAATGTAAAATGAATAATAGTATTTATAGGCCTAAGAAACATTTTGTTGTCAAGGATGCAGTAACAAAAATATGTAGTTTAAAGATAGCACATGTAAAACGAGTAGATAAAACTGTGTGAAGAAATAAAGACAAATCGGGAGACGTCCAGAATCAAAAACCGGAAAAGTTTGGCAAAATTCAAGCCAAGTTCTCCGAATCAACAAACGTGAATGTCGAAGCACAAATACGAAGCAGATAAATAACAAGCAAATACGTAGTATTACTTTCTCTGTGCATATGTGTGTGATATGTATAATAATATTAATATCAAAACCATGTATAACCAAATATGAGAAAGCTTTTCTTTTTCATAAAATATGGAACAAAGCGCAAACATCCAAAATCTTTGTAAACGTTAATACAAAATACATTTCAGGCAAACATTTAATTTAACGAACTGTACTAATACATTTATGTACATTATCTTTTGAAGATGGCCATTAGAAGATTACTAGCGTAACAGTTACTTTTTACTACAATGTTTCAAACTGACGATACAGAGAGATTGTTATTATGGAAGAGCTAAGATTTGAGATTATCCATCTAAGAAATCAAATTTGATAAAAAGACGTAGGTACCTATTCCCTGTCACACAATACCGACATCTTGATTCAAATGTGAAACATACATATCGTCTTTAGTCTTTCTAAAAATACCTGTGTTAGGAATTACTTTTATTACAACAAATGTATTTAATTTCAATACATAAGTACGATATAAGATATTCATACTATTATGTCGTATCTAAAAGAGTATTTTTTAGCATTTGACCGTTGCAAACTTTTCCGAGGAATCATTGCACAGTTATTGCCTTACTAGTCACGTTTCACAGACGACAGGTCAATTGACCTCTAAGGATGCATAAATATCGAATCAATTTGCTCATAAGGTGTTTTTCATTATTTGTCAATCGCATTATCTGACTCAACTGCGGTACGATAATCGTCATATTATTTACTTTATTTTACCTAAGTTCATACGTGTCTTATCATTTTGTTTCACAATAACGTGTCAATAAAAAATACCTAGTAGAATTTAAATTGTAAAATTATGTTCATAACATTAGCAAACATTTTTATTGTTCAATAACTTAGAAGTGGCTAAGATAAAATATGAAATTCCTTATATGCCCACGGGGATATAAAATTGCAGTATTGCAGGCATATATACTGCTAAGCGCATATAAAGGGAACGAGTAAAGTGCAAGCAAAGTTCAGTAACCCTGAGTCATAGAAATGTAATGTTTTTTATTACGACGAGTCTATTAGAGTTTAAGGGTCTGGATAGCGATGTTTTACGGGCGTGAAGTTATCGATAATTTAGCTCGTAATCTGATGAGTCATCCATAAGAGGATTGTGTTCATAAGAGGATGTTATATCGTGAACTATTGGATTGCACGTTTGTTTATATAAACTATATTGTCATATTGTATATATTTATTCAGGTGGACCAACGATTTTATTAGGATTCTGGGAAACGGTAGAATTGTACTGTAAGGATATATGTACATATAATCGTGTTTATTATGAAATATACTCAGTTCATTACCAACATTTGAGTGTTTCACTTAGCTCCGAACTCACTATTCTACATGGCGACCGTGACAGCACTCGAACCTGCAATCTTCGGATTGGATTGGATGCGGGCGGCTCAAGATCGGTATGTGTGGAGAGCCTGGAGACCTATGTCTAGCAATAGATGTCTTTAGGCTGACATGATGACGTATTTATATTTCAAGATATTTTCTTTAGAGTTCCTAAAGGATGGCACACTGAACAAATAATGGCATAACTAACAAATATTGGCAGAAGTTACTGTAGCTACTTCCAGATCCGTATTTAAGGATGTTTTCAAGGTTAAATAGAACTATTTCAATGCTAGAATCTTATTTTTTTTAGAGAACCAAAGGAAGCATTTAGAATTTTCTGATAGGCACCTACAAGAGCTACAACATTTTGAAGATTTGAACTAATACTTATATTCAATTCAAAACATGTGAAAATAAAGAAAATATGAATTATTCTCAATAGAACAAAACTCAAGTCAACAATTCTTGGTGGAAAAGGTTCTTGTTTTCTAAACTGCAGTTCATTTATATAAAGTAATTGTACACAAAGATTTGATTAACGTTTCAGGAATTAAGGCTCTGTCTGCGAAAAGGGAATAGTAGGTCAAAAAAGTTGTATAAAGATTTAAACCAGATAACGTCGGTTAAACGTTAACTACGGTAAAAACATGTGAAAATAACAAATACATTAACCTCTTGTATGCTGGAATGCCAGACACAATTAAAAAGCTATCGTGTCTCGCGTAGATCTGCGTTCCGGCATACAAGGGGTTAAACACAGCTTAAAACGTGTCGCTAGTAATTTATTCTCAATAGAACAAAACCCAATTGAAAATGTTTAAAATTATATCGTCAAGTAGGATTTGAAAACAATTCTTGGTGAATAAGGTTCTTGTTTCCTAAACTGCAGTTCATTTGTATAAAGTACACAAAAATATTACAAACGTTTCAGCGAAAAGGCAATAGTAGGTCAAAAAAGTTGAATTTTCAGGAAGTAAGGTTCTGTCTGCGAAAAGGCAATAGTAGGTCAAAAAAGTTGTATATTGAATTAAACCAGGTAACTTTGAATAAATTACAGTAAAAACACTTGCACACATTTTTATTGCATAAGTATAAAGTGTTCTAAAATTAGAGGACAAAGGGTAATTTAGATCTGCATCAGACAATAAATTAATTATTATTTTATCTTTTAAGCATAAGGCTTGCATTTTACATGTAAAGTAGTCATTCACATCATTAAACACAGAACATAATTTATCTGTATTGTATCGCTACTGTGAAGATATTTCGCATATAAAACATAATTTAATTGTTTGGCTGCAAAAGGTAAAATATTCTATTTTTAGTGACGTACATTGTAATTTATTTCTACTGGAGTCCCTCTTGCGGACCTTGGACTTTGTCTTTTCTTGTATTTCGCAAGCAATTGGCTTTCGGTAATAATGTTTGACCGAATGGATATTAGTCAGCACAAAGATACAGGTGCTCACATAATGTTTACATATCGCGAATTTTGGTACACAACATTTTGGCAACACGTCAAGCTGGACACTTTGACCTTTGTGTCATTCTTAAGGCGTAGAACATTAGTATCAAAATCGCACTGAAACTATATAGCTTGACATGTAACTAGTATACGTCCATGTATTCCAAGTCGCTTGAGAAGAATAAACGCGTAAGTACCAATTGCCTAACATTTCATTACAATAAATTCATATTGGAATAACCATACTGAAAGATTCAAAGAGGTCAATGCAATGCCTTAAAATAGACCCACGACCTTTTCCCCTACAAAATTATGATGTCGTTTTGTAGATAAGCGGAGGCCGAAAATGGTTTTTTGTGTGTTCATGCGTGAATCGTGATTACGGCACTTTGTTCATTATTGGAAATAAAAATCGTTTGTTTGCGGACAATATCCTGGATTTTATAACCAACATTACTTTTAATAGAAATTTTGACTAATGGAAATTGAATTTTCTAATTAAAATTATAATTACAAAAGGTTGTATGTTTGTCTATCTGTTTGGTTGGGTTTATTGAAAGCATACTCGTAAAAAGCTTTCGCAAGATATTATTTAAGTAACGTATTACTAAAACTATTTTGAATGCATAGAGGGGTGTTAATACCTACACTTATGAATGGTAGTAAAAGCTGGGTATGATCATGAAAGATGATGTAGTGACAACCATTGAGAAAGGTATGCTAAGATGGTTTCGACACATGGAGAGGATGGATGACGAAGGACGGACCAAGAAGTTATATAAGTCAAGTGTGAATGGGACAGGAGGAAGGAGAAGACCTAGACGGTTGTTCTCTGACCAGATTGGAGATATCGTAAAAAAAGCACAGGTTAGAAGTAGGTACCCTTAATCGAAGAGCATGCATGAGAAATTTGAAGGAAGTGAATGAAGCTAGAGAGATATGTCAGGATCGTTGCAAATGGCGTTCCGTAGTCTCTGCCGACCTCTCCGGGAAACAGGCGTGAGTCTATGTATTTTGAATACTACCCAGTCAACAATAGAGTTTTACTTTTATTTTTGTACAGAGATTACATTTTTGAAGACATTTATTTTATTTTCTGTAGTTCTCACGTTGTACGTATAGTGTTATGAATACAGCAGGAAAACATCAATTGGTACTTAAAAAAATCGAAAAGACGCATGACATAAATAATGCTGAAAACGCTAACGATCGTAGAGATTTTTTAATACTTTAGCCATTATTCATTTTGTAACACATTATTTACATAGTGTATTTTTATTTTCAATTTTGCTAATATTAAAACTCCTGATGACGTCAGTCAGTGTTGGTAACAATAATTTTTACAAATCTCACAAGGCTTTAGCCACATCAACAGTGTATCCATAATTGTGCCTACTTATGTACATATATTATTATTTGGATAATATTGCTATAAACGGAACGGAGCTGTCATGGCGCTCACATACTATATTTATTGGTTTTAATAATTGAAAAATGAATAAGATTTACGTAAACGACACTATCGGAATCAAAATAAATAAGAACAATAATTAATTTTATTAATTTTGTGATATTCAATAATATAGAAATATACGAAGAACATGTAATTTGTTATGTCATTATATATGGCGCACCCCACAACGCCTTCAGATTCTCATCGTATCAGTTCCTCAGTACCTATATTATAATGGACACGGTCACACGGCGCTAGAAACAGTGCCGAACAATACCAAATATCACCAAAAAGAAGCTATACGCCGCCGCCGTCGACAATAAACAAATTGTTTATACCATATAAAAAGCAGTGCAAGTGACATTGACAGTTACGAGCTTTTGTATATGTTATTAATTTTTACTGCGTTATTTTTGTAAATATAGTGTAAATACTACTTATGCAAGACGATAATGGCTCTGGCAATGCGGAAGTGAGTGTGAGTCAACCTGCCGCATCGCTATCTGGTCTGGTGCGGTGCCCACAATGTTCCCAGGATCGTTTTTTTAAAGGTAAGCGGGGCCTGAAAGTGCATTTTGGTAGAGTTCACAAATCCCAAAATGCATTTCCTGGCCCTCCAATATCTACACAATGTGCATCTGAAGACATCACCCAAATTCCTTTTTGGCAAACCCTAACAAAATTGAAACATTCGATTCCGGTTCTAAAAAGAGTTCCCCGTGGGGCAAGACCTGCAGTTTCAAAAAAATTAGCAGAATGTATAGGTCTTGTCGTAAGGGAGAACTCTATAACGGCCTGGGAGCAATTATTGACCTTCCCATATAGGATTTTACATGTTGACAAAAGTCAGGCAGCCCAAATTACATTAACATCCCAAATTAAATATAACTGTCATGTTTCGGCCAACTCTTTGGATTCTAAATTCACTTTTAACAAGCAGAAATCGCTTAGTCAATATGTAGAATCCAAATTAAGGGAGGGTGATATTCGGGGCGCATCTAGACTGTTGTTTAGTAGTGATGTGGTGGCGCCTTGCTCTCCAGACACGCTTGCGGGTCTGAAGAGCAAGCATCCAGCGCCTATCGATGATCTCTCCTTCCCTGAAGCTCCCGACAGGGAATCAGAACATCTGGTCACTACGGCCAAGGATGTATTAGCAGCAGTTTTCTCCTTCCGAAGTGGCTCGGCAGGTGGCCTTGATGCCTTGACACCGCAGCACCTAAAAGACTTAGTGAGTGCAACTGCTGGGGTGGCCGGCGAGACCCTTCTGAAGGAGCTAACTGCGCTAATTAATATGATGCTCTCCGGTAATGTGGACGATGCGATCATTGAAATCTTGTATGGGGCAAACTTGTGCGCCCTAAACAAGAAGGATGGTGGCATTCGTCCCATTGCCGTGGGCAGCACATATCGGCGTATAGCAGCTAAGATATGCTGTAAATTTTACAGCAGAGAGCTATCCGAAAAGTTCCAACCCCTCCAACTAGGTTTTGGTTCCAAGGGGGGTTGTGAGGCTGCTATACATGCCCTTTCTACATACCTTGGAAGTAGTGATGGAGGGGTCATCCTTAAGGTTGACGTGAAAAACGCCTTCAATTCAGTGAATAGGGACACTTTGTTGGCACAGGCAAAATTAGAAACACCTAAAATTTTTAAATTTCTTTGGCAATGTTACAGATATCCCACAAAATTACTTTACAAGGACAATGTTTTGGACTCAGCAGTTGGATGCCAACAAGGTGACCCTCTTGGACCAGTCATTTTTAGTTTAGCCATACACCCCATTATTCGGCAAATAAATTCAAAATTTAATGTGTGGTTTTTAGATGATGGAACCCTGGGAGGCGATCTAGACATTGTTTTACAAGACATGGCTTTTCTAAAAAATAAATTCAACTCCATTGGCTTAGAACTAAATTATAGTAAATGTGAACTTTTCATAAATACAACAAACTCAATGAACAAACATTTGGCAATATCGAAATTTAATAATTTGGCACCAAATATCAAAATTGTTGAAAAAACTTCTCTTCGCCTCCTAGGTTCACCAATTTTTGAAGAAGCTTTTGAATCTTTCGTAGAAGATAAGATACAAAATTTTAATGATATTTCAGATCGCCTATTAAATATTAATATTCATTCAGCTTACACAATTATTCGATATTGCCTTTTCGTCCCTAAATTTACTCATACTTTAAGATCGTCACAACTTTGGAAGAAAAATGCACTTTTAGGAAAAATTGATCAAATTATTCAAACAACCTTAAGAAAGATATTAAATGTGGACATGGACGACCGAGCCTGGCTACAAGCGTCATTACCTATACGTCTGGGTGGGCTCGGCGTTCGCAAAATTTCCAGTGTCAGTTTACCGGCGTTTTTGTCTTCGGTTCACAGCACGGAAGAGTTAACTAGGAAAATTTTAACACCTACACTAGTTGATTCGGAAGTGCTGTGCAAAACCGAGGCTTTAAACGCCTGGAAAATGGCTTGTCCGAACACTGAATTGCCTACCAACCTTTTCTCCCAGAGACAGTGGGACTTGCCGCTCTGTAACTTAGTAAGAAAAAATATTTTGTCAACAGCTTCTAATGTTGCAGAGCGTGCTCGCTTGCTGGCTGTGGGGGAATGGGAGTCCGGTCTTTGGCTACAAGCACTACCATCTTCCAACACAGGAACCATGTTGGACGATGAGACGTTCCGTATTGCCACTTGCCTACGTTTGGGTGCTCCTTGTGTTTCTCCGCATCGGTGCCATTGTGGAGAAGACGTCGATAGCCTCGGACATCATGGGCTTTCTTGCAGCAGAAGCGCAGGTAGAATTTCACGACATGCTAATTTGAATGACATAATTCGTCGTACTCTTGCCGCGTCTGGCGTACCAGCTGTACTCGAACCAAATGGTTTGGTACGAGACGACGGGAAGAGACCTGACGGTATGTCATTGTTGCCATGGAAAATGGGTAGACCTTTGGTGTGGGACGCAACGTGCGTAGATACCCTTGCGCCATCACATATTCCAAGCACAGCAGGTCATGCTGGCGCTGCTGCTGCAACGGCGGAAACCCTCAAACGGCGCAAATACGGAAATTTAGTCGGCAATTACATATTTGAGCCGTTTGGGGTAGAAACGTTGGGCCCATGGGGTCCGAGCGCTCGTATTTTGTACCGAGAAATTTCGAAACGCTTGATCGACGTCTCACGTGACCAGAAGGCTGGTTTATTCTTTGCTCAAAGAATCAGCATTGCCATCCAGCGTGGCAATGCTGCCAGCCTTCTGGGCACGTTACCCCATGA
The DNA here is from genome assembly GCA_944739405.2 of Euclidia mi. NCBI lineage: Eukaryota > Metazoa > Arthropoda > Insecta > Lepidoptera > Erebidae > Euclidia > Euclidia mi. Next base: position 57,360,320 of record OX123196.2, on the reverse strand, counting down.
CATTGATGCGGAGGTATACTACGACGCCTAAACGCCTCGTGCCTTGCGTTTTGTAATAATATATTATTTTATTTTCTTTTTAATTTAGTTATAGGTTTATAAGTATAGTTTTAGCTGTAAATAGTAATTAAGTAATAGTTAGTAAAAATGTAATTAGTTTTCTTTATTATTAAATTACATGTTACATAAGTAGATATATAGTATAGTAGTCATGCATGAGTATGTATGATACATGTCATAAAATGAAGTATCCTCTTCTTCTGTTCTGTCTGGGATTGCCAGATACGGCTGTATCATTTCCGGGATAATCCCCCCCCCCCCCGCATTGGCCAGTATTTCAAAAAAGCAAGTTACTTAATAGATATCTTATATACATCGAAATATTCGGGTCAGGACATTCAGGTATTTTTAAATATACGGGACGTCTCGGCTAGATTGCATCGAGTGCCGGCCGTGTCAGTACTGCTAGTATGACTCGGTGGAGTTGCTAGTACTAGCAACTGGTTATTTGGATAGATATTCAGAATCCGGGACAGTAAGGTTTAATTACTGGATACGGGACAAAACACAAAATTCCAGCCCGGCCATCTTTTTTTTTTATGGTAATAGGCGGCAAACGAGCAGACGGATCGCCTGATGGTAAGCAATTACCGCCGCCCATTGACACAAGCAACATCACAGGAGTCACAAGTGCGTTGCCGCCCCTTGGGGGTGAGAAAAGGGATAGGATGAGGAGTGGGATGAGGGAGAAGGAATAGGGGATAGGGCCTCCGGCACTCTCACTCACCGAACGAAACGCAACAGTTTAAGTACTGTTACTTTACGTCGATTTTCTGTGAGAGGGTAGTACTTCCCCGGTCGAGCCGGCCCATTCATGCTGAAATCAGCAAGGCTCTACTACTTCGGAAAATCTGGCAACTCTACTTCTGTCTGTACTAACGCTACACTCAAAAACTACCGAACGTATTTCCTGAGGAAGGTATAGGTGTATAACCCACGCGAGCGGAATCTACTAAAAGATAAATTGCACCTGGATACAACAAATAACCGTGCTCATCACACAAGGATTTGTCCTGGTTGGAAATCGAACCCGTGTCATCTAGCTTAGGAGTAAGGGTCACTAACCACTAGACACACGCGAGTAAATAATAAGTACATATTAGTTCAGTAAATTACTTTTGCCATATCGGTAATACAGACTGTTCAATACCTATTATTTAAATAAACACGAAAATGTTTTAAAATAAAACTTAAGTAGACACTACCTATTATACAAGCCGCTGACAACAGAGAGAAAAGCAGACGCTATTATTTTAAAAGGCCCATTTAGTAACCATCAGCTGCATTCTACTCTCAAAGGAGTTGTAAAAATAAATCTATCGCTACGGTTTTAGGTGTGCAGACGAAAGAAATTTTGTCAGTGAGAATGGAACGCATAAAGTGCTCTATACATAGTAGGTAGAAAGTATTTATTGGAGATAAATAATAATCAATCCATTCCTTTCGGAGCTTCAATGTCACAGACAAATTTATGAGACCCCTGTTTTGCGCCGGATTAAAACAATGGGGGTGATGAAAACTAGTCAAATCAGATTTTTTATGAAATGTCACAAACAAGCTCTTTGGACGTATTTTGTATAAAATATGAAGTAGTAACGTCAGAACTATTTGGTGTCAAATTTACTGTGAAAATATAAAATGGAGTTTTAACATAATTGATGGATGAAACTGCCATCATTTTTTACTAGATAAAAGAACATGTATAATTTATGTCACTTGCGGGCATCATCCCTATTCTGGCGTGTTTCCAACAAGTGTCACATAACTGACAGGGGTAGTTTTATAAATGAAAAGAATACGATGGATTTGGATAATCGAGATAGATATATGACATCTTTCGTATGGAGCTTATGGTAAATATCGCTTAGACACCTCCAGATATTTTGTAGCAAAGGGGTTTTGTAGTATACGAAATACAGCGTTCTCAACGAAACAGACCTCGGTACTAAGTTAAAGTAAAGTAAGAGAAGTTACAGTATTACTTTTGTTTACGAGATAGTTTTACGTTGAGTGCATATGCCAATAATTTAGAGGTGTGATGGTGTTTTTCAACAGAAACTTCAAAATGATTTGAAACGGGTTTGTATCATATTATAATATTGTTATGTTATTCTCTAACTATCTCGGGGAGCGAGATAGTGTTATAGTCAGATTATTTCTATCTCGCTTTTTGTTTTAACCGGCAGTAATAACAGTGCTTATGAAGTGGTAAATATCATGTCTACACTTCAGGCTACAAAATTGCAGTACCTATATACATATATACAAGAGCAGACAATACAATCACGAGTCATATTATAGTTCTAATGAATAGCTTGATAAGTAGTCAAGTACGATACTTGATGATAAGCATGTGAGTAATGACATAATAAGTATGTGTATTTATTTTCACATTTAAATTGTAATTTTTTTTGTTTACCTATAAGTTTCTATTTCAATTACGTCTTGGTAACAAATAAAAAACAAATATGTCTGATACCACTTAAAAATATTTTGCAATTCTAAGATATTTCTTTATGAACTAAATGCACTTAATTTGCAACCGAATAAATACGTCTATATTTCAACCTTACCCCTTCTGCAGGTTAATGGTTGATAATATGTTCTTTGTTTACAAACTGTGTTTCAAGGGCAAGTAGTAATGTAAAAATATATTAAAATTCAGACAAACATCTTTTTTTTATATTTACTAACATCGAGTCATTGACAAGACAATTATTTTGTTAAAACGGTCCTTAAGGTTATGTGCAAAGCAATGATAATATGCAAATAATAGTAATTTGACAGATTTATCTGAGGTCAAAGAAAAGGCAAGAAACCGAAGAGATTGGCAATTGCTCCACTGACAAGAAAAAAAAAAGATTGTTTTTTCTTTACCTACTGTTGTGTTTTTGGCTTAAGAATACAATAAGTAGTTCATTTCTAAAATTATTTGTATTTTTGGGAAGAGACGGAAAAGTCACCATCAAACCCTTTACCAACCCGTCTGGCCAGCGTGGCAATTATATTAGGCCATATACTTCTTTTGAATCAATGTGGGTGTTTAATATTTCTTCTACCACCTGGCGGCGCTTAGTATGCGTCAGGTCCAAACTGACGTCAGATATGTACAGACGCGTACACACACATAATACAAACAAACACAGACGTACGAAAACACAGAGGCTTTGACAGTTTTGACAGGTGTCATTTCAGAAGACCCTCATTGTCGTGGGACGAGTTAGGAGAGGCTTATGACCAGCATTGGAATGGAATAGGCTGTGTGATGATACAAATGGGTGCTGACGTTGACTTTGTTTTCTTTTTGTAGTCCGTTGAGTCCTCAGTGATAGTTTGACTAAAGATTTAAGTTCTTCAATCACTCACCACATTTTGAAATCGGCGAAATGTAACGCTTACCTGTTAATAAAAAATATCACAATTTAATATTTTGTTAACAATAGATAAATAACTGTATATTTTCAAGTGCTACATGACAATAAGATTTGAATCAGAATTTTCTAAGCACTGAATTAATAAATAGGTTGTGCTGTGGAAAAGCTAAATATACTGTGAAATCTAACTAGACGAGTGCACAGACCCTGGCTCCAAGCGAAAGTCTTGGATGCAACCGGGATAGTGTTCAGACGATTAAGTTTCTTATAGAATGTTCACTGGAGGATCATACAACGCAACATATACCGTGTACAATGTAATATACTACTGCTAACTATCCGCCAATCATAATAGAACTCATAAATTACAAAGAACAACCAATACATCTCGCCTCCACCGACATTCCACTCGCATTCTAATTGAAAACCAATAAAAGATCATTGCGACCAATCATATCAACCAGGCGGACATCTGGCGTCGGCGCCTGCACATTTGACGTCATAGCCCACGAGTCAATCACGCCATCTATCGATTAAATAACTAATTACTTGGCGTGTTTGTTTTTCTTTGAAATCGAGTTTACTTTACGTTTGCCTTGAAACTAATTTTTGCTTTGACCGTTATTCTAATCATGAACGACATAGTTGATTTTTAAACGTTTCGAATTGATTTATGTTCGATTTCAATGAAATATTTACTATTTTTGAAAAATGTAAATGTACTATCATTAAGTAACTAACTTTAATTTTGACGTTCATAAGCGTCACTTTGTGGCCTAGATGAATAAATGATTTTGACTTTGACTTTGAATATTATTGAGAATAAATGTAGGGGAATGCGGTAGAATGCTTTCCTGAAATATTAAGCTGTGTCCTCAAATTCAAAGCATACCAAAATGCCTTTAAGATTTTTCGGGATAGAAGATTTACATACAGATAGCATACGGAAAACGTTTTATGTTTGTGACATTGGTAACCGTCACTGTCGCCGTCCACAGCTTAGAAAAGGATTTTTTGTTCTATAATATGTAGAAAATGCATTAGGTTTTTAGATAGTTTTTATTTCTCGAGAATGTTTTCTATCGATAAAGAATTTCGGCAGGTATTCATCATCATCCAAGCGTTATCCCAGTTGCATTCAAGACTTATAAGTCTAGAAGGCTGGGGTCCGCTTATTAGTATAACCAGATTTGACAGAATATCAATTAATTTTTTCGGCAGGCATTATAGCTCCCTTATAACATCAAAATAATACCGCAGTTTACCAACGTTAAAGAATTTTGTCGGTCAAACAAACAAGCCTGTTATATTACCCACTGCACCTCAATCTTTATATTTGTCTTGACGTAAATCCGTCAACAGCAGTGACAAACATGGCGCGTGTTGTCTGACGAGTCTCGTCAAACCTGTCAGCGCTTGTTGTTTGACAAACACGGGTCCCGTTGTTTGACGACAACTTTCGATTTTATTTCGATGATTCATTGAATATTAAATTAATATTCAAAAATATGAATCGTGATTCGGTATTCAATAAGTGTGAATATCAAATGTAAACAGGTAAACGTACGAGGAGGATTTGATAATTGCTTATTTTTTATAAATTCCTATTAAATCGTAGAGTTATCAGAAACGTGTTCTACACACTATGGTTTAACACTGATTTTATTTTCAAACGTCGACCTAATAAGCCTCGGCAGATCAAACCAAACACGTTTTTATGACCTACTTCTGCCTAGAACCAGAAATGGAGTTGTTATACTTGTATGTTTTTGAAAATAAATATGGTATAAGCAAATTACAACGACATAGCAAAATGGTTGTGTTATAATCACAAACCTTTGTACCTACTAGAATTGATTATCAACACGCTTGCCAAAGAAACACCAACACACGGTGTCATATATAGTATATTTAATTACTAAAATAATTATGTTTGTCTATTCAAAGCGTGACTGTCAAACAACTGTGTCATATAATATTTTTCCTTGTTAACGTATAACATAATAATACCGTCAATTGCCATTGAAACTTATTGTCCATTGTATAGTATATTTCGAATAGTGTTAGTTGAAATATAGTTCGTATTTTCCTAAACATATACAATAGAAATACGTATTATGTAGTTACGTCAATGTAGGTAACCGCTTATAAGACAATCAAAATAGTTTAACCACCGCCACCAGAGTTATATTTTTGGAAACATTATGCCTACGTGTTAATGGACACCGGCCGGAAATGTTGATACATATTTGGAAAAAGAGACAAAGAGAGCAAAAAGAGACAAAGAAAAAGCACTTTGATTTGACAAAAAATAAAATTGAAAATTAATTAAAATTATTTGGCACAGTAAGACGTTTTACTTCATTAAAAACGTTTTAAAATCGTCTATTCAGTCAATATAAGTAAATAATTGCTTAGGCACATTAACATACCTGTCGTAGGTTCGAATCGCGTGCCAGACAATGTAGGACGCGGGTTAATTACCGCCACGTTAAAATACTTACGTTGAATAATAAGGTATGACGTAAAAGAATGAATTGTATGAACATATTTATTGTGATATCTTTAAATGGCTGTTGCAGCGTTCTTTGCATGATAAATTCTGTTTTGAAGTGGTTTTAAAATATTTTGCTATGTACCTACTTGCTATATTCCGTCTGAGGTTGGCTAGCAATTAAAACATAAATTGTATTAGGGATTTGAGCCTTTATCAATATTTAGCAAACAGTTCAATGTAAACTATGGAGTGGCAACCAATGGCAGTACGCAATATAAATCATCGCCTTATATGATATTATACATAATTATGTACATAACATTCCATAATTTCACGCCTTTTATCCCCGAAGATGAACATTGCATGCCAAATGGCAGAATATAGCTGCACTAATGTTTGTTCTATGACTGACAAAAAACTATGTAAACATCTATGTATCACCTATATTCGCAATAAATTATTTGAATTTGAATTTGAAGAGGTAGGCAGTGGTATCCCAATGTAATAGGGGGCAAGCCTATTGCCATCTACCGGGCACATTATTAAGCGAGCGATAATTAACCATAAATGCATACACTCAGACGACATTCTATTTTACCATTCGATAATCTATATAAACGAAAGAACATAATAATGTAGTCAAAGTATTTTTTTAAAAGATTATAAAAATTATGAGAAGTGGAAGACGCGATGGCAGTGGCATTTTATTTTAATTACGTAATATTGTTTTAAATGTAACAAAATAAATTTACATTTTTTATTCATAATAACCGGTATTCAAATACTATTATTCAAATAAAATATTATTTAAATAAATACAAAATCTTCGTTAGACTTGGTAAATGACGAATCAATTGAAAACCACTTTGTCTCTTAGCTTATTTACGTAAACGATGAATTTGCGATACTAAAATAATACACAGTCTTCAAATAATATGGACGTATATTAATTTCGCCAAGATTTATAACAGCCAATATTAAGTTGTTTAGTGGGCAATGTAATTTATTTGGAGCATAAATCATTACAATCTTAGTATAGGTCTCAGGTGGGAGAACTAGTAAGTTAGTAACTTCAGAAGCGGAACCAGGAGCCTGTTTTGGGACTTATTTTGGGTTTAAGAAAGGTTTTGTCAAGGTAAACACTGAAAGTTATTTATCTTCGAAATAAATTAGATGCTGTAGACCCTCTCTAAATCCCTTCTAACTATCCATGAGGAACTTGGTAAAAAGTATTCTGATTTAATAATGATTTCTGGCCATGAACACCTCATTGTAGGGAATACGTTTTAAAATTCACCTACTCGTTTTAGGGTTCCGTACCCAAAAGCCTATAAGCCTATTACTAAGCCTCCGCTGTCTGTCAGTCCATCTGTCTGTCTGTCTGTCTGTCACCAGGTTGTATCTCATAAACCGTGATAGCTAGAAAGCTGAAATTTTCACAAATTATGTATTTCCGTTGCCGCTATAACAACAAATACTAAAAATAAAAATAATAAAAAATATTAAGGGGGAGTCACATACAATAAACGTGTTTTTTTTCCTATTTTTTGCTCAATATTACTAACGGTATTGTATATTACTTTTCAAAATAAATCATTAAATAAAAATAATGTAAATATTAAAGGGCCTCCTTTAATATTTACTGGGCCCCATACAACAGACGTAATTTTTAAGCAATTTTTTTCTCGATCTTAATAAACAGATAGTAACTTAAAAATATTTAGGTATACATACAACAAACGTGATATTCTTTTTAAATAGATGATGGTACGGAACCCTTCGTGCGCGAGTCTGACTCGTACTTGGCCAATTTTTTTATTAAAATGCCGCGTCCTGTCTTTCTGAATAAACAGAGATTAATAGACAATAATTATGTAATCTATTCCCTATCTATCTCTCTATATAAGACCTTGCAGAAGAACGTAGGCTACCTTTGTAGCCAAAATAAAACTTATAGGTGTTGAAATAAAGAGTCACATACGTGTATATAACCGTATTACATAACCTCAAACCGAAAGAACGAGACCACTGAGACATCATTCGGCATTAATTACGTACTGTCCCGAAATTGAGCACAGCCGTTCTATTTTATTTTTGTCTTCGGTTAAAGATGAATCGGTAGCGCGTCTAATGGTTAACGGAAACCGCCGCTCGTAGGTATAAAGGTGTCGCTTGTGTGGAAGTGAATTAAATGACTATTCTGATTTTATTATCGTCTTTTTGGTAGGGCTACTATTCTAGTGGTAAGTGACTGATTGGCAAAATGACGATCTGTTTTCGAATTCTCACTCAGGATAAACGTTTTTTTATGAGTATGTTAATTTGATTCGTCTGAGTGTAATCGGATGCATATCTTAATATATAAAATCCTTGTGTTACTGACTGACTGACAGACACGCTAGAGCCGAAACTATTGGGCGCAGGAAGCTGAATTTTGGCATGTATGTTCCGTGGGGACTGTAGGGGCGCACTTAGAAGGGTTTTCCCGAAATTCCCACGGGATCGAAAAAATGCTGGCGTAGCTGCTGGCGTCCTCTAGTGATCTAATAATTTGTTTAGCAATTATCTGCGCGCCATAATACCATCAGACTGCCTCATCCAAGATCAGAGTAATTCGTTGATAGCACTCATCCATAGAGAGACAGCAGGCTTTAGAAATTGCCAATTTTCCTTCTGTCAATGTTGAGGTCACATATCTTCAAGTCAAGGCTCTTAATAGACGAGCAGATCTGTCACATATTGTTAAGAGACTGGATGTTAAATTCTATTAAAATTTTAACAGATACAAAATTTCACAATAAAATATCCGATATCTTGTCAATTTCTAATAGAATAAATAAACAGATGTCGGTTCTTGACAGTCGAAGTGTTCTACGTAAAGCGCCATATGCACTTGCCAAAAGAAATCAGTGCCAGTCTGTCCTCATCTGACGCAGCTGTCGAACGCAAATGACTGTTTCGTATTTTACAAATATTCTAAAGATTTGTGATACCTACGTCATAAGCTTCTGTATGAATTTTGTAAAATCAGAATCGCTGCACGTTTTGGTGCGAGCTTGTAGGTCAAGCCATGATCGGTTAGTTGAATACTTCATATCTCAAAAGTAACAACATTAAAGTTCATGGTTCACATTAATTATTTCCATAAACGCGATTGTCTTTTTCAGATTGAAAGTCAAGGTATGTCAATGTAGAGTAGCAATCGCACGGAGGACTTTACAAACATTCGCACAACTGTCATTAAGAATAGCTAGCTGTTCTTTGTGACTGGAAGTAATATTTTGTGGATGACACAAAGTGCGGGGTCGTGATGGGATCGAACCCGTAACAACAAATCACAAGGGGATTGGTTTTTTTTTTATGGAATAGGGGGCAAACTAGCAGACGGATCGCCTGATGTTAAGCGATTACCGCCGCCCATGGACACCCGCAACACCAGAGGAGTCACAAGTCCGTTGCCGGCCTTTTAAAAAGGAATACGCTCTTTTCTTGAAGGTTTGAAGATCGTATTGGTTCGGAAAAACCGCAGGTGACAGATCATTCCACAGTTTAGAGGTGCGAGGCAGAAAGTTTCTAGAGAAACGCACCGTTGTGGATTGCCAACCATCTAAATGATGGGGATGGATTTGTGCAGTCAAAAGCAGTAACTATATTGATGTGTGAAGTGACATGAATTTGTTTTCTTTGTTTAGTAAGCATTGGGGCACTTGCCTTGATGTTCCTGCAACTATTGAGTATTGCAAGCGTCTGAGGTAATATATACCGAATTATTAACATAAGTAAGATAACAAAAAATGCACACTCTAAACTGCAAGTCTGTTGTCAAATAAATAATTTGACGTCTAACCTATCAGCCGTTGGCATCATGCAATTTTGCAATGAACAAACCACGTATTCAACATTATTGCACAATGTAACTACAAATAAACATTTACTTGAGTAAATGTTTATTTGTTGTAACATTTAAAAAATACAACTTCATACTTGAGTATGAAGTTGTATTTTTTATTAAAGGTGGTAAAATAACACATAGTTCGCGTGCTGACAAACAGTAATCCTAGCTTAGGGATCATTGCAATAACAGGGTTTATACTATGGGTCATTTACCTTTAAAAAAACATACTGACAAAATATTCCCTTGCCTGAGTAAACTTTTATATTCTATACAACGCAGAAACGCAACAGTAGATGGCTACATAGGTTAGCTAGACGAATGGCAAAGCCGTTTCAACGTCACTTGTCAATTTTACACTGCGGCGAGTGTTTTGAGTTCGATACTCATCCCGGACAACACCCTGAAAACAAATAGATACACGAATATTGCTCAGAGCAATATGGAGACTGACTCACAGCTCGTCATAGTAACACAACTAACATTTGCATATTATGTAAAGCGCTAGAGTGGCGGCTCGATCTGTCCCGAAATCACAGCCCAAAACGGGAATAGAGTAATCCATTTATTTCAAGACACACTAATAACGAACTAAAATAAACTTACTACCATTTTAACACCATAAAAGCTCCAGAAATTTAGACACTTGAGAACATACATTATGAAGTCCGTATTATATCAACTGAGATCAACTATTATACAAAGAAACAAATCGCGTATATAAATCTAAACTGTGATGGCGTCCGCTAAATATAAACCAGGGAAAAATACAGGGCGTTTGATGGGGAATGTGATGGGTTTTTATGTGGAATTTTAATGATTGCAACGAGGTTATGGCTAAATGGTCCGACAATGGGTAGGTACTGGTTGTACGGAGCTCGCGTAATTGTGTCGTACGCGTGGTGCCGTAGTAAAAATATGTATTATTGTTGTGTTTTAGCTTTGTGTTATACTTTAAATGTGGATATAAATATTTAATAGTAAATACCTATAGGCGAGGAAATTATTGGAAATTAGTTCTCTAGTTTTATTAGAATAAAATTATGCTTATGTTTTCTTCCAGTTTTTATGGATATTTTTATAGCCAGCAAACAAAAAAAAAATTTTTGGGGATAAAGCACAAACTTGACTACAATGGCAATCGAACCCAAAACGTTTTACTATCATTGGAATTTACGTGATATACTATGGGATTATAGAACGGACTTTTCCCGAAAAATTACATTGGCGAGGCGACCACAAAAACCATTATATGTCTCAGTAATCCCAAATTAAAATGCCAGACAGAATTACAAATGACAATTTCACAATACAGGTTGAACTAGAATTTCTCAAAGCATTTGTCTCAGACGAAGAATTTAAAGACAGACTAACAAATCGGAAACAGTTGTTTAAGATATAAATAGGCGACAAATAAAACAAATCTCTTGCCGCATAAAATTTGTTTGAGGCGGACTGACAGTTATTTTATTTATATATAAGTATATACGATGATGTGATTTTCAGTGCACAAGATTGTTTAGAGATATTTATTGGTAAAATGGTATTCACTCATACTGTATAACGTATTGTTTTTTTAATAGAAATGATGTGACTTTAATGAATATGCTACCAGAGTTATGAATTTACACAATATTTATTATACACAATATATTTTATTATGCAATACATCACTGACGGACGCGCGAAGAGCAGCAATCAATTTAATTAAACTATTAAATGTGTATGGGATAGTGAAGAGAGCGAAACGTGGTAGTAGTATTACAAAAATGTTTTCATCTGGAGTATTCGTATGACAAAATGGAATCGTAATAATATTGAGATGGTATATAGAAGTATCTATGGTTTTAGATATTAAATCTGAATATATAAAATCCTTGCGTTACTGACTGACTGACAGACACGCTACAGCCGAAACTATTGGGCGCAGGAAGCTGAAATTTGGCATGTATGTTCCTTGAGGACTGTAGGGGTGCACTAAGAAGGGATTTCACGAAATTCTCACGGGATCGACCAAAACGGGTAAATTTAAAAAAATTGCAGGCGTAGTTGCGGCGTCGTCTAGTTGATAATAATGAGAAATTTGATGAGAGTGAGTGAAGCAAGAGAGATATGTCAGGATGTTTGCAAATGGCGTCCGTAGTCCCTGCCTACCCCTCAGGGAAACAGGCGTGAGCCTATGTTATGTATGTAATTAATAATAGATACATTTTAAACTTTCGCGATTTGTATACATCATACAATTTTAATAAAACGGGTCTTATTCGCGATATTTAATTAATTTTAGTTTAACGTAAAACGTTTATAATACAGAGGTATACCTAAAACTAATTGAAAGTATATGATTTATTTCTTGCTATAAACATATGTTTTTTGCGGAATAAGTATAAAACATAGATATACATTGTTATAATTAAATATTAAAGATAAAAGCTAAACCTAAAACTAATCTATAATTAAGAAAAAAAAGAACAAAAGAAAAAGAACGAGAAAGTTTTTTTTATCCTGCTATATATTTTATGTTACAAAAAAATACGTTCTCTGCTGAACCCTTAATAAAGAAACCGTGACCATAATAAGAAACCTTATTAAACAAATAACACAAATCACGGAGTTTTCCTTCTTTCCCACACTTACAATAGCCATTTCATTTTTATCTCCTACTTAACTAGTACCAATTATTATTACTTGTTTATTATCTCCGTTGGCAGACCATGACGCTCTCCTACGGTCTCATAAATACTTAGTAAGTATCTAACTGCAATGCCTGTGATTCCCCTAGAGCATAAACAGAAGCATTATTATAGAGTATGAAATCTTGAAATCTAGGTTACCTACCGATTTAATATCTACTTCTATTTTTCGTATTTTATCTTGTAGACTACTTTATAAAGTTCTAGATGATTTATGACCCTGGAGAGTAACTTGTCTATCAATATAAAATACTTTTATTTAAAAGCTTTGAAAAATGTGCTTCGAGAAAAAAGACGACTTATAGCAAAAGATTAGTAAAATATGCTTGTTTTTTGGTACGATATAGATACAAATTACTTTCAGACATGTATATACTTTCCTAGTGGGATGGCGCATACTTGTCTATACACATATCAAATTGGAATATCTGTTTGTAATTTTAAAACAACCGCTTTTTACTATATGCATATGGATGTATGTATACACGGTACATATGCCGAAATGACATTTTTTTTAAATTTTTGTCTGTCTGTCGGTCCGTCTGTCTGTCTGTCTGTTTGTTCTCGCTAATCTCTGGAACGGGTGGACCGATTTTGACGGGACTTTCACTGGTGGATAGCTGACGTACCAAGGCGTAACTTAGGCTATAAATTAACCGGGTACGCGAAGTAGTTCCCTCAGGACGCGGGTGAAACCGCGGATAACAGCTAGTAATAATATATGTATAGTCCATACAGTGGCAGTTTTGTGAGTAGATGGTAGGTGTAGCATCGTGTATTATACTTAGTCGTCTCTTACAAGAGCCACGGAATGTATATGTATAATAGGCAGTAGAGCCTTGCTGATTTCAGCATGAATGGGCTGGCTCAAACGGGGAAGTACTACCCTCTAACAGAAAATCGACATAAAGTAACAGTACATAAACTGTTGCGTTTCGTGACGGAGGCCCTATCCCCTATTCCTTCTCCCTCATCCCACTCCTCATCCTATCCCTTTTCCCAACCCAAGGAGCGGCAACGCACTTGTGACTCCTGTAGTGTTGCTTGTGTCCATGGGCGGCGGTAATTGCTTACCATCCGGCGATCCGTCTGCTCGTTTGCCGCCTATTGCTATAAAAAAAATGAACTGGTGTAGTGACACTTTGTACGCTATGCGATACAGGATTGATTCATAGGGCGGAAAATCGTTTTTATATAAAAAAATATCAAGATCGATTCATGTGGAGAACTTTGGCGAAAGCCTATGTCCAGCAGTGGTCGTCTATCGGCTGATATGGTGATGACGATGATGAAAAGTAAATCGTTGCATCAATAATTATTTATTTATTAGATAACGCAAGTCTCTAATGACGTAAATATTCACATGTTTTGTAATGCGATGCGCAAGTGACTATTTATTTATTTAAAAAACACATGTTGACGGTACTTTGTTCTAGCTATTTTATCAAAGGAATTGTACTGCGAAAAAACATACAACTCATTCATATTACATAGTGTTATAACACTTATAACAGATGTTATATTGAAGTAATGCAAGCAAACATATGGAGTGATAATTAAGTGTATGATAATTCAAGACAGTAGTTAATATGCGAAGTGAAAAACAACATATTTGAAGAAAATTGTTCAATGTCAATCATAAGGTATAGATGAAGGGCAATTGTCTGCTCATCACACGTATATTTGTATTTGACGGGAAACGAACCTACGGTCGTCAGCAAAGCATTCAGGGTTATCAGCCACTTGACCATAGATACAGTCAAAACATCGGTGCCAAATGGATACATCTAAAGTATTAATCACCTTCTTATCTCTGGAACGGCTGGACCGATTTTCACGGGACTTTCACTGGCGAATAGCTGATGTACCAAGGAGTAACTTAGGCTAAATTAACCGGGTACGCGAAGTAGCTCCCTGAGGACGCGGGTGAAACCGCGGGAAATAGCTAGTTTAAAATACATACGTATTATAGTAGTACATCGAAAGCCTTTATAATAAAACAAAGATGACGATAATGAAAAATAAATATTTTTAACGTGACATCTCCTGAACAAGCAATAAATCCTCTGCATCGTGTGTAAAAATAAATGTGGCAGCATCACATATTAATTTTTAACAGACACAAAGGCCACCCAGACTCGGAACAACAATTCGGCTCGATCGCCATTTCGTACAAGAAGCGAACCCAAGACATTCCTCAGTGCTAAACGGCAGAGCAACCGCTTAAACCCCTACGACACGCAGTCGGCAATAATCAACCCACAGCGCAAATCTTAAAAGTCTTTAGATAAAGAGACTGCACATTGCGTGCTTCAAGAAAAAGGTGAATTCAAGCAATTAGTCAGTCGTATCAAACGCAATAATTAATGGCCACGGCTTAAGGACATACTATTTAACTTAAAATAATATTTATTACTGGCTGAATAGAGGTAACTGCAACTATAAGGGCCCGGTCACGACCTACAGCAGCGGGCGGCAGCGGCGAGCGTTTTCGATGTACATGGCGCGTTTACTGAGACGCGGCGCGCGGCCACCTCAAAGTAAACGTGCCATATACATCGCCCCTGCCGCGCCGCTCGCCGCTTAGACCGATCTCGTGACCAGGCCGTAAGTGGCAGTCTAGTGAAGTGCGTTATATGTTACTCCGAACTGGCAGTAAAATATGTATAATAGATTGGTACTAATAAGTATTGAAAGGTTTTTTAATAGATGCAGGGCAATTTTGTTGAAGAGGCGTACTGGTTAGCGCATCGGGGTTAATGGTTTAAAGTTCTTCGTTTGATCATTGCGCGTTGGCTTTTGCTCGTTTCCAATATTTTATCCAACGATGGATTTGGGTTCGTCGATCGATTCGATTTGATTGATCGATTCATTTTGGTTTTTGGCATTTGACATATTTTTACTGACTGCCGCCATGGTCCAGTGGATTGGGTATGCGACTGCTGATCGGAGGTCCCGGGTTCGATTCCCGGGTCGGGCAAAAGTGTTACTGGGTTTTTCAGAATTCTCAGGAGCAGCTTGGAGTCTGGTGATGTGCCCGGTAACAGCAATAGGCTCGCCCCCTATTACGTGGGACCTAAAATTCATGGCGAAATGTGGGTGTAATATTACACCTCTGCCTACCCCTTCGGGGAGACAAGCGTGAGTCTATAAAAAAAAACAAATGTTTAATGCAGCTTCTGTCAAATATCTATCTCTAGTAGCCGAATCCGTCGACAGATAGAATATTGCAAACGGGCGTTAGTGTCGCCAGTTTACTTACAAAGGGTGATGAAGATTTACATCATATGTTAGCACTCATGTTGAAAAGAAACAAATAAATCCCTTTTCTTCGGGACTAGAAAGTTTTACTGTCTTTGATCATCGAACGCCTGTCATAAACTGCTTATCTGCTATATTTTCCGGATCCGTGTCAGTGTAAAAACCATACTGTAATGCAGCTGGTCGAAGGTTTTCACCTTTGCGTCAAAGTACCTGATTCGGCGTAATAACAGTTGGCCCTTAAACGACTAAGCGCGACTTTCCAGCCATATTAAGTGATACTGACGTCATCAGAAAAACAGGTTCTGTTCTTAAACTTTTACTTTTAACTGTGGGTACTTCGTTTACTACATGTTTCCTTTATCTTAAGGTTCTATCTGAACATTTTAACTGTACAATCTTACTACTACTGACAGGAGTTGTAGCTGTTAATTTGTATTATTAGCTAGCAGTTCTGTACTGTCGAAATTCGACCGTTGCTCGATCTTTCAATTGAAGTGCATCTGCCGCTAAAGCTTCGCGAAACAGAACAAATATTTGTGTTTTACTTTGTAACAACATTATTTTAAAATAAATTGTGAAACATGAATTAGCATTAGGTACTTACTTTATTTTTTTTATAATAAAAATTTTTAATAGTCTGACGCCTTTTATCTCCGAAGAGGTAGGCAGAGGTGTAATATTATACCCGTATTTCGCCATGAATTTTTGGTTCTACTTAATAGGGGGCGAGCCTATTGCCGTTACCGAGCACATCACCAGACTCCGTGCTGCTACTGAGAATTCGGAAAAACCCAGTAACACATTTGCACGACCCGGGAATCGAGCCCAGGACCTTCGATCAGCAGTCGCATACGCTATCCACTGGATCACGGAGGCAGTCTTTGCTTACTTTAATGACAAGTAAAACTAATCACCGCCTAGTTAACTGAAATACTAAAAAAGTAGCTTTACCGTGGTTTGTCGTGTTTTATGTAGGTACAGTATTTTAATAACGGCGACCGTCTTCAATCGTCAATCTAAACTTTATCACTCATTAAGTACCCACATGTAAATCAAAATAGGTCCAGCCCTTTAAGACGAGTTGACTGACATACACGCGTAAAAAATAAAAACGGCGAACACAAATTATTATTACTAATGCAAAATATAGTGCGTTTATCATAAACCTGTGTTTTGTGCGTGTCAGTAAAGTATCAGTCTTCTCAATAGTTCCTTAAAGCGTCGTGCCGTCCTTGTCTATTAAAAAAGATAGAACAGAGAGAGAATGAGCGGTATCCTTTTTGAAATCAGCGTTTAAGATTCGAAATAAAATTAGACTGTAATTTTACTATTGTATGAAGTAAGCCGAAGGAATAAGTATGTAACATGCAGAGTATTATACCATATGGTACATGATTATTATGCTGTCAAAGAAATACCAGCTAAGTACAATAATTTAATGGTAATTAGACCTCAAACGTGCGTTACAGAAACGTACTCAAAGAATATGAACAGTGGTATATCACGATATGTATGCATTACTATTATTTCGTTTGTCAAATTATAGAGATGGTACCATAATCACGCCGCAGGCTCCATAAATAATGTGAAAATTAACATCTCAATCATACAGTCACAAACACAAGCAGAAACCGAAATCGGTCTAACCGTTTAAGAGGAGTTCAGTGACATACATACATACAGAAAATCCGTATATACAAACAAATCTCTATAACAGTTCAACGCCATTTCCAAAGTTTACTCCAATATTTGGCAATAGTATTTTTAGCAAAAAAAAGTACTAACTAACTTTGGCACCAAAAATTAGCTCTAAAATACATCTAAAATACCGATGACAGTATAGCTTTGTGGAAGTTGTAAGTCGGTGTATTATCAACGGCTTATGCGACTTTTCGACGAATGTTCGCTGCGTTTCTCCTCCATATATTTTATTTATACAACTAGCTTTCCTTCACTTGACGTCGAATTTTGGTTTGACACAATCCAATACTAGTGTATGATTTATTAATCAGTTTGCTATGTTGCCAAGGTTTTGTTTATCTACTTCGAAAGCTTTCCGTCTCTGGAGATATGTTGGTACATTAAGGGTAGGTAGGTAATGCCAGGTAGATGGTTAAAAATAGATTAGAAAAGTTTTTGAGAGGAGCGCTGTGTAATCCCCGCTCTATCTCGTAGGTCCCTTGACATAAGTTGAAGCTTGTTTGCGGTCACTGTGATGTGCGAGTTAGATGGAAAAGAGTAGACGTGTTCGAGTACCTACTTAATTTTGATAAGAGTGGTAGTAGCATATTGGTCTGAAAAAGGGTTTACTAATGTTTGCCATAATTTAAAATGCCATAATTTCATCTGCCATACTGGTATTTGCCATAATTTCATTAGAAATAACGCTTCAGTTGCCATAGTCGTGAAATGACATAAAATGACTTTCACTAATTCCATTGGGCATAATCGATCAAGTGTCATAATAATTTAAATCCATAAATGTATTTGCTATAATTTTCATTTTCAATAATGCCATTTTCCATAACATTTATTCACCATAAACTGAGGTTGACGGAGCCCTACTACGCAGGGCTCCTATTTTCGGGTTAAGGGTCAAAAGAGAACCTAACATAACCTATTTAGTTACTTTCACATAAAACTTAAAATAACGTTCCGTTTTGCATCTTTGAATGAAGAATTTTTGGAAATTGTTTAAAAATATTTAGACGCAACTCCGGCAGCCAAAATTACTTTTAGGGAATTAAAACTAACTCCCTTAAGCCCCCTACACCACCAATACCCGCAAATTCGGGCAACTCGTTTCGAAACCCAACCCCAGATTTTTTATTCACAATTAAACCTAAAACTAAACCTCATATGGCGTCTACTAACTAAGCTCGATGGAGCCCCGCTTCGCGGGGCTCCTACTTACGAGTGGGTTAAAAAAACCAAGAAGAATCTTCTAACCTAACCTATCCGAGTCGGATTACACTGAGTCGGGGTGTTAAGTTAACGCTAATTAATTTCGACCTAACAATATTATGTAAGTATTATTTTCATAATTATATCAAATTTTGATTATGTCAAGAGTCGATTATGAGATGTGTTACTTATAGAAACTAATTATTATGATATATGTTGTTATAGAAAGTCATTTTATGGCAAATAAAAGTTATCACTGTTGAGTTGTTAAGGCAAACGTTATTAGTATAAATGATAATAGTGCAAATAAATATTATGATCAGGGATGATTATGGCAAACAATATTAGTGCAAATGAATTTATGGAAAACGAGAGAATACCCTGAAAAAGTCTTTCAAGTTTCGAGTCCTAGTTTCATCTTAAATGTTGATGGAAAATGTAAATTTTTCAATCACTGTGTGATTAAAAATTAAAAGGAAATGTCTACTTAACTACTAATTACAACAACATAAAATTTTTCATATTATAATGGACAAAATGCAAGACCCCACTAATTCTGAAAATACTAAGTGCCATTAAGTCCCACATTGCTCACTCGCAACTATCTGATAGCTATCACGTCTACAAAAACTGCGCGGCATTATAATTGCAGAATGTACAAAACAATTCAAGTAAATTAAACAAAAATTTTAATTAATACTCAAAACTCAATCGCATAGACAAAGCGCATCACTAACGCAAACGGTATGCGACTAAGACCAATTAACCGAAGGAAATGCCCTTAAAGGTATTCTAGCATGTGGATAAAATATTTCAAAATGTCCGCCGCATAATATATAGGATAGTTCTTTTAGCTCCATATAGGTATTTTATTAATAGAAGTTAAGCTTAGTACATGCGTGCGAATTTTCAAGCCGACAAACTAACAACTGACACTTTTGCCCACCTGCTTATAATATACATAACTGGCTTCCCAGACAACTTTTTTCCACTGAGAATTTATGCGGCACAAAAATAGCCTATATTCTATTTCTAAACCGGTTATACACAACTGCAAGTCGCGTTTCTTGAATGGAAATTCGAAAAAATAAACATTGATGTTATACGGATTCTTAGAAATAAAATTGTTGGATAAATACGAATAAAAACAATGAAAAATATTGATTTATTCATCTGATCTTTTATGTTGATGTCCGTAAATGGATGCTTTTGTTTGCTTAAAAAACGTCATTATGAACATAAACCGAAATAGTAAGTACATTGTTTACAGGTTAAAAGAACTGCGAAGTTGGTCTGAAAGGTGTAATGATAAAATCAGTATAAACGACACATAATTTTGGTCCTTAAAAGGAGCGATGTTGTCGTAAATTTGTTGTGTTGGCTAGAGAGAAAAAACTATTATTGAAATTAACAATATGCTTCTGATATTCCAGAAACTCAGATATCCTCACAATATAGCTTCAAATATGTAAATAACGATATTCAATTTGTGGCACTAGAAGTTTTAGTATAATTTCAAACAGAATGAATATTTCGTATTACGTAAGTACATAGACATGTCCAGATGATGTAGTGGCTTACAGGATCGATTCATCTCCATCACTGTGCAGCGTAGAGCTCATGTTTCACACGAGTCGGGAATGGATGATGCAAAAATTGTTATGACGAACATTATTATTAATTTTAGGTACCTATTTAAAAAGGATTAAAGGTTCTTACCGTTCTGCAGTTAACCAAAAAGGTAAATATTGAACTAACAGCTATTAACAAACCTATTACGTTTTACCAAACCACACCGCGCAAATGTACTTTTTTTACTCTTAATTGCTTTAGCAACTTGTTGCAATGCGGGTGCTATAATCAGCAAGCTTGGCCAAAGGAATGCCGTTCAGAGTAAATTAAAACTACATACGTTCATCGAGACACGTAAACAGTTTCTTAGACATATTTTTTTTTAGCAAATAAAGAAACGAATCTTAGTTCTAGAAAAATCTGTTTAATTACTTTATCACAAACTATAAAAACTACAAGTTATTCTAGAATATTTTTCATAAAAGCTTGATAAAGTTGTTACGTTTCCATAAATAGTAAACAAAATAACTTTTAGTACAACATTTTAAATTAAACGAACTATTTTACTGCCGGTCGTTCGTTGGAGCGGAGAGTGTAACTTTTTAATCGCGTAAACTGTGCAAACTAAAAGTACTAATACAGAGATTATTTGTTATGTTAAACAATTTTTACTACAATATGGTTACGGTTTGACGGCATTTTAAATTTAGTTAATTTTGTAGATTTAAATTTTCTATCAAAATTAAAATGCCGCCTGGGTTTCCCCTTAATGGTTAATCAACTACATCTACTTAAGCCTTTTACATTTTGACTATTGTATACGTCAACTATTGTGTACACCATACGTAATAGTTTAATCAAATTCAAATTGTAAACCGAATGACTCCATGAAACGAATATCCAACTTCTAAAGTGAGTACTAAGCTTAACATATCCAAATGCTTAACATTATAAAGAAATAGTTCTCGTTGTTCATACGATAATGGCGGTAATTGAGCAATAAATAATGGAATAAACGCGGTAACCCGACAAAAATACTTGCCATAAACATCTTAGAAGACCATTACGGCTTCCACCTAGGTCCATTGTAAGATATTTGTATAAGGTATTACAGACGATTCTTTGGGAGTTATTTTTAAACTATTACTTTGTATTTGTTAATATTACAGTAGCTTGGAATATCGTGTTAAAAGGCCTTTTGGTCCTTCTATGCTTATCTTTTCAGGTTTCATTTCAATTACGGCCAAATGACCAACAAAAATATAATTTCTAGCATTATTTATTGGTAATCTTAGCCTCTGATATGTAAAAGCTAAATATTGAGCTAATTTCATGTAGTGTGGTTTCTGTCAATCCATTTAATGCTGAACAATGCAGCCAGCCTTAGATGTTTAGCACATTTTTTTTTGATTCTGTAACAGCCATTATTATCCCTATCAGCTGAAATACTTTACACCTGAATAAAAGTTTATACATACATACATACATATCGTCACGCCTTTTATCCCCGAAGGGGTAGGCAGAGGTGTATTTCTACACCCACTTTTCGCCAGATATACTTTAGTCCCACGTAATAAGGGGCGAGCCTATTGCCGTACCGGGCACATTTCCAGACTCCGTGCTGCTACTGAGAATTTCGTGACAGAAAAACCCAATAACACTGCCCGACCCAGGAATCGAACCCGGGACCTCCCGATCCCACGCGCACATTTATGCCGCGAGACCAACGAGGCAGTCGCATAGGGTTTGATGTCGAGTTTTCCGTCTCTACACAAAGATGGTATTTGCATCGTGTTATCCCTTAGTCGCCTCTTACGACACCCACGGGAAGATAGGGGGTGGTGACACTTGTATTCTATGCCGTCAACCACACGGAGATATATAAAAGTTTATCTCTGTCAAAACCCCTGCCCTATGGTACCTACTATGGCCTAGGCATGTATCACTGGCGATTTTACTCAAACCTAAATAATTATGTCTATGTTCATAAAAAAAAACAATTCCTTGACGTCTGAAGGTTATGGACAGTTACATAACCAAAGAGGTTGGACGTTTAGACTAGAGAGAACATGCCCTATAAATTTCCTTATACCGAACGTGCAACATGTAATGTCAGTTGGTCTTAGTTGGTTAATCATAACGTCAAATTACGCGTCTCATTTAAAGAGGCATAGACTCTTTACATACTCATATCTTTGACTACATTCTCTAAATAGCCGTGCTGTGATCTGTCATCAGTGTAAAATTTGTTGGGCGTTTGTGTTTACATTTTAATAACTTTTTTGCATTTAAATAGTAAGTAAGCTTATAATAATTAAATAGTGTACTCATTAATTAATACACATCGAGTATGTGATATCGGGATGTGGATGCCGCTATTCTCGGAACGGAAATAACAGGAGAAACTTTATCTTCTAGCAGTGAGTCGGAATTTTCCAACAAATTTATTTACTTTTCTCGTATTAATGCTATGATGAGTGTTAAGTTTACACATATCATTGTGTTGCAAATCAAAGGAACAGCTTGCATACGTATGTGTTATGAATTTAACTCACAAATTGTTATTTTGTACATTTATTGATTTAATAGCCTTAGTGATGGGATTTGACAGTGAAAGGAGATATCGATGTTTTTTCATCGAGGGATAAATACGGAAACTAACTATCGGACAAGAATGTAAAACTGTCGCTGGAAGCGACAGCGGGTAGCTGCGGTTGCTAAGTTGGCAATAAACAAAGACGTCCAGCGGTCTAATTTTCTATCGCGCGTTTGATAGTAAGCGCAGTTTAATGTACATAATTTACTTAGATACCTACCTTAAAAGTAGCGTCTATTAACCTAAAGCCAAATGTTCCAGTGTACGCGTGTGTGTAGGCTTACATTTTTGCATCTATAAAATAGTAGATGGATTAGGGATGTGAGTAGCATTTTTTATTATTAAGAAGGTGTTTTATATTACAGGTTGCCTATTAATGACGTCACAAGAAAACGTTGGATAAATGCCGTTGGACGGCCTAGTTTGATTTAGCAGAAGTACCACAGTATTTGTTCACGTCATTTTGAGAAAGACTGTTTTTAAAGACAGAAAGCACCTGGCGTCGTTTAAAACCGAAAGCTCTACCTACATTACATTTATGCCCGGACATTGCACACCCGGTAGAATTATTTATCCAAAGCTAAACAAAAAGTGTGTAATTTTAGTTTGAACATATTAATAAAATATAATAATTACAACGATTTTAATTAATCTACCTACTTCTATATTATTTATCATGTTAGTGCTATCCTGACTGATCAAAGATGTCTTGCCTTGTAGTCCGCTACATAATATTCTACCATAAAATATAATATTCTTTCACATTCACACAACATTATCTGGTCCCAAACTAAGCATATCTTGTACTGCGAGTACAAGACAATCGATAAACATGCATATATACTTGTCTGTAAATATATTACATATTATACATAGTACCATCCAGACCAAGACAAACATCCATATTCATGCACACAAATGTTTGACTTGAGCGGGAATCAAACCCGCAAGCTTCGGCGTGGCAGTCGGATTACCCACAACTCTAAAAAAATCGAGCAGTGTCCAACGTTAGCGATAGCAAGCAACGTGATATGATGCGACGCAAACAAATTGCCAAAGCCTGCCGTGCCGCATTAGCCAATCTGGTATAATTCGTACAATACATAATCTAAGTGACAGTTTCTTAGCATCTCATGGCCACGCATCGCTCATTAGTTTATGAATACTTTTTGTCAATAGATTTTATGGCTAAAACGAACAATTAAACACGTGAATTATTTTAGTATTGTCTGTCTGGCAAGTCTTTGCAAAGCACTGTCCTGCGTCGACAGCAAAAACTACAATTTCAATATTTTAGTTGTTTACTTCTACGGCTTAAATATATCGACACATACTAAAGTTAGACATTTGACCAAAAATATTTATCGATAAATCATCACTGTTACGAACAACACTCGGTTTCCTAACTCTATGTTTTGTCTACTGTTTGCCTACCACGCGGCTGCTATAAGAGCGTGCTGCTAAACCTATCGACAGCTCTTTCTATCATACTGCATGTGCCATTAGAAAGAAGATATCAATCATAGCAACCGCTGTTGTTATTTAGTGTTACTTCTATGCCTTAGGTTATATTTCTTTGTACATAACGGAGCATCTAAAAAAATGTTGCATAGGGTTGTCCCCTACGGGAATTAAACCCAATATAGGTACTCGTAGCATAGCGAGAAGTATGTACATTTCACAGCGCCTGCTAAATGACGTTTGAATCAATTTTATTAATGTAAAAAAAATTGGCAAACATTATTTCAGTTTATACAATATTATTTAGCGGGTCTTAGTCGCGATAATTGATTTATTTAAAGGCATAAATACCACTGTTATTCTCCTACGTTTCTACCGGCTTGCAACGGTCGTGGTCGCGGAGGGACTTGCAAATCGCGTTTAAAATCGATTATTATGACAATTCATTCGCTTTGTAACATACACTTATCCAATGTAAAGAAAAGTGTATGTCGAAGAGAAAGAAATTGAAAGATACTTAAGTGTTTGTTTTTGTTGGAATCATATATTAGTCACGCTAGATTAAATAATAGAACAACGCAGCTTGAAAATAGCAATGGGAATTTGTAATTTTAAATGCCGTATGGTTTTCAACTGCTACTAAGTTAAGTGTTTGAAAAGGTGGCTGTTGCAATGGATTGGATATGTGGTAAAATTTCGCATTCGATTATAAACCGTTTCTAGTTTTAGCTGCCGAGTAGGTACCTCATTGATGCATTTGGAAGTTTCAAGCTTTATGAACAAGCCAAAATGAATTAAAATGTGTACACAATTAAACTTAACAAGATGACTAACTGTCTAATTTGTATCGCAGGCTACCTTAACAAACTTTCCAACGGACACGACGGACACCCAGACTCGAAACAACAATTTATGGATCACAGTGTTGCCCTGTGTGGGACTCGAAACCACAACACAAGGAGCATTGTTAAGCGGAAGACTTTTATTTATTTATTTATTTATAGACTCACGCCTGTATCCCCGAAGGGTTAGGCAGAGGTGTAGTATTACACCTACATTTCGCCAAGGAATTATTAGGTCCCACGTAATAGAGGGCGAGCCTATTGCCGTTACCGGGCACATCGTCCGACTCCGTGCTGCTACTGAGAATTCGGAAAAACCCAGTAACACTTTTGCCCGACCCGGGAATCGAACTCGGGACCTCCGGTCAGCAGTCGCATACGCTATCCACTGGACCACGGAGGCAGGCACGGAGGCGAATTGTTAAGCGGAATAGGAACTGCTTAAACTTCAACGCCATTCTTGCAGTCATTTTATATTATAAGAACTAGAGGACGCCAGCAGCTACGCCTGCAATTTTTTTTTAATTAACCCCTTTTGGCCGATCCCGTAGGAATTTCGGGAAATCCCTTCTTAGTGCACCCCTACGGTCCCCAAGGAACATACATGCCAAATTTCAGCTTCCCGCGCCCAACAGTTTCGGCTGTAGCGTGTCTGTCAGTCAGTCAGTAACGCAAGGATTTTATAATATATTAAGATAACGGTTGGACAAATAAGAGATAAAAACACTTAATAACATACATAATTTTATACAGTAAACATTTCTTTATAACTTTGTTGAACATTGGTGTTGTCGCAAATTGATATGATAAATTTAATAATCGTTTTGAATGCCTGTTCTGTCCAGCTGTGCAATTATTTATTAAGTGGCGTGAACAACGTTCTTTAAACGAGTAGTTTTAAAAATAATTACTCTATATTGGTACCTACATAAAATACGGCTAGTGAGGTGTAAAAACATAACTACTCAAACATTAAAACCTCTCCTTCTCACTTTGCAATTAAGCCCGAGGTTGCCTGTAGGTATGTGGAGGCCTTTTTCAGCAGTGGGACATAGTTTCTTTAAGATTGTCAGCTATGTTCTACTCCTTTCACGGAAAGCTAGGAAAACCGACTAACGCCAGCCAAATATTAAAAAACCGTTTTGTTTACTAGGGATTCGATTTTCAGGTAGACTGGCAATCGAATCGTGGACCTGGAAATTGGATCCCTTCTCTCCCTTAAAAGTACGTTTACGTGTACGTTTCCTACGTACCACTAAAATAAAAAAATCTTCATTCAATCGCACTTTAAATACTTACTAACTTTTGCCCGCTGCTGCGCTCGAGTAAATTTCGCATAGATAAATATTTTGTACAAACTGACCTACACTCCTTAAGGAACATACATTTCAGGAACCAATATACAAAGTTTGAAATTAATCTTTTAATTTACCTTAGAATATTTAAAAGGTCTCATACAAATTTTTATTCCCCTTTTCACTTAGAGTAACAACTTCCCAAAAAAATGTCTTATTTGCACTCTTTATTTAAGTATATGAAATCATCTACATACTACGCATGTGCACTAACCAGTTTACTCAAATGACATAAATTCGCCAATTACCAAAAGTATCTCCGTCAAGCAAGGTCATATGAATACAGAATGAGAAATTGTGAATATATTAATTTTTTTTACTCGTATTGACTGCTAAATCTTGTATTTTTAGAAAAAAAAATCATATCACTATTCATAATTATGTTTATCCACACAGCCGGTATAAAAACAGTTAGGTATTACTTTTTGTCTATTTGTTTCGTGTAATCTCTAATGCGGTTGGTTCAATTTGAATTAAACTCCTATTAGTAGATAGCTGACATGTAGATAAATGGATGATACGAATGTAAGTAGGTATTGTACTTCTTTGTAAAATTGTAAAAAAAATTGAACAAATTAGCAGAGTCTATAATGGAACCATACTGCTAAGATAGCAGACAACAATTACAATTTTATTATATTTCTAAGTAAGATTATTATGATTACATAAAACCAATTTAAAAATGAATTGCACAGCAATAATTATTTCATCATACCAAATACTCCTGGATGGGAATTGAATCCCTCACTTCAACTTAGTAGTTGCGGTCACTAGCCACTATACCTAAAAGTCACTACTAGAAAACTTCCATGACATAAATTATTATATCACTCAAGTATTTTATTTCGCTCATTTTCAATGCCGAGAAAAGATGTCAATTATTGGATAAATCTATATCTACCTTTCCTTTTATTTGAATGAATTATGCATATTGTGATAAATTGTAAAAAACATAAGTTTGTGTCATTTTTTGTTCATCTGCTCAATACGAAGATACGAAGAAATCAATGAATATTGAAATGACCAAAGAAAAAAAGAATTCAGAAAAGCGATAATTTTGTGAATACCACAAGTTTTAACACCATGACCATGCGATGAGGTATAGGTACCTATCTACAGTGTTGGTTGTCAATGTGTCGGAGCAGATGAGGAAAAAGGAAAATATCTAAATTACTACTACTAGTCAGTTAGATTATAAACAATTTTTACAATTCTAATACCATTTGTAAATCAATAAAATGTGCATATTTTTGATTGAAAACACCAACAAGGCTTAATATAAAAATAGCACGACCTTATACTATTTTACTACTTATTAATAAAATATTATAATTTAGTAATATTGATGTAACAAATATCGAATCGAAATAGGTAAATAATCACCTGACAACTTGACAAGCTCTTTTTCCGATCTCTTCAGAATGTCTAATTCTAGGGGTACCTTTGGTAAATAATTTAGTCGTTGAGTAACCTGATTACTACCTACCTACCCCATTGTTAAAAAAATCTTCTTTTATAATAGTGCGGTGAGTTTGTGATATGTGAAAACTTGCACGGAATCATAGAACATTTGTTCTACCCCAGAAGCAAATGCTGAAGTTTTTAAGTCGTGCGCGATAAGTTACTAACCAGACAAGAGTTCTCTGTCATCTGCCACATCATCGCTATAAATCAGGTGTGAACGTGGTTGAATGCTAGCTTGTAAGCAATAAAAATCATGACTGAAAAATATGACAAGTATAAATAATAATAAAGTGTTGCGACCTTCCTGCTTTAAGTGTCATCAGTAATCTTTGCCATCCAAATAACTACTGATATTGTGTCGCGTGGTATAATTCGGTATGTTATTTCAATTTGCCGGTATACAGGGTGTCACAAGACCCAACACCAAGCCAAAGTCTACTCGTAGTGGACATCATGCAAAGTCATAGTAACCAGAAATAATACCTGGGAAACGAATTTTTTTAAGTTTTCACATTTTTTAAACCGCAATTAAAAGCGCGCGCGTGCAATGATCGAAATACCTACTTATCCATGGGGTCATATCTATAGAACATATTGGTCGGGTAAATGCATCGATTTTGTACCTAATTAGAAAAAATATATACTAACTTTAAGCCTAAATATTTCCTGAACCAGTAATTTCCCAGGTATGGTGCCGAAGTAAAAAATGTTCGAAGTGATTGGTACAACATGGGATTTCAGTTTTCGTTAAGGATCTTTTTACATCCTGTATAAATATCAAGATGATTACTTTTACAAAGATTTTAGGTCAACAGGCTTTAATTATATTACGTACAAAACACCGTTGGTGAAAATAGGAATAATTATACTTGCAAGATCTCTCAGCTATTGGATGAAAGTGTTAAACATGTAAGCCGTAATCCGTATAAGCATACAAGCGTGTTCTTGTAAACCAGGAACTATAATCAAGTTAATGGCTCGAATTGTGAACAGTGCTAAGTCGTTGTGTGTCACCACTGACGTTTGTATTGGACGCCTACGCTGTACGTGTCGTTGTGACCCCTCAAGCTAATGCGTCCAAAGAATAATAGTCGATATCCGTCGTTCATTTACAGGGTAACAATGAGAAATGGGTCGCGTAGGTGGTTTATACAATGACCTACTAATGCTATCAGTATTACGTGTTGACGGGGTAAGCTATGTACACACGTCAATGGGCGCCATTAGAAAATACTGAGGTGATATTGTAAAGCTCTTTGTTCAGACTACTTTGAAGGCAGGCGGCTATAGAAACTTACAGGAATATTACACAAGATAACGACGCGTGGAAATGCAGATATTACTTCTTTTTTTTCATTTTATCAAGCTAAGCAAGTAGTTTCGACTGTCACAATCGAACTCCATACCTTCTTAAGCAATGTTACTTTAAGAACTATTATTTTAATTTCAAATAGGTATTATATTATATAAAGAAGTAGATAAGTTATAGGCGTACCAAAAGCAGGACGCTAAACACAAGCCAGTTGGCAAGTCTGACATATGTGTGTGACGTCGCAAGTCGGCGTCAAAGTGAAACTGACACATCTTGTCAACCGAAATTAAAATAAAATATAGGGTTATTGATGTGTGCGTTAGTGTACCGTTTCTAAGGATTGATTACTACGTAGGTAACGTATCTACCTTTTTCTAATATCATTGGGTATTCACATTACTTTTGAAAGGCAATTTCTTAAGACGCACTGTTTGAAAAACTAAACCTATAAAAATAAAACTTTTCGTAAAACCAGCTTATAAATGGACAAGTGTCATAACGTGTTTCATTTCTATTTCAGCATTTTTTTAAGACCCTGACAAAAGCTCTTTCAGTTCTTCAAATCGGTTGAGCGGTTAGCCGTGATACCGGTCACAGCCAGACATTAGCATTCAATTAGTATGAATAACTAGTTAGTCATATAAAGGTTGTAACAAGACCCTTAACGAAAACTGAAATCCCATGTTGTACCAATCAGTACGAACATTGTTTACTTCGGCACCATACCTGGGAAATTACTGGTTCAGGAGATATTGAGACTCAAAGTTAGTATGGATTTTTTCTAATTAGGTACAAAATCGATGGCTTTACCCCGCCAATATGTTCTTTAGATGCCATATAACCCCATGGATAAGTAGGTATTTCGAGCATTGCACGCGCGTGCTATTAATTGCGGTTTCAAAATGTGAAAAATAAAAAAAAAAATCGTTTCCCAGGTATTATTTTTGGTTAGTATGACTTGGCATGATGTCCACAACGTGTAGACTTAGGCTTGGTGACGGGTCTTGAGACAACCTGTATATAATAATGCACAAGTTTCGTGCATCACAAGATATTAAAACGAATTTAGCACCTCAACTTAGCAAGAAACTAGTACCTAAACATAGTGGAACAACAACAAAAGTAGCAGTAAGTGGTAAATAATTGCGTTTTTTTGTTGGAAGTGATTATCTCAAGGTTCCGATAAGTCGGATTATGTGAAGATGAGATTGCGTTTGTGTTCAAGGTTGTACAAAAAGGTTTTGTATGTCCGTATTCAACTTGAAATATTTAGAACTTTGAATAGCAGTTACAGATTGAATATTGAAATCGAACACTAGTTAATTTAAATTGAAGCCAAGTAGAAAAGGCATTGTCTCAGGATAAGAATCGTTAGGCCATGTCGGAGGCCTTCGGGTGGTATGAAATCCCCAACACCAGAGATGGCCACATACTCACACGACGAGGAAAGAATAAACACAGGATTTCACACTAAGCGAAAAATATTTGTTTATATTGATTTATAGTCTTACGCCTGTATCCCCGAAGGGGTAGGCAGAGGTGTAACATTGCACCCACATTTCGCCACGAATTTTTAGGTCCCACGTAATAGGGGGCGAGTCTATTGCCGTTACCGGGCACATCACCAGACTCCGTGCTGATACTGAGTATTCGGAAAAACCCAGTAACACTTTTGCCCGACCTGGGAATCGAACCCGAGACATCCAATCAGAAGTCGCATACGCTATCCTATATTTAAGCTATGAACACTAAATGATAATGTCTTGGCTGCGGCTGCTGTCATTTAGAAAAATAGTCCTATCTCTGGTCTCTGTCACCAAGTCTGTAAAATAGATTATTCTTGTTCAAAGCAGTAAAATCTCCTATAAAATAATATAAACTATGATTAAAATAACAAGCGTCCTACTATAAATATTATTTTATTCAATATATCATGACAATTTATTCATGAAATAAAAACTCCTTTCTCAAGAAAATCCAATAAAAGTTTGCTTAGGCCGGAAATCAAACCCGTTTACAATCAGCAGATGCGATTGCGTTGACACTTACACCACAAGACTTAGACAGTTTCTTTTATTTACCTTAGGCGATAGTGTGTTGAAATAAACATTACATGTCCTGTCGTTGAAATATTAACGAGACATATAAAATTGTATGAGTTAGAAAGAAATAGACACTTGTGATTTTTGTTTGTAACTGTGGCATAATGTATGGTAAGGATTATCATGAAACATGATACTCGATTCCAGTCATTCTTATCAAATATTCTTAAACAATTATAATTATGTATGTTCGCGACTACTAAAATCTCTATCATAGTAAAAAAAAGAATAGTAGGTTAGCTAAGGCCGATCGGCGAGTTATTGCCTACTCTTGCGTCCTCAGACGCGCGGCGCATCCCGTACTGAGGCCGCGGCGGCGAAAAGTGCGTGCGTAGTTGCGTACACGGCGCCGGCGACTCACGCGTACATTCAAATCAGCGGCGGCCGGTTTGTATGAAGTTTTTGACGTGACAACGTCTTATAAATTGGTTTGCCGGGTGACACTTCAAGAAACTGCGTTACGCTCCGCTCACGTTATGCGCTCACAATGAGAGCGAGTGAGAGGCACGCGTCCCGCCTAAGAGCGAGAGAGACAGACATAAAAAGTGAAAGGCACGCGTCTTTCATCCTTCTTCCTACTATACGAATGAATATTCACATTAAAATTATTTTACCACTCAAAGTCGTTGTCACGTAAAACTTTCGCCCGTATGCCGACTTTACAGGCATTTGGTTTACATTTTTTTCTTTTTTTTCTTCAAAAAAAAGATTTGTATGAAGTTATCCTACTATTCTTTTTGTACTATGTCTCTACTTACGTACTAGAAAATGTAGTCCCCTTTTCGTCTTGTCTGTATTTATAAACGCGATACGTAAATTCAAAATCTGACGAACGCATCTCGTTAGGTTGTCACCAATAGGTAGTGATTCCTGAGGGAAGTTTAGGTATATAATTTATGGGCACATAGCTCGGGCAAAGGCTGGTAGAAAATAAAAATAAAACTAAAATATGTATTTAAGGATACATAAGTATGTTTATCAGTGAAGTGGTTACCAATAAGGGCTCTGCCTGGTTTAGGAGATGTATCCGATGATATTATTACTCAAATACATAAATGTACCTATATGTAATAAGTACCTCGGGAGGATAAAAACATCCATATTATTATTTATCCATTTTGAGCTGTACACCGTATTCATAAACTGTATGATAACTGATTTAATTTATTTTCAAATGCCATATTGATACTGACGTCATTGCAAAGTAGTATTGTCAACAGGAAAATCCTATTGTCATACCTACTATTACAATTCTGTAAAGTAGGTACCTAGCTAGCTTCAGTGTGATTACAGAGTACTAAACAAATGTTTTTATTCACATTTGATATAATACCAATAGTTTCCGTTATAGTGACAGTCGCTCAGGTTAGAACGGTAAGAAGACAAAAATTCTTGGATGCAATCAGGATTACTTACGCTAGAATTATATGATTGTCATAAAGGCCTTGCCACACGGCACAATTTTACCACTGATCAAATTTTCAATCGAATTGGCTTTGCCCGTCTACACGACGCAATCAAATCATTGATTTTCATTCCGTCCACCCGATTGGTTAAAATCTGGTGGTACCGCCCACCCGATGAACTTGAGTTGGACGACTGGCGTCTACACGTCACGATTTCAGCAAGTGATTTAGTCAAGTTGGACGTAAAATTGTGCCGTGTGGCAAGGCCTTTATGATTTTTTTAAATTAAATTCTACCGAGTACACTCAATACCATACCATAGACCCAAACTAAGCAGAGCTTAGGTCTAATATCGGTATTAGACAATGGATAATCATACCTACATATATATGTTTTTTTTGTAAATACGCAGGTATTATACATAGAGACACCCAAGCCAAGACAAACATTCATATTCATGCACAGAAATGTTTGACTAAAGCGGAAATCGAACCCGTGAGCTTCGGCGTTGCACTCGCTTACACTCCCGCTACACCACCGGGTCTAGTTGAACGTAGTATGACGTTACTGAGTAGAATTCTAACTCATGATTACACAGTCGTATGGCGAAGGCCTCGGGCGCCGTCGTTTCTACTAACTAATTATCTAGTGACGCATCTATACCAATATACCTAATTAAACTAAAGAGTTTGTTTGGTTGAACACGCTAATCTCAGGAACTACTGCTCCGATTTGGATAGCTATTTTTGTGTTAGATAGCTCAAGCAATGCAACAAAATTTTTGGGTGATTTTAATCGTACTCACAATATTCGGGGCATTGTGAAACGGTGAGAGCCAGAAACGTAAACATGGGAATGTAAAATACATTACTGCATAATGTAAATATCACGTATGCTAGCTATTTAGGTAAGTCTCTATACAAAAATAAAAATTCTTCCAACAATATTAGCCGACCTTCGCGAAAATATACACAAACGTGGCGACAGACAGTCACGTTGACAACACTTAAAACAATTACACCTCTCATTTGTGAAACAAAGTATATACAATTTTATCAGCAAAAACAGAAAGGTGGTTGAAGTATAAAGGTAGAGCCTAATTGAAAATCGGAGCCAGGTATGCGCCTGGCACATGCCGAATTAGGTCCTTTTTTGACCACATTCAACTGACTTTGAACAAGTTTTTTCTTCTCCTGTCTGTATAAGTATGTTATTTTTTTATAACTGTTTGTTCTGTTGTAATTGTTATGTTTTTTTTTGTTCTTATGACTTTTCTGTATATTTTTTAAGTAAGTATGTAACTTGTAGTGTGGAGGCAGACTAAATTTTATTTCATTTCATTCATTCAGCCTTTAAGGCTGATCGTACTTGAACGCTAGACAAAAAAGATTAAGATATAAATATTCATGTAATAATATACAATGGGTAATATACATTTTACTGGTTCACATGCAACTACCGTTTTTCTCCTACCAAAAATATTTCTATCCAAAGGTTGCCTAGTAAAAATTGCTTTGAGTGATAAGGCCGTCCTTTGGTTCTACTTAGATATAAGTTTTCTTATAATGTTTATATTTGTGTACAATAAAGTGTGCTTAATAAATAAATAATAACTTGAAAAAGGATAAAACATCGTTATTATCACTGCATACCTATTCGAAATACTTAGACAGTGTATGTAAGTTCATGAGTGTTACCACATAACCTAAATAAATATTTGAATTTACTCAAATAGATGCTGTCAAATCCATCTACAAAATAATAAAAATACTTTTAAAAATATTCGTAATGTGTAACCTATATTCGTAAGCTTCAACTGTTACATGTCCTTTAAAAGAGTATCCACACTGACATTTTTGAACGTTCGACAGAGTACAGCAAAAATAAAATGTAGTGAAGCATTTCCAATATTTTCGCTCGCAGCCAAATTGTCGAAAAGAAAAAAAGCGTTCAATGAAATATCATTGACCTGTGCGAAATACCAACGGTCCCGTCAAATCATTTCAGCATTTTGACACATGATATAGAAACAAAATATGTTTTATTTTGTGTCATATGACTTGAAAGTGACGTTTGTCATGTGATCGTCTATGTACAGGATGGTATTATTTATTCATGTTTATGAAATACAGAACATGCATAAAAATTGATGAAAGTGAATGAAGCAAGTGGGATGTTATGTCAGGATCGTTATGATCGTTATAGTCAGCCTTAATCTTCACATAATTACACCGATTTTACATCAATATCATATTTATAATTACGACTTCGTAAAACTCATAAACAAAGTAAAAATCACAATACTAACGATTCTTCTGTTTTTTCGCGTGTATCTACATATCTATTTCCTATACTAGTAAATGTGTCAAAATATTATTTTGATTGAAATTAATAAATTTTAAATATAAATTCACATTTTTTTACACTATTATCACCATATACCTCATACACCTATAGCCACACAATAGGGTAGTTTCCTGGGTCAAAATAATTACATTTTATTTAGTCCGTATTTTAGATTATAAAAAATATTGGAAACGTATTTTTCTTTTTTCGATTAAATAAAAAATAACAAAGATATAGCCCATTAAAGTTACGTGTGACGTCATCTAGTGCGAAAAAATGCAGCACGGCGTGACGTTATACGTAACTTTAATGAGCTATATCTTGGTCATTTTTGGTTTAATTTACAAATAAAAAATACGTATCGCTTATTTTTTAATAATCTAAAGGTCGGACTTATAAAATTTTTTTCGTCAACTAGCCTATTATATCGTTCAATCCTTTGAGTTTATCTAAAAGATTATTTTAGATAAACTCAAAGGATTGAACCATATAGAAAAAAATTCGTTCGCACATCTGATAGACATTTGTTGAGATCTTTCATCGTAACTTGTCCATTTGTTTTAAAAACATAATGAGGCCGCAATGTTCCCTGAACAAATTTTAAAAATTGCAAAAGAAAACGCTTGTTTTGAAATAATGTAATTTACAGCTGTCCCATTCAATTTGTATAATAATAACAGTCATATTGTGATTTGGGAATTGTTCAACTTTCTATAATTACAATTGTACTGATAGTTCGATTTCCAGACGGAGAAAACTACATAAATTTAAAGCATCCCTTTCTCATAATTTCTACGAAAGTAAACCATCATCATCAACATAAGACTGGCAGTCACTGTCCGTCTGATAGTTGTTTAGACTAGTGTCAGTTTATTCATTGGTACTGATTCCATATATAGGTAGACAGTCAAAGATCTCCATGACAGCTCAGTCCGACGCGACGGTTTAACGTGCTCTTCGATGCACGGGGCAAGCGATAATCTATTTAAAACGCGCAAAACTCCGAAAAGTCAGTGGTGCGCGCCGTCGATTCGAACCCGATGCCCTTTGCATGACGGTCTGGTGGTTTCCTCACTAGGTCATCGTTGCCTTTTTTGTTTTTTGCCACAGATATGTAACTGATAAGTTGATAACAATTCATATTCAGTCAAATGTTCACTTTATATTTGGGTTTATTTACGCAATGAATCAAACTTCCTTATAGTTTGAACAGTTGGTTGTAGCTTCGGTTGTTTTCAGTAATATCTAAATCGAAGCTCTTATTGTACCTATGTAAATAGAATAAGCCAACCTTTGTGTTAATATATTACGTCTCTCCGTTGTAGTTCTCATTACATAATATGCAATGAGAACTACAATACTTAATGGGATGTTACTATTTTCAGATTATTGTTGCATTGATAGAGTTGTGGTTTAACTGGTAAAATCTATTAACTGGTGCAATTTGCACGTATGGCGTACTGGTCTAAGCGGCCGACACGCTGTTTAATACTAAGCCTGACTTCGATCCACACACTGGGCAACATTTGGTATGATAAACATACTGGTTCTCCGAGTCTGGGTGTTCATTGTTAAATTTTTGTAAAGTTCTCCGTGAAGCAGGATACAATCTTAATGCTGGTATGTCTTTTAAAAAAAGAATACACAAAAATAAAATACTAATACAGTAGAAATTATACAGTTATGTGTTTAAAAATTGAATCTGTTGTCAATTTTCTCTCCTATATCGGAGATACGAAAGAAAAGAGTTTCGAACTTTCGTTTATTTTTTTATTTATTTATTATATTCTTGCACTACAAAAATGTGGTACATAGGCGGACTTAATGCCTTAGGCATTCTCTACCAGTCAACTTAGGGTGGTGCAGAGATAATATAACTGTAGGTGCGACATTTGATAATTATATGAGTAATGATATTAGAATAATACTTGAATAAATACTAAGTATAAGTGTAAATAAATACTTTATATTTAAAAAGGTACATAAATACTAGGTATATCATTATAAATATTTTATTGCACATCCTGATTTCGAGAGGGAGCGCATTCCATTATTTGCTGATCTTAAATGTTTGTCATGATTAGAACTTAAATATTGAAGATAGTAATTAAGATAAGAGGGAAGAGAAGGAGAGCTAAGAAAAGAGAAGAGTGTAGTCAGCGCACGTAAGCTACGGCGTTGGCGAATAGGCAACCATTTAAGTTGAGAGCGGTAATTAGATACATGATCATATTTGCGAAGATTATAAACAAATCGAATGCAGTTATTAAGAGGCCGGTCTAGTTTATTGAGAAGGTCTGCATTCAGGTCAAAACAGCACACATCACAATAGTCGATAATAGGAAAGATTAAAGTCTGCATGAGCATTACCTTGGTGATAGTAGGAAGAAAGTTTTTTAGCCTATATAATGAGCGTAAACATCCCGTAACTTTTTGGCTTATAGAAGTCACGTGAGCCCGCAAGTTGAGATGGCTATCCATATGCAAGCCAAGATTTTTCACAACTGGGCTGAAAGGTATCCTGATTTGATTAAATATTACTGCCGGCAATGTTGCAATATCTAACCTGTTGATGATGCGTTGGCTTCCTATAATTATGGCCTGGCATTTTGCAGGGTTCACGGTAACACCATATCGTTCTGACCAGTCGTATATAGCGGACAGGCTTTGGTTTACTTTCTCGATGGCCGAACCAATACTGTCAATGTCAGCTTGTGCGTATAGCTACAAGTCGTCGGCGTACAAGTGATACGAACAGTGAAGATTTTGGGTCAAGAGATTTATAAAAATAGAGAATAATAATGGAGAAAGAATGCCACCTTGAGGAACGCCAGACTGTAAGTCACACCATATTGATGAAGACTCATTATGGCGAATACACTGCTGACGTTCCATGAGATATTTGGAGAACCATTCGAGTGCCTCAGGTGAGATCAGAAAACTGGAGAGGATAGTAAGAAAAAATTCGTGACTATCCGAGTTAAAGGCGTTCGTGAAGTCAACCAACCCGTTTACCCGATCATGAGTTCACCGCCTTAAACACTGAACAAAAGTCGTTTTGCATTGAGGGCGATAAAATACATTTTTAATTAAAAAGCCTGTATACACTATACATATAGTAAATATTATATTCCATTGCTTATATCCTGTCACGCGAGCGTTGTTATTAAAAGTTTTGCTATATTGCAATATGTTTGAACAACGACGAACAAGTATAATTTAAACATTAATTAAAAAATAATTGTTGTTTTATTTATTTATTTCGAATCATGATAGTTCATTTATTTAGGTATATTTATTAAGTATATTATACTACGCTAGCTATGCCCGCGGTTGCAGCCTTCTTATTTACAGCTACTACTCCGCAACCGTGGAAACACGTTTTTGTCTCCATTAGTTTGGGCTCTGTGATGATAATTATGTCAGTCAGGACAAGTGATTTTGTATGTAACAAATTGAGCCCACTACTGCAACGCACGTGTGGCTTATAACATGATGTTCTACAGCCTATAAGCTTTTCTCGATTATTGGGATATCCAACAGAAAAATTATTATTTTAATCGCACCAGTAGTTTTTGAGATTAACGCAACAAACTAATACTCCAGCTTTTTATGTTATGTATATATATCTTATGTCTTTTTATGAATGTTAAGAAAGACAAGTCCCGCACTAGGACTAAATCCATTGTCGCGGGGGACTTTACAAACATACAACTAACGGACACAATGAACACCCAGACTCGCAACAACAATTTATGGATCACACAAAGGGTTGTCTCGTGTGGGGATCAAACCCACAACACACGGCGCCGTGTTAAGCTTTATAACATTAATGGAGATTACTTGCCTATTTATTTTTATTGAACAAGCATAATTTTATGTAAATTTACTGCGTAAACCACTGTAAAATCTCTAGGAATATAAATATGGAAAAAAGATTTATGGATATAATTTTCATACTCCTACATTAATCCTATGCAAATCTTTATCCATTAATACTTTAATGTATCATGTAATTCACTTGCACCTGACCTATTAAGTCTTCCAATATGGAGAAGGACTCGCCATGTATGGTGTACTATAAAAACATACTGCATTTATTTAAATTAATGCAATCTATATATTTTATGGTAGTTTATTTTCAGTTTTATAAATTTTTATCATGTTTCCATTTATTATGGTGATTCTCCCACCGTATAGAATGGTACGTAAAGTGGTCTCGGCTGTCATGAAGATCTATGACAGTCGTTGCATATAGTTACATAGTACATCAGAAATTTTCCAACCTATGGAATTTAGTTGTTCTTTTAGATTGCATCGGTTCTGACGGAACTTGCTCTGTAAAAAATTTCTATGTAATTTGGTTTCATCCTAAACGTTACCGTATACGTGATCTGTTTAGCATGATGATTTATGGTCACCCTTTTCTCAATGTTAAAATTTTCCGTAACTGACGACTAAGGTAGTTTAATTATGAATTTCGCATTTTTATAGAAATAGATCCTATCTCGCGGGGGACTTTACAAACATACAAGAAACGGACACAATGAACACCCAGACTCGAAACAACAATTACCTAAACTAAGCATCAGAGAAAGTGTTGCCTCGTGCGTGAATCGAACTCAATACACAAGCGGCAAGGAGGCCGCCTAAAATAATCTTGAATTATTGACTGTAGATGTATAATTTAAAGGTTAACAGCGTTAAAAAGCGATACCTGCAAAACAACAAAACGATCGACATGACACTTTTACGGCTCGGCTGTCAATACCAACTAAAGCTCAAGCAAATATTATCCTAGGCAACTGAAAGCTAAGTTGGTTAATCTATAATAAAATCTTGCTAGTTCAAATTCTCATCTGGTAGTAATGTGTTTCTTGGGATTCCTATAAATTCATAAGACTCGTTTTCCTTACAATTGCGTGAGAAAACTTATAATCTAACAACGTTCAAAGTTATTACAACCTAACAATCCGAGATTTTCTATCTAAAATCATTCGTCGGCAAGTCACCAGTCCGGACGGACGTGCTTTTAAATATAGATTAATTATCACAACATTAACAAATCCGTTGAGCAATCCAGACCATTAGTGTTTCAAATAACAACGTGGATAGCAGCTGTATCCCTCACAAATTATAATATAAATCTCCCAAACAATTCCGAATTAACTATAAGCTTGGCAACGAGGACACATTAAAAAAAAATATAAAGGCCGATGCTGTAACAAAAGGTTTGTGGAAAGAAGAATGTATTTTTTTTTCAACTAAAATAAAATACGGAAAGTTCGTCGACGGCCAACTAGCTGTCGCAGACTAGTCGGATGTGTGTCCAAAATAGACCGAGTCTCTAGTTCGGCTTTACAAGTCAAACCGACAATCGTTAGGTATGCATTAGTATTATTTAGATCGTCTTCTTGACAGTCCGTTGCTCGTGGACCGATTGTTATTTATAGATTGTCTAATGAATCTGATTGTACATGTGACTGCGAACGAACATTTCCGTCATACGTTTTTTCCGTCTGTGTTACCAGTTTCTGAACTACTACCAGATAATCGATGTCTGACTTCTATACAATTGATTCGCAAATTCGCAATTCAAATACTAGAATTAGCAATTCTAAAGAGCGTCCGCCACGTAATTTCGACACGAATGCAAGACGTTGCATCAACAGTGTTTTAATTAGACAAAATTCTTTACTCACTGTGTGAACGAAGACATAGAAATAAACAATTCAACCAGTATTGATGTTACGCGAGTTGAAAATGAAAGTGAAATGATAGCGCTTTTCCAGTTTCTGATAGTAAAAAGTGAATAAACTCTAGACGGAATACGTAATTATGTTCACAAAGAAAAGTTATGTGCGTCCGTTGCTTCTAGTATAGAGAACATATGATTATTTAAATATAAATGAATTTATACGAGATAATATTAGTAAACCTTATGTTTTTTCATGTGTATATTTATTTTTTATATTTTTGGAGTAAAACTTTGCTCTACGTTGGAAAGTAGAACATTGTTTAGTTCGATTCATTGGATTATTCTCATACACACCTGCCATCATCATTCACTCTTACTGCGTCCCAGTATCTCACGACACTATTCGCTTTAATTTTATAGTTTTCACCAGTCGGAAGTAATCGAGCATATTATTTACTTACTCGAATTTTTATCATCATACACAACTTTTCTTTAACGAGCATTTACTTATAAAATACTACGTCTGTCATAATTTTCTATTGTTTCGTTAATAAAACTTCCTTAGTTAATTGGTGCAAATTGCATTTTTGTAAATATTTTGAATTTATGTAACGTTTCCTACAGAGATCTGCGATTTTTTACAGTAACAAAAAATTACAAGTAATATGTATCACGATTTTAGTACTCTGGAACAAAGATTAGAAACAATTTGGCATTAAGCCGAAATAAAAATTACTAGACGGAATTAAAATAATATGACATCGTGGAGAAAGCCCGGAATAAAACAACAATAGAGAATGTATTTTATTTTAATATTGTTTTCGATTACTGTAGCTTAAAATTTAATTTTGTAGAAGGAACAGATAATATGAATAAGAACGGAATTTAATTATCCGTCAGTTAGAATAGACATAATATATTTGAGTTTGGAATCAAAATTATTTAAATAAGAATTGGCGCGCTACGACACGGCTTAAGTTTCGTATCGCAATTAATTCGATTATTTATTGGAACGCAGCGTTTGCAAACCTTAGTTGGGGATTTTCTACGATCCTTATTAAGTCTGGAGTACAAATTTGAACTGACCCCGCGGAGATATAACGTCAATATTTTATGAACTAAACTTTTGGGTTCACGGTTGAATATTCTATTGCTGTTCTTATACGAGCACATCGATGTATTTGGTAAAAACACATCTGCGTTTCGATCATCGTTTGGGTCAGTTTGGATATTACTATTGAAAGCAATTGTAGAAGCAGGAAAATTGAAATGTAAGTGCCACATTTACATTGTAATTTATTGTAAGAAAATTGGATTTCCTCCTGCTCATTTATTTTATTATCGTCTTCGGCAAATCTATCGCTGCAATAACAAGTAACCGACATTTTCCTCAACGCGATTTAATCACTAGACAAGACGTATTGATTGTAACAGACAGTAAAAAATAAAACATGTACTTACGTTGCAAATATCAACAAGAAAAAAATCCGAACAGCAGTTCCTCAGTCACACTGAATTCTCTTAAAGCACAGTGCAAATTCAACAAATTAATGAACGAAACACATCAACTGAACATTAACAATAGCGAAACGCGATATCAGCCGTCTTTTCTTAGAAAATTGCGATTTTAAAACGTACGTAAAATTTTCGCGGGAAACTACGAGCGCGCGATAGCGACCCACCCACGCTGCGTTGGAAACACGACTGAGCGAAAATCATCAGTTC
Source organism: Euclidia mi (assembly GCA_944739405.2). Taxonomy (NCBI): domain Eukaryota; kingdom Metazoa; phylum Arthropoda; class Insecta; order Lepidoptera; family Erebidae; genus Euclidia; species Euclidia mi. The sequence continues at coordinate 57,317,757 of OX123196.2, read as the reverse complement.
ACCTGCAATGCGTGCGCTGATCGGTGGCGCTAGAGCGAGAGAGGTATATCAGCGTCTATTTATGTTAGAGCGGGATGCAGGGTACACGTGCTTCCGTACCTATTGAGGGGGTTTGTAGAGGTTTTAAGGAAAGGGCGCATCAGTTCTGTTATAAAGCTGCGAATGAATAGGATGTATTTTGCATTATGAAGGCGAGGACAATAGGTTGAATTTATAACTTTTGTTCGTGAGGAAAGTCGATGTGACATTTTCGTAGCTACTATCTCGTTAAGTTAACGAAGTAAAGGCGATTTAATAATGTTATTGGGATCAACGTTTTCCGCCGAAAATGATTAAACTCATTTTGCACAAATTACCGCTGAAAATGTTGTAATTTATTTTACACTAATGTAATTGAGTTCGCAAAATGTCAATAACCTAGTGATATCAGTTTAAAAAAAGCATTGCATGCCGTGGGTGTCGTAAAAGACGACTAAGGCCTACGCCACACTTGACGGAAATTCCGTCGCGGATCTTCCGTTACGGTAAACGCTGAGAGCATTCGGAGCGACGGATCATCCGCATAGTGTGCCTGGTATTGGTTATTTATATACAATAACATATATAATTTCGCCGTGGAAGATCCGCGACGGAATTTCCGTCAAGTGTGGCAAGGCCTAAGGAAGTATAAAGAACGAGTAGGTATCATGCGGAAGAGACGGAGAACTATTTACCAACCAATTTGGTCAACGCGGTATAGTAGACCGAATCCTCCTGTTGAATCACAATGCTTTAGTGACCCAAATTAGGGGAGGCCTAAGTCAAGCAGTAGACTACAACATACTGATGATGAATGTAAATCAACAGATTATTGAAAATGTAATTCAAACTACAATTATATGAGTACCTACATAACATTTTACAAATAGTTATAATTTCATAGAACACCGCAACCCCGGTGTTCTATGCGATTGTTAGCAATCGGTTCAATTTTGATACAATCTAGTTTCTAGTGCCGTGTGGTTGACGGCATAGAATACAAGTGTCACCACCACAGATATAGATATCTGTGGTCACCACCCTCTATCTTCCCGTGGGTGTCGTAAGAGGCGACTGAGGAATAACACGATGCAAATACCATCTTTGCGTAGAGACGGAAAACTCGACATCAAACCCTATACGACTGCCTCGTTGGTCTCGCGGCATAAATGTGCGCGTGGGATCGGGAGGTCCCGGGTTCGATTCCTGGGTCGGGCAGTGTTATTGGGTTTTTCTGTCACGAAATTCTCAGTAGCAGCACGGAGTCTGGAAATGTGCCCTGTACGGCAATAGGCTCGCCCCTTATTACGTGGGACCAAAGTATATCTGGCGAAAAGTGGGTGTAGAAATACACCTCTGCCTACCCCTTCGGGGATAATAGGCGTGACGTTGTGCTAGTTTCTAAAATAACTAAATAACCAATCGGTTTGATTGCGTAGGTGTCCAATTAAATTAGCCAAATAATTGTAGAGTGACTTAACTGATGAGACACGATTTTCATTTCTAAATATTATATATTCAAGTCTATCGAAATAACGATTTTAATGTCTTACTTGTTTGATAAAGTAACTACTTAATTGCTGAAAATATCATAATTCAGCTTAGTTTAATGCATTTACATGCCCATCATTTTTGGAGATTTATAAAACCAGCGGATAGCGTATGCGTCTACTGATCGGAGGTCCCAGGTTTGATTCCTGGGTTGTGCAAAAGTGATACTGAGTTTTTCTGAATTCTCAGTATCAGCACGACTGATACTGGGAATTCAGAAAAACGCAGTTTCATTTTTCAGTCTGGTGATGTGCCCGATAATGGCAATAGGCTCGCCCCCTATTACGTGGGACCCGAAAATTCATGGCAAAATGTAGGTGTAATATTACACCTCTGCCTACCCGTTAGGTCATAGACTTGATTCTATGAAAAAATATAAAACTTTAAGTTTAAAAGTGTGTTGACAATAAAATAATTTAAAATTTTGCGACTTGTACATATCATTATTTCATTAGGTCATTGAATTTCCTTGCGTCAGTTGATGGACATTCCATCAACGACCCTGCCCAATGAATCTGGTCAAACCGTCGGAGATAATGCACAAAGTTTTTTATTGGACAGATGGATACCTAGATTGAGATTAGAAATCCTCCATATATTGAGTTGCCGCTGTAATATGTCCTGATGTCCCTATCTAAAAATAGAAAATTATCATGCATACCATCTCAGACGAATACTTATATAATAATATTCTACGAAGACAAATAGAGACACAATTACTGCTCCCACTCACAATGTTCCTCGGCTACAATTTCATTATCAGACTGAGTTTAACTACACATTTATACACATACATACTAGCTGTTTTCTAAGATAATATTATATCAAATTTGGTTGGACTACGTGCGTTGACTTTGGGCTCTAGGCTTAAGTCTTGGATGCAACCCGGAGAACGCTGGACGATGATGATGATTAATTAGCTGTTTACCGAGTTGCACTTGCGTTATTTTTACATCAAAATTCATAATCTCTGACTGTGAGATGTCAAGAATTTTACAAAAACACACGCAATAATTCATGAAAAGCAGTTCAGCTATTTAGGAGAAATTCAGCAAAATATAATTATATAATATGCTGATGGAGAATAAAAGTATTTATTATAATAAAATGTGTGTTTCGCGGAGCATCGATGTCAGCATAAAAGTAAAACTATTGTATTGTACGGGTTTCCCCGTACAGGTACACTATGTGAAACGCAAGGCTCGCATATTTGATGTAACGTTAAAAGATTATTATAAAGGAAGGTACTTTTTAAGCATACAATCTCATCATCCTTCTATGACAGTGAATCATTAGCACGTTGCTTGCTCTAGTTCTAGAGCGCCTAGATCAAGGTAAAGAGGCGAAGTTATCTCCATCCTCGATGGGAAGTGGAACTTGTGCCTCTAGAACTTGTGACTCTCGTCGAGTACAACGCAATAGTAAGCTGTTGTCCTTTAAGAGTAGGTATGTAGTAACTTGGCAAGCCTATTGTTATAGATGGATACATCTTATGAACATGAAACATACACATTTAAACAAATATTATGCCCCATGTAGTTGCTTAGCAACTGAATTTATTAGGTATGTATCGTTTTAATCTGTTGGCCTACTACGATACTTAAACACCATGCTAATACGCAATCAAGGCGTTATTATTATCTATCTTGTATCCTTTTGCTTTTGTCGGTGTGGTGACGGATTAAGAATACAGAATGTCACCACCCCATATCATCCCATGGGTGACGTAAGAGCCGACAGAGGGAGCATATTATGCAGAGAACAGCACTGTAAGAGAAGGAAAACTTGATACAAACCCTATACCAACCCGTTTGGCCAGCGTGATATAGTAGGCCAATTCCTCCTTTCAAAAGAGAGGCCTAGTCCAGCAGTGGACTGTTAAAGGTTGATGATGATGATCCTTTTGCTTACAGGTAGACATATCCCTTTGGCATTCTAGTAAAAAATAAACCTTATCCTACAGAACGAAATAAGCTTCAAATTATTTCAGCCAGACAATAAGGGTTCATATCTCGAAGAAATTATTCATTCAAATCGGTCCGTACGGTATTGTAGATACACGGAACAGGCTGACAGACAGACGGCTTCATTTCTAGATAGTATCACAATGTTTAGGGGAGCCGGGCCTTGGTTACTGAAGAAATCGATTCAGGTTGCAGCTCAAAAACACTGTTTCGTGTCAATGTTCAGATCTTTTATTCATTTACGTTTGAATGTTACAATTGTGAATGTCGAAAGTTACACTGATATGTTACCGTTGGCGCTGTATCACTTGCGAGTTATGACAGCTTTTTGATAACATAATATGATGTCTTGTTTTGTATGACAGAAATGATTGTCACTGAGTAGGTGTATATATCAAGACACAAAAATAAAACGATAAAAAAAACATAATATACAGGTTGTCACAAGACCCATCACCAAGCCGAAGTCTACTCGTTGTGGACATCATGCCAAGTCATTCTAACCAAAAATAATACTAAGGAAACGAATTTTTTTTGAGTGTTCACATTTTTTAAGCCGCAATTAAAAGCGCGCGCGTGCAATGCTCGAAATACCTACTTATCCATAGGGTTATATCTAAAGAACATATTGGCGGCGTAAATGCATCGATTTTGTGCCTAATTAGAAAAATTCCATACTAACTTTAAGCGTCAATATCTCCTGATCCAGTAATTTCCCAGGTATGGTGCCGATGTCAAAAATGTTCGTACTGATTGGTACAACATGGGATTTCAGTTTTCGTTAAGGGTCTTTTTACCACCTGTATAATTGTTATATTTATTGTCGAGGAAATATTTTCAGAAGGACATATGAGATTTACTTGCAGTAGTTACATAATGATTTCTTAGTAGAGTAACATTTGATTCCTTGTGCAGTCAGAAAAGGTTTAAACTAAATAAAGTGTTAGGTATTTAAATAAACAACAAAGAAAATATGCATATTAAAAACTGCTATTTTTGATAGCTTAACTACAGTTTACGGATTTTATCGCGATACGTTTGTTTCACTATGTTATTACATTAAAACCGAATAATCTAGAAACTATATATCTTATTTGTTACTTTCTGTAAAGAAATCGAAACTTCGGCTAGTCAAAAGAAGAAATCTTTATACATAGACATCAAACACCTTGAGGCACAAAAAATAGACCCAGAAAAACCATTTTCCAAAGAAACACTCGCTACTTCCAAACGGAAAATATGTTTACGTACCGTTCATAGTTCAAGGTGGCCATTACAAAAAGACTCAGTATGACGCAACCTACTCAAAGAAGCATTGTATTATGTGTGCCTCTGACCTAATAGTTTAAGTGGCTACGGTTATATCAGCTGCCGATGTAGTAGTGCGTGTTTTGTAAGTGTAATGGGGTAAGCAGAATTGTATTTAATTTGCCATTTTCAGAGTTGGTTTTTTATTCCTAGTAGTAGAGATCGTTGTCCTAAGTACATCAACTTTGGTATAGTGGTTAAAAGTCAATAAAAATACTTTTTTTATATTACCTGCCTGCCATATATAAAACACTTCCATTACTGACTGACAGCGCACAGCCAAAACTGCTGGGTCTAAGAGCACTTGCTTGTTCTACACTTGATGCAATTTATCAACATAGAGGAATTTAGAAATATATAAGAACGTTAATCAGGTAATTGATTGCCATTACAGACCCTATGATTGCCATAATAAAGGCTCTACGTAGTTAGGGATCAGACAACTCTTTATGGATTTTCCAAGATAAATTAAAGGACGTGTTGCAAAAAGCAGATTCATAAATTTTTTATGTCACAAAAAGGCATATGAAATCGCTTTAATACGTTTTAGAATAAAAAAAAAATCCAACCTAAAAATGTGTTGGTGAAATAGTCGAAAAAATTGATCGTTTAGCGAAAATTTTTGTAGTTTTACTTTTTTAACAGTCACAGTTTTGGACAGCATGCAATTTACGCTAAACCGATTTCGGCGTACGAGGCAACAGGTTTTGACCGTTGATATTACTTTGTTAATTGGCTTGTATGTTCTACGTAAAAAAAATGTTACGAAGTAATTGATGGCTTTACAAAAATAATATATGAAACAGAGATAGGCTTAGTGATTACATGCAAAACGAATTAGTTATATAGTTGGATTAATAAAATGTTAATAACCATTCCAATAAGAAAAAGAATTACCAAAATTCGTAATATTATTTCCCGAATGTGAGTTTGTTTCTTCGCTTTTATCCTAACTAGTCAACCGATCGTCACGACATAATAATCTTAATATATAAAATCCTTGCGTTACTGACTGACTGACAGACACGGTACAGCTGAAACTACTGGTCGCAAGAAGATGAAATTTAGCATGTATGTTCATTGGGCACCGCAGGGGTCCACTAATACGGGATTTCCTGAAATTCCCACGGGATCGTAAAAAACGGGAAATTCGAAAATATGTGCGGGCGAAGCCGCTGGCGTCTTCTAGTATTTTATATACCTACGCAGTGGCAACTGTTATCCAGTCACCACAGGAATTTCACATAATACCTCAAATATTAAAATACAAATCTAACGAACAAAAATCAATTATAAGATTTGTGCCTTTTTTCATTAAATATTATTAAATTAATTCATATAATAAAATGAAAAGTAATGATGGAATATAAAAGGAATGTAATCATCTTAGTTGCCTCTATATAACACACGTATATGAGAGGTTATTACTCACATTACAGTCGCTAGCTAGTTACAATAAGTACCTGTTTTATGAATAATTGAATCCATAAGCGAAGAGGAAACCTTAGTCCAGGAAACAGGTGTTACTTTATGTCTTACTTCACATAGATTAAAATATATACATATGACAGAGAATCTATACGTCTAATAATTCTACTGATATTAAAAATGCTGCGAATAAGTTTTAATGTGAAAGAAAAACAAATAACTAGCTTAAATAGAAAACACTATAAGATGACCAGAATTCGAATAATTTTGGTGGCAAACAGGTAGTATAGAGTTTATCCCTTTTATACAGATAGATAGGACGAACACTAAACTTCATTGTATAAATATGTATAAAATATTGCTTCAATAAAACAATGACGCGCAACTCTCTTAAAAAGTAAAGTCGGATGAACAGATATGAATTTTAAGACACAAACCGATCTTGAAATGTCTTTGTTTTTAGAATTCTGTGAAGAACTACGGTAGCAAAAACAATACAAGTAAGCACCAATGGTTGCATGACCTAAGTGTTTATTTCAATCGCAGTAATGCTCACGTAAGCTGGGTATTATAAATTCTTAAGTGTCGGTAATTCCCAATGACTACTGAATATGCACAACATCTTTATACTTTGTAAGACTTGCGGTCAATACGCTACCTATTTCGTAAATTCAGCATTAAATAAATACACGCTTGCATTTATTTTCAAATTACAGCTCTGTGGAGCGATTAAAAGTGTACAGAAAAAGTACCAGGTTGAACCCAAGACCTTGCGAGCACATCAGTGACTTAATTAGGTAATCTGTCTGTTAATTTGGAGAAGCATACCTATATGCAGTAGTGGACTATTGCAGGCTAATGGTAATCTGCCTGTTAATTTTTTAACTGCCACTTGTGCCATACTTCTGCGAACACGTTAAGAGGGGGGTGTTATTGCCTCGAAGATGTTTAATAGTCTTTTCGGAGAGCTTGGAAACTGCGACTTGAAGGCAGCGATAGCCTAGTGGAGATACCAACGGACTGCCATGCAGAGGGTATCAGTATTACCACTGACTTTTGGAAGTTATGGGCATACTGAATTGTTAAGTATCGCTTGCCTCGTGTCTCGGAGAGCACGTTAAACTGTCTGTACCGGCTGCCATAAAGATCTTTGACGTTCGTTACGGGGAGTCAGTGCCCTCAAATGAACTGCTACTGGTACTGAACCATGAATATCGCTATCCCTTTGGTTTACGGAGGTCAGACAGCAGTCGCTCTGTGGAAAAGCTGTTATTCTGCAATATCTGGTTGGACTAGTAAGCGGACCCCGGGCTCCTAGGCGTGCAAGTCTTGGATGAAACCGGGATAACGCTAGGACGATGATGATCATGATGTAAAGTACAGTACTTATGCGAAATCTGGTCTAAATTTGAAAATATGTGGTTCTGCGTTCGGACTATAAAGTATCTATAAAGAAAATTAATATGGTCTCAAACCTGGTCAGACAACCAAGTGCTCCACCAGCTCTTTTTTGAAGGTACCGAGATTTAACACAAAAAATAATTATTTTCATATTTATTAAGCGTTTCAAACTACGCACCTAAATATTATGAAATAAATAAGACACGAAAAACAGCATAACATGTAACAGCAAAATTAAATAAGACATAAACGTCCCCAAAAATACATTTAAACATTATGAGATTTAAAATTACCTCATTATGTTCATATTAAGTATTTATCAAATTAAACATCTGCAAAAAATCCTTCCTCATTACTTATACCTCATATGACCAGATTCAATGGCTCATAAAGACTCTTTTTCACTACACAACCAATGACCAATTATTATTGAGTCGACCAAATAAATTATCCAATTTGCTTTGGCCCAGATCTCGGCCGTTAGAATGACATTATTCTCCTAGACAAGTAAGTTCTTCTTTATCAGTCCTTTTCTACACTAATATTATAAAGAGGAAAATATTGTATATTTGTTTGTTTGTAATGGATAAATTCGAAAACTACTGGACCGATTTTAACATTTTTTTACCATTAGAAAGCTACATTATCTGCGAGTAACATAGGCTATATTTTATTTTAGAAAAAATAGGAGTCCGTAAGACATTTGCGCTTTTCGGGTACGCGAAGTAGTTCCCTCAGGACGCGGGTGAAACCGCGGGAAACGGCTAGTATTGTATATATAGAAGAGTTTTGTTTCGTTTTTCGTGTGAGTGTGTGGCCAACTCTGGTGTCGGAGTTTTCAGACCGCCCGAAGGGTCTCCGACATGGCCTAACGATCCTTATCCTTAGAAAAGAACCGGGACCGACAGCTTTATGTGCCCTCCAAGGCACGGTAGCGCTCAGATGTAAATGCCACACACGGTCACCCATCCAAATGGCGACCTGTGCAAGCGTTGCTTAACTTTGCCGATCTGTTACGAACCGCAAGCCAAGTCTCGCTATAAGCGCTACAGAAACGTGGATAAATAAAACTTATTGATGTACTAATATGCCTACAAAATCCAGTACATTTCCTAGTGTTGCAAAATGTTTCTCTTGCAAAATAAAACATGGCACTATGTGCCGTCAGCCACTCTCATTTTCAGACCCCTCTCAATAAAAAAAAAACTCGAAACACCAACTCATAAAAATACTAAAGTGCGAAGCGAAGACGCGGTCTTGTCAGGTCACAGCTGTGCCGGCAGTAAAATTCCTCGTCACAAAATTGGTATAATCCATGCAATGAGCAGAGGCTTTAATGTTATTATTCAACCTACCTTGAAATGCAACACAATTGAAATTGACACAACAAGAAATCTCACAAAAAGTGTAATTTTATATAATTTTCGTCACTTAAAAATATTTTTCATAAAGGTTTTTTGTAATGTATATATTATAGGGAGCGTTTACACTGGCGAACACAAACTACTTAAACATAGCATTACTTAAACCTGATATGCAAATTATAATTATAGGTTTATGAATGAGTCAATCAGCTTCGACAGCCAGTTCCAGGTTCATAATATTTTTATTATTTATTTGTAATATTTCATGTTCATAAGTTATTTACGAGTGCTCCGCCCGGAATAAAGGCTAGGTTTGCGACAAACAGAAAATAATAACATCGCTATCTTGAAGCAATTTCTTCGGCATATAATTTGATGTAAAATACATACATACATAGACTCACGCCTGTTTCCCCGAAGGGGTAGGCAGAGGCATATTAAACGCCCACTTTTCGCCAGTGTTTTGATCCCACGTAATAGGTGGCGAGCCTATTGCCGCTTATCGGGATATTTTGTTTGCCAGAGCCTCGTCCGTTGATCGGCAGGTGCACCACTTGCAGGTGAGGTTGGCTTGGGACCCTAAGTTCTTAATGTAAAATCCATAGAACGAAATTATCTTTTTGTATCAAAATATCTACACGTCCTATTTGACAAACTGTTAATAGTTTAACAATTAAATTTACATATAATATACGTATAATAGAGGCATCCCAAAGCATCGGCTCCAAGAAGACAAACTTCAACTTTACTCTCATACTATTAAGTGTCATCCTACTTTATCGTAAAGAAATGTGTGAAGTCTTGTGCCATCACCGGGCTTTGGACGAACGTAACAAATAAATATGGATGTTTGTCTTGGTCTTGGTGTTTCTATGTAGGTATAATATGTATGTATTTACAAAAAAAAAGTATATATGTATGTTTATGCATTATCTAGTAACCATAGTACAAGCTCTGCTTAGTTTGGGACTAGATGGTGTTGTGTGAATGTGGTAGAATATAAAAAAAAGAATAGGTAAATCAAATAACTTATTTAGTTATATTAACGAACAATGGTAATTATTTTACAGCTTGCTACGATTAAATAAGTTTATTTAATTATTTGGTTGGTAGACATATTTAAAAAAAATATCAGGAGCTATTTCATAACCTTCATAGTACCTATATATTTCATCACAGGATTCAAAGTCAAGAATTATCCACAGTTTTTAAGATATGTACAGAAAGAAGGTATATGATTTAGTTAATAATAAGTTAGTAATATAAATATAAGTTAGTAATATTTAGTTAGTAATATACTCTTTGAGTCTTTGTAAAAGCATTGTTTAAAAAACATTCTATTTTAATGATCCACATTAAATGCCTTCAATTGCAATACCATGTTGGTCACACGGGTTGGCATAGAGTTCCATGTCAAGTTTTCCGTTTGTTCGAGAATATACCATCTTGTTTCCTTACCCGCCTCTTAAGACACCCACAGATTGAAATAGGGTAGTGACACTAATTATTCTTAATCCGCCACCACACGGAATAGAAAGGTACACACTACCGGCCGATTTCAATATTCGATCTATACATAGATTTTGAGATTCGAGATTCGTATTTGACATAATATTTTGTATGGATGGTATGAATCCAGCTTACGTCAAAAACGAATCTAAAATCTCAAAAAAGGATAGATCGTATACCTATTGAATTCCGCGGTAAAACAAACAACTACATCAAACAACTAGTCGTTAGTAAATGGGTCGGTACCCACTGGTCCCCTGAAATTCGGACCCTGTGCCCACTGGTACCCTTAAATTTTTGTGGTGCCCACACGTACCCTGCTCTGTTTTTTATTTTAAATAATTTATATTTCCCATTTACTCTACTAATTAGATATTTATTTTCAGTACCTGTGGTTGTAGTACAGTCATGTACTAAAGGTAAAAATGAAACAAATAAAAAGATATCACATTTATTAATAAGTGTTAATGACAATCAGTCTTTTAGATATCAAAAAATCCTTATTTATTTGTACTTTTTATACATAGGTACTCACAGTCAGGTACGATTGATTTTTAAGTAACTGTTTCATAAATGATATCTTTTTTTTAACGCACATTTTTTGTTTCACACGTGAAATCTTAATTAAAAAACACTATTCACTTTCTTACAGACTGATGTTTACCTACTCCGTACCAAATCTTATAGTTCAACAGTTTATCCGTGAACACATAACAGTACTCCTTTCGAAACCATAATATTATGGATTCATCGGATATATAAATACGACTATGGTTTTCAGTGACATGTTTTATAAATGTATCAAAGTGAAATCAAAACAGTACAGACGAACACAATGAACATTCAGAGGATAGTTATTCGAAGAAAGAAGGTATTATTTAAACATCTTATAATAATTATAATCAATTTGATGTTATTAATGTTCGCAGTACCTGCTTTCTGTCGGCGATATTTTCTCTAAACAAGCTTATGTATGTATGCCAATTAAGGCACAATTTCGATATTTTTTCTATCCAGATAATTTGTTACTAAACATTCACATTATAGTCATAGACAAAGCATAATGAAGATTATATGTAAGAGACGAATTGGTTTTAGCTATGAATTTTTAATTTGATAATTGTTCAAGGAGTCTTTGTAGTGAAAGCCAATTGAAGATTTTAAGTGTTCCTTAATTCCTTATTTCAATGCCTGTAAAATTAGTTTTTTTTTATAGACTCACTCCTGTATCCCCGAAGGGGTAGGCAGAGGGGTAATATTACACCCACATTTCGCCAAGAATTTTTAGGTCCCACGTAATAGGGGGCGTGTCTATTGCCGTACCGGGCACATTACCAGACTCCGTGCTGCTACTGAGAATTTTCTTACGGAAAAACCCAATAACACTTAGCCCGACCCGGGAATCGAACCCGAGACCTCCCAAACCCACGTGCACATTTATACCGTTAGACCAACGAGGCAGAAATTTGATACAAAACAAATATATACTTTCATAATTGAATTCGCAAGTGAGGGAACCGTTAGCCCGCTAGCAGAGCTAGTTAGCAATATAAATCCTCAATGCCTACACCGGCAGTCAAATGAATCACCAGTTACAACCCTGAGCCTACACAATTGGCAGTCACCCTTACGTAATTTATCCACTATAATTTATCAAACTCCCAAAGTCAAGTTAATATTAAAGTGCTTAACAATTATTTTCGACCATTTATTTGCGTCCAATATTCGTGCTTTTCGGTAGTGAATAGTGTTAATCCATCAAGTGTTCTGACATCGCGATAACATCGGCAACTTGTAAATTTGTGGAACATGTTCCATCGGCCGCCCGTGTTAAACTATAACTTGAAGATAGCACTTAGGTAAATGGAAGTGAATTGGACAGTCTCCTCATTCTATTAGAGTTGGTATGATAGGAAGACGTAAACGGTTGTCATCGGTCGCTTTCATTTAGATTGGGGTCGAATTTTCAGTTTGCGCGCTATGTGAAGGCATTTTGCGTAAGTGATGAATTCCTTCAAAATATAGTAAACTGTTTTTTAAAGGGGGTAGTGGCAATCCAATTATCACTATTGTATGTTTAGCTAGGTTTATCAGCAGAGAATTTCGCAGCATTTACATTTTTAAGAGATCGTAGAGACTTGGTAGTAGAAGCCAGAATTGTGATGAGGATATTACTACCCTCCAAAATACAAATCTCAGGGTTTATGCCAATATACTAAAAACCTATAAATTAACTGTTTCTGCTCCTCCACAATTAAATCCTACCCATAATCCCAACACCGCAATATTTGCAATTAAAATACAGTCCGAAAACCGACTCAGTAAACAGCAATGACACCTAAAATTCTATTCCATAACACATAACGAGTTTACGGTACAATAATAGCCGTTGTTAAAATAATTATACGCTTAAAACAGGTCAAGGCCCACCATTGTGGTGTAGTGAATTTTTTCCCATTAATTTCGGCAACCAAGGCCCTCCAGATTAATGAATGCTTAAGAAAAGATATTGCCGTGTTTTGAGATTTCGAGTGTTGGTACTAGAATTCGTACGCTGTTCTTTTTAAAGCTGCTTTTTTATTTCGCTGGGTGTCGTGGATAGAGTATACTGGCCGTTTATTTGTAAAAAGTGAAGAAAGCTGTTGACTTGGCGTTTCGATGAGTGGACTCTTTAAAGGTCCTTAGAATGCGCTGTGCGTATCAGACTAGGTATAGTCTTTTCAGGTGCTTTTAGGCTGCGTGGTGACACCACAAGTTCGTTTTTATTCTATTGTTTATTTAATTGTTTTCAGCTATATTCAGTGCAAGCATTTTAAGGATTTAATGTCACACAAATTTCTGTGCGCCTGCACTCAAGTATATTTTGCTTCTTGAGTGTCTGTCTATTGGGAGAAAAGAAAAGAGAAATTCTAACCCAGAAATACAATATTTGTTTGTTTGGCTGTGATCTACTGCATCCTAAGGGAGAGGCTTGAACTGCTTAAGTCGGAGTAACTACAATCGTAGTTTAGATGCAGATTTCCTTTTAAAAACCTCAGATTTCTATAAAATAAAAAAGTACATCAGGTAGTTCCATCTATTGTCACTGGTAATCAACCACGTACGTAAATGTTCTCATGGACAAAAATAAGTATTTTTTATTAAATTCCATAAGTTATTTGTAAAAACACAATAAAGCGCAAATAAAAATTTCAGCCGAATTAAAATATCGCCTTGCGTTGCTGAATTAACCTTCCATGAAGGTTGAGAGACAAAAAAATAAATTGTAAACCTGTCTAATAAAACCCAAGAATTGTGTGAAGATACAAATCATCATAACATTACATTGTTTTAAATAAGTATCCATTTATATTTGAAACCATAAAAATAATTACTATTTGACCTTCCAGTTTTACGTTGTAGTAAAAGTGACAGTTCTCATCATTTGTAACAAAAAATGTAAATTATTCTTAGCCCATTGTTTCCGCAGTCAGTACAATAAATCTTGAAATAAATATAGGTACTAAGTTTAACACCGTTTACGATAATCGTGTTCCAAGCAATTAAAAATGTCCACAGTCTTGTAATTAATAATTGCTTTGACCGAAGTCTTGCTTTTTCAAGATGGTCTGCATTAGAGCCTGGGGTCCTCGTACACGTCTGGTCAGATGAACACAATATAAGGTTTTACACAGAGCAAGTGCAATTTAACCTCCGCTACGCCCGATAGTGATATGCCATGGCTTAGACGAGTGCCAGTATAATTAACCTCTTGAGTGTTTTCAAACCCACGAATCGAATTTCGCGAACGGGCGTAAAAACTTTATGAACACCTATATGCAACAGTATCTCAGTAAAACTTTAGTTTTTAAGGCTAATCGCTGGACGGGTTAAAGGGTACTCTGTGACTTAAAAAACTTCATGATAGCCGGGACGTGCTCTCCGACGCAAGCGAAAATTAATAATGGAATGCCCAAATTCCTCTGAAAAGTCAGTGGAAGTGTGGAACGCACCGTAGGCTTAAATCCGATACCCTCTATAGCATAGCAGTCTCTTAGTATCTTCTCTAGGTATTCGCTGCCTACTAGAAGCTTGGATACCAAACCGAATAATATCATTGATTCATCTTTAACACATTCATCTGAAATAGGTACACAGCTATCATCATAATCTCAACCTAAAGACATCTACTGCTGGACATAGGGCTCTCTCAAGGCTCTCTACATATACAAGATTTGAGCCACCTGCATGTATCCGCTTCCCGCAATCTCAATAAGATTGTCGGTCCACCTTGCGAAAAGCCGGCCTCTGCTCCACGTACATAACTTCACGCCTTTTATTCCCTAAGGGGTAGGCAGAGGTGTATTACACACCCAAACTTCGTCAGTTATGTTTCGGTCCCAATGTATTGCGCTCTACCGGGCACATTGTTAAGCGAGCGATAATTAACATTTTTAATACACACATAACTTCGAAAAGTCAGAGGTGTGTGCCCGGGGTAACTGTGGATCGAACTCGAGACCATCGTCTCGGCAGTCCGTTACGTACACCACTGGGCTATCGCCGCTTTATATACACTGCATATACAGTAGACGCATAGCATTTTAATCAATTAATTATTTAATAACCGAAGTGTAGCGAAGCTGACGCGCTAATCCGAGGGATAATTTGATTACAGTGACACAGATAAGACGCCATTTCTTATCAGCGTTGACGCGATACGATGAATTAATTAAGTTCTGTCCAAAATGCGCGCATTATGAGTTTAGCTATACAGATATTATGAATTGAAACGGTTGCAAACTGGGGTCAAATAATTATTGTGTTTATAATTATTGCCGTCAAACCAAGTCCATCGCATGCGTATATGTTTATTTGTTTATTAGATTAGACTTAAACCAATGATATTACAAGAAAGAGGTATATACATTACCTACGCAGTAATCAATCCGTAGAAACGGTATACTAACGCACACATCGATAACTCCATATTTTATTTTAATTTCGGTTGACAAGATGTGTCAGTTTCACACACACATATGTCAAACTTGTCAACTGGCTTATGTTTAGCGTCCTGCTTTTGGTACGCCTATAACAATATCTACTTTTTTTTTACTTTTGTAACATCATTGACTTAAACTATAATAGTTTTCAATGGTCATCTTGTCCCAGACTAGGCTGAGCCCGTAAGACGGTAACAAGACAACTGATAAACATACTATTATTTTTATTTTTTTATTTATAGACTCACGCCTGTATCCCCGAAGGGGTAGGCAGGGCACCCACATTTCGCCATGAATTTTTAGGCAAGTTTTACGTAATAGTAATCCACTCTACTATTTACCACCCATACGCAAATTATGAACCACTGCGCACAAGCCATATAACTTGAACAAACCAAATCACGCTCTGATCAAATCGCTAAGCATTAAAATGACCTAAATAACAAAGGTAAATAAGCATGACTGCACGAAAATTCCCCGGTAGTCAGCTATTCATATATTTATCGCTTATCCAAGTGGTTTTACACTTAACTGTGACTTTGGTTCGTGGCCACTAACAAGATAAGATGGCCACTCAAACAAATTAGGTACTTAACTATACATTTACCACTCAAAACGCACGCCTACTTAACTGAAAATACGGAGAAATTCTAGCTTCAGTTTTTTGGGATCCTTATGTTTTTAAAACATTTTGTTTTGGTCAACCAACACAAAATGCATCGATAGTTCGTTTAGATTGGAGCCAATTTTGGGTTCGCTTTCTTCATGGACAACACTTTGACTGAGTTTATTTTGTGCCCATATTATCCATATTTGATGACGAAAGACTGACCAAGAAGTTATATAATTCAAGTGTGAATGGGACAGGAGAAAGGGGAAGACCTAGACGGACGTTCTCTGACCAGATTGGAGACATCCTAAAAAAGGGACAGGTTAGAAGTACCCTTAACCGAAGATCATGCATGAGAAATTTGATGGGAGTTAGTGAAGCAAGAGAGATATGTCAGGATCGTTGCAAATGGCGTTCCGTAGTCTCTGCCTACCCATATTAGCTAAGTCGATTACAAAATTCATTAACTGCACAGTTCTAATTAAAAGCCTTAAATATTATCCGCTGTATATCTTTTAATTCTTTGACATTGATGACAAAGAATTAAATAATAACTCAAAATATTACATCATCGCTTTTTGAAACAAGTAAATTCTAGTCTTGTTTAAAAGTTAATGTGCTATCTCGTCTAAAGCATATGCGTGTAGTTTTTCAATGTCTGACTTTCTGGCATACTAAACGAATACTACGCGATATTTAAAAGCCTGTTGTCTTTAGTAGTAAATATTACACAAGGTAATTTTATTACTAGCTGAGTTTGCGGTTACACCCATGTTATTTACGGCTACTGCTCCATACCCATGTCTCATGGCGTGAAGCCTTCCTCGATAAATGTGCTATTCGACATAAATAATAATTATTAAAATCAAACTAGTAGTTTCCAAGATTAGCGCATTCAACAAAACAAACCCTTTTTGTAACTATTGCTTTATAATATTAATATAGATTAACGAAACCTTACCATAATATAGTTCAGCACACACTTGCCTACATTTTACCGCCGACACACTTCCGACTTGTCACGGTGGCGTCATTAGCATAATGCCACCATTAATATGTTTCGTTCTTACTTTCGTTCTGACGTAACTTGTGTAACCGGCCTTAAATTCGAATGGTTTTGATGGAACTGAATAAAACATTAGTATGTCAATCAGAACGGTGGGCGGTGGATGACTTCAGACCACCCCTTGACTGTCGCCGAGGCCAATACCGCTTAAAGAAAGGGTTGTGTAAAAACCTTCTTAGTATTGTCTTCTCGTAATGTGATAATGTTCGTCCTTAGCACGTTTTTAATGTTTTAGAGCACATTAAACACGTGTGTGATGGTTTTTTGTGACATAAGGGACGAATATGACCTCCGGCGTAGCTCCATCTATAAGTCCACTTAAGGTCTTGTGGTTCGGCTACGCCGCAGGTCATGGGTTCAATTCTCACACTGGTAATAGCAAAATAACGAATATAAGGCATATCACTTTTAATTTTCAACAGTTACGTGGCTTAGGATCCCAAGCCAACCTCACCTGCAAGTGGTGCACCTGCCGATCAACGGACGAGGCTCAGCAAAATATCCCGATAAGCAGCAATAGGCTCGCCACCTATTACGTGGGATCAAAACACTGGCGAAAAGTGGGCGTTTAATATGCCTCTGCCTACCCCTTCGGGGAAACAGGCGTGAGTCTATGTATGTATGTATGTAAATAGAGACTGCCTCCGTGGTCCAGTGGATAGCGTATGCGACTGCTGATCGGAGGTCCCGGGTTCGATTCTCGGGTCAGGCAAAAGTGTTACTGGGTTCTTCCGAATTCTCAGTAGCAGCACAGAGTCTGGTGATGTGCCCGGTAACGGCAATAGGCTCGCCCCTATTACGTTCGACCTAAAATTCATGGTGAAATGTGGGTGTAATAAAACACCTCTGCCTACCCCTTCGGGGATAAAGGAGTGAGTCTATACAATAAATAGAATAAAACATCTTTATAAAGACTAACGGATTTAATTGCTGAAATAATTGCTTCCTCTCGCGGCCGTGATGTTTTTATTGAGAACTGATATCAATCTTTAGAACAATGCAAGGACGGTCTAAGGTTTCTTATAATCGCAGAAAAATACACAGACTGATATTGTTATGAATAATTTGGTTTAAATCGAATGATCTAACCAATTAAGTACCTTCAGCAAAAAGTATACAGTTTGCACCTTGTATTGCACCTTGATATGTCTGCAGTACAATAAATCTGAAATGACAGTTTGCATGATCGCGATAATCTCAGCAACTGCTGACCTTATCTGTTTTTTGTTTGATACGCTAGGCTGTGGTATCTAAAGGTAACCGGAGAAGAGCTAGATTTCAAATCAGACCAGCAATGAAGCACGCAACAGCAACTTCAAGACTGTAACTCGAGGTAAAGAAGAAAGCGTTTTTATTGTATTTATTTATTTAAATAAATATGAGAGACAACTCATTCAATTTCCTTACAAAGTTGAATTTGTCTGCAAGATGAGGTCTATCCACAGGTGGGGCTATTGGCCCTTAATTGACTTAACTAACATGTTTAAGACATTAAGTTAAGTTAAGTTAGCGCGATTTTGTAATTCATTATTATTTAATGTTGTACCTTTTTATGGTAATAGGCGGCAAACGAGCAGACGGATCACCTGATGGTAAGCAATTACCGCCGCCCATGGACACAAGCAACATCACAGGAGTCACAAGTGCGTTGCTGCTCCTTGGGGTTGGGAAAAGGGATAGGATGAGGAGTGGGATGAGGGAGAAGGAATAGGGGATAGGGCCTCCGGCACTCTCACTCACCGAACGAAACACAAGGGTTTAGGTACTGTTACTTTACGTCGATTTTCTGTGAGAGGGTAGTACTTCCCCGGTCGAGCCGGCCCATTCATGCTGAAATCAGCAAGGCTCTACTACCTATGCACAATTACCTACACAAATCGTAAAACTGTAATAAGACATTGGTATGTAAATCTTCGTTTTGTACGAAATAGTGTGTATATTTAACACTATCAATTCGTACAAGAAAATATGAAAACGTGATTCTATACAAGCACAGCATACCCATGGTGTCTTATCAATGTCAGCGCATCGTCGCTACTTCAAAGTAGTTATAATAATTATAACATAAAAATAAATGTATATTAACACATTTACGACGGTTATAAAACTGATAAACCTGAATAAAAACGTCTCTTGCGCCGATAAAACGTATACTTACTGTAAATCTTGCCGTATCAAAGGCATTTCCGCTTATAATATCATGTAGACCTAAAACCGTAAAAAAATATATTAAAATTATGTTTTTTGCCGTGCTAATTATGTATTTTTGGTAATAAATCATAAAATTCCTTTGTATATGCTTTAGTTCACAATATATTAAGATAATAATGACATAATTTTGGCTTATATTGTCATAATTTATCATCAAGTTCAAAAGAATTATCTTATTGTTTAAATGTGACTTCGGGTGACGTATAACACCATCTATTATGTAAAAGACGAACTAAAGGTACAATAACTGCGAAATTATGATGACAGCACGTTTCAAAATCGATGATTTATATTTACTACGTTGGTCTCGTGATATAAATTTGCGCATACGTTTACAAGCAAGATCTTTGCGTGTTCTATACTCAGGTAAACAGTAACACATTCATACTATGAGATAATTTCAAATATTTGGACATAATTTAATCACTGGAACTATATAACTTTCTTTTAAAAAAGACTCAAACACTTTTACATTTTATGAAATGTCGCCCATTGTTTTTAGGTTTTTCAGCCAAAATTATAAACTATGAAACGGAGTTTCTTCGCCTTGCATGCAGATTCTGCAAATAGGACTCTCTATGTTCTCTTACTCTCTAGGTATATGTTTTGAAGACGAAAGATTTTCAAATTTTTTATGACGACCGGTTGGCGTTGCGGGAGTGTAAGCGCCTGCTACGGCGAAGGTCGCGGGTTCGATTCCCGCTCAAGTCAAACATTTCTGTGCGTGAACATGGATGTTTGTCTTGGTCTGGGTGTTTCTATGTATAATATGTATGTATTTACAAAAAAAATATATATGTGTATGTTTATCCATTGTCTAGTACCCATAGTACAAGCTTCTGCTTAGTTTGGGACTAGATGGTCTTGTGTGAATATGGTAGAATATTGTATTATATTATATAAAATTATCAAGCCTGTTTTAATTGCAAAATTAGTCTTTAATGGACCCGGGTACATCGACCTTTCAGATTTAGGCTATCCTCCAAATAACTATAAACATCACTCACTCTTATCTACCTACAACAAAATGATATTCGAAAAGCTTTTAGTTGGTTAATGATACAAGTTTAGGGTATTGTCAAAACATTTTTAGTTCCGGCGACGTCTCAGCTCCCTCTTAATTAAGATAAATGATTCGCCAGAGTGTAATGGAGCGGCCTCAAAACTATGTGTCATTCAAAAGGCATTAACAGACGTGCAATGCTGGTCGGGGTTTGGCAACAAGTTACATTTTGGGAGTTAGATTTCTTGTTGTATACATGAATATAAAGTGTATGATCAATTTGACCATATGCATTGAAAAGAATGTCATGACATTGCGTCTATATTGCAATACAGTGCCTTAGGTTCAAAGGAATAAGCGGAACAAAATTTGTGGATAACTCCATTTTTGGCACCACTACGGTGGAACATATTTTATCTAACATATTAACAAGATTAACAATGTCCACGAACCGGACGACGTTGTAGAGTTCAATACTAGATTGGAAACAACTTTCTGTTGATGGCACAATGTTGGTTATCAAATAGGACAAAAGTGTTTTATCAACTAATTTAATAGTTGTTCCAATCTACCTCATTCATGTCCTTTGTTTAATGTTTGTAAAAGCCATTTATGTTTATAAAAAATACTACATATAACTAAATATTAAATAATTAATTACATCACTTGGCACGCGCCCTAGAGAGCAGGTTAAGCTGTCGCTCTCGACTGTCATAAAGATCTTCTACAGTTGTTATGAGAGGTCAATACCCTTGAATTAACTGAGACGTGTCTATGCCATGGAATATCATTATTCCTTTGGGTTGGGCGTCATACAGCATTCGCTCCGTAGAAAGCTAATTTTCTGTCACATCTGGTAGTCTAGTTCGTGAACCCCGGCCTCCAAGGCAAAAGCCTCGGATGCAACTGGGTGGGATAACACTAGAACAATGAAAACGAAGTTACATAACGATAACTTTAGATTCTTCTTTATATGGACAGACCTATAGTTTGTACTTTGTATGAATGTAAGCACGTGGTATGAGTTATACAAAGTATTAGTGTGGCCGCCATTTTATACATTCAGCATCAACATTTTTGCAAGGTTACCGCGGCAAAAGCTTAGCAAAATTCCCCACGGAAGTGCTGTCTATTTTGATGAAATAAATTACACCACGTTTATTTAGAATTAATGTAGGTAGAAATTTTTTTATATTTTCGTCTCAAAATATTCCAAGAACACTAAAAGACTGCGTGTCTGTGAAACACGAATTTTTCAATAGACAGACACTTATGCAATATATTTTTTAAGTCGCAGACAGTAATTTATATTTATGAAAACCAATTCAAACAAATTGCTTTCTTTTATATCACAGGTAAGACTAATTTAAAGTAGTACTGACTGTAACAATAAAAATTATATATCTCAACCAATAAATAATAGGTACCTCAAGCCAGATCAAAAAGAAATGTGACTTACGTATAATATTTTTAATGGTACGCATAGCAACACTTCCAGCAGTATTAAAATTATAAGCTGGTATGTCATACTATTAGCTTGCAAAGCAAACACAGGCCATTTTATAATGGCAATCTACAACGGCTCTCTGCATAAAAAATGTCGTGCTGGCGTTTTTTATTAATAAAGTATATTTTGTGAATGGATTAAGCCAGCTTGCAATAAGTATAATATTTTTATACCACTGACCCGACTCGAGGCTGACATTTAATTAATAGGAAAACTACCCGCGCGAACATTATGTTGAAATGTTCGTTGGACACGCTCTTCTTTTGTATAAGTATAATTTGTACAAGGTTCACTGTAAGGGTGCACGCCCATTATTCCAACACCGAGCTTTCAACGTACGGAAACAAAAAAACGAAGAAGGGGCACGAGGTTGAAACTGATGGCTTCTTGATCGATGGTATCAGCGGCCAAGACCTACTTCGAATCGACACGCCAGAGGAATAAGTGAATATAACAATCACGATGAAACAACGTCCACTAGGTTACTAAGGTTTCAATTTTGTTCTATGCTTTGAGGGCCGAAATGGCAGTAAATTTATCTAAAGTGTTTTATAGCTACATTCTCAGTACAAAAGAATTGGTATTATTTTGATCTGAGGGTGTCTTATATGAGTTATTGGTACGTTTAGTATATGAGCTACATGCCTTACATGATCGTGGCACTATCATGCTACATATTTCATCTGTTTCAATCTTGTAACATACCACTGACCTTTTTCAGTTATGCTCTTCTGTTGAACTGCAGTTGACATAAAATATTAAGTTCATGGTATGTTACAGACTAATGGGCAGGCACCCTAAATATAATTCGTATAAGTTTGACTATAAAGCTTGAAATGTTGTCAGTCTGCGTGCTATACATATTAATGTTTGGTGTCTTTTGATGGGTTTTAAAAGGCAATGTGCGGGTTGTAATCTCGTGAACGCCGTAGTGCACAATTTTAATTGGATTAAGACATTTTAAATGTTTGAAATTAGGTGAGGTTATTGTGAATAAATGTAGGATTCTGCTAAAATTCTGAAATGTTTTGTGAAGTTAAAAGTATAGTAAATCACGGTAATTTAATTGGTTAATTGGGTTTTCACTAAAAACTGTACCTAATTTATTTAATTTTTAGGGCTTGGTTGTTATTTACCATAAATTACAATATCCATTTATAACGAATGATAATTTTGTTTTGTTAGCTTACAAACACATTGGTTTACAAATGATTAGTACTTATTTAAATAATAATTTATAATGGAGATAGACCAGCAGTAAATGTAAAATCTAATACCTAAACATAAGGTTGTCGAGCTTTTGTATAGTTCAATATCAATCAATTATTTATCCCAATAATGTAGAATAAGACCAAAGCATATCACACTTCCAAAATTTAATGCCCGATCCAGACTCTCGCGAGGCGCCTCCTAGAGGCTCACGAGTCTTGGCGAGTAGAGGCGGCACGAGTGCTAGCAATCCATACTCTCGATTTATTCACTTGTCCGCTACGTCAACTACACGATGGATGTGATTGAATTGACTGCGTTATCTACTGATATATGAAGGACACGAGCGCACCGTCCACACTCTCGTACCCTCGTGTAGCCTCGTGGCGAGTCTGGATCGGGCATAAGACATTGGTACTATCTTCTATTATTCGACTATACCCGATTACAAAATGGAGGCATGGCCTATTTAAAAAAAATAATTGGAGCTGCGCAGGTCTACCCTATTCATTACTGGCAACCACGCTCCATCTCCGAAGAAGAAAAACGCAATACATCCTATTACAATGAAGAGCAGTAAAGTTTTTAATAAAGAATCGTCATGGCATGATGCCAACCGCTAGTACCGTAGTAACCCATTTCTTTACATCAATATAAAATGAACACGCGCTTTTTATATTTAAAATAAATATAAAAATACAATTACTATGCTTACTCGCTGTCTGAACTGTTGTGGCTCTGGACTTATTTTTATTACACTGCGTTGATTACCAGGATTTCATGTCTGTCACACAAAGATTATTGAATTTGAAATTTTGATTTACAAGTAATGGCATTTTAGACTAGACTAAACTACTTTCGCATTACTAAGACGCATCCTAAATATTTTTAGTGTAGAGTCGTTCGACATAAAAGTACTTTTTATTTTTAACGCATCAACGATACCTACATGGTACGGAACCAATGATCACTGATTTCACAGTTGATAGAATACTATGCGGCTCCACATTAGTGCCGTGAAGCTCCGTGAACTGGCGTGAACGTGAATGTGGATGGTTTTCGCGTTGTTCACGCGCGTTCGCGCCTGTTCCCCGACCAAAGTCGGTATTTTGTCCCGCGACAAAGGATTCGCGCCTCTTTCGCGCAGGATTCACGCGTACACATCCACATTCGCGGCACAGTGCCAGTTTTCTCCTGACTTCATTGGCGTATAGACGTGTGCAGTCCCTGCGCGCGTGCCTATAAAATAGAGCCACGTCTGAAGATTTAGGATAACGAAACTGAAATGCGCTTTTTAGAGCATTACCACACGTATAATGTACTGTGGGATGCAAAAAACCTGCATCGTAGAAATAAAAAGGAGTGTTAACTGTTAAGATGCCTGGACGCGGATTAGTACTTAAATGGATATTGAAATCAAGGAATTAAAAAAGAAAAAATACTCCTTGCTTCCAGTTATTTCTAATAACTCTCTTGTTTTGTACGTGTAAATAGTAATAAGTTACCACAGCAAACATAGTAGCGGTCATAGTGGAATTGGCGTGCCATTTGTAGTAGATCGGCAAAGTTAATCAACGTTTGCACAGGTTTCTACTAGGATGGTTGACCACATGTGGCATTTTTATCAGAGCGTTATCGTGCTCCGTGGGCACATAAAGCTGTCGGTCCCGGTTCTTGTCTCAGGACAAGGATTCTTAGGCCAACTCGGAGGCCTTTGGGCGGACTAAAAACTCCGACACCAGAGTTGGCCACACAATCACACCAAACAGAGGAAAGAAGGAAAAGCAAACATAGTTATTGCGGCAGCAGCTTCTACGTCCATTTCGCGGCGAGTCTCACGAAAGACTGCGAACATCCCATGAATGTGGACGACACAACTTATGCCGTGAATTCACGGCGTGAATTTGCGCGTGAATTCACGGCACTAATGTGGAGCCGCCATGATATGACGTTTTGTGAATATCTCATGACCGATATGTGATAATGGCTGCGGCTGGATACGAAAAGTCGGAATCTACGATAGAGAGAGAGATGGACGAGAGACGAGATACGGAAATCTACCATGACCATCGCAGGATTATGATGATGATACGCAAAACTGACTTGTTAGGTAACAATACTCAGTACGATAGGTGAACTTCCCGTACCGTCAAGTACATTATAGTAGTATTAGTATAGCTTTAAAGTATTATTTAGATTATCCTTGAAAGTGGAATGATA
This sequence comes from Euclidia mi, assembly GCA_944739405.2. Lineage (NCBI taxonomy): Eukaryota > Metazoa > Arthropoda > Insecta > Lepidoptera > Erebidae > Euclidia > Euclidia mi. The sequence goes on along the minus strand of OX123196.2, from coordinate 57,292,406 downwards.
GGCTATACCACAGAAATAAATAGTAATAGAACGGTGACATGGGCGTGGTGCGCGTGTCAAACTATTGCACTATAGCGCATGTGTTTACACATGTTGTACAACATTATTCTGCCTGACAATCAGCAATGGTCAATTTTTATATAAACAATAACATAATTTCATTTTCCACAGCTACATCACACACACACACATCGATAATAATTCCTTAGTGTCTCCTCACTATCTATACGTCACTGTGGGCGGGGCTTGCTGAAATGTGGCACGCGCGAAATGTACGCGATGACGTGACATTCACCATTCTATTACTATTTATTTCTGTGGGCTATACTGTAAAAGAGACCTTACATTTTTTGGAAATAGCTTAAACATAATATACATATATATGTGTTTGTGCCCAAACCTGGTATCAGTTTTTACACGCTGAGTGAGGCTTTCAGATATGGCCTGAATAATTGTCCAGATTTTTAAAGAGTAACTTAGTGGTACTCTAATATCCACAACAAGCGGTCATCCAACCAAGAAAAATCCACCCACCATTGCTCAGATCAAATATTGCTTAAACGAAACTTCAGAAAGTAAAAAAGATGGGCACCAAATGTCATAGCAGGGTTATTATAAATTTAGTATAATAAAATGAATTTCTAGGCGCCTCTATTGCGCCGGTGTATAGTTATTGCCTTTATAACGTAATCGTAAAACAGTCAAAAAGATACCACTCTGTGACAATTTTTCACTCATAGCAGTTGTTTGGCAGTTTGCGGAATATGATATTTTATGCGTTTTATTATTTATTTCATTGCAAGATCTAGGTGCTGATGTAAACAGTGTAGAATCATTTAGCAGCAATATAAAAAAGCCGTATCATTTCGTAAAATTTTGAAATAAAAAATGACATGTTTCGATAAATGTCTTATGCTATCGAGGGCATTTATTATATTTTAGAAAAATGAAACTTTTAATATAATCAAATATTAGCCTTAGTTTTATGTGTATAGAAATTATGGACGGTAGACTGCATAGAGAGGACGAGTGCTGATTTTTATTAGAAAACATCATAGACATATACATAATTATATAGTTTATGCGAGACGAAATTAAAATATTACTTGCTATTTCTCCGGTGTAATAACACATTCAGCTTATTCAACACTTACCTGAAACAACAAAAAACAATTATAGTTACAATTTTTTTATATAACATTGCTTCTCAGAAATAGTAGGCACTTATGGTGGACCACTAGAATGGCATATTATAGACAACCACTATTATTTTGCGGTCGGATTGAGCTTTCACGTATGGGTTTTGTTCAAATCAACAAGACATAGTGTAAACAGTACAACAAAAGGTAAAAATTTGGAAACGCAATACAAAATTTACTGCGCGATTTAAGAATTTTTTAAATCTTAACGAAGAGAAGGACTACAACGATAATCTAACAAACAAACAAAATCTGTGAAAACTTATCGATAAAAATATGACTTTATAGCAGGTTAAGTAGGTATATCAGCAAATTGTATTACAGATAAGGTACTGTTCACTTCTAGAACGGGGAAAAATGTTGTTTGAGGTTTAGTACTTTAATTATTTGTTATTTTTAGGGTTCCGTTTCACTTTCTTGTTCGTCTGTCTGTCTGTCTGTCTGTCCGTGTGTCACCACCGATTTTCTCAAGAACGGGTGGACCTAGCCCCTGAGGTCTATGGTTCCTATTAGGTGTATGAAAATAAACCATATCTTTTTATCGGGTAGACCCGGGACCTTGTCCCGGGTCTACCCGATAAAAAGATATGGTCAATTTTAATTATTCTTGACAAAATTAGATTTTAGCGAAAACTTGTAAGTACCAAAATTAACCTTAATTTTCAACTTCTTTTAATTTTCGGAATTTTTCCTTTACTTGTGCTGTAAGACCTTGGTTTTAACCAAAATTAACAATTCTAGGGAAACCATCAGTACCCTATAGGTTTTGGGTCGAAAACCTATATGGTAGTTCCCGTTGAACTAGAATCACGAAATTTGGCCAAAAGCAGGGTTTTACAGCACAAATAAAGGAAAAATTAGAAGAAATAAAAAAAGTGGAAAATTTAAGGGTGTCCCCATACATACATAGTAGACTCCATTTAAGATAGTCCTCTAAGTTGTATGGGCGCTCATACAGATTTAGAAGACTAGCGTAATTAGCACCAACCTCAAATAAGGTAAAATGCGTACGGAACCCTCGGTGCGCGAGTCAGACTCGCACTTGCCCGAATTTTTTAACTGAGGGTATGGCATGATTTATCTAATACCGGGTAAAAGTTGAGGATGCAATCACAGTAAAGGACATTTTATTCTGAGTCTGGATAATGATGCTTGTGTAATGCGCAGCGAAACATGACCTTAAAGAAATGCGTGAGCCTGCACACTTAAAGAAAAGACAAATAAAGTGTATCAAGACTACAATATAAACTGATAACAAAACATTAAATATATTTTTTTTAACTAGAATTCCGACAAATTCAGTCTTCGTAATTGTAAGTCGTAATGACCATTTCATTACAATCTCTCTAAATTTTGTGAACTGCAAGGTAAGAAAACACGCTTTGAATAACTTAAGAGGTTTCATTGTCTACATAATCGTTTTTCACCAAAACATGCCTTTGCCTTTCATTCTAAATATCTCTTCACAAATATCAAGATGAATCAAATAAAAAAATCCAATTTAAAAACGTATCATTAGCTTAAATTTTCTCACAAACGAGTCCCTTTAATTTGTTTGGACGCGACGTAATGAGAGATCTTGTCAAAGCAAATTGAACCTTGATGAACACAAGATATAGTCTGGAATCATTTGGAGCGAACCGAGGAGATGTTTGAATAGGACATGATTAGATTATGATAGGCGTCGCCATTAAGCTTCACGATGGTTACGTAATGAAAGAAAAGCCTGCAGAGGAAGAGAATTCATACAATAAAGGTCAAGTAAAGTGGTGATATCTGAGCGTTGTCGGTTATATAAAAATGAATCTTTATTCGGAAATGTATATCTGATTTAAATTGCTGAGGGCTTAGATAGGATGAAGTATCTTATTTAAAAAGGAAACGAAATACGTTTTAGAAAATTCATTACGAAATCGTTCCACAACACAAATGAAGTTTATGTGGAAACATTTTCTACACAGGTGCTGTTGCAATTGTTACAAGTCTGTATTTTACGATGGAGAAAATATTGCGAAAAGAAAATTCAATTTACGATTACTGTTACTGAAAAGTTACGTTATACTAAAACATTGAACGTTCCAATGCTATCTTTTAAAATTATTATAATTGCGAAAATTTATGAGATTGGATGTAAACCCTCATACTAATTTCGAGGAAACTTGCAGTAACATAGCGTATACATCAGACTAACACTAAGTATTAGACTAACACTAAGTTGGTAGTCGCTAAGTACTTTTTAGCAACTACCAACACATATTCAGGAGCTGTGGGTGAAGTCAGACTATTAAACAAAGTCATCGTCATAGCCCTTGCATCCAAGGCCTTTCTTTCACCTTGGAGACTAGTGTCTGCTTACTATTTTTAAGTTGGCAGAATATTAACTTCTCCGCAGAGCGACTGCCGTCTGACCTCCGCAACCCAAAGAGGTATTCCATAGTTTAGACCAGGGTCAGTTTCATTCAAGGGTAGTGATTTTCCATAACGACTGTCAATGGTCTTCATGGCTGACGGCATAACGTGTTCTTCGAGACACGGGGTAAGCGATTACTAACTATACGCATATAATTAACTTCGAAAAGTCAGTGGTGGGCGCCGTGGATTCGAATATACTCTCTGCATGATACCAGCTGTAATCTGCTGGTATTTCCATTCGGTTATCGCCGCGCGCCGCATACTAGAAACTTGTCATACACGCTAGTTATATAAATTTATTCACAAATATAGCTGTAAATTCCCATCTGCTATGCTTCCTGGATTCATAAGTTTATAACCATAGATATTTCTGTGTTTATAACCCATAATCATGTATTGATCTAACACAACTTCTGTTTAAAGTAACTACCGCAAATACTTGTAAACCCAGTAGCCATTAAGTTAAACCTCTTAGAAATAGTAAAGATTTATAATTCCATACTGTGCATTTATGTATCACTAGATTATGCTTGCGGCTTCGCACACATATTAAAAGATAATAAAGTATGTAAGATACATATATGGAGCCATAATTAAAAACCAATTAAGTGTATTTATAACTTTAAAGTCAATAGTTTCATCCCTTATTTTACTCTCTTCAGGTTTTATTTTCTCAACAAAAGATAGCCTACGTAAATCTCCAATCTGTACTTATATATAAAATTCTTCTTTTACTGACTAATTGACATACAACGCCCAGGCGAAACTACTAGGTGGAAGAAGTTGAAATTTGGGATGTGAATTCCTTGACGAGCATAGAAGAGCACTGAGAAGACTAGACATTCCCACGGGAACCGGCAAATAAATAACTAGCTTACGGAGCCGCGGGCATAATTTGTCTAATAAACTACCCTAAAATTTGTCAAATTCTGTTTAGCCGTTTTGACGTAATAACTGAACATACGGACATACACTGTTTTGGATTCATAGTATTGGAAGAGATCATCCAAGTCTAATACAACCTCGTTTTCAAATGTAGCATTTATGACGGAACGTTATCTTAAGTCGGTACTTAATTTGCCACATTAGCGTGAAAATCTTTGCCATTACTGTTACACGTTTATGATGAAGCTCCTTCAATATTTATTAAGTGATGCTTCATTAGCCTTGGTATTCTTAGAAGCTTGTTGGCGTGCACATAGGTTTAGTAAAGACAATGAATTTATAATATTTCTTAAGCTTTCAGATTGTATACGTAATGTCCTAAATGAAGCTAAAAGACTCTAAATTTTAATGTAGGTTTCTTCTTTTCTTTGCAGCTTTTTGCAGTCCACTGCTGGACATAAGCCTCTCCCAATTTGCTTTACAGTAGCACTGACTTAGCTTTGACTCACAAGTCAATCATCATCAGCCCTTTATACTGTCCCACTGCTGGGCACGGGCCTCTTCTCACTATGAGAAGGGTAACGCCATAGTCCACCACGCTGGCCAAGTACTGGGTTGGCAGACTTCACATGTCTTTCGAGAACGTTATGGAGAACTCTCAGACATGCAGGTTTCCTCACGATGTTTTCCTTCACCGTTCGGCAAGCGATAATTACCAATTTAATACGCACATAACTACGAAAAGTCATTGGTGCGCGCCGTGGACTTGAACCCGGAACCTCTGCGTAGCAGTTTGTCGGTCTCTCCACTAGGCTATCGCTGCTGTCTGCTGTGATTCAATAGAAAAATAAAATTTGTCCTGCTATTCCATGTTGGCCAGATGGGTTGGTCGAGGTTTAATGTCGAGTTATCCACCTCTTCGCTAAGATACAATTTGCATAGTGTAAATTACGTTGTCGCCTCCTACGACACCCTCGAATGAAATGGGGTAGCGACATTTTGTATTCTTGATCCGTCACCTCTTGAATATCTTATATTTTTATCATTCGTTATAAACAGTAAGATTCAGATACTGTATTGATCCTACACGTAACATTTCCTATCAACGTTTTTTTAGTTCCTCAGTAAAGAGTTCAGCAATTGGATAGTTTTAAAAAAATTAACTAGCTTCAAGTCTACAAATTTAGAAGCACAAAATCTAATTAACCCAGTCACGACAGGAAATGCAAAAAAATGAATCGCAGCAGCTGCCTGGAACAGGGAAGCGATCAGCACGAAATTTAATTGCCGTTCTTGATAGGATATCACTATAGTCACTGAAGAAGCGACGTTCCACTTCAAAAGAGACAGCGGATGAAAAAGCAAATAAACAACGCTGGTAGGGGCACAAAAATATCAAATAATGATCCTATATCCAGCAATGGACTACGGCAAGCTTATGATGATGGGCACAAAATATAACCTATGAAGGCGGCAGTAAAAGTGACGTGTTTTAATAATGTTTGATTTAGAAAACACATGAAACCCGTAAACAAAGCTGCTTCAAGACAAGTTATTTTTAAAACTGAGGCGCTGTATGTAATATATCCGACACAGATAGTTGGTTTTAGACATACTCACAAAATTTTCAGACATTTACTAATGTGTGTCCAAGATATTAATGTTAGTGACCTGAAGTGCTTTAGAGAAACGCATATATTCTCTTCAAATAAAATTTAACGGGAAAATATAATCGAAAAATAACTTACAGCTAGGAAGAAATATATCTACAACAACGTATAAATAGTAAAGCAGAATGAAAAACCATGTGCAAGAATACAGTTATGCTAGCTGCAGAGGTCTCTGAATGCACTTTTTGACTACCCATTACATTTCTGAGGTATTTCATTAATAAAGGATTTTTTTAAATCGATCAATCAAATTATGTTCTTTCATTTTGGTCTGGTGCCATCCACGTTACCACTGTTATGTGAGAAACTGTGATGATTGAAGACAACGAGCTTTAACACTAGTGAAGACTTCCCTTAAAGTTGAACTGTCTTGGAAACCGCACAAATTAGGTAAGTATTCAAAGTGTGGACCTATATTAAATGTGATATACATTAAAACACATTAAGCAAATTGATTTAAAGTAAGCAATTATACCTGTAGGCAAATAAAACCAAAATTGTTATCAGAATATATACATATGTCAAGTTAAATTTCAACAACTATCGGATAAATGCACCTCCGTTCTAGAATCTGAAAGCAATACACTTCCAAAATAATGTTTGACGTTTGTTTATAATTGCAAACATTCAGTTCATACTAAAACAGTATTAAATGTCTAGTAAGTCCAAATGGCTCGTAATGTTTATAGTACGTCATAAGTGTATGATTCAAATGGTCTAAATAGAACAGACAATGCAAATATTAGTATAACGGTTGAACGTACAGAAGCACTCTAAAGTAATGAATTCAAAGTAAACAATACAGATTTAGGATTAGCCACTAAATATAATAGAATATTTGTTAGTCTATAACTAGTGAATGAGAAGAAAAAGTAATTGATCGATTATTTGGCTTGCAGTCAAGTTCAAATAAATATTTTATTTCACAGATGAGCATAGATTTTTCAGTATGAATTACTCCATTGGCAAAACTAAGTCAGCAGATTTATTAATGCTTTAACGTGAATACAATGGAATCTTTCTTGTTGTTAAGGTAGTATAATATGTCTCGACAGAAGATATTTTCTAATAATAGGGGTCCCTGTACTGCCGGTTTGAACGGCAACGAGTACTTTCTCTATCGCCAGTACAACTGATTAAGTAGCAAACCGTAAATCATTGCAGACATGCGAAACTTGTTTGTTTGGTTGCCATCTCCTAACAGATGTCATGAACTGTACTCAGACGGAGGTACATCACCAGGATTCAAACGTTTTCTAATTCAAACCTTGCCTACTCTGAAAAAAAATTAATAGACTTGGGACTTTTTGCCCCATTAGGTCTGCAATTTTCTAAAACTCCTTTAAGTGCACCTCTACGGTCACCAAGACGAGTAAATTTCAAATTTCAGCTTCTCACTCCTAATAGTTTTGGCTCTGCGTTGTCAGTCAGTCAGTAACGCATGAATTTTATATATCACTACAGATATATTATTCAGCACTTCATTCGCAACACGTGTTGGTTTGGACACGTGGAGAGAATGAGTGAAGAAAGAATTACAAATCAGATATGTAAGGCAAATGTGTGTGGGCAAGTCGGTCGCGGCAGACCTCGTCGGACATTCGTCGACCAAATTGGATACATTCTAAGAAACGGAAAGGTCCGAAGTACCCGAAATCGGCAAGCCTGTATGAAAAGAGTAATGAGTGTAGAGGAAGCGCGTGAAGTTTGTAAGGATAGGAGCAAATGGCATTCTGTTGTCTCTGCCTACCCCGACGGGAAAATGGCGTGAGTATATGATGTATGTATGTACTTTTTCACTTTTAATTGTTAAAGATAACATTGCGTGTCAGATCGCTATCTCCCCAAACTTACACTACGTCTGTTACTATAGACAGTAATTATTAAAGGAGTTCGCGTTTAGACGCGAAGGTAGCCGATTTCAATTAAAAGTTCAGCTTCACCGTCTGCCGAAGAGTTCTTGTTTGATTTTACAGCGTTCTTTTCTTTTAATGAACTTTAGTTTTGATATTAACTATGAAATTATAAGTTAGAAGCATGAGCAGACGAAAACAATTTTATCCACCTATACCTTTATACGAAGTGTCTGTCTATTGGAGTATATTTATCAAATATCCAAGCTATAAATTACTTGCTTACTTGCCTACTTTACTTGCCTTGTAAATTACTACTTGTATTGTAAAACCCTCAAGCTAAATGATTAAATGACGTATGCGTAGCGATATTTTAGAACCTAACCTGTAATCTTACTGCCACTTGATCGATATTTATTGGAATAAAAAGCAATCATGACTTACATAAACTTAGCAATATTTTACACGACTCAAATAACGATGTAACCGCTTCAAAAGAACGCAAACCAAGAAGAACTTTAATAAAATTTCATCGAAAAATCGCACGCGTGGCAAGTATCAGATCCACGTAACTTTTAATCAAAGTCCCCTGGCAACACATATTCATTTCCAGCCGATATTTCACAAAATTTCAATAAGCGAAATTTAATTTTTCAAGCCGACACATGAAAACTCAATATTCACGCGAGAATCTGTGCCGGTGACGTCACCGTGGCATGTGATGTCATAAATAATGAGCTAGTACATAACCGCCCGGTCACGACCTTCATGAAGCGGGCGGCAGCGACGAGCGTTTTCGATGTACAAGGCGACTCTTTTCTTCTTTGTATCTTGTCTTAAAAGACAACTGCCTCACTAGGTGTAATTCCTGTGTTGCGGGGGACTTTGCAAACATACATCCAACGGACGCAATGAACACCTAGACTCGAAACAACAATTTTATTTACATTCACATAGTGTTGTCACGTGTGGGAATCGAACCCACAACACTCGTCGCAGTATCAAGCGGCGAGGCGGCCGCTTAAACCACTACGTTAACCGTGCAGTCAATCGCGACATCGCGTCGGTCGCGGCCGAGTAAGGCTGGTTTCAGAGTCACGCGTTTGACCGGCGCCGGCCACACGCGCGCGCTTACAATTACACTAGATTAGTAGTAGCGTTTCATAGTCACGCAGTTCAAACGCGCTGCGTGTGAGACGCGCGCGCCGGCCGCGCTGCCGAAGCTTCATACATTGCAATGAGAAACGCGAACTCGTTTCACAGTGGTCCGCGCGCCTAACGCGCTGTTGAGACGCGCTGGCCGACGGAGCGTGCCGCGCGCGTCACTCTGAAACCAGCCTAAAGCGCGCCATGTAAGTACATCGAAATCGCTTGCCGCTGTCGTACGCCGCTGTAGGTCGTGACCGGGCCGTAACATTTGATGAGCGACATACAATGAGAACGATTAAATGAAGGATTTATTAAAACCATATTGCCTCACAAAAGGTTCTGCACGTGACAGCATTGAGAAATTAATTCGAGTGGAAAACAAATTTATTAATATTTTGCATAGTGTTCAATTTGCATGGTTATAAATAATTAATTTTGCGCCTTAATGAGGTGCCGAGGTAGCGTACAGAGTTACTTAAAATGTTTTTACAGAAGGCACTTGCAGAAACAGCGTTGTTTATTTTTAATTAATGTGAGTTTCAATTGTTAACATGATATTGATGGTGATTATATAGATACAAAAAATGTACTTGTATAAATGGACCTAGATTTAATAAACCGCTTGTTGATGACAGGCCTTCACACGCGACTAAACAACTTTGTGAAAAGGACCCATAAAATCTGAAGTTTTTGCATATCTTAGCATTGCAAAAATGTAGTTTTCATATTCATTATGTCTTTATTTAGAACATATGCATAAGTTTACACATTTTTTCGATTTTAAATAATTGAATATTACATTCTGAATTCGGCTCTGCCTCCGTGCATTGGTTGTTGCAGCAAACTGTTATTCTGAGGCATAACCTATATTATTGCAAAGTGTCATCAAAATTCGTTCAGTAGTTAATGTGTAAAGAGTAATAAATTGGTAAACATGTACCCTTCCTCATAAATTTTCACCTTTATGAGCGCTGTAGGATTTCATATTACCTTCAGAAAAGGCAAATGTAGCAAGCCAAGCATTCCGGAATCATTTCAAACACAAGCTGAACAATCAAACCATATAATTTCTTTATCTTGAAACAGAACCATGAAAACGGCTCAGGCCATCATTTATAGAAAAACATAATCATTGGTACGATATACACCGGGGGACGTTTTGCTATCAGAATCATAAACATAACACATTAGAATGGGACGGAAATATAGATTTGTAAGTGAAAGAAAGGGAGGGCAAACCCCATGGATTTTATTACACGAAACGGAGTTATGGTAATAAGGTCGATTTACAACGTAGATGCACGACTTTATGGTGTTACGTGTATTGTTTTGAAGACGAAATTATTTTTATAACATTCGCCGAGGTACTGGCATTTTTAGGCGTCTCCCATGGGAAAGGTTTGAGCATAGTGTATTTTCTTTTTGGCTTGTTCGCTGTTCATGCAATTGAGTTATGAAATATTTAATGTCTTATTTTTATTATTATTAAATTTTCTTAAGCATGTGTTCTAAATAAATATTGACTATTATTGCCCTAACCAGGTACCTTTATTGACTAATAATATGGTAGAAACCGAACGACTGCACGGTTGGCGTAGTGGTTTAAGCGGCCGCCTCGCCGCTTGACACTGCGCTGACTGTCGTGGGTTTGATTCCCACACGAGACAACACTGTGTGATCCATAAATTGTTGTTTCGAGTCTGGGTGTTCATTTTGTCCGTTGGTAGTATGTTTGTAAAGTCCCCCACGACACAGGATTTATTCATAGTGCGGGAGTTGTCTTTAAAAAAACTGAATGTCAAGCCCATTGCGCAATTGCGATATTTCAGGTAGATGATGATAGCTTACTTGCAGCTGGTTTCAATATTCGATTGATCCATGGATTTGCAGATTCGAGAGACATGTTTGACAAATTTTGTATGGAACTTTTTTTTATAGTAATAGGCGGTAAACGAGCTTACGGATCGCCTGATGGTAAGCAATTACCGCCGCTCATGGACACAAGCAACACCACAGGAGCCACAAGTGCGTTGCCGCCCCTTGGGGTTGGGAAAAGGGTTGGGATGAGGAGTGGGATGAGGGAGAAGGAATAGGTGATAGGGCCTCAGCACTCTCACTCACCGAACGAAACGCAACAGTTTAAGTATTGTTACTTTACGTCGATTTTCTGTGAGAGGGTAGTACTTCCCCGGTTGAGCCGGCCTATTCACGCTGAATTCAGCCAGGCTCTACTACCTTTATACTTGTGTCAGAAATGGATCTAAAATCTAATAAAATGGATAGACTGAATATTGAACTCAGTGGTTAAATACATTCTTTATTTAGGGGCATATCTTGCAATTCCACGGCTTGTATTTTGTACATACTGAATACTTAAGGTTTCACACAATATTTTGTTTGCTAACTCGTTAGTTCTCAAACCTCACAAAAGGTAGTGTAAGGTACCGAGCAAATGCATACAAAATATGTAAGTGAAGCTCATAAAAATGTTTCTAGACTGGCCTAGCTGCAATGCATAGGGTTGTCAATACTAAAGTAATTTAACTAGATTCGCAAGGTATTTGTAACTATCGAAGTGAATCGAACCAACTATAAATTATTGCAAATAAGTGATTTTTGATTACATTTAATATCTGACGCTTATGAACGACAGTGAAAAGGCGTAAAACTATTAAAGTGCGTTTAATAAACCACCAATTACTTTAATGGACAAGCTTTAGAAATTTCTATAATGTATAATCGTATCATCTTAATATATAAAATCCTTGCGTTACTTGCTGACTGACAGACACGCTACAGGCGAAACTATTGGGCGCAGGAAGCTGAAATTTGGCATGCGTATTCCTTGGGGCCGTAGGGGTGCACTAAGAAGGGATTTCCCGAAATTCCCACGGGATCGGCCAAAGAAATTGCAAGCGTAGCTTGCAATTTTTTTAAATTTACCCGCTGCTGGCGTCCTCTAGTTCTAGCATAAACACGCATACTGCAAAGTTTTTTTAACATTAGTTCATTAATGAGCTAAAGGCAAATTTTCCAACTTTATCTGACATCGACCTCATATTTTGAACGAAATGCGATTAGATTTCTATTTGTTTTAAAGTTGGCACCTATTCTGCTAATTTAATGTCATTATCGTCTTATTTGATTTATAGTTCGTCGCTGACTATTTTGACACATTGTTCAATTTACGTCGTCTAATCGCGATATCATCAAAATATCAGTTTTAGGAGAATGCCATTTATAAAATAAGTATGACATTGCCACTAGATCGAAACTGCATTTTGAACAATTTTTTACAAGAATTGGGCCTCTGTTATCGATCAAAGCAGTAATATTGTAAAATCTTTCCGCTCAAGAAAATAAAATTTTTCAAGTTGAAATTTAAATTCTACGCGTTCCATCCCTAACTCTCCCTGCTCCCGTAACTAGCTACTGTTTGATACGGTTTTAGGCGTTTTATGCGCGTACTAAACAGCAATGGAAGTGCGAACAAGTCTTTACATTGTTTACTTATAGTTCATGATGCAATCGTTTTGATATGTATGTTTATGTGCACTTCGATTTTACGAATACGCAGGTACAGTCAACAGCAGAATTATGATAGAGTGTAGTTTTCTTGGTCTAAAATCCTTAAAACATAATTGAGAACTACGTTCTGTTTAAGAACAAGCATTAAAATAGAAAACCGGCGGTGTACACATTTTCTTATTCAATCAACTTCTTTAATTTATGACAATATACTTTTTATAAGCTTATTAATAAAATCAACCTGTTTGCCTGCACTAGGATTGAACCCGTGCAACTAACAGTTATAGTGCTCACAATTATTTACAATACGGATAGATGAAACAGTAGCTATATTTTGAAAAATACTTTTCTACTATTGGTATCTCGTTCTTTACGGTAAAACTTGGAAGAGATGGAAACATGCTCTTCTATCTCTCAACTTTTGCGGCCAATATTAAACCGAAATTGAATCACTCAATATTATCCTAAATCAACGGCGGCTGCTATAATTATGATTCTCTAAGCATACGTCTAGACATCCAATTTGAATAATCAATAAACAGAGCATCAAAATTCCTCTTGATACTGATTCATTTTTATTTGATTAATTTTATTGCTATTTAATAACATAATATATTTAGTTACATATATTCTGACAAATCTGATTAGACTAGAGAGCGGCGCCCGGACTCTACGAGATGCAACTAGGATAGGACCTCTAGAGCTATGATATTATTGACAATATTTCAACAATATCTGTAGGATTGCAGTCCATCAGGCATTATCATCTAATGTGGTCACAGGAACCTATCCTAATTGGACGAACACCGCACCTTCAAAGTAGTCAAAAATAACTGGCACGTTATACAGAGTGTCACATGACCCATCACCAAGCTGAAGTCTACTCGTTTTGGACATCATGCCAAGTCATACTAAGCAAAAATAAAACTAGGGAAATTATTATTTTTTTCAAAAAATCTCATTTTTAAAGACGCAATTGAAATTGTGCGCGTACAATTTTCGAAATACCTACTTTTCCATGGGTGCATAGGACATCCATAGAACAGGTTGGCATGGTAGTTGCATCAATTTTGTACCTAATTACAAAAATTCCATAGTAACTTTGAGCCTCAATATCTCCTGAACCAGTAATATTTCCCAGGTATGGTGCCCAAGTAAAAAATGTTCGTAATGATTGGTATAATATGTGGTTTAAGATTTCGTTAAGGGTCTTTTTACACCTTGTATAGCCATATTCTGATAATCTTTCAATCATACAATACAAGCAAAAGCTTGTGAGGATGGAATGATGAATGTTTGTAACTCATTCACGCAAGAATTACTGAACAAATTTTTATGAACGTTTGCAGGAATTAAGATTAGCTAAGCTTTTACACCAAAGTAAAGCATAGTAACAACGTAAGACCTAGGTATTTCAGCGTCGTTGTCCAGTTCACTGTAAATCATAACGTTTTAAATGCCTAGCCATAAATTGTAGGCGCATCGTAACTCAGCTAGGTCGTAAACTGAACAAGGTATCCATGTAGAATAGGAAGATCTATGCAGTGGTTTTGTCATGATATAAAACTGTTGTATATTATGAGAGAGAGAGAGACCTAATAAAAGAATAGTGCCCATGATAACGAACCTTAATTCAATCTAAAAGTAGAAAATATTACAAACTGAATTAATTTTAGTAAGTAGTCCCCATCCGCTGCCTGCGACCCCAACAAGATCGTCCGTCCATCTTGCGGGAGGCCTACCTCTGCTACGACGGACGCGGGCAGCGGATGGATGTGGGTGGCTCAGGATCGGTCTGTGTGGCAAGCCTTGGGGGAGGCCTATCCCTTTCAAAGAAGAAGAGTGAAGAAAGAATGAAGTAGTCTCCCACCTTACCATCAGTGCCTAGTTGCCTACCTTCCATAAAGTAGACGAGACTTTCCCAATTTGTTTCATGAATATTATAATGTTTTATTTATTAGAATGAATAATAAAAAAAAACATATAAATGTTTTTACCATATTCATTCTGCATGTTATTATATTTGTATGTCTTATGACGAAACATAGCGTCCTGTTTTATGTGTAAGACCTATTGTATACCTAAGTTTCACAAATAAACTATTTGATTTGATTCATTGTTGCAGATCAACATAATCAGAACACACGAATCTATCAAGTTCGTTAAATGAAGCGCGTCGTCGCCAAAATCAACACAAAAAGGTCCACTTCTCTGGTTCTTTATGGTCCGGTTACAATTAATAAAAGGAGCAATAAGTATCGTATAATGGAGCCAAGTACCCTGAAATATCCTGACAATAATCTAAATCATAGAATATGGCCATGACTTTAGGTGGCAGAGGTCAAAACTCGCTCGGTTGCAAAGCTAATATAAAGAAAATAACGTATTTTACCATCATGCAACATTACTTTAACGTAGACTAAAAAGCTTCACGGGGACAAAAGAAAGCAGTTTTTATGACACCTTCTTCCATGATATAAAATGTTTTTACTCACGCAATACAAACGTACATGATAAGGTTTTTATGCTGCCAAAGTATCTCTCTAGTCCCTTATTGTAGGCGCTTGAAGATGTATTACCACAGAATAGATAGTTCTTACGAAGTATTACTTCACTTCAGAGTTATGTGTATCTGCGTCTGGTGCTGAACTTTCTTGGTGGTGAGGCATTAACTATCACACTATTATAATATAGATCAGCCTGAATAAGCAGGTAAACCAGTAAAGCTTTACAACTTTTAACCATAAAATCTGTTCCAAATTTTGATCAACATACTAGTGAGCTTTAAACGCTGTACGTTTAATGCACACTTGGGTACTTAATTCTAGTAATTGAATACCTATGTTCTAGTTATGTATAGACAACATAGAACCGTAATTGCACAATCTGAGCACAGGAAATCTAAAACAGCACGAAATTACTGCGACCATAAACACGGTAAATCGAGTATGTCGGACTTTGTAAACATTTTGACACCCGTAATGGTTGCTTTGACAGCTCTGGCTGTTTGATTAGTTACCGTGACGTGTTATGTCAACTAGCTGTCAAAAGTTTTTAGTATCGGCTGCGTCATCTTGCGCAAATATTGAGGAGAGTGAATTGTTTGGTTGCACGTCAAAAACATCGTGCTTGTTACGTTGACTGCGAATAAGCAGTTTCCTCAGTTCAAATCAATGAATGCAGCCGCTGCAGATTGATAAAATATGATAACAGATAGTAAAACAAATTATATAAATGCACATTCACAGTAACCTTTCCTATCTTTTTTAATCCACTTCAGTTCCAATGAGAATCCATTCAGGTAAGTCCAATTTAGCGGAAATACCTAACCGAGTGGCCGGCTTACTGAACGAGGCTAAGAGGTAATTTATATCAAGACAATGACACGTGCTTAATAAAGCAGAGGTTAGGCCGCATATAGATTTGATGTTCACATATTGTAAGGAAAACCCTTTGTTTTTCTAAAAAAAGACAACTTCCGCAGTAGGACTTAATCCTGTGTCGCGGGGTACTTAACAAACATACAACTAACGGACACAATGAACACCCAGACTCGAAACAACACTTTTATGAATCACACAAAGTGTTGTCTCGTGTGGGGATCGAACCCACAACATTCGGCGCAGTGTCAAGTGGCGAGGCGGCCGCTTAAACCACTACGCCAACCGTGCAGTCAACCCTGCAAATATCTATATCCATTCTTACGGAAGAATGACTCCATCATTAGAAAACTAAGAGATTTGGTTCTCCTTATGTTTCCACCACCTATTTCAATTTCTTTTAGTTTCAGAGTGAATATTTTAACAACATAACACTAGATCCAAGTTTTAGAGAGGCCTAAATTCAGCAGTCTGATGATGACTCGTTTCCGTTTACGAAGATGCCAATAATTTCCCTCACAAAAGCCACAACCAACACAACTTAGAAATGCACCAACCACTGCAATATTTACCAAACAGACTTGTCCTTCATCTAACGAGCTTTAATAGGGGCATTAATTTCACATTGATAGCTTTTCGCCTGTGTACAGTATGGGCATTAGCGAAGTTCATAAGGCAGTGCTATTAATTACATAGTCGTTAGCCATCAGGTTACCCACTGGTTCAACCACCACTAGCGACTACAAAATAATATCCTGGTGATGTAAGGAAAGTTAAACTTCTTGTTAGATTACAGCATGGACGCTACTATGAGGTAAGTGACCTTTAGTTAAACTCTGTTGACGATACGTTCCTATCTGGGTCGCAGTATCATACGCATTGCCAAATACACTAAGCACACACCCCAATACTTTTGTATCCATTGCAAAATACCTCACTATATAAAAACATCGAATTTAAGCATAACATTTTATGAAAATTATTACTGCAGTTTATACAACCTACGGTAGGTTGCATTAAACGCAGTAAACCTGGAAGCAGGTAGTCAAATTATAACCATATCTCACCCAGGGCAATAACCGTGTCGCAGTTCTTTGTTATTTAATTAAATTCCAAACCACACAGCATTCTTAATACGACATTATCTTAATAAACCAGTGCACAGCTCACAGTCGCGTTGTAAAAGCATTAAGGAAATTAGCTTCAAACAGCGTTTGTGTGGTTTTTCTTTTGTCGTTCGCTGTTTATATTTCGACTGACTTTTTTTTCTCTAATGCTATGAAAGGCTGCGCTGCAGAGATACGGGGAATTAATATCAGGAATATACTGACCTATTTATGGGATATATGAAAAGGAAAT
The DNA here is from genome assembly GCA_944739405.2 of Euclidia mi. Taxonomy (NCBI): domain Eukaryota; kingdom Metazoa; phylum Arthropoda; class Insecta; order Lepidoptera; family Erebidae; genus Euclidia; species Euclidia mi. Next base: position 57,274,971 of record OX123196.2, on the reverse strand, counting down.
TATTACTTTGACTTTGTGTTTTTAAAATATACTATCTCTACCTCAAGCTACAACGTTTACATTATCTTACATGGCGTTTGGGTACTTTTCTGCAGATGTCACTGGTAGCTACCTAAAAATCCTAATGTGGCGGTCATAATCCGCTTCAAAACAGACATTGTGATTATGAGTTTGCACAAGACGACTGAGAAATATATGGAACAAAATGTGCATTTATATTTAATTTTCCTCATTCACACAAGGAAGACTTAATGCCATAGCCATTTTCTTCCAGTGACCACTAAAGTGACGCAAAGATGGTTGTGGGAGGTATTTTATAAAAATAAAAAAATAATATATATATATATATATATATATATATATATATATATATAACCGTACAATTCGTATAAGTATGCATTATTATTATTTTCACCACAGCAACTCAAAAACATGCCGCTTTTGCTGCGAGACAACAGTGAACAAAACGCGATTTTGATTCGAGCGTGAAACAAAGTAGCTTTTTAATTTTTCAATCTTCAGTGCCACGAATTGACATTGTTCAGCCATAAATTTGAAACATTCGAATTTTACTGTGCTCTGTCTCTTTCACATGCGTTTAAAAAGTGAGTGAAAAAAAACAAACTTCTTCGAAATTCGATTTTAGAATTCGACCTCAAAGAAAACACGTTCGGAAACGCGTTATACCCTAAAATTTAAAAATATTAAAATATCTTTATATATAAAGAAATGATGTTGTTTTTAAATGTTATTATTTATATGTTTAATATATTATTGGATTTTAATAAAAATAAGTGTAATTAAAAGTATAAAATTGGTATTTAACCAAAACATTTTTATTTTGAACTTCAACAATGATACATTTGAAAATAAACATCAGGGACGCGGTATCAAAACGCGATTAAAAAAAATAGCGGGAATAAAGTAAACATATCCATATAGTCTGTGGTAAACATTTCGCTGATGCTGATAGCGTATAGCGTAACGTGTTGAATTATATTAATATAAAATACTTAATCTAAAAAGATGAGTGAAACTAGCGATGATGACTGTACTTTAAAACCAGAAGAGTTAAAACAACAAGTGATTAAAGCAGATTTTTTTTTCAATTTATTCCTGTTAATTTTTATGTCTCCTAAGTAATATGTGTTCTCACTGCTGAGGTGAAAAGTTATTTGTGCTACACGAGAGCAAAGTTTTTTGCATCTCGTGCTGTTGAGTCCCTCACTACGCTCAGGATTCTATCTTTGATTCACTCGCTACGCTCGTGAATCAATCATAGAATCCTTCGCTTGCTCGGGACTCAAAATCGGCACTCGAAACAAAAAACAACTTTGCTCTGTTGTTGCACAAATAACTATTGTTTCTCTATCACGCGTACTTTTCTAACAGATGGTGTTAAAAAAATACACGCTCCTTTGGCAGGCGTACATGGAGACATAGTTCCAACGCACAGAGGCCCTTTGAGAGTTTTAATCTAGTGATGGGACACCTAATGAGGAGCCTCCATAACAGCACGAAGAATACAGGAAGTATAGCCACGGATTAGCCGCAGCAGGTGTAGGACTATTACTACTTGTAAGGAAAGTAATTACTCTGGGCTATTGTGATGGGTGTTCATTGGATAAGTGAATATGGAAACTATGGATCAAAACCGGCGTCTGCTCTTAGTACTCTTATACTTGTAGTACGTCGAAAAGGGGCAGACGCTGACTCGCCAACTCACTGGATGGGCCCTCTCTAAATAGCCACCAAGGTAAACAAACTATGCCATAAAGGTAGCCAGAGGCGAGTGCTACACCGGTGCGAGTGGCTAGGGGTGTAGAGCGGTGCGGCACCGGTTTCGCCATCGCGGGTCTAGTGGCCCGGAGCGGGTTTCCCCGTAATTACGCCCTTGAAATACATTATTATATAATTACTAGAGGACGCCAGCAGCTACGCCTGCATTTTTTTAAATTTACCCATTTTGGCGGATCCCGTGGGAATTTCGGGAAATCCCTTCTTAGTGCACCCCTACCATCCCCAAGGAACATACATGCCAAATTTCAACTTCCTGTGCCCAATAGTTTCGGCTGTAGCGTGTCTGTCAGTCAGTCAGTAACGCACGGATTTTATATATTAAGATTATTATCTGTGTGGTTCAATTATTATAATACACATAGGCATACATATTTATTATTTAATAGAAACACAAAATTCTTTTTGTAACACGCAGCTATATTTCTCACAATAAAAACAGAAGACTACTGAGAGATATTCCTCAGATAATAATAAAATCAACTAAATATTTAAATTAGGAAACTATATAGTTCCATAGTGTGGCCACTAATATTTATACAATACTACAGGTTTTATTTCGATATCAATAACTTACAATATTAACACAAGCTTTGATGCCAAAATATTTTAACTATTCACTTGATAAACGTGGTACGCCACTTCTGCGTATTATATAATTTAATCATTTAAATGTACCTATATTTGCTGAAATGATTTCGCGGAATAAGGTTTATTTGACTGCCACTGAATATTCGCTGAAAAGCCTCGCGTTTGATTAACGTCTATTTACATCAGAATATACAGACGATTTTCAGAATATCCTAATTGGAATAAAATTGAATTTCTGAATAAAGCTTTTATAAATTTAATGCTAAATTAATTATTTCACACTGTGCATAGATTTGTTTCGAAAGAGAGGATAATATACACAGAAATCAAATCAAAATAATACTAAAAGGACACCAAAAGTTTCAATGAATGATCGACTTTAAGATGTCTTTTAAAAACACAAAGAGATTTCTTCAGTAAGTAATACGTCTCGGGGGACATCAAATGGAAATGTTTACCGCAAAATGTGACACGAAGACAGTCAGATTGTACTTATAAAGAGTGATTTTACTCTGTATTGTTTTTTTTAATCGCATAATGTAACGCTGGAAGAGAATATAGTTAACCAAAATCGAAAATATTTATTTTTGAATTTTGTGTCGCTTTCTTGCCTCACGATTATTTCAAATATATTGATCACCTAGCTGCGTCGTATATTTAGAATCTACCCCTATCACACACGGCATTCAATCATAACCATTTCTTATTGCATGTAGCCAATAAAAACTCAAATTAAGGTGAAAACATTGTCCATATAAATATCTGGTAGAGAACATACAGGATTTGGTTGTCAGCACAAGACACACTAATATTTTAAAGTAAAAATAAAATATGGCATAAGGATCACCCTGTAGACATCATTTATCTGCAGGATTTGCAAATGCAAGTTTATTTCAAAAGTTTTTATGAAAGGTACTAAATTATATATGACAGGAGGCAACCCGGTTTAACACTTGCGGGTGAAACAGAGGCAAAACACAGTAACTGAGGAAATAAAAATCCTTTTGTTTTTACTTTTACGTTGAGTTGGAGCTTTAGCCGGGTGTTTACAAAATATAATGGACACTGCAACGTGCTTTTTACAACGCTTCATATTTAAATTTGGTTTGTCTTAGTATGCTGGCATTCTGACTCTGTAAATGCTTTTTTATATATTATATAGATATAACAATTCAAATTCAAATTCAAACTCATTTATTCATATAGGTTACAAAAGCAACACTTATTAACGTCAATTCTTTTTTTTTACAACCAAATAAAACAATTACGTGGGACCTAAAAATTCATGGCGAAATGTAGGCGTAATATTACAACTCTGCCTACCCCTTCGGGGATACAGGCGTGAGTCTATAAATAAATAAATAAAAAAGATATAACAATAGAATTGTTTCCAACTTGTCAAATCAAGCACTTTTAATGAAATGTCAAAAACGACCTTTGCCAAGGGTTTTGTATCAAATATGACGTAGTAACGTCATAGTGTATTGCTGTCAAGTAGAATACTTATTAAAGTAAAAAAAGATAAGGTATCCTGCTGACAAAGCCAATATAAACCTAATGTTTTTGATGCTGTATTTATGTTGTTATCTGATAGATCGAAAACTGTATGTGAATCAATAATTTGACCTGAGAACAACTCGTTAAGAATGAATGTGTTATTTGATTTCCATTTGCGAATATTGAATTTTGCTGAGTTTAAGGTGGCAGTAATTCCTTTACATAAATCTATAGCTTCGCTTGTAGTACTAGCCCCACTTAAAAAATCATCACAATAAAAGTCGTGAGCTATACTATATTTAACGCTATTATCGCTGACTGTAGATGCTAGTCTACTCAGACATTTTGTTGCAAGGTATGGCGCTGATGCGGTCCCTTGACAAACTGTATTAAGTGTGTAGGTTTTTAAACGATGCGATGAATCATACCTAAATACGATTTGCTGTAATGAGCGTTGACTGGGTACAATGTCAATTGATCTAAACATTTTTTCGATATCTGCCGATACTACAAATTTATGCTGGCGGAATCTGAGGAGAATCGATAAGAGATCGTCTTGGACTGTAGGACCGACCATCTGAATTTCATTGAAGGAAATTCCTGAAGTGGTGACGGCAGAAGCGTCAAAGACTGTACGCAGCTTTGTCGTTGTGCTGGACTCCCGAAGTACGCCATGATGAGGAAGATAGTAGTTGACATTGTCACTGTATGGAAAAAGAACCTTATTTTCAGTCATGTGACCTAATTGCTCGTATTCCTTCATGAAGTTTAAATATTTCTCCTTGAATACTGGCTCTCGTTCGAATTTTCTTTCAAGCGATAAAAAACGTTGCTTTGCCATCTCAAAGGAATCGCCTAAGACCTGGGGATCTTGCTTGAGAGGAATGGTGACGACAAAGCGACCATCATTATTTCGAGTTGTATCGACGGCAAAACTATTCTCACACGCACGTTCCTCCGCGGATTGTGAATGCTCAAGAGAAACACTATCTACTTCCCAAAAACGAGTGAGATCAATATCAAGTTGACCTTGTGTAAAAAGACATTGATTGAATGTACTTTTCGGGGTCGCCACAATTTGGAGCAACTATAAAATTGCATGGGAATTATTGTGCGAGCGATTTGATAACAGTCGCTTACTAGTGAATAATCACTTACAGGCTTTGTTTAACATAGAACCTATTCGATCAGAATCATGTAAGTCGATTCAAAATCTTATTGATGTGACTAACAAGAACATTAGGGGCTCTCGCATCATTGAAAGAACCGATCTGGGACACTATTCATTATTTATTATGATGTCAATTAAACCTTGATAGTGTGACAGGTCGAGAGTGGGAAGAACA